>JAWWNH010000151.1:7559312-8885750 GCA_034641385.1 Darevskia mixta
CCTCTCCTCAGCTGCACTGGTTGCCAGTTTGCTACTGGGCCAGGTTCAGGGTTCTTGTTAATTCACAAAGAACCATAAACTACTTGGGGTCAAAGTATGTTAAGGACCATGTGAACCCCTATGTCCCTCCCCAATCACTGAGTCAGAAAAGGGACACTTCTTGTGATACCCCACACACCCAAGGTTTGGCCTTTATTAGGGACTGAGCCCTGCCCTGTGGAACTCCCAGTAGAAGTTCAGAATAAATCATTCCTGCCTTAGATGTCTCCTAAAAACGGTGCTATTCAGCCTTTGCAATGCGAGTTTCTTTTAATCTCATTGGTATTTATTGATGTTTTCACTGGTGTTTCTATTGCTCTTATTGTAATTGTGTACGCCACCTTGCATTTTTATAAAAGTGTGGTTTATAAATAAATATACGTCGGCATGATCCACCCACCCACAGAAGTCTCATTGAAATGAATGTGAAGAGCTGGGGACAAGAGTTGCCTCTTAACAAGCAGTTGAAATCCAGCCTCTGGGTTTGTCACCTTCCCTTTCCTCCTGACTCTTGTTTTTCATGTCGTCCCCCCCCCTGCCCAAGCCTCATTTGAACCCGAGGAAGAGACACCCCAAGATAGTATTTGTGATCCTTGGATCTGGCAGTGACATTGATCAATCGCAGTTACTGCGCCACACTCTTGTTCACTGCGTGAATCTGTACATCTTCCGCAGCAGGATGAGACGGCTGGGTTGATGAATGTGAGCAAAGGGCTGCTTGCTCGCTGCGCATGCCTGACTTACTGAAGCATGCCTATGTGTGAGTGTGTCTTTCCTCCCAGGCTTGAATGTTCGGTGGGTGGAGGGGAGCTTTGATCCTTCCCCCCATCTCTCTCTCTCACTAGTTCCTTTTTTTAACCCTAGCTGTGCTTGTTGGGGACCCCACAAGTTTCCAAACCCCAGACCTGCCTTTACAAGGCCAACACTTTACTGCCTGCCACCCTGTCGTAACCGCTGGCTGAAAAATGGCACCTCTATCCCCAGGAGAAATCCATTAACCTGCAGGCAGACGCCGGAGCCCGTCTAATGCAGAAGTAATGAGCTCTGGTTTTATGTTAAATTTAGCAGAAACCACTATTACAAGTGACAGAAAATAATTTCCCCTCCCCCAGGGAGTATGATAGGCCGGCAGGCAAGCAGACTAGCCTGGGGGTGAGTGTGGAGCGTGCAAGGGAGGGCGTTTGTGTTGTAGGAGGGAAAGAGGAAGGGTGGATGAATCTATCAATTTCTGTTTCTCTCATTTAACTCATTCCCCCCCCCAATCTTATAAGTAGAGTTCAACCCATTGCTGCATTGGTTTGTGAATCTTTTTCCTTTTTTAAGTCCATGGGCAAATTTATATGTCTCTTAGTGTGCATTTCTCCTTCTATATGCATTGTTGCAAGGGATCTTCCCTAGTTTGCTTTTTTGTACATTAGTTTTCCAAGTGCATACATTTTTGTGTGCACACCTTTTTGGTATGTATTTTGCAAAATGTAGAGGAAGTGTGAATTTTAAACGATAATTGCCCTGCAGTTCATGTGGTGGTTCAAGAAGTGCAGATTAGGTAGGTTTGCAGTATCATGCAAGCCAAACAAATCTCATCCCCTTTGTCTCCATTTCATCAGGAGAACATGATGCAGTCCATATGGTGCGAGAGCTGGGCTAAGCCCACTCAGTTACGGATCAGCAAGCCCCCAGTTTCCATCTCCCCTCTGTCTTGAACTCTTCAGATCAGGCATGGGCGGACTTCACACTTATGGAATCTCCTGTTTTTGTATTCAGAGGCATCCTGCCTCTGACAGTGGAGGTGGAAAATAGCCACGAACTAGCCACAACGACTATCACTGCCTCTTGTGGGAATACCATAGTTTAAATTTGTACTGTAGTTTAACAAGTATGCCCTTGCCAGTCTATTGCAGATCACTCAGTGATTTACCAATAATTATGTTTTGTCAGCCCCAGCTCTAGATGGCCTAAGGCAAGTCACATATTCTCAGAAACCTTAGCCCCTGCACCTGCAGCTCAGGGGATAATATTGCTGATCTACCCAGCATGCTTGTTGTAAGGAATACAATATAATGGCACATGAAACACTTAAAACACTCAAAAACCCAGTGTAACTGCTACTTCCAGAGGGGCGACCCTGTTTTAGCAAAAACAGCAAAGAGTGTTGTTGTACTTTAAAAGACTGACAAATTTATTATGGCCTAAGTAATTTATTTTGAAAGCTTGTGCCATAATCAATTTAGTTAGTCCTTAAGGTGCCACAAGACACTTCGTTAAATAAATACTAAGCATTATTAATATATACATCAAAAAAGGGCTCAAACAGGAGCCTGATTTGTGCTGTTAGCTGCTCTCCAAAAGGATGCCTTATAGCAAGCCAGACTACTGGTTTCTGTCTACACCTGGGTAAGGAAGAGGTTCTAACCAGTGGGATTCCCCAATCCCCATGGATCAACTTTCCCCCCTTGTCAATCCCCAGGTATCATAATGACATCAGCTGCTGAAGTTCAAAGGAGGTCACTGTAGCGACTGAACACCTCATCAGTAGTTACAGCTGTCTGCTTTGAAGATGGGCTGATTTGTGCTGAAAGTGTGCCTTGAAAATGGCTCTGGAGTCAAAACACAGATGGAGGATGTGGTTTGAATCCAAGCAGCAGCCAAGCTTGCATTTCTGCACCCCAGCTTTTAGGCCATTAGAACCCCTGATCCATAGTAACTCAGAGGTAGATTTGTATGCATATTGGCAGACCAGTGTGTGGCTCATGCGGTGCAGAAGTAGGCAATTGGCTCCATCCCCTGAGTGAGTTCATTCAAGCTGCCATAGTTCATTTTGCGCCATGACCTGGCTCTGGTTGGTGGGCCTTCGCTTTCGAGTAACAAATGAAGTAACATCCTGCTAGCCTGACACCTGTCCATTCCTACTGCAGAGGTTTGACGATAGCCAACAGGATAACAGAACAAAATAATGGTGTCTGTGTGCATCAAAGGCAATGATGGCTTTGTCCACCCCGTTCCATTTTATATCAATCTTTGGTTTGTCTTTAGCCTAAGTCAGTGTGGGGAACCTCAGGCCTGGGGACAAACGCCTGTCTATCTGGTTCTTGGATCTGTCTCCAAGCCACACCCTTTCCTCTGTCTGCTTCATATCCTGAGCGTTTTTTCCTGGCTGGAATGTATTTTTGAACAATGCCTCCCACTTTCCTGATAGGGTTGCCATACGTCCGGAATTTCCTGGCCATACCCAGAACGCTGCAGTCGGAAGCAGCATCTGGGTGGAAATTGTGGAAATGTTCGGGAAAATCCGGATGTATGGCAACCCATGTCAGAAGTGTTGGTTTCCCCCCTGATTTTCTTGAAAAATAGCCCCAAAACATCTTTTTGTTATTTTTTGAAAAAAGCTCAACTTTTGTGTCCGGATTTTCACGTTTTGAAATATGGCAACTTTGGAATGGAATAAAGAGAGGGGTGTATGAGTAGGTGTAGATACTGTACAACAGTAAAATGCATGTGTGTTGCTCCTTGCATGCTGGCCTCTGGTCTTGTCCATCAGTGGTGATGTTCATTTATGTCGTATTTGATGCTGCTTTTAACTTTTTCTTTTTTTCTTTTTAAGTCGTTTTTAATCAATGTTTTATATTTGTTGTTAGCCGTCCTGAGCCCGGTTTTTAAATCGGGAAGGGCGGGGTATAAATAAAAAAATATTATTATTATTATTATTAGCCCCTGGAAGCTTGCCCAGAGAGAATGAGGCCCTCATCTCTAGCCTAAGATATCTTTGAGAAAAAGAAAGGTTAAGCAGCTCTGCACTTTGGTGAACAGGCCGCAGTGTTGTGGCCTGGATGGAGCCAAATTTCATCGCTACTTCTGGGGAATCAAGTTTCCTTCCCTCTTTAGTGTTTTGCTCATTTATCTAAAAACGTCTTCAGTTTGAGGTTTCTTTGTGCCTCAGATTTCTCTTTCTATCCTGCAAGAACAGGAGGGAAGAATGAGATGAAGCCTGCTACCAGCCACTAACTTTCCGCCATTCCAGGCGTGAGGAACCTTTTTCAGCCTGAGGGCTGCAATGCCTTCTGGGCAACCTTCTAGGGCTCACATTCCAGGGATGGGCGGAGCCAGAGGCAAAAGTGGGCGGAGCAAGGAATGTAAATGTCCTCTTTGTAAAAACAGGCTAATTTCAGCACAGCAAAGATGAGTCATTATCAGAGGTCAAGGGCACATTCCAGCCAGGCAAAAAGAAGGGTGTGAAATGGAGCCAGTGGGGTGTGTGTCTCCTGGGGAGAGTCCCAGGAGCCAGATGGAGAGTCCTAGGAGCCAGATGGAGAGTCCTGAAAGGTCACACTTGGCCCCCTGGCCAGAGATTCCTCACTGCGCACTAGGCCTTGTGGTGGATACTTCCTGCATTACTAGGAGAGCTCTGGCTAGAATATTTGATTTGGATCAGGGAGACCCAGGTTCACTTCCACCCCCAGCCATGAAGCTCACTGGATGATGCCGGGCCAAGTCACCACCTCTCTGCCTAACCTACCTCATGCGTTAAGGGGAAAGACCTCTTTTAAGATGGTGGCTGCTGTTTGCAGTTTTGGGAAGCACTTGTGTTAAAAATAATTAGCCGCCCCCCCAATAACTGTTTTTCCTGATTAATTGAGGATGACTGTATTTATGAATTTTTTTAGATTGATGCATTTTAAAATATTTTGTGTCTGTAATTTTATGCACGCTAAGCTTTCCCAAGAGTTTCTGGAAGCCGTCAGCACTGAAGGCTGTATCATAAATAAAAAGTTTGAAATTCACAAGTTGACAGAGGCTAGCTGTGCCTTTGCTTGCTTTCAGTGGTGGTAAACAAGGACTGCTACAGCAAATCGGCTTTGCACAATTTTTTTCCTACAGTCAAGCGGTATATAAATTTTAATGCAAATAGATAAATAAATTTAAGGTTTATTTTCCTTTTTGTTATATTTGCAAATAAAAAATCTTTTGAAGAAAATATGCATTCTAACAATTGCTGCTTTTGATGGTGTGCTTTACTGCTGATGTTTTTGCTGATGCTTGTTTTACAGGTTATTGTAAGGCTTTTATTGTACTGTATTATTTTTCCTGAATTTATGCCATGATTTATGTTTTCAAATTTTGTAAATCGCATGGGGGCTCCATACATGTCAAGCAACTCATAAACTGAAATAATACCGTTAATAATAATGGGTTTTTAAGGTTGCAGCCCTAAAATTGCCATCTGGAGCTGTTACTGGGTTATGACCTGAACTTATATCTTATATTCATATCTGTATGTGACCCACACCCACCCCTGGCCTTCCCCTCCTCCTATAATTTTCTTACTCTTTGTTTTCATCCAGTTGAAAACAATATTGCTTAAATTGTTGTAGTTGGGTGTCTTAAATAAAAATATCTTTTGTAAATTAAAAGTATTTTTAAAAGAGTGATTTTTGAAAAATAAATAAATCCCCATGTCTGGTGCCCTGGGTTTGTTGGAGAAAAGGTGATACATAAATGTGAGAAATAAATCAATCACTTGCCCCCAATTTCCTGCTTGGATTGTTTTAGCACAGTGGGTCTAATCCAGCCAAGCTAGTCCCTTCAGTTTAACTTTCTTCTCCATTCTGTCAATTTGCCCTGCAAGATTGTTTCCCGCAAACCACACCCACCTGACACCATATGTGATATCAGGTAAGGGAATGAGTCTGAAAAAGCGCAGTCATACTGCCAAATGTTAGTGTGAATGCTTAAGGAAATGTTTGAGTCAAGTGGAAACAGACCCACAGTTATGTTTGTTGAACTACATGCAAGGACAGGAGAGTAATGTTATAGTACACCAATTACAGATTTGTATATATTGTAACATGGCAAAGATACTGAATGCTGTCCCCCCTCCCCCCCAAAGTTGAACTAATTAGGAAAAATATGGGAGGAATTGGAGATTATAAAATTAATGGCAGTGGTATGTCCCTACAAAAGAATCAGAGGAGAAATGGGCAAATGGGTCCAAGTTGTAATGTATTAAAAAAGAATCGGGCCAAAAGGGTATGAGTCTAAAGGAACAGTTGGGAACTTCAGGTGAGCTCCTGCTTTTCCTTTGAGATCGGGGCTTCCTGACAGTTAGGATTGGCTGCATTTAGGGAGTATGCAATTGGGAGAAGGCAAAACGACAAAAACAACAGCTGATGGTTCCTGCAAAGCCCGGCACTTTGCATGCACCACCAATCAGCTGACTGTCAGCACTTGCAAAGCACCAAGTCTTTGCCCGCAGCAGTTTGATTTCTAACAAAATGGGCCAAGGAACATGGGCCACTTGACATCCTTTGCCATCAGGTGACTGAGAGGTGGAGAGCCACAACACTTGTCAAAGTTGGCCCAGGAGTGGGTGGGAGAAAATAAGGTTTGGACCTGCCAGTCAGATTCAGTTCCTCACCCTTGCTCTAGGGCAGAGGTTTTCAACCTTTTTGAGTCTATGGCTTCCTTAACCAACTACCGTTACATTCTTTCTGCGGCACTCTTGTGGGGCTAAGGAGCCCAGTTATGTCACCCCTTGCCTGCCGAGCTGGCAGCCTCTCACCCATTTTCGAACACCCTTCCTTGTGGAGTGTTCCGTCACCCTCCTCTTCTCTTCCCTCTCCTTGGGAGTCCTCTGGGCAGCCACTGCCGCCACCTCTGGTCTCTGAGCTGCCCCCGCCCCAAAGAGAGGTGCCTTCCAAAGGCACCATTCGCCTGTGGAGCTTATAGCCAGGGCTGCTGCAGTAAACAGCTGTGCAAGCCTTTGGGAGGCAGAGACATGAGAGGGCATCAAAAGATGGAGGGGAGGAAAGAGGGACAGAGGCCAGTGTTGCCCATGGCACTGCTGACCACCATTCAAGGCACCCCAGGGTGCCACGGCACACTGGTTGAAAACCACTGCTCCAGGGAAACAGGAAGGAAGACTGGCAGAATCAGATCTGATTTAGCCATGAGATTTAATTAGAGATTTAATTGAGTTCAATGGGACTTACTTCCAGGGAAGTGTGCACAATACAGGTGAAACTCGAAAAATTAGAATATTATGGAAAAGTCCATTTATGTAAGCAATTGTTTTCATTAGCTACTGGAGTTTAATATATGAGATAGACTCATGACATGCAAAGTGAGATATGTCAAGCCTTTATTTGTTATAATTGTGATGATTATGGCGTACAGCTGATGAAAACCCCAAAGTTGAAATTGTTACTTTGGGGTTCTCATCAGCTGTACGCCATAATCATCACAATTATAACAAATAAAGGCTTGACATATCTCGCTTTGCATGTCATGAGTCTATCTCATATATTCGCTTCACCTTTTAAGTTGAATTACTGAAAGAAATGAACCTTTCCACGATATTCTAATTTTTCGAGTTTCACCTGTATATGATTTGCACTCTAACTGGATTCAAAATTATAACTAGTGAAAAAAGTGTCCCTGTTAATTGGGCAGCAGGTTTCTTTTTCTTTTTAAAAAATGCATATTTTTCATACAAGTGCTTATAAAAATCGCAGTTAAGGAGCACCATTCTAAGAGGTAGAGTCTCCCCTGTAACCCACACAGACTATGATACCTTGTAAGATGATGACTGCTGTGACATAATTGTGTTAATCATCTAAAAAACCAGAAAACATGCTTCCTTGCTTTGGAAATAACTGTGCTTACTCACACACAAATTTCAATCAACAAATATCCATGTGATTACTTGAACCAAGTTGTAGGCTTCAATTTCTTTAAATTTCAGAGTTAACCCTGGGCAATCAATTTCTGAACCTTGATTTGTGTAGATAAACCTTGCCCATTGTTGCTGATTTCTGCAGTTTCTTTAGAAGAATAAGTACTGGTACATTCATTTGCTTTTGATATACCTGGCTGACACTCTGCTTCTAAGAACTATCAGCTCCCCCCCCACCCATGATCTGTCCATCCTCCCAAATTTCCCTTTACATTTGTGTCTAGTGTGTTTCATGAGTCCAGCACCAGCACCAAGTGACACCACCAAGACTGCTATCAAAGTTAAATCTTTTCTATTTTATTCCAAGAAAGGGCAAGGAAAGATTTTTTTTTGTTTTTATAATTATCATTTTTTTAAACTTGTACTTTTAAAATGCTTTTGTTTTTCTATGAAAAACAAAAAAAACAAAAAAGGGACTAAGGGAACTTGCGACACATTCATTTTTTGAAACATTTTGAAAATTTTTCAAGGCACCTAAAACGAGAAGGAGGCCAAAGGAGTGCACTTTGGTTTCTCTGAAGACGAAAAAGGGGGAAACGGGGGGAGGAGAAACACCCTTATTATTTTGGCGGAGAGTCTAGGGTGGGGATTCGCCCACAAGCAGCTCAGCAGAAGCAAAGGAACGGGTGTAGCAGGTAGTTGGACCAAAAGAAGTGGCTGATGAGCAGAAAGATGCTTGTCTTGTCTGACATTGTCTTTCAACCAACATAGACCAGCTTGATCCTAGCCAGTTTTTGCAAAGGTCTTCCTTAACAGTTGGGGGAAATTGCAGTGCAGTGAGTTTTTTTTTTCCTCCCCACACCCCCAGTGCTCATTGTAGGATCATGGCCAATGGTGTATCTCCTCTCCTACCTTGGCCTTTCACCCCCGGCACTGATCGATGATTTTAATCCTATCACATAATCCATTACTGACAGACATTTTTGCCATTCTATTTAAAAAACAAAACAAAAAGCCACACACATACAGGTGGGCAACAGGAACAGTGGAAGCAGGTCATTTTCTTTCCAGTTTGTTGGAGGCCGCTGTGTGTTTTTGCTTGTTGTTAAAGAGAGCTCAGTTGCCTTCTGGCAAGATGGTGGGAGGGAGCTGTTGGTCTGGAACCCAGCCATTGTTAAGACAAAATTAAGAAGAAAGCAGGTTGGGGACACACCATCTCAGAGATTCAGATTTCACAGTTAGCCTTGTCTTCTGCTTGTGTGCATGTACAAGCTTTCAGAACTGGCTGGTGATGCTTGGCTGCTGTCAGATGCCAGCATCATCTGTAGATCCAGAATGTGGGATTTTTTTTCCAGCTTAGACCAGGCAGCCAAAGAAGACGGAGGAGGAGGCATGGAACTGTCCCTCTTTCCTCTGTTGCACCAATTTTCCCTGGCTCCAGATAGCAACCAGCCTGGCCTTCTGATAAGAGAGCAATCCCATAGTCTATACACCTTCTTCTATATCAGACCAACTGTGACCTGTTGCAAGGAAGCCAGGATCATTGCATGTAAACACTTGCTTTCCACTTCCATCCTGCCTTAGCCACCAGGACCCCAGCACTGGGCTTCTATCTCTCCTCTAAAATCAACACAGGTGTTGAGTTCCTTCAAGCCAATCCAGCTTCCACATCCCTGTTGGTTGGGTTCCTTCTTGTCCACTGAGGTCCTGACCTCTTCCTCATTGCCTCCTCCCCTCAGGGAACTGATTTTAGCACCTATCGGACATGTATAAAATATGTCAGAGGATGTCGTAGATGTTGCAGATTGGAATGATCAGGGCTGGGCTCACCTTGGGAAATGTTGAACCAGGCCCACTTCCTTTCCCAGGGAAGCTAGAGAACATACCCAGTGCCTGAATATTCACTCTGCTATAATTTTCCCAACCTGACAAAATGTAAGAGCAGGCAAATGTTTAACACTGTCGGCTTTCAGTGTATCCCAGTGCCATCTGCCTCTTGAGGGTGACCCCAAAACATTTGTGGGTAGCATATAATGAACTTGTACATTAATTCTGAATTTAAAGCAAATAACAAGCCAGGGAAACAAAAGTGTGAGGCCTCTTTGACCCAGGAAAAACAAAATCCCACAATGCATTGCACCGACTCCCCACCTCCTGCCATGTTGCCATTTGAAACTAGTCCAGTATTATGATCAGTTTCCCACTTTTAGCTTTAAAGAAAAGGTAACATTCTTGTCTCTAGGTGATACTGGGATTGATGGAGCAGTGATCTGACTTGATGTATCAAATGAGTTGCACATGAATTCCTCCTGTTTTCAGCCTACACACCAAAGTAGAATGGTGGCTGGTACCCATCAGAACTGATAGGGCATAAGGCGGGGAGCCAGAGCCAATGACGGGGCAGAACCCACTAAGTTTAGTTTTGTCCCCATTCTCTTCCCTGCTGAGTTCTACAAGGGCAACACTGAGGCTGAGGAATATGGCAGGCGAGGGCTGCCCCCTGGGCTGGTTGTAAGTATGTACGGTAGATAGGAGTGTAGGAGTGTAGACTGATGTTAGTGGGGAACTGCCCCATTTGTCCTAATGGAGAAGCTTCCACTGGTGCTACCTCTTGTTAGCAGTGTGTTTGACATGCCAACTTTGTGATAGATGCATGCAATTGCAAGGATTATCTTAGGCACCGGGGTGGCAGATTGGTACCTGTCTCACGTTTGCCAATGTTAACTGGATTAATCTTGAGACATGTCTGCCTGTTCAAAGCACTCAGGATTGGAGGATGTTCACTTCAAATATACAGACTCCTGCAAAGTGGAAATCTTGTGTTACAAAGGATTATAAAAAGTCACAGGATGGACTAGAAGTGGCAATTCTTTATACCAGGCCAAAGTTTAGGGAGCCCCTTTGTTCTACTACTTAGGTTAGGTGGGATTCTTAAGATTGTTGTGATTGCATGCCTGTAGGGTATCATATGGTGGATCTCATGCAAAATCTGTTACTTGGCAACACTTCCTACATACCCTTTTACAAAGGGAGGGGACGAGTGTTTAGTCCTTTGTGCATTTCCTCTTTCTGTTTAAAAGGACTTTAGTGGAAAAATATGGACACAGAAAAAAGGCAGGTGCTGTGATACATATTGAGACTAGATATAGGCCTGAAATACTGAAGGTTAGACTAGAAGTGGCCAGTAAATGGAGAGCAAAATTGCTTTTGGAGGAAAGGGGAAATGGAGGCCAAAAAGAACATAGCTTCCTTCAGTTTCAGTGATTTCCAAAACATGTCTGGATTAGGAATGTGGAAGAAAACATGATTTGGTTCATATTTAAAAGTAAACCATGTTGAATTCACACTTTTTTTGAAAAACAATGCAAACCCAACACAGCCATCCTTTGAAATTCACACTTCTCTGAATTTGATGATGCAGTTCTCCAGCCAAGTACAAAAATGCATATACAGGGGTAAAGTGTACATAAAAATTCATATATTAGTGAAAATAACATACAAAATGCATTATATTAAGGAACATTTCTTTGCAAAAATGTGTGTGTAAGTCAAAACTGCACACAAAAATAGGAAAAAGGAAAAATTCACAATATAACGCTGATGAATTCTCACGAGGACTTAAAAAAATAAATCCAGAAATTTTGATGGAAATGTGGACTGAATTTAAAATTGGAAAAGTAAGAAACTTGGAGAACTGAAAGTGACAGATTTGTCTATTTCTATCTGGGATAGGAGAGCAGTAGAATAAAGAGGGAAGTGGAATTAAGAGCAAGGGTTTTCAGGACAAAACCTCTGTGTGTGTGTGTGTATATATATGTGTGTGTGTACACGCACACACCTCACTTGCAGAATAGTTAAGTGTTCTTCCACTGAGAAAGTGGAGAGCCCAAGGCAGCTGTCAAGTTATATGGGATGGACAGAACAAATAGCTGAGTCTGCTTGATGGGTAATGCTGCCTTGCAGGGACGATGGATTGGACGTTGTGCCATGGGCCCCTTTGACCAGACTGGCTTTCTCAGCTTCTTTTGTGTGCTGCTGTCAGCTTTAACTATTTTCCCTCTGCAGATAGAATGCCTTGGTTTTACTTAAGGGACAGCAAAACCTCTCTTATTTCCAAAGACAGTTTTATCCAATTGTAGTCTGACTCACAGTAGACCCCCTGAGGTTGCTGAACATGGCTAACGTAGGTTCATTAATCTCATTGGGCCTACTCTAAGTAAAACTTAGTTGGATACATCCCAGAGTTTCCCTCTTTTCTTTCCCATGCTCTATGGAAGGTCTGTGACTTGTTTCTGATATAGCTTTGCTTTTCTGAGCAACTTATGTGCTTGCAGGGTTCTTAGGTTTTCTCTCAGTGACAAAGCAGATATCCAAATGAATGCTTATTATTGTGATGGTGGGGGGGGCATGCATGCTAATTTGTTACAGATGGGAACATGCATCGGAATGCATACCACACTGGTGGCAAAACCGTGCTGGTGGATCAATGTGCTTGCATGCGCTTTCCGATTATTTTTTCAGTCTCCAGTTGCCAGTTATCTGCCCTGCCCAACAAAAAGCAAATGGGCTAGAATCTAATATACAGTAGGGATAAGTGGATCAGCCAGTAGTGCTTTCTATTAGTTTATCATTTTTCCAATCTTAACTTCAGTTCTCCTAATTTCCACATCAAGTTTGTGTTTGGTTGTTTTTTTTTAATAGCCCTAATAAAAATTCATCAACATTTCTCTTAATATCATCATTTGGGTGTGCAATTTCCCCTAATATTCAGAGTTTTACAGCATAATGCACTTTAACATGTTTTTTCACTAATATATACTGTACATCTTTAGGCACACTGTGTGCCTTTTTGTACACATTACTTGGCTGGAGAACTGCATTGCAAAAATTTTGGAGAAGTTCACATTCTGAAGGATGACTATTTTTCAGTTCACATATTGTTTCAGAAAAGTGCTAATTAGGTACCGGTAGGTTTGCCTTTAGATGCAAACTGAATCAAGTTCAAGTTCCAGCCTCAGCATCCCTGACGACCTCCCATCCTCATGTCCTTAAGACCTATCGGTTGCCACATTTCGGGGAGTGGGTAGGTTGGGTTGGGAAACCAAACTTGAGTGCTGCTTTCTTTTCCTGTTTCCCACCCCTGCCCTCTCTTGCTCACTCGCTTTTTTCTTTCTTTTTAAAAAAGCTCGCTCTCCTAAATGAAAACTTTGCAAGCTGAGCTGCAAATTGCTTGTTACCGTAAACTCTGCATGCGTGCCAGCAATGGCGCACGCCAAACAACCCTCGAATCACCTGAATTAATGAGCAGCAGGGAGAGGCAGGTTTTTAAGTTTTTTGGGTTTTTTTGCATTGTGCTAAATGCATCCTCCCCAAGAGCCTGCTCACATTAGCTCTGTTTGTTAAGTACTGTATATAGAGTTAAACACTTAATAAAATTACACTTCACGGGAGGCGAGACTGACGCGTCGGGTCCAAGGCCCGGATTGTGTAAAGTGATGTTTAGCATATAAACATTAGCTGGCCTGGAGCACTCTTTTGTAATTTTTGTTGTTTGCGTTTTCCTTGTTGATGGTGTTTAATAGGAAAGAAACAAGCTACCCACCCACCCACTGCTTCTTTCCAAAATGACTTCCGTGGACGGCTTGTTCCCCCCCACTGGTTATTTCAGTGTGCTGCTAATGAGCTGCATAAATTTGCATACTGAGAACCAAGGGTTGGGATATATAGCTAGAGAGAGGTGTGCATGCATTTTATGCAGAGTATCTGTGATTACAGAATTGGAGCTGTGGGTGCCTGTCTCTTTGGACCACAGATAGTGAAACCATGGCCCTCCAGATACTGCTGGATTCCCACCATCCCTGACTACTAGGTCATTCTGGCTGGGGCTGATAGGATTTGGAGTCTTAACAGCATTTTTTTTTTCTTGCAGGGGAAAGGGCACAGGTTCCCCTCTCTTGGGGCACTTGGTCTGTTCCAGAAATGTGACTTCTCCCACCTAGTCTTTATTACTGCCCGCCTGTGCTCTCCATTAGGTCCTGCCTGAGTTGCCTGACATTTTGCTATTTTCCAAGAGATTAATGGTGTCGTCCTTGTTTCTTGTTGCATTCTTTTTCTCTCTCCCTTTTTTTTTTTGGGGGGGGGCCTTCATTTCCCCTTCTTCAATCTAGGACAGTTCCTCTTTGCTTCTGTGCTGATCTTGGCACAACTGTCTTGTGCAAAGATCTGCACAGGAATAGTGAGGCTACCCGAGGGGCAGGGTACCACTCTGTTGCTTGGAAATACATGATGAGGTGGCCCCTTGTTAACTAGGCTTACTTGTGGGCAGGCATACCAGTGGCAGACTTGGGGCTGCCAAATTTCAGCAGTGCCCCGTGTGATGCTAAAATTCAGCCTCTCCCACTCCATTCTACAGCATTGTTCCTGCAGCGCAGTGCCCAGCGTGACCACACCAGTCGCACTACACTAAAACCACCTTTGGGCACACCAGCTTTCCATTTCAACCAGAAAGCTAAGAGGACAGTGCTCCATTGCAGTTGGTTTATTTGCTTTAAAGAGACTGATGGAAGGCACTCTCTCTCTCTCTAATTTTACACCCAAGAAGAACCGTGCGAGTTTTTTTTTAAGTACATGCCTAGCTTGGCATGGTGAAATCCCTTGCCTGTGTTTCCACGACACCTCATCTAGTTCTTTCTCCCAGTTAAGGTATCCACCCTATTTAAAATATTTTCAAGGCAGCTTACACAGATTAAGATGAAACAATATACTATATCTGGGGTTGCTAGACTGCAACCTAGGTTGCTTCCAGATGTGGTCTTAATTTGCAAACGGATCATTGGCAAGCTTTTTTTTAATTAAAAAAACACTTAATATTTTCCCTGGAAAGGGTAAATCCAGATTAAATGGGGGGTGGAATGAGCTGGCATTTTGAGGCAAACAACACTGTACAGATGCTGCAGGGGGGGGAAACACCTCTGCATGTGTGAGGAGCACCAACCTCACAATAAACACATGTCTGGAAGCACCTCTAGAGAAGCAGTATTTGCCTTGAACTTTTACTATGTACATCATACATAGATCTGCAGTGTAAAAAAAAAGGTCTGGATTCTTCTAAATTTGAGCTCCCAACACAGATAAGCGCTGGAGCTTTACCTAACTGGAAAAAAAACCACAGGCTTCCTTGGATGTATTAGGAAAGTGCCTTATCTCACTCTATTTCCTAACCTGTGACATGTATATTGCTATACATAGCAATAGATGGGGACCAGAATCTTGCACGGCTGGAACATCTGGTATTAAATGTAAGCCTGCTATAGGCCATTATGATAGGAGCACACCTCTATCCCTGGTTTTCTATGCATAGCACTGGCAATTTTAGAGCGGAAAACAATTTCAATCTGATACAGGAAGTGCCAATAAGGAGTGTGTTAGAAGACGGTGCAAAAGCCAGTTAAGCCAAAGGCACTGTGGGATAAACTGGTAAATCTAGAGGGGAATTGCAACCCAGAGAGGGATGCGTTGCTCATTGTGGGAGTTGATGGACACAAATGCCATTCTGCTGATAATTGGCCAGGCTTTTAATGTTTTCCCTTTTCTGAGTGTTCATTGCCCACCCTGCTTCCTCAGTCACTTTGTTTTGTCACAAGCCCCTTGAAATGCACTTTTTCCTCCCCTGAACAGTTATTGTTGCTATTAAGGAATGCTGGGCTGTCAGAGAGCCCCGCTGGCCAGGAGAAAGAATCCCACTGAAAGATGCCTCTAATGGCGTGTTTATTGCCTTGCTCTCCAGTTAGCCAGCTAATCCTATTTATTGCCATTTTCAGAAATTAAGGGGTTGAAACATTGCACATTCTCGTACACAGCAGAAGGCGTGCAAAAAGAGAGAAGCTGCATGTCGAATGACACCTAAAGTGACTTCTAATTACTTTCCTCCATGAGTTTGTTTTGCTTGTGAAGATCAGGATCTTGGAGTGGGGGAATACTTTAAATTCTACCCAAACCTAACTAGAGGTCAGGCCTACACAACTTGCAACCCAGCAAGTAAAACAGTGGCAATTGGTCACTGCTGGATCGGGGGGAGGGGGCAAGGGGACCACCAGAGGTGGATCCAGTTTGTTATGTCCCCCCCCCATTCTCTTGCCTTCCAAAGGTACTGTACTGTGGGTGCTTAAGTAACACAATGCAGTTACTTGAAACACAGTCTCCTGGCTGTATATGGTGGCCGACAAGGAACTTTTAAATTATCGTTTTTGCTGCCTACTTTGGACTATAAAAATGGATGTGAAGGTGATGTTGGGTTCAAGACCCTGGCAGGTCACATTATGTAACTGCTGGGCTACATTTGGTGTGAAGTTGTTCCAACCCTGGCCTAGAACTTATGTTGGGGGCTCTTCTTTCCTAGAGTGAATTTATTGAGGAGGGAAGTATAGCTATATCCCCTTTGCCTGGTGCTACAGACTTGCCCATTCTGTGATGGATGTTGATATGTGGGGAGAGGTATTTTCTCTCAGGACTTGAAGAAATACTTAAATATTAATGGCAAGATGTAAGAATTAAAAGGGCTCCCATAAGTGGGAACTTCTTCAATGGGGCCCTATTTCCAAAAATCTTTGCTGAACCAGAGCTAAGGTTCATCTCACTCAGCATCCTCTTTCAAATGGCCAGCCCAATGCTTTTGAGAAGCACATTTTGTGCTTAACCTCTGGCGCTCATAATATATGCTACCTTTACAATTGGAGGTTCCACACAAGTATCATGCTTAATAGTTCTTGATGGACTTATCCTCCATCTGTTTTCCCCTCCCCTCCCCTGCTTTGTGACACTTTCCAGCAAAGTAATGGGTTGTATCCACCTAAGTCATTCTCTGAGTGGACCCACTCTACTGCTAGTTGGGACTTACAGGGTAGATGGATGTGACCCAGTTCCTCACCACACCCATCCATCCTAAAAGTCTTGTGGGCCTCTTCAATCTACATCTGCACTTTTTGGGGGACAAACATGTGCAAGCCTGACCATCATGTGGAACAGCAAAGTTCTCTCCTACGAATTCAGACCAGCGGTCCATCAACCAGATTCAAATATGCACCTCCCCAAGTTTCTCCAAACTTTCCCAGCCCTTTTTCTGAAAGTGCACCACCAGCAATGCTGGGGATCAAATCCAGGAGCCTCACACAGACTCAGGACGTGTGCATTACTGCTTACTTCACAGCCCATTTCTTGTAGGTCATCCTGCCAGCAATTCACAAGATCTGAAAAACTCAGTCAGGCAGACATACAGGTTGTCATTCTGGCTCAACTATAGCAAGTGGCAACACTTTAGGTGTTCAAACACAGGGTGGATGTGGGTTTGAATTTCCTTTAAGCCTCCTGATTTGAGCAGGGGAATCTCTTTTGAATCTGCTCTTGGGCAGGGGGAGAAGCAAATTCCACATGGGGCTGTTCAGATACCCACATTGGCCAACGTGAAGGCAGGCCACCAACCACATGTGGTGGCCATTTGCCCAGGGGCTCAGTACTCCACCTGCTTTTGCCCCTTGCTTTGGATTGCCAAAATGGGGGCTATCATAAACACATGGCAGGCGATTGGGTGTGGCCTCAAGGGCCTGCCGCTGTGCCCAACACCTGCAAAAATTTATAGATTGTCAGTTGGACGCTCAAACCTTATCCCATCAGGGAGGAGGCAAAAAATAAATGCATACAGTAGGAGACCAACAGAAACCCTCAACCATCTTAGTGATGAGCTATTGAAAAAGGCCTAGCTGGTCATTTTCTGAGTTGATGCAAAAGAAAAGGACTTGAACCAAAATCCTGCTTTTCTCTTCTTTCCTTAACATCTCAAAAATCATTCACACTCTAAATGTGAACCTGAGATTCATTTAGGATTTCCAGAGCCCCCACCTTGGAAGAAACATCTTGCTAGTTGGAAGACGCTGGCCCATCTCCCATTTCCATGTCAGTTTCTTTCTTGCTTTTTTTTTTGCTAAAAAGACAAAGAGCTACGTGTTGCAGTTATTCCTACAAAGAGAATATTCTTGAATGATTGTCCCAAAGGATAGATGGGCGAGGAGGTAACCAAACAGAGATTTCTTTTATGATCAGTCCATGTTGAGCAGAAGAACAAAGTTGACGGATTCTGAGTCTTGCAGAAAGGGGCTGAGGGGAAACTTGAGTCAGGTGTGGAAGGGCAGGGGCAGGGTTGGGGTTAGGGTCTTGTTTCAGAACTCCAGAAAGATATATATATATTGCCAATGCTTATTTTGTTGTGGTGGTGGTTGTTGCTCAACTTTGCATGACAAATTTGGAACCTGTAAGGAAAGCAGAGTTATGGAATGCAAAAGGAGAAATGGAAGCAGATTCGCACGGGCCCCCTCCCCCCTATGCAGTCAACAGTTTAGCCGCCAGGAAAGACATTTTGATGTTTTTTTATAATCTAACTCCTGAACAAAATAGAGGATTTATACAGGAAGAAAGATAAAACAGGTAGCATTTTTGTTTTTCATTTTCACTTTCCCCCTTCCCTTCTTCCAGGTCTTCCCCCTGCCCCCCTCAGGGGGAGGGGTGGGACCCAACAACAACCCAATGTTCCTTGATGGTCTGAGTTGTATGTTTATGTATTTTTTTAAATCTGGTATATTAAATATAAATTATGTCTTTGCCCCACTCCATGTCTACATTTTTTTAAAACTTTTGTGTGTTTTTTGTTGGTTTTCTACAAAATAGGCTTTGTTTTTGTTTGCTTTTTCTTTTCTTTTTTTGTAAAACTTTCTTCCCCTCCCCTTTTGTTCCACCTGGTTCTGCTTGGAAAATAGTTTTTGTGTTTTGCCATTTTTTTTCCACCTTGGCAAAAAAACAAAACCTTGGTGTACGTGTTTGTGTGTGTGGACAGGGAGGGGGGGTAAAAACAGAAGTGGCTGGGTGGTTGAGGGGGTCAGGAGGGATGTATGTGGGAGGAGGGAGGGGATTCTACATCATGTATACGAGTAGTCTATGTCTGGAATTCCACCGTCTCTGTACCCACGGGTTGTGCCGTAGCCGATGGTGTGGGTGCTTTTGTAAAGACTGGTTCCATTGGATGGGAATATGGTATGGATGACGTACTCCTCCTTTGCCCGGTGCGGGTTGATCGGAAGCATCTGCAACCCGGGGCCTCTGATTTCCAGGATGGAGTTGTCCTTCTTGGTGCCCGACTCCACGTAGTCGTCTTTCTTCCGACTGCCTCGCTCCCGTGTCAGCAGCTCTCCCGTCCGGTGGACATACCAGCAGATGGCAGCCAAGACTAGGAAGAGGAAGACCAAGGACACCGCCCCTCCGATTATCCCTGCCAGCGGCAGCCCGGCCATTGGGTCCATGTTTTGCTCATGGTTGAGGGTGGTGGTGGGGCTGTACATGTCTGCCGTCTCGGCCTTGGCACACACTGGGGTCTCATCAGGCACATAGGTGCTGCCCGTCTCCATGGTGACCATGCAGATGATATAGGTGGACTTGGGCTCCAGGGCTGTCAGCAAGTACTCTGTCTTGTCGCCTTGTACCAGGGTCTCTGTGATGGAGCCCACGGCTGGGCTATGGCCCAGGCGCAGCCAGCTCAGGCGGAAAGAGGCTGCCGGGAACATTGCCTTCCAGCTGATGCGGATGCTGTCAGCGGTTAGCGGCTTGACGTTCAGAATCAGTGCTTTGGCTCCAGCGCCGGTGGCCATTGGGTAGTCAACATTGGAATCTGGCAGTTGGATGCCAGGCCTCTTGGCCTTGAGGGTGAAAAGGGAGCCCTGCGGGGTTGTGACGGCAGCATTGCTGGCAGTCGTCTTGGCTGCCACCACCACCCCCGAATTGCTCTGCGGGCCCACGTCATAGCACTCATCCATCTCATTGGTGATGTCCTTGATGGCCATGCCTCTGACCTTATCGGGGCCTTGGCACATCAGCCCTCTCACATTCACCACAGCAGCCCGGGCCTTGACCCAGTCCCTCAACCACATGAGGTTACAGCCGCAGTACCAGGGGTTGTTCCTCAGCAGGAGCTGGGAGAGACTGTCAAGGTCATCAAAGAGACCCTTGGGCAGAGTGGTCAGGTTGTTGTTGGACAGGTCCAGCTTCTCCAGTTCCCTCATCTTGGAAAGGGTGTTGTAGGGGATGTGGCTGATGGCATTGTCTTGGAGGTACAGCTTTTGCAGATGGGCGCTGGGCAGGTTGAGAGGTGGGGCTGCCAGAGAGTTACGCACCAGCGAGAGCTCGCTGAGGTTCTGAAGGCGGCTGAAAGTGTCGTCTGCAATGCGCTGGTTGGCCAAGAGGTTGCCGTCTAGCACCAGGCGCCGCAAGCTGATCAGCCCCTTGAAGGCATGGAGGGGGATGGTGGATATGCGGTTGTCGTCCAGCCTCAGTTCCTCCAGGGTGCGGGGCAGGCCAGAGGGGATGCTGCTGAGGTGGTTGCGAGAGAGGAAGAGCAACTTGAGGCGTGTGCTGTCCGCAAAGGCATCATCTTCGATGCTGACAGTGGAGACGGAGTTGTCGTCCAGGTGCAGCTTCTCCAGGAGAGGGATGCGCGCCAGGGAGTCTCGGGCGATGGTCCGGACGTTGTTGTCCTGGAGGTGAAGCTCCCGCAACGAACGGGGCAGATTGATGGGGAACTCATCCAGGTCATTTTCATAGAGGTAGATGACCTGATGGGAATTGAATTAAGAGGAAATTCAACAGGGCAGAAGTAGAGAATGGAAATGGTGTGCAAGTTTTTGTTTTTTAAAAGCTGCATTTAAGAGTTCCTCAAACCTGAGCAATTTGGGTTCCAGTTAGTCCATATTAAAATGCCTGTCATCAGCCTAGAAATCATGAACTTTCCACAAGGAAAAGGTGTTTAAATTATTACATTTTTAAAAAATAGGACTTGGCATTAAACAGGCAAGGGAACTTGAGCTTCAAAGCTAGTGTGTAAATTCCAATCCTGTGCTAAACATCAAGGTAAAGGTAAAGGGACCACTGACAGATAAGTCCAGTCACGAACGACTCTGGGGTTGCAGCGCTCATCTCGCTTTACTGACCGAGGGAGCCGGCGTTTGTCCACAGACAGCTTCCAGGTCATGTGGCCAGCATGACTAAGCTGCTTCTGGCGAAACCAGAGCAGCGCATGGAAACACCATTTACCTTCCCGTCGGAGCGGTACCTATTTATCTACTTGCACTTTGATGTGCTTTCGAACTGCTAGGTTGGCAGGAGCAGGGACCGAACAACAGGAGCTCACCCTATTGTGGGGATTCGAACCACCGACCTTCTGATCGGCAAGCCCTAGGCTCTGTGGTTTAGACCACAGTGCCACCTGCATCCCTTGCTAAAAATCAAAGTATGCTGCTAAACATCCCCAGAACGCTTCTCAAAACCAAAAATCCACATGGAATCTAAAATGTGAATATAAATAAAAAGGAAAAAGAAAAAGAAAAAGTTTAATCTCTAGCCCCAAACATTATCTTCAAAGTCTAAGGACCTGGACCAATTAGGCACTGTGGGAACCTGCCTTTCATGGGGTCAGACCACTGGTGCATCTGGCCCAACATTACATAATTTAGGAGTGGGGAACCTGTGACCTTCCTGATATTGCTGGAATACAACTGCCATCAACCCTAACCATTTTGGCTGGGGCTGATGGGAGTCCAACAACTCCCGATTCCCAATTCTGGTCTATTCCCATTAGCAGTGGCACTTTAAGGCCTTGGACAAATTAGAGGTATTTCTTGGTCTCTGCTCCTTGAGATCCTTTTAACTGAAGATGAAAAACATTGAACCAGAGCAATTAAAAAAACCAAACATTTAAAAATAATTAAAAACAATAACATTTAAAAACAGATGTAATCAAATCACTTCTGGATAGGCCAGTCAAAACACAAACATTTTCAGCAGGCATCTATAAGTCTGCTATTATTATTTCGTGGGCTAGGCCTCACCTTTAGGAACATAGGAAGCTGCCTTTTATGGGTCAGATCATTGGCCCACCAAGCACAATATTGTCTATATTGACTGGCAGCAGCTGATGAGGGTTGGAGACAGGAGTCTCTCCTAGCCCTATTGGAGATTCCACTGTGGATTGAACATGGGACCTTCTGCATACAAAGCAGATGCTCTACCACAGAGCTACAGCCCCCTTCCCATGCATTGTAAATGTATGGCATAACAAGCACAAACATTAATTCAGTGTGAGCTGATGAGGGGTCATAGCCCAGTGTGTGCTGAGGGATCTCAGTTTCAATCCCTGGCATCTCCTATTCAAAAGCTCAGGTAGCAGTTGATGCAAAAGACTCTTCCTTCTCGGACCCCGGAGAGCTGCTGCCAGTCAGAGCAGGCAATAGTGGGTGAGGTCTAATCTCAGATAAGGCAGCTTCTGATACTGTCACGTTTACCTGGCAATTTTGACATGTTGAACTGGTCTTGTGAATATTCCAGTGCTTGTTTTAAGTTCTGAAACACCACGTCCTGAAAACTTCTGCAAATCGGTAATTTGAAAGAATTGGGATGCGATGGCAAGTCACCATGATCTGGACACACACTAAGACAGCCTTCCCCAACCAGGTGTCGTCCACTTATTTTTGGACTCCATCAACCCTAACCACTGGCCATGCTGGCTACGGCTGATGCGAGTTTGGTCCAGCTACATCCAGAGAGCAACATGTTGGGAAAGCCTGTATTAGAGTGTCCACAAGACTGTAGTTCAAGACACCAAAGTCTGAGCAAAACATTATCAGGTTAATCCTTTTTTGGGGGGGGGGGAATTGTCCATCAACATAAGTTTCATAAATCAAAGATTTCTACAGCTATTTAAGAATTCTGAAGGGGAGAAAAAGTTGGGTCAAGCCACATTCAGACTCAGCTCATTAATGAAGATCAGCCACCCTCTTTCCAAAAATAAAGACCCCCGGTTGTACAACCTGAACATTTAGCTTTTTCTTCAAGGTGGAGGGGATGCCGGCATTGTTGATCTGATTGTTCTGCAGGTATAGGGTGGTGGCATCGTCTGGGATGTCAGCTGGGATGGAGGTCAGGCCCCGGTCATTGCAATAAATGAAGCCATTGTCGCAGCGGCAAACAGATGGGCAGGTGGTGCTGTCAATCACTTCGCTCAGGAAGGCAACCAGGCCGTAGCAGAGGAACAGCCAGTCACGCAAGTCCATGGCAGCTGCTGTTGTCACCACGGTGGCTGTCACCACAGCGGCTGTGGGTGAGGTGGTCGCCATGGTTCGCAGGGGTGGGTGGTGCTAGGCTGTCCTGCGGTTAGGCTTTTGGAACCTGCAGATGGAATGTTTTTATTTTATTTATAGTCTTGATTTTTTTTTTTGAGGTCTCAAGGTAAAAAGATGCAGGGGGAGCCTAGCACCTCTGCCGTGCAATTAGTTTCCCTCCCTCCTTCCCTGACTACCAAGTTAGCGTTTAATTCAAAACCAGGGCTTAGCTCCGGAATATGTCTTCAAATCCAGGGTTTCAGCCCTAGGGTATATAAAGTGCAAACTCTTTTATATATGGAAAGCCAGCCTGATATAGCAGATGTGGGATGTTGCAAAGTTCTAATCCCCACTCAGCAAGCGATCTTGGACCAATTCACTCTCTCTTAGCTCAGCCTGCCTCCACAGGGTTCTTGTAATACTAGAGTAGGGGCAAAGGTAACCAAAATGGTGCCCTCCTGATGTTTTAGAGTACAATTCCCATATTTCCTGACTGGTCATGCTGTCTGTGGCTGATGAAAGTTGTAGTCCAAAATGTCTGGAGGGCACCACCTTGAGTTCCTTAAGAACAAATGTTTTATTAAGTGATGATAAGCATTTGCAGAGCACCTTTTCCCTTCAATGCAGCATAAACCACAAACGGCACCCACATGACTTTGATTAGACTGGACTGAGTTTACTGCACAGACAATATGTGGTATTGCCTGCCCCAGACTATGCCACTTCTGACTGCAGGTGTGTCCCCCTGACCCCATCATCAAATGTTCCCTGCTTGAAAAAAGCCAGCACTTGTTGGAGATGGCAAGGCTGAAACCCTTCTCCTTGATGCACTTGATTTCTATGGGCATTGAAAGGTTTCATTTCATGCAGGAGGAGAACTCATTCATAAAGTTTTCCCCAAGCCATGATCTGAAGTGATAAAAAGTCCAGGAAGAGTTACTGTTTGCATGCCTAAATTGTCTCCATTAGGGCCTGGAATCTGGTGCCAACATCTAGCAGGATAAATATGCTTGGAAGAAAGGCCCCGCTAAAGGTGTAAATAACTGGCACATGCTAACAACTTGTGTGAGTCAATAGACACAATGGGGAAGTTGTGTGTTAACCTTGTTAGGAAATGCCAAGTCTGATAGCTAAGTACCTGAAAGGCTTTGAATGCCTTTTAAAACAACAACTTTAATTGGTGTGAAACCATTGATTGGATTTTTAATTGGATTTTAATCAGAGTCATGCCTTTCCCCATGAAAGGATTTCAGTGTTGGTGGTGACCTGGGCATTTGTTTTAAAGTCACAGGATCAGAAGGGTACCAGTGGAGATCATCTAGACCAGGTATTGCTGAACTATAGCTCCCATCATCCCCTGCTGTTGGCCAAGCTTACTAGGGCTGATGGGAGTTATAATTCCGCAATATCTGAGAAAGTCAATGGTTCTCTACCCTGATCTTGACAAACCAGGAGGAAAAGACCATCAGAGAAGGCTGCAAGAATCTCAGCTTGGCCTGTGTGTTTCAAGTTTCAAGTAATTTGGCAGGTCTACTTGGGCTTTTTCGGAGACTGGCAGTCTGATTCTCTCTGTATCAACATTGTCAGTCCTTTAAGTCTTCTGTATCCACTTTCTCTCCTTTTCCCCATCTAACCTTTTCTTGGGGTTGTGAGTTAAGTGGGACAGGAGTAGGACTGGGTTTTGGTAGAAGGGAAAAGGGGGTTATTAACAATCACAGTAATTTGTTTATATTCAAAACACACACACACCAGACAAACTCCCTGACAAGAGGAAGCAGTTCGGTACAGTGTTTTTAAAAATGTAGCAAGTGAATGCACTTTTTCCTTTTCCTTTTTAAAGTATCCTCTCTTTCCTCCAACCCTCCCCCCTCCCAAAAAAAGAAAAAAGAAAACAAGGCAACTTGGATCCATGTTCATCTTAGTGTAAACAGCACAGAAATAGCCAGATTTATATCCTGGTGGTTTGATACATATGGGCTCTGCATTTCTACCACCAGATTGAAAGAAAGGGAGCAGCCATGCCACCCAATCCATAGGCGCAGCTCCCATGCTAAACGCTTTTGGTAGCATCTGTCAGACTGGAGAAGCGGCTTGCAGTGGCATTATAAATCCCTCTTAAGAAGACCATATAGAGTGGGAAAGCTGACATGCAACAATCACAACCTCTGGGAAGCCTCAATCTTGCATACATTCAGGCCCCATCTACACCATACATTTTTAAAAGTATCGTACCATTTTAGATAGTCATGACTTCCCCCAAATAATCCTGTGAAGTGTAGTTTGCTAAGTAGTTTACACCAAAGGATTCATGTGCTCCCTCCTGCCCCTTTGCTATCACGTGGGGACTTCTAAAGTACTTCTTCACCCAGTACATAGTTCAGCTATGGAATTTGCACTCACAATATGCAGAGATGGGCATCAACTTGGATAGCTTGAAAATGGGTTCAGACAAATAACTGGAGGATACAAGGCTATCAGTTGCCAATAATAGCCACAGTGGCTCTGTTCTTCCTCCTCTGTTGGAGGCACTTATGCGTCTGAATACCAATGCTAAAGAATCACAAGTAGGGAAAGCGCTGTTATGCTCAGAGGTCCTGCTTGTGGACTTCTCACAGGCATTTAGGTTGGCCGTTGTGAGAACAGAATGCTGGACTAGATGGGCCACTGGCATGATCCAAGAAGGATCTTCTTAGATGATGAGGTTCACATCAGAAAATATAACCCAGGGGTGGGCAGCCTGTGGCCCTCCGGATGTTGTTGATCACAGCTCTCACAGCCAGCATGGCCAGTGTCAGGGATGATGGGAGCTGTAGTCCAAAGAATGGAGGGCCACAGTTTCCTCATCCCTCTAATTAGATACATCTAGCTATCTGTCTATCTCCTCATACAGCTGTGTTGCATCTGCAGGTTTTTTTGTAACCTTGCATAATATCTCTAAGCACTTGCAGAATCAACTCAGAATTTGGGCACGCCAAATCTGGTGGAGTTCCTTTTGGCAAGAGGAGGTACATAGAGGCTTGGCTATTTGACCAAAGTTGTTAGCTGGCCTGAAGTGCTCTTCCCCTTCTGCTGAAAATGGAAATAGCTGCGTTTCAGGAGTTGGATGGGGGGCTAGGCGGGGGAATGAGTGCCCTTGCGGCTTCCTCACTGCTGCTCATCAGATTCCCAATTACATTGCATAAAAGACCTTTGGAGAGCGAGGGAGAAAAGGCCTGGCTTCGGAGACGGAGGCCTGAAAGGCGCCTGTCGCTTTAACCACCTCTTTTGGCTGCTCCTTTATGCCCCTGTTGTTTATATTACACGGTTTATGTAGCCTATCAAATTAAGGCCAGTAAATCGCTTTGCTTTATGGCCTCGGTTTTTATTCTCTTGGATCTCTCCCCGAGAGCGGGAAGAAAGCAAAGGAAGCAACAAAAGAGAGGGTAAGGAGTGGCGGAAGGAACAAATGGAAGCCTGGCAGGGCAAAGGGGTAATAGAATCATAGACCTGTAGAGTTGGAAGCAACCACGAGGATCATCTAGTCCAACTCCCTACAATACAGGAATCTTTTGCCCAATGTGGGCTCGAACCCACGACCCTGAGATCTGTATCCCAGGGCTGCCTCCCAGCTGTCGCTCTTTTATAGAAGGGATTCACATGCCAGGAATGTAGGTATAGTGAATGAAAGGGCCTTGGCCCAACAAATCCACTTTAACAACAGCAGAGTTTTTGCATTTAGAAAGCGATGGGGAAACACAAAGAAAAGTGTGGGATAACACCAGAATGACAGGAAAACCTATAACCTCCCTTCAAACAAAGCAGAATGACTGTTTATTAGTTGTATAACCTCAGTGCAAATAAACCATTAGCAAAGAGGAAGCACTGTATAAACTCCACAAAAGCTTTGTGCAAGCAAATCAGGATGAATGCTGAATAAACAGGTTATCTAGGAAGTGGAGGGTTGCAGCTCAGTAGTTGAGCATCTGCTTTGCATGCAGAAGAGTCCCCTGCAGAAAAAAACCCCAATAGGATCTCCAGGTATGGCTGGGGCCCCTGCCTGAAACCCTTGGGTGCTGCTGCCAGTCAGCGTAGCCAATACTGAGCTAGATGGACCAGTAGTCTGACTCTATATAATGCAGCTTCCTAGAGGAGACTCGTGCCTATTCCTCTTGCCATAGCATTCAGTGGTGATGATGTTAGAGTGCTTCAGAGTCTTAAAGGACCTGAGTTAAGATGGGATGGAGATAAAAGGAGAGTGCTTGATAAAAGAAAAAGGAAGAGTAAAATCCCATGGTTGGGGGCTGTATATACACTCTCCTGCCCCTCCCCACAAAAAGATACTCAAACGTCTGTGCTAAGAGAAGCTGAATTCCACATCTGTAAAAGCACAGCATTGCAGCAGTGTGTAGATCAGTGGCAGAGCACCTGCTTTTCATTTAGAAGGTCCCAGATTTGATTCCTGGTATTATTGGTTGAAAAAATTGGGCATCAGGTGACAGGAAGGACCTATCTTTGTCCAATACCTTGGACTGCCAGTCAAGAGCAAGCTACACTGGACAAACTTATATTTTCTTGTGCTGGGCAATTGAAACAAAAGATGCTATTGGCTCCTAAAAAGCTAGAGTTTTAATTTTGTTTTGCATTTTGCTGTTGGGGAGTTCTGCCAGGGCCATGGCTCTGCAGCTGTAGAAGATCCCCGGTTCAATGCCTCTTCAAGTAGGGCTGGGAACATCCCGTCTGTAACCCTGGAGAGCCTCTGCCAGTCAGTGTGGACAATACTGAGCTAGATGGACCAATGGGTCTGACTCAGTACAAAGCAGATTCACATGTACAAACTTTTTTCTGGTCCTGTTCCACCCATTTCTATGCAATTCTTGCAAGAACAGCTCCTTTTTGTAGCAAATAAAATACATTAAAAGGGGGTGGGGAAATGAACTCAGAGCAGAATCACCTAAAAAAAAAAAAGTAAACAGATTCATCTGTTCTCTCTCCCTGTTAATTCACTCCTTCAGTCGCTAATCCATTGCCCCAGCCTCCGTGCTCATCAAGCTGTTCTCCCAGCCCCACACCCCACCACATATGCTCCATCCATCCATCCTCTGTCCTTCCAGCTTTGACTTTTCGTCCCTGCTTCCCCCAAGCTGGGCACTCACTCATGCGGGACACTGGCAGCTTCCGCTACAGGAGGCGACACTTTACAGGGCTCCTGCGCATCCCTTTTAACCTCGGCTGAGTTAAACTCCTTCCAATGTTATTTTTTACAAGGCCCTTTTCATGGAAGATTTGAGTCGGCAAGGTGTCTTGCTGGGCCAGTGCCCATTAAATCACTAGAAACCACTCACTAGCTCTGACTTCATTATGCATTCAATTCCTCTATAAATTTTACATTTCCTTTTTCTTTCTCCCACCACCTTATTCTATTCCCCCTCCCCCCCTTTTCTATCTCCCTCTGGCTTATTCTTACTTTGGCCATATTCTCTCCATTATGGAACATAAAATCCTTTATAGCCCAATATTTCATGGTGTCAAATAAGAGAGACCAACTGGACACGGTTTCCAGTCTTTTTGCAAAAAGCGGTGCAGATCCCACTAAAATAAAGTCACTGTGGGATTTCCCTTCATCCCTCCCCCATTCAAAACTTCCCAAATTGCTGTAGACAATGTTTTTAACCTTTCAGGAGTGGCTGTGAGCCCCACAGCATGATACTGCTGCTAAGCGGGCTAATGCAATCAATCTCTGGCTGCATTAAGGGATGAGATTACTGGGAAGGGAGACAGGACTGGCTACGGATGAAGCAGGAAATATGGAGGAGAGGACAGCTACAATCCTCTTCCAACACTATAGTAATCTCACCCAGCATCGGCTCAAATATTTGGGTAGCGGGGTAGTCTCTTCAGGCAAAGCCTCCTGATGGGGAGCCATCGCTTTTGACCTGGAAGAGGGAGAACGTGCAATCCAATCATTTTATCAACCTGCCTTCAACCTTCTCAAGTGTCCCAGGCAAAGGGGATAGAACAGTCCTGTTGGGGCATCAGGCCATTACTAGGTTTGGGGCCCTCCCAACAAATGCTTCAAACAATCTGTGGAGGAGAGCTCTCTATTAGTGCCTATTAGGCACATCTGCTAAATAGAACCTTGCATGTGCTATGGCAGTATGCTTCTGAAAGCAATGTGCTGAAGATCGCATGGCAGGGAAGGGCTCTTGCCTTCCTGTCCAGATTGTGGAGTTCCCTAGGCACATCTGATTGGTCAGTGCTTGGAAATAGAAGGCTGGCTAGATGGACTTCTGGTCTGACCTCCTGTTCTCACAGTGGCCACCCAGATGCCTGTGGTAAACCTCAAGTACAACCTGAGCACAAGAGCACACTCCTCTCCTGCGGTTTCCAGGAACTGTGGAAGCAGAGCAGAGCCATTGTGACTGGTAGCCATCAAAAGCCCTCTACTCCCTGAATTTGTCTAATCCTCTTTGACAGCCATCTAAGTCGGTGGCCATCACTGCTTCCTATGGGGAAAAGTACTTTATTTCATCTGTCTTGAATTTTCAGCATTCAACCATTTTCTATGGTCGCTTCCACATGACCCGATTATTGAGCACTCTTTCTTGATCCGTTTGCACAAAATGTGAACATTAATTTTAATGAGCCTACTCCGAGTAAGACTAACCTTGAATACCACCTCACTGGTCTGTGTACCTCAGTATTGTCGACACAGATTGGCAATAGCTCACCTGTGTTTCAAGCAGGGAGGCTTTCCCTGCCCTATTTAGAGATGCTGCAGACTGAACTTCTGCATTCAGAGCATGTGCTTTACCACTGAGCTATTGCCTCTTTCTCTAACCAGAGTAATGTGGACCTAATTCACCATTGGACAACTGACTTAACTGTGAAACACCTTCACAGCACCAGTTGCTGCTTTCTCCCCTATGTTACTACTTTTGCAAATCCAGTGATGATCTCAAAACCATTGCATGTCTAGGATAGCTAAATATGCAAAGGGGTGTGTGTGTATCAGATGCATTCCTGGCCTAAAATAGAATTCTGCAAACCAGTGTTAAATCATTTTTTTAAAAACCGATCGGAATACAGAGTAAATTTGGTTACTGTTGTGGCATGGGTTCTGCTAGGATTAGGCTGTGGTTCACAAATGGATTAGCTCCTACCGTAATGTCACGCCTCCACCTGTATTATTGAGGTGGTTAAAGAGCTTTAAAAGATTAGGCTCCTTCCACTCTTCTGAAGAGCTTTTTAAAAGAGGGGAACAGAGGCGATTCTAATCTGCCCTGGCGATTGTGAAAGCCTGTCAGGATAGGTGGATGTGGAATAAAAACAGAACACAGGAGTGTGTAAACGCTTCCATGAAAGTGAGCTTAAAAAATGGGGAGAGAAATCCGCCATTTAATCCAACCACACTGGATATGCATAACAATGTTTCATGGCAGCCAAGGGCAGGGAGCTAATCTGTATTAAGTGATCTTAAATATGGGTGCCAATTTATGCAGTGCTGCTTTGAGACCTGGTTAAAAGTGAGCAAAATGCCTGTTGTTATGAAGAGGGTAAATGTGTTATGTGGTGGGAGGAGGCCGGCATATTAGGGCTGGGTGATATATGGTTTTCAATATCCTGATATATTGCCAGCTAAACATCGCGATATATCACGATATCTGAAATAAGATGGAGCTACGTAGAGGGGGACATGGTAATGTCCTGGCAACTGCTACTAGGTTACAGGTCTAAATCACCACACACTGATGAAATCATCACTTTCATCAGCAGGCAAGCCAAAATGCATCCAAACAGGACTTTGGTTGGGGGCTTGGATACCAAATGGTGGTATTCAGGTCCAGGACAATCCAAAATACAGTGATGAGTCATATTGAATACAAATAATCTGGGGAAATATTGAACAACAACAACAAAAATAAATCTAAATTTGATGCATAAATTATATGACAATTAACTCAATGATAGCATGCTTCAACTAAACCATTAAAGATTTCTGGAGAATATATTAATGTTCTATGCAGTTTTAGGGGCAAATTCAAAATTTACAAAAGTAGCGGATATAGTAAACATATTAATTAAACTTGCATATGATTAATAATTTAATCTGTTTTCTACTAATTTAAGAGTAATTTATGTAATTTACTAGTGTCAAGTTGCATCTCCTTCCCCACTCAGAGGGCCAACTTCATTTCTACGCATGAGTAAGCCCCACTCAGTTCAACTAAACTTACTTCTACTTTCCAGGAAGTAAGCCCCACTGAATTCACTAGGGCCTACTTCCGAGTAGACACGCATTTGCTTGCACTGCTTAACGACAAGCACCCACCTTCCCCATCAGTTTCACCTCACAACAACCACCCAATTTCCCATTTCCAGCATCCAGGCAGCAACTGTTAAATCTTCCCCCCTTCATTTCCCCCTATTGTGACACAGAAGGGCCCCCCAAAAGCCCCCATCCCACCAATCTCTCCCTTTTTATCAAAGGAAAGGAGGAAGGGCAAGGAAGCAACAAGGTAGCATCCTTTAATTATTATTTTTTTAACTTCCTTTTTAAGTGAGGGAAGCTATGTAAGGCAAACCAACAATGTCTTACACAGCAACTTGTTTTTGTTTTTTTTTGTTCTTACTTTTACACAGGGGTGGGGGGTAGGTGATCAGTCCCAGCCTCAGAAGGCACCAGGGAGGGGAGAGAAAGTTTTTTTGCGCATGCGCGCGTGCACACACACACACACACACACACACAGAGGCAGAAGGGGAGATGGGAATAAAGAAATTACAGGACAATGTCTTTTGTTCTTACTCTGAAGAAAACAACCCCAGTTTCTTCTTTTGGGGGTGGGTGGGTGGGTAAGGAAGGGGCAAAGGGGAGAAGGGGGCTCCCAGCAAGAAGCCCTGAGCCAGCTCAGACCAGTATCTCTGTAAATCACACCTTCCGATCACTGCTAGCCTGCTGAGCCAGGGCTTGCTGCAAAATCAAAAGAAGCTGCTGTTTTCCCAGCTACATACTTTCATAATCGACACCTGCTCTTGCAGAGGCAGGCAGAGGAAGCACCAAAAAGCACTGGCCAGCTACATGGTTTTCTCAAAATCGCGATGTTTGCCAGATAACATTTTATGAAACCGTTATTGTGTTGTGGACTTCATAACCGACTTTGAACGATATATTGAAAAATCTCCCAGGTCTGCTGCATACTGCAGTGACCTTGGTTACCTCCATACCATCAGGTGTTTTGAGGCAAGGATGCAAATGCACACCAGAAATTTTAGGCTTGCACAGTTAAAGCAAATTAAAGGGCTCTGTTGTTGTAGTGAGAAAAATACACTTTGTAAAAACATGGCCTTTTTGTGGTTAAGGAAGTGTTCGGGAAATGTGCTGAAAAGTGTGGGATGAATCAATGATTACAAGGAAGACATATAAACATTGCACTAACAAATCGGGATGGATGTTTTTTGTCATATAACCTCCCTGCAAACAATTGAACAAATGCTCCCTAGAGACTGAATATAATTTAACTTCTGCATAAACTTGGTGCAAGCAAATCAGGATGTATGCCCAATAAACAGGTCACCTGGAGGACACCCTTGTGTGATTTTATAGCCTTCCTCAGCCTGGTGTCCTCTTGATGTCTAACTACAATGTCATGACCGTTTGTCAGGGATGATGGAAGTTTTAGTCTCAACAGCATCTGGAAAGAATCCAGTTGGGGGAAGAGTAGACAGGGGTATGATTTTTACTTAGGGTGCTGGGTTCAAACACCTGAAAAGCCCTGCCTGGTGGCTTCCAGCTGGAGTAGACAACACTGGGTTACATGGCCAAATAGCCCGGCAGAAAGACAGATCTCAGTGGTAATGATTTACGTGCCAAAGGTTAGAGTTCCGACTGGCTTCTACCAGTCAGAGTAGACAATATTGGGCTGAATGCCTTATACCAGGCCAGGATATATTCCAACAGAGAAATCATGGCTCAGTAGCTGAGCACATGTTTTTCATGTAGAAGGTTGCAGTTTCAATCTCCCAGAGTCTCTGGTTAAAAGAGGGATGAGGAACCTGTAAACCAGGCATCTCCAAACTGCGGCCCTCCAGATGTTTTGGCCTACATCTCCCATGATCCCTAGCTAACGGGACCAGTGGTCAGGGATGATGGGAATTGTAGTCCAAAACATCTGGAGGGCCGAAGTTTGGGGATGCCTGCTGTAAACTAATCCATGAATGTTACTGTAGAAGCAGCAGCTTATGTTTTGTTTTTATCATTTTACCAGCAGCCTTGTACCTGGCACTGCTCAGGAACTCCCAAAAATCTGACCAGTTTTGAAACTAGCTATTACAGCAGTGCATCTTTGAAAGGTTCAATCCACCATCTTGATTCAAAATGGTGTCCATTGATATTCAAACATAGGAACCTGAATGTCTGACGCGGCTTCCGCTTGAGTGCAAGAAGCTCTTGCAACCAATCGGAAGCTGCGCCTCGGTTGTCGAACGTTTCGGAAGTCTAACGGTCTTCCGAAACGGATTATGTTTGACAACCGAGGTTTGACTGTATCTTAATAATTGTCCAAATGCACAGTGAACAAACAACTTTCAAAAATATATGGTGCCATTTGTTAGTAATGGAGGTTTATCCCCTAGCCCTGCATAAGTCAAGAGTGTTACAGGAATTTCCCCAAACCACCCAGTTCCACAAGCACGACACTCTCTCTCTCTCACACACACTTGAGTGAAAATATTTCTTTCTCTATAATGTTTCTGTTATAAATTCCTATAAATTAACCATATATCAGATCTAAACCATTCCACTGTTGTTCTGCACTATCAAAGGGGGGAGACTTGGTGTGTTCACGAGGCAGCCATAATCCCCTAAGCGTACCAGCACGTCCACAGTGGAGCCCTGCCAGGGGGATGTACCCACCCAAAGCTGCCAGACTATGGGACATTTCACTCACAAAGGACCCATCACCTGGAAATGGATTCAGCTCGGGCCAAAACAAAGGTCAGTCATCAGCCCTGCCCAGCCATGGCAGGAAGCCATGAACACTCTTTTTTTTGCAGAAATGTGAGTCTGGGAGGGGTTCGAGGAGGGATGACACAGGTGTCAGAATACTCAGGTTATCTCCCCTAACCCTCCCATTTTGTGATGTAGCTCTGATGTATTTATGATGTAGAGATGATGTTGTTTTAGGGGTGTAGCTTGGGGATTAGTAACTAATAAAAGTCGGGGTCTTCTTTTGCTAGGGGCTTCCGTTTTGTTCCACCTGGTGGCGGGTGGGAGCCCTGTTGCGACAGTCTTCAATAAAGACCAAGCCTACTGGCTGCTGTTTTGCTGTGGCATTCCTGGCTGGTGTCCTTGTTTTTTTTGTCCAAGGGAGCCCTCAGAGTTCTCCTTTAACAAGAGTAAACCTAAACTCTGTGATCCAAGTATTTGTGAGGTGGAAAAGGTCAGATATCCCCTTTCTGATCTTTGTCCCACATCACACGGGCTTGTTTCCCATGGGAAACACTCCAGAGCAGAGCTGGCCTGCTTCTGCATAGCTCCTCCCCTTTAGTCTACTTATCTCCGCCTTGGGTTCTATTTCTTAGTGTGATGGGAGAGTGACTGGCAGATAGACAGATGCTTCTTAGCACAGAATTTGAGGGGTGGGGGGAAGAGAGGATATGTATCAGATGAATCTATTTTGAAATGTTTAAAATAACACGTTTTCTGGCAAGTATCCCCTTGGGTACCAATTGGTATGCATTAATTCACTTCTATCTGCCATCCGGCTATTTTTGCATTCTGCAGAATGCTCTTGTTATCTGGCCATTTGCTTGCCTCTCTCAGCATTCCTGTATTAGAAACGCATCCTGCATCCTCACTTTGGTGAGTAACTCCACATCAACAATTTCTTTCCCTCGCTTTTGAAATCCGATCACCCGATTTCTGCCTTTTGTTTCCAACTTCCTTTTCACTTTCTTTCAAGTTTGCTTTACAAAGTTATTGTAATTAAGGTATCTGAGAGCCTGATACTTTACTAGGTTAAAAAACAAAACAGTAATATGCGATCAGCACCTTTGCAAGATAATTAATATCCACTTTGCAACCCTTCCCTTGGCTTCTCTGCACACAAAGTGCCTTGCTTTGACCTAGCAAACTTGAAGCCTTAGAAAGCCTTGCTGAACCTGAGCAATTCATATGAAAGTAGGTGAGTCCTAAATTCACTCTAAGCCAGTGGGTGGATGCTGGGGATAAAGAGGGGAGGGCTGTAGCTTTCATGGCATGGTTTGTGAGCTGCCCATGCTCCTCCAGCTGCCCACTGTCAGAAGCAGGATGCTGGACTTCACATTTCATAGATTCTTCACACAGCACATAGTGAAACTATGGAACGCACCCCCATAAGACATAGTGGTGGCCACTAACTTACGGCTCTAAAATAGGGTTATACAAATTCAGTGGCTGTTTTACCTCCATTGTCAGAAGCAGTCTGTCTCTGAATACTTGGGAATCACAAGTGAGGAGGGTTGCTATTACACTCAAGTCCTGTTTGTGGGCTTCCTACCGGTATTAAGCATCTGGTTGGCCACTGTGAGAACAGAGTGCTGGACTAGAGGGGCCACCACAGACTTGATCCAGCAGCCAGGCTCTCCTTATGTTCATATGGACCTTGGGGCTGATCCAGAAGGGTGGTTTTTCAAGTTAACCTAAACTTTGCTAACTCTGAGCTGCTCTGAGATTTAAGAACTTGCAAGCACACGTTTGGGCAGATACCTTGCTCATTTGACAAATGGAGAAGAAAAGGCGTTATGCGTGTGGGAATGGGGGGAAAGATTTAAATCTTACACTGAGCCAGAAAACATGTCTCTGCAAAGCGATCCGTGCTTTTGCTTGTATCCGGTGATGAAAATGGGCACAATGTTTTGTGGAAGTATGTGAAGTAGTACTCTAAAGATCTTACTTTTAAAAGGTAAGTTAAACACACACAAAAAGGTGTTCTCGGGGTGTTGTCAAGGGAGGCTTGGTGCATGGTTTAATTTCCTGAGAGGGGACTCAGGGGTTGGAGAAGCATTCCTCCTTAGAATCATAGAATTGTAGTGTTGGAAGGGACCTTAAGAGTCATCTAGCCCGACCCCCGTGCAATGCTGGAATCTTTTTCTCAACATGCAGCTTGAACCCACGACCCTGAGATTAAGAGTCTCTACCATTCTAAGTATGTGGGACATGCTGCTTTTGCTTATGACTGAGAAAAAAAGGCAGTCTGTTTATGATCAGGGGCACTCCTGTTTAAATTACAATATTACTTCAAATCAATTTTGTCAGAGAAGCAGCATTGGTAGGCCATCTGCTTTGCATGTCTAAGGCGTTGGGTTCAAGCCATGGTGGCGTTCCCTGGTGAGCTGTATGGATGAGCAGGAATTCAAACAGGGTGAGATCCAGATTCCAAGTCCAACATGACAGACACTACATCACATCACACCACACCCCAGTCTCATCTCTCTGGATGTCTGTGTTGGCAGATACAGTATTCTGAGATAGCTGGGCTGGTTGAGGCAAATGAATGATGCAACATAGATCTAACTATTACATTTTTGCCCAGTCTTTCTTTGAAGGAGCTCAGGGTGGCCTTTGTGGTTTCCTCTTGCCCATTTTTATCCTCACTACAAACCTTTGAGGTAGGTGAAATAATAAAAAAAAATTTTTTTTTTAATTAAAAATTAAAAAACAGTCTACTAGCACCTTAGAGACCAATTAAGTTTGTTCTAGGTGCCGGTATGAGTTTCCGTGCGCATGCACACGCACACGAAAGCTCATACCTAGAACAAACTTAGTTGGTCTCTAGACTATTTTTTAATTTTTAAAACTTTTTTTTAAAAAAATAATTATTTTGACTGCATCAGACCAACACAGCTACCTACCTGAATCCTTTGAGGTAGGTGAATCTGAAAGAGAATATCTAACTGGCTCAAGGCCACCAAGTGAATTTAATGGCTGAGCGGGAATTCAAACTGGGTGAAACCCAGATTCAAAGTCCCAATGCTATGGCAACTCTGTCACACTGGCTTCCACATATGCCAGCTTGCTGTTATACCAGGGGTCAGCAAACTTTTTCAGCAGGGGGGTGGTCCACTGTCCCTCAGACCTTGTGGGGGACCAGACTATATTTTGAAGGAAAAAAATTAACAAATTCCTATGCCCCACAAATGCATTTTAAATAAAAGGACACATTCTACTTGTGTAAAAGCACGCTGATTCCTGGACCATCCGTGGGCCAGATTTAGAAGGCGATTGGGTCGGATCCAGCCCCTGGGCCTTAGTTTGCCTACCCCTGTGTTATACTGAAGGACCATTAGCTGTGTACATTTTCAAACAGCAAACCCATTCAGTACAAGAACATGCACAGTCACACACAAATACTGAAACTCCTCAAGTGATATGGGGACCAAGGGTGGGGAACTTCGGGCCCAGGTGCAAAATGCAGCCCTCGGAATCTCACTGACTGGTCCTTGGAACTCTCCCCACACAACACCCCTTCCCCAGCGACGCCCCCTCTCCCCTGGCCACGTTCCTTACTGCCCCTGGTTTGCGTCCTTGGCTGGAGGATTTTAACCTTACAATTCTTGATTAAAGGCCCCTCCCTAGCCCTTTCTTTAGTACTCGGATGCCAAACCCTAGGGCTACACAACCTGTTTTGTGACATCAGAGCAGCTCAGCCAATGGCAGAAAAGAGGGTGTGTATGAGACACAGACACCTCTGTTTGTTCAGCCACACTCTCTCACACACTTCTCTTTCTAACAGGCCATGGGCATAACAGTCTGCTAAATAATTGACACCCCCCCCCCCTTCACTGTTTGTACTTGGCGTGGGAATGCATATAGAAAGGGCAGGGAACAAAAAGAGTTGACAAGGATGCAACAGGCCCATCCCAGAGGCAACAATCCAGTTATTGGGATTTCCCATCTATATACACACACACTTCTCTTTTTTGTCTTTTAAAAAAAGTAAGGTAAATTAGGATGATGAAATCTACCTCTCTCTAACCTGACAGCAATTTTTCAGCATGGGAAAACTGTGCTGTACTGATGCCCAGATGTTGTCGCTGCAGATGAGGTTGATCAGATGTAAACTACTAATGTTATTTTCCCCAGAAGGAATCAGTATCCATCTGCTTTGTGTGTGTGTGTGATGTTGCTCTACGTAGCTAGAATGTTAGCATTTGGCATCAACACCAAGTCTCCCCACCACTGCACCTGAATATTTTTATGGGGTGTGTGAGCCAACTGGCCTAGTTTTTCAGAGAATGCCCACTTCCCGCTGATTTGAGAGAGGGATGGGGAACCTGCGGCCCCAGGTTGCCTACCTATGTCTCAGGTCACACCCACACCATACATTTAAAGCACATGGCTTCCCCCAAAGAATTCTGAGAACTGAGGTTTAAGGGTGCTGGGAATTTCAGCTCTGTGAGGCATCAACTGCAGTTCCCAGTATTCCATGGGGGAAGCCACTTATTTTAAATACTTGTGAAAGCTCTGCAAATGTATGGTGTGGAATCGCCTTGTTTTTATGAACAGTGGCATAGTGAAGCAGGAAGGAAGCGCAGCTGCTTATTTCACAGCAGGGATGATGATGTTGCCTCCTGGGGTTTTATTTGCCAATCAATAAGCTTTTCTCAGAGAGAAACCCACCAAATAAGCTAAGCAGAGGAACAGGTAGCTTACATGAGCATGCATGCTAAGAGTTAAACTGGCACTTTTTTTGGGGGGGCATCAAAATCCTTTTATTATGACCAAATAAAGTGATCCAAAATGGTGGGCAAGCTTTTGAGTCCACCAGAATTTATTAACAGGCCACATATTAAGTTTGAGGCAGGGGAAGCCAACTTTGTATTCAAGCCATATAACATCCATATTGGTCACAAAATCATTTTTGTTGAATAGTTTTAGGGTGCTTCCAGATAACTTGTTCATTGTGCATTTATCCTGATTTGATTGCAGGGAGGTTAGACAATGTTGACTATTTGTGTGTGAGGGGGGAAGCAGTCTGTGGGGAAGAGAGTTTGTTGTGAGAGGGCTCCCAAATCAACTTTTAATTGTGCAACCAGAATTTGCCAGCATGTGACAGAATCTCACCCCAAAATAGTGACAGTCTGCACATGATCTTCGAACCATGACAATGAGGGCCTGCATATCAGAATTTAACACTACACCACTGCTTAAGAATTTTGTGGTGATGCTAAGTCTCTGAACAACAGACTGGCAACATTTGGGAGCTGAACCCCTTGGCAGCTATTATACAGAATATCTGATCTGGCAGTGCATGGGACAGGATGGATGGAGTGTGTGTGTGTGTGTGTGTGTGTGTGTGTGTCTGTGTGTGTGTTGCTGTTGAGCGATGCTTCTGAGTAAATTCAGCTTCCACATAACCAGAAAAGAAAAGAAAAAGAAAAACAGCCCAATTCCTGCAGGACTCTTTAATCTGCCTAATAATTCATATCACTGCTAAATCCCTGCCCACAGCCCCCAAGTTCATACACCCTCTTCTTCCCAAACCCCTTGCCTGAAGGAACACATGTTTAAATATTAAAATCGGCTCTTGCGTCTTTAAAGTTTCCATCAGGCTTGAATGCATTCAAAGCAAAGAATATTAGCTAGGCAGAAGAAGTAAGAGTAAACTTGGGATGTTGACTCTTCCTACAAAGCTCTCACTCTCTCCTTTTTTATTAATAGAAAGGGCCAGACCTTACATTGGTATAAAGATCTGGCAAAGAGCCATTTATTTATTTCTTTTTTGGTCAACACCACCCAGCATTCCAGCTCCAAAGCTACAACCATGTTTTTGCACTGGTGGCAATGCAACACATTTGGTGAAAGGGTTTGAGGAGAAAGATCTGCAACTTCTTCCACATCTACACTATACATTTAAAGCGCATGGCTTTCCCCAGAGAATCCTGGGGAATGTAGATCTTCCCTTGCAGACCTACAATTCCCAGGACCCTTAACAAACTATTATTTATTTAAGACATTTACATACCACTTAATTATTCACATTTCTAAGCGGCATACATAAAAGCAATCCACAGAAAAAGGGGCACTCAAACAATACACTTTTATGATAAAACCAAACACTACCTTAAACTGCCTGCAGGAACAAGAAAGTCTTTGTCATGTGCCTGAAGTTCCACAAGGAGGGGTGGCCTTTCATTTGGGAGAGAGTTACCCAAGCTTGGACCCACTAGACTGAATGTACGGTTCCCAGGATCCTTTTCAAGGAGGGATGTGCTTTAAATGTGTGGTGATGTGATTTTGGTCCCATTAACTTCCAAGGACTGATGGGAATCTATCCTAGGGATGGGGAACCTGTGCCCACCAGCTTCTGTTGGACTACTGCTCCCCTCAGCACCAGCCAGTGTGGCCAGTGGTCAGGGATGATGGGACTGGTAGGCGAGCAACATCTGGAGGGTCAGAGGTTCCCCCATCCTTGAACTGTGAGCTTATTCCAATAACTCAAAGCTAATTGGAAATAGTAGGGAACCAGGTTATATTGTTTCTAACAGATGTTAGCTAATGCACACCGAGTGGGAATCTGGGCTTTTGACTCCCTTAGATCGAGGTACAACTGAGCTGGTTTAAAGGCTGTGGATCTGGTCCTCTTAACACCAGTGGATCAGCTGTTTCCCAATGTATACCAGCCGGATATCCATTCCTACAGTTCCCAGGATTCTTGGGGGGGGGGGGGAGCCATGTGTTTCAAATGTATGGTGGCTGTGATCACTGTCTCCAGTGTTTCAAGGGAGAACTGCACCTAGTTGTGGTCTGGCTTGACTCCAGTGGATTAAGGCTGATCCTCAGCATGCCAAGGCTCTAATCCAGGGGTAGACAGCCTAAGGCCCGTGGGCCGGATGCGGCCCAATCGCCTTCTCAATCTGGCCCACGGACGGTCTGGGAATCAGTGTGTTTTTACATGAGTAGAATGTGTCCTTTTATTTAAAATGCATCTCTGGGTTATTTGTGGGGCCTGCCTGGTTTTTTTACATGAGTAGAATGTGTGCTTTTATTTAAAATGCATCTCTGGGTTATTTGTGGGGCATAGGAATTCGTTCTTTTTTCCCTCTCCAAAATATAGTCCGGCCCACCACATGGTCTGAGGGACGGTGGACCGGCCCACGACTGAAAAAGGTTGCTGACGCCTGCAACCTTTTGTTTCAAAAGAACTACAGTACTGCTATTACATCAAATGACAATTAGTTACATTAATTCCAATGGAATGAGGCTGATCAGCAACAAGTTGGGATTTAGCATTGACTCAAGTGGGTAGCGGCTTGGAAATATAGGAAGCTGGCTTATAATGAATCAGACCATGGGTCCATCTAGCTCAGTACTATCTTCACCATGTGTGGCCCTTCAGAAGTTGCTGTACTACAACTCCCATCTGGCCTGGCCATTGGCCATGCTTGCTGTGGCTGATGCCAGTTGCAATTCAGCAACATCTGGAGGACCAAAGGTTCCCCACACCTGGTCTACACTAACTGGCAGTGGCTCCCTAGGGTTTCAGAAAGAACATTGCCAGTCTATGATCTTCTGCATGCAAAGCAAATGCTCTACCACCAAACTATAGCCCCCCTCTCCTTTATACACATGTTGGTCCAGCTAGTTCAGTATTGTCTACCTGTGTTTCCCAAACTTGGGTCTCCAGCTGTTTTTGGACTACAACTCCCAGCATCCCTAGCTAATACGAACCGTGGTCTGGGATGATGGGAATTGTAGTAAGCTGGAGACCCAAGTTTGGGAAACACTGGTAAACTGACAATTGACTGGCAGCAGCTTTCCAGGGTTACAGGCAGGGATCTTTCTCCACCCTTCCAGGAGATGCTAGGGCTTGAACCTGGGACCTTCTAAATGCAAAACACATGCTCTACCAGTGAGATTTAGACCTTCTCACAGCTTATCCATAGTAAGTGTGGAATCTAACTCTCAACTGCAATGGATTAAATTAAGTAGGTTTGGGAGTTGGTTTCATCTGCTCAAGGTGGTGCAAGACTGTCCTACTGCATGTGAGGAATTTGGGCACATTTGTTTTTGGGAGACAGACTATGCAGTAATTGTTGTAATTTTATCGTTACTACCGGTAGCTGCATTGAGGTCTACTCAGGAAAGCTAGGGTACAAAGGTTTTAAAATAATAGCCAATTACCTTAAGAGAATATTTTTTCTCAGACTAAGGTTGGGGATTTGAACCAGTTTAAAAGGGATCAGTCCACTGGTGGTCATGTATTTTTACAGCTTTCTTACTAATGGGAAGAACAAGCAGGAGGTTAATCAGCAGCAGCTTTCATGCATATGCTAATCACAAAACTGAAAAACAAATTAGATAATGCTATTGTTTCACAATAACAGGTAACTTTAATAACATTGGTAATGAATTATTAAATTTATTACTCCCCCCCATTCAACCCATCATCTCAGGGATGCATACATAGCCCTCCCCGCCTTTCTTTTATTCTTATAACCGTACAAATTGGTAGGTCTTAAAAGTGTGTGAATGGCACAGTGTCACCTAATCAGTCTCATGGATGATTAAAGATTTGAACTTGAGTTTCCTTGGTCTGCTCAGCTACTGATGACAGCTTGTGTTCCTGTCTGGAGATGCAAGCAACATACCTTTCTTCCAAGGCATTTGAGGTAGTATATCTCCTCCCCCTTGCTCCCCATTTTGCCCCCACAACAGCCCTGTCAATTAGATTAGGCTGAGATATATTGACTGGCCTAAGGTCACAAAGTGGGCCACATTGCTGAGTAGGGATTCGAACCCTCGTCTCCCAGATCCTTGTCCAAGACTCTAGCCACTAAACTACACTGGCAGCCACAGAAGCTCTGCCATACCACTACAGGTTCCCCCCGGAGTTTGATACAGTGCCAGGGGACAAGCTAGCTGCCTTTACGCCTCCATTGCTAACAAACGGCACCATAAAATTACAAAAGCAAGACAAGCTGCTGTCTATACAGTAGCATTCTTGGATTAGTTTTCAATATCTGACCAAAACCCACTGACAGTATTTGACTGGTCAAATGAAGGGGCCTGCCACACCTAATCAAACTCATGTCTGTTGTACAAGGCTAGGGAACATATGGCTCTCTAGATGTTGGTGAGCTCCAGCTCCCATCAGCCTCAGCCATCATAGTCAATGCTCAGAGATGTAGGAAACTTATCCAACGACATCCCTGATTTAGGGGATGTCTCTAATTCCATCATGCAGTTGAGGATTCCAGCCACTTTTTTCACCTAAGCTAAGCTGCAGCAATATTTTTACTAGAGTTGGGATGTCTCCGGTTATATTTGCACCCCATTTGCACATGTGCCAAGGTGCTCAGAACTATTTTTTTTCCCCAAAGACAACCCTGTATGGTAGGTTAGACTGAGTGCTAGCAACTTGCTAAGGCCACCAAAATATATTCACAGTTGAACAGGTTTCTCAAATTCAGTCGCAGTATTCAACATCACACACACACACAAAAGCGTCTTAATAGGAAGAGGAGAGGGGTGTGTGGATCACTTCCCCCACTGTCTCCATACACCCCACTTCATAGCTGTCAACCCTCCCTTTTTTTGCGGGAAACTCCCTTATTCCAATGCCGTTTCCCGCTGCTATTCCGGATTGTTGATATCCCTTAAATTTCCCAGATTTCAAAGGAAGCAGCTTCTCTCCCTCCCTGCCGGCCAGGCTGCCAATAAGGAGTCTGAGACCGACTGGGGGCGGAGCTTGCATGCCTTGTGCAGCCAGACCCTCACGCCCAACCAGACAGCCAGACAGCCTGCCGTCTACGTGCTCGCTCTTTCGCTCACCTGTTCGCGCGCAGCCTCTGGAGCGCAGGGTGGCGAGGCTACTTGATACCATTGCACCACCCTCGCGGCATTCCTTATTTTCAAATCCGAAAGTTTGAAAAAATCCCTTATTTTCAAATCCGAAAGTTGACAGCTATGCCCCACTTGCTTCTGGAGGCCTTTCCAAACTATCCCTATATGTGGGCACGAGTCATGCACAAAATCAGGTTGCACAATTAAAGCTGATCTGCCATTCTTGAGCAACCCCCCCCCCCCAAAAAAAAAACTTATTGTGACAAGAAAATGCACTGGAAAAGGTGAAATTAACACACGCTCAACACATCTAACCTCCATGCAGAAATGCTCAATAAACAACCCCTGCTGCAAACTTCCTACAAACAAATCAGGATGAATGCTCAGTAAACAGGTATTTGGGGAGCAAACCAAGGTGGAAACATCTCTCCCCTCCCCAAAACCCCCTGATGGTCTCTTCTATGAGATGGAGTAGGGGAAACCCATGGCCCTCCAAATACGCTTAAACTCCAGTCAGCGTGGCCAATGGCCAATTCCCATCATCCCTGACCATTGGGCCAGGCTGGCTGGGGCTGATGGGAGTTGTAGTACAGCAACCCCTGGAGGGCCACAGGTTCTCTCAGCCCTCCTACAAGAGGAGCCCTGCTGCACCCCCCACAGGGTCCATCTCATCCAGCATCTGTTGTTTGTGCTGGTAACCAGCATGGTGTTTCTGCGTAAAACCTGAATGCAACGGTCCTCTTCTGCTCTCCTGCATTTAGAAAATGCACACCCGCCCTTTCATTGCACTCACAGCACTCTAGACGGCTTAGAATGGTTTGAGAAATTAAAAAAACAAACATAAACACCGCCAGAACCTTAAAAACCAGGGATGAGCTAGCTCTCGGGGGGCCAGTCAGTGTGTGTTGACAGGTCTCTCCTCCACGCGAACCGCTCCGCTGCCGCCTCAGACCTACGGCTTGCCCAGTGTCCAGTTTCCAACGGTGGGCAGCTAGAAGATGCCTCTGTAAAGCGGGGTAGAGGCGGCGGCGGGGGGCGGCGGAGAGATTTGGTCCAAGGGCCGATCTCCACTGCCAAGGCTGGTCTCCAGCAAGCGGGAGACTTCACCCCTACCTACTACACGCAGACACCCAGCCAGCCGCGGATCCCTGCTGCCAGGCGCCCCGGGCAATTCAATCCCTGCCTCGCAAACTTTTTCTCCCCCTGCCTCGCCTCGAAGCTACTCACCGCGCCTTGGCATCCCCGGCGACGCTCCTCCTGCCGGCTCCCCTTTTGGCAACGCGTGTTGAGTTTGTATGGCGCGTGTGGACAGCTAGGTCCTGCTTTTCCCCCTTCCCGGTCTGGGGACTGGGGGTGGGGAGAGAGCTTTCTCCAAATCCGGGCGCGCTCGCCTCCCCTTCTGCAACCGAGGCGGCAGCGGAGCGATCTCCAGCGGGCACCTAAAAACCCTCTTCCCGGCATTGCGGTGCCATATTCCGCTGCTGCCGCTGCGCCCGAATCGCGACCCTCCTCTCCTTTATTTGTGCTTCCCCCCCTTTTTTTGTTGTTGCTTTCACTGCCTCCGCTGCTCCGGATTCATCCCTCTCTGGGGGCCCATTTGAAGCAGCCGTGCAAACGGGAGAGCCGGGAGTGATGGCTGCGTGCAGCTGCGTGTGTGTGTTGTGCAAAAGGCCCGTTGCAGGGAGAGGAGGAGGAGGGGGGGGAAGAGAGGTTGGAAGGGGGAGGAGGATTTAGGACTAGGAGGCGGTGCTACGAAGCAATTCCTGGCGGGTGGTGGGGAGGGAGAGATTCAGTTGCAAAGACCCCCCCACCCCACCCCGCGTCTTAACGTTTTACAGTCTGATCAGGACCCTCCCCCAAATCACATCTGTCTCCCATCCTTTTCACTAGTTCAGATGCAAATAAACTAAGACTACATCACTGGGTGGAGGATAGTGTACACGGGTGGAGCTTCACTGGGGGCAAAGGTTAGACTGCCCCTCCCCCACCATCCCTCTCTTCCATTCACAAAAAACAGCCCCGAGATTTGTGACTGAATTCTACAGGGCATATTCCCTGAGTTAGGGTGTGTAACTGGCAGACCCTGAGAGACAGACCTTCCTCCTGTGCAAGTTTACTCCAAAGTAACCCCATCTGAGTGCAGTTAAGACTTACACAGCCCAAGTGTGCAGATTGCAGGGCTACAAATCCACACACCCATGCCCCTTCCTCAGAAGCTTGTTCCAAAAGGTCACGCTCCTACCCAGAGCCATAGCTGGGGGGTGGGGGGCTAGCCAGGGTTTTTGCCCAGTGAAGCCTCTAGAGGGGCACCATTGAGGAGGGGTGGTGGTGCCAAACTGGGTCTTTGACCCAGGTGAAATAAAGCCTAGTTTCACCCCTGTCCTACCCAAAAGTATGCCTGTAATTTTTGTGTGTGAAGCAAGCTTTGTTGACATCAGAGTAACTCTTCCACGTGTAGGATCAGGCCACATGTGTGAACGACAGGGTTGGCACCTCTACTTCCAAGTAAGCATGCAGCCAGAGTCACAGCCTTTTGCGTGTTTACTGTACTTCAAAATAAAGACCTACTGAGCTCAGTGGGGCTTAGTTCTGTGTAGGATTACAGCCTAATCCTGTGCATTTTTACTCAGAAGTGAGCCACACTCCCTTAGGACTCAGCTATACAGCTGCAAATAAAACATTTTAAGTGTGTCTTAAGTGCAATATACAATGTGACATTAGATGGCGATTGTGAACCTTATGGGAAATTCAATGTATTTTTAAAAACGCTTTTAAAAAGCATTTTCAGAACGGCTTTTATATGTGAGTAGATTCCACCTTAAATGAAACGTAATTCTCAAGTAAATGTGTATAGGATTGCAGCCTTAGAGCCCTGAGCTCAGGGGTTAAATTCTAACACAAGAAGAAGATAGCCACCACCCCTACCCTACATCAGATAGGAAGCATCCAGCACATTATTACATCGTGTCATGGCTCTCCACAGACCCTGAAGTGCCCAGGCCAGCAGACAGAGAAATGAATATGGAACAAAACTCAGTGAAAATGAACAAAACTCAATTACCACCAGAGCATTCTGAGGACTGCTTAAGTATATTTAATAGGGCATGTTATATACAGTGAACTCTTCTGATTAAGAAATAACTTATTTTTCTAAAGATTTCTTGTTTTCTGCTAACCTAACACAAGTAAAAAGGTCAAGTTCTGAAGCCATGAGTTTATTTGTTTATTAAAATTGCTTATTTTTTTAGTTTTCCAAAGGAGCCCAGTGCAGCAAACGCTTCTGTGATTTACCCCCCCCAACAATTTAAAAAAGCATTATTAAAAAAACTGTTAAAAGCAATAAAACCAATTTAGGAACATATATGACCAAATCATGTGCCTGGATAGGCCAGTCAAAACAAACAAGCAGGTATCTAAAAGACTACTACTAGTAGCTCGTGGGTTGCACCTCCCCTTTAGGAAAACAGGAGGCTGAATCTGAGATGTCAACTTCAGATTCCATTCATTGAGGGGGTGTTGAAATCTCTCTGGGCTTCCATCACAACAGATGGGTGCAGCCTACCTGATTTTAACAGGAGGGGTATAAATGGTGCAACTGGCTGGGAGTCAGAAGAGAATCTTGTTTTTCTCCCCACCCTTTCCTGGGCAGAATAAGTTGTATGATTCCATTTTGTCTCAGGGCCCAGACCAAAATACGCAAGTATGGGCACTTCCCTCTGTTGCTTCCCACCCCCAGCAGTGTGATTCAATCGCATACCCAGCAAATTCAGGTTGTGCAACTAAAGATGTGGTGCTCTTGCATAACAAACCTGCTTCCCCCTAAAATGAGACATTTCCCCCCAATATGGAAAGTGACAGCGAAATGCTCTGGAAAAAGGTGGAATAATGTTTGCTTGATGTAACCTTGTCTAAGCTCCCCATAAACAAATCAGAATGAATTCTCAATAAAATACCTGACGTTATCTAACCTCCTTGTACGGTAAGCCCCACAAAGAAATCAGGATGAGTGCTCAATAAACAGGTCATCTGGAAGCAACCCATGTACGATCCTTTGCAAAAATAAATAAATATAACTTCCATAACTGTAAGGTCATAGAAACAGAGTATACATACCATGGTTGAATCGCCTCCCCCTTTTTTTACTTCCTTTTTTATTCTTTTCAGAAGGGTATGGGTTGGGGAGTTGTTTGGCAAAAATATCACAGAGTAAGGCTTGAGGATTTAATTAAAGGCCCCCACCTACCCTTTTCTTCAAAATTCTGTCATGTGCTTGACCCTGGACCAAAATGACATACCTGCCAACAAGTTCCTTTCCTTCTTTGTCTGCCTTTCTTATGCTTCGGGAGAGCTAAGGTCCCAGGTTCAATTCCTGGGATCTCCCGGTACGGCTGGGAGTATCCCCTGGCTGAAACCTTGGAGAGCTGCTGCCAGCCAGTGTGTACAATAATGAGTTAGTTGGCATTAGGCAGCTTCCTCTGTAGGGGTTGGGTTCAATCACTGGCACCTCCCCAAAATCCTAGAGAGCTGCTGCCAGTCAGTGTAGACAATACTAGATGAAACAATAGTCTGACTTGGTATAAAACACCTTCCTGTGTTCACTTAATTGCTAGCTTTCTATAGGCAAAGAGCTTCTGGCGTGGGGCAGATCAGCCAAATCTGCAAACCCACATGATGGTACCATGCAATTTATTTAAAAATAAAATAAAAAATCTTTCAGTTGGCACTGATGGCTGATTCAGGCTTCCTTCCTTGAATATTCAGTTTTCGTTTAAAAAGTGGGTGAAATCTGTAACCCTTTTTCCTTGCAGAGATACAAGGAAATGTATGCAAGCAGCATTCCACCCAATTGTTCAGCGAGGAGCATGCTGCCTCTTGCCTTTCCAGCACTCCTGGAGGGATGACACTTAAAAAACAAACCCATTTAAGTTGCCTTTATTGAAACTGTTCAATGAATGTAACAGGGCGGCTGGGTCTGTCCAGGTCTGAGCACTCTTGGGCTGAATCAGCCATCTGTCAGACCCGTGGGCTGTGCCACAGAGCACAGGAATGAGCTCCAGACAAATGAGCCCCGAGCCCGGCTGGGTGGGTGGCACCTCACAGCCCCTGGCAGAGTCTGAAAGGAGCTAGTCATTTTCTTAATTCCCTGGCAACGAGGGTGGGGGGGAGAAGTATTACAATATACTTTTTATTTAATTAAAACATGTTTGTTTGGTACACCAAAGTGCCTTAAGTGAGATGAATAAACACGTCAGAGAAAGCACACAGCTTTGGCCCTTGGGGATGGCACCAAGGGCATCTCCAGCTCCCTGATTTTGCCGTACGCTCCCCTTGCGGCTGGGCAAGTCCCTTGATTATCCCTACATCTGCCTTCTGTGGTGTCTTCTTGGCAGACAGGACCTGAGTCTCACACGTTAGCTACAGATGCCTCTGCCAACAGGGCCCTCCCTGACTTCACCAAAATGAAAGGGAGGGGTTTTGTCTGAGTCCTCCTGCTGTGTATGTGTGTGTTTCAAAGCTCAAATTAAATCCATTATTTATAGACAAATATAAGAGCTAGAGATTGAATCGCCGTACATGTTGGCTTTTCCTGCTCAGTGCCTAGAGAAGTTGGGAAATGCGAGCTAATAGTAATTGGGTGTACAATGTGTGTGGCCTCATCCTAGGCATATTCGGAGGCAAAGCCCTACTAGAGCTGGTGTTTTGCTCTCAGCTAAAGGTGCGCATGGTTACAGCAGCTTGAGCTGATTCATCACTTAGATGAACTGATTAAAAACATTTTGGTAAATTAGAAAAAAGATGCCTCTGATTAATCAAGACAGATTCCTTTTAAAAATGGTTAATTATTTTCAATACACACTTATAAGGAAAAGCATGTGGTTAGTGACATCTTAGAAGAGGCATTTCTCCTTTTCTAGCACTGGAGAGAACACCTTTTCTAAGATGGTGCCTATCACAGTTAGCTAAAAGCAGAGCTCCCCCTCCCATTGTTTTATCAGTTTACAAATTTATGTAGATTTATTTGACCAAGGTTGCTTGCTTCCAGATGACCAGTTTATTGAGCATTCATTCTGATCTGTTTGCATTGAGCTCAGACAACATTGCGGCAAACAATGGTTATCCCACACTTGCCAGTATGTTTTCCCATCACATTACCTGTAACAAAAAGTCTAATGTTGGTAGGAAGTGAGTTTGTTGCAAAAGAGCACCTTGTTGTTGGCTTCCGTTTGTCTCTAGAAATAAAGGAGTGCGTCCCTGAAGGTGAAGCCAAACTGCTGGAGAATGACAGCGCCCCTCCCCTAACATCCCATACACCAAATCAGTGTTGATTGTGCAACCTAAATTGTCCAGTATGTGTTGAATCCCACTCAAAAATAGTAACAGTCTGGGGACACCCCAAAATTCACATGATTAAGAGAGAGCACTTGCTTTAGTTAACATAGTATTCACAGATAGCATCTAAAATGTTTCTCATTACAACAATTCTGTATTGTTATCTCCAAATTAAAGATTTGGGTGGGGAGTGAGGAGGCTGAGAAATGATAGTTTCTCCTAAAGCACCTGTGGAACAGGAACCAAAACCCCATGACCTAGTATAGGTTGCAGCAGTAGCAATGTTCTGCCTCCCCCAAGCGTGCTGCCTCCAACAGCGTAGGTCGAGCATAATCATTATGGTTGGCCGCCATTGATAGCTTTCTCCTCCATGAATTTGTCTAATCCTCTTTAGACCATCCAAGTTGAGGCCATCACTGCCTCTTGTGGGAGCAAATTCCAGTTTAACTATATGCCATGTGAACAAGGGTGTGTGTGTGTGTGTGTGTTTTTAAACAGGCATACCGGCAGCCAGGATGGCCAAGTTCTGTCTTCTGCACAGGAGCAGGGTGTCGGGTGGGGATATCAAGCAATGCTTAAATCACTGTTGGGCTCTTTATTAAATCCACAAGCGCCAACCCAGACTCTCCCCAACTGTAGCCAAATGCATGGACCTTTGAGCTAAAACCTGTAGCTGAGAAGGCCAGGCCCCCTTTGTAATTCAGGCACTAATTTGGAGTCTAGAGGCTGGGCAGCTGAAGCCCAATTTGCTACAGACCTTTCTTTGGAGTGGAGATTCTCCCTCCTCCCTCTGTGACACTTCGCGCAGCCTACCCCACAAAAACACACATTCTGAAGTAGTTAAGAAGCATAATTCTCCCCCTGGCAGAGGTGCCAAGCCTCCATTAAGTTAATATCTATGGAACTGTTTGAAGTAAATAATAAGTTTTTCTTCCTTTGTCTTTTTGGGTTGCCCCTTTCATCTTTCCAGAGCAGGCCGGATGGCAGACCATAATTACCCTCGCTGCGGCTTGCTTGGGGCTTTTATGCTGCAGTTGTTATTAAAAGGGCCAATGGCTCTGGGGAGCAAAGGAGGCTTGTGCTGAGTCTTTCTTTAATCCAGAAACTGAGGTGCCCCTTCATCCCCCTCCAGGGTAGCCATACTCAGCCCTTGTCAATCTGACAGACGGGAGCAGACCTTGCTGGCTGAGGAGCTGAGGCTGACGTATGGCAGTTTCTGTCTTGAGCTGCTTTGTGCAGTTTGCACATCTGGAAGAGAAGCTGACCCAGGCTTTGCCTTCAGCTGCTTTGTTCTGCTCTTTTTCTTCCCTTTAGAAAACAAAAAAGGGGAAGAGAAGAGCAAGGTTCTAGGCCTCATGAGTCCACACACTGCTGGAAAATGTGCAAATAGGTTTGTTCTTTTAAACGTAAGACAGTCTGTCTTACTCCATCAGCCGCAGGCTTGCAAGCAACATAGACTTGTTCAGTGGACAGAATGGAAAACTTGACTTACAGCACAGATCACCTATGTGGTACACCCCTGGGGATTTCCAGTACCCACAAAACCTCTGAGCTCTTGCAATTCACCACCTACCTGTACTTGGTGATGAGGTAGTGAGAGTGGATACCTTGGTGATGAGGTAGTGAGAGGGATACCTTGGTGATGAGGTAGTGAGAGTGGATACATAGAGTTGAAAGAGGAAGTTGGAAGACTGATCCACTGCCCCCCTCAACTTCCTCTTTTAGCTCTGTGTGCTTTTCAAGGTTTATATTAAATCTGCTGGCTCTAACTTTTATCCAGATACCTTGGAAAAGCAACATTTGGACATGTACATCTGAGGGAGTAGGGAAGCTGATCCCCAGGGGGGAAGTGGCTAAAAAAGGTGGCTCTCCACAACACTTCCTCAAGAATAATGTGTTCATGGCCCTAAAAAGGATGAAAGGCCCTAACTTACAGGAATTTGAAACATGTTTCACTGTTCACGATGTGTACATTTTTCCTACTGCTGCCTCTGAGTTAAACAAGTTTGGTAGGTTTTTGTATTGTTTCAAAAACCCTGCAGGCCCTGTTTGAGCAGAAGCATCAAAAGAATTATCTCCACATTTGTGTGGGAAGTGATGTCTCTATCATACCACCTTCGACCCTTTTAAAAACTATTGTTCGTCTCCATCTCTATCCTAAGAGTGCAGTTCTGTCCATACTCCCACCAAGTAAGTATGGATGGGATTGTGGCTTTGGGATGGAGGTGGAGATCAACTAGCCCCATTGAACACAGGAAGACTCACTTTTACTCAGTGCACAGAGACGTGCACAGGATTGGGCTCAATGTCATAATATGCTTTAGCACGGAAGGCTCGTATCTTCCTGCTCCAGCGCATTTATTTAAAAAAAAACCAACCCACAACAACCCACACTTGTGAGTTTGGATAACAAGCCATGTAATGTGGGAAACTGCCATGTTTCATTTGATTGATAGTCTCTATAAAGGTAGCTGTTTAGTTCTGCTCCCTAAATTCAGGTTTACATAGAATTTCAAGTGTTTGGCAGGAACCAGAAGTTGATGGAGGGGAACCAGAGGAAGGCCTGGAAATTGAGCTTAATTCCCTCTCTCCAGTCTCCCTCTCTCTACTCATTCCTTCACTGAAAGCCTTAAAAAAACAAATAAATCCTGTTTTAATTTTGTAATATAATTGCAAACAAAACAAACAAACAAACCACTAAAAAGAAAATAAAAGCATAAAGATTATGAGTTCATTACATACCTGGTGTGAAATCTTACTCCAATAACATAAAAAACAAATAAATCTGTTTTGTAGACTGACCGTCTCATATTTCAAATAACCAGGGCATCTTACATTCTCTTTCTTTTCTATTATTTTAAGGAAAGTTATATCCCTTCTGAGAGATGGGCAGCAGCAATTTTCAGAAGAGACCTGAAGTTTTGTACCCTGGCCCTCAAACCCCGGGCTTACACTTCCTCTTGTCCCACTGCTTTCCCCCAAGGAAAGCCGCTGTTTAGTGCTAAATTGGAGCAAACAGCAATTTCTGTAGATTGATGTCTGCTCTGATTTAGCAATATTACCTGGGAAAGGAGCAGGGCAAGGAGAAAACCACTCAGACCTGTGCTTCCTAGGCATGGGACAAGCAGAAGTGTGGATGAGATTCCTATCTGGATTCTGAGCCATTGTCAGATTCCGCCTCCTATCTTTCTTAGTTCTTCTCTATGCTCATACAGCTACCGTACTAAATGGCTTCAGCCCAGTATACCTGAAGGAGCGTCTCCACCCCCATCGTTCAGCCCGGACACTGAGGTCCAACTCCGAGGGCCTTCTGGCGGTTCCCTCACTGTGAGAAGTGAGGCTATAGGGAACCTTCTCGGTTGCGGCGCCCACCCTGTGGAACACCCTTCCATCAGATGTCAAGGAAATAAACAACTATCTGACTTTTAGAAGACATCTGAAGGCAGACCTGTTCAGGGAAGTTTTTAATGTCTGATGTTTTACCTTTTTTATGTTCTGTAAGTTGCCCAGAGTGACTGGGGAAACCCAGCCAGATGGGTGGGGTATTATTATTATTATTATTATTATTATTAAACTGCCACTTGCATTTTAAAAGGGATACCAAATCCTGTGGCATAGATTCTGAAGTCACTTTGCATGCCTGCTGATGAGTAAACTACACATTACAAAACTCATGCAGCTGCGCTATCAAAGTTCCTACATTCTGCAAGTACAGTCATACCTTGGAAGCCGAACGCCTTGGCACTCCTACGTTTTGGCTCCTGAACGCTGCAAACCCAGAAATGAGTCTTCCGGTTTGCAAGCATTCTTTTGAACCTGAATGTCCAGTGCGGCTTCCGATTGGCTGCAGGAAGCTCCTGCAGCCACTCGGAAGCCGCACCTTGGTTTCCGAACATTTTGGAAGTCGAACAGACTTCCGGAACAGATTCCGTTCAACTTCCGAGGTACAACTGTACTTAGAAACACAGGAATGGAGTCAGACCATTGGTCCATCTAACGCAGTATTGTCCACACTGACTGGCAGCAGCTCTCCAGTGTTTCAGACATGGGATGTTCCCACCCCTACATGGAGATGCTGGGGATTGAACCTGGGACCTTCTGCATACCAAAGCAGACCCCCCTGTCACTGAGCTATGGCTCTTGCTTTTCCTGACTTTCCTTGCATCAAAATCTGAGATAATTTCACATATAGGAGGGGAAAACCTCATACTGGTGTTAGAGAGGTAAAACTCCACCATAATCCCCAGTCTGATTGCAGTGGCTCCCAACACAGGAAGCAGAAAGTTTCTATCTCCTAATAAAGGCAAGCACAAAATTGCAGCTTTCGATTCCTTTATTTCCCTATCCTCCTCTTCCCAGCAAAAATATTTTCATATCAGATGTTACTATCAATATAATTAACCTCCCAAGACACAAGTTTGAAATCCTTTCTTGTTCACCAGCGTTTTCTATTAACTCTGCTAGTTTTTCAGCGTGGCAGGGGGAAGAGGCACACCACCTTCATTTTTAAAGCATTTAAAGCATTTTTAAAAAGATATATAACATTTACATACCTGCCTACAATTACAGGAGAGATAAGGCAAGATGCATAATGCATGCAGCATGAAATTGGCAAAATAATTAACTTTAGGCTCCTTTTATTTTTTTGGGGGGGGGGTTAGGAAAAGAGAATCACAACGGCTGCCATTTCTATAAAAAAGACACCTCCAGATAAATATCAGACAGATGCTTAGTTGATCCTGGTTCTAGCTGGCTCGAGGCTCACATCATGATACTATCTTTCCCTGGCAAATTCTTGCAAGCCAAGCAGGATAGAATACTGTCTTGATCCTTTAAGGAGCACCTTGGTCCCTGCAGCTCAGAATCGGGACAGACAGCTCTGCTCTGTCAGCAAGATTGAGAACTTGTAAGTAGAGAACTGGTGGAAACCAATTCAGATCTCACCCTTGTTATTCATCCAGCAAAGTATAAATCTTGGGCCTCAGCTTCTGCAAAATGGGTATAATGATACTAGTCTTCTCACCTTACTGGGTTGTTATAAAGAATAAGATTACTGACACTTCGAATGCCCTGAAGTACTGGTCCTCAACTGGAGGATGCACAAGTAAGGTTAAAAATAGACACTTGCTTATTGTGTAGCAGGCAGTGAAGGCTGGCATATTAAGGCAAATGGGAGACTCCCCCACCAAACTCAGTCTGCCCACCCACATGTCTTCTTACTTACATCCAGTTCAGTGGGTGGCACTGCCTATCAGCTTCTTAATCTCCGAATGTCTTTGTAGAATTCAGCCAGGAGGAGGATGGGGACAAACCTAGAATCAGTTGACTCTGCCTATATTTTGCTCTAGTGCCACCTACTGTCAGGCTCCTTCCGCCTTACCAGTTCCCATGGACACCAGCCACTACTGGTAGCAGGAAGCTACGTGATTGTTTTTCCTAAAACAATTACAGGTACAAGGAACCTGACCAGCACCCCAACATCTGATAGCAATCTTTTATTTTTCTCCCACTTTCCTCATTTTATCTTCTGAGCAAGGTAGATTTGTTTGTCACAGGTTTGCCACGTACCAGTTCACGAACTCTGGAAAGTCAGTTTTGTGCATAATGCAGATAGTTTATACCAGGGGTGGCCAACTCCCAAGAGATGAAGGAGGAAGGCCCATGGGGGGGGGTTCGGGTCAATGTTGTTGAGTTTTTTCAGGGAGGAGGTAAAATGTTGAGGGTTTTTTAGGGGAGCCACAGTTGTTCAGCTTCTTTGGGGGGAGCCAATGATCTACCAGTGATCTACCGGTAGATCACGATTTACCTGTTGGACATGCCTGGTTTATACTAACGATGGAAATCATGTGGTGGGATAGAAAGGGGTTAAGTGATCCAACCCACCTTCTGCTACTTTCCCACTTCCACTCATCCCCTTCAAAGTTGTTTTATAAAGGAAAAGATTACTGGGCAAAACATGTACCCAAAAGATAAATAAAATTTAAGAATTTTTTAAAGCCAACTAAGTTCTACTCAGGGTAGGGTTGGGTGAATCTGTAAATTCTGACTCCTTTAAGTTGCTCATTTTTTCATTCATAAGTTCAGTTCTCCACATTTCCCCATTGCTTGCAATCTTTTTTTAAAAAAGGCTTCATGAAAATTCATTAGCATTTTAGAACTATTTTCTTATAATATACACAGGTAGGTATGTAGTACACATTTTTGCGAATCAATTTTCCCTAATAACATGCATTTTTACAGGTTGCTTGCTTGCATTGCAAAATTTGGAGAAGTGAAAACTTCAAAGGCTGTGTTTCAATTCTCATATTGTTTCAGGAAGTGCTAATTCAGTAGATTTGCCCTTTAAATGTGAACTAAATCAAATTTCCTCCCCATCCCTAACTCAGAGCAGTCCCTTTGATATTAGTGGACATAGGTTTGTCATACACAGTAATTTCAATGGGTCTACTCTATGTGGGATTCAACTGCAATCCTATGCACACTTTCCATGGAGTACCGGTAAGTCCCAGTGAGCACGCAGAAGGGTCATCATTCAGTGATAGAGCATCTGCTTTGCATGCAGAAGGTCCCAAGTAGGCCTGGAAAAAGAGCCCCTGTCAGAGGCACTGCCAATCAGTGCAGACAATACTGAGCTAAATGGATCAAGAATCTGACTAGGCTGCATCCTACATTCCTTGATTAAGCACACATATCACTGCTAAAGTAGCCTTCAGCTGTTTGCTTAAACATTAACTGCCTTTTCTTCTCTTATGTGTGGTATTTTCTTACTATATCCCTTCCAGTATGTAGTTTGGTGCTTTTGTTTCTTGTCAGTTTTAACACCTTTAGGTGACATTTTTCTCTCACACTCTGATACTGATACAACTGTAAAAAAGAAAAGAAAAGCAAAACCTGTTTTTGCTAAGCTTTGTGCAAACTTTTCCCTAACCCTATTACAACACAAACTGCAATTCTTCCTTGTACACAGTATTTTAGGGTTGGCACTTAGGAGCACTGGAGAGGGGAGAGATCTGGGGCAAGGAGGAAGAGGGGAGGTGGAACATGTGAGGTTGGTGTAGCTCAGGCTTCTGAAACACTGGACTAGGGGAAGTCAATGCAGTACCCTCCACATGGGGTGGACTGCAGATTCCGTCATCCCTGACAATTGGAAGTCCACAACATCTGGAGGGCACCACTTTGGCTATCCTTGAACTGGTTTGAAAAATCCTCATTAAAAGTGCCTTTATTAGATCAGCCAAAATGTTACGAAATAGTGTGCAAGCTTTTGAGGTCTACAGAATTATTTGTCTGGCTTGATGTCAAACTAAACTCAAAAGCTTGCACATTATTATATAACATTTTGATTGGTCTAACAAATGGACCAACACATCCGTACTTTTATATGAGCCAGCATGTTTATGTTTTCCCTATGGCTCCCTTTGCTTTTTGTGGACTAATTTGGAAATTAGAAGATGCAGGCTGGATCTAGAAAGCCTAGATTCTTCCAACAGAAACCCCAGACCCAAAGGTTAAGTTGCATATTTATAGGGCCTTTCCTGTGAAATTGATAGCAGCATCATGACCTGCCTTGGGATATTAGGTTGGGGTGAAACAACGGCCAACAATTAATAAAGACCATGCACTTTTGCCCCCAAGAAAGCAGGTTGGAGGGCTGTTTGGAACAAAGGTCAGGAACAGACTTCCAGAAAAAGACACAACAATTTCTATTGTTTAACTGGCTGAATCCCCCACACTGTGTCAGAAAGAAAACAGATTATCATCTCTATTGGGGGCGGGCCACAGTTCAGTGGTAGAGCATCTGCTTTGCATGCAGAAAGTCTTGGGTTTAATCCCCGGCATCTCCAGGTAGGACTCCTGGTCTAAAACTTTGGAGAGCCACTGCCAGTCAGTGTAGACATTACTGAGCTAGTTGGAGCAATGGTCTGATTCAGTATAAGGCAGCTTCCTATGTAGGGAAAGGCAAAGCTGACACATTGAAGTGTTGGACTCTGACAAGCAACCATGTTAGCAGCTCACACAGAGAGCAGTCCCCCCCCCCAAAAAAGGTAAATACAGGAGGGCAGTGATTTACAAGGGACAGTTTACTGGGAAATAGGGGTTGTTCTTGACTGCGATGGGTTTGATTTTCGCAGCACACCCAAATGTTGGCTTACAGAGACCCCACCCTGGTCCTTTTTGCTGCCACACCATGCTAAGGTCTGTTGCTCTCTACAGCTTGTGGGACGCGGGTGGCGCTGTGGGTTAAACCACAGAGTCTAGGGCTTGCCGATCAGAAGGTCGGTGGTTCGAATGGTGTGAGCTCCCGTTGCTTGGTCCCTGCTCCTGCCAACCTAGCAGTTCGAAAGCACGTCGAAGTGCAAGTAGATAAATAGGTACCGCTCCGGCGGGAAGGTAAACGGCGTTTCTGTGTGCTGCTCTGGTTCGCCAGAAGCGGCTTTGTCATGCTGGCCACATGACCTGGAAGCTGTACGCCGGCTCCCTCGGCCAATAATGCGAGATGAGCGCCGCAACCCCAGAGTCAGTCACTACTGGACCTAATGGTCAGGGGTCCCTTTACCTTTACAGCTTGCGGTTAGTGAGCAGAGAGCTCAACCACAAGTCCTGGTTCAGATGAGGTGCTAAGTCAAACCTTGGTTTGTTGTGGCATCTGGTGCAGCAGCAAAAAGAACAAGGGAGGAACAAAGTGGCTGCAGCCTATTATCCTGGAGTGAACATTTATACAATCTTGCTAAGCCAGACGTAGGGCCTTTTCCTGACTGACCAGCAAAATCCTTCTCTCCCTATTCCCACCGGACTAAATTTAACAGGTGGGAGGGGCCACCCAGCTGCCAATATCCTGATGTCACTATGACATCAGGTGACACAGTGCTTTGAAGCCTTGATTGTTGGGACTTCAGAGCGCAGCACAGGGCTGTTTGAAAGCCCTTTTGGAAACAGCCTAAGGCTGCTCTTTAAACCTCTGAAACCTGGAGTTCCAAAGAGCAGCAAGGGGCTGTTTACAAAAGAGATTTCAAACAGCCCCACACTGCTGTTTGAACCTTTGGTTTTCGAGTTTCAAGGAGCAGCGTGGGAGGGAGAAATGGTTTCCACTGAAACTGCTGCTAAAGTGGAAATAATTTTTCTAGTCCATTTTAACATCAGTTTTAATGGAAACTGCTTCCACCTCCTGGAACAAGGCACACTCCCACTGCCATCACCTGATGCATCCTTGCAGGATGCCTTGGTTCTCCAAAGGAACAGTTGGGAGCTCACTTTAAGCTCCCGGTTGTTCCTTTGAGACTCTACCCTTACTGACCACATTTGGACTGCCATCTGTAGAGGGTTTCCCTTCCTTGTAAGACCAAAGTCCAAAGTCTATTGCCTAACTGCACCACATGTCCAGAACCAGCTGGTAAACCTAGGGATGTGCAGATTGTTTTGTGCAGATTCTCTCAGTTATGCATCCACCAACCCACCATTTCATACTGCCGGGCTGAGAGAATGGCCGCTTGCCACCCCTGAGGAGTTCATGGGCTGATGGGAGGCTTGAATTGGGGACATTTTGTGCCATGCCAGTGGCATTCTTGGCCTCTGGGCTATGCCAGCTCTCTTCGGGACCCTTTTTGGGGTTTTCTGCTGCTGGCAGGTATATGTGTGTGAGAGTGAGAAGAGGAAAGAAAGAAAGAAAGAAAGAAAGAAAGAAAGAAAGAAAGAAAGAAAGAAAGACAGAAAGACAAGGGAAGTTAGTTAATAAACTGGTAATCAATGGTGGGAGGGGGCAGGGGGCGGACCAGGCGCACCAGCAGCCGATTCATTACAACACCCGAAAATGAGGCTGAGAGATTAATAAGCCTTTGATTTATTGGTGCTTTGAGCCCTTGAGCATTACTCACGGTGTGGCATTGACAGGCCCTCTGCTCCCACTGTGGCCTCTTGAGAGTGGGGATGGGAGGGGGCTGATGCCAGGACCCATCCGGATGAAGCCCTAAATGCCTGACTTGTCAAGGCATTAATGGCTTTGTTGTAAGCCCCACGGCCATGAAAGATTCCCTCTGGATGGGGTAATTGTTATTGATTATGAAAGCAGATAAATCCAGCAGGAGGGCAGAGCCTGTCGCTGGCGGAAAATCCTCCGATGAGGTTGCAAAGAGCTGCCTTGGCTGGTCTCTTGGTTGTAGGCTCCATGGGAAGGGCTATAGCTCAGAGCATCTGCTTTGAATGCAGAAGATCTGAGGTTCAGTCTCTGGCATCTCCAGGTCTGGCTGGGATAGTCTGCTTATCGATACCCTGGAGAACGACTGCCAGTAGGTGTGGACAGTACTAAGCTAGATGGGCCAATGGACTGGCTCAGTATAAGCAGCTTTGTATGTTCCCAGTTTCTTACTTGACGGTGTAGGTGACTTGGGGTGGTTGTGTGTCAAAGCAGGTATGCAAGTGTTGTTATTTTGCCCCTAGTTTTCAGGATTCAGCTGCCGCCCTAGAGTTGCTTGTATCTTGTGTCTCTAAGACACATGCATGTAAATGCACACACATGATCACTAAGGCACCATGTAGTGCACAGCCTGCCCAATCTCTCTCTCTCTCTCTCTCTCTCTCTCTCTCTCTCTCTCTCTCTCTCTCTCTCACACACACACACACGCACACACACGCACACACACACACACACACACACACACACACAGAGAGAGAGAGAGAGAGAGAGAGAGAGAGAGAGAGGCTGCTGCTCTGAAATCTGTTTTGATCTGTTTATAACAGATTGTAGGACAGTTTTGTTCTCCAAGAAGTATATCTTTAACAAAAATACCCCCCCCCCAAAACCCCATCCTGCTAGTACAAAATCATTGTTGGGTTGGGAGTAAATTAATACGGCAAGTGGAGTAGAGCTTCATGTAATATTAGGTGGTGGCTTGGGGCTCCACCAGACAACCTGTTTATTGAGCATTCATTCTGATTTGCTTGCACAAAGTTTTTTTTTTTTGCAGAGGTTAGCTTATGTCTGGTCTTTACTGAACATTCCTTTTGCTTTGTTTGCAGGGAGGTTATGTGACAAGGAACATTCATTCTGATCTGTTTGTGGGGTGTTCCCGTTAGTTATTTGTTCACCCCACACTTTGCAATGCCATTTCTGCAAAAAGTTATTTGTTTTTGAAAGTGGATTTGTCGCCCTGGGGCAACAGAGCACTTTAATCAGCTTTAATTACGCAAGCCTAGGCTGTGTACACACTATATGTTTAAAACACATCTGAAGCATGTTCCCCGCTCCTTCAAAGAATTCCGGGCACTGTCGTTTACACCTCAGAGAATTACAATTTCCAGCAACCCTGAGTGGTTTGACAATAAATCCCTCTTTCCAGGGAACTCTGGGAATTTTAGGTCTGTGAGGGGGACTGTAACTTGAAGAATTTGTGCTTGGGTTTGCTTTTTCCTTCTCCCTCCCCTATTTCCTTTTCCTCATGTGTCATGTCTTTTTTGATTGTGACCCTGAGGCCAGGGAGTGACCCATCTTAGAAATGTAAGCCACATAAATGCTATAAGTAAAGAAATTAATAAATCTAGTTGGCTGTTCTGAGAAACAGGATACTGAACTGGCCTGATCCAGCAGAAGTTTTATTCCATTATAATGTTCTTAAGAGATGGGCAGGTGAGCTAAGTGGCTGCAGTTGCACATCACAGTACACCCATAGTTTACTGTGAAGACACAGGTGGCCTTCTGCTTTGCTTTCCCCTTACTGTGTACAGGAACAAGAACCCACAATCTCTGTTTTAGTGTTATGTCTGGACCAGGGATTGTGGTTTGTTTTGCTCCAAAACTCCATAAAGAAAGGCCAAGGTTTGTTCTTAGCTTCTTGAACAAAGCCTCTGGTTCAGAATGCAACACTAAATCAAGGATCAAGGTCTGGAGCTTTTCTGAGGAAAGCAGTAAAGTGTGAGCCATCTCCACTGTCACAGTAAACTGTGGTGGCAAGGCTACACGTTTGACTGGTCTTGCCTTTGCTCTGGCACATTATTTCATGGAATCATAGAATCACAGAATTGTAGAGTGCGAAGGGATCTTGAGGGTTGTCAAGTCCAACCCCTGCAATGCAGAAGTCTCTTGCCCAACATGGGGCTTGAACCCATGACCCTGAAATCAAGAGTCTCATGCTCTACTAACTAAGCTATTTTATATGCAGGGATGTGTTCCCAACCGCAACCAACTTGGCGGTAACCTTCATACATGCAGTTCTATAGTATACTTGCAGCATGAAATGGGCCAGTCCCATAAAAGGCTTCCTTCTGGAGTCCATGGGTAGTACACAGTGGTGCTGTGCTACAGAACCTAGAAGGGCTTCTGTAATTATCATTTGCTGTAATTTAGGGATAGAGACGGGCAAATCTATCAGTTTCAGTTTTTCTAAATTTCTCATTTTTCCAGTCTTCAGTTTTCCACATCAGTATGCAATTATTTAAAAAGTCCTTTATAATTTATTGGCATTTTATTGCAAATGTATCATATGTTTGGAAAAAAAAATGTATGCAGTTTTACCTAACGTACATGTATCTTTGCAGAGCAATTCCAATCAACAGAATGCATTTGTATATGATGTTTTCACTAATATAAGCATTACTATGCACACTCTACCTTGGTCTGTGCATTTTTAACACATCCCTTGACTGGATAACTGCATTGCAAATTTCGAAGTGCGAATTGCAGAGAATGGCAGCATCTCAATTTGTGTATTGACTTGGCCATGCACATTAGATAGATGTGCCTCTAAACGCTAACAAAATCAAATTTCTTTCCCATCCCTACAACGGATTGGGGAACCCATAACTGGACTACAGTTCCCATCATCCTTGATTGCTGGCTATGCTGGCGAAGGCTGATGGGAGTTGGAGTCCAGTAACATCTGGAGGACCACAGGCTCCTAATCCCTGCCATAACTGCTCTGCCTCTCCAAGAGCTGCAATCGGAACCCAGCGATCTCTTGCCTGCTGCCTTTGCTTCCTATTCAGCCTACTTTAGCTCTTGTTTTTCCCCTCAGCTCTTTCCAGAATGGCTATTCTTCCATTTCCCATTCAGTGCTGTCTGCCTTTATTTAAAGGATGGATTAGATTCACAGAGCTTTGCAACAGCTGATGGAAGACCAACACACTGGTTTAGGGCACAGCTGTGAGTTCAGTGCTTCAATGAATAATCTTTACCTGTCTCTTAGATTCAGAGAAGTGGCCGGCGGAGGTTAGGGTTCTCGGATCTTGCCTTTTAACGTTGATTTCCTCCTCCTCTTTTTCCCATCGACCTTCCTGAAGGCTTCAAGACCACTTGCTAGTTGAAAGGAGCTGTTTTACATGCTGTGGGTTGCCTGCCAGTCTCCTCTCCTTTGCTCCTCTCAGTGTACAGATAAATTCCAAGGACGCCTTCTGGCCCACCATAGGCCACACCAAAGTGGCTCAGGAAAATGCCCTTTGCGGGAAAGGGAACGCTTTCCTCCTCCCCAACAGCTCTTCCACCTGCTTTTCTCTTCCTTTGCTTATTCGCCTTCAGATCCGGTGGTCTGAGCTGGTGCCAATTTGAGATCCCATCATAATGGTGAATCGGTGTCTTCCCTTGAATTTGAACATTTGGGAAAGCGTGGTTCGAAAAAGACTTCTGGTCTAGCCTTTCCCAGACACACCACTTAAGCTTTCCTCCCTCCTTTTCCCTGCTTTCTCCAAAACTTACATCCAGCAATTCTCAAGGGATGCTTCAGAGCTGGGCTAAGACGGGGGAGCAAGCAGTGGCCACCAGCCTGGTTGACCCGCAGAGCTGACTTGCCACAGGCAGGTGGAGGGGGCTGATTTGTTATGCTGAGAATAAAGGTTATTTTCACCCCCACAAAAAAAGGACAGGAGGGACTCCAAATCATCAAAGTATTCCTTCTATGATCTGGCAGTGGAGTGTATCCTCCCAGCGACGGCAAAATGCTGATGGAATCAGGTTGGCGAGGCAAAGGCCACAGGACCAGACAGCAGCTTCTAAAACCTGCAAAAAAGTCATTTGAGAAGGCTGTTAAAGTCTGCAAAAGCAAGAGAGGCTGCAAAAGCAGGGGAGCTGCTTCCCACTGCCCAACAAAACCTTGCATGCTGCGGTGCCTGCATGCAGCCCTGCCGAGCCTGACGGATCAAAGGCAGGCACTGACTGGCAAGTGCTCAGACCGCGGAGCTGCAAAGGGCACAGCAAAGGCTGCTTTACTCCACAAGCACATACACCAACTCTAGGCTTTAGCAGGGCAGTTGTTTTTCAACATTGCCTTTAGGGTCCAGGGTCCACATCATTCTTATTTTTAATATTATTTTTAGGTCCAGGCTACCCATGCGGCAGAATGAGGAGGTGGTAGCCTGCTGAGTTTGGGTAGCACTGGCTGAACCACTTTGGATAGCAGGGGGTTGGGGAGTGTCACAGTATTGAACAGTTCTCTGTGTTTAAAAACTCTGTAAGTGGAAAGGCAACACAGCGGGCAGAAGTTCTGGGCAAGAGCCTTCCCATGCGATATTCTCATTTTTTATTTACAGAGAGTTGTGTGTGTCTCAACACAGTAGAGCAGGCATGTCCAACAGGTAGATTGTGATCTACTGGTAGATCACTGGACGTCTGTGGTAGATCACCAGTAGATCACTGGCTCCCCCCAAAGAAGCTCATCACTCATCAACTTTGGCTCCCCTAAAAAAAGCTCAACAAGTTTCCCCTGCACCCCTACAAAACAGGATTTTCCTTCTCCCTAAAAAATCTCAACAACTTTGACCTGAACCCCTTAAAAAACAGGGCTTTCCTTCCTTAAAAAATCTCAACAACTTTGACCTGAACCCCCCAAAAGGGGGTAGATCCCTGCCAGTTTTTAACTCTGTGAGTAGTTCGGGGTCTCTTGGGAGTTGGCCACCCCTGCAGTAGAGCATTCAAAAGTGATATGTCTAGAGGCGGTACAGTATCTAACCATATCCTTCTGCTAAATTTTTAGTCCCACCCTTTGTTTTAACTAACTTTTTTAAAAAAAAGGTTTTAAAATTGTTGTGCATATACCAACAATCAACATTTTAATTTTTCCTTCCCTCCCCCAAACTCTTACTTCATATAGATTTTAAAAATATAAATTAATTAATGGTTCTATACCACCCAATAACCTGAGTGGATTGTTTAGAATAAAGGCAAAAACCATAAAACAGAAAACTACATCAAATCTAAAATAGCACAATACTTAAAATAATTATAATTTTATATACATAGATGGAAACCTTTTATTTGATCTCAGGAACTATTCTGCAAAATTTGGTTACAATATCTTAAGAGGTGTCCAAATGCATAGCAAAGAAACAACTTTCTTGAATATATAGTAGCTGGTCCCAAGAATTCACATCAATGATCAGTGGTGCTCAGGTCCAGAGCATAGAAGTGAGTAGGATAGACCTGACCTTTGTTTGCCACAGAACCTCTCCACAGTGCGAAGTATTCTGGGATCTGTTCTAGGGCACACAGATCACATCAGGCACCAGACAGGCCTGTTCACATCACCCATTGCCTTGTGTGAACTGAATGTGGCAGAATTCCACCAATGCCTCTTTTCACCTGTGCACTCCCAAGAGAAAACTGGGAAGGGCAAGCAAACCGTCTGCCAGGGAATCTTGCGTGCCTTTATGTTTCTCACTTCCCTTACTTCTCAGTGATGAATCCCCAAGATAACCTGTTTCCTGAAAATGCATCCTGATTTTCTTGCATGAAGCTTGCATGGAGGTTAGACCATGTCTGGTGTTTATTGAGCCATCGTTCTGATTTGTTTGTGGGTAGGTTACACAACAGTGAACATTAATCTTGAGTTGCTTGTGTGATATTTTATCGGTTGTTCATCCCACACTTTTTAATGCATTTCCTAATCACTTTCCAAAATGCAAAGTCATGTTTTTAGGTGGATTTGTGGCTCCGGAGTGCTTTAATCCACTTTAAATTGCACAAGCCTAATTTTTTTTGTATGCACCTGAATCTGAAGGCAACCTGATAAACCTGAGCAGAGGCGATTTTAGGTTAGCATGACTGGGTCAGCTGCACTGGGTGCCAGCACCGCAAGAGGCACCACAGCTATGATGTGGAATCCCCGCAAGAGGTGGTGGTGGGGGCAGCAAATTTTAGCATTGCACAGGGTGCTGCTGAAATCTAAGAGCCCAAAGTCTGCCACTGTTCTGAGGAACACTAAAGCCATTTTGAAAACAGCTGCTGTAGAGGATTTGAGGCCCAGTGCCTTTCTTTCACGTGGTTGTTGGTGCTATTTAGATTCCAGAGTACATATTCCCCCTATAGGGCATTTTCACATGTGAAGCCTAAATTGGTTTGTGCAATTAAATGAATATAAAGAAACCCTGAATGTTGTTTTAGTGGAAAGGCAGGGTGCAACTTCTCCAAATATGGAATGCAAGCACAACACTGACTAGAATGTCCTTTATGTGAATGTACATTTCATATACTCAGATAATACTCAGATGCAATATTAACAAATCACAGTTCCCAACATTCTTCAAGGGAAGGCATGGCATTTTAAAGTGGTATGATAGTGCTTTAAATGTAAAGTGCACATGGAGCATGTGATTTGACACATTATGTGGAAGGTGGAGCTGCTGCTGAAAACGACATCTCCGTGTAGAGTTCCTACTCCACTCCATTGTCTGCCACTGGCAGAAGTGGGAAAACATAGCAGCAGGACATGGCGGTCTAGGCCAAATGAGATGTTATGGAGTGGGGCAAGGTAAATGGGTACAGGGCTGACATTTTTTCAGTGACGGCCTGTTGCTCTGCATCACAGGTAGTCTGCCCCCTCCTCTTGAGCTGCCATACAAAATAGAGAGAGAGAGAAACTCAGCTTCCACAATTTCTCTTAATTTCTGCTCTGATGGATGGCGCTTCACGTAAGCCTAAGATGACGCCGTCACCAAGATACCTTTCTTTCACGCCATGGCACAAATCCACTTTCAGATTAATTTGCGAGAGGGGCGGGGAGAGGAAAGAGAGAGTGGGGCTGGAGGACAAAGGAGGGTGGGGTTCCGATCAGGACTGCACAGTGGTGGCCTGCAAAAATCCCCTCTTTTCCGGGAATTAATTGGAAGCCCCGACTTCCGGATCTTACATTTCCATAACACAAGTGCTCCTTGCTGCTGCGGACAAAGATGCTGGGCGAGGGAGGCCGGCCCTCTGCACCTCCCGTTGCACAAGCACTCGGGAGACTTCAAGCCAATTTGTAAGAACCCCATGCTACTGAGAAACGGTTTCTAAAAACCCTGCAGACATTAGATTGCCTTTCATTATGAGGATTGGGAAGCTGGTTAGCCCAGCTGCAGGCCCTTTTGCTTTCTGCCTCCCTCCTTTTGTTGCTTCCCTCTCTTTCTTCCTATCTCCTTTTGGGAAGGGTTGTAGCTGAGTGGCAGAGCATCTATTTTGCACACAGAAGGTCCCAGGTTCAGTCCCTGACATCTCCAGAGCCTCCTGCCTGAAGTCCTGGAGAACGGCTGCCAATCAGTGTAGAGAACCCTGAGCTAGATGGACCTGACTTGTTGGTCTGACTTGGTATGAAGCAGCTTCCTGTGCTGACATGTGTGACTAGGACCAGCATAGCTGGTGCTGCTGAGGAGCACAGAAGGGGCAGGGTTGACAGCCTTTTAAATTTCAGATATATTGGCCCCTTGCTAGTGGGGTTGGTGGGTGGAGAGGTAGAACTGAACTTGGAGCCTGGAAGGAGAGCAGAAGAATAAAATTTAAATGGCAGGCTGGCTGAAATTTCACAGCTTGTTTTGGGAAGAGCTGTGGCTCAGTGGTGGAGCGTCTGCTCTGCATGTAGAAGGTCCCAGGTTCAACCTGTGGTATCTCCTGGTAGGGCTGGGAATGCCTGCTGTCTGAAACCCCAGAGAGATGCTGCCAGTCAGTGCAGATAATACTGAGCTATTGATGGCCCAGTTATCTGATTTACTATGACAGCTTTCTACATTCCTATGTAAAGACCTCAGTCTGCATTACCTTCCAGCAGCATAAGGGGAACTGGTAAGAAATAAGAACTTTGGAGGGAAGAAAAAGGTAAATTTCCCATAAGACGGATGGCCCAGGGAGATTTCTGAGAGCCAGCTAGGAAGGCCTAGAGGGCCACATTTGTCCACCAGGCCTGAGGTTCCCCACCCCTGCTCTACGCACTCCCCAGGGAGTAAGTTAAGGGAACTTCTGAGTTGGCATGCCCAGGGTTGCACTATAAACCTACTCTTTATTGTTTTCCTTGCAAAGCTCTGGCAGAAGATCAAAGCCAAGCTGGTTGAAGCTCCCAAACAATGGTCTTCTTTTCTTATCTCCCTCTTTGCTCACTAGGCTAGCCTTGAACTCAACTGTTTAAAGGCTGCCCCCCTCCCCTAGTCTGTGTCTGAGGACCCTGGAGACTATGGGGGCTGGAAAGTATGATGTCGTGTTGTGACATCATTCTGAAGTTGCACATAATGGAAACACTAGACTGCTTGCATCATCCCTCGAAAACACCCTCAGGCCGCATCCTTTGTCTTTCTCCCACAGTGGCAAATCCATGAACACCTGTCTTGCTTTGCTGCTGCAGTGTGCAGCTGGGGCCCAAGGCGCTTGGCACAGTAATGCATATATATTGGTCAGCTGTGCATGAACTCCAGCAGTAAACCTGCTAGCACAGGGTAAGCCCAAGGCTGGCTCTGGCAGGTGGCAAGGAGGTTGGATGCTGGGGCCCTGAGTCTGCTTGACAAAATTGTCAAGCCAGTATGTCTCATAGCAGGCAGAGCAAATCTCAAACCAGAGCTCTCACCAGGGAGGCGTGTTGCCACCTGCGCCGCCAATGCTGTTTCTATGACAAGGCTAGTTACAGGTAGATAGCCGTGTTGGTCTGTCATAGTCAAAACAAAATAAAAAAATTCCTTCCAGTAGCACCTTAGAGACCAACTAAGTTTGTTCTTGGTATGAGCATTCGTGTGCATGCACACTTCTTCAGATACACTGAAGGGTCTGGTGACTTCTGTTTCAGTGTATCTGAAGAAGTGTGCATGCACACGAAAGCTCATACCAAGAACAAACTTAGTTGGTCTCTAAGGTGCTACTGGAAGGAATTTTTTTATTTTGTTTTGACTATGACAAGGCTGGCAGACTGACTTGGTGCTTGCTTGGTACCATCTAGGCTGCAGTACCAGGCTGCCTGAGCATTCTGTCAGCTGACTTCCAATGTCCAATCCTTGAGCAGCATCCCCTATAAAGCTCCAGCCTCAGAGCTTGCTTCTCAGTCTGAACAACTTTCCTCTGGTGTTGTGGACACAGCCCAACCCCCTGCTGCTCTTTCCTGCTTGCTGCTTGGGATTTGACTGCTAAATGTTTTAGACTAGGCACTTGCTTCTGGCCCATTTGGTCTGTCGGTCACCCCTCCCCAGGATCCCAGAACCCGCCTGCTTTTACAGGGCCTAGTAACCCCTAAATCCAGGGATGAGGAAACTGAAGGTGACATTTGTTTCTAAAAAACGGCATCTAGCTTGGCTCACTCATACAAATCACCTGGCTGTGCCCTCAGTTTGTCATGACTGATCCCTGCTCCTGCTTGCTAGTTAAGAAGGCACACTGATGGTCTCTTCTCCATCTCCCCCCACCGAATCCTGGTGCCAATCCTTGATAGGTCTAAGTAGCAGCACTTTCAAAGTGCTTCCTTATTAATTAATCTGCTAATGGTTCATTCCGGAGCTGCGAGGCGATCTGCTTAATGAACAGAGAAGCGGCCATCGCATGGGGCCCAAAGAACAAACAGGGAGCATAATTCCTTCCTGTGAGATTAGATATGGAAATATATGTTTAAAAATAAAAGTGTGCATGCATATGTTATGTGTGATTTTGCTCCTCCTCTGCCAAGCTCAGAGACAGTTTAATTCCTCGCCTTTGATGTTCTGATTGGAGCTTTCTTCTCATTTAATAGCAAAGAAATGGAGAGGTGCTTTGATTACTCTTTTGAATCTTGCACGCTGCTAAATAGCCTTGCCAAACCCTCCTAATTCATTCTGAGGCAAGGTTTGGGGCTGGCATAAATGGCATTCTGTGGGGTTCAACATAACAGTGTGGTGGAGCTCCGGTGTTCTGGAAATGGCAGCATTTGTTATGTTCACTGGGCCTTGGATATTCTGATATGAACTTCCTCCTAGAATAGTTTAATTCCCACTTTGAACAGGCAGGTTAGAGATTTGGAGTGGGGAGGTGACATCACTTTCTCATGGTGTTTGTGTGTGTGGTTTGCTCACAATAGTAAATTTCCTTGCATTTTATTTCACTCTTTTTCCAAATTGCTCAAAGCAGTGTACGTTGTCCCGGCTTTATCTTCACAATAGCTAATTGTCAGAGATTGGGGCTGAGCAGAGATTTGAGCTCAGCACCCCTCTTCAAGCACCCCTCTTCAAGCTCAACCCTCTAACCAGAGCACCATGTGGGTTCTCTAAAGCACTTTACACCCATTATTTTAATATTTCTTACATCAACCCTGCAAGGTGAGCCAGTATTATTCACATATTGCAGATTGGCAGGCATGATGGTGGCAGTAGATGAGCTCAGCTGCTCTGAGGTCCACTGAGCATAAATAGCAAACGGCACAGAGGGCCTAAACCCTCTGCGCCTTTGCTGAGCTGGTAGCAATTTGAAAGAGCAGAGAGGTGGGAGTTGTGTTGCCTGGCATTGACTGGACAATTAGTTCTCTTTCAGGAATTGACTGGGGAGTAGGGCAGCTGAACCTACAATGGCAGAGCTGTGGAATCTTGATCCTCATTTGGGGTCTGACCCTCAGGCCTATACAGCAGCACCACCTATGGTTCCTTTCCATCTAGATGTTCCATAAGTGTGCACTCCCAGACTGGACCTCAGACCTGCTTGGGGGGCTGTGGTAGAGATTGGCAAATCTGGCCATTTCGGTTTCTCTCCATTTCTCATTTTTCCACTCATAAGTTTTGTTCTATACATTTCCACATCAGTTTGTGATTTATTTATTTTTAAATCTTCATGGAAATTCAGTAGCATTCCAGTGTGAATTTCTCCTAATGCACATATTTTTGTATGCAGTTTTGCCTGATAAACACTTCTTTGCACAACAAATATTTTGGTATGTTATTTTCACTGATACATGCATTTTTAGACATACATTTCTGTACACAATACTTGGTTGGAGAACAGCATTGCAAAATTTGGACAAGTGGGAATTTTGAGGGATGGCTGTTTGGGTTATTGTATTGTTTCTGATAGTATGAATTAGGAATGTTCTCCTTTGAATGTGAACTGAATCAAATTTCTCCCCACCCCACTCCCTGATCCCCAGTCTATTGCATCCCTGATGGCAGACACTTGCAGAACCACAGCTGCAGAATCCAGCTTTGCCTCAGAGTTATTCTTTGATGTGTCTGGAGACTGGAAGGTGATGGCAACCTGTGGATGAAATGTCATCATGCTAAAGGCAGGCGAAATCTTGGTATTATTATTATTATGCGCCACCCATCTATGTGGTGCTGTACAAAGAATACGAGGGCAGATCCCTGCCCCAAGGGGCTCACCATCTTGGCAACAAGCACAGGGGAGACTACAGAGGAAGGAGGGGGAAGTAGAGACAGAGGTAAACAGGGGAAGAACCTGCAATTATTGCCATTACATGTATTTTGGCTTAGTTGCAGGAGGGCAGCCTTCCCCAGCCTCAGGATGTTGGACTGCAGTTTCCATCAGCCCCAGCCAGTATGGCCAGTGGCCAGGGATGATGGGAGTTATAGTCCAGCAACATCTGGAGGGCACCAGGTTGGGAAAGGCTATGCATGATGTCGATAAAGTGAACAGGGAGAAGATTTTTTCTGCCCCTCGTAACAATGGAACTCAGGGAACACCCAACAAACCGAAAGATTCAGGGAAGACAAAAATAAGGACTTTACAAACAGCGCATAGTTAAACTGTAGGATTTGCTCCCAAAAGACGTAGTGATGACCACCAACTTGGACGACTCTAAAAGAGTAGACAAATTCATGGAGGATAAGGCTACTAACCCTGATGGCTGTGTTCTACCTACACAGTTGGATACAGTATGCTTCTGAATGCTGGTTGCTGGAAACTGCAGGAGGGGAGTGTGCTCTTATGCTCATGTCCTGCTTGTAGGCACCCCAGGCACATCTGCTTGGCCGCTGTGAGAACAGGATGCTGGACTAGATGGCTCCCCCTATTGGGAGTGGGGGCTAGACCTCACTGAACAGCTGGGCTTCAAGGAGGGATTTGAAAAGGCTAAGAGGGCCTCCTAGAGGCATTCTGAGAATGTGTTCTGGGCATGAGGTCCAGGAAGGGAGGAAGAATGGAAGAGCAGAAGACATTTTGATGGTTGAGGAGATGGAGTTTGAATCGGAAAAGTGAAGGTCATAGGCCTTGACTGTGTTTGCACAGCTACGAGCTCTCATCTAGTTTTCCTGCTGCAGTGTGCAACCAGGAATCCTAGGCAAGGCCATTGTGGTGCCTTACTGTTGGGCACATGTATCCGGTCTGGTTTTGCTAACCTCCACCTCTCTCTGGATGCTCAGTTTTTCCTTCTGGGGATGCCTTGAAACCTTCTTTCATATTTTGGCGAAAGGAAAAAGTGCTTCAAGAGGGGAACGAGGCAGCTCCCTCTGTTCTTTTGGGAAGAAAACTTTTCTCAATGCGGCGCCCTTCAGATGTTTTGGACTACAACTCCTATAAACTCCAGTCAGCACTAGCTGGGGTTGATGGGAGTCGTAGTCCAAAACATCTGAAGGGCACCACGTTGGCGAAAGCTGCTGTAGTCCCCTGCCACTGCTGGGATCTGGGAATCCACCCTGAACTGACGCAGAATTCACTTTCAGGCTCCCGTCCTGCCTCTCAACCTGCTGTCATGTGAAAAAGAGACACACAGAGAGAAAGACAATGTCCACAGCCAAACCTGCCTCTTTTTCCAGCCTTGTGCACAAATTGGGCAGGGTGTGTGTGTGTCTGCCACAAGAATAGTTGTAAGCAGGAGTTCCATTAATTATGAATGGGCAACAAGAGATTCCCTGTTGTTTGTAAATTAGCTGCTGCTTTCCTCCTCCCCCTCCTTTCTTCCTTTTTCTAAATTTATGTTTCTTAGAAATGAGTTTGCTCAGAGGGTGGGGAGCGTAGGAATGGAGGAAGTTGCCTGCTGAAAATGCAGAGCTGACTGGAATACCCCTCAGGACCAATTGAAAGCTTTTTCTTTTCTTTTTTAAGAACATGGTACCGTAACTTTAGGATGCATGTAAGGGGAATGGAGGTTTGACTGCTCCCTCTCTCCCTCCCCCGGCCAGAATCTCCTTGTCTATGGAAAGCTAGGGTTGTATCCGACACACAGAGCAGACCCATTGGCATTCATTATTCATTTCAAGGGGGCTGTTCTGAGTAGGGCTAACATTGGATATATCTCTATTGGAAGGCACTGCTTGCAGCATGATTAGTTTGTCTAATATTGTCTACACTGACTGGCTGTAGCTCTCCAGGGTTTTCAGACAAGTCCTTCCCCAGCCTTCTTGGAGATATCAGGGATTGAACCTGTGATTTTCTGAATGCAGAGCAGTTGCTCTGCCACCGAGAAAGCTGACTAATAAGTTAAGAGACCATTGGCCCATCTAGCCGACAGGCTGTGGTTCTCCAGGATTTCGGGCAGGAATCTTTTCCCATCCCTACCTGGAGATGCGACTGGGAACCGAACCTGGGACCTTCTGCAAAGCAGATGCTCTATTACAGCCCGTCTGTATACATTATGAGAAACCTCACAGTTTGCATTGCGTCATCTTGGGAAAAGGTTTTGCCTTGCTTCTGAGAAACATCTGACTGGCCACCATTGGGAATTAGGTGCAGTACCAGGTGAGTCCCCGGTCTGATCCAGTGAGAAGGTCCTCATGTTCGCCTCTGCCCAGAATGGCACTTTTTGTTCCTGACCGTCCACAAATTTGCTTTAAGCGCCGCCATCAGCACTCCTCCTTTAAGCAAAACATATTGAGGTTGTTTAAGTGGGGATGTGCTCATTTGAGTCCCTGGCTGCTCGAAGTGGTTGTTTTTCAAGCCCTTCTTAATGGGAGAAGAAAGCCGTTAAAAATAATGGGAGTCATTCCAGGCCTTCTGCGAGTGGCATTGGAGAGTACATGGGAGAAGGGAGGGCTGCTGCTGGTGCCAGTGGTGCTGGTGGTGGAATAATTCACTTTCTAGATCTGAGGTCATTCTGCGAAACTGATATACAGTGGCCTGAAGCGAAGCGGAAGGGAGCATAAACAGCAGAGTCCTGTGGCACCTTAAAGACTAACACATTGATTGTGGCATTGAGCTTTGGTGGCTTAGACACTGTTTCATCAGATGGATGAACTGTCAAAGGGGAGTTGGTAGGTTTACAAAAAAAAAGAAGTATCTATTCTCTCCAGATCAGAGGTGTATTGTGCTGGGGTTATGGGGTGGGGTGTCAAAAACCCACGACTATTTCTGCAACAGGATCCCAGTAGGGATCCTGTTCCCAAGAGTCCTAGTGCCATCCAATCAACATAAAAGGGCTTTTTTTTTAAAAGCCACATAAGTCTTCTCACTCTTTGTGATTATTGTAGCCACTGAGGATTGGCTCCTAGGGTCACTTTGGATAAAGCATGCAGAGAAAAGCACCAAAAAGGAGTTGTTCCATGCCCTCCAAAGCTAAGAATTTAGGAACACTGAAAACACAAGGTACTTCAGTTTCAAGAGAATGGAGTGCAAGTTCTGTTAGGTATGGTGGAACTTAAAGGAAGACATAACTCGTGTATGATAAAATGCACTGAGTAGTGTATGATAAAATGCACTGAAATATGTTTATATTGAGATAAAATATGTGCTTAAATAAATAATAAAATGCTATTTAAATACAAATTGCTATTTAAATACAATTTTTCATGTAGTTTGGTGGGGGTTGTTTTTTTTTAACAAATTAATGTAGAAACAGGTTGGAAGGGACTTATGAAGGAACATGTGTGAAATTGGCATGGGCCCCAAAATATATCGATCCAGAAATAGAGGCCCCCATCGACAGTGTCACGCCACTTTAAATAGTCTAGGTTTCCCCCAAAGAATAATGGAAACTGTAGTTTGTTAAGGGTACTGAGATTTCTTAAGAGACCCCCATCTCTTTCGCAGAGCTACAATTCCCAGAGTCCCCTGAATAGAGGGATTGACTGTTAAACCACTCCTGGGGCAGATTAATAGGAGTCCAGCTGCCCTAAGCCATTTTTCCTCCCTCTCCTCATTCTGTGCCCTTTTAGCTCTGTCATCTTTACAAAAACATTCCAGCATAGGGTTTTTGTTCATTTATTTTTTGGGGAAGGTAGCGAATTTTGAAACTAGAATGGAGCACATCAATGACATGCATTAATTTTTAAGCACATGATCCCCCCCCCTCCCCACCACATTGGCCATAGCTTCATGGACAAGGTACCGGTACCAGGCCACAAAGAGTCAGCCCGACTTGTGTTTTGAAATCTGAAAGCTGCCAGGATTTTCAGCCTGGTGATTAAACTCTCTCTCTCACTCCCCCGGAGAGTGAGGAAGGTAATAAATCCACATTGTGCCATTGCAGCGAACAGCTTGGGATAATTGCATTGGTGAAATAAAGCGAGGCGTTGCATATTTGGATGTCCTAACTCCTCTCCCCACCACCACCACCTCCTGATATACCCTCCGGGACTTGGAACTCCATATTGTTGCTCCCAGACAAACAAGAACCTCATTGAGAATTTCTTTCTGCTTTTCTTACACCTATACAGGAAGAGGGTTGGGATTGCGTGTGTGTATCCCACTGGCCATTCTCAGTCATTGACATTCAGAATCATTTGTCTGCATTGCTAGAGAGGATGTGGAAGATCATCTAACCAAGGGCCAACCAGAGGCTGAGCATTAAGAATTTTTGACTCTGGGAGTTATATATTAAAATAGCACTCCCCCCCCACCCCAAATCAGGTTGTCCTTCTTGTCTGTTGTATCCCTCTAACCTAGAGCTGAGGCTGTTGGGTTTTTAATACTCCGCCTTCCCATTGTGCTTTTCCTTTGCCTCCTAGGGCTCCTCCAGACTGTTCTGTTTTTGCAGGTATCCTGCACCATGTCAATGATGGTGCAAAAGTGGTGGATTCATACTGGACCATCCACACGCCATTCTGCATTACCAGGTGTTCTGCAGTGCTCCCCCCCCCCCAGTTTTCCCATTATTGTTGCCTGGAAGGGCGCTCTTGCTTTATAGTGCAACAAAAGTGGGGCAAAAACAAACTCCCAAACATGGAACGTTCGCATTATAAAAAGTTGCAGGATTTTAGCAGGAAGTTACAGGGCATGTGCTGATTTTAAACAAAGCAGTATGCCCACTCCGAAACTTTTTGAAGTATTGAAAGCAGGATTGCACATAATTGTCCTGATACCATTATGAACACCGGTCATGATGAGTGCATAAGAAAAATGAAATCCTGCGTGACTTCCTTGAGAACTCTGTGCCTGCCAACCCAGTTATAAATTTACAAATAGATACGCCATGTCCACAGATATCGCTAACGGCGCCTCACTTTCATGCCTTTTAGGATGCAATCCTTTACTGAAGATCCACTGACAGAGGGGTTATACAGGATCTGGTGGAAGCCACAGGACACTGGTGGAATACCCAAATTTCTAACCCCAGACATGCTGAAGGAATGGGGTGGAGATGGGAGGGGGGAACATGAGTGACACAGGGGAGGAGCTTTTCATCCATGGCCGCAGCTGTTTAACGGGCAGTTCCAGACAACCTGTTTACTGAGCATCCATCCTAAATTATTTGCGCAGATTTGTAGGGAAATTAGGCAACATCAGCTATATGTCGAGCATTCCTTCCGGTTTGTTTGTGGGGAGGTTAAATGACACTGGGAGAAAGCAAGTGTTATCCCACACTTCCAAGTGCGTTCCCCCATCATTTTCCTGATTGCAAAATGTGCCACATTTTTAATTTTTATTTTGGTGGGAGGGAGGAAGCGTGTTTCTCGCACAAGAGCTACAGCCCCCCCCCCAAATAGCAACAGTCTGGAAGTGCCTAACAGTGCAACTTTGCACCAGTCCCGGACATGGCACAGGGAATTTGGTAAGGGGGGCAGTACCCGCCCCAAGTTGTTGACTGTCCTGCCTTCGTTTCCACCAGAGAGCATAAGGTTTTATATAACAGCGTCCAATTACAGCACAGTAGCAGCAGCATGCAAAACCCCTCACAGGTGCAAACCCCACTTGCAGATGATAGGGTATGGGGCTTTGTCTCTCCGGCATAAAACCCTGCACACACCCTCTACCTCTATGTCTGTTGAGCTGGTGACTGCTGTAAAGGGATTCAAAGCCCTCCCAGTAGGGATGTGTGGGGTCTGGCTGTAGCAGTGGTTGTGGCTGTAGCAGTCATCAGTGGTTGTGCCGCTGAAGCTGAATGGAGTGGGGTCTGTTGTACCACCACCTTGCACTTTGTGTATGTTGTGATGCACAGGGGTGTGTACTGGAAAGCAGCTTTTGAAACACCAAATGGTTTTTCTATAACTTGCTTTTGTCCCACCAGTTTTGATCAGGGCTGTCATGTAAGGGGCCTTATGTCACCTTTAAGGGGGCTGTAGCATCTCACCCCACTCCAAGGAAATGATAGAACCATCTTCAGAACTAGCAAGCAGGGTGCTTTTAACCATAAGAAATGCTCTCTCTCTCTCTCTCTCTCTCTCTCTCTCTCTCTCTGCTCTCTGTCCTTACCTCCCACAGCAAAACAATATATATTCTGTATATGCCTTATACCTTTTTGCTATTGTTTTCCTGCTATAAATGTTTGAGAGCGAGTGATGCGCCAATGCTGCCGCCACCATTTCTCTTTGTCCAAATTGCACTGTCTGACTGAGGTGTAATTGATAGTTTGGGGTCGGATTCAGGTGGAGTTGACATTTGTTCAGTGAAAAATTATAGGCGTCTCCCCACTCCGGGGCATGTGAGGGGCAGGGAAGTTGATCCCCTTAGCTCACTTACACATAGACAGACAGACACAAGCGCACACTTACATCTTGAATCCTTTTTGCAGTTCGGAACAGAAATTATATCTTTATATATGTCTGTGTGTAAAATGAGATACCGGTACTTAAAGGAGTAAAATAAAACAGGCTTTTTATCACCTTGTGTGCTGCTGGGCGAGTTTCCAGCCGCTCTGGTTGGTATGGAGAGAGGTGGAGAAGTGTGGTGTGGGAGGGAGGGAGGGCATCACTTTCAAAATGCAAATGACATGGCAAATCTTAACATCTGGGATAATTTATTTTAAATGCCTCCGTGGGCATTGTTTCAGCTACTCTTCTCCCCTTCTCCCATTAAACCCGACACAGGCAGGGCATTGCTGTCATGTCCTAATCACACACCGCCAGATGAGGGAGCAGGCCAGCGTTGGATGGTTGGCACATGGTAATGTTGGCGCCTTCGGTGGCCGATGATGTGTCTTCAGAGGCCGACGGGGAGGGGAAGAGATCCTCATAAAGGAATATTAATGGGACAGTAGGCAATGGGGAGACCTCGGTGGGAGGAGGAACAGACCTGTGGAGTGCTGGAAACTGCCATTCTGGATCCACACAGGGGTCCATAAGTACTGTATCCTCTCCTTGATAGCGGGAGGGCCAGATGTGGCCGAGACCAGTTCTTACCCTCATGAGAGCTCTATTGGGCTGTCTGTTTCGAAGGTCATGCCAACCCATGTCCTTCTTCCCCAACATCCACACATTCTACCACAACTTTGGGTTGGAGGACGCACCTGCCTTTAGTTATGAGTTCTTAATTATTTGTTACACAGTCAGGAGAATCCACTCGGAACAAAGGCAGGTAATAGTAATTTAAAATACAAGTATCGTTTTTTTAAAAAAACCATTAAAAAACTAAATGTTGCTACTACCATGCCTCTGCCAGAGCTTGAAAATATGTCTGAACAGGAGAAGGATCCCACCCCCTATAAACCCCAGCACTGGATCCACCAACCAAGGTCCAGGTCTGAAAGGTTGCAAGTAATTCTCTGTTCACGCTACCAATCATTGTTTGTTAAATAACTAACAGAAACCAAAGGCTGGGCTTAATGTGTGCAGCTGGAGGAAAATGTAGAATTCTGAGCTGGACAAATGGATGGTACCAATACAGAATTCAGGTGCAGGGTTTTTACATTTTTTACTTTGGGGGGGGGGGGAGCTTTTCACAGACAGAAAAGTTCCATAATGGGAGAGTGCTAGGCTACTTCCCTTAAAGTACTTTTTTTTCTTCGCAGGAAATGTTTTTCTTTTAATTGTGGGGGAGTGGTCAAAAAAGTTATCTCCCATAGGGACGGGGGAGGAATTAGATTTTGTTTGCATTTTAAGGGGGGAAATGACCTAATTCACACTTCCTGAAGCAATACATGAACCAGAATAGTATCTTTCAAAATTTACACTTTACTGAATAGTGCAATGCAGCTGTCCAACTAGTGTACAATACACAAATAGGGGAAAGTGTGTGTAAAAATGCATACATTCGTGAAGATGACATAGAAAGATGCATAATGTTAGAGGAAGTTACCTGCAAAAACTTGTATACTAGTCAAACAGCATACACAAAATGTGTATTTTAGGAGAAATTGGTACAAAATGCTGACATATTTTCATGAGGACGTTATCCAAAATGCATACGTATAAAATACTTTGTTATAAAATGATAACTGTTTGATGCGTGCTTTGATTGGTGTTCTTAAACTGAATTCCTAATTTGTCTGTAGCTGTTCACAAGGTGTTCACACCTTGGCACAAGGTAAAGACATCAATGCCCTCTGGTGTGTACACAGACAGACACAAATCTCTCAGTAATGAAGCCCTGCTGATGTGAACAGCTAGTGGGGAAAAGATATGTAAAATGAACCCCAACGTCACTGTGCTTTAAGGCGGCAATGTGAACACACCCAAAATGCACCCAAAAGGTGCACCCTAAGTCCACTTTGCCACCTCAGGACCTTAGTTCCGTTGCTTGTATAGATTCAGCCGGAGAAGTAAGGGAGGAGAGAAAGAACTCCCTAGTTCATAGTCTTGATCTTGTGATTATTTTTTTGGGGGGGGGGGGTTGTTGTGATACTCCAACTCCCATCAGAAGTGCCCAGCGTGGCCAATAGTCAGGGATGATAGGTGTTCAGCAACATCTGCAGGGCCTGAACACCTCTACCCACAACCTAGGGCATCAAATAGCTTGTGTTGCAGAGGCAGGAGAGGCAGCAGAAGCCAAGCCTCCTTCTCCCTTCCCTTCCTCTGCTTTTAGGCTAAGTATTACAGCAAGAAGGAGACACAATTGGAACAGACAGAGTCACAGCTGGAGCCCTCTAGGCCCTTTCCTTCTGATCCGGTTCTAAGCTGTCGGCCTGGTCACAACCTTGGTGACCTCCACGGGGCCTCTGCCTCCACACCCTTTCATGTGCTGCCTGGGAACCACTGTAAACATTTTCGTAGAGCAGATCACATCTCTCTTCCTCCGCCCCGTTTCTCACTTTCCCTTTTAGCCCCCTTGCCTTTTGCCATCTGTTGGTTCTGAATGTTACTCCGTGCTCCTGGGCAAGCCCCAGATGCCTCCTACTTTGTTTTTTTCCAAAGGCCACGAAATGTCTCTGGCATGAAAGGCTCGTGATCCTGCTCCCTCCATTCACCGACCCACAGTCCTGATGCCAGGATTGTGGCTCAGGTGGCGGTTTACTCTACACCTTCAACCAAAACATGTGGAGACCAGGGATTCTACGACATTGTAGTGCAGGTGGAGGATGGGGGTTTGCTTTTTTAGAATTCCCCATGTAGAAGGCTGACACATCAGGGATAAAAGGTTAGGCTTGAATAGGTGCAGGACCTCAAGCCCAGGGACCAAATGCAATGCTTTAAGGCTCTCTTACTGACCCCTGGGACTCTCTACGTGCAAAATAGTGGTCTGTGCATTGGTAACCTCAGGACTGGATTACTGCAGCATGCTTTTTGTGGAACTGCCCTTGTATGCAATTCGGAAGTTGCAGCTAATGCTGCAGGTTACTGGCAATACGTTGCCCATCTGCTAAAAGAGTTGCCTATTTGCTCTCAGGCCAGGTTCAAGGTTCTTGGGTTAATCCACAAAGCCCTACACAATTTGGCCCCAAAGTACATTAAGGACCTCTTGATTCCTTATGCGCCAGCTTGATCACTGAGATCCTCTGATGAGGCATTTCTGGTGGTTCCCTACACCCCTGGGGTTTAGTTAGCCTTCAGCAGTGACCAATCCTTTAGCGTGGTAGGTGACGACTTAACAAAGTTGCTGTTATTTTGTATGCTGTGCAGTGGTACCTTGGTTTACAACCATAATCCATTCTGGAGGGCCGGTTGTAAACCAAAACAGGTTGTAACCCAAGGCGCCCTTTCGCCAATGTGGCCTCCCAAAAAACAAAAAAACAAAACAAAAAAAAAGGGTTGTAATAAAAAAAAATGGGTTGTAATCCAAAAAAAGGGACATGCACTTCGGGGTTTGGATATGTAATCCAAAATGGTTGCAAACCAAGGTACCACTGTATACTGCATTTTTATGAAAAATGTGGTCTGAAAATATTTAATATTTAAATAAGCAAATAAACACCCCTTCCCTAGCCGCAACCACTCTTCCCACACCACAGCCACTTCCTAGCCGCTGCCGCCCTCCCTTTCCGCAGGCCACAACCCTCACTGGAGGGACTCTCCAGTCTGAGCACGTTGTCTCATTGAAGCACAGATTGTACAGCAGGCTGGCTACCTGCCCTCCTTGTCCACCTGCCCCAGGCCTACTTGGCCTCGCCCTCCTCATCTGCTCTGTTACAACTTGCTCCCCGATGACTTTGTGCTTAGTCTGCGAGCCTTGACATGCCAACTCGGAAGGCAGGGTAGTGTCAGTGAGACTCTTGGCTTTAGCCAGCTTCCTAGTACCATGGGTAGTGCGGCTTTTAATTTCAAAGGACTGGAGTCCATCACAATGCAAGCACACCATTGCTGACTGCGCGATCTATGACTGCAGGAGTGGGGAACATTTGTCTGCCTGAGGGCCGCATTCCCACCTGGGCAGCCTTCCCTGGGGGCCGCATGCCAGCAGCAGGCATGCCCAGAGGCAATAATGGAGGAAGGAGCAGCCGTGTGCACAGCAGGCTACGCTCAAGCCGTGCAAAATCCAGAGGCTTCTGCTAGAGATGGGGAGGAAAATTGAGTTGTTTCGCAGGTAAAAGTGAATCCACCTAATTTGTACCTTCTGAATCAATAAGAGAACTGAAACATGGCCGAGATATGCTGTTCTCCAGCCAAGCACTGAAAACAACACACACAAAATGCAAGGAAGCAGGAAGTGATGTCCTCATGCCAGGGACAACTTACGCAGAAAACCTCCTTCTCCAGCTCGGGCTTTATAGGAACATAGAAAGCTGCCTTTATGCTGAATCAGACCATTAGCCCGTCTAGTTCAGTATTGTCCACATTGACTGTCAGTGGCTCTCCTGGGTCTCAGGAAGGGGAGACTCCCAGCCTTACCTGGAGGACTGAAACTGGGACCTTCTGCACGCAGAGCAGATGTTCTACCACTGAGCTACAGCCCCCCCTTGCTTAATACACATAGGAAGCTGATTTAGACTGAATCAGACCACTGGTCCATCTAGTTCAGCACTGTCTAAATCGACTGGCAGTAGCTTTCCAGGATTTCAGGCAGGGGACTTTCCCGCCCTTCCTGGAGATGCAGGGGATTGAACTTGGGGACCTTTTGCATGCAAAGCCAGTGCTCTACCATTGAGCCATGGTGGGCCCCTTGGGAGGCCCGGCAATCTGCAGGTTGGTACTGCAGCTTTGGTGGTGCCCTCAACAGCCCAGAATTCAGTCTGCTGGCCTTGTAGATGAAACATGCCACTGGTAGAGCAGATGGGAAGGAGCCTGGCTGCTGGGAACTCCAGTTTGATACACACCAGCAGCTTATGCTAACTTATTTGACTAGCTTGTTGTGGAGATAGCGCAACTTGTATGCACCACCCTGAGCAACTTGGAGGAAGGGTGGGACACAGATGTGACACATGAGTGGTCTGCACAGACAGATTGCTCTTGGACTACAGCAGCTGCTTAGACAGCAATTCTTGTTTCAGGGATTGAGTCTGATTTTAGGGCAACAGCAATGTGTGTGTTGTGTGTACAAGGGCCCTGTGTTTGAACACCCCACCCCCACCCCCACCCCCACCCCACCACTGCCCTTAGATGCAGCTGCCTCTGGGGTGGAGTGAAAGTTTTAAACTCCTGACTTGCTAAGAGGATGTGTGCCTCTGAAGCAGGGGCACATTGGCGGTGTGTTTACACCTGAGCGCTGGATGCATGCATTTGCAATGAGCAGCAGAGCTGATAGGAGCCAGGATTTTAATTACTTGAGCTGGATAAAATCCAGGGCACCAGGAGCAGGAATCTTAAGCTCTGCCAAAAAGGGCTGGTGGTTCTTTTAACGATTACAGCAAGGTTGCCGTCCCCAGATTCTCCAACACGTTAATGCCGTCCCTGTAGCAGCCGCACTGTTCTGCTCGCCCCGCAGCCTGCTGCCTTGAATCAGGGCATGTGGGGGTGGGAGGGGCTGGGAGGACCAGGGAGCCAAGCTCTATTTCGAATCTGCTGGTCCCCCGAGTTTCAAGGACATTTCCAGCCCGTCTGCCAGTGCAGCTGGTCATGAGAAGGAGAGTTTAAAGGGAAGATTTATGAGACAAGTTAAAATTTAATTTGGGTGGCAGGGCTCATGTGGCTGCGATGCTCCTGAATAAGATTAATTGCTCCCTTTCTCTGAGCAGTTTATATTGCCCTCACCCTCCCACCCCCCAACCACTTGGCATCCGGCAAAGGTAAATTCAAACGGGGGATAATAGAACAGGGAGCTGCCAGGCAAGCGGGTCCCAGGATTGTCAGATGGAAGCACTTAGAAGCAACACTGAGCTGAAGATGGAAACTTTATTAAATTGCAATCCCCATCCTTTCTAAATCGATTAACTAATCCTGCCATGTAAGTAAGACCACCAAGTTTCTAGACCTCTTTCCCACCACCCTTCCTAGCTTTCTTACCTTGCAGCAGCCTTCCCCAACCTGATGCTCTCCAGGTGAGTGTCAAGCACGTGGTTTGACAATGAGCAAGAGGTTGCCCTTGTGCCTGCATGTAGCCATCCTCACTTTGTTCCCGTTGGCCTTTGTGAACCAGTGATGCCAGTGCTGTAGCTGAACAAGAGGAAGGCTGTAGCTCTATGACAGGACCCCTGCTTTGCACGCAGAAGGTCCCAGGCTCAGTTCTTGGCATCTCTAGGTTGGACTGGGAGGGACTCCTGCCAGTCAATGCTGAGCTGAATGGCCCAGTGGTCTGATTCAGTATAAGGCAGTTTCCTATGTTTTGGTCCATTCTTCTTCCATCTGTTTCCTGCTTCTCCTTTCCATTCCTTCCTTCCATTCCTTCCTTTCCATTCCTTCCCCTGGATTGATGGGCATATTAGATGTTGATGCAAGGACCAGTCTCCTGGCATTTTTTTAAAAACATGAAAAGCAGTCTTGGAGGCTGCCTTTGAAAGCAGAGGAGCAGAATTAGAGAGGAACTACTTAATCCTTTCCCTCCCTGCCATCTTTCTGCTAAAAATTGCGCTCACTCCCCCAATCTGCTTTTCCAGCTGCATGGGAAATGATTCTGGGACCGACAGTGGTGTAGGTATGTAATTTTTAACAATCTGGACTTAAGGGTCTTGCGCACCCCTTCCTCTTTTATAAGGTAATGTGTGTATTATATCACTTACTTCAAAATGCAATGAACTTGCAGTCCTGTTGTATTTGGGGACCCTCTTGTTCCTTCTACTGAACCCCAAATTGCACTAAATAAGATAAAGAAAGAGATGGGGAAATGCCCTGGAAGGTGTTGTATAACAATTGGCTGATGCAGCAGCATCTAACCTCCCCGCAAACAAATAAAAACAAATGCTTAAAACAAATAGCTGACCATCCTGGCCTCACTTTAAACCTCCCCGCAAACTTCGTGCAAACAAATCAGGAGGAATGCCTTCAGACAACCTGCTTTATTCAGCAATTTGATTTAACTGGTCACTCTTTAACGGTGGCTCTTGCCTCACTGCCCCCCAACTGTTTTTATGTTCTTAAAGAACTTCCTTATCACTGGACTTCTGGTCATCCCTGACTCCTCTTCACCTCTTGTCCTTGCAGTGGCCATTGACCTCCAGTAATCCCATGCTGAGCTATGTTCTTCCTCCCAGATTTCAGCCCTGAACTTTCAGCCACAAACAGCTGTTGATGCTAGACAGAGATCACCTTTGCCATGTTCTGTCTCCACTTGTTGGAGGTGGTGTGCCTTGGAATATCCATTGCCGTGAATCACAATTGGGGAGAGTTGCTGTTACACTCAAATCCTGCTTGCGGGCTTCCCAGAGACACCGGGTTAGCCACTGTGGGAACACAATGCTGGACTAGATGGGCCATTGGCCTCACCCAGAAGGACTCTTCTTATGTTCTTATAGGATTAGACAAATTCATGGATGATAATGCTTTGTATGGCCACTAGTCACAATGGCCATGTTCTCCCTCCACTGTCAGAGCCAGCATTGCCTCTGAATACCAGATGCTGAGAATCACAAGTGGGGGGGGGGGATATTGTTGCGCTCAGTTTCTGCTTGCAGACATCTTGCAGGCATCTGTTTGGCCACTGTGAGAACAGACTGCAGGGCTAGATGGGCCTTTGGGTTGACCCAGCAGCCAGGTTCTTCTAATGTTCTTATGCAAAGGCTTGGGATGGCACTTAGCACTCTTCCCCCCCTCCCCTTTGCCTTCCGCTAGTTAATTCTCCATAGGTCTCTGTCCGAGCAGTTCTGAATCACAAAGCCAAATGTACTCCCAGGCTCCTTCCAGGGCTATCAATCTCACTTACGTTGCCAGCTAACACTGTTCGCTGCAGGAGCGCTCCAGCTGGGAGTGCCCTCCCATTAATCTAGCCCCGTCCCAGCCTCCCTCCCCATTAGACTCCCGCCAGTTAGTAGGATAAAAATATTTAGTATCCGGGTGGCATCAAATGGCGCGACAAACCAGATGTTCAACTGGTAGAAGCACAGTGTGATTTGCAAGTTTCTCCTTCCCAAGCTCAGGAATTGTTTCTGCCTCTCACCCATCATGGTGATTTATTCTAAACTCCCCCCCCCCCCAACCATGCACAAACAGCTGATATAGCCCTTCCACTTTGCAAGCACAGTCTGCTCTCCTGGATGGTGGAGGCTGTCCCATTTGGGAAATAGAGCCACCAACCTCAGTCTGTCCTCAGCTACCCTCCACCTGCCGGCCTTCTTATTACACTCTGAACAACAACAAGCAACACGCCGGCTAATAATATACTGACAATATTTTTATAACACTCTACTGTTTCAAAATTCATAAACAGAAGACATATAATTTTTGCAACACGGGATTTTCTTTGGCCTTCTTATTACAAGCAGCCCAGAGGGTGGCACTGGCTGCCAGCTCCCTTCTCCTTAGGGTCTATGTTTCCTTTATACAGCGCAGCCATGAGGGAGATGGAAGGCAAAACTAGAATGAGTTCCTCCTGCCTGTAATTGACTGTGGTTGTGCCTGTCATAGGCTCTGGCTCCACCTAGTGCTGGCCTCCTGCCTTACGTCCTACCAGTCTCAACTGGCATCAGGCAGTAGTGCCATGGAACTACTGCTACTTTTAGAAGGAAGGAGAAGCAGAGAGAGACCTAGCTCCTTATTGAAAACCCCTATGTTCCAAATCCCCCCCCCAAAGGCTCCACCACACAAAGTGTGTCCAGATGCACGTTAGGATAAACTCCACCTGGGATCTTCTGCGTGCACAGCAGGTGCTCTGCTGCTGAGCTAGTCCCATCCCAGTCCAGCTGGCACCTGCAGGAAACAGCATGCAACCCAGCAAGGTGTGCTCATGTGTTGCAGTTCCAGAAGTTACATGGACACCCTTTGGAAGAAAACAGTCCCGGCATGTGGCAGATTGGCATTCCCCCTCATGGGGGAAGGGCTGTAGCTCAAAGGGAAAGCATTTGCCTTGTGCGCAGGAGGTCCCAGGTTCACTTCCTGGTGTCTGGAGGAAACTCTCCATCTGCAAACCTCCAGAGTTGCTGCCAGTCAGAGCAGATGGTGCTGAGCTAGATTGATCAGTGGTCTGACTCAGTATAAGTCGGCTTCCTATCTTCCTAGGCATTGAGCTGTCAGCAAGGCAGACCTACCCTCTCTGGCTTCTCAGTGTGGAATCTGCAAAGGCATCGCCCTATAATGCAGCACGAGACTCCAAGAATCCTTCCTACGCTATCTCCAGATTAGATTTAGAGCATATCTGATAGATAAAGTGAAAGAAGAGCATGAAAGAAACAGGAGGGGATGGACCTCTCCAGGAGCCAGGCAGATGGATTAGATAAGGGCCAGGCCTTATTGGGAGCTTCCTAAGCTCCTGCTTTTTGTTGTGTTGAAGACAAAAGGAATTATGGTTGCCATCTGACCTAGAGGAAACCACCTTGGCCTGCTCTTCTGCCTTTTAAGAGTGGAGAAATGCCTCTGAATGCCAGTTGCTTTGAATCACTTTTAGCCCGCTACCACATAATGCCTAGCTTTGCCCTGGGCTCTTCATCTGTGGATCTTGCCTCAGCCCCCAACTGTTTTTATGTTCTTATAGAGCTTCCCTATCACTTGACTTCAGCTCAACCCTGACTTCCCTTTACCTCTCATCACTGCAGCTGCTCTGCTGGTTGCTAATCTCCAACCATCCTATGCTGGGCTAGGTCCCTTCTCCAAGATTTCAGGCCCGACCTTGCAGCCACAAACAGCTGCAGATGTCAGACAGGGACCACCTTTGTTATGCTATACCTCCACTGCTGGAGGCAGTATGCATCTGAACACAAGCTGCTGGGAATCACAAGTGGAGAGTGTGCTGTTGCACCTCTGTCCTGCTTGCTATAGGTATCTGGTTGGGCACTGTGAGAACAGGATGCTAGATTAGATGGACCACTGGTTTAATCCAGCAGGGCTCTTGTTGTGCTCTTAAGGTTAGGGCACCTTCCTTCACCAGCAGGGAAGAGGCAGGAGCCTTGGGTTGTGTGGCCCTCTGTATCACTCCATTCCAGGAGAATTTCCATTCCAGTGGAAGAGCAGTAGGGTTCATGGCCAAGAGATCTTGGCACAGAACTGCAGATGCTGGGCTGGGTGGGTCTGTAGGCATTTCTTATGCTCTTAGATGACTGCCCCCTGCTCACTCCACATACTCCCAGAATTGCAGAGGTATGCAGGCCCATAGCCAGACATTTTTCTGGTGTGTGCTGAAGTTTAAAGAGCCCTTTGCCTAGTTCTCGTCGAGGCAGTAAAGCTCTGTGTGTGGGCTGCACCACTTCACTCATAGAATGCTCCTCCGTGCAAACAAGAATTTTCTGCGCATAGAACAAAATGGAGACCCATCTACCTCCTGGGCAGAGCTCAGTCCAGCACCGCCACACCTGGGAGAGTGAGCGGTGTTACCCACACACCCAGCCAGCCCAGCCCACTTTGCAGAGCACCTCTTTAACAGGCATAAACTTAGCAGATGAATTTGTTTTAATATTTTTCTTTGCAGCGAGTTTTTTTTTTTTTTTTTTAATTATGTGAGGGGAGACAAACCGGTCTATTTCCAGTTTTTGTTCCTATGAAAATGTGTTCTCCCTGAAGCCTATTCCATCCCGTTACCACATGACTCTGCGATGGGGGAAAACAGCAACACATAAATGCATAGACTGGCATTTCAAAAGGTATTTAAAACGTATGCTCTCTCAAAATACACATTGCTAAAATATATTTTCTCCTTGAAAACACACACTTCTAAAATACACACTTTTTGTGCTGAGAACTGCATTGGAATATTTCGGAACTGTGAAAGCCAAAAATGAGGGTTGGGGAGGATTCTTGTTCACTCTGCGTTTTGGAGCATGTTCCCAGCCCCAGACTAATGCACAGATTGGAAAATACACCTGCAGCTTAAGCTGCTTAATCAATGAAATGAACAATAAGTGGGTCAGTACTGTGCTTACAAGATGGTCCGAGAGCTTCCTCTTTCTTTCTTAAACTTTTTAAGCTGCTTAGAAAAGCTCTGTGACCATGTGATTTTTTAAAAAATGGTTTTTTAACACACCCTGAGGAAGCAAGTGTGTACATCATAATGTGCAATTCCTTCCTGGGAAATTTTGTGGAGAAAGATTGCTGCACGACCTTTAGAGATGCAAGGAGGCAGCAATTTCTGCCCTGCCCTGTGCTTGTTGTAATCAGCATTGTTTCTGATCCACTACATTTTGGTTTCTGTGAAAACCTTGTCACTGGTAGCATATGAGCTATGTCTCCTCTGCCAGGGAGGATGATGTCTGTGAGGTGCTTGGTGGAAAGGGGTGGGGCCCCATTTTCCACCTGGGGGCCCTTCCTGTACCACAACACTTCCTCTGATGTGTGAGCTAGCTGTGGATTGGCAGAATCCTACTAAACCCTGGCAGAATCTGCAGTCTGGAAGCATCAGCCCTCCCACCTGTGTTTCACATCTTGTTGTGTGTGCAATGGAGGCGAAGCTCCTAGCTGCTTTATCCTCCTCTCCTTACCTCCCCACCCACCCACCCACAACCCCTCTGCTCCTGTTCCTCCTACACCTTCTTCTCACCGAAGCCTAGACCAAAGGGTGGGTGTTTTAATAAGCATTTACTCTACTGGGGCTGCCACATTTCAGGTGTTGGGGGGCAGAGTAACCAAATTACTGTAAACGGCTTGTCTTGTTTGCAGATGTAATTGGATTGATTTTGTGTGAGGCGTTTATTCTAGATATGTGCCTCTGTAGTTGCATCAAACTATACAGAGAGAGGGAGGGGGTGTTATTGAGTTGTCACGCAAACAGGAAAGGCTTAGTCATTTGCATTATACAAAAATGGCTTCCAGGGCTGCATATGAAATTGGAACAAGAAATCGAGCCCAGAATTGGAGGGAGGAGATGCAACCATGTTCCTCATTTCACTAAGGTTGGCCTATTAGGGCAAATGGGGCACAGCCCCACCAACCTCCGCCTGTCCTCATTCAGCCAGATCTGCCTGCTCCCACCTACATGCAGAACAGTCCAGGGTGTGGACTTGCCTGTTAGCTTCTTCTTCCTTAGTGTTGTCCTTGCAGAACTCAGCAGGGAGGAGGATTGCCTTTGCTCCGTCACCTGCTTTGCCTCTGCCTCTCATGGGCTGTGGCTCCATCTACCGTTTGGTCTCCCTGCCTTCTGCCCTGTCAGTCTCAATAGTCAGCAGCCACCACTGCCCTTCCTGAGCCTTACACCGTGGTACAGCCCTTCCAAATCAGTGTGCCTGGGTGCTCAGTTATGGTGGCTGCAGCAGCCTGGAGGAGATGGCGTCTCTTCCCTGCATGCCTTGGTGCGTCATCCTTGTTGTGCTGCAAGTGAAAGAGGTGCACAAAATGCAGGGACGAGTAGATCTTGCTTGAATCTCCACATTTCTGCATCAGTTTCCAATTTTCTGAAGTCCTCATGAAAATTCATCAGCATTTCAGTGCTAATTGAGTCCTAATATATACATTTTCCTATGCCTACTGCACAGATTCCTGCGAAGCAATTTCTCCTAATATAATGCATTTTGGGGGTACTTTTTACCCTGTGCACATTTTACCCTAATATATGCATTTTTGGTGCACATTATTTGATTGGAAAATTGCACTGGCTGGCAGGGAATCTTGTTAGAATAAAGTTATGAACTCAAACAAAAAAGCAGCAGGTCCCTAATGAGCCCCCCCCCCCCAGCCGGCTTAGCCCTCTGAGGCCCAGTGCAAGTGTACCCGGCTGCCCCCCGCCCTGCATGGGCCTGCTGGCTGGAGAACTGCATTATTCTTGCATTGTTTCAGAAAGTGTGGATTTGGTAGGTTTGCCTTAAAATATGAACTGAATCAAATTTCTCTCCCATCCCTACTTGGCATAACAACCTTCCAGTCCTCTTTAAGTTTTAGAAATCAAGCAGCCAGCTTCTGTGTTCTCTCCCTCGGCTCAAGGTGGCTTGCTTCAAGCTTCTGCAAGTGCCTGGACTTGATGTCTTATCTGTCTCTTTCCAGCCTGATTGCTGTGTTGGGAAAGAAAATATGACGGAGACTTAACAGACAGCCATTCTGACCCCCACCCCCAAGTACGCAATTGAAATCCAAGAGACAGGGCTTGGACAAGCCTTTTCTTGAAAACAAGGCACTACAGACTTCCGTGCTTCCTTTGTAGGCCACAAAAGCAGCTGGAGTAGCCCGTTCTCCTCTGGCGCTGCCTCGTTACGATTCCCACAGCATCGTCAGCAAACATCAAGGCGAGGAACCGATAGCATCTCTCGGAAAGAGAGACTCCACGGCAGGAAAGAGAGAATGACTTGTCAGGCGGAACGGCGGCCTTCAAAATGGCCCCTCGGCTCCCTTGAGAGATCCACTTTGCTGAACGCAGGCGGGTGTAACTGTGAAGTGAACTCCAGCCATCTGAGACAGTGGGTTTAGGGATCTGGTTTTTTTGGGGGGGGAATGGCAGAGTGGAAAATGGGCAGGTCTGATCGACAAGGGATAGTCCCCACTCACCTCAAAAAGAGATATGGTAAAGCGTGCATCCTATTTTGGGCCTCATGGGGTTTGCACAGAATAATTTTCCTGAGGGTTGTTGTTGTTGTTTAGTCGTTTAGTCGTGTCCGAATCTTCGTGACCCCATGGACCAGAGCACGCCAGGCACTCCTGTCTTCCACTGCCTCCCGCAGTTTGGTCAGACTCATGTTAGTAGCTTCGAGAACACTGTCCAACCATCTCGTCCTCTGTCGTCCCCTTCTCCTTGTGCCCTCCATCTTTCCCAACATCAGGATCTTTTCCAGGGAGTCTTCTCTTCTTATGAGGTGGCCAAAGTATTGGAGCCTCAGCTTCAGGATCTGTCCTTTCAGTGAGCACTCAGGGCTGATTTCCTTCAGAATGGATAGGTTTGATCTTCTTGCAGTCCATGGGACTCTCAAGAGTCTCCTCCAGCACCATAATTCAAAAGCATCAGTTCTTCGGTGATGAGCCTTCTTTATGGTCCAGCTCTCACTTCCATACATCACTACTGGGAAAACCATAGCTTTAACTATACGGACCTTTGTCGGCAAGGTGATGTCTCTGCTGGTTGTATTCCCTGTTAATTAGCTAAGGAGATCAGGGTGTGTTTGGGGATCTTCTGCCGAGATTTCTTAGGCCTGCCTTAGGCTGATGATGGGACCCAGTTGAGCTTCCTTGTGCCTCTTAGCACCTCAAGCACTGCCGTCAGCTAGGCTTGGCAAGGCTACAGCACCAGGGAATTGCGTCCTCAGAACCTCTGAGGGCACCATGGCAAAGCAGGTCTCTGCCACGGACAGGGACAGCCCAGGTGAGGCTACCATCGCCAGCCAATGCCAGGTGGGGAGGTGAAGGGAAGGCCGTCTCCTGCCTCATACAGAGAACAGATTAACACACATCTGGAAGATGCTGAGAGGGGATAAACAGTGCGAGCAGCGTGTAGGTCAGCCACACAGCTTCCTCGCTGAGAGACAGAGGGGGAAAGCACACACACACAAGACACACAGAGCAAATGGTGAAAAGGCGCAGAAGCAGGGGAGGAGAGTGCCCTTGCTGTGTTGATCTGATTCATCCCCACCAGCATCTGCCTGACTTGGGGGGGGGGGTCAAGCCTACTAATTAAAAGGAGTTTGGGAGAGGGTCTGGCTTCCTGAGGTTCACTTCCCAGCCAAGGGAGGTATTATGTTGGACTAGACTAGGTGTGGGGAACCTCAGGTCTGTGGGCTACGACCCGTGCCCACAGACCCGTGCCCACAACCCGTGCTCTCTCTCCAGCCCTCGGGTGTCTTCCAACGTCACCCTTCACTGGCCCTGCTTCATGCCCTCCTTTGGTACTTTTGCCTGGCTGAAATATGTCCTTGAAATCCTCCATCCCATCCCAGCTGCAGCTTGGTTAGCATTCAGCCAAAGCCAGCTGAACCAGCTGGGGTAAGTTCTGGAAAGGGGGTGTTCCAGGGGAGTGGGGGGGGGGTGAGACAGGGCAGGGGGAGCCATACCCCTATTCCAAACTCTGCCCAGCTCAATCACATGCTCTAGGTACCCCAGCACAAGTTACACTGGCAAAAAGTATGGTGTAATCCAAACTCTGCTTTGAAGATTGCATTTCCTCTGCCAGGCTCAGGCCAACTCAATTTGGAATGGGGGTAAGTTACAATGATAAATTATGCTGGCTTCCTATAGTTTGGATAGATCTGTAAGCAGCCAACCACTACTGCCTCTGTCCGTACCCACAGTGATCCTGTCCTCCTACCTTACAGAGGCGTTGTAAGGATTGCCAAGACAGTGTACGTGTCTGTGTAGTGCTTTGAAATGTGCTGCAGAAATGCTAGATATGATTATTTAAATGGTCTAGAGAGGTATGTTCACTGCAGTTTAGCTTTCATTTTGGTTTTTAAAGCTTTTGCCTTGTAAAAGCGACAGCTGGTGTCAGTGGGCTCCAGGAGCATATAGTCTGAGTTGGGAAGCCAACCTAACCAAGTGGGCTACACAGGACAGTGTGTGCTCATGCCTGCCCCCCGCATTTGAATCCCATTAGAGCACTGAAATGAGAAAGGCTGCATAACATCCGCTTTTGCTATTGGTAGGCATAAACGGGCAGGCGCCTGAGCTTTTTGTTAAGCCTGTCGGCGACTACTAGCCACGATGGCTGCTGTTCTACTTCCACTGTTGGAGGCCTCTGAATAACAGTTTCTGGGAACCACACATGCGAAAGAATGTTGTTGCACTCGGGTCCAGACTTACTTTTGGGGCAGTTCGCTGGCCACAATGAGAACAGGATGCTGGACTGGGTGGGCCTTTGGCCTGATCACGGAGGGCTCTTCTTTTGTTCTTCTGCCAACAGAGCAGAAATCTTGATGTAAATATGGCTATACCTGCCACATTCTTTTTCTTGCACCTACAGTAGGATTCCTTTGCAAGCTTCAGGCCCTCCACACTGCAACCTTCTGCCAAAGGGTCTTTGCCACCTGCTGTTTCATGTACTCTGCTACAACTATGTGACTTCCCCTGTTTGTTTGTTTTTTTAAAAAAAGAAACAAGGCACCAATTGTTCTTTTAGTTTAAAAATGTGCTAGAACAACATAATTGCCCAATAATATATTGTCATAAGTTTGAAACATACCTTGGCAAGTGGGCGTGAAATGGCAAGCTGTGCCCCGAATGGCACCTTAGTCTCCATGCACATTTATTTACTTATTTTAGAAAAGTTTATAGATCATAGAGATATAAGAAGAGCCTGGCTGCTGGATCAGCCCCAAAGTTCATCAGAGTCCAACATCTTATTCTTGCGGTGGCCAACCTGATTCCTATGGGTATTATCCACAAAACTCTCTAAGCCATGTATACTGTAAAATTATCAATAAAGCACAGCTAAAAGTACACAATTTGAGAGACGCATGGACCAACCATCATAAGCTGGAGTGTTGTCTCATGCTAGACAACATATAAACGGCTTAGAAGCTTTTCTCTTTTTTTCATTAAGCAGTATACAAATAAACAAATAAATAAACGGGCTAATTTTAATTATGAATGTTTTTTTAATGTTTATGTCATAGTTTTTAAAATAGTATGGTAATATTTAGTTTAATAATAGTAGTAACAGAGAGCTAATGAAACATATAAATGTTCAGATATTTCCCCAATTCACACACACACACACACACACACACACACACACACACACACACACACCACTGTCTAGATTTCACACACTCCCCTGAACCAAGATGCCAAGTGCAGTATGGCTTCTTAATATCACCAGCTCTGGAACGTGCCAATTAAACTGGGACCACCTCATGTGTGTTGAGGGTGGAGGAGATCACCCAGAAGGTTGGAGCAAAGTGGAAAACTTTGTTCGCTTTATATAAACAGCAATTAATAGTCACATTTGTTTGAAAAACAATGCCTAATTAATCCCCTTGATGGTGGCATACTGCTTTGTTTTCTGCCCTTGGTGCAAAGTTACTAATGGTGAGATGGAAGAAAATAAAAGAAAGAAAGCCAGAGCCTTGGCTTCTAGACTCACCCCTGCCTTAACTTTCCTGCTACCTCTTGACCTTGCAGAATAGAGACTAAAATCCAAGTGTTCTGGGATGAAGCTCCTTGGCCTGGCCCAAGGGACACATGCATCCCTTCAAGCTTCTCTAACCGGCTCTTGACACTCTTCCCACATCACGATTCCACCACAGCCCCTCTCCCCGGACCTCACTGGTCCTGCTTTACATCCTCCATGAGTGTTTTTGTCTGGCTGAAATGTGTCCCTGAACTCTGAAAATACACCTTGCTTGCCTTGCATAGATAGAGGTTTGTGATAGTACATGTAGAAACTAGCCTTCCATATAGAAAGATAGTACAGTGGTACCTCAGGTTAAGTATGCTTCAGGTTAAGAACTCCGCTAAGAACAGAAATCGTGCTCTGGCGGTGCAGCGGCAGCAGGAGGTCCCCTGAAGTGGTGCTTCAGGTTAAGAACAGTTTCAGGTTAAGAACGGACCTCCGGAACAAATTAAGTACACTTAACCCGAGGCACCACTGTATTTGCCTTTGTTGCTCCGCCCACTTTTGCATTTTGACCCGCCCACTGCTGCCATGTAGCCCCATCCCCAAAGGGTTGCCCAGAAGGAAATGTGGCCCTTGGGCTGCAAAAAGTTCCCCACCCTGGCCTAACTGAAGACAAGGACTCTCTGCTGACAGGGAAGAACCCAGAAATCCTGGTTCTTAGGCTGTACATAGGGGAAACAAGGGAACCTTAACTTTCCCCTACGTATGCACCTCCGCCACTGGAGTCTCAACTCCCCCATCTTCCAGAGACAGGCAACGGAGTCCTGCCGGCCTTTCCCTCGACTGTTAGCTGCTTCTTCCTGATCCACAGCAGTTGCCCCCAGCGACTCCATTCTTTGTGCCATCATTGAAATGATGACAGTGTGGATTAAAGATCCACCGGTCCTTTGAATGCCTCTCCCCACCACACCCCCCACCCTGCCCTATACACTCTCCTCCCCACAAGGTGGTTAACACTTGTTCTCAATAAAAGAAATGGCTTGTAATATCTCCAGGGTTGCAAGGCGGCTATAACAGAGCACACAAAGGGCCTCTTCCATTTGTGTCCACTGACAGGGCTATTCTTGTCCCGTTATCTCCACATCACAGGGCCCAGCACTCTGCGTGCATTCGCTTGCCGGGGCTGGCCTCGCTGCTCTAGAGGAGAAAAGGGACTCGCTGCCTGTGATTTATTTACTCCTCTGTTTATTTGCCCTGAGCAGCTTATAGAGAGCGTTAATACACTCCCAGCCCAATGTCATCTCTGAACAGCAGAGAGAGGCAGAAAGCAGGCTGGGAACGCCAAGAGGACCTGAAAGGACATTTACTTACCCACGCCTGGTCTCTCTCTACCTAGGGCACAGCTGAAAATGGGAAGCCATGGGGGTGGGTGTCCTGTGGCCCTCATATAGGGCAGCAACTTACAAATAGCCAGGCCCCCCCACCGAAGGAAATGTATAATAAAAAAACAGAACTGCATAAAATTTGCATGCAGTGATTTAGACACAACGCTGTATATTTAGAGACAATTAGCACCATCTAGGTAGAAATACAAGGCACCTCACCATACTAGGGAGGGAATAGTATTGTGACCTGGTCACCTGTGTGTGCCCATTCTGTCTGCCATCTGGGTGCCAATTGTTGATGGGCAAATTCAAGACTTTTCCTTCCCTCCCTTCTTAGGGTTCTTAATCTTGAACCAGAAGGCCCTTCAAATAGGAGATCCTCTGAAAAGTAGGAAATATGACTCCCTTACTTTTATACCCCCCCCCTCTCCGCTTTATGACTGGTGTCCCTCCACTTCATATAGCCATCTTCAACATTTTTAGAATTGCTGCACCCTACCTTGTAGCAAAATCGGTTTTCACTTTGGACAGCAGCACCCAAAGGGGTGTATGGCATTAAAATAAAAGGTAAAACAGGACCTAGAAGCTGCCAAATGTCATTTAAACCTGCCTTCTTCAAACAATATGACAGAGCAGATCAGTAACAACACCAATAAAGCATTTACTATTTTTTTCTTTTCCCCATGTCTGCTTCAACAAGGAATGGCTTATAAAATTATGCATGGTACAGAGAAAGTGGGGAAAGGATATTTTAAAAACAACCTGTGATTCTAGCATTCAGGAACTACCCAACCTAATGAAACTGAGGAATAGTAAATGGCCTAATCTGTCAGTTTCAGTTTTTCTCACTTTCTCCTTTTCCCTCTGTTAACTTTAGTTCTCTAAATTTCTACACCACTGTGCAATTTTGCATTTTTTAAAGTCCTCATGCAAATTCACCAGCAGTTTTCTGCAAATTTATCTCAGTGTGTACAATTTTGTATGCAGTTGCCCCAATCTACGCATTTTTGCAAATACATACATACATACCTTTTGCAATACATACATGCATTTTCATGCACACTTTACTCTTGCGTATGCATGCATTCTTATGCACATTACCGGTACTTGACTGGATAAGAGCATTGTAAAATTTGGAGAAATGTGAATTTTGAAAGATGGCTACGTTTCGGCTTGCAGATTCTTTCAGAAAAAGTGAATTAGCTAGGTTTGCCTTTAAATGTAAACTGAATTAAATTTCTCTCCCATCCCTGCTTCTCCCAATGCATCTTTTGGAACCCACTGCCACAATATGTCATGGTGGGCACAAGCTTAGATAGCTTTATAACGAAATCAGGCCATTCATCGAAGGAGCTGAGGTCCACCAACCATTATTATCCATGATAGTGAAATGCACAGTTGGGCAAACTGCAGTCTGGAAATTGCCCCCTGAAGCTGCCCCATTCTTCCATCCCATCAGAGTCTGTTCCTTCCTGTGAGTTTCCTTCACATTTTTCTTGGCTTTTAAAAATGTTCTCTCTCTCTCTCTTCTCTTCTCTCTCTCTCTCTCTCATTCAGAATAGCTGGAAGTAAAAGTGTGTGATGTGATAAAAAATTAATAGATTTTAAAACAACTTTCCCCCTAGTTGTGTAACTTGGGGGAAATAATCCCTTCCTCCAGCCACCTGAGAGTAAATTGGGAGGCTTTTCCTGTGCATGTGCAGCACACTAAAATCAGAAAGGATTTACTTTTGCTTGCTTTCCAGAACAGTTGGCTGCATTGATTTACTGTACTAAAAAATTATCCTCTGTATACTTGTTTGAGAGTGGCCCCCTTAAACCCACCGGGGCTTACTTCTTGAGCAGACCTGTAGAAGATTGGGAATTCTAACCTGAGGTGACGTTCAATGCAGGGCAGTCTTCATTCTGGATTAGTTAATCCAGATTATGAGTAGGCAAACTAAGGCCCGGGGGCCGGATGTGGCCCATTCGCCTTCTAAATCTGGCCCATGGACGGTCCGGGAATCAGCGTGTTTTTACATGAGTAGAATGTGTCCTTTTATTTAAAATGCATCTCTGGGTTATTTGTGGGGCATAGGAATTCGTTCATTCCCCCCCCCCAAAAAAAATATAGTCCGGACCCCCCACAAGGTCTGAGGGACAGTGGACCACTGCCAACCCCCCTGCTAAAAAAGTTTGCTGACCCCTGATCCAGATCAAGTTTGTCTGTGGATCCATGCCCGTGCCAACATGACCTTCTCTATGCAGAGCAGACCACTGAGCTACAGGCGTCTCCACACTTAAGGCCTGTACAGCCCTTCCCCAGTTAACTCCAGTTCTGGGCGGCAAAGGCTGCTGCCTACATGCTATGCTTGGGCAAACTGGGATATAGTCTGGCCTGATCCAGCAGACTCTTCTTTTTCTTACCACAATTCTTTCTGTGAAGCTATCACACACCAAAACATGTCATTATCACCTGATTGCATTATTATTAACATAGCAAGGCATGATTTTCTCTCTCTCTCTCTCTCTCTCTCTCTCTCTCCCTGTTTTGCCTTTTAGCTGCCTGATTAGCTTCTCTGGCATGGCAGGCTGGCGAATTTAATCAGATCAAAAAGGCATAATAGCCACCGTGGTGGTGTCAGTGGGCTTATTCCACAAGCACGAGGTTAATGGGGAGTATAAATGTTCACTTCACTATTATTACCGTTAATATTAGTATTATTTTGTTATTTGGCTGTGCTGGAAAATACGTTATAAAGCAAACAACACACGCGCGCACACACATTTCAGGAGAATTAGCTGGTAGCAGTTCTGAGTCTGCTAATGGTCACATCCTCCCGCCAAAAAAAAATTAGAGTATTATTAAGTCTTGCTTCCTGCTGGTGTAGCATTATTTCAGAGACATAAACTGTAGCGTTGCCTGGAAATAGGAGCAGCCCTATTAAAACAATAGCAGGCTGGTGTCAGGAAATGTACATATGCATAAATATTTGAGGGACAAGTTACCTTTCCTAAAGGGAGTGGGATTCCTGTACCTGCCCAGGAGAGGACAGCTTGAGTTGCCGCTGAAAAGCAACAGGGTGCTATCGAGCCAGCATGGGAGTTAAGATGTTGGATTTGGGCATTGCAGGGGGGGGGGAGTGCATTGATCTTGGGATTTCTTTAAATGGCAGAGGGGAATAAAGAGGAGGATGATCTCCAGGACGGCTGTGGGCTCGTATATTACAATTTACGGAGCTCTGTTAAATAGAGGGTACATGTTTGTTTAATGTCATACCAGAATGGAATAGAATTTCACCTGGTATGAACCAACCTAATTAGCACCTCCTAGACCAGTGCATAGAAAAAGGTAATTATTCAGTGGGTTCTGCACTTCTCCAAATGTTGTGCTACAGTTTATTGGTCAAAAACCATACCAAAATGTGTTTTTAAAATGTATTTTAGGATAAGTGTGTCCACTGAGATAAAATACATTAACATAAATTATTATTTAAAATGTATTTAAATACAATTTTCCATACATTTTAATTTTACAAAATCACGCATGGATGTAAAATTGAACAGTAAGAATTTATGAATGGATATATGATAATGAAATTGTCGTGGACCAGACGCAGACTGGTCTGTCCATCCCTATTTCATACTAAGGAACTTATTTATTTACAGTATCTATAATCCACTCTTTGTTTAGTATTTTCAATCTCAGACTGGGAAACAAAAGTACCGGTAATAAAGGTAAACACATAAGAGGCAACAATTGACAAAATTTACTAAATCATACAAACAGGTCCAAAAACAGGACACTAACCATTCTGCATAAGAAAAACAAGCAGTGGAGTCTGTTCACACAACCAGCTATTTTAAGGGCCATCGACATGCATTTGGATTTTTTAGTGAGTGCTGTCAGCATTACCCCCACTGGCCACTTCTCTCCCTCCTCCCTGTTATCAGCTGCTGCCTCAACCCTCCCCCCCTGCACACACTGCATGGACACTTTAATTTTCCAAGGGATATAGATAAATGTCACATCTGAACCTTGAAAAGCAAATAGAGCCAAAAGAGGAAGTGGGAAATCAATGTCTTTCTTCCAGCTTCCTTTTTCAGTTCTGTGTACTTTCCAAGGGAGAAAATGGTAAATGCGTACACAACCTCACGGCCACGCTGTTAGAAGTGTCAAGGGCGCCATTGTGCACATGGGCACCATGTTGGCAACCCCTGGGTAAGCCATCCACAAAGTGTTAACATAAATTCATGAAAAACCAAGTTATGGGCACACCTGCTTAAGCAACCCCACAGATGAAATACCTGGTTCCATAACATTCCAAGGGGAGGCGTGTGTGTGTGTGTGTGTGTGTGTGTGTGTGTGTGTGAGAGAGAGAGAGAGAGAGAGAGAGAGAGAGAGAGAGAGAGAGGTTAAAGTAGGTCCTGAGTGGTGTGGAAGTGGTTATAGATAGCATAGGTTATACTGGTGACAGCAGATGTCGGTGCCAAACAGCCAGAAACTAAATACAAATAAACTAATACATTTCATGTTGTTTAGTCGAATGTGAATCTTACAACCAAGTTAAACATGGTTGTAACCATGGTTGTAACCAGCCTAGTAAGTGCCAGTCATCCCCAGTGCCTTTGCCGTCATCGGCCAGAACTTTGGCATTTGGGAGCAAGTTGATTTGATTTGATTTATTATATTTATTATAAGTCCATGCCATTTCATTCCAATGAATCCCAAAGCAGCTTGCAAACCATAAATGACAATAACACGATAGAACATAGCAGAACATCACAAATGCAGCGTAAGTCATATAGAATAATAGACTTCTGCGTTGGTGGGGCATTGGGTAGAGTCCGGCCTGCCTGCAGGATCCCCACAAGCAAAAAATATAGAGCAGGCCTGAGGCAGTGCCGGATTAAACCCTGTGGAGGCCCCTAGGCATTCGAAATCTCGAGCGCCCCTCTTGCAAATTATCTCCTGATACGTTTTTTTATTTTACCAACCAACAATTTTAATAAACCAATCTTATTACACAAAACGAACAGTATTTGTTTTGATCTGTTGTCGTGAGGCCCCTAAAAGACTTGGGGCCCATAGGCTAGTGCCTACTCTGCCTATTTTGCAATCTGGCTCTGGCCTGAGGAACCTGTGGCTCTCCACATTTTGCTGGATACTGACGCCCATCAGCCCCTGCCAGCCTGGCCACTGACCAAAGATAATAAGAAGTGGTGTTCAATGATATCTGGGGGACAGTCACTTCACCACCCCCTGGGCTGGATAATTCCTCCCCGAGTCCCCCACTCCCTTTTAATAAAAGCGTAAAATTCAGGGAAGAAGCAGTTAATATCCCTCAGGGAACCCAGTTGCGTCCCTGAGCACCACACTTTTCTTCTGATTTTGTCTGAGGCTGGCAGTCCTACACACAGAGGCCCCATTGCATTCCTTGAGACTTATTTCCAAGTAGACACGCACAGGATCTCGCTACACAGAACTCACAGCACAACTCTGTGTGTTTCTACGCAGCAGCAATTCCCATGGCCACTCAGTGGAAAATGTGCAAAAAATTGCAGCCTCGGTCTCAGTTGAGACATTTGCTCCATGGCTATTCTCTCATGCACAGCCCCCCGCCTTTCCCCACATTTTAAGATCCTACAAGCTCATCCATCTATGTATTACCAAGCAGGGCCCTTCAAGGCTCACACACTACAATAGTTATTCAATTTCCAGGAAGGAAAATAAATCCATTTTTATCGTAGCCGTGAAAGAGTGTGTTGTGAATGCGCGTTTGCCTGTTGGTGTGTGTATGCTGCTTTTGCCGTGTTTTATTTATTCCTATCATGTCCCCTATTGCTTAAACCAGCAGTGAAATCTCCTTCTGGGGAGTGCCTGGAATACTTTACGGCATTTCCCCATCATCAGACAGCTGTAATATACCAGCTGAAAGATCTCTCTCCTCCCCCAGTGAAGTAGAGGTTGTTTGCAGCATAGCCTGGTGTTGGGGAGGATTGGAATGAAAAGCCTATTAAATTATGCCCGAATCTTGCACAGTTGGGAATCTGATTAAGAGTGAAGTAGCCAAAGGCAATCCCACCATACTCTTGACGATGCACTGAGTACAGCAGGGGTGCAGAACCTTTTTCAGACCGGGGGCCGCATTCAGGGGTGCGTGGGGCTGGAGGCAACAGCAGATAGAGCAATGAATGTAAATTTTACCATTGTACAATAGGCTAGCTACTGCACATACTCACACACTCCTCTCTGCCCTCCAACCAGACAAGCAAGAGCCTTTTTCGGAGTTCAAGGACTGCTATAGCCTTCAGAAATGCCCAGGATCTGAAGCAGGACCAGAGGGGCATCGCCTGGGGAGAATTCTGACAGCAAGATAGCGAGGCTGCATTTGTCACCTAGGCCTGAGGTTTCCCACCCCTGGAATACATACCGTATTTTTCGCTCCATAAGACGCACTTTTTTCCTCCTAAAAAGTAAGGGGAAATGTCTGTGCGTCTTATGGAGTGAATGTATGGTCCCTGGAGCTGAACTGCCCAGGGGCAAAAGCAGATCGTGCTTTTTTTAAAAGAGAGAGAGAAGGGGGTGTTGAAAGGAAGCCGGCTGAGCAGCTGATCAGCAAACGATGGGGGAGAGAGATAAGGGAGAGAGATTCCAGCCCCGCCCCCTTGCAGAGGGAGGCTGTTTCCCCAGCAACATGTGACTGGCTGATTAGATTATCTGTCTGGAAACTGTAGAAATGGCTTCCTGAAGCTGCAGAACTGTGAGTTAAACCCCATAAAACAGGGTTTTTTCCCTTTCCAAAGTAAGCTCAACAACTTTGAGCTGATCCTCAAAAAATGGGGCTTTTCTCCTTTGCAAAAGAAGCTGCAGAAATTTGAGCTGATCCTAAAAAAAATTGGGGCTTTTCCCCTCTAAAAACTAGGTGCGTCCTATGGTCAGGTGCGCCTTATAGAGCGAAAAATACGGTACATGTCACTTAGGAATCCTGGCCCATTACCTGCCACCCAAGAACTGCTACATGTCCATGATCGCCATGGATATTATAGGCTCTCTCCCCCCCAAAAAAATCCTCCTTGTCATTTTCTGCTGTGTAGGTTCTAATTCTCCCTATTTTATGGCACTTGCCCCTTGTCCATAACTATCCTTGTTTTCACTTTTTTTTTTAAAGGATCTTGTGTTAATTTCTTGATCTGTTTTGCTGCAATTCAGCTTCTGCTCAAAAAAACCCTACGATATTCATCTTGTTATCTGCTATGGCGAGAACTAAGGTTTTTAATGCAATTGATCTGAATGCATTTTTAAAAAACAATGTAGAAAATAGTGTGATTGTTTGCATAATGTTCGTGGATGAAAAAAGAAACCAGATGGCAAATACTGCTTGCTACATTTTGATTTCCATTTCTGACCTTGGTGAACATGCAAGTTGTGGCAATTTCTACTCCTGTTTCTATTTCCAATGGAGTTATCCCACACCCCTACCCATGAATGTAGGGGGGGGCGCTTATTTAGAACTTGGCCTTAAGCAATGTAGGACAATGATACCCCCACCCCACCCCCTCTAATAGAATCTAGCATATCTTCAACCAAACCATCGTCCTGGCATTTTAAAAAATGATGCGGAAAAAAGCATTAAATTAATACAGTGTACAGCAAGCAAAGTAGAGCCTCCAACAATATGCAGTATTGAGGAGGAGAGAGGCTTAGGCAGTGGAAATTGGGGCCTTAGCATTCATGCACATTCATGCACCTTTACGCACACTAAAGAGAAGATGCATCTATTCCCTGCTCAGCAACTGAACTCCTGAAGACCCCGGGAGGAGACTGAGCCTTGAAGGTATGACAGCCCTAGCAATCCTCATTAGCAACAACTCAGCAAGGCATTCCTCAAAGGCACAAGTCATTTTTTTCAGGGACCCCACAGATGAGACTGTCCCTGGTAAACAGGGACATTCAATGGAGCATACACATCAGAACCACTCCTGCTAGGGGGAGGAAGTTGCTTCTGGGAAAAGGTGGCTGTTCGAGCAATAGCACAAGTGAGCAGACAGGGCCACCTTGCAACATTTGGTAGAGTGGTTAGGCAGTTGGATGAGGACTGGGATGACCTAGGCTCAACCCCACTTCAGCCAGATCTCTCTCTCTCTCTCTCTGCCTAACATACCTCACAGGATTGTTGTGAAGATAAAACGGCAGAGGGAGAGGCAGAACCTTTGTACACTGTCTTGAGCTCCTTGCAGGAAGGGCCAGTTAAAAACCTAATCATTAGATACAGTGGGGGAGGAAGAGGAGTGCGGGGGAAGCGCACCGCCCCCAGCAGCGTGATCCCGGTGGGGTGCCATCACGGCTGCCCCCCTGCTCGCCCTGGGCACCACGCCCCCACAGGCAGCACACAACGCCCCCAGGACACACACTACACCCCTGCGGGCGGCACACCACGCCCCCAGGACGCGTGCCAGCCCCGCCCCCGCTTGCTCTCTGCCCCCTGGTGCCGGAGCATGAAGCTCCACCACTGATTAGATAACCAAATGTATTGTTTGGTTGTTTGCCCAGAGGCAATTTTTGTTCGCCTCTGGCAACCAACACAGCAAAATACGGCATTTTTGCATCATCAGCAACTTGAACCAGGCCCACCTGACTCAAGATTAACAGAGTCCTCCTGTGGTCTGCCATATGTATGTTGGCCCCATAAGCTGTATTTGCAGTAGTAAACCAGGAGGAGAAAATGCAAGACTCACTGTGCCTTTCTCCACCTAGTGACAGGCAGCTGCTTGCATGCTATGGAGCTTTTCCTACTCCATAGATGCTGACAAAAGATGTTGCGGATGGAAACGGGGAGCCCTTGGTGTGCAAAGCGTGTGCTCTGTTACTAGGGATGGATGAATCTATCAATACTGTATCAATTTCCCCCTCTTTCTCATTTTTCCAGTCCTAAATTGCTTAACACATCACTTTGCAACTGTTTTCTTTAAAAAGTCCTCATGAAAATTCACCAGCATTTTAGTGCAAATTCTCCTAGCATACACATTTTTCTATGCAATTTTACCTAATAAGCACTTCTCTCTCTTTTTTGCAAATAAACTTTCCAGAACAGAAAGTATTTTTTGCATGTTATTTTCACTAATATATACATTTTAAGGCACAATTTCCCACAGTATATGCATTAATGTACCCATTACTTGACTGGAGAACTGCATTGCAAATGTATGCATTGTGAAGGATGACTGTTCGGGTTAACGTATTGTTCGGGAAAGTGCAAATTAAGCAAGTTTGCCTTTACAAACAGAAACACAAGAAGACACCTACAATGATGTAAACAGAAAATGGAGATGCTTGAAAGGATGAATGTTTGCTATTAAGTGAGCCTGATGTGCTTTGGCTTAAGTGAGCCTTTTTTCAAGAGCTTATCCAATTTAATTATAGGCTGCTCAAAGACCATGCATTTTAAGGGCCCTTGCAGGGCAAACAAGGCTCACTTGAACCAAAAGTATTTTGGTTATCATAAATTAATTTATATACCACCTATATTCCAAGCTGGCATCTCAACACATAATTAAAATATACAGTTATAAATGTGTTAGTATAACATAGTAATAAGCATTTGTCCTTTCCAAGAGCTCTGACATACACTTCTCCCTTTTTCGTTGAACTGTTGCTACTATTTCACTTTCTCAGGGACAGATGAATAACCATCTTTCCATTCTGTAAGTTGTATCCAACTAAGGGCTTATCCGCACTTGCATTTTCTCTGCTCTTTCCAGGCACAGTGCGTGCTTTAAAGCTCTGTGGCTAAGTGCCCCCCCTTTTTTAATTGCTCTGAGCTTTCCCTGTGAAAACCTGCTCTTTAAAGCTCAATTGGAGCAAACATCAATTCACAGAAAACCTGAATTGACATTTGCTGTGATTCAGCTTCAAAGAGTGGGTTTCCACGGGAAAGTTTGCAGAAAAAATAAAAGTGCTTGGACATTGAGTGTTAAAGTATGGTCCTCTGCCTGGAAAGAGCAGGACAAAGGGTAAGTGTGGATATGCCCCAAATCCTACTCAGAGTAGACCTGTTGAAGTCAATGGACTTCAAGCTTGTCATAGCTAATTGCTTTTGTTGGGTCTACTCCAAGTAAGACAACCCTGTATCAATTTTCTCACATTTCTGCAGTAATCTGTGAATTTATTCATTTTAAATACCTGTATTCACATTATTCACATTAGAAATGTGTTTGAATACGTATCTTATCACAAAGTACGTATTTAACTGCGTAATTTATCTCAGTGCAGTTTTCTAAACTCTGGGCTGTGTCCAACGTTAGTCATACTTGGAATAGACCGACAGTGGTCAATGCTTTCTGGGGTTGATGGGAGTTGTAGTCCAAACCATCTGGAGGGCACCATGTTGGATTCCTCTGGAACAGACCCAATGAAATTAATGAACATGATTCAACAGTTAGGTAGAGTGGCACCACACCCGACAGTCTATCATAGGGTAGTGACCTGAAAATAGGGTGTTCTCTACTGTTGCAGAATGCCCTTTACCTGGGGTCAGCAAACTTTTTCAGCAGGGGGCACTGGGGCCTTGTGGGGGGCCAGACTATATTTTGGGGGAAAAATAAAAATGAACGAATTCCTATGCCCCACAAATAACCCAGAGATGCATTTTAAACAAAAGGACACATTCTACTCATGTAAAAACACGCTGATTCCCGGACCGTCCGTGGGCTGGATTTAGAAGGTGATTGGGCCGCATCCGGCCCACGGGCCTTAGTTTGCCTACTCGTGCCCTTTACTTTGCCATTCGTGAAGCAGCATCTATCAGTTGCTCCAGGGGTCTTGTGAAAACCGATCCTTTGTTCTCAGGCTTTCCTTGACCCCTAAGATCGGGCCCTCTTTTTTGTGCTTGACTCCCCTGATTCTCTGTTTTCTTTCATATTTTTATAATGTTTTGTTGATTTTCAAGCTGTGTTTTAGTTTTCTTGGATATTGTTTCTATAGTGCACATTGCTTAGATTTTTATTTTCTTTAATGTGCAGTTTAGAAAGCTGATTTTTAAAAACTTGGGTCCCACAAATTTCAGCGGGGCTACTCTGAGTGTAATTTAATTGGCTTCAAGAACCCATACTTTATCCTAAAATGCGAAAAACAAATAATAAAAAAGAGCTGAAAACGGTATGCGAAAATTCGGAGAAGTGCAAAACCAAAAGGATAATTATGTTCTGATCTGCCTCTTAGTCTGAGAGGTGCGAATTAGGTTGGTTTACTTAAGAAAAGCAGACCGAACGAAATTCTCCTCCATTCCTATTCTCTCGCCTTTGAACGGCATTGAAGTTGTCTCATCCTTTCCTCTGGACGCAGTGAAACTTCCCTTTTAAGATTAAAATTGGGGGAACCGCCACAGGCTTCACTCTTTGGAACATATTGTCCTAGGAACACATTCACACACATACCCCAATCCACTGCCACCCCCCAGGAAAAAGACACAAAGTCTACCTATTTCTTCTTGCTAGGGATTTACAACAAAAGGAGATGACAGTGGAGAAATAGATTTGGAAAAGAAACATCATCCCCCCCTCCAAAAAAAGGTGGCATCTGTTCTGCCACCCCCCCTTTAGGAAACACAATGGCAATTATTTTTAGCGTTCATCTGAAGGCTTAACGAAAGCCGCTAATGAGAAGAGCAAGGGCAGGCTGCTCTGAGCTCTGGCTCACACATGGGCCCTGGAGGGCCTCATGGAAGGGGAAAAAACTAACAAGGGACGCCCTAACAAGGTGAACCCGACCTACTCATTAATCCTGCCGTTTTGGTGGAGATCTTTGGGTGGACTGCCCTGTTCCGAGGTCGGCACTGGGCACGGCTCAGCCCACCCGCCTTACAAACAGAGGGCCTGCTTTGGCTCCTGTGGCATCCACTTAGCCGAAGCAACAGAGATTCATAAATATCCACCCTGGGGAAGCAGAGACAAAATGGACGTGATGGTGGCTGGCAGTGTTTTGTTTAGAGCATTTGCCCCTTTTATTTACAACAACAACAACAAAAACGACAACATCTTACTGGCTTTCCCCACCACCTGGGCGGCTTCTGACAAATTAAAGCAACAAAATTAAAAACTTCCCCATACAGGGCTGCCTTTGGGTGTCTTCTAAAAACCAGGTAGTTGTTTATTTCCTTGACATCTGATGGGAGGGCATTCCTCAGGGTGGGCACTACTACTGAGAAGGCCCTCTGCCTGGTTCGCTGTAGCTTCACTTCTCGCAGTGAGGGAACTGCCAGAAGGCCCTCGGAGCTGGACTTCAGTGTCCGGGCTGAAGAAAGGGGGTGGAGGTGCTCCTTCAGGTATACAGGGCCAAAGCCGTTTAGGGCTTTAAATTCATTATGCTCAGGAAATGTAGCCAATGTAGATTTTTTTAGGATCGGTGTTATATGGTCCCGGCAGCTGCTCCTAGTCTAACTGCTGCATTCTGGGTTAGTTGTAGTTGCTAGGAAAGGGGCCTTATTTATTAAGAGTAAAATAAGTGCATAGGTGAGGACTTAACTTCCTCTGTTGCTCTAGCTGCTTTTCTCCATTACTATTATTAGCCACTGCTGTCCATTTTTCAATTAATTAGATATAAAAATATATAACATGAAAGATACCTAATGAATTTGTATACGCCTTTTCAATAATTCCCTCCCTTCCTAGTGGTTTATATACTACACTAATATGCCAGGTCCTTCTGGCATTTAAATTGTCTGAATTTTCTGCTGTAATGGTGTGGGACAGGGTGTGTGTGTGTGTGTGTGTGTGTGTGTGTGTGTGAGAGAGAGAGAGAGAGAGAGAGAGAGAGAGAGAGAGAGAGAGAGATTTTGGTTCCTCTTGGTTTCTTGCTTTTACAGATCTTAAGTTCAGTACCTTCACATTTCCATGCCAGTTTGTGACTTTTCCATGCCCAAGCCACAAACTGGGGCAACCCAGTCAGATGGGCGGCATGTAAATAATAAATTGTTGTTGTTGTTGTTAAAAACAACCCTTAATGAAAATTCATCAACATCTTAGTGTGAATATAATGCATTTCTGTATGATAATTTTCAGCAATACAATCATTTTTATGCATTCATTTATATTTCATTTTCATTGGCATTTTTGTACACACTACCCCACTAGTATATGCATTTTTGTGTACACATTACCGTACTTGCATTGCAAAATTTGGAGAAGTGTGTTTCGGTTCATGCATTGTTTCAGAAAAGCACAAATTAGGTAGGTTTGCCTTTAAATCCCTAGCAGAGTGGTGAGGAGGAGGAGGAGGGAAAGGGAAAGCGCCCTCCCCCACCAGTGTGATTTCCTTGCTGCCCCTCTGGGCCTCACCTATCCAATTGGGTTCCCCTGCTTTTAATGTAAGGCCACGAGAACCTCATAAACTAACACCCTGCTGGATCAGGCCAAAGACCCACCTAGTCCAGCATCCTATTCTCTCACTGGCCAACAAATGCGTCAGTGGGAAGCCAGCAAGCAGGACCTGAGCTGAGACATTTCCCTCTCATCCCACCTCACCTTAATGTAGAACGTGAGCACATTTCTCCACCCGGCAGTGTATAAAATGTCCCCCAAGACTCCAGAACCCGGATTTGTTTTCCTTAAATTTTATTTTATTGTGAGCCTACTTAACATTAAACGAGTTTGCTCTATTCCTGACGCCAGTCGTAACAGGGGAGTCGTTTCCCCCCTAATTCCACTTCTGCACACGCCACCCAAGCCCACAGTAAAAACTGGAGCAAGCAATTTCCGAATCCCTGAGGCTTCCAGAGCACTGAGGAAGTTGCCTGTTCCCATGTGTGCTTCGAGGAGCATTGGCGCATGAAAAAGTCTCTTTGTGGAGCCCTTTCAGGACAATTAGGAACATAGGAAGCTGCCTTATACTGAAACAGACGGATGATCCAGGCAGCTCAGAATTGTCAACACTGACTGCCAGTAGCTGCCCAGAAATTCAGAAAGGGAGTCTCTCCCAGCCCCATTTGAAGATGCCAAGGATCAAATCTGAAACCTTCTGCATGCAAAGCAGGTGCTCTACTTCTTCCCGAAAAGTAAAGCAAAAGATTCTAGTCCTCAAGGTTCTGCACAAAATAGGAGCACAGGAAGCTGCCATATACAGAGTCACACCATTCATCCACCTAGCTCAGAATAATCTACACTGACTGGCAGAGGCTCTCTAGGGTTTCAGACAGCCGGGACATTCCCAGCCCTATGTGGAGATACTAGGGATTGAACCTGGGACCTTCTGCATGCCAAGTAGATGTGCTACCACCAAGCTATGGCCATAGGTGCCATCTAGCGGGGGCCAAGGGCCCCCCAAATTTTCAAGCAGGGGCCACCCCCCAAAATCTGCAGTGGCAGTCCACACAAGCCGCACAATGTTCTTACCTTAATTGTGCAGCCTGCCCAGCATGCTTGCTGTGTGTGCAGACACCCTGCAGTGTGCGTGCGCCACGTCAGCAAGTCATGTGACATGTACACATGACACCAGCATGTCGTGCTGACGTCACTCACACACATCGTGCGGCGCCGGCCCCCTCAATCGTGGGGGCAAGGCGGTGCGCTTGACTACAGCCCTCCCTGCTCTGCTATGGCAGAGTAAACGAACACAGCTCAGAGCAGATGGAGCTGAATCTCACCACCACCACACACACATTTTATCCTCACAACAGCCCTGCAAGGTAGGGGTCTGCCCAATAGGCTTCATGACTGGCTGAGCGAGGCTTTGAATCCAGGCCTTCCTGCTTCAAGTCTGTCTATCACATCACACAGCGCCTTGCCCTTAGTCCCATAAAGGATTTCATTTCAATGCGTGAGGCTTGCAAGTGCAGTGGGTAATCAGACAGCGGTCTTTGGGACGAGAGCAGGATATTCCCAGCGTGTCCCAGTTTCTACTTGTTAACAGCTGAAGACTACAAAGTCCTGGTTTTGACCCACTGGTGTGTGACGTTTCTGTACTTGCTGGCCTAGCAAACAGCTGGAACGAGATCTGTTGCACTGGGGGGCATCTTGGGACAGTGCAGAATCTCAGGCCTTTAATTCCCCCCTTCTAAGCCGCCTGTTGCTGGTGTGAAGAAATTCCGACTGGGGATGGGGGGGATGAGAGAGAGATGGAGAAGACTCCATCTAATTCATGGCCTGCTGCTTCCCAGGAGAATAAAAACCCTGTTATCAAGGATATTGATGCGAAAATGAGTTATGGACATAAACAGCTGGGGTCTCTCAGCGACGTGCCGGGGAGAAGGAGCAGATTGGTTGGCAGGCACAGAGAAAGCCGTTTTTCGAGAGCAGGAGTGAGGGAAAGGGGCGGATGGGTTAAAGAGGCTACCTTTAAAGGGGTTTTAGAGGGGTTTTCTGTTCCAGGGAGGGAGCAAGGGGCCAATGGTTAGAGTGCAGAGGACTGGAATATTAAGTCCTCTTTGCCCTGCTCCTGGGAGAGGATTGAGTTGTGTTTAAAAGAAAGCATTCAAGGGCTGGGGGCACAGGAGGTGGGGTACAAACTGGGAGTGGTGGGTGCAGAGTGGGAGAAGGCATAAAGTTGCCTGGAGTAGGCAGGAGGAATCTGTACATATTATATTATTGCTAGGGATGTTGAAAAATTCCAATGAAAACAGGAATGGAAATCGTCAATATATTTGCCCTATATCCAGAATGGAACTCAATCCAATGAATACAACTGTCTGGAAATGATATGTAATTGGTTACATCAACCCCCCCCCCCGGTCCCATTTTCACTGTGTTTCCTTTGCATTGTAATGAATGGAATGAAATGACATCACAGCAACATAACATATGTAATGAATTCTGCAAATCAGGTCAGTTATGTAATTTTGCCACAGCAGACAGAGTTATGTATATGGCAGAAGACTAGTTGCAGCAGAAAGGAAACAGTGCAGCATGCAAGAAACATAATATAGTATCATAATAATAATTTATTATTTCTACCCCACCCATCTGGCTGGGTTTCCCCAGCCACTCTGGGCAGCTTTCAACAGAACATTAAAAACAGGATAAAACTTCAAATATTAAAAACTTCCCTAAACAGGGCTGCCTTCAGATGTCTTCTAAAAGTCGGATAGTTGTTTATTTCCTTGATATCTGATGGGAGGGCGTTCCACAGGGTGGGAGCCACTACCGAGAAGGCCCTCTGCCTGGTTCCCTGTAACCTCACTTCTCGCAGTGAGGAAACCACCAGAAGACCATCGGAGCTGGACCTCAGTGTCCGGGCTGAACGATGGGGGTGGAGACGCTCCTTTGGGTATACTGGGCCGAGGCTGTTTAGGGCTTTAAAGGTCAGCACCAACACTTTGAATAGAATGGGACAGAAAACAATGCCTCATTACACCCCTGATATTTACCCCATGTTTCCCCCAAGAAACTCGGGATACGTTCCACCCCAATCTCACCCCACATTTTATTCCTGCGACAACTCTTCAGGGTAGGTTAGGCGGAGAGGGTGCCATGGCTGTCCCAGAGTCAACCCAGCAGCCTTCATGGCTGACTGAGTAAGGCTTTGAGTCCAGGCATTCTTGGTGTGAGTCTATCTATCACATTACATGGTGCCCGGTCCTTGGCCCCGGAAAGGATTTCAGTTCAAGCTGACATCATTTTCTTTTATTGCGAGAAAAATAAATAAATAAATGGCTGAGCAGAGATCAAGCGCATGCTGATCAATAGCAATTTTGAGGACAAATAAAAGTGAGTTAAAGAAGTCTCCCTCTGCTCACCTCCCTCCCTCCTGCTTTGCTCAAAGGGAGCTGGGCTAGCAGTAAGCAGGGATGAATGACAGAGGGGCAGGACCCCAGGGAGAGGCAGCACGGGATAATGGTTAGAGGTGCGGATTCATGCCGTACAAAGAAAGTGTAGGCTTGGCAAAGAGGGTAGAGAGGCAGGGCTTGTGAAATATACCAGTGCCCCCCAGGTGGGAGTGGAGTTGCCAGCTCTCGAAACAAACTTCACTCCTCTGCCTTTAACAACAGCTCACTCTGCAGGAAGGAGCAGGCGATCATGATGACCTCAGTGCCTAAGAACATTTCGCTGGCTGGTTTCTGCAGGTCAAGCTGCTGCTAAAAGTATAGGAGCAAACCAGGCCTTCCCCCCCCCCCGGGAAGTTGGCACCCTAGCAGGGGGCAAAGGCTCAGTAGAACCTAACAAATCAGGGGTGGAGCTTGGAAGAATACAGATCAGTCAGGCCAAAGCCTGGCTTTCCAGGTGAGCAATGCTAGTTGCCTGGTTGAGCAACCTGTGGCGACTGCTTGTGCTTTGCTGGAAAAGAGAAAACGCCTTACCAAAAAAAAGAACGTAAAGTACAGCGCAAATTTGCATAGCATTTGCATATGCAAATTTGCATACATTGCTGTAATTTTAGAAATGATTACTATAGTTGAAATAGAAATCTCACAATGGCGGAGAGAGACTGTACCAGGTGACTCATATGCCTGCTCACTCCAGGCTCTTCCTGTGGGATGGGCAAGTTCAAGGCTCCTACTCACCCTTCATGTAATTTTTTTAAAAAATATCTTTCAGTCCGACTTGGACTTTCAAACAGAGAGGATGCCTTCAAACGAGGATGCCTTTTTGTGTCAGGGGGGAAGAACCCACAGAACAGCCTACTGGGTTGGGGTGGGGGGAGATGGTTCCCTCAGGTAAGCAAAAATACTCGTGCTGATGGCGCAATCTCCTTAATGCTGTGTTGCATTCCTCCCAGGCTACGATACTGGTGTATGACAAGGGACCACTGCAGAACAGCAAGGGAGGTGCTCTAATATGCTTGGTTAGCTGAGTTAAACAACAGTAAAACAAGCTTCAGTGTTATAAAAGTTCAAAGTAAAAGATTCTAGAGCTGACCAGTTATTCCAGTGCTTCTGCAGCCATTGCATAGAACACAATAAGGCCAGGGAAGCCCACCTCCTTAGTGACCCATGGGATACCACCCTAGCTATAATCTTCTTTCACAAGGAAGAACTTGCCTTTTTAGTCCAGGCCCCTTTGTGGCTGTCATATAGGGCTGGGGACCAATACAGCTACCAGCATGGGATGATGGGAGCTACTGATGTCCAACAAGAGGTTCACCACCTTTGGACAAGAACCCGCAGTTCTGCCTCTGAATCTCATAAGGAGCGCAAAACATTATCATCACGATAGTTTTTTAAAAGGCTTTTCAATGTGCAGAGCATTTTAATGTCTTGTTCAGTGCTCAGAGTATGGGGCAAAAGGTGTGTGTGAGGGTCCATAACGAAATCTACACACCCCAATCACAGAACACACACACCCATTTTAGCTTAAGCAAGTCTGCACGTCTCACCCATAACCTTCTGAAAACAGCAGCTACGTTTATTTTAATTTATAGAATGTATATACTGGTCAAATAACAATTTTTTTTTGTTAGTTTACACACACGCGAAAAGGTCAATAAAATATAAACATATCATAAAACATAAGCATAAAATCTAAAGTGGAATGGAGCCAGCAGCAGAATAAATCCTGTTTTAAAACCAGCAGCCGGGAACAGCAATAGTACCAGAGACTTAAAAAAAAAATCTTTATAAAGGGCTAAAGAAAGATGGAAGCGTCAAGATGGAATTGTTAGAACTTCAGAAGGGCCTGGTTGCAAGGGCCATCTAGTCCAGCATCCTGTTCTCACAGCAGCCAACCTGATGTCCCGATGGGAAGCCCACAACAGGACCTGAGTGCATAGGCTGGGTGGGAAAGGTCATAACCAGGCACTGACCAGGCAAGGGGAGGGAATTAAAAAATTAGGGCACCGCTACTGAAAAGTCCCTATCTCTGGTAACCACCAACCAAATGTCATTCAGTGTGTGTGTGTGTGTGTGTGTGTGTGTGTGTGTAGGTAGGTGGAGTACCTAGAGAGGAACTTCAAAAGGTCCGAACAAGCATATATGAGAGGAAGCAATCCTTCCAGCAACCTGGCCCCAAGCCATTAAGCTTAAAACAAGCAGATACAAAAGGTAAGGAGGTTGGGTCCCCTCTGTTCCACTCACAACCCAAGTCCCCAGCAGTAGTTCAGAAATGCTAGCAGTGCATCCTGCCTGTTTGGATGTGCAGGAGCTTGTTGTGGGCTACTCACTCACACAAGAACTCTCAGAAGCACTTGGCACAGTAATGGCACAGTCAAATGAGAGCGAGAGATCCCTCAAGTCTCACTTCCAAGGTTCTCTAACAGCTAGTCCTTACTCTCTGCTAGGGCCACAAGCCCAAAAATATTGGGACAGTTGCAAAGTTGCAGGGGGCAGAGCTTAGGATAAACCAACTGAGGTGCAGCTTTGGAGGGTCAGGACAGAAACAGGGTGGAAGGGCCGTAGCAGGAGGTGCCAGGTTTTGCGTGCAGGAGGTGCCAGGTTCAATCTCTGGCTTCTCCAAGTAGAACTGAGAAAAACTCCTGCCTGAAACCCTGGACTGTGGGGGAGGAATGACATCCGCTCTATTTGGCCCTTGGGGCTCTCTCCAGCCACACCCTTCTATCCAGGTCACACCCTTGTCCAGCCCTGTGTTGCATCATCTTTGACTGGAATGTGTCCTTGAACACTTGTAATGCTTCTTGCTTGCTTGCTTGGATGGATGGAGGACAGAGTGGGGTGTGTGAGTGTGCAGAAACTAGGAGGAGGAGGAGGAGGAGGAGGAGGAGTTTGGATTTGATATCCCGCTTTATCACTACCCTAAGGAGTCTCAAAGCGGCTAACATTCTCCTTTCCCTTCCTCCCCCACAACAAACACTCTGTGAGGTGAGTGAGGCTGAGAGACTTCAGAGAAGTGTGACTAGCCCAAGGTCACCCAGCAGCTGCATGTGGAGGAGCAGGGAATTGAACCCGGTTCACCAGATTACAAGTCCACTGCTCTTAACCACTACACCACACTGGCTCTCAACAAACTAGACTGATGTTCAAAATTAATATCCACACTCGTTGCTCTGCCCATTTTTGCATCTGGGGAATGTGGCTGAAAAGGGTTTCCCGCCCCGGTTGTAGACGATACTGGGCTAGACAGATTCAGTATTGGGCAGTTCCTGGGTTCCCTCTGTGATGCATGGAACCTTCTGAACGAGGGGCGGAGTTAGGATGGAATCCGGCAGGTCAGAGGCGGAGCCAGAAGGGAACCTGGTAGGATTATAGCCTAGGGCAGTGTTTCTCAACCTCCTCGGGGCAACGGCACACCTGTCCCATGGAAAAAATCTCGCGGCACACCACCACCACATGCACCCCGCCCCCCCCGCCCCGGGGGGCGGGGTGTCCACGCGCCCCGGCGGGAGGGAGGGGAAGGACCCAGGCGGGCGAAAACGGAGCGGGAGATCGGCGACCGCGGCGGGCCAGGCGCCCGCCCCCCTCCGCCTCCCGCACCCAGCCCCCCGGCAGCACCTCCACCCGGCCCTGAGCGAGCCCGGCGGCACCGGCACCTCCCGCCCGTCCCCGACCGCGACCGGGGCGGCAGAGGCAGCAGGCGAAGCGCCCAGCAGCCCCGGCGAAGGCGGTCGGCGAGCGAGAAGCGGAGCCGAGGCGACGCCAGCCCGGACCGACCCGGAAGCGGCCCAGGGCGGCACAGCAGCCGGTGTCTTCCCGCGGCACAGCAGCCGGTGTCTTGCGGCACACTACTGTGCCGGGGCACACCGGTTGAAAAACGCTGGCCTAGGGGAACACGGAGCACTTTTTAGACCCCAGTTCCAGCTCCCTGAAAGAATGCAATGAAATGCAGGCCTGTAGCGAGCCTTCTTCTGCTCCCTGCAGAGGCGACATTTAGGACTCCAACCAGCCCGCGGTGCAGATGTGTCTACGGTGCAGCCAGCTCTCCGAAGTCACCTTGACCCAGCTCAGCTGCCACATTCTGCCGTGGGGGGTTCCAGCTTCCCTGATTAGCAGCAGCTGCCCCCGTTCTTCCTTTGCAGGGGGAAGGGAAGGGAGGGGGCCCCGCAGAGCCATTAACCGGAGCTGCTGCACAGTCAGCCGGGCGGGGAGGTCAGGCACGGAGGAAGGGCCTTCTGGCCTCTGCCATTTCCCGCTTGAACGGCGCTCCCCCCCCCCGCGCTGCAGTAATGTAGTTAAGGACACGCTTGGATTCTTAATAGAGGGGAGAGGATTGAAGGGAAATATTAATCAGGGAGCGCTGGGCTGCAGAGACCGAGCGGCTGGGGAGAGGAGGCAAAGGAAACCAGAGGAGTGGGGAGTGTTTGTCATCAGGGGAGGCTGCTGGATTTCCCTGAAAGCGTGCAGCCTCCCTGATCGCCATGAGTAGGGGTGGGGGAGAAATTGGATTCAGCATGCACGGAAAAGCCAACTTACCCAATTTACACTTTCTGAAACATAATGCAACCAAACCTCAGCCGTCCTTCACAATTTTGCATGTCTCCGAACTTTGTAGTGCAGTTCTCCAGCCAAGCAGTGTACAGACATGCATACACTGGGGTATTGGGGTAAACCACACATATTAATGCGTGTATTAGTGAAACTGTCGTAAAAAATGCATTATATTAAGGAAGATAGTTTCGTAAAAAAATGTGTATATTAGTTGAAACTATGTACAGAAAATATGTGTACTTTTTACCAAGATGCTAATGGATTTTCCCATGGATTAAAAAAAAAAAAAGGAATTGTGAAGAACTTAACTTAAGGCTGGGAAAAGTAGAAACTGGAAGGAACCAAAATTTACATATTCACCCTTTCCTAATCATGAGACACCACTCCCCTCCTGCAAGCAAGAAGTCCAAATTCCCAGCTCCTAAGCTTGAACTTGAATTACAGTGGGGGAGGGAAGGGGGTGCCTGAATGAAATTCACAAGGCCCATCGTATAACGTCTACCCAATTTTAGCCAAATCACACCTTCCGGTGTGGTCTCCAAAAACAGTAGCTGCGGGATGGGCTTGCAAAAGGTGACTGGGGCTCTCCTATTGCCTCCTCCAGTAATTTGAAAAGTAGCCTTTCCTTCCATTCATCCTGGAGATGGAAAAAGGCATCCTAGGTCTCTTCCAGACTGTCACAATTTTTGGGGTGGGACCTAGACTACGTGCACCCTATGCATTTGAAGCACATGACTTCCCCCAAAGAATCATGAGAACTGTGGTTTTCCTTTTGTGGAGCTGTAATTCCCAGCACCCTTAACAAGCTACAGTTCCCAGGATGCGTGTGTGCATGTGCGTGCGTGCTTTAACGTATGAAGCATACGCAGCTTCGGTCACATATTGGTAAACTGAGGTGTATGTCAATTAAAGTTGATTTGGCACTCTTGCAACAAATCCACCCCCCCCCCCAAAGAATTATCAAAATTATTTAGATAGCAGTGTGAATTAATTCAAAATGTGGCAAGTCAGCTGTTTTGTAACTTGGGGTTCCCCCTCATCCTGCTCAGTGGGGCCCTGGGTATTTGCCCCCAAGTCCTGCCCTGATGGTGCTTCTGCTTTTACTCCTCTGTAGCCCATTTATTGAAACAAGGCGAATGGCCCCACAAATGGAGAGGGGCTCATTGCTACTATGGGACAAGAGATAGGGCTACACAAGGTCAACCATTTTTATTTTGCTCTTTACCCTACTGATACATACGTACGTACATCTTTGTGTATATCATACACAGAGAGAGACAGGCATACACACACACACACACACACACACACACACACACACACTTCATATGCTGGTCGGCACACAAATGCATCCAGACTTTCTTCTTTTGCGGGAGATCCTTTTCCAGGAACAGGCACAAAGCTTTGTACAAACATCGCAATATGCTCCCCCCCCACAGCCCCCTCATCATTTGCAACAAACAAATCTATTGCCAGTGATCTGCCAATCCCCACTGGGCTTATTCTCTTGCATGCATACCCCCTCCCTTATTACTACTACTACTACTACTACTACTATTATTATTCCAAATCAGATGAAGGCCTTTTTTAGAAGAGGAGGAGAGAATGGAGTGGGGGGGAGTGCGAGGCGGGTAGCATGGAGGCATTGTCTGTAATAATTGCATTGTTAGGCCAAAGAGATTCCTTGTTCTGCTATCTAATTTCTGCGCCTTTATTAAACGTGATTGCCGGCTTGACAGCTGCGGGGAAATGAGCAGCGCAGTGGCGTGTCAGCGGGAGAGCCCGTCGCTTTACAAATTGTTGCGCGTGACAAGAAAACCTTATTGTAGGGAGGGGGAGGGAGGGAGGGAGGGAGGGAGGGAGGAAGAGAGAGACCTCCAGCCCCTCTGCAAAAGCAGCAGAAATGCAGCTACAGCGCAAGGTTTTGTGTTTCTCCTTTCCTCTTCCTTGGGGAAGGGCTGCAGCCCAGTGATATCACATCAGCTTTTCATGCAGAAGGTCCAAGGGTCAAAACACAATGGCAACTCCAGGTGGGAGTGGGAGAGACTCCCTGTCTGAAACCCTGGAGAGCTACCGTATTGGCCCGAATATAAGCCGCACCTTTAAAATTGGAGGATGGGGGGGGGAAGAAAAAAAAAGCCTGAATATAAGCCGCTCTATTCCCCGCTGCTCCTGGCTGCATACTGGGTGGGGGGTGGGGAGACGCACTGCGTGGCTGGCGGCTGGGGCGGGTGCTGCTTTGCCGCACTCTTGGCGCTGTTTGCCCCACGCTCCTGGCTGCATACCGTAAGGTCGCAAATATAAGCCATACTTTAACTTTTCATGGTCGGAATTTGTGAAAAAAGTGAGGCTTATATTCAGGTTAATATGGTACTTCCAGTCACTAGACCAGTGTCGGCCAAACTTGGCCCTCCAGCCGTGGTTGGACTACAACTCCCATCATCCCTAGCTAACAGGAGCAGTGGTCTTGGATGATAGGAATTGTAGTCCCAAAACAGCTGGAGGGCCAAGTTTGGCCAACACTGGTGTAGACAATACTGAGCAGTCCTTTATTTAGAGCCATGAGGACTAGGACCTTCAATTTACTTTTAGAGAAGGGTTGTAGCTTAGTGATAAAATCTCTCGTCAAGATTCAACCTCAATCCTTTGACCGCCATCTGCCTCCAGACGCTCACACAGGATGTTTGCTGCCTTCACTGGTTCCGATTTAAATGAGAGTAGATGAACTTTTTGCCAGTTTATTTGTCTTTCTGCTGATCATGGGGAAGGACAAGGTCTAATGGTCCAATAGCTGGGAAAGGTGTTCTGCAGCTCCTCTGTTCTGAAGCCTCTGAGACTTCTCCCAGTGGTGCAGTTAGGGAATTTTAGACTCTGGGTGTAATGGGGGTTCTTTAGGTGGTAATGTGTATTATTTCATTGCTGCTGTATTTGCTGCTGCACCCCCCCCCCGCCTATGCATTCTGCAGAGTGGGGCCTGGACTTGTACCTCAAAGCCCTGCCTTGATGGTACCATTGACTTCACCAGGCATTATTCACACATGTTTTGAAGCTGAATCTTGGCGCCGATGAGGGCTAGAAGCTTGTTTTCAAAAGAAAGACTACAGAGACTATTCTAAAATCAAATGGTGTACCGAGCGCAGCACAGCCTTTCCCAAAAAGCTGTTCTGTGCAAGAGATATAAATATGCCAGCTCTCTCCCGGTTTTCTCAATTTGCTTACTTTTTAATGCTATCTGTCTATTGATTAATCTGTTGGTTTGGCTATATATCTAGCTGCGCAGGGCATTTCTGTTGCTGCTCACCAAGAAACCTCAAATTCTGCCTTCAAAATGCATTATGGAAATGGTGCTAGCTTTGCATACAACTTCCCCTGCCTTGCACTGGCTGCTCCCTTCCTTCTCTATCCAACTATTTATTTATTTTTTTACGCGGGGCTGTTCATATGTCTCTGCCGAGAAGGCTTCTCGATTTCAGCGCTCACAATAAGTGACGCAATCAATACATTGTTATGCAAATACCTTGGTTTTTGCATAACGACTTCCCGTTTGCATGCCTAATTTGAAACCCGATGCTTGATGATTGGCACGGCACTGAGTGGTTGTGGAAGCAGCGGAGTAGGAACGGAAAGTGCAGCAAATTTACTTATTCATGATGAGTATGAATCGGCACCTGCAAGAGGTCTCTGCCCCAAGGAGCTAGCGCCTGGGAAATTTAACCCAGGGGAGACAAAGGAGAGTGGAAGGGGAATTGAGAGGCCAGGGGTAAGAATGGAGAGGGAAAGGTGGGTTTTGGTGAGGGATTTGAACAAAGTAAGGCAAGGGAGGGACCTATGGTGTGTGTGTGGCAGAGGGTGATGGTGAGCCTCTCGGCAGAGGCAGATTTAGACTCATTCAAGTGGTGCACTGAGCACTGAGCTGAAGGGGTGCCATCTCAAAGCCCAGTAAGCAAGGGTCTGGGCTTTGGGAAGGAGGCATGAGGGCATTGACAGGGGTCCTAAAGTCCTCCTGCCTCATTCCCCAAGCCTAATTAGTGCTTCCCCAGCTTTGGGGAGAAGGAAGGAGGACTCTAGGGCCAAGCCAGAGCCTTGTGCCTCCTTCTAAAGCCAGGCATCTTCTTAACAGCCTTTGGGAAGGCAGCAAGAGGACTGTGTGGTGTGTGCCAAATGTTGGTCTTACACAGGGCGCCATAGTAGTAGTAGTAGTAGTAGTAGTAGTAGTAGTAGTACAGCCTACTGTAGAGAATGAAGCCCTGAGGCTGAAAAAATTCCCCACTCCTGAAGCCATTAGTTCTAGGGCAGTTCCAGGTATAAGAGAACAAGTCCCCTAGCACAATTGTCACTGTTTTTCCAGGTTGATATGGTACTTATTTAGCCAATGATGCAGCTGTTTCTGGGGCAGCACAGTAGTTTATAGCAGCCATTACACCTGATGCTCACTGAACGATAGGGTGGCCACCTATGCATCGGGAAAAACAAGGACCAAAGGTTTCCACAGGAGAACCTCCCAGTAGATATGTTCCCTATGGGAATCACCACTGCATCTTCCCCTGTCTTGCCTTTAATGGTGGTACCCCAAACCCACAGCCTCGCCATGACTTGTGGTGGGGCCTCGTCTGCCCCGGATGCCTGGGTTTCCCCGCCTTGCCACAGATCGAAGACCACCAGGCAGGTTGGATGGATTCCGGAGGGACGCAAGGAGTGATTGTCTCGCTCGGGTGGCTGTGCCAAGCACTAGCCTTCTAGGACAGGGTGTGTGTCTTTGTGTGTGTATGTGTGTGTGTGTGTGTGTGTGATTGGAGACAGGGCAGGGAAGGAATCACAGCGTGAAGGAAGGGCACGGCGGCAGCAAAGTCAGGGCCCGCTGCATCAATTTGGGCTGACAGCTAGCAATTACACTGTGCGATAGCCAGATTACTGCAAATGCATTTATTACAGGGCTGAGGAGCAAGGGACTTATTTACTGGCAAATCCATACTCATTACAAGACTCACCCTACCCTGGCCACAAAACAGCTCAAGTGAAACAAACAATTACCGAAGGCCTTGTGGGACCACAACCATTTCTCGGGGCTTGGAGGGTGGGGCGGGGCAGGGACACAAGGAGAGAGGCAGGACAGGAAGATGTCTGCCTCTCTTCTCGCCCTCCTTTCCTCACTGCTTCTATCTATCTGTTACAGTCCTTACCACACTATATACCACGAGGGTATATAGTGTCCCCCAGTGTGGTGCCCTCCAGATTTATTTATTTTTACTACAACTCCCACCGGCCCTAGTCTGAACAGCCAGTCATCAGGGATGATCGGAGTTGTAGTCCAACAACATCAGTTCTAGCCAACCTATAGAGGGCACCTGGTTGGAAAAAACTGGGCTGGAGTGTGCCTCAAGAAATACATTGTTGTAGGTAATTGAAACGCTCTTCCCCAGGAACCCCAAAGCATATCCACCCACAGAGGAGTCTGTCCACTGCATCTCTGCACGAGTGACTGTTCTAGCTGCATTGCCTTTCAATCCACCTCTATTGGGGGATGGTATTTCTGCCCTGTATTTGCATGAGTAGAATGTGTGCTTTTATTTAAAATGCATCTCTGGGTTATTTGTGGGGCATAGGAATTCATTCATTTATTTTCCCCCCAGAATATAGTCTGCCCCCCCCACAAGGTCTGAGGGACAGTGGACCAGCCCCCTGCTGAAAAAGTTTGCTGACCCCTGCTTTAAAACAATGTGGGAAACCTATTAGACCACCTATGCCTGCTGTCAGAAGATAAGGCTATCAATGGTAGGAATGAGGGAGGAATTTGATTCAGTTAGCAATTAAAGCTGAATCTGTAGCATTCACATTTTACGAAAGAATATGAGAAGTGAAACAAAGCAATCCTTTAAAATTCGCACTCTTCTGAATTTTCCATTGTAATTCTCCAACCAATGTTTACAAAAATGCATATATTTAGGGAAAGTGCAGACAAACATGAACATATTCAGTGAAAATTGCATACAAAATGCATTACAGTAGGATAAATTTCATGCAAAATTGTGTACGTTTTCAAAACCAAAAAGAAAAATGAGCTTATTAGGAGAAAGTGGCACGAAAATGCTAAAGAATTTTCCTGAGGATTAAAATAATAATAACATTGCAATTTGCTGTGGGAATGTGGAAAACTGAAACTTAAATTGGAATAACAAAAAAAAAAAAAGGGAAAACTGACATGGACATATCCTCCCATCCCTGATCAAGGGCTGCTAGCTTGGGAATGTGCCTCTGAATACCAGTCACTGGGGCTCACAAGCAGACAAGTGATATAACATTCAGTTCCTGCTTGAATGTGAAAGTGTTGTGTGACCTCAAGGCCAGTGTGGCTTAGTGGTTATGGTGTCAGGCTAGAGCCTGGGAGACCAGAGTTCAAATCCCCACTCAGCCATGAAGCTCACTGGCGGGGGACAATGACCCTTAAGGCCAGTCACTGTCTCTTAGCCTAATTCACCTCACAGTGTAAGGATAAAATGGGGAGGGAAAGAACCACGTGTAAACAGCTTGAGCTCCTTGAGGGAGAAAGGTGGGGTCTTAACATGATCATAAATGAAATAAAATTTCAAAACCAGCAAGGTATCTGAGTGCCCGGTCCGGGTCTGCCACTGGCCCCTGCGGCCTTCCTGCCCTCATAGCCACTGTGGCCCAGCATCTCCGATGGCCTAATTGCCCACGATCAATACTGCCTCATCGAGGGGAAGCTGTCAGTTTAATTGAAATGTGGCCGCAGGCTTGCCAAGCGCTCTTATTGCATTTGCCTGCCTGCCTGCTGGGGGCCAGCCCTGGCACAGGGCTCCACGGCGCTCATCTTAAATATTCATTCACTTGACAGAACACTAATTAAACAAAGTAAGGTGCATTATTACTTGATTAAATTTTTTATTGGCAGTTTAATTGGTCTGTTAGTCGCCCCGCAGGGAGCCGTGAGGAAGCGACCCCCCCTCTACCCTTCCCCACCCCCACCCTGCACACATTTAATGGATCGGTCGCCATGAAACGTCCTTTGTGACTCCATGCATCTTCTCGCATGGAGGATTCCATGGTGGGACAGAGAGGGGCGAGGGTGGAGGACCACGGTTGTCTCTGTGCTCCCAGCCCGCTCCTTGGCTTTTCCGCCATAGACAGAGTGTGGTATGGCTGCAAGTGTGCCTTTTCAATTCCTTCTCTACATTCCGGTGCCCTTTGATTATAATCCGCACCTCTGCACCCTTCCTGACGTGTTTGGTATGCAAGCTCCTCTGGTGATGACCTGTGCTTTGGACCGGCAGCCAGCTATTACACACCTGGCTATCCCACCCTCCTGCTTCCTGCCTTTGAAACCGAACGGGCAGAGATGTTAAGCACAGCAAAAGGAAGCTCCCTGTTTACAGTGTAAATTTTACACAAGGCACCCTTAACAATGCCACAGGTTTTTTTTTAAGTTTTTTTTTGTTTGTCACTTGCCTGCACATTTGTAGAAAGTTGTATGTGTCCCCTTGAAAACAAGGCTGCTAGCTCAGAATTTGAGGGAACCCACTTAATGCACCATGCTGTACCAGGGCTGGCTTTCTGTAAACAAGGCTGACCCTGATGAATAAGCCCCATTGCAGTTTCAAAGCCGTAAAAACAAAGCCGTAGGAACAGCTTCCTCTCCAGAGCGATCTCGGCCTTGAATGGGAAGCCTGGACTTTGAAAGTCATCTAATCTTACCTGTTAGGCTGTATCATACTGTATGGTTTTAATCAGTGTTTTGTAGTTGTTTTGTTTTTGCGTGGAGTGCCCTATCTGGGTGGATGGAGCAGCCAAGTAATTTCGTTGTCCCCAAAGGGGACAATGACAATAAAATATATTCTATTCTAAAAACAGAGATGTACAACCAGGGCCGTAGCTAGTGGGTGGTGAGGTGGGCCCCTGCTAGGGGCACAGGTGAGAGGGTCCCTTGCAAAAGCAACTGCTGAGACCCTCTGCCGGGTGCCCTGTAAAGCCAGCGCTCCCTGCCCGCAGCCCAGGCAGGATGGGGAAGAGGGTGCGCTAGGCAGCAGCTGCTCTCGGCTGCCCCCCTCGCTCCTTGGCCCTCCTGGCAGCCTGGCGGGGGAGCCTGCGCGCACCCCAGCGCCCCATCCCATTTGGCGGTGAGGCGCTGGCTCTGCCTCTCCTGGACCTCGCTTGGGGTTGGCGCTGGGAAGGTCCACCAGCCTCGGCCCCTGATGCTGCAGCCCACCTCACTGCCTCTCTGGGCGCTGGGGGAGAGTTGCCAACTTCAAAGCCTGCCTACTCCAGAGCCACTTCTCTCTCTCTCTCTCTCCTCTTGCACACCCTCCTTCAAGGATGCCAACTTGAATAAAATATATGGGCGGGGGCAGGTAAGCACCGCCCTGTGTAACCGAGACGGAGCACACACACACTGTTTGAATGGCAATGCCCATTAACTGGGGGGGACTCCTCAAATATTTTAGGGGGGCCAAGGAGTTGGCTCCTGTGCCCTCCTCCCTATTAAAATGGGGTGCTCCCCACTTTATGCGATTTCATTTATGCACACAGGGGCCCGGAACGTAACCCACGCGTAAGTGGGGAGACACCTATATACCGGCATCTAGGTCAGCCTTCCCCATCTTGGTGTCCTCTCTCTGTTTTGGCCTTCTTCAATCAGAATTCATTACAAAAAGGATTCATTACAAGGTGAAGTGTGTGAGGAATTGAATGGGGGGGGTGTTGGAGGAGAGGCGGAAAGAAGAGCTAGGGGGCGCAATCTGGACATTTCTGCCAGGGGCGCAAGATCACCTAGCTACAGCTCTGGGTACAGCCTATCCCAATGCAGTCCTTGTGGTGCTTCTGGTCTAAAATTGGTTTCTAACTCTAATTTCCAGTGCAAGGCATTGCAAAACAAGATAGAGATTCCAAGGGATGTGGACTCTGGTTGCCTCCAGGCAGTCCGTATTCGAGCGGGAGGGATTAAAGCGTAATTCAGGTTTGTGCAATTAAAATGGATTAAAGTGTTCTGTTGTCCCAGTGCAACAGTTCTATGGTATAAAAAAAGAACATTTCACAATTTGGAAAGTGGTTTAGAAATACACTGAAAAGTGTGGGATGAATGAAAGATTAATAGGAAGACGTATAAAATTCCTGGAAGCAAGTAATAACAAATGCTGATTGTCATATAACCTTACCACAAGCAAATTGGTGAATGCCCAATAAAGACCAGCTATAGTCTAATTTTTGCAGAAGCTATCTGCAAGCAATGAGGATGAATGCTCAACAAATAGGATTTCTGGAGAAGCCCTCTGTGTCTATAGGGAATCATTTACAGTATTATTATTATTTTAATGAGCTTTCATATAGGATATATTTCAGGCCAGTGGAGCTGGTCCATTAGGCCAAAGGGGCAGTCCCCCACCAACCTTTGTCTGTCTTCAACCACCTGCCTACCTTCTTAATTATAACCAGTCCAGGGGTTTCCCCTGCCTGTCCGTTTTTCTCTTCCTGCATCTCAGTGTTGTCCCTTGTGGGACTCAGCAGGGAGCAGGAGGATCGGAGCAAAACTAGAATTAGTTGGCTCCACCTACTGTTGGTCTCCCTCATTTCCAGCCCACCAGTTCCAGTGGGCACCAGCAGCCACTGTTTTTTAGCTCTCACTCTTTTTTAAAACCCATATGGGTCAACAAAGCAGCTCACCCAAAAAGCAATGATAACATGAAATAATGCAAGCCAAGGGAGGGTCTCTAGCTTGGTGGCAGGGCACTTGTTTTGGTCATTTGTTCAGTCCTCAGTGTCTCCAGCTTAAAAACAGTGTCAGCTAACAATGAATGGGAAAGACCCTTCTGTGCCTCAGACCCTGGCAAGCCACTGCCAGAAAAAAGCAGACAGAGCAGAGCTTGATGGGCAAAAGAATCTGGCTTGGTATAAGGCAGCTTACTATCTATCCTCCCTATGTACTAAATACATCACTAACCAAAGCCACAGCAGCTAAACAGAAAAAAAAGATGCTCCATAGAACTTAAATGAGCTCTGAAATAAAACTTTTGTCACTTGGTGCCCGAAAAAAGCCGATAGACTCCGTGTGATGGGAATTGTAGTTCAACCAAATACATAGGGACTTAAGGTTGAAGAGCGCTGCTACAGACAGCCCACAGGTTGGCTGCATGCCAGCCGCTGCATGATTGCACAAGGGTGACTACAGAGTCCAACGAAAGCAGGGAATGATGGAGGCCCCTTGTAAGCTCAGCAGAACATAAATAGGTCCCTGCTTGGTCAGACCAAAGCTCTATCTAGTCCAGAATTCTGCTTCCCACCATGGCTAGTCAGATGTCTCCAGGAAGACCACAAGTAGGGACTGTTGGCAACAGTCCATGCCCACTCTGTTGTGTCTCAGTGGTTGGCATTCAGCAATAGGCTGCCTCTGAACATAGGGTTTCTATTCCCACTTACCAGGAGTGCTGCCAGATCAGACTCCAGCAACCCACAGTTTCCCATTTCCCTGCAGTAGCCAACCAGATGCCTCTGAGAGGCCCGCAAGCCATTCATGAGAGCAACGGCTCTTCCCTGTGCCAGCAGTTGGTCTTTAGTGGAGGTTCCATTCAAATTTCACAACTAATAGTAGTTGATAGACCTCTTCCTCTTCCATGAATTTGCTTAATCTCCATTTTAAAGCCATCCAAATCAGTGACCATAACTTCATTTTGTGGTAGCAAATTCCATCTATTAATAAGGCACTTTGTGAGGCTTTCATCTGTTCTGAATGTACTGTCAGTCACTTTCATTAGGTGGCTCCTGAGTTCCAGTGTTATGGGAGCAGAAGAAAAGAAGTTCTCTCTCCCAGCTTTCTCTGCACCGTGTATAAATTTATTAAGCTTCTTATCGTGTTTCCAGCATCTAAACTAAAGGTGTGGAGGTATAATACAGGGACTCAGGAATTCTTTCCTCATCACTGGTGTGAGAGAGTTACAAAATGGTGGGGGGGGGGGCTCCTAAGGCTCCTCCAGACTAGGGATGTACGAAGTCATTGTTTTCCATTATGCCCCTTATTCATTGCATGCAGTGTGGCTTCTGTTCTGCTGCAGTTCATCATCCACAAAGTTCTTCGTCTCACATCTGCTGTGGCAAAATTATGTAACTTACATAATTACTTATGTAACACATGAAAGTTATGTTGCCATTATATTATCCCACTGCAATAATTTCAATGCAAAAGAAATGCAGTGCAAATTTTGCGTGTATGTGTGTTATCAATCACATATCGTTTACAGACTAACAACAACAACAACAACAACAGTGAATATCAATTGTGTCCCTTGGATTGATTTCTGTTCCAGACATGAGACGAATAAACGAACACCGGCAATTTCCTCTCCCGTTTCTGTTTTCGTCTGAATTCTCTGACATCCCTACTCCAGACAACCTGTTTATTGAGCCTTCATCCTCATTTGCTTGCACAAGGTTTATGCAGCGGTTACACTGTGTCTGATCTTTATTGAGCATTTGTTCTGATTTGTTTGTCAGGAGGTTATATGACAATGAGCATTCATCCTGATTTGCCTCCGCAGTGTCTATACGTCAAACCGTTAATCATTCGTCCACCCCATACTTTTCAATGCATTTCCCTGTCAACCCATAAAAATCCCTTTTTAAAAAGTGGCTTTCTTTTACCAGGCCCTTTAATCTACTTTCAGTGGGCAAACCTAAAATTCCAGCATGCGCTCATATCCCTGTCACAAAATACTGTCAGCCCAGAGGCAACCTTGGCTTTTGTTTGTGCTGATAGTTCTGGGAATGTTCCTGGCATTGGTATGTGCTGAAACCAGCTCAACACGCCCCTGGTCACTCCCCACCAGTAATTAAGCATATCAAGGTCCAGCTGCAGGGGAAGAGAGGTGCAAGGATAAGCGGATTACACTGCTAAATCCTTCCCTCTATCAGATAAAGAGAGAGAGAGAGAGAGAAAGGAGGGAAAAACCTTTTGTCTCAATAACAGGAATGAGCAGGGGCTGCAGGGGGTGGGTTTTTCAAGTGGAAAGGGCAGGAGGAGCCTTGAACGGGATTTGATGCTTATAGGGGGCCAGAATTTGACCGGCACAGAATCCCCATGCTGCTGTAATTTTGATCCACGCACCCACACTGCCTTATCACAAGACAGACAAGGGCAAATCTGTCAATTTTGGTTTCTCTCAGTTTCCTATTTCTCCACTCTTAAATTCAGTTCTCCACACTTCCAGATCAGTTTGTGGTTTTAATTTATTGGTTATGTCCTCATGAAAATTCATCAGCATTTGGGTGCGAATTCCTCCTAATTTACACACTTTTTCATGCAATTTTGCCCAATATGTACATTTTTACAAAGCAATGTAAAGAGTGCAGCCCCTCCCATGCGAGTCAAGGGGGAATGCCTCTGCTAATATGGCCCCTCCTGTGACAGATACACACACCATCTACAAACAAAAATATCTGGGTTTCCTCCCCTTCAGTGATACTGTTATTTCTCATGTAAACTTAGTTAATTGATTGAGATTTTTCTTAAATCAAGTGACAGCCCTGGCAAATGATGCATCCTGGGAAGAAGTATGCCACACCGGCCTTGCTAAGTCTTCTAACACCCGCCCCCTGAACCTTTTGCTTCTTCCTAACCAGTCCCTTCCTCCGTCCACTGCCGTCACTTGCCACATCCACCTGTGCTGCTTGTGGGCTACCTGTGCTGCAGTCACCATGTTTCCTTCTAGTGGTTTACATGCCCACACAGCCACAGCCTCATAAGCAGGCGTGGTGCACCAGGCCTGGCACACTGTGGAACTGTTGCCTGAGATGGCAGGGCAGAGAGTGGGTTGGTCAGCCTTGTAGCTGAATTGTGTGCAGTGGCTCTGGCAGATTTTATCTGCTATGCAGAAGGAATAACCAGCACATCCATGTTCCACCCTCTAAACTCTTCCTCCAGAAACAGAACCCATGCATCTGGTTCCATGGAATCAGATGACAGAGGTCTATGATGGTGTGGCAAAAACTGGCCTCAGTTACTGGCCACCCCATGGACTCTTGTCCTCCCTGCTTCCTATCATTTTCTGTCCTGGGCCACATGGGTAGCGCAAGTGTAGCCAAAAGGATGCACTCCAAGTGTTGTTGTGCTCCAACTCCCAGCGTTTCTCTGCTGGCTGGGACTGGTGAGAATTGTAGCACAACAGCATTTGGAAGGCACCATGTTGACGCTGTGGGCTAGCGTTTGCACAGGCGCCCCTTCAACCTTTCCCTTTGCTGCATCGTCGTCTCCCTGCTTTACTCGCAACAACTCGGGCAGAGCTCAAGCATTTAATTTATACGCTCCTCCCACTTCACCCCCCACTCCCAAGCCCTGATGGAGGCCACAGTGAAATTTATAGAGCACATAATTAACACCAGGTCCCTGGCAGTGCGAGGTCACCAGTTAGGTCAGGCCTTGCATGTGGTGGATCAGAAACTGAATGGCAAGGGCAGAACCCCAAGGAAGGCAGCTGGTCAGCTGGGTGGGGAGTTGGGTTTGTACTAGGGAGGATCAGAGGAGAGCAAGGCTCCAGTATGAAATACAGCCCCACTCATCTCTCTCTTCCTTGCCTCCTCTTCTCTCCCAGGATTGTGGCCACATTTTGAAGGCATGCTTTTACCTACTCGAGCAGCCTTCCCCAATCTGATGTGTTGGGCCACATGTTTCAGCCACGGTGGCTGTGTTGGCTGGGACAAATGGGAGTTTTAGTCCAAAACATCTGGAAGACACTAGGTAGGGCTTTAACAAACGGCAGTAGGTCTGTCAACTGTTTGGAAGAGCAGCTGCTGGGCATCGCAGAGAGTGTTGCTGTTGTGCTCAGGTCCTGGTTGTGGGCTCCTTATGTGACAACAGTCTGCTGGACTAAATGGGCTCCTGGCTTGATCCAGCCAGGCTCATCTTTCATTCTTATTAAGTGTGGAGAAAGTGGATGCAGAGAAGTTTTTATCCCTCTCTGATAGTACTAGAACTATGGAGCATTTGATGAAGATGAGCGTTGGAAGATTCCAGACAAAGTCCTTCTTCACACAGTGTGTAGTTAAACTATGGAATTAGCTCCCACAGGGGTGGCTGCCACCTTGGATTAGACAAATTCACGGAGAAGAAGGTTACTAGCCACAATGGCTTTGTTCTCCCTACACCAGAACATTCCAAACTTTTCCTGTTGGTGACACACTTTTTAGACATGCATCATTTCGCGGCGCAGTAATTCAGTTTTACTAGCAAACCGGAGGTTTAACTAACCCCTTTTGAGCCCCCGGAGGAGCGCGGGGAATGTTTGCGCGACACACCTACACACTGCAGCCGACACACAAATGTGTTCCAACACACAGTTTGGACAGCTCTGTCCTACACTTAGAAGCAGTATGCCCCTGAATGCCAGTTGCTGGGAATCACAAGTGGGGAGTGTTACCGCTGCTGTGCTCAGCTCCTGCTTGCAGGCTTGCCAGGGTCTCAGCATGACCACTGTGAAAACAGGATGCTCAACTAGATGCGCCTTTAGAATCCGTTATGCGGAAGGTGGGAGTAGAGAAAACCGAAGAGCTGAATCTGAAGCATCTCTCTCACAACACACTGCAGGCGAGTTCCCACAACACGGCAGCCTGATGGTGCTGACTGAATTTGCACCTCCTCGCACAGAAGCACTGGCTCACGCTCTTTGTGAGCTGTTAAATGCGTTTTCACGCAGGAGACTTAAAGCGCGTTTGAGCCTCTGGCGTGGTATTTGTTCAAGCGGGAGAGAATGTGGAAGAGGCAGTGGGCTTCACAGTTGGGTTACAGAAAGCAGCAGCAAAGCATTTGAGAGTCTGACTTAGGCCCTGCAGAATCCGTGGAGGGTTGGTGTGCGTGCGCATGTGTGTGTCCACACACAAATCCAAACACAAATGGATCCTCTCTTGATCTCAGGATCTGGGAGCATAGCTCTTCCCGCTGATTGTGAGGCAGACAACAAGGTGTGTGTATTTCTTTTCCAGATAGATTGAAGGCGGCACAGCAAAGGAATCATAGTGTGTTGCACACTCATTTATTTTCTATCCTCTGAATTGTTGTCTGCCATTGGACAGGGATTTTATTCTAGGTTTCTGAAGCACCACACGCACACACAAATATGCACACAGGCCCATAAGGCCTGTGAATGGGAACAACAGCAAGGTAATGCACACTAAAACTATGCGGAATGTTTCTTTCATGTTTTTTTTACCAACTATTCTTCATCACAAAATAAAAAATAAAAAAATTCCTTCCAGTAGCACCTTAGAGACCAACTAAGTTTGTTCTTGGTATGAGCTTTCGTGTGCATGCACACTTTTTCATCAATTAATGAGAAAATAATTTGCATTCAGAAATTTTTAAAGGGGAAGAGAAATTCCAGTGAAATTATTATGGGCAGGGTGTAGGTTTTCCCCACGTACCTTATTTTTGGGGTGGCCAAGGGGTCTTGTGGATGTCCTCTCTTTCAACCCACAAGTCATTTCTCCAGTGGTCTGAATTCTGTAGCCTTCCGAAATGGCTGCACTTTTTTCAAAACCTATGGTATACATGGCTAGGCTTTTCTGTAAGTGTGGAAAGTCAGGGAGGCTGCCTTCTATATGCCTAACAGCTGTTCCTTTCCTTCTGTGGGCATACTATTATTTTAAGGTAAAAGGGAGAACTTCCCTATAAAACAAAATCAGTGAGCCCACCCATTTTGGGGTTGTATGCAATGTGAGTCATACTCAGAGTGGCCCTGTTGAATTTGATCAGTGTGATTAGGTTCCCATCTGTGCTCTCTATACCACTTTAAATGTTCACGGCTTCCCCCAAAGAATCCTGGGAGGGGCAGCTTGTTTAGGGTGCTGAGAGTTGTTCGAGGACCACTATTCTTCCAGAATAATTATTAGAGTGGTTTAATAACCAGTCCCTCATCCCAGGGAACTTTGGGAATTCTAGCTCTGGGAGAGGAGTAACAGCAGAAAACTGTTTCTTGTTTTTCTTAAGTCTTTTATTTTTAATTGCTGCTGCAAGTGGCAACAACAGCAACTGTCTCAGCAGCCTGCCCAATATTTTGCATCCTGCACAATGCCCCAGATTTAACATCTTTAAGAGGAACTGCGTGTGTTTATGTTAAGGGGACTCACAGCCACCCCCACCCCCCCAAACAATGGTAAAGAGTATTTGGAGAAAATTCAGCAAATTGGGTTTCTTTTTCTGGGGTGGGGAGTTGAGAAAAGAAAATTCCCAGATCCCCCCCCCAAAAAAACAACAACAACACTGAAATATTTTCACTCAAGTCTAGTCTTAACTGTGCAATTTTCAAGCTTCTTGGGGGGTGGGAACCTCACTCTGTTTCGACGTTTCTTCTTGTTGTTTAAATTCTCACAGCTACACACATGCCACATATGTACACAGAGATAGATTGATCAGCAAGTGGATTACCAGATGGAGACTTATCACTGGCATGTGGGATCACTTCTGAAGTCTGCCATTGACCTTCCCAGTGGCACTTGACCCTCAGTGACCCTTCCTCTCTGTAGGCCTCTGTATATCTATCTACTCTGCATCCCTTTCTTTGTGTCTTTGAGTTCCCTCGCTATGCACACCCACTGCCCCAGGGTAGGATCCCACCATAATGCACTTAAACAGTACCCTTTTGTAAACCATTGAGATGCCTTTCCCAAGGCACAGCTCTTATATATGTATGCCACTTTCAATGTACATTGCACTGAACAAAGTAACATAAGCAAAAAAGAGCAAGCCAAAGAATTTAAGAACGTAAGAGCCTGACTGCTGGATCAGGCCAAAGACCCATCTAGCATACTGTTCTCACAGTGGCCAACCAGAAACCTCAGTGGGGAGCCTGCAAACAGGACCTGAGCGGTCCCAACCCATGGAGTGCTCCAAATAGCAGTATTTATTTACATGCAGCATTATCCAGGTGATATCAAGTTTGCAATCTAATTGCAGAACGGAGGAAGATTGCAGAGGCCGAAGGGCTGGCAAGGGGAGAGGAAAAGGCAGTGGAAATGAATAAAAAAAATTAATAAATTGTCCAGTAGCACCTTAAAAGGTAAAGGGACTCCTGGCCATTAGGTTCAGTCATGTCCGACTCTGGGGTTGCAGCGCTCATTTCGCTTTATTGGCCGAGAGCCGGCGTACAGCTTCCGGGTCATGTGGCCAGCATGACAAAGCCGCTTCTGGCAAACCAGAGCAGCGCACGGAAACGCCGTTTACCTTCCCGCCAGAGCGGTTCCTATTTATCTACTTGCACTTTGACGTGCTTTCGAACTGCTAGGTGGGCAGGAGCTGGGACCGAGCAACAGGAGCTCACCCCGTCGCAGGGATTCGAACCGCCGACCTTCTGATCAGCAAGCCCTAGGCCCTGTGGTTTAACCCACAGCGCCACCTGGGTCCCATAGCACCTTAGAGACCAACTAAGTTTGTTCTGGGTTTAAGCTTTCGTGTGCATGCACACTTCTTCAGATACACTGAAACAGAAGTGACAATTTTTAAAATTTATTTTGACTGCATCAGACCAACATGGCTACCTACCTGAGTTAAGAAGGCAGTTACAGTTGAAACACTTCTAGATCTGCATATTTAAGAATACAGGGGGCTCCCTGTGCCTGGTGCATTTGCTGCTGTGAACTTTGTAGAATTTGGAGCATGAAGTGGAGAAAACATAAACTCTTCCTTCTGTGCAACTCTTACATAGCAATAAAATGGTTGCCCTGTGCCCCCTAGAACTACTTCCCTCCAAATAGCACTGCACGGAATACTTTGGTTCCCACTTGGTGTTGTCAATGCTATGCGAGTGATATGAAAGGTCCCCAAATCAGGCTGGGGTGGGATGAACTGAAAGGAAAGATCTTTCCATCTTCAGTGCCTGGACGGCTTCCATATCTCAAAAGGTCCTCTCCCCTTATATACGCCCACAGGCAGGGTGGCCTTTTACTGTTAGAACAGTGATGGTGCAACATTTTAAATGTACTTTTAATGGGCCTGTAATGGAAAGTTTGGTTTCCCTCTGATGCTTGCCTGGTTTGATTTTGCTCCAGTGGGTGTGGCTCTTATTTGTTCTACAAATCCTGATAGACATGCCAGCTGTCCTGTATAATATAGTTTTGTCCCGTATTTCAGGTCTTCTCTCTCTCTCTCTGCCAAGTTAGGAATACGTGTGAAAGGGCACGTATTTAAGCTCTGGGTAGCCAAAAACAGACATATTTCCAAATGTGTGTGTGTGTGTGTGAGAGAGAGAGAGAGAGAGAGAAATTCCAGAGGGAAAGAGAGAGAGAGAGAGAGAGAGAGAGAGAGAGAGAGAGAGAGAGAGAGAGAGAGAGAAATTCCAGAGGGGGTATCCTGATAGGCTGCAATAGATTGAAATGGATTACTTTGAAGTCACTTCAGCACCAGATTGGGGAAAAATGGCCCCCTTACCCCCAAGCTGTATTTTGCCAGAAACAAAGGTGATGTCTATGTTCTGCCTCCACTTGTTGAGTCATGATGCCTCTGAACACCAGCTACTGGAGATTGCAGGCAGGGGGAGTTGCTGTTGGGCTCAGATCTTGCTTGTGGGCTTCCCGCATGCATCTGGTGGGCCACAGTGAGAACAGGATGCTGGGCGAGATGAGCCCACCAGGTGCTATCCAGCAGGACTCTTCTCATGTTCTGTGGGTGTACCAGCAGGAGTGCAGAGAACGCTCTGCGAGCTGCTCTGCGAGCTGCAAGATATCTGTGCATCTGTGGGTGGTTTCTAGTGAACGGAAAGGCCATTTATGAACCCACTTGTCTTTGTTGGCTGCAAACCTGAAAGTGGAGCCCACCGGGGCATAGAAACACTAAGGGAGGGCTCTGCCCTCGGAACCCATAGGCGAAGAAGAGGAAATACTATAGATGGGATGGAGCTGAGTGTTTAATTATTTAAATATTTATTAAACCACACTTCCACATAAAGTATAATAGGGAAGGATATAGGCTTGGAAACCACAGTACGACTATCAAAACATTACATGCATCAAACAATTGGCAAATAATCTCAGGCTCGGAACGCCTGTCTGAATAATGCGGTTTTTAGAAGATGTCTGAAATGTGGGAATTAGATTCTAGCTCCCATAAGTATCACCTACCTGTCTTGTATGTTTAATCTAACAAGTGCAAGTATGCCTAGGAAAAGTTATCTGTTATTTAAACTTTAAAAGAAGAGTGTCTTGCGTAATTTTTATAGGAGGGAAAAGGGAACTAATTATAGGGTTAAACATCCTGGTCTCTTCCTTTTGCTTAGCTCTGTAAATGGGAACTGGAATCTTAATTCCCACATTTAAGACGATGTCTAAAAGCACGCCGCAGCGGCTCCACTATTGGCCAGGAGTTCCACAGGGCAGGGCCTGCCACAGCAAAGGTTCGAGCCCTGGTAGAGGCCAGCCAAACCTCAGAGGGATGCGGGGGACCATCAGGTGTGCCCCATCAGATGGCCCCAGCAATCAAGGAAGAGCAGAGAGAATCAGGCAACCTTTAAGGTACTCTAGGTACCCTTAAGGTTAATGTCCTTGTGACTTTGGGCATTAATACAGTAAACCTGAACCTGAGGTTATGGAATTTGCTTCCCAGTGAGGACCCTCTCCATAATGCCTGCATTTTCTCTTGAAGTTAAGCAGAGATGTGATGGTCACCTTTGGGGGATGCTGTAGTCACAGGTTTAATGCACAAGCAGGGAGGGGCTTGGACTAGATGACTCTTGGAGCACCTCACAGCTATAGGTTTGTTGTGCCTTATATATTCAGAATATTGGACAGTTTTTATGCTCAAGTGAGCATTTCAGGATATTTCATTGACAGCAATAAAAAGGGGGGATGTATCCTGCTAAGTTCTGCTCAATAGACCAAGTGAAAACAATGCATCTCAGCAATGTCCATTAGTTTCAATGGGCCTACTGTGAGTAGGACTAACGTTGGGTACAACCCAGTTTCTTTTTGTCATTGATAAATTATCCTTATGGGTCTGGATTAGAATGAAAAGGGGGGAGAGATATGGAGTAGAATGGGGGCGGGAAACAATTTTAGAGGATGCTGCTTTCAATGCAAGATCCAGCGAGCTCTTATTTACCAGGAACAGCCCTTATTTTCTGGTACGTGTCCCTGGGAGCTCACCAAAGGTTGATAGGAAAATCTTTTATTTTGTCCACATTTTTGCTTTTTGTGGATGGCCCTATTAAATGTTTGAGTGTGAAACTGCTTGCATTGTCATCCTTCTGGGTTTGGCCCCTACCTTAAACTCTATAGAAATTAAATCCCTAGGTGGGTTACATCTTGTATTTGGCACATACATGTACTTAAATGTTAGCAAACGACCACTAAAGCACCACACAGTGCACAGACTTCCATTTCATACACTGCGGCTGCCGAGAGAGATGTTTTGAGCTGTTGATAGCAGCACATTACATGACAATTGCGTTTTTCATCCATATCTTTAACCAAAAGAACAAGCACACTCTTGGCTTTGAAAATGAGTGGCGGGCAGGCTAGCAGCAGAGTAAATGAAGGCAGCACCCAGCCATTCTCCAAAGAGCCTTAAACAAATCTTCCCAGTGGGAGGAGAATCTAAGAATCCAGCCTGTTGAACCAGGCACAGAACCGTGGCTTTATTTTTGACTGCTTTTTCTTTTATTGTCTTTGTCTTAGTCCATCCATAGCCAAATCATATTGTTCCTCTCATTGCAACTTGGCAAAAACAGCAGCCCTTACTGTCATAAGAAAATAAGAAGAGCCTTGCTAGATCAGGCCAGTAGCCCATCTAGTCCAGCATCTAGTTCTCAACAGCTAGATGCCTCTGGAAAACCTGCAAGCAGGACCTGAGCACAAGATCACTCTCTCCAGAGCATGGCCAGCTCAAGATGTTTTGCTGCCTGAGGTGAAGGACAAAATGATACCCTCTCCCAAGGCACATGCAGAAGCCAGTTTGACTGGTAGCTGAATTTTACCCTAAAACTAGTGAAAGGACAATGTCTTCCACTGCACTTGAGGGCAGCAGGCTAGTGTAGGGGTACAGGGCAGGCCTCACTGTACTCACAGCTCTGTGAGGTCCCCACACCTCAGCATCTGCCACCTGAGGCAACTGCCTCACTCTGCCTCATCATAGGGCTGGCCCTGAGGCACTTCATAGCCCTCATTCGTCTGTCTCTTTTAAAGCCATCCAAGTTGGTGGTCATATCACTGCCTCTTGTGAGAGTGATTTTCATTGTTTAAAAATGCACTCTCTGCAAAACTTCTGGTCAATGCCTTGGCCATTTCTCACCTAGACTACTGCAATATTCTTGTCTTTTATCATCTCATTTCTGCTATCGCTATCCAGCACTCTACTGCCAACAACAGAACAACAGCAAAAATGTGTGCACCATAGGTAGAAAAGTCTCTTGCACCACTTAAAAACAATAATGATAGTGTTAGTCCATCTTTGCTCAATGACTTCTGCATGGGCTGGAAGCTAGGGCTTGAGAGACAAGTCTTTCCCCCAGCCCCACCTGGAGATGCCGTGGATTGAACCTGGACCTTTCTGTATGCAAAGAGGTGCTCAACTACTGAGCTAGGGCCATTTACCTAAAGAAAGTAACATTCTAGTCCTCATGTTTTGGAATAGGGAGGTTATTTAAATAGAGGAATCAGAAGCTTCCTCATGCTGTTGGATCATTGATCCATCTAGCCCAGTATTGTTTACACTGATTGGCAGCAGCTCTCTGGTTTCACAGCAGGTCATCTCCCAGCCCTAACTGGAAATGCCAGGAATTGAACCTGGGACCTTCTGCATACAAAGCATGACCTCACTGAGCTGAACTGAGCTGTAAAAACAAAGTCTCTTCCTTTTTGTCCAGTCTTCTCCTTGCCCCGTAGTGTGGTTAAGATTTTCGATGAGTGGAATCACAGTGTATAAATATCTGCTTTCAACAGTGCAGGGCTTTTGCTGCTACTAGCAGCCGAGCCATGACCTTTGCGGGGACAATGCGGGTGTAACAGGAGCGTCCCCCAAGGCCCCCCAGATGGCAGGCGCCCTTCTGGTGCAGAGTAAAGGGATTCCCTAGAAGTGATTTGCTGGTGAAACTGAATCCGCTGGCCTAGCGGTGCACGATTCAAAGCCTGGCCTTTCTCCAGACTCCTATAAACCAAAGTGGAGGAGGGGAATAGTGCATGTATGTGAGTAGGCAGTTGTCTATGCTATTGGTCCTATGAGAGGGAGCAGCAACAAGCGGAAAAGGTGTCGCACTGATGCCGCTGTCAGTTATCAACTTTGCTCCTGACACCCAAATTGCTGTCTTCTTTCTGCAAGCGGGTCTTGTCTGTCAGGGGAAGTGCAAATTTAGGCAGAGCAAACAGCTGTCGGTCCCCTCCTTTGCATGCTAGTTCCTCCTTCTCCCCACTCCCCCCATACCTACAGAGAAACACACCATGTATTAACCACGCAGCAGCTAAAAGCATCTGCTTAAGAAACGAACTATTAAGCTCCAGGATCATCTTTTGGGAGTCTAGCATTTGCATGCATGCTCAAGGTGCATTCTATCGCCGACAGCTCCAAGCAAGAGTATAATATGCTTGTGGGCGATACCGTTCAGCCTCCTGAAAAATCTCAGCTTTCGTTGCACACTACCTAGCAAACAATTGCTCAGATGTTACTAGCACACGCACACTGAGCTAGGCAAGGTTGCACCCAGAAGACCTGTTTATCGAACATTTATTGTTTTATGAATCACTTTCCCTGAAGCTATTTGCAATTCATCCTGATTTCTTTGGGGAGGTTAAACAATACTGACTATCGAGTATTTGTTCTGATTTGTTTGTGGGGAGGTTAGATGATGCATCGAGCAATAGTTCTCCCAAAATTTCCAGCACATTTTCCTGTCACAAAGTGAACGATTCTGGGCATAAGTGGCTTTGTTGTGAGAGAGCATCCAATCAGCTTTAATAATTCAAGCCAAATAATTCATTATGTGATGGGATGTCACCCAAAAATAGTGACAGTCTGGAACTGCCCCCAGTCAATTGTGACCCAAAAGAAGACAGGTAGGGGAGAACCAGCTTCCCTTCCTTGTCAATCAAAGATAATTCTGGGCTCACCATTGGCGATCAGGCAAGTGATTACTTCAACACTTTGATTTTTTTTTTAAAGCAAGCACCTGGATCCTTAGGTTGCAGCTAGTTTTAAGTGGTGATCCAGTCTGCAATGTAGTGCAGAAGCGAGCAGACAACCCCTCCCCTGCCTCTCCAATCACCAAATGAAATGTTGGTGTTGCTCCTTCCCACACTGTCTCCTCTTGCTTGCATGGTCCAGTCTGGTTGGCCTCCTGTCTGCCTTTGCAAGACGAGTGGGAAACCAGACTGAGGTCGGTTGTTCCGGTGAGAAAACACATGAGCATTGTCTCTCCCTGCTGGGTTCCTGCTTCCCTTTGAAAGGTGAGAGGCAAGCTGGGTGTGCCTGCTGTCTAGTGCATGCATTTATGGCACATTTGTTCCTTGAACCACCAGAGGAGCTAGAAGCGAACAACATGGATAGGCGGGCGCGCACACATATGATAGAGAGAGAGAGAGAGAGAGAGAGAGAGAGAGAGAGAGAGGGACGTGTTCTATGGATACTGCTTCAGGTCACTAGAAGTGCTATAGTATAGCCCTGATCGTGTGCTTTCATTTTGTTTCAATTTCAGGATTAATTGATTGATTCCAGTTTAAAATGCAAGTCCTGCTGAAGGCCCAGCAGGCAATGCAATTTCCCCGTGCTTCACATAAAGATGTAAGAGTATTCCGATGAAAACGGAAACAGAAGTGGAAATTGCCAATGCTTGCTTATTTGTCCCATGTCCAGAATGGAAATCAACACTGTTGTTGTTTTCAGTCTACAAATGACATGTGTATGGCGGCTTATCCCCATTTAAATCCTTTGCATTGAAGTGAATGGCCTTTGCATTGGAATGAATGGTGTAGAAGTAATTACATCCTTAACTATGTTAAATTCACAGCCTACATAAATCACGTAAATAATACAGTAACATTAAATAGCAGTTAGTGAGACAAATAACATACCGTAGTTATTGGTGGAAACTGAACTGCTGTGGAATGGAAACAGCACTGATTGTGATGAAGACAAGTCAGAATGGAAATCAATGCCTCTGTGCATCTCTGGTTTGTCCCCCCCCCCCAAGTATTTTTAGACTCCCCCTCCCCCCAAAACCTGAATAAAATAAAGCACAAATGGTTGAAACACTGAGCAGATACTGAAGAGCCCCCCCCCCCGCGCACGATATCTCCTTTGGGGTGGTCCTTTTGTTACCACTGTGCGAAGCTAGGCATCAAGATCCGGCATGGTTGGGCATAGGGATGCCAGAGAATTTCAACAAAAGCATCAAAATGGTAGTGGAAGTTGTAGCTGCTGCTTCCAGCCTGCCACCAATATGTAATTGATTAGCCCCTCCCCTCGATTTGCATTGGGGTTGCTTTGCATTGAAATGAATGGGTTCGTTATGTAAGTTACATAGTTCTGCCATAGCAGACAGCATGGTGGTGAATATTGTAATTTTTGGCAGAAGGTGAACTGCAGTGGAACGGAAATGGTGCTACATGTAATGTATACAGGGTGGAAAGGAAAACAGTGCCATCTTACATCCCTATCTGGCCACCTGCCAACGGTTCACACACCCTCAGGGGGATCCCTGGCAGGAGTACCCCTGGACCTGCTCCTCCTTTCACCCTTGCAACTTGCTTGTTCACCTGCCTCTCAATATGGCCCAGAGGAGCAGGAGCTGCCATCTCCTGCTTCCTCATTGGCTGTGTTTGGCAAGGAAGCAGGTGGTACCAACAAGGAAGCAGAAGAGCAGCATCAGCAGCTGGTGATACTGGCAGTGAGGAGGTGGACTTGCTAAGGGAGGGGAGCCCATGGAGGGGGTCCTGTCTTAGGGCCCCTCCAAAACCTGGAGCTAGCACCGCTGCTGCGGTTAATCTATTACAGGGCCAAGCAGCTTCCTATGGTCCTCTGTCTCATGCAGAGAGCAACCCAGCTCTCCATGTTTCTATTTTAGCCCCTGTATCAGCTGCCAGTCGCAGAGGAACATAGTAAGTTGACCGCTACTGAGTCAGGCCATTGGCCCATCTAACTCAGTATTGTCTACACTGGTTGGCAGCAGCTCTCCAGGGTTTCAGACCAGGAGTCTCTCCCAGCCCTACCTGGGACCTTCGGCATGCAAATCAGATGTGTTCCCAAACAGGAATATAGGAAACTGGCTTACAGAGGATTGTGTTCAATTAAGCCCTACTCAGAGTAGATGCATTACAATTAATAAATCTAAGTTAGTCGTGTCCATTAACGTCAGTTGGTCTACTCTGAGTAGGACCAGCGTTGATTACCACCCACTGAGATGGACCCTTGTTCCATGTAGCTCAGTATTGTCTACACAGACTGACAGCAGCTCTCCAGGATTTAAGGCAGGATTCCTTTCTCAGCCCTACCTGGAGATGCTGGGAACTGAACCTGTGACCTTTCGCATGAAAAGCACATGCTCTAGCACTGAGGCACTGCCCTTCCCCAAATAGGATGAGCCCATTGTCCAACTGGGAAGACCGAGGAGGGAGGTAACCTCCCCCTCCTGCCACCACTATATTTCCCCCCAGAAGGGTCTCCAGCCATTAACTCCTATGGCAAGAAATTGCTTGTATTTGGCCAACTATTTTACATAACAAAGCCAAACCTATTTGGCAGGCTTGACCGCTCCAGCAGGCCTTCTGTTGTCCAGATACCAACCTGAGACAAGCACAGAATCCCTGAGGTGGGGGGTGGAATACTTGACCTGTCTCATTGCAAATAAATCTAACAGCTTTAGAAAAGGCCTTGCACGTCTATGGTGGCCCCAGGGCTTCCTTTGCATCTAATATTCTATTTGCCCAATTTAATTACTGTTATTTGATTTATTTTTTACAGAGCAAATGCACTTGTCGGAATTAACCTCCCACCCAGATTCTATCCATTCCTTGGTCACTCTTAGTTGTCCATACTTACCCGGCTTTGCCTATTCATTTCCTGCTCTTCCCACCTTTTGGCAACCGCAGCCCCACCAGAGTCGGACAAACCCTGCTGAAAAGCGGGGCATTTGTAAATGTTTGCCCTGCACTCTGGAGATACAGCATTCACCCCCTGAGCATGAAGTAGAACAATGGTTTGTCATTATCCCCCTTTGCCTGTTTTCTATCAGATTGTTGGGTGGTGGTTTTTTTCATCAAGGTTTTTTTTTGTTTGTTTGCTCTGGATCCCAAACCTCTTAGCAATAATATTGCATGATTGCTGAAAGGGTTGTTATTTTTCTAGTGTTCCCAAGGAGCTACTGCGCAGGCAGAAGTCTCCCAGTGGAACTCCCAAGAGCTTGGCAAGCGATTGGGCTTGCACAGCTTCTGGCTAATGATTACGAGGCGGCAGCTTGTATGTGTGTCTCTGGTTTTTAAGACCCCCCTCAACCAAGATCAGAAACCACTTGAAGCTGAGCAGGACATAAGCACAGTTAGACTTGTGCTAAAATAGCCTCCTCCAACCCGCCTTCCTCCAGATGTTTTGGACTACAGCTTTCATCAGTCGCAGCCAGCCCCACTTAAGGACATGTTGAGCATGAGAATATTAATCTCAGAGTCATGGGTTCGAGCTGCACATTGAGCAAAAGATGCCCGCATTGCAGGGGGTTGGACTAGATGACCCTCATGGTCCCTTCCAATTCTACAATTCTTTGGTTCAATGATTCCATATGAGTGTGAGTAGAAAATAGCCTACTGTACAAAGGTAACATACTCTTTCATTGCTCCACCCACTTTGCCTCTTGCCCTGCCCACCACTATTAAAAGGTAAAGGGACCCCTGACCGTTAGGTTCAGTCACAGATGACTCTGGGGTTGCGGCGCTCATCTCACTCTATAGGCCGAGGGAGCCTGCGTTTGTCCGCAAACAGCTTCTGGGTCATGTGGCCAGCATGACTAAGCCACTTCTGGCGAACCAGAGCAGCGCACGGAAACGCCGTTTACCTTCCCACCGGAGTGCTACCTATTTATCTACTTGCACTTTGATGTGCTTTTGAACTGCTAGGTGGGCAGGAGCAGGACCAAACAACGGGAGCTCACCCCGTCGCAGGGATTCGAACCTCCAACCTTCTGATCGGCAAGCCCTAGGCTTTGTGGTTTAGACCACAGCGCCACCCGCGTCCCGCCCACCACTAGTATGTCCCCCCCAAAAAAGGTTGCTAAGAAGGGAATGTGCCCCTCAGACTAAAAAAGCTTTTCCACCCCTGTTCTACTGTTTATAACAAGTTGGGAGGGGAAGGAATTTTTGTTGTGACCATGACAGGAGAGAAAAGAGTTAAATCTCCCAGCATGCTACAGTCCTGATGAAAATGGTCCCCCACTGCACTTCCAAATTAAGACAAGAACAACAAAGTGATTTGGAAGGACACGCTGAGCGTCACATCCAGTTCCCCACCCCCCTGGAAGAGAAAGAAGCTGAGAGAATGGGCAAAGAGTGCAGATAGCGAGGAGCAGCAGTGGTGAAGAATCACATATCGATTTGAAATAAGCAGCTAAAAATCTGTGGCTGCAAACCCCAGGAAAAAAACAAATGACTGAGGAAGAGTCGGGAAGCTTTTGTGAGGCCGTTTAAGATGGAGGCACTCAGACTGCAGGAAACCAAGTGTCAGCAGCATGAACAGGAAGAAGAAGCACTTAACAGTCCTATGCAGGGCTTAAGTCAGGAGTGAGGAACCTTTGGCCCTCCAGATGTTGCTGAACTACAACTCCCATCATCCCAAGCCTTATTCTTCTTCTGGTGAAGATGCTTTCCCTTCTGGTCTAGATGAACCATGCCCATGTCCAAATCCAACACACTGTGGTTAATGTGAACTACGACATGTTAAAACAAGCCAGCTTCACATAATAGTTTAAGAAGCTGGCTTGTTTCCACAAACCATAGTTAGGATTAGCCACCGTTAATCTCCACTGAAGGCTCTATGTGGCTCATCCTCAGGAGGCTAAATCATAGTTAGTGTTAAGATGTGAACTGGCCCCCTGTGTTCAAGTGGGCTTGATAACAGTCCCGGATAAATGCACATAGGAGATGGAGCTTTTCAGAGTTTCTGAAAAGTAAGCGTCTCTGAACTACTTATTTCTGAGTGTTGTGCTCTCAGGCTATACATTTTACACCAGAAATTCCTAGTTTGAGATATTTATTTAGTTTCATTGAGCAAAGCGGGGTTTTAAAAAATCTTCCCAATAAAAATCTTCCAAATTTGAAATGCAAAATAAAGTTTGTGAGAGGTGATCAGTCTGGTCATAAGAGTCCCTTCTATGAGTCTTGGAGGGGGTGGGGGTTGTTTTAAAACACCAGATGGGCCCTCGCTCACCTATTTTTCACTACAGAAATAAAGCAGAATGTAATAAAATGCTTTAAACTCTGTGTTTCAGCCTTTAAAAATGCTATAGGAAGTGCCCCTCCCCTCCCTGAACTCTCTCAGTAGTAGCTGTAGTTCTCATAATGTAACTTCACTGTACGATGTGGAGCCTGTGGTGCTCCAGTGTTATTAGACTACACCACCCACCAGCCCCTGCCAGCATCAGCAATTGACAGAATGGCAGAAGATGTAGTCCAGCAACATCTGGAGGTCCTTCCCTAGGGATGGGCAAATCTGACAGCTTCAGTTTCTCTGTCTCTCTTTTTTTCCAAATTTAAGTTCAGTTCTCCACATTTACACATCAGTTTGCATTTTTTATTTTAAAAAATCCTCCTGAAAATTCACCAGCAGCTTAGAGTGATTTCCCCCCTAATTTACACATTTTTGCATGCAGTTTTGTCTTATATACAAATTTCAGCAAAGCAAATTTCCCTAAAAGAATGCATTTTACCATATTATTTTCAACATTATATGCATTTATATGCATACTTTGCCCTGGTGTATGTATTTTTTGGTACACATTAATTGCATTGCAAAATTCACAGAAGTGCAAATTTCAAAGGATGGTTGTCTTTCAGTTTATGTGCTGTTTCTGGAGAATGTGAATTTGGGAGTTTCAAGTGTGAGCTGAGTCGAATTTCTCTGCCATCCCCGGTTTTTAAGAACGAAAAGGCTGGTGATACCTTTGAATCTGCTTGTTTTCCTCTTCCATTCCACCTCCCTCCTGCCTTTTGAATCCAATCTCTTTGCTTCCCTTTGCAGCAGACTGTGAGCCATTTGCTTAAATTGCAAATTGCCTTTTGGCACTTTGGAAGAAAAGTGGAGTATAAATATAGTAAAAAAAAATAATAATTAAAGTCTACAGGAGGCCTGCTAGGGAAAAAAATAAAAATACAACAGTAGGAAAGAGCAACCTTCTTTCCAACTAGAGGTATATATTGGTTGGATCAAGCAAGAGGAAAGACCAGTGATAAGGAACAGAGATGGGGCAGGGAATGGTCACTGTGGCAACCTGCTTGAGCCACTGCTAGCCCCCCCCCCAGCTTCCTCCTCAGCCACCCTCTGCCATTCTCTATCTCTGGGACACAGTTTCTCACCTGCTGGGAACAGTGCCTGCGATTCTTGCCATTTGAAATACGTCACGTCTTCCCGGCGCTGCCGGGATAAATCAGGCAGAGTAAGGCTGCTAATGAGCTGCTTCTGCAATTTCTTGCAAAAATTGACACGTCTGAAGGAGGGGAGGAGGGGTGGTGGTGGAGGGGAAATGGGGGGGGCTTAATTGGGGAAGAGCTGAACCAGTTAATTAAGAGCCAGGAACAAACAGGATGTTGGTAGCGGGCCATATTCCCGCACAGTTGCATCTGTCTGCTAGGACAGGGGTCTGCAACCCGCGGCTCCGGAGCCGCATGTGGCTCTTTTAAACCTTTGCCGCGGCTCCGGGGTGGCGTGTCTTCTCCCGCTCCCCTTTCCCTCCCGTCGCGTCGGTGTGTGTAGTCGGGGGGCAGCGGGAGAGCGAGCTGCAGAGAGAAAGAGAAGTTGGCGAGCTGCGACGGGCGCGTCGACGGCAAACCAGAGCCGAGCGCGGAGCCCGAGAGCGAGAGCAGCGCCTCCTCCTCCTCCTCCCGCTTCCTGGCTGGGCAATTGACAGAGCTCATTATCATGCTGCGCTCACTCACTGCCTGTCTAGGGCCGGAGGGAGGGAGAGTGGAACGCACGCGCACACAAAAGCTGGTGTGTGTGTGTGGAGAGGAGGCAGCGAGCCCCAGACAAAGCCCGTGCAGCGCGCACACAAAAGCTGGTGTGTGTGTGTGTGTGTGTGGAGAGGAGGCAGCGAGCCCCAGACAAAGCCCGTGCAGCGCGCACACAAAAGCTGGTGTGTGTGTGTGTGTGTGTGGAGAGGAGGCAGCGAGCCCCAGACAAAGCCTGTGCAGCTGTATTTGAGCTGGGCCAGCGCTGGCAGACGTGCTGCCATCTCGCAGGAGGCTCCTGATGGACGCTTGCCTAAATCACAGCGGCGCGGGGTGGCAGGGGGCGGGGCACCGTACGTCATGCGCAATGATGTCACATGGCCCCGCCCCCTCGCCTAGGGCGCGAAAAGCGGCTCCCAGTTTTTTTTTCCCCTTCGGAAACGGGTCCAAGTGGCTCTTTTTATCTTAAAGGTTGCCGACCCCTGTGCTAGGATCTCTGCTGTTTTCGGGTGGGGCTGCTGGTGGTTTAGACCTAAGGCCTATCTACTCCATATTCCTGCTTCCTACAGTGGCTTCTGGGGAACCAGACTCCGGGACTTGACGGCAACTTAGCCCTCCCCTTGCTGTCTATTCCTAAGCAACTGGAATCCAGAGGTAGACTGTCTCTGAACTGGGAGTTTCTTGTGGCCAAAGTGCCACCAGTGCAGCCTCCTCCTCCGTGAATTTGTCTAAGTTCCACTTAAAGCCATTCTAAGATTAGTGGCCATTACTGCATCTTGCGGCGGTAAAGAATTCACCCGTTGACTTCTGTGGGGCATCAGCAGTTTGTGTCATGAGGACTATGCTCTTAGGAAGACCCATTAGTGCTGGGGTGGGTGACCTCAGGACCAGCCCTCACCCCCCACCAGGCCACACACCTGACACACCCTCCCCTGGTGATATTATCTGGCTGGAATGTGCCCTTTGTTTGCAATCATGACTCGTGCTTCCCTAGATGGAGGAAGGAGAGAAGCATGCACCTGGCCACACCCAGTTTGGCCACACCTCTCTTTGGCATGTGGCCCTTGAGCTGAAAAAGGCTCCCCACCCCACCCCACCCCTGCAGTGTTGGAAAGCAAGATGTGCACTTTGCGGTAGAATGGGACCACGTTTTCTGTCTTCCGGTCACAGGATCTATGTTCCTTTGGGGCATGCAGAAATTGGACAGGGGATACTCTCCCCACCACCCCACGCCAGGAACAGCTTTGTCCCCTGGAAAGCAAAATGTACACTTCAGGGGACATGGAGGCGAAAATGAGCACCGCCAAGTTTTTCTCCTCTCCTTGTTGGCATGCCGAAATTCAACAAGAGAAGCTTCCCCCTCTCTCCGTGGCTCAACCAGATTCACCTTCTGAATTCCTGCCTGATGCACTTCTGTTAAAGGCACAGAAAATGGGAGCAAAAAAGCACTAACACTAATAATACTTTACGTTTTAAATTTACAGCTGAGAACTGAACTGTTTAATACTAAAATCACAATAAAAATATTACAGAGACACAACAAGGCCCATGCATTATTTAATGAACTAGGAGTGGCAAAGTTTTGTATCCATTCACTGCCATGCTCCAATTATTAATAAAAGGCTTCCATGTTTTCCTCCACTGCAAAGAGTTAAGTTTCCATCTCATTTTAATAACACCCTATTCATAAATGTCATTTTTCAAGATCACCGCAGCTATTCTCTTGCTAAAAAGACTCCTAGTTTATTTTATTTTATTTATCTTGCTATATACATATTCTAGCAGTTGTTATTAAATTCCCAACACGACTGATGCATCTTGAACACACATTATCTTTAAGAAAGCCAATAAGTAACACATTGGAGACTGTGGTGGAGGATGCCCTGGCTGTCTTAGCAATAACTCCCAATATCGATTTTCAGTAGCTCTTTGTTTTATTTTTTTCACAGTCCCAACTCTGGGCGTATCGAGTTAACTCCTACCGTAACTGTCGCACCATTGCACATACATTTAATCCTGTCAGACACATAACACAAACCGCCACTGCTCAGTATTGTTTGTAGTGCATCTGAAACAAGGCAAGTTACTTACAGCTTTGTATGCTGCCTAATCATCACCATTTGTTTAGCACTCTCTTCAAATCTCTTCACACACATGCAATCCTTGCACAACAACCCTGTAAGGTTGCCTTCCCCAATATAATACCATCCACCTGGAGATGTTGGAGAATTCCAACAAAAAATGGGAGGGAGAGCAGAAATTGGTGGTGGCCACTTATTCATCTCATGTCCAGAACAGAGATCAATCCAGTAAGTACAATTGGTATCTGCTGCTGTTGCTTTCAGTCCACCAACAATACACAACTGATCAAATTTCCTCCCCATTTGCATTGTGTTTCCTTTGCACAGAAACGAATGGGGTGGAATAATGTAGCAACAACTTGTGTAATTTATCTAGTAAATACCATAAGCCTTGTAAATTTGCCACAGCGGACAACAAGAACAACAACAACACAGGTTTGGGTGGAGGACGGACTGTAGCAGAATAGAAACGGTGGGTGTAATGATTGATGGGAGAACTGTGCCTTCTTACATCACTACCTCCAGATAAACATCTGGACTACAACACCCATCAGTCCCAGTCGGTATCCCGGAGAGCCAGTGTACATTAGTGCAGGCAGTACTGAGCTGGATAGACACATGGTCTGACTTGGCCATCTTCCTAGGTTTAAATCAGCCCTTTAGTCAAAGAACTATGAGGACTAGAATTTTGCTTTATTCTTAGGGGACGGGCTATTGCAGGAGCAGGGAAGTCTCCACTTTGAATCTCAGTGTAGCGACTAACTCAATACGTTTGTTCTAAAGCTGATTAGGGGCAGGGTGGGAGGAATCTGTCCTGCTCTGCTCGTCTGCCTTTAACAGCATATTGGTCTTCAGAAACCAACAGAGGAGGCTTTTCACAACATGGAGACACATGTTTTTAAATAGGGGTTTGATGGGCCACCTCTCAGCTGTGTTTTCTGCATTGCAGGGTGTTGGGCTAGACAATTCCATTACAGTGGTACCTCGGGTTACATATGCTTCAGGTTACAGACTCTGCTAACCCAGAAATATTACCTCAGGTTAAGAACTTTGCTTCAGGATGAGAACAGAAATTGTGCTCTGGCGGCGCAGCGGCATTGAGCCCCATTAGCTAAAGTGGTGCTTCAGGTTAAGAACGTTTTCAGGTTAAGAACGGACCTCCGGAACGAATTAAGTACGTAACCAGAGGTACCACTGTATTCCATGTGATAAAATGCTAATGCCTGAACATCATAGGCACAGCAACAGTAGCTGGTTGAAAAGTTGGCAACCCTACCAACCTCACCATCTGCAATAGGGTGATTTAAAAACAACAACAAATAACCAGCCTTACTGAGAGTGCTTTGAACAACCAAGGGAAAGTGCTACTTAATTGCTAAGTAAAATGTTGATTGATGTCTGCTTATCGCTTTCGAAGGTAAACGGTTGAAGGCTACACCGCTTTGCCCTGGCCAGAAGGTGGCACTGCAGACTCGTCACACACTGTGCAGTGTGGGACAGGTGTATGAGCACCACCTTGCCTTTGCAGAGCCAAAAAGGGTGGGTGGGGGATGGGCAAAAACATTGACTGGAGTTGTCTCCCACTTACCATTTTTTGCATGCGGACAGCCAGCCTCATGGGTGCAATAGGACAACAAGATCCTAATGAGATCTCTCTCTCTATCTCTCTCTCGATCCCCACCCCCTCTCTCTGTGTGTGTACTGGCTTCCTCTCCTGTCCTTCCAACCCAAGCAGCCAAAAACTGCTTCAGAGGTTTGCTCACAAGCAAGGCAGCTGCCACACACAAAGCAAGGTCAGCATTAGCGATCACTGGATATTTTCTTTTTTAGCCAGTCCATCAAGCAAAAACACCATCCTCCCTCATTTCCCCAACAGTGGCGGCACTGCCTATTGATTCCAGCAAGCCAGGCGGTCAGGCAGGCAGCCAGGACTCCTGGGTTCTAAGGCCAGCCTGGAGTGTGTTTGTGTAAGTTCCAGCAGTTAAAGGAAAACAGCAAGCAAGAGGGGAGAGAAAGGGAGGGGGGCTGCGAACGAGGACTTCAGGGTTCTTGGAACAAAATGACTCCTACGATCACCACCCAGCTCTGGGAAGGAGACAGGGTCTAGTATAGAATGGCCAATTGTTGTGTGGAGCATGTATCTTTGGCACAAAAGAGGCGATAGCTTTCCTCCCCAAGAGCAGGTGTGGAGAACCTGTAGCCCTCCAGATGTTGCTGAACTACAGCTCCCATCAGCCCCAGCAATGTCTAGAAGGCCAAAAGTTCCCCACACCTCCCCAGGAGTATTGATAGTGGTATGTAGGTCCATATATTTGCCTGCTAGTACATTGTACACCCATCCCTGCTCTGGACTCTGGTTGTGCACAATTACTTTTTTTTTTTTTAAATTTATATTTATTTAATTTTCCAAATTTTACAAGCACATAACAGTCCGGTTAAATTTCCTTTGCCTCCCATCTCCCACCTTAGGAAGCAGTACATACCTTCCCTCCCTCTCACGGAGGTATTTTTTTAAAAAACAATGATCATTTAACCATCTAAACACAACCCTCACTTTGCTTGGGCCTGATCTCCTTCCAGACCAGGCCTCTACATTTCTAACTATTATCAAATGACTTCCACAGCCCCTCCCTGCTGAATTCTTAAATAATACTTGGCTCACGGGTTCTTATCTTGGTCTTAATACATTTATCATCTATTTTTTAACTTAACTTGAATATATCTGCTTCTTTACAATTTCCTCTTAACTTCAAAATACCTTAGATTATAACTTTCTCTTAATCCTCCTTACAAACCTTGGTTTTACCCTTGGCCTTACATCCTAATTTTTAAACTTAATTTCCCCCCTCTCCCCCCACACCCCAGAATCTGGTGTCCGTTTTTCCTTTCATACCAGAAATTAAAGCATATACTTTTGTCTCCAAACCATTAAATCAGTCCAAAAAAACAATAACAACATCTCAACCCACACCCACTCGCTGTTTCACCAATGTCCAGTTCATGTAGTCCATCAGAGCTTCTTTCCAAGTGATTTGCTGCAATCTTCTTTTCTTCCTTCGCCTTCGTCCTGCGTCACAATCCAGGAAAGCCATATTTACTTGCTGTGCTTGTTGCGAGCTCTTTTTCTTGCTGACATTCTTGCTGACATTCCATCTCTTAAGTTCTTTCTTTTTCTTGCTGGCATTCCTTCTCTTAAGATTCTTATTTTTCCTTGTCTTCCTATAAACAGTCCTGCTTCCAGAAGACCCGTTACTGATGCGCGGCTGGGTGCGAAAACTGTGTTCCATAACTAAATCCTCATTCTGGTTCTCACACACATCAGCGTGAAAACCTTCTGGCAACAGTTCATCCGGTATGAGTTGGTCCAAACGTCTCTCCAGTCTTTCCGAGGCAGCATCAAAGGCATCACTAAATTCTTGCAATCTTTGTAGAAATAGGTTAACTTGTAGCTCTGCCTTTGAAATGCCTGTCATTTTGTCAAATAAAGATACAATCTTTCAGTTGTTTACTTCACTGCGACAGTTGTAGTTACAAAATAGCGATCTTCGCCAGATTCCTCCGGCATGAGGGAAGAGAGGGGCTGGTTGCGCTGAGACTAAACTTTGATCAAACGCCACTTTCACTTTTGCCTCGGCTGCCATTTCCCGTCTCTAAATCTTCAACAACGATAGGGCTGGCCTCCATTTTAAGCCCTATACTTTGCTCTCAAATTGGTCCAAAACGTTCAATTTACTCACGATCTCCGAGTCCAAATCACTAATTTGTTGAGGAATCCCAGCGCACGAACAGGAGAAGTCACGGCAGCTGCGCCCGTCAGGGGGATAGATGTCATCAGATCCGATGGGCTCCGGCTCCCCCCGCCCGCTTCCCGGAGACCCTTATTAGGGTCTCCTCGGGAGCAGGAGAGCCGTTAACGAGCCACTGCCAGACCAACCGGTCCCGGGACGCCCTTCCCGGGAGTTTTGGGGGCTGGGGCGCTGTCCCAGACACCCCTTTCACCCCTTTTTCGGACAGGGAACATCAGAGCGATGTTCCCCCCGACTTCTCCCTCCGGCGCCGGAACCGGAAGCCTCAATTACTGTTGTGGAAAACCTGAAGAACCTATTTGATCAGATGTAACTGCTGGACAAACAAAAAAAAAAAGTGTCTTTGCCGTGGGTGACAAAGCCTCCAGTCATTTAAGAGTTGCTTAGAAATAGTTCGTTTGGTATCTTGTAATGCCATAGCAGTGCAGAGTTAAGAAGAAAAAAAAAAAAAACCCTGCAGAAATAAAGGCGACCTAATATGTATGTTCTTTTGATTGTTATATGCATTTCTGTGTGCACTTTAGCCTAGTATATGCAGGTTTGCACACATTACTTCGCTGGAGAACGGCATTGCAATTTTTGGATGAGTGCGAATTTCAAAAGATGGCTGTGCTTTCCATTCATGTACTGGTTCAGAAAGCTTAGATAAGGTAGAGTCACCTTTAAATACAAACTGGATCAAATTTATATCCCATCTCTGTGCAGATATTCCCTCTTTTATATGTTGGTCAAAGGCCTTCTGGCACCAGTTTGGTCTTGTTTGGTCGTCAGAGAAGCTGGGATTCTCATTGTTTCCAGATTATTTATGCATCTAGCTCAACGTTGTAGCCGATGATGTGTGTGTGTGGATGTGTGAGCTGTGAGGGTCTTGCCCTGTGGGGGACATTCCTGGTCCTTTTCTGCAATGTTCAGGTTAGTGTACATCTAAGCTCAAGGTTTGGGGGAGGGGCAGTAAATATGTCTTTTTTTGTGGTCAGAGTGCCATTGACCAAATAATAGTGCATTAGTGGTGGATTTATACAGGATTGTCCCCATATCATTCCACTTTATTAGTTCCTCTGTGATGCTTCCTCCATGTTTACTGTAACGCTGCTTTCTGGAGGGGCATTATTTGCAACAGTGCAGCGAAAGTGAGACAACCCAACCACACTAGAACATTTGTGGTATGAAAAGGTACAGGATTCTAGCAGAAAGTTACAGGACATTCTCAGATTGGAAATGGAGCATTATGTCTGTTCTGAACCTTTGCAGGCGTGGACACTGAAAGTAAAAAGGTAAAGGGACCCCTGACCATTAGGTCCAGTCGTGTCCGACTCTGGGGTTGCGGCGCTCATCTCGCTTTATTGGCCGAAGGAGCCGGCGTACAGCTTCCAGGTCATGTGGCCAGCATGACTAAGCCGCTTCTGGCGAACCAGAGCAGCGCACGGAAACGCCGTTTACCTTCCCGCCGGAGCGGTTCCTATTTATCTACTTGCACTTTGACGTGCTTTCAAACTGCTAGGTGGGCAGGAGCTGGGACCGAGCAATGGGAGCTCACCCCGTTGCAGGGATTCGAACCGCCGACCTTCTGATCAGCAAGTAGGACTGCCTATATAACTGCCCTGATACCAGCATGTGAGCACAAATCATCACAAATGGACATTAGGAGAGGCTCTTACTTTTTTTTCTTTTTAACTCTTACTTTTTTTTCTTTTTAAGTCTCTGGTTTATTTTACTTGTGGAGATCGAAGGAAAAGTATTCTACCCGATTGCACATTGGGAAGAAATAGAATTAAATAACTTTATAAACATATTAGACTGCTTCTATTTTTGTTCAGCCTGTTCTGCAATGATTTCCCAATCCTTTTACCAGGAGATCTTTGGCCACAAGCCTGGTCTGGCTCTCTGTGGCCGTGATTCTCTTGCCATTTCTGTGAAGGGAATGGGTCCCAGGGGTTAAAACAGTGTCGGGGCGGGGCGGGGGGGAGAGAAAGAGAGAGAGAGAGAGAGAGAGAGAGAGAGAGAGAGAGAGAGAGAAAAGCTGGGACCCATAACATCTGGGCTCTTCTGTATGAGGGTGGGGATACTTTTGTGGCGGGGGGGCACATTTCCTTATGGGGAACTTTTCGGGGGCCAGACGTTTAACCTTCAAACATCTATTGAACATTTTTATATTTTGCAATAGTTAGGCAGGCAATTGAGAAAATATATTTCCATGAGAGTTGATCTCTGATTTTTAAATTGTACGTGTGTGTGTGTGTGTGTGTGTGTGGTTGTTGTAAGCTGCTTTGATTGTTTTGTAAATAGTGCTATACAAATTATTGTATAAATGAAAGGGGGTGGAGCTATGACAGTGATTTTGTACATTTGGCTAAATTTCAATCACAGAAACGTCACTGGGGTGTGTGTGTGTGTGTGTGTGTGTGTGTGTGTGTGTGTGACACACACACCCCTCTCTAGCTTCCATCTGGTCAGACAGGAGGCAATATTACAGTTCAAGGACACATCTCTTAGATTTGTCAGCAGCCTTCGATATGGTCGATCATGAACTTTTAGACCACCGCCTTGCCGACGTGGGGATTCAGGGCACAGTCCGACAATGGCTGCGCTCCTTTATCTCAGGTCGGGGACAGAGAGTAGCGCTAGGGAATGAGATGTCCCCGCGGCACTCCTTGGTGTGTGGAGTGCCGCAAGGTGCAATTCTCTCCCCAATGCTCTTTAACATCTTTATGCGCCCTCTCGCCCAGATTGTCCGGAGCTTTGGGATGGGTTGTCATCAATATGCTGATGACACCCAGCTTTATCTGTTGATGGACGGCCGTCCCGACATAGTCCCAGACACACTGGCCAGGTGTTTGGAAGCTGTGGCTAGATGGATGCGTGGGAGCCGATTAAAGTTAAATCCTTCGAAGACAGAGGTCCTTTGGCTAGGTCGGGACGACATGGGGTTGGGGAGCCAACCCCCAACCCTTGCAGGCGTTCAATTAGTGCCAGCGCCTCTTGTCAAGAGTCTGGGGGTAACCTTTGACGCCTCCCTCTCCATGGAGGCGCAGGTTGCAGCCACAGCAAAGGTGGCATTTTTCCATCTCCGCCGTATTAGGCAGTTGGTCCCCTACCTCTCTCGCCCTGACCTGGCCACAGTGATCCATGCGACGGTCACCTCCAGACTAGATTATTGTAACTCGCTCTATGCAGGGCTGCCCTTGAAGCTGACCCAGAAACTCCAGCGGGTGCAGAATGCCGCAGCAAGGCTCCTTACGGGGGCCTTGCCGCGAGATCACATTCATCCAGTGCTTTATCAGCTGCACTGGCTCCCGGTGGAGTACAGGATCAGGTTTAAGGTGCTGGTCTTAACCTTTAAAGCCCTACGCGGCCTAGGGCCCTCGTACTTAAGGGACCGTCTCTCCTGGTATGCCCCAGGTAGGACCTTGAGGTCATCAAATAATAACCTTCTGGAGATCCCAGGTCATAAGGAGGTCAGGTTGGCAGCCACCGGGGCCAGGGCTTTTTCGGTTCTGGCCCCGATATGGTGGAATGATCTGCCACAAGAAACGAGGGCCCTGCAAGAGTTAGCACCCTTTCACAGGGCTTGTAAAACGGAGCTGTTCCGTTTGGCTTTTGGGGTAATTTGTTAGTGTAACTTTTAAAATTCAAAATTTTTAAGTTTTAAAGTGTATTTTATATCTGTATTTTTAATCTGTGTTTTTATATTTGTATTTGATTGTTAGCCGCCCTGAGCCCGGTTTTGGCGGGGAAGGGCGGGATATAAATAAAAGTTTATTATTATTATTATTATTATTATTATTACATTTGAGGAAGGCATAAGCAATTGAATAGGGGGTGGAGCAGATTTGGTGTGGGGTTAGGCCTGGCAAGAGAGGCATAGAGGCCTGCATTCAACCCCTATGCCTGTGGGTTCTCCATGACTGTTCTGTGCCCATACCCAGTAAAGGAGATGGCAGACATATAAGCCTATAAGGCCATGCCTTATACTAGGAGTAGCCCATGCTAGCTGGGGCTGATGGGAGTTGCAGTCCAACAGCATGTGGAGAGCACCACATGAGCTACCCCTGCCTTATGCTTTGACTAGCTGTTGGTCCCTTTTGCCCTGCATTGACCGTTCTAGGTGGACATGTGGTCTGTGTTGGTGTAAGACAGCCCCCTATGCCCCTGTTACCACGTCCCCGGACAGTAGACAGAAAACCTGACATCAGTGGTGGAATGCCTGCTTTACAGAGTCCCAAGTTCAAATACTGACACAGTTCAGAGCTCAGGTGACGAGAGACACTCTTCCCTGCCTGAGTTCCTGCTGCCAGCCGAATATGGCAATACTGGGCGAGGTGCAGAAAAGGCTCTCCTGATTTACGTCATCTTCTGATATTCCTATGCTAGGGAATGAGGCTTGCGAAACAACACACGCACAAACAGGTGCACTCTTGCCGAGGATGCCCAGTGAAAGGGGCCAGCGAGAGTGGGTGAACGGGGGAGAGAGCGCCTGCCGTAAATCCATCTACACACACACACAACCCCCGTCTGAATCGGGTGGGCCTTGCGTTCCTGACCACAATGAAGGCTTTGAGGTTGGGGAAAAAGAGCTCCCATTAATGAGCGAGTGTCTCACGGTCTGGCCTTGCTTGCAAAGAGCTGCTTCCTGAGCCACCCCCCTCCCAGGCACCCAGCTGCAGAGCCTCTGGCATAGAAAGGGGGGGGCGGGTTCCCTTCTCGCCCCTTCCCCACCTTCACTCGGAAGCTCTTCAGGCCTCCTTCGTTCTCCAGGATTGGCATTGCAGGATGGGTGTTTTCCAAGCACGCATCCACTCCAGAGCAGGTATACAGAAGGGAGAAGTGGCATTTGTTAAATTGTGTGTGTGTGTGTGTGTGTAATAGAACACCCCCCTACTCCCCAGCTGTACTGAGCCCAAAACAGCCTCTTCCTTAACTAAGCCTGCAAGTCACTGCTCACTACATTAGACTGTAGGGTCTTGGACCACTGCTGCCCTTTGACTCCAGGTGAGGTAGCTTCCAGTTGCCCAATGTTAAGCTGTAGATCTCGGATCTAGTTCTCAATGTTGTGGTTCACCCTTGTTGGGGCTAGAGATGGGCAAATCCGTCAATTTCACTTCCCTAAGTTATTTTGCCAATCTTAAATTCAGTTCTCTGCATCTTTCCAGCATTTTGCAATAAATTTCTTCCATCTTTATGAGAAACCATCAGCGTTTTAAACACATTTCTATATGCGGTTTTGATCAACACACACATTTTTGCAAGCAAGTTCCCCTAATATAAGGCGTTTTCATGTGTTATTTCATGAATATATGCATTTTATGCACATTTCCACCTAATGTAAGGCATTTCCATACATATTTATTGGTTGGAGAACTGCATCACCAAATATTTTGAAATATTGGATTTTGAAATATTGCAGTATTTTGGTTTGTATATTGGTTAAAGAAGCATGAATTAGGTAGTTTCTCATAAAAATAGAACTTAGGTTTGCCTAAACTAACATGTTTTAAGCTGGTACTGAAAAAAGTACCATGGAAGTGCCTGCCTTATGTCAATAGGCAGGGAGTTCCAGAGTGAAAGGGCTGCCACACTAAACCATTGATTTATTACAAGCGCGGAATGAGTATTATGTGGTACCTAGTGCTATTTTTCTAGAAAAAGAGGTGTCGGAACTCACCATGAATGCCTCCTCTTAAAATGGCAATGGCGCCCACCTGAGAGGTGCTGGAGCTGAGTTCTGGTGAGTTGCGGCTGGGGGGGGGAGCCCTGGTGGTACCTGTAACAGTGTCAGTTCCACTGAGCAAATCAGTTGAATGGGCATATATGGGGAAAGGTGATCCCGCATCATCCCAGGAAATGCCACCACTGCTCACAAATCAGAAACTGTGCTGACAATTACAGCCCCGTGCTGCCCCCGGACAGAGCAGCCACCAATAAACTAATAAGAATAAGAATAAGAAAAAAATTATTATTTATACCCTGCCCATCTGGCTGGGTTTTCCCCACCTGCAGCACATACCTCTGCATCACAACACACATGACAAAAAATCCGCCTTATTTAGGCTCCTTACTCGTATTGTTTTATGAGCAAAATGTAGAGCAGGGGTAGGAAACAGAGAAGACGCAAAATATCCCCAAACCTGCACAGAGCACACAGCCCTCCTAAGACAAGAGAGTGCAGGACACCCACCAGGCAGGGAAGCACTCTTTCGCTAGGAAACCAAGGGAAGGGCGTAGGTCAGTTGCAGAGTTTCTGATTTGCACACAGAACATCCCAGGTTCAATCCCCGGCATCTCCAGGAAGCGCTGGGAAAAGACTCCCTGCTCGAAGCACGGGAGAGCAACTGCTTGTCAGCAGATACAACATTGAGGGTCCGATTCAGGATAAGAAAGTTTTATCTGTTTCTGCAATATACAACAAGAGCAGCCAGAGACTGACAGCAGCAGCAGCCTCCAGTGGCTGACCACCGAGCACATTGGAGTTAGGAAGCAGGAGAGGAGGGTTCAAGTTCCAAAATGAGAAAGCAGGGGGAATATGCTCTTGCTCACTTTTTGCATGCCTGGGGGGGGGGTGTCACGTCACAGGCAAAAGTGAGGGAGCCCCTGGGACTCAAACTCTTGCTGCAAATGCCGCTGAGCAGCTCTCAGCCACAACAGCAGACAGGAATCAGACACCTCACGGGTCATTCTTCAGCTCCAGCACCCAGTCATAGATGCCAGGAGCACAGAGGCCGCAAGTACATGGGAAACTGCCTTAAACTAAGACGGTCTAATTCTGTATTACCTATACTGACTGGCTCTCCAGGCCAAGGTTTTATTTCGCCCCAGCCTTACCTGGAGATGCTGGGGGGGGGATGACTGAACCTGGGACCTTCTGCATGCAAAGTAGATGTTGCATCATTGAGCTATGTGCTTATGTTCCCAGGGTAAAACCCTACCTGCATTAGGAAAGGTGTGGATTCTCCCCACCTACCCACTAAGATGCAGCTGAGTCAGTCAGGAGGAAAGCAGTATAGACAAGCAGCCAGGCTGCTGCATGGGCCCTTTGGGTCCCTACTCACAGCAACCCATAGGACCAATCCGCTCCCTGCATTTGCTTGATAGGCCAGCCCCACCAGGTAGCATCCCAGCAGGCCTCATTGCCTCTCCTCATTGCTGGCTGCCTCAGTCAGCCTGACAGCAGCGTGCATCCTGAGAGGGTCTGCACCCTGGATCCACAGGCAGTGTTTAGAAAGGAGTCAGAGAAGGAGGAGTGGTGTCACTCAAGTGCCCAGGAGGGGGTGGGCAAATTTGTCAGCTTTGGCTTCTCTCATTTTCCCAGTCTTAAGTTCTGTTCTCCACATTACTACATCAGTTTGTGATTTTTTAAAAATAAAATAAAAGGTCCTCCTGCAAATTCACTGTCATTTTAGTGCAAATTTCTCCCAATGTACACATTTTTGTATGCAATTTTCCTGAATAGAATGCATTGTTGTATGTTGTTTTCACTGATACTGTGTATTTTTATGCACACTTTATCCCAATATATGCATTTCCCTACACATTACTTGATTGGAGAATTGCACTGCAAAGTTCAGAAGTGTGAATTTTGTACAGTAATGGTGTTTCAGTTTGCACTATGTTTTGGAAAGTGCGAATTAAGAGAGTTCATCTTTAAATGTGAACTGATTCAAATTTCTCCCCTGCCTTGCTGTAAATTAAGCAATTTGCAAAGGGATTGCCGATTGCCAAATCTAGGAATTCTTGTAATTCTTGTGTTTCTTGTAATACAGTATTAAAACAATTTTTAAAGAAATTTTAGCTAATAACATATACCTACAATCAATTTCTGCTACTATTATGCCTTTTGTTATGTCACTTACACTAACCTATGCATTTATGCAAACCTTTTGCTAGTATATTTATTTTTATACACGTCACTTGGTTGGAGAACCGCACTGCAAATTTCGGAGGAGTGCAAATTTTGAAAGAGTGCTGTGTTTCAGTTTGCCTTTTGTTTCAGAAAGTTCAGAGCTCTATGCATTATATATCTATGCAGATATCCACTCTTCTGTATGGTGGTTAAAGGGATAGGACCCCTATTTCTCCTGGCACCTGCTTAGTCTTGTTTAGTGCTCAGAGAAGCTTGAATCTAGTACTCTGAGCACCTTTCCTTCTGCACTGAGCTCTAGCTTGCATCCAGTGGTTTGTGTGGCAGTATTCAACTAAATAGATACGCTAGCTCAAGGATTTCCACTTGTGCTTCCCCTCTCCTGCCCTCATGCCATCCCCAAATCTACTTCAGAGGGTTGGGGAAACCCCCAGAACAGGTTTAGGGGGCACAGGGAGATGAGAGGGAGACGTTCCTTTGCACAGCCAAAAGTCCTTGCATCAGTGGATATATTTTGCTGGGTTCCACCTCCAAGTCTCTCTCCCTCTCTCTCTGATGTAAGCCACCTTGAAGGGCTTGGCATTAAAAGGTGCTCTGACTATGCAGTGATGGGGCTGTATAAGGGTCAGCGAACCAAATCTGAATGCTAGCAAGATGGAGGCGGTCCTCTGGGTGAGTGTCTCCCAGGTCTGAGAAATGGGTGAGTCACCTGTTCTGGATGGGTTCGCCTCCCTCTGAAGCATCACTCTGCAGGCAGATGTGAAGGCTGCTCTAGATTTATAAGCTGGCCAACTAAGTTTTACACACATGCAGCGCTATGTCACAAAGTCACTTCAGAAGGGGGGCAGGCAGTTAGAATGGAGAAATAGCAATCGGAAATGATGCTGAAAGTATTATTATTTATTAAGTTTCTATACCACCCTTCATCCGAAGATTACAAGGCAGTTTACAATATAGTACAACATCCCTTGCTTTCACTTCTTGCTTATCCCCACCATCTGGTAACTCAAGAGGTAGAGTGCTTCTGAACTTGGGGGTTCTGTTTTGGGCTAATTGCACTCAAGCTGCAATCAGACAGATATATTTGAATGACAGAAGCAGTGAGGAGACCTGAGGTACTTCCAGACAAACTGTTAATTGAGCAGTCGCCCTGATTTACTGGCGGAGAAAGTGGATGACGCTGGTTATTTATTGAGCATCCATCCTGATTTGCTTGTGGGGAGGTTAGGTGGACTTGTGTCAAGTTGTCACCCCCACCCTTTTCCAGAACATTCCCTCATCGCTTTCCTTGTCACAGAACCCTGGTCCTTTGGGGGAAGGGGGGGTTAGTTGTCCAAGGCTTCCCAATCACCTGTAATTGGACAACCTGAATTTGCCGGTATGTGATTGAATCCCACCCAAAAATAGCAGCAGTCTGGAAGCGCTCATGGTTCCTGCAAATCCTGGAAATGGATCTGGACTTCCTCCCTTCTTTGGTTCTGTAGCTGCTTCTCTCCAGCACAAAAATAGAAACAAAAACATGGGAGTCTGTGTTTCGGGCCTCCTATGCCATCCGATCACTAATAGGCCCTTCAATGCCTCAACTAAGAGCAGACCCCATTGCTCTCTCTCTTCCTCCTTCTCTCCCCTTCCCAAATCCACTGATTTATTCAAATCACGGTGCTCTCGGAGGGTGGGGGGAAGACCACAGATCCTCTCTGCATTGCAAACCCTTGTCTCTGGAGAAAGACTTGTCAGTATTTCCGCTGGGTAAATACTGTCATCCCAATATTTTCTGACCGCCATTAGCCACTTGGAGAAGGGGGCTGCGTGGGCTAATGGTGAAGCGCTGTCTCCTGTGACCAACCAAGCAGGCTAATAATGAAGGGCACGAGTCGCAGCTAACGAGACATGCAATCTGTACACGGCAGCAAGGCAGCAACGGTGGGGGGTGTCGCCTATTTTTGTCCTTCCTGGGCTTTTATTGCCTGGAGAATTCACTTTAGTGGGGTGGGTGGGATCTAAGGTTTGGTGCTTTGAAATATCCAGAATGGGTAGCCAGCATTTCCTATGCAAAATGCTTAATTTACAGCAAGGAGATAGGGGAGAAATCAGATTCAGCTTGCATTTAAAGGCGAACCTACCTAATCTGCTCTCTATGGTTTTTTAAAGATACAAATCAAAACACAGCCATCCATCAAATTTCTCACTTCTCCAAATTTTGCAGCGCAGTGCTCCAGCCAAGCAATGTGTCCAAAAATATGTTTATAAAGGGAAAGTCTCCATTAGTGGAAACAACGTACAAGAACGCATTATATATGGGGAACTTGCTTTGCAAAAATGTGTACAGTGGGGGAAGTTCACACATTTTCATGAGAACTTTTTTTTAAAAATTGCAAACTGGTGAAGAAATGTGGACAACAGAACTTAAGAGTGGAAAAATGAGAAACCGAGAGACCCAAAATTGACAGTTTTATCTATCCTTATAAATTACAGCTTATACCTACGATCAGCAATAGGGCCTGTGAAGCATCCTAGCAGTTGGGGACGGTGTGAGGGGGGGGGGGAGTGCACGACAACAATACTTAATTTGTGGAAGTATATGTGTGGAGTGTGTAATAATCCAGGAACTGTTCTCAGAAGAACTAGGGTTCAGTCCTGGTATGTGAGAATAAATAGTTTGTTTTTTTAAGTGCCCTTGATAATCTGTTCAGTACTTAGCACCCCACCCAACCACGGTCATAATTTGCTATGAACGAATCTGCCAAATTTGGTTTCATTCAGTTTCACATTTGGGTTGTCATTCATTCATAGATAGATGAATAAATAAATAAATATAGATAGATATAAGCATTTTATTCTGCATTTCTCCTAATGTACATTTTGCCAAAAAGAAATTGAACAACGAAAACCAACAATACACATGAAGAGAAAAATAAACGTTAAAAAAAACTAACTAATAGAAGTTCAGCACAAGTAGCTTTTGATAACAAAGTCAAAAGAAAAATAAGAAAAACCAAGAGTGCATAAAATGGATACAATTATTAAATTTTAGATGGGGTATTAAAACACAACATATTGTACAATGAAATAAATAGGAAGGAAGAAAACGGTCTTGCTTGTTTGTAGACGCCACTCAGTGAAATCATACATTAAAGGGATTTGCCATCTGTGTGACTGCGATGTCATATATTTAATAAATAACTCACAGATAGAGATGGAATCAGAAGGATCAATGTCACCCCTAGCTGCTTAAATATTACATGCCAATTTATCTGAAATAGCAATAAACATAACTTTCTAGAACCAGTTATCTAGGGTATATAATAAAGTGTCTTTCCAGCCCAAAGCAATTACTAATCCCTAATATACATATTTTTGTATGCAATTTTGCCTAATACAGACACTCATGCAAGCCATTTCCTCTAATATAATGTGTTTTTGTATATTATTTTCAAAACTATATACATTGGGTTGTATCCAGTTAAGTCCTACTTTGACTAGGCCCATGGAAATTATTATTCTTATTTTTGTTTATTGATTTGTTTATTAAATTTGTATACCGCCCTTCATTAGAAGATTGCAGGGCGGTTCGCAGTGTAAAAATACAAAATGAAAACACAAAATACTTTATAAAACAAAAATAAGCCAATACCCCCCCACACACACATATTTAAAGGCCACAGAATGTTAATCAACCAAAGGCCTGGTTATACTGAACTGTTTCCTCCTGGTGCCTAATGATATGTAATTAAGGTGTCAGACGGGCCTCCCTTGGGAGAGCATTCTACAAACAGAGCCACTGCAGAAAAGGCCTCTCCAGACTTCTCATGAAGGAGGCACATGAAGACGAGCCTCAAATGATGATGACAATGTCCGAATCGGTTCATATGAGGAGAGGCAGTCCTTGAGGTATTGCAGTCCTGAGCTGTTTAATAGACCACAGTCATGTCCTTCAGTCTCAGTGAGTCTATTCTGAATAGGACTTAACACTGGATATTCCCATTTTTATGCAAACTATCCCCTAAAATATCCACCTTTGTACACATATTTTGATCGGAGAACCACATAGCAAAAATTGGAGAAGTGTGAATTTTGAAGGATAGTTTAGCTTTGGTTCACTCGTCGTTTCAGGAAGTGCATATCATGTATGTTCTCATTGAAATATGAAGCTAAATAAATTTCCACTCCATCCCTAGTCAAAACTGGGGGATCACGGTTAGCCTTCATGTATGTGTGACTGAGTGAATATTTCAGGTCAGGCAGTGTGACTTCAAGGTTGACTTAAGCTGCAGCACTTACAAATTAATTCCAGGGTTCTTTATCATCCCAGTATGATTTTTGCTAAGTTTCTTTTTCTCATTGTGGCGGATATTGGTTTGAAAATGTGACTGGCTAAAATTAAAATGTGAAAAGGCTAGAAATAAGGAAACAAGACAAAGTCTGGATTTATTGACTCCTGTCTACAGTACTTTTCCTTTGCTTTCTTTCTGTTCTACTCCTGAGAGATGTGCTTCCTTTCTGTAGCTAGCATCACCAGGAAACCAGATTCCATTCTGAAAAAAATCAGAAAATGGTGTGGGCAAAGCGGGGAGGGGACAGAATACCTGTGTTAGTACTCATTGTTCGCGATGTCGTGGATGTGAACCAATCAGGGGGACAAGTTGCGTCCCCTGCTCTGCCTACGTTTCTCCTCTGGTCTAGCTCACCACTCAAATGTGGCCCCCAGGAGGTTGTTCACAAATAGAATGCAACCCCCAGCCTGAAAGAGTTCCCCCATAGTTTAGGCTGGTGTCTTTTTGATACTGGTAGGGTGGAAATCAGGGAGGCCAACAGTAGGGGGCACCAGAGAACACGGCTGGTAGAGCCAGAGCCCATGACAGGCAGAGCCAATTAATTCTAGTTTTGCCGCCATCCCTGCTGAGTTCCACAAGGACAACACTGAGACAGAGGAGGCTGGCAGGCAGTGTGTCACCCCACCGGAGTGAAGGAGAAGCCAAGTAGGTGGGGGCTGGCTGAGGGCAGACTGAGGTTAGCGGGTGTCGAGGCTCCACTTGCCCTAATGGACTCCCCTCCATTCCCCACCCTCTGCAATGTCTGGAGAATTCCATAATAATAATAATAATAATAATAATAATTTTTTATTTGTACCCCGCCCATCTGGCCGGGTCTCCCCAGCCACTCTGGGCGGCTTCCAACAAATATTAAAATACATCAAAATCACAAGTTAAAAACTTCCCTAAACAGGGCTGCCTTCAGGTATTTTCTGTATGTAGGATAGTTGTTTATCACTTTAACCTCTGCTGGGAGGGCGTTCCACAGGGTGGGCGCCACTACCGAGAAGGCCTTCTGCCTGGTTCCCTGTAGCTTTGCTTCTCACAGTGAGGGAACCACCAGAAGGCCCTCGGCGCTGGATCTCAGTGTCCGGGCTGAACGGTGGGGGTGGAGACGCTCCTTCAGGTTGCTTCCCTTAACTTGCTTCCCTCACCTTGAGCAAAGGTACTGGGGGTTGGCAACGATCCTCAGCCCTAAGAAACATGGTGGGAAGTGGATGATTCATGGTTTATCATGGGTGTCTTTTCTAAAGAATGTGTGTAGGCCAGACCAGAGGAAAAAAGTGGGGAGGGTTGGGGGGGTGAGCAGGAGCAGGTCTGATGTGAGGGAGTTGGAATCGAGAATCGGCAGCAGGCAGAAGCCTGCTTAGCGTCTGCTTTTTATTATTCCGAGTCTGAGTCCAGAGTCAGCGATTCCTTTTACAGCTGTTAAGCATGAAAAATCTACTTCTCCAGATCGTGATGAAGGGAACTGGGAGGGAAGGAGGAGGGGGTGGGGGTTGTGGAGGGGGGTGGGGGGAGAGAAGGAAGAGCTGATCATATTTAATGGCCCCGTTAACACAGCAGCGGATGCGCAAGCCGGCGATAGCCATTAGGAATGACTCGCTGGGCTGGATCCGGGAGCAGAAGCCTTTAAAGATTTATTAGGTGGAAACAGGCAGCCATTGATGGGGTGGGTAATGTCACTGTCAGTAGGTAAGTGGGCCACACATGGCCACAAAGGGAGCTGTGTGGTTGGCCCAGGTGGTGATGTGTAGGCCCCAATCAAAAAGTCTGCTTCCAATCAACACTCTGGGGGAAGCAAAGGAAGCAGGGTTCTTCTTGATTCTAGACCAGCCATTGCCAACCTGGTTCTCTCTCAGTGGTTTGGACCATGACTTTGCCAATGGTTTGGACCACAGCACTAGCTGGGGCAGGCAGGAGTTGTAGTTCAAAGCGTCAGGAGGACACCAGTTGTCTTCGCAAGGTGGTGCACCATAGTAATCACACAACAACCATAGCCAGGCGATTATCAAGAACAAACTTCCCATCGCACCCCTTAAAAGGAGCAGCACAACTTTCATCAAGATGTAAGAATGAGTAAGATTCAGGCTGAGCTAAATGAGAAGAAGAGGAAGAAAAAGGAACAGCATATTGTTCACACACCTTGTCCTCTCTTTCTTGGGCAGTGGTGAGAGTAGCAAATGAGGAGGAGGATACACCCAGTAGGGCAGGGTCCCCTAGGGTTTTGGAACAAAGATTGTGATCCCTCTCTCAAGCCAGCATTGGGCTGAGCCCAGTACTTACCTTGGACACAAGACTCTGGCTGTCCGCACACCATACATGTAAAACACATAGGAAGCACATGACTTCCGTTCAAGAATCCTGGGAACAGTAGTCTGCTAAAGGTGCTGACATCCTGTGAACTACATTTTCCAGACTTCTTTTGGGGGAAGCCACATATAGTGGAACCTCGGTTTTCAAACGTAATCCGTTCCAGAAGTCTGTTCGACTTCCGGAACGTTCAAAAGCTGAAAATCATAGGGCTGTCGGCAAAGTGAATGCTGAAAATGGAAAAATGTGCCCTGGAAGCTGTTTGACTTCCGAAGTGCATTCAGAAACGGAAACATTCACTTCTGGGTTTTTTGGGTGTACGGCTTCTGAAACATTTGGCAGCCAAGACATTCAAAAACTGAGGTTCCACTGTACTTTAAATGTATAATGCGTACACAGCCACTGTGGAATGAAGAAGGCGCCTTCTCCCCACAAGCCAAAATGCTTCAAAATAAGGAGGAACAGGGTGGGGCTGGGGCTGTACATGCTCCCAGTGGGCTCCCCCAACCCTGGAGCCCATACAGATATCCTCTCCTCTCATCTCATCTCCACACCACACCACATCACACCACACCACTCCATCTGGCCCTGGTCTCTGCCACTTCAGTTTTGTCTGTTGTATGATACTGACTTGGAATCATCGTTGTAGAGTTGGAAGGGGACCCAGGTGGCGCTGTGGGTTAAACCACAGAGCCTAGGGCTTGCTGATCAGAAGGTCGGCGGTTCGAATCCCTGCGACGGGGTGAGCTCCCGTTGCTCGGTCCCAGCTCCTGCCCACCTAGCAGTTTGAAAGCACATCAAAGTGCAAGTAGATAAATAGGTACGCTGCAGCGGGAAGGTAAACGGCGTTTCCATGCGCTGCTCTGGTTCACCAGAAGCGGCTTAGTCATGCTGGCCACATGACCTGGAAGCTGTACGCCGGCTCTCGGCCAATAAAGCGAGATGAGCGCCGCAACCCCAGAGTCGGACACGACTGGACCTAATGGTCAGGGGTCCCTTTACCTTTAGAGTTGGAAGGGACTATGAGGGTCCTTTAGTTCAACCCCCCATAATGCAGAAATCTTTTGCCCAACATGGGACTCAAACCTGTGACCATGAGATTAAGAGTCTCATGCTCTACCAAGTGAGCTGTCCTAGATTCTCATGCTCCGGGGAGACTCTGTCCCTTCTTCTTGGTCATTATCCTTGACCACACATAGATGGCAGAGCCCTCCCTTTCTTCCTGCCCACCCATATAATGATAATTCCGGAGCTCAGAAGTGCAGACTCCACGCACTTGCTGCTCGCCGCGACAATTTATGCAAAGTGTGCACATTATGCAAATGTTATTAGGATTATTTGATCTCGCAAATCTCGCCGTCTGATTTATTAGACACAAATTGCGTTCAGTGTCAGCAGACGTCATTACGGTGTATCCAAGGCAGTTCTTTCCACACTGGCGAAGGGAGGGGGGAAGAAGGCGGGAAGCAGCAATACTGAGTATCTCTGATTTGGGCATGTGTTCCCAGTTGTGCTTTTAATATCACCTTGTAGAACACGGGGAGGGAGCAGAGCTCAGATTCAGAGGCACATGCTTTGCATGGAGAAGGTCCCTTTTTCCATCTCTGGTTGAAATGACCACATAACAGGTGGTGGGGAAAGACCTTCCTCTGCCCAGGACTCTTTAGAGCTGCTGCCAATCAGAGTAGAGAATGTTGGGCTAGATGGAGGAATAGCCTAATCTGGAATTAGGCCGCTTCCTAGGTTGCAGGGAAGGGACCAGACCTCCTGATATTCCCAATTAAGCAAGATAAGGTATCAGGTGTCGGGACCTTCCTCTGCCTGGGACTTTCTAGAGCTGCTGCCAGTCAGAGTAGACAATACTGGGCTATATGGACAAGCCGACTTGGTCTAAGGCAGGTTCCTATGCTCCTAATACAGTTGTACCTCCACTTACGTATCCCGGAATTTCTGGGTTTTTGCCACGCGCGCATGTGTGCACGCAGAAGCAGTCCCTCCGGTTGCGGAAACCTCAGGATCTGACCGGAGCTCCGGAACGGATCCCGTCCGCAACCGGAGGTACCACTGTAAATCTTCCACAACTTCTCCCAGAAGTAAATGTGTGTATAGGTATATACCCAGCACCATCACTGTTCACTTTCTGCATCAAGCTGTTTGCCTATGAAAGTACACATGCTGCCATCTCGGTTCAAAGGGAAAGGCTCCCAGCACAGCAGTCAACAGCTGCTCGCACTGGTGCAGTTCAGTAATGGACTTAACAGTCTGGAGGATTGCTGGATGGCAATGTGTCTTACTTCAAATGTAAGTAATCTGCCCTGCTCCATTTGGGAGCTGTCTCGCTCATTCAGCTACGGGGGGTGGGGGTTTGGACGCTTGCCCCAAAGTCCTTCCCTCATGGCACCACTGACTGCTAGGCAGCTTTGACTAGAAGAACTGTTTTACTGGATCAGATCAAAGGTCCATCTAACCCACCCAGACACCTCTGGGAAGCCCCATCGCAGAACCTGTAGGCAAGGTCCTTCTCTGTTGTTCCCAGCCTCTGGCATTCGGAGGTATACTGCTGCTGAAGGTGAAGGTTCCATTTCAACACTAGGCCTGACACTCTTTGATTAACTTGTATTGGCCTTTGCCAACCTGGTGTGCTCACTGGGGCTGATGGGAGTTGTAGCTTGACAACAACTGGAGGGCACCAGGTTGATGATGTCTGGCTTGTATAATTCAAAAATGTTCCTGATCATGAAACGCACACACATGCACACACATCTAAGCCATTGACCCTCACTGCATTAAGTGAAGTAGCACATTATTATCACAGGGAGGAGGATCCTCAGTCTCAGGGGCCAAAATGTAGCCCTGCAAGCCACTCCCCAGGCCACTCCCCTCTCCAGCCCAGCCCAGCCCCCTCCTTGATAGTTTCTTGCCTGGTTGGATTCTGTCCTTAAACTCCAGTAATGCTTCTTGCTTGCCTGGATGGAAGATAGGAAGCTGTGTGTGTGTGTGTGTGTGTGTGTAGAAACTACTCTGCTGTACAAGGGTAAAAATCCTGTTCATGGTCCTTCTTTTGACTATGCCCACTTTTGCATGTGGCCCCTGGAAGGCTTCCCAAAAGGAAATGTGGCCCTTTGGGTAGAAAAGGTTCCCCACCTCTGCATTAGTATCTAACAAGAAGAGAGCCCTCAAAAGACCATTAAGCCCAGAGTCTAGAGCTGCTGAGCTGCATCACTGGCCAGTTCCATTAAGTCCATTTCACGTTAAGCGAAGAAGTACTTTATTACTGCCCATCAGTGAATAGAATTTATTGAGTTAGTCCACGGACCATATCAAAAGATATTTTTTGTTTTGCCTGTCCTGAACTATCCCGTCAATCAATTCCTGGGGTGATCCCTGAATTCTACTACTACATGAGAGGCAGGAACGTAATTCTATCCCCTCTCTTTTTCTGCTCTGGCACCTCTCATTTTTTTTTAAAAAAAAGATTGGCATCCCCCCTCGAGTCTGCACTTCCTGTGTTGTTAGCATTCTGATGGACTCAAAATACACAGCTTGGCCTATTAATCATTGGAAGGCTATTGGCATAAGCTAAATGGCTGCGCCGCAGCGTTGATAAAGATGCCTGAATCCGCCGACCTTGTGGGTTTTCTCGTTGGGATTGGCAAAACATTCCCACTTCTGCCTTCTCTGCTGGATGAATACCCTTGGTGGCGCGCAGCAGCAGCAGCAGCAGCCAGGAGTTGGCTCAGGGCAGGGGAAATCAAACTCCCAACCTGCTTATTAGCCGCTGTCACACTGCAGCAGGAGTGGGACTTGAGCAGCGCAGAGGGGTTGACGCCACCCCACCCAACCGTTACATCAGCCACCAAGTCCCAAGCGGCCTGGGCAGAGTAGGGAAGGAGAAGTAAACATGCTCGTGCCACTGCCTGCGGGCACACATGGCTAACATGCTGTCTTTCTCACCTCCACCCATCAGAAAGGCTAGGGATGGAGCAATCTCATCTCCTTTCAGTTCTCTCTGTTTCTCCTTTTTCCAATCTTAAATTAGTTCTCCACATTTCTGCAGCAATTTGTATGTTGTTGTTTTTAAAATCCTCGTGAAAGTTCATTGGCGTCTGGGTGCGAATTTCTCCTCCAATAGACACATTTTTGCATGCAGTTTTGTGTAACGGAGAAAATTCTGCAAGCAACATCGTCATTTTTATGCAGGCTTTCTGCTAATATATGCATTTTTTTGTCAGCGCTGGTTGGTCAGAGAGCTGCATTGCAAAATTCGGATAAGTGTGGATTTCGAGAGATGCCTGTGTTTTGGGAAAGTGAGATTTGGCAGATCGCCTTTAAAAGTGAACTGAACTGAATTTATTCTCCATCCCTGCCCAATGGCCTTTCTATTATTGCAGTCTTAGGGACACATTTGTGCATTCAGTAGAATCCAGTGGTTCAGCTTTTTCTGGACCACATGGCTGCCTCGATGGAAGATACGTGAATGTGTGTGTAGAAACTAGTCAGAGGTAAAATTCATGTTCACAGCTCTGCCTCAGACCAGGCCACACCCATTTGTGTGCCACACCCACCACCAGCCCTCTCTAGCTGGTTCTCAGATTTCTCAACCACCACCACGCTCCTCACCGGCCCTGCTCTCCACCCCAAGTGTATTTGCTTGGCCGGAATGTGTCCTTAGACTCACAGAATTGTAGAATTGGATGGGACACAAAGGGTCATCTAGTCCAACACCCTGCAGTGCAGGGCCTTGACCTCTGACAATGCCTCTTGCTTGTCTGGATGGAGGATCCACCTGGCACAGACATGTGGCTCCTGCAAGCTTGCTCAAAGGGGTTCTCCATCTCTTCATTAGCTGTTACGGAGAGCACTTTCCCCTTCCCACCTTAAGAACATGAAGTATACATGAAGTATACATGAGAGGGAGGTGAGGTGAATGCTTCGCCCATTTTAAAACACTCACCAACATACAAAACATTTTCTTTCTCTCTTAAACCCAGTGACTGTCATGTCTCCATCTCGCAGCAAAATCAGGTGGTGTAATGCTTAGTGGGCTGCTTAGAAAGAAGAGGGGTTATCTACATGCTCGGGAGAACCCCGAGGTTTGCAGAAGTATGGGGTGGGGGAACAAACGAACAACAAAATCCAACGGGCAACTTATACCCTCCCAAAAAATTAGTGGGATGTGGATTAAGTAGTCATGGAATGTTGACTACCAATCTTAAAAAGAAAGCTGGGAGGGGAGCTGGTGCGGGCTGCTGGAGGACTGGCATAACTGGCTGGCTGACTCGAACCCTGGAGAGGACTGATCCTGCTAGGAGATGAGCAAGCACAGCAGCATCGTATTGCAGATTCCACATGTTCCTTTTAATAGGTAGTTCAAGTGGCTAGTTCGGAAGCAAAACTGAGTGCTACAAACAAACAAAAAATATTTATTAAGGCAGCAGTTTCAACATGCTTTGGGGACTCCCTAGGCACGCAGAAGTACAGACAATTGTAAATAAAAGGAAAGTGTTTTGTTTCGTTTTAAAAACAACCAAACCAAAACAGCTCTTAACAGAAATATTGATGGAGATACTTGTCAATCTATTAATTTTGGTCTGTGGTTGAGACACAAGGAAATAGGCTGAGGGAGAGAAGAAATTGGCTTTATTTTGATTTGATGTTTGCATTTGTAACCCGCCTTTCTTCTGTGAAGCTCAAGGAGGCATACATTGTTCTCCCCTTCCCAATGTTATCCTTCCAACAACCCTGTGAAATAGGCTAGGCCAAGAGGCAGTGATTGGCCCAGTGTACTTCATAGCTGAGCGGGGATTTGAACCCTGCTCTCCTAGGTCATAGTCCAGCCACCAACCACTACAACCACCACTGATTCTCTCACACTGATTTGCTCAAGGCCCAAACATCTCCTAGTGAGTATCCTAGAGAGGTGGGAGAGGTACCATGAATTTTTTTCCTCAGAGATGTCTGGCTGTCCCAGGTTGGGAACAGGACGCTAGGGTAAGTGGGCTTTTTCCTGGCCCCTTTATTCCTCTCCAGCAACTTGTGTGCCAAGGCCCCGTGCCCTGTAGTTCCCCATTGATTAATAAACACACCAACACGAGTGTTTTGGATTATGGGCTAAACAGGCCACAACTTTATTGGTTACAGATGTGAGCAGTTTGGCTTAGGCATTGGGTGAAACCAGGCGTGGAGGCAAGAGAGGGAAGCCCCTGGCCCCGCCGCAATTTAAATTACCTGTGACCACGCTCCCCACCGGCATAGATTGGCTGGGCAGGGGTGACCTGGCCGGGGGTTGGCGCGGAGGGGGCGTTAAACTACCGTCCCCTAGCTGGGTTGCCACAAGGGCCCGGATGCCTGCTGCAACGCTGCCCACCCCAGAAGGTGAGCGGACTTGCTAAATCCTCTGTTCAAAAGAAAATAACACACACAGCGCCCCAAACGATACTCTTAAGAACGTTGCTTTTTCTCCCAGAGGGTCAGGAGGAAAGGGCCTTTGTTCTCTGGTACTTCTCCACACACAGGATACCATTACTAACTTTATGAAATTCACTGTCAGGAGATATACTGTGTAGTGATGATGGAGGCCACAGAAAGCTTTCAAAAGAAACTGGTCAAATTTGCAGAGGAGGAGGAGGAGGAGGAGGAGGAGGAGGAGGAGGAGGTGGTGGTCTGCCGTTGGTTGCTAAACCATGATCATGAAAAGGAAGTGCCAGCTTCAAAACGCAGCTGAGTATTGGCTGCTGGGCTGGGGGGCAATAGCAGAAAGGGCTCTCACCTTCCCTTTCTTTAAATAATATATATATATATATATATATATATATATATATATATATATTATATATATTAATATTAAATAAAAAAATTAATAAAGCCAATTTCTTCTCTCCCTCTGGCTTCTATTTCCTTGTGTCTCAACCACAGGCTTAACTAATAGATTCACATAGTATCTCCATCAATATTTCTGTAACTCCTCAGAGCTGTTTGTCTAGTCATTTTGGCTTGGTTGTTTGGGGGGGGGGTCTGTCTGGCCACTGTTGGAAACAAGACGATAAACTAATCCAGGGATAGGAAGCCTCAATTCCAGGGACCAAATGCAAACGTCTCTATCTGTCCCTTGGGAAACTAGCCATGTCACACACACCCTGTTCTGGCCCCTTGAGAGTTTTTGCCTGGCTGGAATGCGTTATAGAACTCTGATCACATTTCTTGCTAACCTGGACGTAGGCTAGAGAGGTGTGTTTGTGTATGGAAACAAGCCTACTTTGCAAAGGTAACATTTACATCTGTTGCTCCGCCTACTTTGCCTCTGGCTCCACCTGCCGCTGGCATGAAGGTTGCACCAAAGGGAACAGGGACTTCAGGCTGAAAAAAGTTCCCCACCCCTGACGCAGAATCACAGAGGGAGGGGGGTCCCATGGAGAGGGTGTACTTGCTCCAGGGCCCTTAAAAAACTGCAGCCAGCACTGGGGTGGGTCTTTGGGCTGATCCACCAAAACCTCTCACTTATGTTCCAGCGCAAGCACTCATTAATATGAAACATCTTGGAAATTCAAAGCACCAGTTTGCCAACAACAACACACCCAGGTCCCCTCTTGCAAAAGGAGTGGCATGTGGTACATTGTGGCCTCGCGGCCATAGTGCCATGGTCATCGACATACCGGTACCTATATTATACATTTCTCCCCGAAACAGCAGCAACAAAGCAGAAGGCACTGGCCCAGGAGCAGAGCTCTTCCAGTCTTGTTGGGAGAGGCTCCTGGCTTTCTGTGCTGGCTGCTTGGCATGCGCTGCTTTGCTGTCGAAAGCAGGGAAGGGACCCGCCTGGCACCGGCCTGACAGCTTCCCAGGCCCCCTTCACCCGCGGGTGGCAGAGTCCATCTCCCAGTGCCCAGGAAGGTGATTAGAGATGACAATGTCAGAAGCCTCGCGCTCTGCCGGGAGCCTGCGGGACAGACGCAGCGGGGAGAGCGGATCTGTAGGGCAGACATCCAACCTCTGCATGTATGCACACACACACACACACACACACACACACAAACACAAACACAAACACAAACACGTACCTGACCTCTCGGTGGCCTTGCTGTTCAGCGACCCAACGCACAGGCAGCTCAGACAAACAGTAAGCAGCGAGGCAGCACCGGGTCTTGGATTTGGGGTGGGGGAGCACCCTCCTTAATATCCCAGAAGTGGGACATGCAAAAACAGACTGGACCTTCTTAGGAGTTCCATGCAAAGGGAGAGTGGCAATCTCTGCCATCTCCAGGTAGGGCTGGAAAAGACACCCCGACCGAAAACAAGAGCCGCTGCCTGTCAGTGTAGACAGTACTGCACTAGATAGTCCAGTATAAGACAGTTTTCTATGTTCCTATGACTCCCCACCTGCAAGGGGTGGCTATCCTACTTAGGTTCTCTGTAGAAGGGCCATAGCTCAGTGGCAGGGAGAGAGAAAGGAAAGGGGGTGGTTCTTCCCACTTTTAGTTCTGGACTAATCCATCACTGGCTTCGGCCCCTACCCACAGTTGTCCTCTGTCTAATTCCCATTTAAACCCATAGAAGCTACCAACCCTCATCACATCTTGTGGCAGTGAGTTCCATCATTCAGTTATGCCTTTGTGCAAAGGAAAGCTTTCCCTTTGCCAATTCTAGAACTTGTGCTGATTGGATAACCCAGATTCTAGTGTTAAAGAAGCACGAGAAAATGATATATATTTTGCTTACTTTATGGGGGGCGGTAGCTCCTAATTATTAACTTGTCACTGTATCATATCCTACATTTTAATATCTAAAAAAGAAAAAAAAGGAGTAACTAAAGAGAGAGTTTGCTGATTATTACATTTAAAATGATCAATTAATCAAAAAGTTGGTTAAAAGGCAGACAATTAATCAGCCTCCTATTCCTCCATAGGTGCTCAGCAGTCCTAAATAAAGAACCATCATCTTAAATGCTAAGATAATGGTAGGATGAACAATACCACAATGTGTGTCTCCATGTCATTTCTAGAGCCAACTGTGCTTCCAGTCCTGCAGACCCTGCCCACCCCCATGAGGGCTAGAAACCTGATTTAAAAACAAAAAACCATGCAGCCTGCTGGCCCACAGTGCATTATCAGGGCCACTTCCCTTGGATTCACATCTCTGCCACCTCCCTTGCTACACTAGATGAATAATAATCACTGTATTGCCTTGATTTTTCACTGTCACGGCTGCAGCATGCCTAACAACCACACTTAGAGCCTCCACGTCCAAGTCCCGCCTGGCTGGCGAATTGAGCAGCTGATTGTCTCAGAGTCTCAACAGCCCCACCCATCCTGCCCAGCCCTGTTTGCCACCCTCAGCCAATTGAGCAGCTTCAGACATCCCCGTCATGGACGACCTTCTCCTGTGTCTCCAGCTGATTGGTCATCAGCCTCCAGGCACCCCGCCTCAAGTCTCCCGCCCTCCAGTAGCTCTTCAGAAAGTCTCCTTCCGTAGGCTGCTGTGCCAAGCCCTACAAAGGCAAAGACTACCCCTGGCTCAGGATGGAGAAAGGTAGCCGTGGAACTAGATGCAGGCGGGATCAGCTGGTTGGCGGTTACAGTGAGCCTCTTCGAAAGACACACTGTCAGTGCCAATCAGGGCGTCTTCCTCGGTAGGAATTCTGTCTCTACCATCTCACCCAAATATGTTCACAGACATCTCAGATGTGCTTTGGCGGACTCAAACCCAGCCTGTAGTCTTTTATTCCACACACACGTTCATAAATCGGGAAGCCAAAGGCGCACAGTTTAGCCATTTGGTTCCAGTCTCGGGGAGCCTCCTTTAACAGGGTGTTGCCCATCACCGCCTTCGCAAACTGTGATGGGAAAAGGCCATGTTGCTCATTCCCCATTTCTGTCACATAGTCAAATAGGCACAACAGCCCCATTTCCAGAGACTGAAGGAACAGTGCTGGGAGGAAACAGCACAGGTGGTTGATACCTGCTCCCAAATCATAGCGTAGTACCTGTGCAATAGGGAGGCTTCCCAGGTAGGGATGTGTGAACCTGCCAGTTTTGGTTTTTCCACGTTTCTCATTTTAAAGTCAGGTATCCACGTTCCTGTATCAACTTGCAAATTCTCTTATTTTTAAAGTCGCTGATGAAAATTCACCAGCATTTTGCTGCAAAATTCACTCAGAGTACATATTTTTGCAAGCGATTTCCCCTAGTATAATGCATTTTTGTATGTTATTTTTACTAACCTAGGCATTTTCATACATACTTTGCCCTAATGTGTGCATTTTAAAACCCACTATTTTGTTGGAAAACTGCACTGCAAAATTAAGAGAAGTGCGAATTTCAACAGAGGGATGCGTTTTTTGGTTTGCATAGTTTCAGCAAGAATGAATTAGGTAGATTTCCCTTTAAATTCAAACTGAACCGGATTCCCCCCCCCCCAACATGCCCCTAGTTGATGCCCATTCTCATGTCACAGCAAAAGGAACAATAAGATCCCTGTGCAACCAGGAAGGTGGCTACCTTGCCCTATCAAGGCAGAAAGTAAGGAGAGATATGTTTAGACCCATTTTGATGCTGTCCATCTTGCTTTATGACCAACACAGTCATTGTACAGGCATAACTTGGTCAGTTCCAGACCACCTCAATAAAGTGAGTCAACCCCCCCCCCACCAGTGTGTATGAAATATATGTTTACACTATGCTATACAGTAAAACCTAGGTTGTCGAACGTAATCCGTTCCGGAAGCCTGTTCGGCTTCTGAAATGTTCGACAATGGAGGCGCTGCTTCCGATTGGTTGCAGGAGCTTCCTGCACTCAAGCGGAAGCCATGCCGGGTGTTCAGCTTCCGAAAAACATTTGAAAACCGGAGCTTTTACTTCCGGGTTTTCAACATTCGGGAGCCGAAACGTTCCAAAACGGAGGCGTTCAGCAGCTGAGGTTTGGCTATAGTCCATTAAGCCAGGCCTCTCAACTGCAGGGGTGGGAGGGGAAAATCCCACTTCCATCCCTAGCCAGCTCCACTCCCATGGCCAGAAGAGGGGCGGTGGGCAGCTTTCTTCTCCTGGAAGTAGCCAGGCTGCCCGCAGCTGCACCCTCGTCCTCGTAAGGAGCAATATTTGCCAAGTGCAATAAAATGAGGTATGCCTGTACTCGCAACTGGAACATTTGCCATTGAAATACTTCATTCACCCACCGTCTCCTGTGTTTTCTGGGGATACAGATCAAAGGGGAAGAGGAGAGGGGGGCCATATAGCATGGCTTTATTCCCACCCGTCCGAAATCCACACAAAAATGCTTCTCAGTCTTTATTTACTTATCACAGGTGCTAATTTGTTAAATCATTACCACCTGTTGTAGACAACTTGATGGATGGCTTCCACCTTTCTGGCCTAGGTTAGAATTCTACTTAATTTGTTAGAAATGACGCCCCGGGTTCAAAATCATATCTGTCTATAAAGTTATGCCTCTCCGTATCCAGAATGCATGTGGGTCTGACTGCCATTCCTTAGAAGGAGGCAATGATAATCTGTGCATGTTCAAAACATTCTGTGAATATTCAAAACCTGATAAAACATTAATTGGTAGTCGGAATCAGTTAAAGCTTTAGTCTTGTTGCCATCCGACTGTCTTGGGAGACCTTAGTAGAGTCATTGATAAAGGGCCGATTTTAATTGGTTGGCTAGTGTTTCTGCAACTATTTTGGTAATTGTTGTAGGGAGCAAAAGGAAAAGGAACATTGCAGATGGCCTTCTAAATATGAGTGGCTGCTTTTGTTTATAACCTCTTGGACACCATCAAACAACCCCCCCCCAGGCACTCAGGGTTTAGCAGATTCAGTAACATACTTCAGTCTAACTGATTAATTAAGTTAGAAAATAAATAGATGATAAATCGGCTCTTTAGGATGTAACCCTATACCCACTTACCTGGAAGTGGGACTTACTTCCAAGTAGACATGTATAGGATTGCACTGTTAATCAATTAATAGAACACAAACCTCTTTAATCAATCAACAGCCCTAATTGCTACCTGGTGTTGCAGAATTGAGTCCCAAGCTCTGGGGGCTGCATCTGAGCGACCATCTGCTCAAACCAGCACCCCCCCCTCCCGGCCTTTACACAGCACACCTTCATATCCTTACGTGATTGCACTTTTCTCCCTGTTTCTTGGAAGTTCCCTCGAGGTGTGCTGCTTGATGATGACAGATGATGAAACACCCCAGAGCAGAATAAGACACACACACCCACCTCCGCAAACACATACACACGCACGGGGATTTCTTCACCTCTGATGTTTTACTCTGTGGTTGCTGTGTTTATTTCTGAACACTTGCAAGACTACTTCTAGGCACAGGGGGCTAAAGAGCTGATTTGCCAAGAACTGTGAAAATTAATGCTGTGTGAATAAAAATTATTACCAAAAGAAAGAAAGAAAATTAATTCTGTGTGTGTGTGTGTGTTTGCAACGTCAGCTACAACCCCTTGTTAAATGCATTTGGGGGGACTGTTTGCACAAGTCTCCCCCAAAAATGATGCACACATAGGTTCCATCCCACACCCAGTCTGTGAGAAAACTTACAAGAAGCTCGGAGGTTTTTTCTGACCCTGACATCTCTTCCATTAGATGATCAGGACCATGTTTGCAGGGACATGGCTCTTACTATATTAAAATAAAAAGAACACTCTCCCTTTTTGGAGATAAATAGACTATAGCTTTGTAAAATGGGTACCCTCTTTGGGGGAAATGTCCCTGGTTTGGAATTGCACGCACACACACACACACCCCAGGGTAATAAGTAAATGGCACACCTATTGAGAATAGCCATTAAAGGTTAAAGTTCTGCAAACTTCGACATTCTCCTATGCAAGCCCTCTTTTGAGACTAGTAGCACGTTTGCACGACCCATCCACCTCCAAGGGGTCCACACAGGGTGACTTCCTGGTCAATCACACGCTTGTTTCTTTTCTCCACATTTAAACCCTCTGCAAGGCCAGGGGCCCTTTCCCGGAACATCACACACTGCAGGGCATGAAACAGCCACTACTACTACTAGTACTACTGCATTCAACTAAAGATTGCAGTGTTAGTTCTAGCATGTACACACCCATGTGGAACCCCCCCCCCAAAAAAACCCACCCTTTCTCCTCCCATTCCCAGATAAGCAAAACGTGTAGTCGAGATTAGATGCTGTCCAACTAAAAACACAAAGGCAAACTTTAAAGGGTGGGTGGGTGTGAAACAGATACAGAATAAAAGATTGAAAAATAGGGTCGTAAAACTACAAGCCTAACTTTGAAAAGTGCATAAGACTCTTAAAAGCTGCATAGACTGAGGAATAAACAAACCCAAACGTTAATGCACTTAGTAAAATCAAACTGAAAAGCAGCCACAAAATCCATGAAAGCAAATTGACAGGGCAAATGTCTGCTCCTTTTCCTCTCTCCAATTGTCATCCACTGGAAGAGCCCAGGTTCAAGGGAGCACAGAGAGTGGGAGGGGGAGCCTGTGCAAAGCTTAATTAATATATTGGGAGAAACTTAATCCCGAATAAGCCCAAAGTTTTTACAATCTTATATCCTTTAGGGAAGCACTCAAACATACTGTAATAAGTGGTGGCTTGGGTCTGGGCATGATGCAACTTTTCCCACCCAGCCGTCTTAGTCTAGGACAGAGGCTGCTCTTAGCTCTTCTGATATATCATGCTTTGTTTACTTAAAATCAATGCTCTGCCTCATGGAAAAAGAAGGGATGGGGGAGAAAGATGGGATGGCTTGACAATATGAGATTAAAAGCTTTACTAATATAATAATCTCCCTTTTGCCCTTCTCCATCACCTGCCACCTAAGCTCCTTGCAAACATCCATTAATTAAAGCCTCCCAACTTTCACATTCACTGTGTCGCCATTTTTAAAAATGAAACAAATCTCAAAATCTTTGAAAGTTGCAAGGGGAGGAGGGGGGAAACATGTAGAGTACCCCCCCTTTCTAACTAGTAGACTCCAAAAATAGATCTACACCTCAGTATAAACTGTAGATCATAATGCCAACCCAGAGCTGGGAAAATGAAGAGTTTGCAAATCAAATCCACATATTCGTTTTCTTCGGGTGGGTGGGGGAACGCTCTCTATTTGGGCTGCACAAATCATCAGTAAATCAGAATACAAATCTTGCTGAAGGCTTGTTTTAAAACCTTGGAGAAGGAAGAGAGCAGAAGAGAGCACTCTGTTGTCAACAGCTGGGACCCAGACCCAGAATGTCGGTTTCCATTTGCTTTGCTACAATTTGGATTTCAGCGCAATTTAAATAAAAAACCCACAAATTACTATCATTTTAAAATTTGGCTTTTATATGTGACGTTTTCCAGCCTACTGAGACAGCTGGTCTTCTTTCGATGCCAGTTTTGCGGGGTGGGGAGAAAGGGAGATGCAAGACATGTCATATATATGGTAAGATGTATCTATATTGCCAAACTGTTCTCCTGCGCCACTCTCCAGAGCTGCCAGTCAGCCCTCTTTGCCACTCCTGGTGAGAAATCAAATATTTTGCCATTTTGGGGGAAAGATGGCAAAGTGTAAGGAGTGCCGTTCCCATGCCTTGTCCGTGGAAAATACCTTCGAGTGTCTCTGTTTGTGTACTGGGATGTGCGGCTCGGCTATGCACGAGAAACCCACCAGACAAAAATGCAACCCAAAACACGCGTGCAAAAGACGAACACAGAAGAAAAATATATTTCCCATGGCTAATCAACAACCCCCTGCTTCCATTCAGGTGTTGTTAACACAGCCTCAAAAGCATCAACATTCCACACTTGCAAATGACCATCAGTGCTTCGCACTGTGTTGCTGAACTGTAATTTTCCCCTCTCCATATCAAATGTCCAAATCACAAACATCAGAAAAACAGCAGCAGCAGCAAACACTTTAAAAGTGCCACTGGGCATCATCGCCATCATTTATGTTCCATTGTTTAAAAAAGAGAAGGGGGGATAGAGAAGAAAGATGATCCTTTTCGTCTCCCTGAGAAATTCTGATGGCTTAAAAAAAAAAAAATCCACTACATATTTGCCAAACCCGCCAGCAATTTCATTAAAAATAAACAGAAACAAAGTAGCAAAATGCCTAACGGGAAGACAGGATCAAAACCTGCCACAAATATCCCGGTGAATTACCCTTTCTCTTTTCCTATGTTTGAACTGCTGTGTTGTTTGGGAATTTGTTTGTTTCGGGTTCCTTAATAAATCTACAGACTACACAGTCCAATTCAGGCACTTGAAACCCCCAGCTCCATCTCATCAGCTCTCCTTGGCTGATCAGTTCTGCCGGGCAAAGCCTTGCCTCTTTTGGTAGCCAGGTATCCTTGAGCCTTCAAAATGCAACATTTGTAGATATAGAAATATATATATATGTATAAAGGGATAAAACGACATTGCCTTACCTGATCGGAGGAGGAGGGTTTGTGCTGTATGGTTGGGGATGGGCAGAGAAGCCCTCTCTCTCCCCTTTGCAAAGTTTATCACGACAGCCAGCCGCTTATTCCAGTAGCAGGAGCAAAATAACCGACGGAGAAGGGAATAGGAGATGACATGGTGGGGGCGCAGAGCAGGGGATACAACATAGAGAGGTGGTGGGGACGTGAGAGAGAGAGAGGGATAGAAATGAAAGGGATTAGGCCAGGGGTATTGTTCCTGTAAGGAGCAGAAGGCAGTGAGATGTCGAGATCCGTGTGTGTGTGTGTGTGCCTGTGTGCCACACGCTCCGGAAAGGGAGGATGCTGTGACACACACACGCCAGATGAGATCAAGAGCGCTGTTGGTTTGTACTAAGCGTTACCGCTGCTGCTGCTGCTGCTGCTGCTGCTGCTGCTGCTGCTGCCGCCGCCGCCGCTGGTAATTTGGTCCAGGCTGAGGAATAGGGAGCCGTGATGCCTTTAGCATCCTTGCAAGTTTTCTTTGATCTGCATCCTCCAATCTGGACTATGCTGCACACACATAACATTGCAAGCAGCTGCAAATGACAACTGGGTGGCTGAAATGTCAGGGGTGTGGTGGCTTGAGAAAGGCTTCTCAAGCAGAAGCAGCTGCAGCTCATACAGACAGAGAGTAGGGTTTGAATGATGGGGCCAGGTCTGAAAGGGGCCTAAGTGCTCTCCCCGCCCCCTTCCTCTCTCCCTCCCTCTCTGCTGCAAACCTTGACCTTTGCCTCCTTCTTAAGATCCACTGGGCCAGACCCACTTATGGTGTAAACATGGAACTACCCGATTTGAACTGGTCGGGGAAGAGAGGAAAATTTCCCAATGATGTAAAGGACATAAGAATAAATAAGAGATGGTGCGATTTTAAAGTCTCGTGGCATTAAATAAATTGAGCCACACCTTCATTGGGTGCAGAGCCTGGAAAGTTCATAAAAAAAATAAATGGAACTAGTTCAAGTTCAAGATGTCCAAAAAGGAATGAATTCCAATTTACCTTTGTCCTTATTCAAAAGGAACTTGTTTGGTTCATGTTCAGTTCACAGTTCAATTCCAGTTCATCCAAATGATCCTTGGCTAACCCCCCCCCCAATAATTCAGAATGTTGCAAGCTGCTGTGCTGAAATGTAAAATATACTTAAGAAAACTAAAACAACAACTATGGAAAAATCAAAGCACACAGATGGTGGAGTATGATTTTTAAATTTTATTTCCCCCAGCAATTATGATCTTTAAGCTCGAAGAGTCTAATGAATAAAAATCACAGGTATGAGAATGAAAATCATTCCAAGTTCTACCCAAAAATGAAATTACACCCTTCCATCTGCAGGCTAGGCAGTGGATGTGCTGGACTGTTGTCTTGGCATGGTAATGAACTGGATGAGAGCCAACAAACTGAAGCTCAATCCAAATAAGACTGAGGCACTGTTAGTGGGTGGTTCCCTAGACCGGATGGATGGGAGGTTGCCTGCTTTTGATGGGGTTACACTCCCTCTAAATGAGCAAGTATGTAGCTTGCAGATACTTCTGGATCCTTTGCTGTCTCTTGAGGCTCAAGTGGCCTCAGTGGCGTGGAGTGCCTTCCATCAGCTTTGGTTGGTGGTCCAGCTGCGCTCCTATCTGGACAGGGATAGCCTAACTTTTGTCATTCATGCTCTGGTAATCTCTAGGCTAGATTAATGCAATTGATTACACGTAGGGCTGCCTCTGAATATAGTTTGGAAACTTCAGCTGGCCAGGTTGCTCACCAGAGCAAGATGTTTTGAGCATATTACACTGATCCTGGGCTGACTGCAATGACTGTCAATTAGTTTCCAGGCTCAATTCAAAGTGCTGGTTTTGACCTACAAAGACTTAAATGGCTCAGGACTGCAATACCTCAAGGACTGTCTCTCCCCATTTGAAGCAACTTGGACCCTGCAATCATAATCTGAGACCCTTCTTCATGTGCCTACTCCATGAGAAGTCCGGAGGGTGGCAACATGAGAAAGGGCCTTTTCTGTGGTGGCTCCCAGTTTGTAGAATGCTTTCCCCTGGGAAGTTCGCCTGGCACCTTCATTATATATCTTTAGGCGCTAGGCAAAAACATTTCTCTATAACCAGGTCTTTGTCTGATTAACATTCTATGGCCTTTTAAATGTATTTGTGGGAGGGAGTGTTATTGTTTTGTTTTTGTTTTATTGTGTATTTTTAGTTCTCAGTTTGCATTTTTATGCTGTGGTCTGTGATCTTCGGAGGAAGGGTGGTATACAATTTTAATAAATAATAATAACAATAAATAATTAAATCACATTTGGTTCGTCTGACAATTATGGGAACTACTTTCAGGTGTTGTTCAGAGATTATTGAACTAATTTAGTGAATTAGTTAAATTGAATCAGTTCATACGAAGCACCGATTGGGTATACAATTTAGTCCCATTACTGTACAGTGTGATGTGAGCATATTAGATTGTCTGGGAAGATACAGAACATGGACAGGGGAGCTGTAGCTTCTACCGACTCCATCTCCAATAACCCCTGCCAATATGGCTAATGGTCAGGGATGATGGGAGTTGCAGTCCAGCAATATCTGAAGGGCCACAGTTTTCCCCATGCCTGATATAAAAAGAAATCTGTCTAAAGTCATTGAGAACAAATCCCCAGTTGTACACTTGTTAGCATATTGTACCAAACGCTTTTCAAAGGAATACTTCTTAAAGTAGGATACCCCCTCCAAGAAGGAGCAACTGGGGCCATGATCTAGGAGGTTGGAAGCCAAAGTTCAGAGGCGATCAACTGATGTGCTCACCATCAGCGGCGGAGGAACCCTCTCTGTCACCCGGGGTGGCACAGCCCGTACAGACTGTGCATGTGCGGCATCCCCTACGGACTGCGCATGTGTGGCATCCTGTGAGCGCGCAGTCCATACGGAATGCTGTACATGCACACTCCGTACGGACTGCTGCTTGCGCGTGGCATCTGTGTGGGCTGCCACGCGAGCAGCAGCTCGTACGGACGGCGCGCGAGAGTGGCAGCCCATACGGGCGCCGTGTGAGCGAGCGCCCTCGGCCGCTTTACAGCTGGGGGGAGGCAGGGGCCATCTTGTCATCCCTCCCAGAGTGGAACCCGGGGCGGCCCGCCCCCTCCGCCCCTCCCTTCCTCCGCCCCTGCTCATCATTGAACCACACACACATAAAGAGGGCCCGTGACTCAAGTGGCAAAACAACATACTCTCTGTGCATCTCCAGCTAAAAAGGTGTCAAGGAGCAGAACTGGGATACCGGGATTAGCCGTGTCTATTAACTTCAGTAAATCTACTCTGAGCAGGACTAGGATTGGCTACAACCTCTGGATTATTATACTGTGAAACAAGGGAACAGAAAATGCTCTTACTCGGTACCATGCATAATTTTATAAACTTCTCTCATAGGTTCCCTTGCTGCTGCTGCTGCTGCTTGTAGTTGCTGTTAATAATAATTAAATTTATATACTGCCCTTCCTCCCAAAGGACCCCAATGCAGCAGCTGTATTCTTTCTAAACCAGGAACAGGGAATCTGTTGATCTGTTAGAGCCCAGCAGTAGGGGTGGGGTGGGGTGGGGGAATTCAGTTCGCATTTAATGGCAGACCTACCTAACTTGTACTTTCCAAAGCAATTCAAGAACTGAAACACAGCCATCCTCTGAAATTCATACTTCTCTGAATTTTGCAATGCAGCTCTCTGGCCAAGTAGTGTGTACAAAACTGCATACAGTAAGACTGCAACCTACGTGCATTTAATGTGCACATTCAGCTTTATGTGCTTGGCAATTAAATTTTTTTCTTTAAGGGGATAGGAAGGGGGCAAGGCGTCTGGGGGGGGGGGGAAGACACTGGCATTCCCACCTGCCATTGAACCAATGTGTTTTGACCATACATGATTTTGTATCCCCAGAATGTAACCTCTGCGGAAGTTGTGGGCTTACTGTAAACTAGGCTAATGTGTGCATACAAAAGAACATACCAAAAAAGTCATATTAGGGAAAATTGCTTTGCCAGATGGGTATAATAGCAAAACTGTATACAAAAGAATGTGTATATTAGGATAACCTTGGCATGGAAAAGCAGCTGAATTTAAAAGAAAAAATCCTCAAACCAATGTCGAAATGTGGAGAACTTAAGATTTGAAAAATGAGAAACTTAGAGAACTCTAAATTGACAAATTTGCCCATCCCTACCCATCCTCCTTTGGGCTGTGAAGCCGTTTTGCTGAAGCCACGCCACCTGCCATCAGGTGTGTATTCAAATGGATAGTTTTAGATTGATCTTAAGCTGCTTTCGGCATCTGGGTGGACAGAAAAGGCAGGGTATGTCAGTATTTTAAACAAATATAATTCTGTCCCATTGCAGTGACAAGTCTCTTGCACTTTACACACAAACACACACACACACACACACACACAGAGAGAGAGAGAGAGAGAGAGAGAGAGCGCAAAAAAGGAAACCCTTCTGCTTTGCCTCGCCTAATGAACCCAGGAGGAACGATGGCAAATGTCATAAATATTTATTCATCCCTTGTCATTTCACTGTTCTGCGGCACTAATGAAGTGCCCTTATTAGTCTCTGATTTTCTCTGCCAAATTTTTGCATTTCACCAAACAGCTATTTCTGCCTCCAGAATCCATTCTGTTGTGTGTGCGCGTGCACACACACACACACACACACAGAGAGAGAGAGAGAGAGAGAGAGAGAGAGAGAGAGAGAAGTCTTTGGCCCAGAACAGCTTAATCCCTCACACAAGAGATGCCAGCACTTGAGGAATCCTGCTTGCAGGAGAGGGAGAGGGAGGGTGGATCCTCAGAGCCTTCGCATCCTGGGACCCCTTCTTCCTCGATCCCAGATTGCACCTGTTGGTTTGAGGTTATTTCCTTGACGTGAGAAAAGTTGGCCACAGACAAGTTAAATATTATTGCTTATATCAAGAGCGAAGAACATTTTTCAGTCCCAAAACTGCATTCCCTTCTGGGCAGCCTCCTTGCGGGAGGCGGGCACGGGCCGATGGTGGGCAAGGCTATAGGGAGAATAAGGCGGAGCAACACATGTAAATGTTACTTTTGTACAGTGGGCTGTTTTCTCAACACAGCGCTCTCTGTCTTCCATCCAGGAAAGCAAACGGCATTATGAGGGTTTGAGGACATATTCTAGCTAGGCAAAAAGATTCAAGGAGGGTGAAAAGCAGGGAGGGTGAGGGGCGTGGCCCAATAGAATGACCTGAAGTGCTCCATTCAGCCCATAAGCCTGAAGTTCCCCACCCCTGATGTCTAGGATCCCATAGCCATCCTGCTGGTGCAGAAGCTGTGCATCTCGACCAACTTGCATAGTACGAGTACAATTCACCTGTTTCACCTGTGGCTTCACATGGGTAAAGGTGGCGGTGGGAGATGGTTACAACTGTCCTACTTCACAGCAAATGTTTCTGCTTCAGTTGCTTGCTTGTTTGGGGTGCCCAGAGTTGTTAGGAGAACCCTATTAGCTCACAAAGCTACATAGAATCATGTAATTGTAGAGTTGGAAGGGAACCCCAAGGCTCAGCTAGTCCAACCCCCTGCAATGCAGGAATCTTAGCTAAAACATCCATGACAGATGGCCATCCAACCTCTGCTTAAAAACCTCCAAGGAAGGAGAGTCCACAACCTCCTGGGGGAGATCGTTCAACTACAGTTCCCAGAGTTCCCTGGGAAGGGATGTATTGATAAACCACTCAGAGAGTTTTAGCTCTGTTGAGGGATTAGGAGTCTCCTAATAACTCTTGGCATCCTTAACAGACTATAGTTCCTGGAATACTGGTCATTGACCGTAATAAAGGGATTGATTGATTGATTGATTGATTGATTACAGTTCCCAGGAGTCTTTGCAGGGGAAGCCATGATCTTTTAAAGTAGTATGGTGATGCTTTAAATGGAGATATGGCCTAAGATTACTCTGTTAGCCATTATGCTATGTCAGCCTTTATGTATAGGAAAGTTCATTAGATTAGATATCCATAGGCCACGTTCCCAGTAAGAAATTTGAGCTCAAAACAGCTCACAACAATGGCAAAGCAGCAGAACACACCAACAGATATTACCCTATTGGCGTAATATCCAAATCTCAATCCCCTATCAATAATGCAAAAACAACGAACAAATCAAATCGGCTTGAATTTGAAGGTATAGCGATCAATAATTCAAAAATTGCTTATCGCAGAAATCAATACTTAATATCAACATTTCCAATTAAATAAGCCAAAGAAACAAAATAAAGCCGATAAATCAGCAGCAAAATAACAATATGAATGTTCCGGGTTTTTTATAAAAAGAATACAAAGTGGAAATTCATGTAGATGGATAGGAACAAGATTTAAGTGTTTAGAAATATAGTAAATGAATATTCACATATCTAAGAGAAGCATGCCAAGCATACATCTTCCCTTGCCAGGAACTGGGTGTCACCCAAAGTTGGCAGCAGCTAGGGAGGCTCAGAGGACAGCGTTCAGGCATTCCCCAATTCCTGTTATATGTGAACTGTGGACGTGGTCTAGAACACACCCAACATGTCCTGTAGCTTCATTTTCCAGGTTCAGCATTGGTATTGGTCCACTGTGCTAGCCACTACACTAGCTTCCTGGCAGGAGAGTCACTGCTGAGTAGCAGGACAGAGAGAGGGATGAGTGCAGTGGTGGAGACGCTGCATTGGTTCTGCCGGTGAATTTGCACCGCATTGACCTTCCTGCCGCCTTGTCCCTCCCAGTAAGCAATAGAGGAAGCTGCTCTGTCCCAAGAAGAGAGGCACTTCTGTTAGTGGTAGGCAACCTGTCTTTCAGGGTCAGTTGAACACCATGACTGATCTTCTCTTTGGAGCTTCTGATGAACTTCCGAAGGAATCTTAGACACTCTGGGGTACAGTCTGAAAATCCCGGCCATAATCGATGGTGTCGTGAAATTGGCTAGACCAGAGTAGATGTAGTTCATGGTCTAGACAATTTTATTCCTAAATAAAACCACGTTTTACAAGGGTGTTTTTAAAGGGTGGTGGGATTCTTTTAGGCTACATAGTTTCTTTTTAAAGGATCACAGATATGGGCATACTAAAAACGCACAATAAGATTGTCTTATTGTTCTTAAAATTCGCCAAGCATTGGGGAAAGTGTTGGAAAGGCATTTCTCATTGAGCATCTATGACAGTCAGTTCAAAACGTACATACAGTATGTCTTAATTTGTAGCAGTCTTGGTTATGCTACTAGGGGCTTGTTTGGGCTTTTCAGTGGTACAGCTTGAATAGTCACAAAACACTGCAAAATCGATTTAATCTGAGACTGTGGAAGAACACACCGAGTAAGCATGTGTACCATGAGCAATGACAGCTCTACTGTAATACTTCCAAGTTTCTGGAAAGCTCTCATGTTCAGAGACAGCTTACCTCTGAAAACCCCCACACCCAGCTTCTTAAATTGATCACATAGGTCCCACCCAGTCTAGGAGCCTGTCGATAGAAGGATGGCATCTCCCTACTTTGTCTGGGTATAACAATATTACTGGGTGTTATTAAACAAAAATCGTAGCCAGTTATGCTTACCTGTGTGATGACCTCATAGAATCATAGTTGGAAGGGCCTAAGCTCAACATCACAAAAACTAAGATCATGGCCACTGGTCCCATCACCTCCTGGCAAATAGAAGGGGAAGAAATGGAGGCAGTGAGAGATTTTACTTTCTTGGGCTCCATGATCACTGCAGTTGGGGACAGCAGTCACGAAATTAAAAGACTCCTGCTTCTTGGGAGAAAAGCGATGACAAACCTAGACAGCATCTTAAAAAGCAGACATCACCTTGCTGACAAAGGTCTGTATAGTTAAAGCTATGGTTTTCCCAGTAGTGATGTACGGTATGAAAGTGAGAGCTGGACCATAAAGAAGGCTGATCGCCGAAGAATTGATCCTTTTGAATTATGGTGCTGGAGGAGACTCTTGAGAGTCCCATGGACTGCAAGAAATCAAACCTATCCATTCTGAAGGAAATCAGCCCTGAGTGCTCACTGGAAGGACAGATCCTGAAGCTGAGGCTCATGAGGAGAGAAGACTCCCTGGAAAAGACCCTGATGTTGGGAAAGATTGAGGGCACAAGGAGAAGGAGACGACAGAGGACGAGATGGTTGGACAGTGTTCTCGAAGCTACTAACATGAGTTTGACCAAACTGCAGGAGGCAGTGGAAGACAGGAGTGCCTGGCGTGCTCTGGTCCATGGGGTCACAAAGAGTCGGACACAACTAAAAAAACAAACAAAAAACTAACAGCCTGCAAAAAGCAGGAAAGTCAGGGCTAGAGCCACAGAGAGACCACCATCACCGCCCCTCTCCAGGCCACTGGTTCCGTTGTCAAACTCCTCAACACTCTCCTAATGTTCTCCTAATGTTCAACTGAAATCAAGTTAAGGCCATTAGAGCCACAGTTACACCAAACACTTAAAGAATTATGATACCCTTTTAAGCAGTCATGGCTTTTCCCAAAAAATCCTGGGAACTATAGTTTATTAAGCGTGCTGAGAGTTGTTAGAAGCCCCTGTTCCCCTCACAGAGCTACAGTTCACAGAGTGGTTTAGCCATCCATTCTTCTTCCCAGGAAACTCTGGGAACTGTAGCTCTGTGAGGCCAACAACCCTCAGCACCCTTAACAAACTATAGCTCCCATAATTCTTTGGGGGAAGCCATGGCTGTTTAGAGCAGCATCACAGTGCTTTAAATGTGTGGTGTGAATGTGGCCCAGGTCTAGTCCTGCTTGATGGGGTCCTGTTCTCTGTGACAGCCCCTGAAGGCAATTTTGAGATAGCTTGTACTTTAGACAAATAAGGAAGCAGAGGCAATGCAAAGAGGCGTTTTTCAGTGCTGCTTATCACCATTTGGTCACGTGGGGGGGTGCAGCAATTAGTTTTTTGTTCAGCCCTCATTTCAACCTTGATTGCAAAATGCCCTTTAGAGGTTCTCCTCTCTGGTCACTCTCACAGTACACTCCTCCTGCTCACCGCAGGCTAAAGCCACCTTTAATTCCTGCTCCACTGGTGCAGGAAGCTTTCACAGTTTGCAATTTAGGCACTGCATTTTTAATTGGCCAAGGACCGTGCCAGTTTTACAGATGACCCTCTCAGCAGTTTGCCATCTCGTAGGCAGCTGGCACTGAGCACTGCTGCCCTCTGCTGGTAATATAGCCAGGTACCCATATGTGTTGCTAGGGCATCTATATTTTACCAACTGCTGGGTGAAGACTTTGAGCCTGGGACCAGATTTCATTGACAGGTCTTAGCTCTGGATTATACAAAGTGGGGCATTTGCTCATTTGCATTGCTGTCGTTTGCTAAAGGAGGACAGCCTGTCACTCTCTGACAGCAGTTCCTCCCCCACCCACCCAGTGCTGCTCTTCCTGGGAAACCAGCACAGCCTGAGAATCTCAGATTTCCTTGAATGAAATAAAGAGGAATAAGTTTCTAGTCCTCATCACTCTGAAGCCAAACTTGAAATCAGCAGAGGAGGTACGGGGAGGGTAAGCAAGGCTTTTGGTGAATCAGGAAATGGCACTTCAGTGCTTTGTGTAGCACCATGTCATTCCTTGTGCATATCGAAAGAAAATTAACTTACGCAATTGTGGGGAAGAGAGGTGGGTTATGCCATGAAGGGGAAGGACCACAGGTCGGTGATGGAGCATCTGCTTTGCATGCTGAAGTTCCCAGGTTCTATACCCATCCAGGATCTCCAGGTATGGCTGGGAGAGACCCCTGCCTGAAACCCTGGAGAGTCATTGCCAGTCAGTGCAGACAATACTGAGCTAAGTGGATCAATGGTCTGACTCGGTATGAGCAACAGGGGATTATTCCCACCCGGTTCCTCTACAGCAGTGGTTTCCAACCTTGGGAACCACGGCTCTACAGCAAAGCCTGTTTCCTGCCTCCTTCTTTTGCCTTTATTGTGAGCAAATCTTTACTCACAAGCAGGCTATTTACTCACAAGAAGGCCTCCCTAAGAGACAAGGGACTGACTACTGCCTCCACTGCAGAAAAACCAGTTGCTGGGAATGGCAAGTGTGAATAGTGCTGCTGCACTCGGGTCCTGCTGGTGGCTTTCCCCAAAGAATCTTGTTGACCATTGTGAGAACAGGATGCTGGACTAGATGGGCCTTTGGCCTGATCTAGCAGGCTCTCCGTAAGTTCTTACGTTAGCGTAACACACACTCCAGTGCTTCCCATTTATTAATATTAATTATTCCCTGGTATAATTATCGGAATGCTATTCAACAGTAGTAGTTAAATTATGCTCCTGCAAGATGCAGTGATGGTCACTAGCTTGGACGGCTTTCAATGGCTACTGCCCATGATGGAGATGTTTTCCATCCAAAGTCAGAGACGGTAGGCTTCTGAATCCCAGCTGCCGGGAATCACAAGAGGGGAGAGTTGCCTCTGCACTCAGGAGCTTCTTATGGGCTCCCCGTAGGCACTGGGAGGTTGCCCATTGGGAGAGCAAGCTGCCGGAATAGATGGCCCTTTGGCCTGATGCAGCAGGAATCTTCATTTTAGGTTCTCCCTGGCAAAAGGGTCACTTCCTCTCCTCCTGCTCTTCCACCTCTTGCATGCTGTGCAGTTCACATGTATTGAATGACTGCATCACATTCTCATCCTCTGAACATTGCATAGACTCTTCCACGTTGATTGGGGCCCCCGTATTCATACTCTCCACCTTCAGCCTTTCCTCTTGGTGGAGTAGGATGGTCAGTGGAGTTGGCAGGGGTGTTGGGAGGGCTAATGTTCACAACCCGCCTCCCCCTCAACAAGTTCCTTGAATGAGTGGGGGAATCATTTCTGCATAAGGCTTATGGTTGCTTCCGGATGACCTTTTCGTTGAGCATTCCATCCTGGCTTGTTTGTCCATGAAGTTTGTCAGGGGGTTAGATGCCCTTGGCTGTTTATTGAGCATTCATTCTGATTTGTTTGCTGGCGGGGGCGGTTAGATGGCATTGCTATCCGACACTTTTCAGGGCATTTTCTATTTTCTAATCATACACAAAAAATGATGCATTTATTATGCATGATCATCAAATCACGATTAGTTGAACAACCTGAGTTTGCCAGCAAGTGGCTGAATCTCACCCGCAAAACAGTGGTAGTTATGAACGGGTGGATCTGTCTATTCTGGTTTCTCATTTATCCAAACATGTGCAGTTCTCCACATTTCCACATCAGTTTCATATTTGCTTTTTAAATAATGACGCATCTTAGTGTAATTTTCTCCCTATATGCATATTTTTGTATGCAATTTAGCCTAATATACACATTTTTCAAAAACAATTCCTTCTCATATACTGCAATTGTGGTGTTATTTTCACTAATGTATGCATGTATATGTACATTTTGCCCTCATATTTGTATTTTTGTACACATTACTTGGCTGGAGCACTGCACTGCAAAATTTGGGAAAGTATGGATTTAGGATGGCTGCGTTTTGATTCATGTGTTTTTTCAGAAGGTGCGAATTAGGTAGGTTTGCCTTGAAACACAAATCAAAATGAATCCACCTCCCACCCCGCACCATCCCTAATGGCAGTCTGGAAGTGCCCTTGGTCTTCAAATTCCACATCACCTTCTGTGACCTCTATTCAGATACTTAGTGAGAGCCTGCCTTTAGTTTTGCGCATCTCACTATGACACTATGAGCAGTTCTTTGTGAACTTCTCTCGTGAACCAGTAGGTTGCTTCCTTCCTGGCTGCTGCTGCTGCTTAAATCCTGCGTACCCTGCTCGTTTGTGTGTGCAGGGCAGGCTAGGACTTTGCAACAGGTTGCATCCTCCCGGCATGTGCCCTCCAGACAGGGTGGAGCGAAGACTGCCGGGAGCAGGTGAGCCGCGGTCTGAGCAAACGTCTGCTGAAATTGAGTGGGCACTAGAGTGATGACAAGGAAAGCCTTGCTGCACGGCGGTTGCCCGGCAACAGAAACGCCTGATGCCAGAGAAGTGGGAGAAGGAGGAGGGTGCCAGGGAGATGGATGGGTTTTTCTAATACAACCGCCAGAGCGTAAACTGTGCGGTTTGGGAAGGAAAAAGAGAGGCGCTGGTCTACATATCAATAACAATTCTGGTACAGGAAGCCTGAGCTTGTCGGGCTCGGTGTGGGTTTCCCTGATGGGTTGAGCCGCAGGCTGTGAGGGGCTCCCTGATTGCCAGGCTTCATTTATGGCGGCTTATTTTTGACAGTCACTGTTAATCATTATTGGTGCCGATAAACAGCAACACCACAATCAGAGCCAGGCCTGCCTTGGGCAGCAGATTTGGGGAAGCTGTGAGAAACCACCAGAATGCCCATTATTTAGCTTATTCTACCCTGCAGTGTGCGTCAGGGGAAGAAAGCTGGTTTGGGTTTTCTGTCCCCAGGCACCAAAACGCCACTGAGCAAAATTGCAAAGTGAGAGGCTGTGTGGTGTTGTGGTTAGAGCATCCTTCCCCACCACCCGGTGTCCTCCAGATGGGGATGGGAGAGAATGTCAGATCGCATTTAAAGGCATATCTATCAAATTTGCACTTTCTGGGGAAACCACCCCCCCATCCTTTGACATTTGCATTTCTCCAAATTTTGCAGTGCTCTTCTCCAGCCAGCTGATGTGTACAGAAAGGCATATACTAGGACAGTGATGGCTAACCTTGACACCCCAGATGTTTTGGAACTACAACTCCCATAATCCCTAGCTAACAGGATCAGTGGTCAGGGATGATGGGAGTTGTAGTCCCAAAACATCTGGAGTGTCAAGGTTAGCCATCACTGTACTAGGATAACATGTACTAGAAAACACTGTACTAGAAAACAAGAATGCATATGTTCTTGATGACAGCATACAAAAAAAGCATAGGGGAAAACCACATTGAAAAATATGTGCATTAGGAAAAAGCACACTAAAATGTTGATGAATTTTAATGAGGATTAAAAGAAAAACAGAAGCAAACATTTATGGAAATGTGGGGAACTGAATTTAAGATTGGAAAAGGGATAAACTGAAGTGGACAGATCCTTCCACCCCCATTTCCCATTATTGTTGGACTGTGACCCCATCCTCTCCGAGCATTGACGATTCTGGCTGGGGCTGATGGGAATTGCGAGTCCAACAATATTGGGAGGCCAGTAGGTTGGGAAGGCTGGAGCAGCACCTTCAGGGACATGTAATAGGTGGGAAGGGGAGCTCATAGGAACATGTTGTTTGGTGGTTGTGGGGAGGGGATAATTCAGAGCCACCTGAGTAGCCATTGCTGGAGACGGCTTCTAGTGTGACTTCACAGGGCTGTGGCCATGCTCTTAGAGCAGGAATGGAAAATCTGTGACCTTCTAGATGTTTGCTGGACTACAACTCCCATAATTCCTTGACTTTGAGCATGCTGGTTGGGGCTTATGGGAATTGGTGTCCAGCAATGCCATTGAACTACAACTCCCATCATTCCTGGCTGTTGGGCATGCTTGGCTGGGGCTGATGGGAATTGCAGTGCAACAATATCTGGAGGCCACTGCATTGGGTTAGACTGAGTCCCAGACTGGGGCTGAAGAGACTCAGCTTTCAAATCCCCATACAGACATGAAGCCCACAGGATAACTTTGGGCCTATGGATACATCTCAACTTTACCTACCTCTCAGGGTTGTTGTGAAAATATATAAAGGGGGAAAGGGGAAGAGAGAGTGTGGGCAGGATTACAGCCCAAGTAAGGCAATGATGTATAGTGGCTAGCATAGACTAGGGCCAGGAAGACCCAGATTCAAATTTCCTCTTTGCTGTGAAGTGCACTAGCTAGGTGTCTGCTTGGGCCGGTCATTACCTCTCAGCCTAACCTACCTCATAGGGTTGTTGTGAAGCTGAAATAGAGGGAGGAGAACCATGCACACTCCTTGAGCTGTTTGGCAAGCATGTGGAATGCTGATGTAATAAATAAGCAATCCAAGCCATTTGACAGCTAGGGAGCAGGAGTAGGGTCAGCCCTTCGACAGAAGCAAAATTATTGCATTGATTTCCCACTCATCCTCCTATGAGCTTTGGGGCAAGTGAACATTATCCCCCACTTTATCCCTGCCTTTCAATCAAATGATTCTCAAGGCAGTTTACAAGCAAATGGTTGCAATAATACAGATAGGAGGCCAGGATTCAGATTTCCACTCAGCCGAGAAGCTCACTGGGTGACCTTAAGCCAGCCACTGCCTCTCAGCCTAACCCACCTCACAAGATAAAAAAAATTCCTTCCAGTAGCACCTTAGAGACCAACTAAGTTTGTTCTTGGTATGAGCTTTTGTGTGCATGCACACTTCTTCTTCAACCTCACAAGATTATAGATTAAATGGGGAGGGGGAGAAGTATGTGTGCCACCTTCAGCTCCTTGAAGGAAAGGTGAGATGTTGCCATCGTCGTCATCCCTGGCTAATGGACGGGGCCAGATCCCTTTAGTTCTGCAGTGACAGGGCAACAGGCAGTGATTTCTGGTGGTGTTTGGGGATGGGAAGCCAGCTCCCTGCAGCTGCTCCTTCTCTGACTGCTGGTTGGCACCAGGGTGGGCTTCCCCCGCTGTGATGTTCCTCCTGGGGGGCTGGGGACGCAGCTTCTCAGTGGCCCTGGCCCCGCAGCCGATGATTAAGGCCAGCGTGTGCGTCGCTTCTGCTTTCCAGTCCCCAGGGCTATGGGTAGTTGCAGCCACATATGTCTTTTCTGGCAAGGAGGTGGGGAAGTAAGCAACACCAGCTTGTGGGAGAAAACCTAGCTTTTCCTGATCTGTGTTGAAAGGGGCCTAGTGCCCCCAAACTGGGGCTGGGGTCATGGCATCTTCAAAACCTCTGAGCCAGCCCAGCCCTGGTGGGCACAGATGCCTTTCCCACCTGTTGCCAGCTGAACCACAGTGTCCTTAATTAGCAAAAAGAGAATGGTAGGAAGGCGAGTGTGGGGACTATACCGATCAACAAGAGTGCTTGGGGTGGATGTAGGGGAGCTGCCCCAAATCCACTGCAGAGATAAGAGGGACCGCCCGCATGTGTGATTTATCTGTAAGTCCTTTGCTAGGGGTGGCTGGTTCAGTAACCCCCTCGCTCACTCCCATTGCGCTTCCCTCTTTGCAGTTTGGGAGCAGCACATTCCGTCTTAATTAGCTGCTCATATTAATCTGGCAAATAAAAGCAGCCCCCGTGCTTTCAGGCTGCTAGATTAATTATTCCCCAAGTGCAGGACTGTCAAGGGGGGGGGGAGGCAGAGAGAGATGGAGGGGGGAGGAGGTTGGGTTTGAGTAGAGGGGGGCAAAAAAAGTCGAGGGCTTGATAGTGTACAACTCTATATTGGCTTGCCGTGTGGCTGAATGAAGGGCAGAGTGTGTAAGGGACGGGGGAGAAATCTGTTCCAGTTTACATTCCAAAGTGACTCTGTCTTAATTTTCACTTTCCAAAGCAGCAGGTGAACCGAAACACAGCTATCCTTGGAAATTCACACCTCTCTGGATTTTGCAATGCAGTTCCCCAACCAAAAAACTGTGTGCATTGGGGGAAAGAGTATATAAAAATGTGTGTGTATATCAGTGAAAATAAGCCACTCAGATGTATCATACTACAGGAAATTGGTTGCAGAAATGTGCCTAGGAGGAGAAACACACACTAAAATGCTGGTGAATTTTGTGAGACTTATTTTTTTTAATTGCAAACTGATGTGGAAATGTGGCAAACATAACTTAAGTTTGGAAAAATGAGAAAAGGAAAGGAACAGATAGTGACAGGTCTGTCCATCCTTATGAGTGTACAGACAACTGCTGCGAAGTTTTTCCATCTTACAGGACAGGGCTGTGGAACCCCAAGCCACTAGGCTGGTTGTGGCCCATGGCCCATTCTTGTCTGACCCATGCTCTCACCACCTCGGCCACAATCTGCTACATTTCCATACTGGGAAGGGAGGAAGAGAATCCTTAGGGGGTCAGCAGGTGAGCAGCCATGGGTCAAATCTGGCCTAAAAAGGCAGGCATGGGGAACATTTTTCAACTTGAGGGCTGTGTTACCTTCGGGGGAAACCTTCTGAGTGCCACATGCAAGGAGTGGACAGGGCCAGGGGAGAAAGTGGGTTGAATAATGGATGTGAATGTTATGTGTATAAACAACAACAGCAACAATATAATCTATGAGCGGGAGTACCTGGCTCTGCCTAGGAATTTGTAGAATCTTTAAAAAATTGTGATTTCTAAATGGATAGTACAATTTGGGAGTTTGGACCCGTCACGTTGAAAACTGGGCAAAGTCACACCAAAGTAAAAATAATGTTTTCCTTCCTATTTTTTGTACAGGTTGTGCTGCTGTTTATTACTGTCTTTATTTTTGCGCAAGTTTTCTTCAAGTTCTGCTGCTCAGGGGCAGGAGGAGGGGGTGGTATTCAGCCTAGCCTCAGAGATTCCACACAAACGTTGCGTCATATACATTTTCCAGCATACATCTGCAACAATACGGACTAGAAACTTTAAATTATTTTCTTTCTTTGTAGAAAGGAAAGGAAAGAATGACCACTGAGATTCCCGGGGAGCTGAGTATCACAACCACTTCTGTGCTTGCCTTGAACTGCTGTATACAGTACTATTTTTACCTGGGTCTAGCCATTCATCTGGTCCTCGCTCCTCCCTGTAGGCTCCTGTCTCCTTCCCTCCCTTCCCTGTATCGTCAGTCCCATCTCTTCCTATCTATTTAATCTGTCTATCCTTCCTTCCCAAGAGCCTACCACACGGCCTTCTGCCGTTCTGCCTGTCCAATCCCATTTACTCTCCCCGTATTTCTGCAAATCTCCTTTCAGTTTGTCCCAGGTGGTTTCCTTGATCTGGGCAGACATGGAGCAGGCCAGCTCACACATGGCTGCTGTACCTTGGCATAAACCCACGGGCAGTTCCTGACTCACACACGCACATGTGCCCCTGCTTATAAATATACCCTTCAACATGTGGACTCTGGCAAGTTTGTACACACACAGTGCTCTGCGTGCACGTATAGAGCTTCTCCAGGTTTTGTGCTTTTTCTTAAACAATCCTTGATTTAGCAAAAGCCCTGATCAAGTCTGGAATTGTAGAATCCAGTCCAGCATCCTCTTCTCCCAGTGGCCAACCTTTAGACCTACGCACAGCACCAATTCTCCCTGCTTGTGACTCTCAACAACTGGAATTCAGACACCCACTGGCTCTAATACGGAGGTAGTATATATGCATCATGACTAGTAGTCATTGATAGCCATATCTGCCATGAATTGGTCTAACCCCTTTGAAACCATCCAAGTTGGTAGCATACTGCCTCTGATACTGCAGGAGAGTAGGTGGTCTCCTAGAAGGCCAGGCTAAATTATGGACCTTCCTCGTTCTGGCAAGCAAACGAGGTTATAATAAGTATTTCAAGTTTGACTACAGACAACGACTGATTTATTGACTTAACAGTCAGGGGTCCCCTTTACCTTTACCTTTACTACGTAGCCATTAATGTCAATGGGTTGTGGTCTGAGAGTCCCAACTCTTCCTTGTCCCCAGTTCTAGTCACACTCTGGGCTTCCCTAAGTTACAGGGACTCCAGGTCATCCTCCAGCTGAGACATAACACAGAGTAGTTACCAGCAATAGCAGCCTGGCAGCTGCCTGGTGATTCCTCTTATTGGCACCAGCCCTCGTGATAAGTTGGGGTGGGGGGTGGGGAACGGCCCTCAGAAGAGAAATTATTTATTCTTTTTCATGTGACCCTCACCTAAACCGAACACAGCAAAAATTAATCCCTTTCAGAAGGCGCTCTTCCGCCCCTCGAAAAGTGACAAGCTTTTTTCCGGGCCGCTGTCCACCTGGATGCGGTCTAGCTGGGGAAAGACTGACAACCTCAATTAGCTTCACAACTCGGGAGCCAGTGGATTAAGTGTTTGCTGGGGTGATTGACAGGAGCTGGTGGAAGCGCAGGCGTCCGTGGAGAGATGGGCTGTCTGGATGCCTGATGGAGGGGTCAGATGCTGACCCAGGGAGAGGCAGCGCGGGTGGGCCTCACAAAGTGGTGTGTGTGTGTAATATGGCTGTTGAGGCCACTTGTGTGGCACTGGCAGCTCGACTGAGAGACTGACAACTCAGTTAGCAGAACTAAAATAGGGTTTTCTTCCCACCCCAAGCTGCAGCCTCACCATATTTTACTTTTGGGGGTGCAGTAAATACAAAATCAGTTAACCCCATACAGGCAGAAAGGGGATCACCCTAAGGTGATCTGTTTATCCTGATTATTCATCCTGATTTGCTTGCACAAGGTTTTCACTGAGGTTAGGTTATATCTGGTCTTTGCTGGGCATTTGTTCTGATTCGCTTGCAAGGAGGATATATAAAACAACTAGCTGACCCGGGCCACGTGTCGCTGTGGCTGATTTTATGCTTATTACCATCAGCAGCAGCCGCAGCCAAAATAAACCCCCACCTACCCCCGCCAGCGTCGTGTGCACTCTGCATGTGCTCAGGTGCCCTCCCGTGGCCTGTGGCAGAAAAAGCCGAGGAAGGAGGCCTCTGACGCCGTCTGAGGGAAAAGCACTATGGAAATGCATAGATAAAAAACCCACACCGGGAGATCACTGAGGGACGATCACGGTGGCCATTTCCCGGCGTGCCTTGCCTGTGGCCTTTTCAAGGGGAAAAGTGCTAGTAACCCTCTACAGAGAGGATTTGATTCCATTTCCCAGAGTGCCTTGAGCGTGCGGTTGGTTGGGATAATAAGCCCAGCGTTTCCCAGCATGCCTTGCGGTTTGGGCGAAAGAGCTTAGTTCACCCACAGGGCGCCTTGACTCGATTTCCCAGCGTCCCTTGCTGGCCCGGCCTAGTTAACTGCAAGAGGCAGCGGCCTCCATTTCCCAGCGTGCCTTTGACAAAAGAGATATTTACATTTCCCTGTATCCCAGCCAATTTAATCACATCCTTGTCTGGCACTCAGGTATCAGGAAGCCACTAACACAATCAACCCCTCCTTCCTTGCAGAGAAGCAGTTTGTCAGTTTGGGAGTGAAAATGGAGACAGGCCTGCCGTTGCTAGAGGGCGAGGTTTTGCTGTGATGTCATATGTGCGTGCCAATTTCTTGCTTTTGTAGCTGTAGTACCAGCATAGCCGTCACTAGAGGGCACTGTTTTGCTGGTGGTGTCATATGTGTGCACCAAATTTTTTTGCGGTTTTTCTTTATTTTAGGTATGACAGGTGTGGTTTTTCTGAATTTTTATTATGCCAGATTACTATGCCATGGTAATGGAAACGCTGTGTCCAAATTTGATGCGATTTGGTCCAGCGGTTACGGAGCAAGGGTGTTTCGGACAAACACGCAATGGGAACATTTATATATATATATAGATGAGCATCCATCTTGATTTGATTCATGGGGTGTTTACATGTCTTCCCATTAAACATTCATCCATCCCTCACTTTTCGGTGTATTTCCCAGTCACTTTCTAAAAGGTAAGAAGTCCAGTTCTTTTTAAAGGGGATTTTAAAAGCGGGTAGGGAGCCTCCGGACAGTGGACCAGTAGTCACGTTGACCCATGAGGCCATTTTCCCCAAACCACATCCACCTGTCCATTGGCTGACATCACTGGCAACATCATCTGAAGGGCAAGAGGCCAGGCTCACTGGGTGCACCCAGTGCTTTTTTCTGGGGTACGCAGGGGTATGCATACCCCTAAACATTTTGTGAATCTTTGTACTTTTGTCCATTTACTGTATTTATTTTCCGCAATTTGAACTATAAAATGGTGGTTTTCTTGAGTCAAAATGAGAGTACCCCTAAACATTTTATTTTTAGGGGGGGGAGCCACTGGCTGCACCTCTTCCCAGCAGCAGAGGTTAAATCCTGCTCAATTCAAAAAGATTCATTCCAACTCCTCCCTGATTCAAGAAAAGGTTTACATTGGAATCCCCTGTTCGAACAAAGGGGGGGAGCTTTTTTTTTTTTTTTTTTTTGCAGTGTTTCGCAAGGTGGTTTGAAGTCCTTACTTCAACGCAGCTTGTAGGTGACTGGCAGGCAGCCACATAGCATGGGTTCTTGACAATGGCTCCTCTAGTTTTCAGGCAAGGGAGTCTCTTCCAGCCCTACCTGGAGATGCCATACCTTCTGTATGCAGAGCTGGAGCCCTTTGCTGCTAAATCACAGTCAACAGGGCTGTCCAATAGCTCTTTGCTAAGCTGTGGGCATAGGCAAGAGCCCAACCATGCTGACTACTGATGCCAGCCCCAAATGTGCCCATTCGTCACTTCTTGTCGTGTTTTTCATCCTTCAAAGTGCAGCAGCCAGGAATGGGAGCTGGCTCCCATCAAAAAGCATTTCCTTTCGAGGGCCCTGTAGAGGGCAGGCAGACATTCTCTCCTTGTGAGCTGGATCCATGGCAGGTCACTTTCTTTTTAAGGAGACACTTGGATGAGCACAAGCATGTAAATTTCCTCAGCAAATGGAATGCAACCTTTATGCCCCGGTGTGGAATCAATGTGCTGTTTGCATATTGATTTTATTGTTGTCGTTTTCATTCCTCCCCCTTGGGCCCTCCCCACCCTTAGTTAATAAGCTGTTTTGAGCACATGTTGGAAAATGTGGGGTGTGTGTTTTAAAAGCAAATGAAATGAAACAAAATCTGGCCATGCTCTCTTGTCCAGTTGTTTTCAGACTTCTTTTAAATTGAGAATTCCTATCTTTAATTCATCCTTTCCCCATCAGCTTGTCTTCTGGAAATGCCAGTGATGGACCCTGGGACCTGCTGCACAGAAGGCAGATACACCACAATTGAGCTATGGTTCTGAGTAGACTTTCGAATAACTACATGCAGAAATGATACAGAATTAAACTGATCTATTCATGGCTAGTATAGTACTTGGTTTCAAGGGTGCTCACCATCCCATCTGCTTTCCTCTGGATGAGATGCAGTTTGTCAATGTGTTGCCCCGAACTACACACAGTACTCCAGAGGATGCTGGGACATTTTCTGTGGGATACTGTCAGGCTGGAGAAAGTAGAATATGATTTCAAAGTGCCATTGCTGCTCAGAGAGAATGTGTCCATGCCCTTGTTTCTTTTGGTCAAACAGGTTACATAGGTCCTGAATTCTTAATAATAATCTTTTACAACATGTTTGACCAGAAGCAAGGAAAGCTTTCAAACCACTCTGAAGAATTTGTTTCTTTTCATGTACTGAAGGTACACCCTGGGACACACACATTCCCCCCCTCCCCCCTCCACCCCCCATCAACTGCAAATTCCAAGAGAAGATTGGTGGTGGGTGGAAAAGCCATTTGCCCCCCCTCCCCAGTGTAGGCTGGTGAAACGTGCTTGCAACGCCCCAATTCTCATACAAAAGATTGCTTCCCTCCCTCCCCACACTATGACGCATTGCCAGCAATTCTACTCCAGCTGCGGTCTTCGTTTACTCTACCGCAGCCTGTCCTCCTCTGATGTAAAAGTCAAGTTATTTTAAAAATATTTTTGTTAAGGATATATTTGCAAAAAACAAATACTGTAAACAAAAAACTGGTGTGGTGCATGCAAGCACTGCTCCCAACACCCCTATCCTGCATGTTCTGCCCCAAGTTTCTTGTTCTAACCCAAATGCAATTGAGATGTGGGGAAAGGCTGTAGCTGGGTTGTAGAACTTCTGTTCTGCATGCAGAAAGTCACAGGTTCAGTCCCCTGCATCACTAAGTAGGGCTGGGAGAAACCACTGCCTGAAGTCCTGAGTAGCCACTACAAGTCAGTGTAGACATTATTGAGCTATATGGACCAAACGGACTGATTCACTATAAGGCACATGCCTATGTTCCAGGAGGCAAGAGCAAGCCAGAAGTCTGTTTGAGGACAGGCTGCAGCTGCAGCTCAGCAGTATCCAACCACTAGAAGCCCCATCAGCACAATGATGTCTGCCTGCGCAACAGACTTTCCTCCCCCTATGGAGGGCTGGGGGAACCCACAGAGCAGATTTAGGGGGATTCAAGAGAGGAGAGGAGGCAGTCCCATGTTGCCAGGGGAAATCCTTGCACTGAGAGGCTTACTTACTGCTGCTTCTGCTTTGCATGCAGAAGGTCCCAGGTTCAATCCCAAGCATCTCCAGGTAGGGTTGGGAGAGACCCCTGTCTGAAATCCTGGAGAGCTTCTGCCAAGAGTGTAGGCAAAACCCAATGTTCTGCTTTCTGTGTTCCTAGAAGCCTCTCTGCAGTTGGGAATGCTGTAATATTATGTTGGGAACTGTCCTGAGATTTGCAGGTATAGGGCGGCAGAATGAATGAATGAATGAATGAATGAATAAATATTAAGAGTTTCAGGTCATGCAGAGACTTCTATGCACTTTCATCCAAACGCGCTCCAAAGACCTCTTCAGACCTTTGTGCTCAACCAAGAACAGCCAGGTCTACAAATGTAGAACAGGGACATTTGGAGGGGGGGGGGGCGCACAACCACTTTTGCTCCCTATACACTTCCCACCCACAAACGTTGCTCGGACGCACTCAAGCAAGGCTGCCATTTCTCCACAATGGGTTTTCCAGAGTTCTAAATCACACCTCATCAGTTGCAGCACCGGCAACTTGGCGTTCATGCGTGAGCTGTGTGCTTATCTGCGCTAGAGGCTAGGTGCACTACCCACCCTGCCCGGCTGAGAGATTTGATTTCTAAAGACCCTGGGGAGGGAGCTGGATCTTGAAGAATAACTACACCAGCAGCTCAGTCACAAGAAAATTTTTAACAAGAGTATTCCCAGAAGCCTTGGGCAGTGATTCACCAGGGACAGGTTCCAGAAAACTGGGATCACCTCTTGTAAAGAGGAGTGCAGTCAGAGTACAGGTGAGCTGTCTTTTCTAAGAAGGCTTTTCAGCCCTCCTGATGGTCTCCTTGGGGAGTCTTCTGAGCAGCTCCCAAGGAGCCCATAGCTGAGTAGTTGCGAACGTGTTTCGCCTTCAGAAGGTGCCAGGTTCCAGCTGTCTCCAGCCAGGAGAAAGGAGCAGGAAGCAGGTGACCCCGAGGAGATGCTGCCAGTCTGTGTTGTAGGCAGCTCTGGGTTAGGTGTGCATCCAGTCAAATCTGGTATATGTGTCAAGAAAAGGCTAATTCTGAAAGACCTGATAAGCAGTTTTCCTTCTCTTGGCATTCTCTTGAAGTGCTTATTTCTTAGCTATTTTGAGACCCCCCCCCTCACCATATGAGATGCTGCCTGTTGTCTGTTTGCACACACACTGCGGTGTGGGGAGACTGACCTGAAGTTTCCATGCGTGCCCCTCCCACCCCACATTACACACCTCACTTCTCCCAGCTCCAACCACAGCGGCGTGGATCTCCTAGCTAGGCTCCCTGGGAACAGGGGCTTATTCTGTACTGGGTGTTTCCGAGGTGACAGCAATCGTATGCGATGCTCCCGTTGCCAAGGTAACTTCTCGGTAACAGGTGCTAAACCTTCAGCAAACTGCTAGGGCATGAATGAAGTCTGGAACGGCATTTATTTCCAGCTGTAACTGGGGACAGGGGTGTGAGGGGGGAAACAGTGAGGAGATTTTGTCTACAAGCTGATTTGAAGCATAAACACGGCTTATCCTACAGGTTGCCCTCAGTAGCAAAAGCCCAGGGAAATACAGGGCTGTATCTAATGCTAGTTCTACTCAGAGGACACCCATTGAAATTAATGGGCATGACTTACTCTGAGAAGGAGAAGAATTGGATACAGCCCATAAATAGTGTCCAACTTCAACATAGGCTTATGCAAGTAGATCCCTTTCAACCCAGGGGTCTCCCAGTGAATCAGCATTAGAGTATAAAGTAAGCAGGGATGTAGGATGTGGAACTCACTTCCACAAGATGTGCTGCTACCTTTTATTTATTTGGCAGATTAGTATATCCACGATGTGGTGATGGGTGCTAGCCTGTGTTGGTTTATTTGCTTGTTTACTTCTTTATTTTGTGTGTTTGCATAGCACCCTTCGGCCAATTGGCTCACAGTCCTGAGGACAGCATGATAGACAATGAGGGGTGTTGCTGCTGGACAGAGGCTCCAGCTCCTGGAGCACTTTTGGGACCCCTGAATATTTTTGGGGTAGGATCAGTATAGCCAGGTGCCTATGGGGAGCTCACAACAGCCACGTGGGATTCTCAGTTATTCAGAGGCACATGCAACCTCTGACAGTGGAGGTAGAACACAGCCATTGCGAATAAGTCATTGACAGCCTTACCCTCCAATAAAACAATAAAAACAATATGAAGTCAGAATAAAAAACAAACACTAAAAGGGCAATCAATAAGACCAACATTAAAAGCAGGTGGTTAAAACAATTAATTAAACTTAGAATGATTTTCAAAATGGATTGAAGAGATTCAGGGAGGGAGAGGCCGTCAGCTGCAAACCTCCCATTACGAGGTGATCAGAATGCTAGGGGCAGCCAGCACTAGGTTTTGCCTTCATGCCCTGGTGGGAATCGAAGAGAAATTTGGTTTGGTAACTTGCACTTTCTGGAGCAGTAAATGAACTGAAATGCAGCCATCCTTTGAAACCCAGACTTCTACAAATCTGCAGTTCTTCAGCCAATTAAAATGGACAAGAATGCATAAAGTATGCATTAAAATGCATATATTAAGCAAAATAAAGGGGGGAAATGCATTGTAGAGGGGGAAATTGATTTGGAAAATGTGCCTATTAAGATAATTCTGCACTAAGATGCTTAATTTTCACAAGGGCTTTTTGGGGGGAAATGCAAACTTATGTGGAAAACCGAACTTTAGACTGGAAAAATAAGAAACTGAGAAAAAGTGAAATTCACGGTTCACCCATCCCTTCCTCTAAGCATCCTCTAAGCATTTCTCACCAGAGTGTCCACAACTATGTCCCTGGTGTCAATAGCTGTCATATTGCTCACCTGTCAAAGATGACCCAGAGGAGTGGGGGAGATAAAGACCAGGCCTGCGAGGCCAGAAGGTTCCCACCCCCTGGTCTATTTGTATATAAAGCTATCAGCAGGCATGGCCTTTTACCCAGTGCAGAAGGACAGGTCTCTGCCCCAAGTGACTTTGCAGTCAGAAACTCGACACAGAGGAGATTACAGAGTGAAATGCAGTTGCACAAATAGCTCAGCTGGTCGTGGGGTTGATCCCCACATTGAGCAAAATATCCCTGTATTGCAGGGGGTTGGACTAGATCACCCTTGTGGTCCCTTCCAACTCTGTGATCCTATGATTCAGACAAAGGGATGAAGATGCTTTGACTTTTAGTACCTGAGTTTCCGCAAGGAGGTGGGCCTGGTAAGAGAAGTGCAAAGTGGGGGTGGAGGGGACTCCAAGGGTTGGACAAGGGCTGGAGGGAAGAAGGAGCCTTCCAAAATGCCAAACGGGTTATTATTGTAATGCTTCTCCCTGCTTTTTTGTGAATGAAACTAAAGTGAAATGGTTCCTGAACAGGCAGCAATTTAATAACACCATCTTCCTCTGTGTTTTCTTTGTAGCTAACAGTTCCCTGCTGGGAGGAGGCGGTGGTGAGTCTCCTAATTGATACCTTTTTCTTCACAGCTTTCAAATTAATATCTCTACCGGTTTGAAAGGGAGGGGGAAGGAAGCACAGGGTGCTGGGAGTTGAGCACTGCCTGTGGCTGTTCAGAATACATGAGATGCCCAGCTGGCTGAATCCCTTGAGAGCTGCTGCCAGTCAGAGTAGGCAGTGGTGGACTAGATAGACAAGAAGTCGGACATAGTATAAAGCAGAAGGTTGTGATCTTAAGTTCAAGACAGGCACAATATTAAATAAGTATGTCTTCCACAGTATATAACTTTTACAGCATTTCATTACCAGTTGAGATAGCTTTTTAATTATTATTTTTAAAGGAAAAACAGAAATACTTGGAGAATAGGTCTATGAATCACCACTCAACATGATGGCAAAATAGAACCTCAATCTGCAGGGGCACTCTACCTCTCAGTGACAGCTGATGGGGTCAAGCAGTACAAGAAGGAGTAACCAACATGGTGGTCCTCCATGTGTCGTTGTCCTACTACAACATGTTGTGTTATGCCACACTTCCACAGCATCCATTTTGTGACTGGCAACCCCAAAACTCTCTCAGAATTAAAAATGTGCCCCTTGGTCAAAAAAGTTTGGTCTACTCTGACTGGCAGCAGCTCTCCAGGGATTCAGGCAGAGGAAGGTGTTTTTTCATCACCTGACTGGGCAGAACAAAACAGCATTTGGAAATAATATTAAGATAAATTTTGATTCTTGGTGTGTTGTTTAATATTGTGCTACATAGGGAGAGGACAGAAATCCCATTTTGTTTGCATTTCGATGTGGAGCTGCCTAATTTGTACTTCTCAAAATATTATGCAAACCAAAACACACATTCACTTTTCTGAATTTTGCAGTGCAATTCTCCAACCAAATAATATGCATAAAAATGTACATATTGGGGGAAATGTGGTTCAAAATGCGCATGCTGGTTAAAATAACATACAAAAATGCATTATATTAGGATAATTTGCCTACAAAAATGTGCATATTAGTCAAAACTTCATATAAAATATTGATGATTTTTTATGAGTATCGTTTTTTAAAAAAACAATCAATCTGTAAATTGCTGGGGAAATGGAAAACACTGAGAAACCAAAACAAATCCAGACATCCTGAGTGCTACCACACCTTTCAGAGTGAGCTCTCACAAGGCAGTTTACAATCATACAATTGAACAAACATGCAACAAAAAAAGCATCTGATAAAACCATACATACAGGGAGCTTGCAAAATAAATAAAAGCTTGGCCTAGGTGTGCTTTAAAAGCTGAGCGTAGAGAGGCCAGACAGGGCCATTCAAATGCTAGTGGGCTGTAGGGGATATGACAGAGGCAGGCAGACTAGATGTTCAGAAAAAAGTAGGGCTAAACATCTATTGCTCCCCCTGCCCTCTGGGTCTTTCTGCCAATGAGAAAGTTCTGAGTTCTATTGTGATGACTTCCTGGCTTGACATTGTGCTATAGAATATTCAATGGGGGAGGGGGGAACCTGTGTACCACACCGAATTTGGATGAGTAAGGGCCCTCCCACTCCCCACTTATGTGTCCTTTTCTTTGCCCTTTTCCAAAATGGTGGGCATTGTCAGCATACTATGTGCTCTGAATAAGAAGCCGCCCGCACTCCCCAGGGCTCTTCTGCAAAGGCTGCTCTCCATGCAAGTAGCAGGTGGTGCTTGGCTTTTGACATGGCACCTGGGAGGGCCAGCGACTCCCAGGATTTATCTGTAAAGCGGGGAGTAGAGGTCACGCTTGGCCAGTGGCAGCGCATAGCTCTCCAAGATGCTCACAGCTCTCCAGGTGTTAGGCAGGCAGGTGTCCCCTGGTGCAGGTTGAGGTCGGCTTAGTTTTTGCTCACATATGGTACACAGACAGACAAACAGGGATGCACTTTCAGGAGGAGGACAGCTATGCGCCCTGTCAGCTGACATGCCCTGGATCACTGCAGCTAGTATTTCTGTGTGGTGTGTACACAGCCTTAAAACAAGAAATTAACCATCTTAAGAAACAAACAAGTAAATAAATTCGAAAACAGTTTGACACCAGCAGTAAGCACAAATAATGCAGCCATGAAATACTATAAAGCAACAGGGGAAAAACATATTTAAAACACAGCCACCATAAAAAATGTGGGATAGTTATGGGATAATCTTATGCCTGTGTACTCAGGTGTGAGTCCTACTGAGTTGATTGGGACTTACTCCCAGGTAAGTTGAAGTTAGCTTTAACTACAGCAGTTATGCCACTTCAGAAGGGAATAACTATTTACCCCCATGAGCCCCAGCAAGTATGGCCAATGTCCAGGGATTATGGGAGTTGTAGTTCAGCAAACAACTGGAGGGCCAAAGGCTCCCCCACACCTGATGAGCCTTCTTGAGGATTGGTACATTCTGTTAATTCTCCAGTGAAAGTCATCACATGGTGGAGACACCCTCTATTCTTCTCCTGTCCTCCCCTCCCCACAACTCCCAAGAAGGCTCATTGGATGGAGGCAAGCAGAGAACAGTCACTCATGCAGAGAAGCAATAAACAGCCTCCTCTGGGGGCAGGGAATTTTGCTGCAGGCATGGACTAATCCAACCATGCATGAGGCAGAGGTGCAGCAAAATTGCCTCCCTCCACCCCACCCCACCCCACCCACAAAAGGAGACTGTTTGGAAAGAGGCAAGTCCAGGGCAGTTACTCACGCAGAGAAACGGCAGGCATCCTTCTCTGTGGGTGAGCGATTTAGGGTTCACAGCAGCCTGCAGTTATTTGATTCATTCATTTACCTGGCCTGCTAGCAATTCTCTTCGCGAAAGTGCAGACTGGTTTAAAGGAAGAGCAGCTTTCTAGGGACTCCCAATACTGCAGAGATACAAGAGTGTGTGTGTGGCGGGGGTCCTCTCGAGTTGAAATGGCCCTCTGGCCAAGCCTGCTCTAACCTGCAGCACAGTGCCCCCCAGAGGCAAGGCTGCCCTTTACCGGTCTCTGCCACTACAGCCCCCTCATCTGTATCCCATCCATGCCACGCAGCGTAGGCCTCACTGAGCCAAGATTTCACAAAGTCAAAGCCCAAGGTGGCAGGAGTCTGGAAGCCGAGCCAGCCAGCAGGAGAAGAAAATTGCAAGGAAATGAAGGAGTCAGGCAAACAAACAAGCCCCATCCTGAGGCCACTCGCTCCCAGCGGCATCACTGCCAATGTTAATGGGTCCTTTATTTATGCCTGACCCGAAGTGATCCCATTTTATTTCCACTCTTTAAAGTCCTGGACCTGTCGCCAGTGTGCGTGGGGCTTTTTTTTTCGTACGGTGATAAACAAGAACCAACCGGGATTTATCCTCCCGTCCATTAACCTGTGATCTCACAGCTCGCAAATAAACGCTGAAGCTGCAGGCTGCCTAACGACCCACCCACTCACTCGCCCAACCTCTTCCTCAGCTTACCAGTCCTGCAGACGCAGCAGCAAAGTGGGGGACAGGGATTGGCGGGGGGGGGCATAGCACAGCACAGCCAGCCTGGACAAAGAGGCTCCTTCTGTTCTGCAGCGGGGGAACTTAACAACATTAGAAGAATCTGGCTTTCCAAGCATCTGGACCTCATGGTCTGAAAGAAAATGTGCTGCTCCTGGGAATCGAGTGTACAAGGTGTGAGACAAAACATGCAGATTCTGAGAATTTAGTCCACAAGGACTGAGAAAAAACATGCAGCTGCTAAAGAATCCAGCCTGCAACGTCTGAGAGAATACGTGCAGATCTAAGAATCTAGTCCACATGGTTTGAGAAATATGTCAGTAGTATACCAGGAACCTAGGCCTTGAAACAAGAGCTTTGGAATTAGCCTGGTGAGCTAGTTGCTGGCCACCAAGGAGTCTCAATCCCTTTGCCCTCTCCTCTTGTGCATGGAGAGTTGTGCAAAAAAAAAAAAGATTTAAGAGATGCATGGCTTTCCCTCTCCCACCTCTCCCACTGTATTAGTCATAGGATGCTCCTCTTTTCTGAGTCAGACTACTTGGTCCAGCGAGCTCAGTGTTGTCTGCAGTGACTGGCAGGGAGGGACGTCAGGAGGCAGCAATTTCCATCCCATCCTGTGTCCGTCACAATCAGTTCTGTTTCTGTTCCACTGCAGTTCGGCTGTCCCACTTAGGTCATTAATTTCAATGCATTTTGATGGAAGGGAAATGCCATGAACATAATGTTTGCAGACTAGAACAAAAACAAAAAACCCCGCAACAGCAAACACCACTTGTATTTGCTTGTGCGGTTTCTGTTCCTGACCTTAGACGAACATGCAAATTGTGTCAATTTCCTCTCCCGTTTCCAACAGAATTCTCTTACATCCTTACTGGCAGCTGCTCTCCAGGGTTTCAGGCAGTGGGCATTCTCAGCACTACCTGGGGGTGCCGGGGATTGAACCTGGGACCTTTTGCACGTCGAGCAGATGCTCTACTACCCAGCTTCAGTATTTGAATCTTGAGCTTATTTAGTAGAGGAGTAATTCATGACTGGCTGTGGCCCAGACTGTGTCCTTCCCCCATTTCTGTCGCAGAATGCATCTCACTTAGCAAGCACACCTGCTGTGCAGTGTTGCTGGAATGTCAATCAACTTCCTACCTTTTGCAACTATGGTAATTCCCCACCAACAACGATGGGCAGTGTTGAGTGGGTGAGAGCAACTAATGAACACAGGAAGCTGCCTTGTCAAGCCATTGGCCCACCCAGCTCACGACTGTCTACAACAACTGGCAAATTCTCTCCAAGGTTTCATGCAGAGGTATGTCTGCCTGGGCATGCCAGGGATTGCTACCACTGAGCTAGGCAGGTGCAAGAAAGCATGCAGGTAGAATCCCTCCAGGCAGCTCCCTCCTATGCTTCCAAGTGATCGACTTAGCTCTCTGCTTGGAGGAACAAAAGGCATCCTAGGGAAATAAATGAAAAAATTGCCCAGTAGCACCTTAGAGACCAACTAAGTAGTTCTGGGTATAAGCTTTCGTGTGCATGCACACTTCTTCAGATACCTGCATGCACACGAAAGCTTATACCCAGAACTACTTACATGTAGTTGGTCTCTAAGGTGCTACTGGACAATTTCTTAATTTATTTATTTATTTCGACTGCGTCAGACCAACACGGCTACCTACCTGAATCTAGAATCCTAGGGAAAGGTAGCTTTCATTCCCCACCACCACCACATCCCAGGCCACACCATTGCACTCGCTCTGCAGGGAGCCTTCTGTGTAGACCACACACCTGGCTGCTTGGGGTGCAGAAGGTGCTGAAACAGTGTGCCCAGTCTCCAGAGCTGGAGCTCATCCAGATGTGCTTCTCTGTCTGACTGCATGTTTTCCTCTGCCAATACAGGGGACGCTGTATTGCATGTATAGTACTTTGCATGCAAAAGAACCTGCGGTTCAATCCCAGCATCTCCAGGTAGGGCAGTGGGGCAGCAGGGCACATTGTCTGAAACTTGGTAGGAGCTGATGCCAGTCTGTGTGGACAGTAATAAGCTAGGTGGATACCAGGAATTGAGCTAGACCATTTCCTGTGTTTCAAAATTTGCATTTAGACATATGAATTACCATCGGAATATTTTATGCAAATCCAGTTCTTCATTTGTTTCCCCCTCTCTCTTTTTGGTATGCATTTCCTCTTTCTGGTGGTGGTAAAGTATAGACCACATGACAAATGTAGTTTGGCCCTTACAAGGGGATAGCCAGCAAGATGGGCAGATCAAGAAAATGCCTTTGTTCCAAGCTACATCTGCGGGACTAGTCCAAGACATTTTGACACTTGAAGTGGATAAATCCAAATCATTCTGCTCCCACCTCTTCCTCCTCCCTCTCCCCATCCACCATAGGAGCCAACTCCTAGGGGCCGAGGTCCCTTTGGGCCCCCCAATAAATTATTTGACGGGGCTGGGCCCCTCAAAAGTTAATGGGAATTGCCACTCAAAAGGTGTGTGTGTGCTACGTCATGTGATTGTTTATGTGGGGTGGGGCTTACCTGAGCCCCCCAAAAGTTCATTCAAGTTGGCACCTCTGCCCTGCCCCCCCCCAAATGAGGCCAGGAAGGCAAACACCAATGTGGTAAAACAATATAATTAAAAATAATATAAAAGCTTTTTAAACAATCACTTACCTTAACGCCTGAATATTTCAAAGTGGCCAGCGACAGTAGATTTCAGCCATCAAATGTCTGGGAGTAAACAGGAATGTTTTTAATTTCTTCCTGAAAGTTAGTAATGAGGGGGACAGTTGCACCTCACCAAGGAGAGCGTTCCACAACCAGGGAGCCACCACCAATAAGTCCCTGTAACGGGTCAACACCACCAGGCATCAGTCAGCAGCGGCACCACCAACAGGGCCTTCCTGCTGACTGCAGGATCCAAGGTAGTTGATAATGCTGTCACCCCTCCCACAAATTAAAACAGGGTGGTATCCAATATTCTACTTAAACAAGGCCCATTGAAATGAATGGAGCTAAGTGAATCTCACTCGTTCATTTCAGTGGGTCTGCTCTGATTAGGCAGGGCCTCGGACATTGCACAGGTCCTTACACCTAGCATTGCTGCCTGAATCACCGCAGTTCAGCCCCTGCTTACCTCCCCACACGCGATTGCACTTGAGTGTTGTGCTAGCAAACCAGCCGCAACTGCTTTCTCTCTTTAAATAAATAAATAAAATCAACTTCAGAAGCTTTAATCTTACGATGAATCTGGACTGTTGTTATTTCAGGGTAGCGGCAACTCACAATGCATTCAGCAACATTTATTATCTGAACTGGCACCCTCCGCCCTTCAGAGATCTAACCTCTGGAGAGAGAGAGAGAAAGGGAGGGAGGGAGAAAGCGAGAGACAGCGGAGGGGGGACACAATGGGCATAATCTTCAAAACAGCAAAAATAATTTTATGTACGATGTTCATTTTTGTATAGTAAAAAAATCATACTATTCATGAGCTTTTAGCGCTCTTCCTCTCTTCCTCCTAAGGCTCATAGAAATATGTGCAAATAATTAACACCGTTCGAAGTTCCTCTATTCCCAGCCCCTCACTAGCTTCCCCTTTCTTTCCTGGTTTTAAAAGGCACACACATACCCCGGGCAAAACAGGGGTGATTAGATTAGGGGCCGGAAGGCTTGGTCGTTACCATCTGGAATGAAAAAACAAGGTAGCCCTTTTTTTTAATAGCCCCTGACCATAGTAATTTATCAACCCTGAGTAGCTTTCAACGAAAAACATACCTTAATCATGTGAACAATTAGTCAAAAATACACAATATCCATTTTGGGGTTTCACAGCTTTTGCCCAATTATATACCAACATTTTGGCATGTTATATACCAAAACTTTCCTCACTTAGTCTGCTATCTTACACTGATCAGTGATCAATAATCTCTCTGCTGGGCTGGTATAAAGCAATACTCACCCATTCTTATCTGCCAGCGTGGTTCCTCCCAATTACCGGTACTTGTGTGTCTTAAAATAGGTTGGACGGTACCATCCTGAGGGATTAAACTAGGTACTTTAATTTCCAAAAAGAAAAAAGAATATGACCTAGTAAAATTATTAGCCATGGTGGCTGTCAGTTGTGAGTTGCTTTCACTCAAAAAAACAAATTATTTAGCTGTATAAATAATGGTAATACCGGTAATTGCCAGAAATAAGTAGTAATCCAATATGAGCAAGAAAATGACAAAAGAACTTGGCAAATGCAATATATATTTTATGTGAAGCAAAAAAATCAGAGAGAAGAAAGCGAAAGAGAACAATACATCTGCAAGAATATTTTTAGTATTACGCCACTGCGTTGCTACTATACCTTCATTCACAAATCCGCAAAGAATAAAAAGTTAGGTACAAGGTTTCCTCCAAAGTTTTAACGCCTCATAAAAGTCATTGTCATCATTCTCTACTACGGTACTTCAAGGACAGATTCAGAGCCGTCTTCGTCACCTTGGTTGTCGCAACATTGTATATGGCGTCTTGCCATGCACATCAAACCATTATTCATGCAAGTAGGCAACTCTCTTGGAGAGTTGTGGATACATTGTCTGTGCTGGCCCGAAGCTTATTTTGGGGTACACACCCTATCGTCTTCTATATATTTTGGCTCTGACTAGATCATCTGCTATAAAACAAATGGGTTTGTATACAACATTAGTTCTATTGACAGTGGTAGCTGGTGCCTACTGGGGGCTGGTGAGACGGAAGGCAGGAGGGCCAACAGTAGGTGGAGCCAGTGAGCCAATGGCAGGCAGAGTCACAGCCAATCGCAGGCAGAGCCAACTAATTCTAGTTTTGTCGCCATCCTCCTCTCTCAACAAGGGTCAACACTGAGACCAAGGAGGAGGAAGCAGCTGAGAGCCAGTGCTGCCCCCTGGACTGAATCTAAGAAAGAAGGCAAGTAGGTGGGAGCTGGTTGAAGGCAGACTGAAGTTGGTGGAGCAGCGCCCCCTTTGCCCAAATGAACATACCTCCACTACCTATTGAACTGAAATCAATGGGTATAGCTAACATGGGTTCATTAATATCAGTGGGTCTACTGTCAGTGGAATTTAATTTAATACAGCCCATAGGACCGAGTTGAATCGACCCCATTCTAAGGTCCATGTAACTGGAGAGGAACTGGGTTAACAGATGAAGCTTTGCACCAGGAGTGTTACCTCAGCAGATACATGATTCATCACTGATCAGTGTCAGGTAGCAGGCTAAATTAAGAAAATGTTGCCATATAATATGCAGAAGCTCCTTAGCCTTCATGAACAATTTTATCCAAAAGTGAAATCTGAAAAATAAGATCTTAACATACACTAGGGTAGTTTCTATCCACAAAAACTCCCTATTCTTCATCCAGGCACTCAAGGATGAGCCAGCTGAAAAGGCTGTAGTGGGAACAGTGAGAGGCATGGCCTGGGGAGAAGGGGTGTGGCCAAGGAAGGGCATGGCATACGGAGAGTCCCCAGGGCCTGACAATGAGGCTTGGAAGGCCACATTTGGCTCCCAGGCCTGAGGATTCCCACCCCAGTGTAGACAGAACTGAGATGGATGGACCAATGGTCTGATTGGAATTAGGTGGCTCCCTATACTCCTTTGCAGGCCCAGATGAAATAAGTACAGCGTGCATACAAATGTTGTGCTTTATCTCTGAGCTGTGGGGCTCTAGACATGCACCTAGTCGGTGGAGAAGAGGCTAAGTGCATTCATTGTTCCTGCCATTAAAGTCTCTTTGCCAAATGCTGTGCGATCTTTTTCCCTGGATAGCCAAAAGATATTCGGCCCACCAGAGCAGGGGGGCGGAATTAAACTCCTAATCAGCAAAACAGCTCGATGTTTTTAAAAAGAGAGAGAGAGAGAGAGAGAGAACAAAATCAATTTCTCCATCTCCAGGAGGATATGCGTATATCTCCCCCTAAATGGGAAGTGACAGCGCTCACTTAAAACCACGGTAAGATTGATGCCACAGAGAGCAATCCTCCTGACAACTGGGGACGCTTTTTGCTGCTACTGGAGGGGCTAAAAATAGCTCTTGCAAAATGCTTCTGCAGGGGCACATCTGCGAGTGTGTTCATCCAGATGTTCCTCTAACACCTGGAAGCAGAATGGGCTTGAATATTTGTGGATACAGATAGATATAGATATATATGAATGATGGGAAAACACACTGCAGGGTGAACCACTTGAAAACAAAAACGGATTGCGCAGGCACATAAATATACTCCCTAAAAAATAAATCCAGCCCCCCGCCCCCCCCCCCAAAAAAATCTGGGTGAAAGGTGATAAAAACAAAAGTAGAAAAATAGATGTATAGATAATACGTTTCTGTTGCACAAAGCTTAAAGATGGCCATTACTTTTGAGCTTTTGTACAGCTGAAGACTCCATGGGCGTTTGGTCACTCGCAAAAGCTTGCTGAAGTGAGCACTGATAGCTTCTGGTGACAGGTGGCTGTTAGGAAGTGCACACACCCAGTGATTAATGCAGTGGCTATCAACGGCTACAAACCCCAATGGCTGTGTTCTGCCTCCACTGTCAGAGGGAGCAATGCTTCTGAAGACCAGCTGCTGGGAACTGCAGGAGGGGAGAGTGCTGCTGCGTTTGGGTCCTGCTCGCAGGCTTCCCATTGGAGCAACTGTTGGGCCACAGTCAGAACGGGACGCAGGGCTAGATCCAGAAAGTTCTTTGTACGTCTCTGCGTAAATACAGTGCTCTGAACATTAAATAATGCAAAGTACATACCCTCCAACATTTGAAAATAGGGGCGTCCTATTCCATAAGAACAACAGCAATAATAATTTTATTATTTATACCCCAGCCACTCTGGGCAGCTTCCAACATATATAAAAGCATAACAAAGCATTAAACATTTAAAAACTTCCCTATACAGGACTGCCTCCAGATGTCTTCTAAAGCTTGTTTAGTTTAGTTACTTATCTCCTTTGCTCCAGGGTTGCATAAATCCATACCCTCCCAACATGTTCTAAGCAGAGATGGAGCTAGCTGCTCCAGCACCTGGAGTGGCGTGCACCTGGGGGGCAGGGCTAGCTGCCCACGGGCGCAGGGCGAGTGTCCCAGGGGGGTGGGGCAAGCCTCCCAGGGGGTGTGCCGCCCACCACGAGCGTCCCAGGGGTGCGCCGCCTGCCACGAGCCTTCTGGGGGGCACCACCCACGGCGAGCGTCCGGGGCATGGGGCAGCGATGTCACCCCCCTCAGGGATGACACCCCGGGCGGTCTGCACCCACCGCCCCCCCTTCCTACACCCCTGGTTCTAAGGAAAAGCAGGACATGCCGGGATCAAATCAGAAACCAGGACGGCTTCTGTAAATCTGGGACTGTATCTGGAAAATAGCACAAATTATCGTAACCACGCTGGCAGCGTTTTCAAAGCAGGAAATAGCTTTTATTCCAGTTAGGTGAGTTCATGGTACACTGTGGCCTCCACAAAGACACACTTCCCGAAGATATATTTGCACAGAAGTATCTTGCAATATCTTAACAAGACTCTCTTGGGGGGCACTGCTTCCTATACCGGACTTACAACCCCGTCCCCAGAGTTTATCAGTTTTAAGGGTGAGGGAGATGAACTCCCTCTGTCCTGCTAACATTCTTCAGCTCTGCAGAAGACACAGCTCTTCACCCTGGCCTGTCAAGCTTCCTTTGACACCTGGGAGATAGATTTTCAGATCCCAATTTATTCCTGGAAGTGTAATTTGTTTTAAACTATTTTTCCTGTTCAATTTTAAATTCCTGTAATCTGTTCTATGGTAAAGGGCGGGTAAGAAATCGAATAATTAATAGCAATAATGCTATTAATTTCTGAAGAAAGAAAAGGGGAAATAATAAAAAAGGAAAAGATGAAACAAAATTAAAGAACAAAAAGGGGGAGGATAACAATAAATCATAACAATGACCTGTGAACAATTTTATTTATCAGTGGCACAGTGGTCATTACAAAACATGGGACTAGCCCATATACTGTGCCTACAACTACAGATTGGTTGTGGCAAATCTAAACTGCTATGACCAACACCGGGGAAACAGATATAAAAGGTAATGTACAAATAATACTTCTAATAGACCACCAACAGTTCACATTGCAGATATTAATTTTATAAATCCAGCGATGATGGATTGACTTAGAATTGGGTGCTTCAAGATGAGATGGGCTGGGAGTGGGGATTTTTAACTTGCAGCTGTGTCATTGGTAACATTGCTTTTGGTTCTTTTACTTATCCCCAGAAAGGGTAAACCTACATTAATGAGAAAAAAGCCACAGAATTGTCACCAAGTTCAATTCAGAGAACCTAAGTTAGACGTGTCTATTAACTTCAGTGGGTCTCCTCTGAGTCGGACTGGCGCTGGAGGCGAGCCTTGGGGTGGTGTTTTGATGCCGACGGTGTCATGCAGCTGCTGCAGACAGCTTAACATGGGTGTTTAGGACCAATCCCACAATAACTCCCAACGCCCTTTAACTTGAGCCCACCCTTCATCCACGCATCCTGGCTCTTCTCTCTCCCCCACTCCCTTCCCATCCATTCCACTCTAGTGTCACTCCCCAGACGTCCTTGTCCAGAAGTACAATTAAGCCCATTACCTTGGATTTTATTTTCCTGCCTTTAAAAGTTGTTTTGCAATCAAATTAAAAAGAGAGGAAGAAAAATGGGGAGCGGGGCGGGCGGGGGGATTGGGGGAAGGAAAGCTGCCCTTCCGTTAATGCACTCTCGCGCTGCTAAGTGCCATAAATCTCGCCGTGGCGTTAAAAAGCTGGACCTCGGAACTCGGCTATTTCACAAAAATCTGCCATAAATCTCTGTCAAGCCAGGCTAATGAAGAGAACAACAAACTGTCAATAGGGGAAGCTTCCAGAGGGGCCCCTCCCTGCTGTCCCTTATATCTTCTCACACCGGACGTCAAGCTGGTGCTTTTTAGAAAAGAAAAGAAGAAAAAACAGTGTTTAAGGCAAGGGGCCAATTGCTTCCACTACCCCATTAACGGATGCATTACGGTAGGAGCATGTGGGGGGGGGCTGCCTTTAGCACCAAAGACAGCGAAAGAGCTGGATTTTAAACCCCCACGAATCTGCAGCAGCCTCTGCTTCAGCTCTGCAAGAAGTGAGATGATGCTCAAGGAAACAGCTATGGATGGACCGCTGGGCATTGCCTGTCCAACTGCTTTCCATGCCAGGCATGCTCCAAGGCACCACAGGCCTGTGGCCAGGGATTTTGTGCGGAGGAGGGGGTGCCTGAAGCAGGCGAGGAATCGTTGCAGTGCAGCCAGAACAGAAATACAGGTAGCCTGATATGTTAACGTTACTGAACAAGCTTCAGTATCCACTCAATTGAAGTATCCTAGAATTTAAAAACTAAGGGCCTAGCGCATGTCAGTCATCCTACTAGTTTGCATTCATTGGCCAGAACACTGGAAGGGGCGAGAAAGTTGACTCCTCGGAGCTCTTCCATATGGCCTGTTTATTGAGCGTTCACCCTGTTTGCTTACACACAGGTTAGGCTATATCCAGTCTTTGCTGTGCATTCGTTCTGATTTGTTTGTGGGGAGTTTATATGACAATCAGCATTCATTGGCTCACACAGTGTTTATACACCTTCCCATGAATCATCTGTTCATCCCACACTTTTCACTGCATTTTCCCACCATCACATCCCCTATCCACAAAAAGCCCATTGTTTTTGGTTAATCAGTCGTCTAATGTTTATTTTTTAAAGTGGGTTTCTTGCAGTGAGTTGACAGAGTGCTTTAATCCACTTTAATTGTGCAGGTCTAAATTTCTGGTATGTGATTGAATTCCTTCCTGCACAATGCTGACAGGCTAGAGGTGACCTTAGTGGGCCGTTTCGGAGAATGCTGTGTGCACACCCTTTTCTTTTATCTGCACAAGGCAATTATTTGCTTGCTGGTTTGTTTATAGAGCACCACCGTGTCCTGCTTGTAGGCTTCTTACGTGCATTTTGTGGGCCTAAGGTGACCACGCGGCCTACTTTACAGAGGACAGACCTTTATTTGAAGATATCATACGTATTTTGAAGAGCTGGCTGGTCTAAGTCTAGTTTAAATAGAGAAAACTGTAAGGAGTGGTGGGCAGGAGGGACCCTGAAGTTGACTATAGACTGAGCTGGCACACAGGTCATCTGGTCTCTGTCTTCCCCACTACAGCAATATGTATTTTACTTCTACATCTATGCATATATATTAGCATAAGCAGATTTTATGCAAATCTGTTTCCTCTGCTCATAGAATCATAGAATTGTAGAGTTGGGTCATCTTGTCCAACCCCCTGCAATGCAGGAATATGCAGCTGTCCCAAAAGGGGATCGAACCAGCAACCTTGGCATTATCAGCACCATGCTTTAACCAACCAAGCTATCCAGGCGAGGCAATGCATTCCCTACTTTTTGATGATGTATAAGCAACCTCCCTAGGTTGGCCACTGTGGTCGTAAGGTGCTTTGTGGCCTAAAACTAGGGTTAAATAAATAGATATCTAAGCAGGATGGTGAACTACATAGGGCTCTTCTTATATTCATTGGTTTAGCCCAGGGGTGGGGAACCTGTGGGCCTTCCAGTACTTGTTGGGGCCACCTTTCCCATCAGCCCCAGCAAGCATAGCCAACAATCAGGGATAATGGGAGCTGTAGTCCAATGACCACGCACTCCCAACCCTTCATTTAACCAGAAGAACAAATTCCTTCCTAGCTTTTAACATAGAGCAAGGCAAGCTGTTGCAGTGTCAATGAATATCGGATGCAGAAGACAGAGAAGAGCCCTGTGGTGAGAAACTAGGCAATCGCCTTTGATATGAGGCTACGGGCGTCCCTACTTTCATCTGTGAAGTGTTGGGGGCTATGTTGGCTATAGACATGGGCTTCATAGAGATGGCCTTCAGTTTTGTTTTTGCTCTGGTTCTCATCCCCCCCCCCCAATCTTCAGTTCTCCACATTTGTATAAGTTTGCGACTTACTTAATTTTTAAACTTTCTCATGAAAATTCATCAGCATTTCTGTGCAAATTTCTCCTAACGTGTGTGTGTGTGTGCGCGCAAAAGCATTTTTTTCTATAATGTAATGCGTTTTTGTATGTTATTGTCACTAATACATGCATTTTAAATGCTCACTTCACCCTAGGATACATTATTTTTTGGTTGGAGGACTTCACTGCAAAATTCACAAATTTGGGAGGGATGGCTGTGCTTCCGTTTGTGCATTGTTGGAATAGCGTGGAATTTGCCATATTTGCCTTTTAAGTGTGAAATGAATTGAATTCCTCCCCCATCCCTAGTCCAACACCATGTTCTTTATTCATCCTGGACTTGTGGTTTGGGTAAAATATATGTGGAAAGGCGGTTTATAAATGAGATAAATAAAAATGAACGAACGAACGAACGAACGAATCAGTGGTTAGGTATGAGGCTGATGGCATCTTTACATCATGGACTCTTAATTGTTAGAATATCCCTGCTCCCCAGGAATCTCTGGAAACTCTAATTCTGTAAGACAGTGGCTCCCAAATCTTTTGCCCACAGATTACTTGAAAATCATTTATTTTTATGCCTCTTGTGTCAATTATAATGTGTGGTGCTAGATACTGTGTTTTTAATTGCATTTCTATTGCTGCTTTTATTTCTTCTATATTGTATTTTGTATATTCTATATTGTATTGGATGGATGGGTTGAGGATAAGCATTTTGTCATTTTATAAGCTTTGTGGCTTTGCTGCTCAGTTGATTTCTTTAACAAACAAACAAACACGGGCTGCAGTGTATTTTTTGTGTTGTGACTGCTGTTATTTTTATTGATTATAATTTAGTAATGATTTATTGTAATTGGTGGGAGTGGTTTTCTGCTTATAATTTGCTGATTTTGAGAGTTGCTTTTTATCGTGCAATACTGTATTTCAAATGGATTATTGAATATGACTTCAATTGATTTAAGCTGTTTCTTTTCAGAGACACGTTTTTCATTATGGCATTCGCGTTGAATCTGATTGTTGTAGGATGTGTGATCTTTGTAATATATTTTGTCACTTCTGTGGCTTAAAAACTGTCCCGTGTTACAGCAAAGTGGATGAAATGAAATAAAATGTGGGGAAAGAATCCTTCTGAGCACCCTCACTAAACCACAGTTCCCAAGCCATGATAGGTGGGGTAATATAAAACCAGCATATGTGTTTGCAGTAGAGATCCAAACAGACAAGAGGGGTTTGGGGAAAGAGGGGAAGGTCAAGGTGGTATGATACCATTGCTGACAATTGTATGCACACCTTTGCAGGTTTTTTGTGCTGTTTCAAAAGCCTGTTTTAAGAGCAGCCATAGCTGGGGTGAGGATCGAAGCACACTCCTTTAAAATGGTTGTCTGTTTAGATCTACAGTTGACTGTGTTTATTGGTCTTGTATAACTTTGGCCACCATGACTTCCCAAGGAAGGAAGAAATTGGATTGTGGTGGGTATAGAAGAACAGAGGTGGAGAACAGAGAAAGGGAAAATGTAGGATGAAGAAATCAGAATGAGAAGAGAGGAGAAAGTGGGTTGACTTATATTGCTCCCTCTAATAACAAACTATGGTGGTGAGTGCCGATGGAAATTGAGCCATAATGGGGCCTCTGAGAAACAATATAAACAGTGTGTTCTGGGGAACCTTGAGGTTTACAGAAGTAGAACTCTCTTTTTTTAAGCCTAAAAGGGCAAAACAACAACAGCCCAGTGAAGACTAAACATGCTTCAATAGGTAAGGAATGCAGTGTGTCAGTTTGAAAGAGGAGGGAAGGAAAATCCAGGGGAGGGAATAGTGGAATGCCCTGCACAAAAGGAATGACTGGCTAGAAGCCTGAACAGGAATACTGTGCAAGGATATACACTGCAACAATTTATTGTAGGTCTTAGGTGTGGTTACATGTAAAAAAAAAATTGGCTACTTCACCTCCTCTGTATCGTTTTAAGTGAAAACTTAAGGAGATTAAAAGCTATTCAAGTTAGCATTCTTTATATGCATCCCCTGCCTTTTGTAGGTTTTGTGGACCTTTACAGTAAAGAGAAACGTTATAAGCATGTAAAAATAGAATACCAGAAAATTAATTATTTTTTAAAACGTACCAGTGGAGGATATGAAAAAAATGGAAAAGATTCAAAGACTCGGTTGTAGCCAGTGTTAGTCCTACTCAGAACAGACCTGTTAAAATTAATAAATCAGTTATGTCCATTAATTTCAGCAGATCGACTTAGCTGGATACAACTCAATTCCTCCCATTTAAGCAAATGATTGCCATAGATTCCTGCATGGAAATGTAAAAGCCTGCCATAGGGGACAGTGCTGTGGACCAACTCAGCCTTCTACCGCTGATGCAGAATGACCTGTTGGTTTTCAAGAAATACCTGAACGTCAAAAGTGGGGGTGCCTGCCGACTCTCTCCTGGAAGAGTGTTCCACAGCATGTGATTGGCAGCAGCACTCAATGTCCAACTTGTACTTGGGGTCATTCAGGCCTCTGTAACATGTGGGACAACTAGCAGAGATCCCTTGAATGCAGAAGCCAAGCCCAGATGTTCTTGAGTGCACACACACACACACACACAGCCTATGGGCTCCTCCAGATGACCTGATTACTGAGAGCATTCATCCTGATTTGTTTGCACAAAACTTGTGTGAAGGTTAATGTCTCATCTTTATTAAGCATTTTCTCTGATTGTTTACAAGGCGATAATGAGCTTGCATTCTGATTTACTTGTTCGGTGGTTGCACTTGTTCCCACTAATCAGTTATTTATCCCATAGTTTTTAGTGCATTTCCCCATAACCCCTAACTGCAGAAATTTCATTTTTTTAAAACAGTGGATTTGTTGTGCCAGAGCATTTTCATCCACTTTAATTCTGCGAACCTAAATTTCCACTATGCAATTAAATACGGTCCACAACATGGTGACAGTCTGGAGGTAAGGATGGGGAAGGAAATTGATTCCTTTCACATGTAAAGTTTAATCTACCTAATCCACGCTTTCTGGGGGAGGGGGGGAATACGCAAAATGAAACAGAACCATCCTTCAAAATTCACATATCTGAATGATGCAGGGCAGTTCTCCAGCCAAATAATGTGTACAAAAATGCATATATTAGGGGTAAAATGTCAATTAATTAAAAGGCATATATTAGTGGAAAGAACTTACAGAAATACATTATATTAGGGGAAACTGCCTTGCAAAAAATGCATCCAAACATGTGGATAGTAGGTGAAATTCACACTAAAGTGCTGATTGGTTTTTCACGAGGATTTAAAAATAATAATGCGGAAATGGAAATGCGGAGAGCTGAACTTTAAGATTGGGGGAAATGAAAAGTGGAGAAAAATTGACAGATTTGTCTTTCTGGAGATGACCTAAATTCACCCCCAGCCAATACAGTCCTCAGCTTCTCGGCACCTTCCACACTAGCTCTGCTCTCCAAACTACGGGTTGTCTCATCTGTGTCCTACTCAGAGTAGACCCATTGAAATTAATGAACCTAAGTTAGTCGTGTCTTTTGAATTAAGTGGGTCTGCACACTGAGTAGGACTAGCATTGGATACAACCCTGTGCACCCATAGGGACCACCCAGAGAGGCAAGGCCTCAGGCCTACTTTGGCTCCCTTGCCCTGTGGCTCTCCATCCTCACCAGCATTTAGTTATCTAACAAGGGCATTTGTTTGTGTGTTTGCTGCCAAGTAAACCCCCTTTTTAAAATGGCAATAAAGGCAGGGTGGGGCAGCAGCATCTGGGTGGCTGTGTGTGTGTGTGTGTGTGTGTGTGTGTGTGTGTGTGTTTTCAATTTCATATTTTGCGTTTGCTGTTTGTTTTCTCGTTCCTGCCAACAACAACAGTGAGGCGTAAACAAGCCGGCGAATGTGCAGTCTGGTCCTCCAGCTCCCCGGAGGGACTTGGCGTCTCTGCTAGAAAGGCATCCCTGCCCTCTTTTCTGCTACCACTTCACAAGAAGCCAGCCTTTTAAGCCTCCCCGCTCCCCATCCCCTGCCCGGGGGGGGGGGGAAGAATAATCAGTTTCTTTAAGAATTTCTGCTCCATTGCTTTCCCTTGGGTTGGGGTTGGAGAGGGGGAAGAGACTGACTAGAAGCGGGAGATGGGGGGGGAGAGAGGGAAGAGAGAGAGGCTAATTTTTCTGAAGCAAAAAATGCTTCCCTCAGAAGATGTGCGTAGACGATGCTCATGGTTTCAAAGCAGAGCTGCAGAGAGGCCGGTGCAGCTGCTAAAGCCTCCCCCCACCTCAAGGGACTCCCACCCGCTTGAGATTACAGGGATACTGGGCCAAGTTTATTTACTTACTGGGGGTATGTTAAGGTTGCTTTGTGCCCCCCCCCCCCATGTCCCAGTCTTCTCCTGTTAAAGCTAAGCTACTTCATTGTGTGTTGGGGGATGAATATATCTATATGGTATGATGGTTCTGACTGCCGACTTATTATGAGACAAGGCCTTGGAAGATCTGATTTTCTTAATATCAAGTGATTATTAAGTTGGGGGGCTGTGGAAAAGGGGGAGCAGCTTGTTGGTTGATATAATTCAAATCTAGCAAGGTCCTAGCAGGGACATTATACCAGGGGCAGAGATAGGGTGCATTCCAGTCGTTTTAGTTCCTTTATGACTAAGGAAGTCATAAACCAGCACCCCCTGGCCAGCCCCAGAGGCACCATTCGCCTGGGGAGCTTGTAGCCGGGGCTGCTGCAACAAGCAGCCACTCAAGCCTTGGGGAGGCAGAGACGGGAGGGGGCATCAGAGGAGGGAGGGAAGGAAAGAGGGACAGAGGCCAGTGTTGCTCGCAGCACCCCTGACCATCATTCAGGGCACCCCAGGGTGCCACGGCACACTGGTTGAAAACCACTGTTTTAAACCATTACTGTGAGTGTACCCTTAGACCCTGGATTTAATAGTGTTACTCATTTCGCTTCTTTCCCTTTGCCCTCCCCTCCCTCGTGCATACGCATGCCATAGATATACTTTATTCGGCTATAAGCCCACAAGGTAAAACAAGCAAAACAAAACAATAAATACATTACTATTTGTATTTGCCATGCTTTACAACAGGTTCTATGTGCCTGACATGTCAGAGCAACAAAGAAACAAACAAGTCTCCTCCCTCCCCCGATTTTAAAAGGAGAAAGAAATTCTCTGAGCATGTGCAGTTTTGCATTTTAAACCCTCTCAAATCATCGCACCATCGCCACTACAGGGATAACATTTGCTTGTCCTGCAGAAACACAAAAATGTGTTTCCAATGCTAAACACATTTCCTTGGGAATAAAGCGGCATTTTGTTGTAGAAAATGATTTTTGCTTAAATTACAAAACAAGCATTGTTAACCATGTACGTGCCTGGCTGGCCACCCCCCCCCAACTATAAAATTTTCGGGGGGGGGGGACTGGAAGGGAGAATGCTGCCCCCAGCAACCCTCTGCTAAGGCAGGATCTCTTGGTAGCTGCTCCCATGGTCTGCCAAGAGCCGCTGCCAGTCAGTGTAGACAATATCAAGCTGGACGGACCACTGCCCTGGTTCAATATAACACAGCTTCCTATGTCCCTATATGTTGAGTCAGGTGTCTACATGAACTGAGAGGCTTTGGTGGCTTACAGCACAATCCTAACCGTGTCTACTCAGAAGTAAATCCTATTGAATTCAGTGGGGCTTACTCCCAGTCAAGTGAGTTTAGGGTGTCAGCATTGCTGCCAGGCGCTATGGGAGGTTCTGAGTAATTAAAGCTACAGTCCTGTGCCAACTTCCCTGGGGGTAATCTCCATTGAGCACTGTAGCATTTACTGTACAGTGGTACCTTGGTTGTCGAACGGCTTGGCTCCTGAACAAATCGGCTCCTGAATACCACAAACCCAGAAGTGTTCCGGTTTGTGAACGTTTTTTGGAAGCCGTCCTTCCGACGTGGCTTCCGCTTCTTCCGCTTGAGTGCAGGAAGCTCCTGCAGCCAACCGGAAGCCGGAAGCTCCTACAGCCAACCGGAAGCTCCTGCAGCCAACAGTTCGTTTTCGAACTGTTCCAGGAGTCAGATGACTCCCGGAACGGATTAAGTTCGACAACCAAGGTACCACTGTACTTCTGCGTACACATGGATTAAAGCATACGGAACCAAAAGGAATTTAAAACTGCAGAGACAAAATAGACTCATTAGTGTTTGTGTTCAGTCAGTGGTAGCCAAGTTACTACTCTTTGGGCTGTACATAGTTCAGTGGTAAAGGACCTGCGTTGCAAGTGGAAGGTGGTCTCAGGTTTGATCCTCATCATCTCCGAGTAGGGCTGGGAGAGACCCCTGCCTGAATAGCTGCTGCCAGTCAGTGTGTAGGCAACACTAAGGTAGATGGACCAATTGTCTGACTCAGCATAAGGCAGATTCCTATGCTCCCATATTCCTAATCAGCGCTTTAGGCTGAGCCTAGAAATGGACTAGGAGCCAGCACAGCTGGTAATGCACTGGCAGAATGTGATCAAGCCGTCCAGGCCTTGTCTCTCTTTGGGGCATGGGTTACAACCCATTACAACTCAGTGGTAGAGCAACGGCCTTGCATGCAGAAGGTCTCAGAAGGACACCTGTCTGAAATCCTGGAGAGCAGCTGCCAGTCAGAGTAGACGATACTGAACTAGATGGACCATTGTAGTAAGGCAGCTTCCTATGTTTTTATGACTTTGACCCCCCCCCCAAAAACCCAGCTGTAGCTTCACCACTGCTTCTACATGCTCAGAGACATTGTCTCCTGCGTTTGCTTGCCTAGGGGCAGCCCAGTGATAGGGGCCAATGCCAGGGGGCTTGCAGATTGTGCTAGCTTTAGCTGCTGTTTATTAAAAATTGCTGTTTATTAAAAATTGGGACCCAGGTGGCGCTGTGGGTTAAACCACAGAGCCTAAGACTTGCTGATCAGAAGGTCAGTGGTTCGAATCCCTGCGACGGGGTGAGCTCCCGTTGCTCGGTCCCAGCTCCTGCCCACCTAGCAGTTCGAAAGCACGTCAAAGTGCAAGTAGATAAATAGGAACCGCTCCAGCGGGAAGGTAAACGGAGTTTCCGTGTGCTGCTCTGGTTTGCCAGAAGCGGCTTAGTCATGCTGGCCACATGACCCGGAAGCTGTACGCCGGCTCTCGGCCAATAAAGCGAGATGAGCACCGCAACCCCAGAGTCAGACACGACTGGACCTAATGGTCAGGGGTCCCTTTACCTTTACCTTTATTAAAAATTGCACTTAAATCTTTTCTGGTAGCTGATGCTGGCCACCCCCAAAGACAGCAAAATCCAAAACTACAGAATTCACTCTCAGGGGACATACCCTCCAAGCTCTGCCTCTCCCCTTGTGTTTTTAAGTGTGATATGAATATTTATTTTAATCTCATAATGCTTTTTAAGAATTTAATATCTGTTGTCCCCTGACCTGTTTGTTTTAAAATGTGCTTCTTATTACGTGCACTTTTGAATTGTGTGTTTTTTCTTTTAAAAAACATGTTTAAGAGCCACTTTGTGTAAACAGCTTTTTTTAAGGCAAGGCATAAGTTTGTCAAAGGCATATTTTATAGATATGTATTTATATAAATATATTAAGTAACAGAGAGAGACGGATCTGGTTCATGGATCACAAGCCACAGCTCGGTACAGCCTCTTTGACTTTCAATAAGGTGTGTGTGCACCGTGTGAATGCATTAAACCACATATATAATTGAACAAAACAATAATATTAGGGGGGGAAGTGCATCCAAAAATGTGCATATTAGGAAAAATGTGCACTATAATGCTGATAATTTTTCATTTTTAAAAAAAGAAAAAGAAGACGCATCAAACTTAAGTGAAAATGGGGAGAACACAAACCGGGAACCGAAAATGCGCTCTTCCCTTGTACTCATGGAATCCATTTCACTTTCTCACGTGCAGAGAGGGCTCTGGACCTCGCCCCTGGCATTCGCAGTGAATTTTGGTCACGACGCAGCCCTGCCGGCTCCTCTGCCCTCTTCCTTTATGTGGGGCAGCTCAGAGGCACCATCGCCCTCCTGACCAGCGCGGTCAGCATCAAGGAGAGGGGAGCGCACCAGCTCGCCCTTGCACCCCAAGGAGGCACCCACCAGCCCCGCCGAGCCCATTGGCGTTGCTCGCCTCCCGTCCAGCCTGCAAAGCCGGCTGGGCACTGCTGAGCTGAAGGCCTGGGACAGAGGTGCGCTTGGCGCCGGCAGAACCCGGCGGTGCCAAGGCTGCCGCGGGTCCGCAGCGTGGGCACTGCCAAGACCGCCAGGCTGAGCGGCGCTGTTCCGGGGCCAACTGTAAAAGGCTTTTTACTAGGTCGATAAAAGCGTGCACGGAGAGGTGGGGGTGGGGAGAAAGAGGCCCTTTTCTTTTTTATTAGTCTTATTATGATTATAACCCCCACACCCCCAGAACCATAAAAACGACACGGGCCCCCTTTTCTCATCGCCAAACGCGCGCGCGCAAAAACGCCCACGGGGGGGGGGCAGGAGGGGCTTGAAATCATCCCCTAAATCAACGCGCGCGCCCCAGCTCGCGTCTCGCTCTTGTTTATTAGGCCTGACATGTTTACTCTGCGATAAGAAACGGCGCTTTCACCGGGAGATTTGTGTTCTGTTTTTCAATTACCACTCGTCTTTCTCTGCCACTTTTGCACTAAAGGGATAATAAATGTATCGGAGCGTTTCAATTATTCATCTAAATCACGGACGCGCCATGGCCGAGGCTGCTGCTGCCGCCGCCGCCGCACACCATTGACAGTTTAATTCAAGAGACTCTCTTCGTTTCCTCTCCTTTCTTGCCTTCTCTCCATTCGTCCGTCCCCCCCCCCCAGCTTCCCTTCCCTTTCCATTTAGCTGTGGTCCCCGCCCTCCCCTGGCCCCTTGGAAGACCCTGGGCATGTTAGCTTTGTGGATTCAATCCAGGCAGAAGTCACCCCGCGGTCAACAACTCGGTTCTTAAAATGTTTTGAGGGTAGACAAGAAAGGCCCTTCCGAACATCCTTTTTATGGTGCATTCGGGCTCAGTTGTGACCCTGATGCTACCAGGGCAGTCACACCTGGTTCCACTTTCCATGTCCTTTGTGCCCGCAAAAGTTTAGGGGCGATCACACTGTTTCATTTCCAGTCGGCACATCCTGTAATTTCCCACTGAAATCCTGCAGCATTGAAAATAGTAATAATAATAAAAGCCTGCCCATGGGGTCGAGAGAGCACATTAGGAAAGAGTCTTTAGCCCTGCCCATTCCTTTTGGCATCTGTTTTCTACATAAGGAGGCACTCAAGAATGGCCTGCCCACCTGCAGTCTAAACCAGCACAGTCCCTTCCGCCATCGTATATTTCTGTTGCATAGACCAGGCTTTATTTGCTCTGTCTCAGAAATTGGCAGGTCATGGGCAGAGTCACAACAGAACCTAGCGGCTTGGGACTGCTGCCAGGGTGGAATGTGGGTCTGGGCAGAGCCAAGGCAGGATCTGGATAAGAAAGGTAACCAGCATGACACTGGCTGTTTGGCAGTCCTTGCTAGGGCGTATGTTTTATGCTGGAACAAGGTGCAAAGCCCATCATTTTTTAGGGCCCAAGAAATCCAAAGATCATCTGGCACTCCTCGTTTATTATTGCAAACAAGTGGAACATGAAGTTTTATATCTTGTGCTTTCAGTGCTATTTGAAATGCCTTTTAACGGTGTTTTAAACCACTGTTTTGTTTTGTTGTTTAAATCTTTTATCCTCTTCTGCTTTTGCTGTTTTATTTTTTATGTTGCTAGTTGCGTCAGGATTGTGTTTTGTCAACTCATTGCATTTTACTGTTTTTACAACTTTAAACCTCCTTGTGTAGCAGTGGAAAGTGGGGGGGAGGAGATATTTTCCAAACAAACAAATGATTTCCCACTTCTCCAGAGCTGAAACCTAGACTTATTGTTTCCTCCCCCTCCCCCCAAAAAAACCTCAGCTTGAGTGTAGCTGCTTCCATGCAAACCATCCAAAGGCCTGCCACATAACACTCTCCCTTAGAAAAAGGTGTGGGAGACAGAGCTGGCAGAGAAGGGAAGCAGGCAGGATTTGGGAGTGTGTATGAGAGATTGTGTATGCTTTTAACTATCTGGGTACCATCTTCCCCCCTTTTCATTTGCTTTCCCCTGCCCTCTGCCCCTGGCTGCCCTGTGGTTGCAGAGGTCCTTTCTCTCAATCAGCATTAACCTGCCTAAGAGACCCTATTGGTTTTCCAAGGGATTTGGAAACTACTCAATTTGAGATTAGCATGTTGAAAGGGTTTGGGGAGCAGAGAGAGAGAGAGGATGGAATTACGGTAGCAGCAGCAAAGCTAAGAGAACTCACTTTGGGGAGGGGAGGGATTACTTATTTGACTAATAAAGCAGCCCCATGAACCCACAGAGGGGCTAATCCCCTCCTCACACTGGGAGCTCTCTGAGGTCATGCTCCCCAATACTGGATAATAATCCCCCTCCCTCTTTACCTGGGGCACTTGCTCTTTTGTTGGCTAAATTTGTTATTCAGTTCCACTAGAATAGTACAAGATCTGCCCGAGTATTTTCTTTTTTCCTAAAAGATAAATTTGATTGTCTTTTATTCTCTTTGTTTTTGCTTGATTTATTGCTAGCAGGCTATGGCTGGTAGTAACATTTTTACTGGACGATGCGGCCGATATGTACAAGAATATATACCGTACCTCTGCTCAGTTTTATTTCCCTTTCCATCAAAGGTACCTGACGGAAAGCGTTACAGCTGCAACCGATATAGAACACAACCAGCTGTGATTCCTGCATTTCAGGGGGGTGGATGAGATTATCCTTTGGGTCCCTTCCATCTCTACAATTCTGTGGAAAGTGAACTAATAGTGGGGTGTGGGAGAGACACCATAGAAGTTCATAAACTTATGAATGGAGAAGAAGAAGGTTGGGGGACCCTGGGCCCAAATGCAGCCCTCCATTAACTCTCCCCACACCATAACACACACCGCCCCTGCTTTGCACCCTCCATGAGTGCCTGGGCAGGAGTGAAACAGAAGCAGCTGGATAGCACACACAGCACAAGGCTTATTCTCAATAAACCAAGCTAAGCAAACTCAACCAGTGCTAGATTAGATCCATAGATTCATATGTTCTTAAAGGAGCAGCATGCTCCCGATATGCAGTGTGTTCCAGCCTTGCTTAGTCACACCCTGTGATAATTTGGCAACTCCCTGCACAGACCCAAAGAAGGCGCTCAGTCCTCTGTGTTGCCCTGCCCTGCAGGGGGTGCCTAAGTGTGGCAAAGGAAACAGATCCTGTCTGTCTGTGAGATGTTTCGCTGCGGCCGCCTCGGCCAGCGCCCCAGCTGGGTACAAGGGAAGGATTCATCACCCCTTTAAATAATAACCTTCCATGCACTTTGGGAATGGCGCCTACGCCAGTTTGGGGGCATGAATGGGGGGCATTCATGGCTGGCCTGTTTATGTTTCTGTCCGACGGCAAAGCCCCCCTTTACTCCGTCTCCCCAGAAAGAAAAAGGAGGGGATTGTGCCAAAGTTCGAAGTGGCATGGGAACCTCTTGGAGAGGATGCTGGCAGGGTCTTTGGGGATGGATCTCTTGGTTTAGGAGGGGAGGAATTGAATGGAGGGGGGAGCAGACTTTGGAATCAGGGCTCCTGTTGTTTCTCACCCCTTTTATGGAAGGGGTCTAATTTGGGGCCAGGAGCCATGGATTCTGTCTGCAGACTAAGGTTCCCATTTAATTTAATTTTATTACTGCCATCGCTCCTGGGTCATTTTAAGCATCCTGATAAAGGCAGAAGTTCAACAAGTGAAACGCCCCACTTTTATTTCCATGTTAGGAAAAGCTTTGCCTGCTGAATTTCTGCCTGCTCTATGCTACTGTTAAATCAAAGGAAAAAGACTTTACAGTGCTTCTCGGCCTTGTTGGTACACGTTTTCCAGTCATCCTGTAAGCTCAGGAAGGAGGCAAGTTATCCTCCATATCAAATATATCTCTATGTATGCATCTATGCGCAAGCCACACCTAAAGGTCCAGTGCCTCTAGACCTCTCTCTCAACTAGTTCACACATTTGTCACTCAATGTCTGTGATAACCTGTGACAAGAAGCCACTATGGATATAGCACACCACAGATTTCCACATCTCATATGCAACACACATTGCATGTTAATCCACAGTGCCAGCCCAGCATCTGGGGTAGAGACATTCCTGTGGTTTTAATTTTTTGATAGGAAATCTTAGGCCAGGGTATCAAATGCAGCCCTCCAGGCCCTTGGAACTCTTCTCAGGCCACACTGTCTCCACTTCATGCCACAAGTGTTCTTTTGCCTGTCTGGAATGTGAAACTTGAACTCTGATAAACGCCTCTTCCTTGTCTGGGTGGAGGATAGAGAAGGGTGTGTGAGTGTGTGAAGAAACTAGTCTACTGTACAATGGCAAAATCTGCATTCATTGCCCCACCCACTTTTGCCTCTGGCCCCACCCACCAGAAGCATGTGGCCCCCAGAAGATTGCTCAGAAGGAAATTAGGCCCTCAGGCTAAAAAAAAGAGGCTCCCGCCCCTGGTTTAAATGCACTGCCCTCACCTAGGCACACTGAACATTCCTCTCAGGTGAGTTAGCTGCAGTTGCACCAAAACGCAGGCAGTGGGGAAATGGCTTACCCTGGGCTGGAGATTTGTGGGGACCATTAAAAGCCATCCTGTTGTCAATTATTTAGTTTATTACTTATGCTCCAGTGGGCCTTCTTTTCTGGTAGCTGTCCATTTCCCCCATTCTTTCCTTTTGTGAATGCCTTGTGAAAACGATGTTAATGCGTGCTTCACTCATGTTATCACCCCTCAAGGTTCAGCTCTTCTCCCAAGGTCTCTAGAAAGCATAATATGAGTGGGGAATGGATGGGAGTTGTACTTCAGCAACATCTGGAGGGCCAAAGGTTCCCCACACCTGGTATAGCAGGCCCTGCTCCCAGCACTTTCAATAGATCAAACAGGTAATGAATGCAACTGATGGAAAATTGCTCCCAGATCCTTTTATCTGGGACATGCCAGGCATTGATTTTGGGAACTTCCGCACACTGAGATTCTGCTCTGACACTGAGCCGGGGTCCCTTGGGTGTTGCTTCTTTGTATGTGCATTGAGGCATCACAGGCATGTCACTGTTTCTACCTGCAAATCCTCAGAGGGCACACTGCAGCCATATACATCCCAGGACAAATATGCCTAAAAGATCACCTCACCCCCTACTTACCTGCCCAACCACTGCATTCTGCAGAAGGCAGTATCCTGCAGATCCCATCCTGTTCTGCATAATGTCAGAATAGGGCCTTTAGCATGGTGACAACTATTCCTTGGAAATTCCTCTTGCTGCAATAACAGGTTGTGTGTGTGTGTGTGTGTGTGTGTGTGTGTGTGTGTGTGTGTGTTTGCACCTGCTTAATACAGGCATCCTCAAACTGCGGCCCTCCAGATGTTTTGGCCTACAACTCCCCTAGCTAACAGGACCAGTGGTCAGGGATGATGGGAATTGTAGTCCAAAACATCTGGAGAGCCGAAGTTTGGGGATGCCTGGCTTAATACATTCCTCTTTCAACCAGGTGTCTAAAATCTTTGTCTCAGTTGAGACCTGCCTTGGATTTGAATTGATTTTATTTATGTGCTGTTGTTGTTTTAAACTGTTTTTATGTTTAAAATTGGTTTTGTACATGCAATCATTTTATATATGTGTGTGTGTGTAACTGTATTATATGTGCTGTTACAGTGTAAATTGCTTTGGGGTGCTTCATGGGAAGCTATCTACAAATGACATAAATAACAACAACAACAACAACAACAACAACAACAACAACAACAACAACAACAACGGCAGGGGGATGGTGGGTGGGTGACATTTATTTTGTAGAATTTATTTTGTAGAAACCTTTGGTCATCACAAGAATACAAGCTATATAAAAAGTACATTTCAGCACAGGCGGTCCCTAGCACACGGAGCCCCATGTTGTACAGTAAAATTCTGTCTGATCCGTTGAGCTGCTAAAGTGAATATAAAAACCTTAGCTGCAGTGTATTTATTCCCCCTCCCGTCAACAAATAACAGACTTTCTCCTTCTGAGTCAAATAGAAAACTCGCTGGAGAATTCCTTCATGTAGCACTTGGGTGTGTGGGCCTTAGGAAGTCTTTGTTTTGTCCCTCAGGAAAGTCCTTGCTTTGTTACATGAAGCAAATTCCCAAGCACGCACACACACACACACACACACACACACACACACGCACATGCACATACACCCACAGATTCCAGGAAGACTCATGGTTCTGCTGATTGGGCTATTGTTTCTCCCCCTAACCCCAAACAAGCCCTCCTTGCCCTGCCATAACTCAATATGCCCCCCACCCCTCTCCAAGAGCTGTTTGTTGTATATAATGAATGGAACAGTCTTTCTGTAGTTGGGAATGGGGGCCACCTGATTGGTGGCAATGCCGCAGGAGTATGACGGGGTTTTTTAATAAAGGAAATTATTGTATGCAATGATGAATGCAGAGCCGTCGCTTGTGCACCCATTACGAAAGCTTAATGTTTTCAAATATCAATTGAGGAAGCTGATCAGTCTTAATAATGGCCCCAGAATTGCATCTTGACGAATGGCAGCATTTAGCCGTCTTCCGCTCTGGATTTCAGGGTGCCGGTGTGGTCTTGGCAAGACCCCACATATTTGTGGCTTCGGAACCTCTCCCCACCCCCATCCCACCCATGATATTTATTCAGATCCTGAGAAAGAAAACCAACTTTGCTTAAAGTCCGTTTTGCTCCAATTCAGTCAAATTGTTCTAATCCAGCCACATCCAGTCATTGGAGAAGGAATGACCAATTGCTCATAATAAACATTTTGGAGTATTGTTGGGTCGGAAAGGAAACTGCTTTTCACCAAGTTTGTCCATCTGAGTCCATATTGTCGATGATCACTGGCAGCAGCTCTCCTGGGACCTCCTGCAAGCTAAGCATGCTCTCTAGCAATGAGCTATGGCCCTCATGACTTTGAATAAAGGGCCGATTTAAATAGGAACTTATGAACAGGCCATTGGTACATCTAGCTCAGTATTACACCAAAAGTGGGGAAATCTTTTCCTCCCAAGGGTCTCATTCCCTTCTGGTCAACTTCTGGAGGTCATATGCCGATGGTGGGCAGAGCCAGAGGCAAAAGTGGGTGGGTCTGACACTTCCCTTTGTACAATAGGCTACATTCCAGCCACAAACAAGTGAGAGGTTTGCATATGCCCCCCCCCCATAAATCCATCCTCTCGGGTCTAAGCAAGCAGGAGGCAGCATTGCTGCTCAGGGACATATTCCACCCAGGCAAAACCACATGGCATGGGTGCAGAGCAGGCCTGGGAAGGGGCATGGTCTGTGAGATTCCCATTGGCCAGAGAGAGAGGAGCACTTCGCCTGTGGGTTGGGAGCCAAGCAACAATGTTTGCAATAAGTTACCTGAGCCAGGGGGATGCGGGTGGCGCTGTGGGTTAAACCACAGAGCCTAGGGCTTGCTGATCAGAAGGTTGGTGGTTTGAATCCCCGCAACGGGGTGAGCTCCCGTTGCTCGGTCCCAGCTCCTGCCCACCTAGCAGTTCAAAAGCACGTCAAAGTGCAAGTAGATAAATAGGTACCGTTCCAGGCAGGAACGTAAACGGCGTTTCCGTGCGCTGCTCTGGTTCGCCAGAAGCGGCCTAGTCATGCTGGCCACATGACCCGGAAGCTGCATGCCGGCTCCCTCGGCCAGTAACGCGAGATGAGCGCCGCAACCCCAGAGTCGTCCGCGACTGGACCTAATGGTCAGGGGTCCCTTTACCTTTTTACCTGAGCGAGCAGGAGCACAGTAGACAGAAAATCAGCCTATTCTTCCCTCACTGATACCTTTTAACTATCTGTAGATTGTTTTTTTCTCAGGCTTTCCATCCTTCCTTCTCCTTCTTCAGTCAGTAAGTGCTAGGCGTTCGTTTATGTTACCCTCGTGACTCCATGAGGGCCACTTGTAAGCCTGTACTCAGAGCGGCTTTGTTCGTCGGGAGTAATAAACCCTAAGCTTATTTTTCGTTCAACCAGCGGTCCTACCAGACATACACACCAAATGTCCAATGATCCCTGGCATCTCTAGTTCAGGATATCGGAAAGATCTTTCGCTGCCGAAGGGCATATTATGGGGTGGTGCACCACAAGTAAATTAAACATCCATATGGCCAAATCTCTGGATTTTAAATAGTTTGCAGAGTGATTCTGCCCCCCTCCAAAACCTATTGCTCTAGGGAATTGTCAAAGATTGGTAGCAACACCAGCAACTCACACTTGGCAACCTCGCGTGAGTGCAGGGCCGGAGCAGGGCTTCTCCCCTTGCATGCGTGCATATGCAATCGATACAGGGCCCGTTAATTTCCATCAGAGCCTGGCTCTCCCTCTTTCTCTCTTTCTGCTGATATAGTGCAGCTACAAGAGCTGACATGTGGTAGTGATTCATGGACTCGAAACTGCCGAGCCTGGCATTTAGGACACGTTTCCTAGAACAAAACAAACAACGCTTGGAGAGCCAAGGCGGAAAAGAGGGGAGGCCAGCGGGGAGGGGGCGTCAGGGGTGGCAGCACCAGGAGCCAAGGGGGAGGGGGAGGGGTGTCAGGGGCTTTCCGCGGCAACTGCTCCCCGCCATTATAAAAGTGCGCTTTCAATAACACGCGCCGAGCTGGAGTGACGATGAATAAATGCGTGTGGCAAGGTGTCCTTTTCACTGAACTTGGCAAACTCTAGTCTTCTTTCCCCCTGGGCTCTTTCAGCCCCACTGCAGGGGTGGGGGGGACCTTTTTCAGCTCAACAACCAGAGGCAAAAGTGGGGCACGGTCAGAAGCAGAAAGTAGACAAAGCAACAAATGTGAATTTTACTTTTGTAACCTAGGCAGATTTCTACACACTCCTACACATTCCTTTTCCCCCTCCCGCTGGACAAGCAAGAAGCATTTGAGGAGCTGTTTGAGGATGGATTCTAGCCAGGCAAAAACACTCAAGAAGGATGCCAAGCAGGACTGGTACTGGGCATGACTTATGAGAGTGTGCGTCCTGGGGAGAGTCCCAAGGGCCAGATGAAGAGGTCTGGAGGGCCACAGTGGGTTTTTCATCTCTGGAAAGGGCCCATTAGGGTTTGTCAACTCTTGAATTCAGAAATGGTGACTGTCCTGGGGAGCTGGGGGGCGAAGCTCAGTACAAAACGTGGCAGGTTGTGAGAGGTGCTAGAGTGGAACCTGGTGGGTGCTGGGAGGGGCCACAGAATATTCTGGCAGGCTGTAGGAGGGGCCATTGTGGAAGCTGGCGGAAGGTATTTGTTCTTCATTGTAGTCAAAGACAAACTTGAAAAATATAATTGTCCTAGACTGTGCTGTCAACCATTCAAAACATGCCTCAGCAACAGTTTTTGGTGCCTTGGTGTTCATGTGCTTGCAATGACATGCATGTGCAGTAGAGTTCAGGGATGGGCAAATCTGTCAAATTTCAGCTTTTCTCAGTTTCCCATTCCCCCCAAAAAACTTTAGTTCTCCACATTTCCACATCTGTTTGCAATTATTTTTATATTGCCTCATGAAAATCCATCATCTTTTTAATACAAATTTCTCCTAATATACACATATTCAGTATGCAGTTTTGCCTCACTTACATGTTTTTGCAAAGCAATTTCCCATGATGTTTTTTTAAGCATTATATTTCCTAGGGCATACCTTTTAATGTAAGTTTTGCCCTCAGTGTATGCATTTTTGTACACATTGCTTGGATGGAGAACTGCATTGCAAAATTCAGAGAAGTGCAAATTTCAAAGAATGGCTGTGTTTCACTTCATGTTTTGCAAAGTGCGAATTTGGTAGGTTATCCTTTAAATGCAAAATGAGCCAAATTCCTCCTCCATCCCTAGATACACACCCACCTAACTTCCTGGGAGCTGTACCTTAAAGAATGACAACACTGTTGAATGGATTAGTCTATCCTGTTTCAAATTTACTTACAAAATACACATTTCTAAATGTATATTCTCTATCTAATCACATTTGATAATAAAATAAATATTTTTATAAACATTTCTTTTGAGCCAATAATAGGGCTGCCATACATCTGGAATTTCCCAGACATAGCCGGGATTTGGCAACTCCAACAACTGCATTGGAATATTCAGGGAGAATCATTGGGTGACAATTGTGTCTTCAAACATACATTTAACCCAAGAGAACAAACACAGGCTTGGCTTTTAAATCAGTGGAAAGACATGCTGACACAATGCAAACCAGTCCTTGCCAACATGGTGCTCTCCAGATCTGCAGGTCACCTGAGCCCCAGATAGCATGCTGGCTGGGGCTTATGACAATTGTAGTCCAAAACTTCCAGAAGGCACCAAATTGGTGAAGGATGACATAAACGAATGTGGCACATACGAGTAATGAAACCTTCAGCAATGTGGAATTTGGGGTGGATGGGGTTCATCGGTTTGCAAATTGGGGTGTTTCAGGCATGTGCCTGCTTTAACTGAGAAAGGTGGAAGGGTATGCGATTTTAAAAAAACCAAACAAACCACATATTCAATAACTGGATATCCCTGCAATCAAAATCAGTGGGGTTAATACCGATTCACATCAGACAGAGTGAAAATGTACCTCTCCACCGCGCCCCGGCCCTAGATCTAAGTGCACTTATTGATGAGTAAATCTTATTGAAAATCCATGGGATTTACTCACTTGTAAGTGCATTTGAGGTCACCACCTTAATCTACTATAACTGGGAGTGTGGGTTTAATAGGAGCAAGACCGTACTGATTAACTCTGCCCTCCCCTCCCCGTCTCCCCCCCCCCCCCGCAACCACAAGCCTCGGGCACTCTTAATACATGTTAAATCCCTTTTCTGAGTTAAACTTAATCCCTTTGCAAACCGGGTTAATCTTAATTGGGGAGGGAGAAATCCATTTAATCCACATGAGTTAAGTCCCCATGGCTATGTAATAGGAGCCAACTAACCCATATGAAATGCAGGCCTCTAATGGGGAATTGATTAACGGGAGAGCTATTCTCCCGCCCGCCGCTGCCCCGCTCCCCTGCCCAAGTTATTCTGGTCGCCGTTTCCCACCGCTTCCCACACCACAGTGCAGTGAGGTGCATGTGGGAATCGGGCTTTCATTGGTCGCTGGATTTGGCCCATAGCTCAGACTCCTAGCAAGAAGTCCTGTTGATTGTCGTTCTGTAAAAAGGGTCAGGGATGGAGGCAGTAGCGGCCACCAACTTGGACAGCTTTAAAAGAGGATTGTACAAATTCATGGAGGATAAGGCTGTCAGTGGCTGTGCCCCCCCTCCACTGTCAGAGCCCATATACCTCTGGATACCAGGTGCAGGGCATCACAAGTAGAGGAGAGTTGCTGTTGGGCTCAGGTCCTGCTTGTGGACTTCCCATAGGCATCTGGCTGGCCGCTGTGAGAACAGGATGTTGGGCCTTTGGGATGGGCCTTTGGCCTGATCCTGCAGCCAGGCTGTTCTGATGTTCATAGGGATTGGGGAGAAATTGATTCATTTCGGCAGTTAAAGGCGAACCTACCCGATCCACGCTTTCCAGAATAATAAATGAACCAGAGCACAGCCATCCTTCAAAATTCTAATTTCTCCGAATATTGGAGCCCAGTTATCCAGCTCAGTAAAGTGTACCCCCAAAAAGCATATACTAGGGTAGAGCGTGCATACAAATTGTACATAGTAGGGGAAATTTCTTTGCAAAAATGATTGTATACAAATATATGTATATACTGGGAGAAAATTACAGGACAATCACTGGTGTGGACATCAGGCCTGGGAACCAAATGTGGCCCTCTCGGCTTCTGTATCTGGCCCTCAGAACTTTCCCTAGGCCCCACCCCTCACTGGTCCTGTCAGGAATGTGCCCCTGGTGCTTGATAATACCTCTCACTTCACTGGATGGAGGTTAGAGAGGATAGAGAAGCTATCCTACTATACAAAGGGGAATTTGCATTCATTGCTCCACCCACTTTTACCTCTGGCCCCCCCACCACTGCCCCCCCCAAAGGTTGTGCAGCAGGGAATGCAACCACCAGGCTGAAAAAAGGTTCAATCTTACAGTGTTAGGCTGATTTACCAAAGCTGGAGAATCACTCCATCAGAAACCAGATAAGCCTGTGATTTGTTCCTCCTTCATTTTGTCTCTTACTATTAAGAGGGTTAAAAAAAAAAGGCTCCTGTAAATTATTAACGACCAAGCATGCCAATGTGCTTCTTTAGCATAAACTGACGTGCAAGTCTTCACACCCTGCCTCTCCTGCTTCTTCATTTGTTTAATTTTTTTTTATTATCGGCATAAATTTCAATATTTAATCTCCCCTTCATGAATATTACAGGGACCCTAAATATCTCTGGAACAGATTGTTAAAACAGGTTTTTATTAAAATTGCTCCCGCCGGAGCCTTCCAGACTACGAGGGTGTTTTAAAATTCCTTTATGACTGAGAAGTGGGTAGGCCTGGGCGGGTGTGTGCTTGCGTTAATCTATTAGCGCTGGGGAGTGTCCACAGTGCGGCTGCAGAGCGCATGCCTGTTTATTTATTATTTATATTTACTAGCCGCCTCGTTTCTCTGGGTGATGTGCAGTAAATTAAATGCAAAAGCAGGTTTAAAAAACGTGGCGGTGGTACAATCAAATTCAGCAACTAAAACCTAGCACCAAATAATAAATCAAGTACCAGACAGAAGAAGACAGATATATAGCTTTTCTGCTAAGGGCACCCAAGGCAGTTTGCAACTTTGAAATGCTAAAACAAATGCATTTTATAAAATGAAGACTTACAGAGTCTCTCTGGCCAACTGGGAGATGATAGTCACTGTGCTTCTTCGCCTGAGCTCCTTAGCTTCTGTCTGCTCTTAGGGTACACAGGCACTTAGCAGCTCTGGGGAATGAAGGGTGCCACTGAGCATGTACAGAGTGAGCAGGAACGGCTAGCTTTACCCACCCTCCCTATGGACCTACTGCCATGCCTTTTAACGCAAACTTGTTGTGCACTGCAGATATTAAGCATATTTTACCCATTTATTGTTTATTAAATATGATTTTTTGTACTTAAAAAAATTGCAGATGACTGTGGAAATGGAATGGAAAATACTTATCAATGAACACATATGAAACTGATATGGATTATTATTATTATTATTATTATTATTATTATTATTATTATTATTATTATTATTTATATACTGGCCTATACCCAGAGGTCTCAGGGCGGTTCACATAAAAGGATCACAGTATATTCAATAAAAATAAAAGCAATAACCCAATTATACCCTCCCAGAAAAGAGCCATATTTTAAAAGGGTATGGGATGGGAAAGAAGGTAATAGATGGAGAAGTATCTGAGCAGGAAAGCAAAGTCTTCCTCTCAGGTTGTAGAGCGCAGGTTTGTTTTGTAGGTCCTCTGATTCCCCAGGGCGCCCCAGCCTTTCCTTCTTGTCTCCTGAGGGGCTAAGCAGAAACTGCGGATAAACAACCTTTAATTAAGCTGTGGCCGAGATAACAAGCCCCTAACTAGGCTGGGTTGAGCTAGCTGTGGAAGGGCGTGGGATGGAAGTGGAGAAATTATATGCGGGAAGGGGCGCAAGACCTTTGGAGGTGAGGCAGAGACGTAAGAGAAGCTATTTTTAAAAGTTGGAATTGGGGGGGGGGAATCAATGTTTAAAAAAGGAAATGTATCAAAAACACAGAATAAGTTGAAGTTCTGTGCACACTTACCTGGGAGTGAGACCCCTTGACCGCAGTGGGATTTAACGTCTGAGTAGACACACGTAGGATTGTGTTGCCTGAGAGTGAGCTAGGAACCAGGAGGTTTCTTATATATATATAAATATATTTATTTGGTTTTTCGGATTAAAATTTTGCAGTCACATATCCAACCATACAACATAAAAACAAGATTCCAAGGAATCTCTTGGACGTCCCTCCTCTTTGTGGGTCCTATTGTTAGTCATTTCCTCCTGTATCTTTTATGATAATCCAAATCTTTCACCTCCCCATTGTGTCCAAAATTCACCATTAAACTACGAGTGATATTCCAATCCTACAGGAACCAGGAGGTTCCTGGTTGGAATCATGTCTGTGCATGACTCTCATACAGTAGAATCATATCGTATAATAATAAGAGTTATTATAAGAGATTTGGTGAACAAAAGAAGAACCCTGCAGGGCCAGGCCAATCGCCCCTCTAGTCCAGCATCCTGTTCTCACAGTGGACAATCAGGTGCCTTTGGGGAGCCTAGAAGCAGGGACCTGAGTGCAACAGCCACTCTCCTCTGACTTGTGTCCCCAAGCAACTGGTGTTCAGAGTAAGGAATCCTGGTTTGGTTCAAGTGGACTTGCCTCATTTGTGGTCCCCCCTCCAAAAAATGTAGCTAATGAGCCAAAATGTAGCTATCTGTCAGGTTCTCTTATCGGTTGCTCAATAGAAATGCCAAGACATCTTGTCTTTAAGTCTTTTTATTAAGTGCCAAGCTATTTACACTGCAGAGCTCAGTTTATCATGTCTGCTCACTCACTAGCAGAATCCGGAAGTGCCTCCCTCCTGTTTTGGCGCCAACACGAAAACTTTGGCATCCTAAATTGCCGCCTTCTCCTCCTACGTGAGATATGCGCCGGAACTGACGCCTCCCCCTCCGAGCGAGTCTGCTGGGTGGTGCCAGGTCTCCCAGTAACTCCCTGGACACCTGGCACTCCCTGGCTCCCAGCCACTAACTGCTCCTCCCCCGAAACAGGACTGCCAGATTCACTCGAAGATGAATCTGTTGTTAACACAGGTTGCGGCTCTCTGTAAACACTCAGAGCTGGACTGGCAGGGGCGGGCAGATCCCTGACACTATCTTTCATGATACACACTTCTCCAAATTTTGCACCATAATATTGCTGCAGTATTGCTTCAAAAACCTCCTCAACATTTTTGATCGGAGAAAATAATGGAGAAAATAAATCTGTACTGTATAGACATGGCTCTCAAACATCTTAAAAACAGTTGTCTGTCTCCAGTGTCTGGATCATTTTAAAGAGGCCTGCTAAGTGCAAATTCCCGGTGGATGTTGATTAGTAAAGAGGGGGTTGCTATTTGGGTGCTCCACCTCTTGAGATCATAGAGGTGGAAGGTACCTCAGAGTTCCTCTCGTCCAATCTCCTCCTCGGTGCAGCACCTACCTATGCAGGCTGAAACTGAAAAATCCTTAACAAATGGCTGTTCAGGATTGCCTTCAGCAAAGGGACCGCCTCTCCCATTATGCCCCGCAAAGGACCTTAAGGTCTACTAATAATAACCTGCTGGAGATCCCGAGCCACAAGGCTGCCAGACTGGTGTCAACCAGGGCCAGGGCTTTTTCAGTTCTGGCCCCAACCTGGTGGAACACTCTGTCGCAAGAGACTAGGGCCCTGCGGGATTTGACATCTTTCCGCAGGGCCTGCAAGACAGAGTTGTTCCACCTGGCCTTCGGGTCGGACACTTAAAGTCTGATGGTTTCCTCCCCCTGGTTTGGTAATGGGTGCAAATGAATCGGCATTTTAAACTGGTTTTTAACTTGTATTTTAACTAATTGGTTTTTATTCTATTGTGATTTTTACTGTTGTTAGCCGCCCTGAGCCCGGTTTCGGCTGGGGAGGGCGGGGTACAAATAAAAATTTATTATTATTATTATTATTATTATTATAAAGAAGTGCTGCTGCTGCCACCATCACCTCCAAAGCAGGGGTGGGCAAATATGACAATTTTGGTTTCTCTCATTTTCTCATTTTTGCAATCTTAAGCTCTGTTCTCCACAAAAAAATGTCCTAATGAAAATTATTCAGCATTTTATTGCAAATTTCTCCTAATACACACATTTCTGTGTGCAATTTTGCCTAATATATCCTCTTTTTGAAAAGCAATTTCTCCCAATACAATGCATTTTTTGCAGGTTAATTTTCACCCATATATGCATTTATATGCAGACTTTACTCTCGTATATGCATTTTTTGACTGGAGAACTGCGTTGCAAAATTCAGAGAAGTGCAAATTTCAAAGGACGGCTGTGTTTTGCATGCTTGCATGTGTTTGCAAATTTGCATGTTGTTTCAGAAAGTGCAAATTAGGTAACTCCTCCGTCCCCCCCTTCAAATGCACTGAACTGAATTTCCTCCCCTATTCCATCCTCCTGAGGTATTCTGTTCCACTGTCAAATTGCTCAAACCATTAGGAAGTTTCTCCTAACGTTTTTGCCAAAATCTCCTTGTTTGTAATTTCTACCCATTGATTTCCAGTTGTGCCCTCTGGAGCAACAGATAACTCATCTGCTCCATTTCCTGCCTGACAGCCCTTCAGGTATCTGAAGACAGCTCTCCTGTCTCCCAGTCTGACCCTGGCTAAGTGATCCCCAACATATATTTGCATTCTGTGACTCTCTTTTACCCACAGCTGCCCATGCGCACAGGCACACACACACACACCCTTCCTGCTCGCCCCTCCCTTGCCTCATCCCTGACACCAGATTTGTGTTGTAGCAAAGAGTCAATTTGCACTTTGAAATTGATTTTGCAGAGGGCTTTGCAGAAGTGTGAATGCAAAGCTGGTGCAAGCAGGGATCAGCCGAGGAAAGGGGTGCCAGGGAGACAGCTTCTTGCACCAAAGGGACCCCAACCCCAGTTAGGCTCTGTCTTGTCCTGGGATGTGTAAGGCAAGCCCCTCAAGGCCACATCCCATAAACAGCTGCCCTAGCGTGCTTCCTGGGATTGTGTTGGCAGGCCCTTCCGAGTCAACCTGTTTAATAGGTACTGTAGGTGTTTTTTCTCACCTGCGCACATGTTCTGAATTTGTGTGCCTAACACTGGTGTTTTCCTTCACAGATATACCTAGCTAGCTAGCCCGAACAATGGTCTCTGTCTATTACAAACTAGATGTTGCTGCTATAGTGGCGCATGGTGAATGTTGAAACCCTGAAGCTTTGAGGATTTGAAGAGTGGGGCTTCTGCCCCCTAACAACGGATTTGGGTGGCTCTGAAAGAAGATTAGACAAATTCATGGAGGGTTAAGGCTATCAATGGCTACTAAACCTGATGGCTATGTTCTACCTCCAGCCTTTCTCTATGGACTCTCTCCAGATATAAAGAATTACTTGTAGCTTTTTTGAGTGAAGTTATTGATGGACTTCTCCCAGTCCTCCTCCGGGAATTTGTCTGGTCTCGCTTTTTTAATATCATCCAAGACAGGGGACCTTCCTCCTGTGACAGCCAATTCCACACATTTAATTATTCATTTTGAAAAGAAGGACTCTCTCTTGGTCTGTCTTGGATTTACTGTCATTCCATTTGATCAGGTGATCCCTTGTTCTGTTGTAATGGGAGAGAGGACAGGAAAATGTTTTGCGCTGCCTGTCAAGACTGTCAGTATTTTGCAGGAAGGAGGGATTCAAGGCACACTGGGAAATTTAGGTGCGCACAATTAAATTGGATTAACGTACTCTTGTTATCCTGGCGCAGCAAATCCACCTTCAAGAAAGAAGCAGACTTCTGTGCAGTTAGGAAGGTGACTGGGAAGTGTGCCGAGAAGTGTGGGATGAACGAAGGACTAAAAGGGAGATGCATAAACACTCCACTTGCAAATCAGGATAAATGCCGGATAAATGCTCATCGCCATATAACCACCCCAGAAGCAAAACAGAACAAATGTTCAGTAAAGGCTGGATATAGTCTAACCTCTGCATAAGCTTTGTGGAAGCAAATCAGGATGAATGCTCTGTAGACAGGTTATCTGGGGGAGCTCTCTCTGCCCACTTCTCTCACACACCACTTTGTTGTCGTCCCCTCTTTTTAAAGGAATCTTTATTCTGAGAAAAGACACTCTGCACATGCTCAGATGTGAGGACCAGCACACTAGGTGGTGACCCTCTCCATGTATTTGCAAAGGCATTGGTGTACTTTTTGCCCACTCCCCATCTTTAATGTCCCACACTCATGTCTGTGCATCAGTAACCCCCTAAAGGTGCCCACCACTCCAATAGCCTGAGAAACCACTTTTCCTTCCCAGCTCACCTTCCTTTTGTGTCACACAGAGCATTATGTAAGTCTCAGCCTGATCTATTATTTATTAACTATTATTTATTATCTATTATTTAGCTCGCTTATGTAACCTGGGACTTGTACATTATTCATGCCTCTCCACTGTGGCTCCGGGGTGAACAGAAATGACTCGTGTTGCAGGAAAACTTCTTTCCAGTAGGGGGAGTGATCCAATTCCAACCAGAAAATACAGTGCTCCCCAAGTACCATATTGTTGGGTATCTGTTTTCACTGCATAAGAAACGTCATTGCAGCAAAATCTTACATTTCAAAATTTTCCTGTGCCAAATATGAATTAAAATGTGCACACTTTTCAGTTTTATTTCTTTTAATGTCACTGAAAATATTGCATGCCAGTAATGCTTTTGAAAGCTGGCTTTTTAATTGCTCATGTGATGCAGTTAGGGACAGCTGGTGACATCACTATGCTATGGTTAGAGGTGGATGACAGCATTCCCCCTTTGCCATATTAAAAACCTGGAATTCCATTTTAATTTTCTTCTTTAAAGTGGTTGTTTGGGAGCTGCACACCTGTGTACATCTTTTCCTGCTCCGAAGAGCATAGCTAATCAGTTTGTTTTATTTTCTCAAGGTGGAGGAAGCGTGGCACAATGAGTGTGGTACAATGCAACGAGACTATTGGATTTCAGAAGTGGGGGACTTAGGTTCAAATTTATTCCCAAGAGAGTGAACTGTGAACTAGTGATCAGGGGTGTCAACTTCAATAAAATATGGGAGGAGCGCTGCCCTGCATAACCAGTCACATGATGCAGCACACACAAACACCATTTGAATGGCAATGCCCATCAACTTTTGGGGCCCACGGCGCCCTCAAATACTTTATTGCCAGGGCTGAAGGATCCTTGGCCCCTAGGAGTTGGCTCCTATGCTAGGAATAGGGGAGAATCTCAAGTAAATTCAAATTTAAAGTGAACTTACCAAATCCATATTTCAAAAAAAATAAAATCTGCAAACCAAGACATGCTGAGCCTTCAAAATTTGCAGTTTTCTGAATTTTGCAATGTTGCATGTACTAAGGTAAAGTGTGCATTAAAATGCATATATTAGCGAAAATATTATGGGAATGGCTTTGCAAAATTGTGTACATTAGGCAAAATTGCCTAGAAAATTATTTATTAGGAGAAATTCACATTAGAGTGCTGATGATTTTTATGAACTTTTTGAATAAATGAGAATTGCTGCAGAAATGTGCAGAACTGAATTTATGTTTGTAAACATAAGAAACGGAGAGAACCATAACTGATAGATCCATCCAGCCCTGCTATGGCCTGTAGCCCAACAGTGTATTCTTATACATCAAGTAAAATGGGACTAGCTAATATACTGGTAAGATGATGTGGGCTACAGCATAAATCTATTGGGTGTGTGCTATGTTTAAGTCAGGGGTGGGGAACTGGATCCAGCCAGTGAGTCGGATTCCGCTTTCCTCCAGCCTCACCACAGGCCAACTTTGACAGGTGGGCAGGGCCACCCTCCTGTCAATCACCTGATATCATTATGGCATCAGGTACCAACTTAAAAGACGCTCACCTTTGAAGTACCTTTGGAAGAGGTTTCAACATGAACTGCTTGGAAACAGACTTCAAAAGCAGATGTCTCTCCACTGATCAGTAGCATTATTTAGAAGTCTGTTTCCAAACGGGAGCCCCTTACCAGTTGTCGCATGATATCATAATGATATCAGGTGATTGACAGGAGGGCATGGTTTGGCTAAAATGCCTTTGTGGGCCAAATTTTACCTTTTCCTAATGAGGCCTATGGGCTAAAGGCTTCCCAGCCCTGGTTTACATGTTCACTAAAAAGTATGCATAATGTTGATTTCCACAATTTTGCAAAAGTGCAGGGTGAGAATTTCCGCTTTCTAGCCATTGTGATTGTAAACATATATCCGGTAACCTCAAAAGCCAGAATGCCAGGTAAACAGCTATCTCCTGGAAGCCTTCCGCAACTTGGTGCCTTCCAGCTGTTTGGGACTATAACTCCCATCATCCCTGACCAGTGGCCAGGATGTGTGGGGCTGATGGGAGTTGTAGTCCAAAACATCTGGAGAGCACCAGGTTGGTCGGGAGGGGTGTAGAATTATGCTTTCAAGAAATATGGGGTTGCATTAGCACAAACCCTTTGCTAACTCTTTCAGCTCCATTGAAACTTCCATCCTTGCTCACTGTAGCTGGGAGAGCTTTATTGACTGTGCCCTAGATCTGCGCTGAGGCTGCATGGTGGATGAATGAAGCCTCCGAGACTTAATTAATGCCTAGGAAAAAAAGGAGGCTGTCTTGGCGGGCTGATTAGCGACTGCCTTTGCCGCAGATGGGCCTAACCATCAGTTGCTGCTGCCATCCTCGTTCTCCACCCCCCCCCCCCAGTTGCCTCCCTCCAGCCCTTACCTAGAGACTCTGCTGCTAACTGCTTTTGCCTCCAGCCTATATGTGGCTATTAGGAGATACAAACTTGTGAGCCTCATTGGGGAATGCCCACGCTTAACACGCAGGCTTTGATCTGTATAATTAGCGTTCTGGTGAGGAGGATGGGAAGTAAGGAAGGAAAGGGTCAAAGCAAAATATACACTGCAACTGTACCTTGCAATTTTTAAAGGTTTTATTACTATTACTATTATTGTTGTTGTTGTTGCACATTTTGGTGCATATGCTTTGGAACTGAGCATCTGCCAAAATGTTTAAGGTAAAGGTAAAGGGACCCCTGGTCATTAGGTCCAGTCGCGGACAACTCTGGGGTTGCGGCGCTCATCTCGCTTTACTGGCCGAGGGAGCCGGCGTACAGCTTCCGGGTCATGTGGCCAGCATGACTAAGCCGCTTCTGGCGAACCAGAACAGCGCACGGAAACGCCGTTTACCTTCCCGCCGGAGCGGTACCTATTTATCTACTTGCACTTTGTGCTTTCAAACTGCTAGGTTGGCAGGAGCAGGGACCGAGCAACGGGAGCTCACCCCATCGCAGGGATTCGAACCACCGACCTTCTGATCGGCAAGCCCTAGGCTCTGTGCTTTAACCCACAGCGCCACACACGTCCCTGCCAAAATGTTTACTGAAGGTGAAAGATTGCATGCCCTTGTTCGTTGTAGTCCAAAGCCCCAAAGTCTTGTTGAATGCTGTGGCACCTTCTTCCATGAAAACCTGGGTATAACCAAAGCTGAAAGCAGCTTTGGGGAGGCTGATGTGCCAGAAGCTGTCACAGACTGGAACATTGTGCGGGGGGGGGGATTCAATTCAGTTCTTATTTAAAGGCGAACCTACTGTACATAATCCGCGCTTTCTGAAACTATACGTGAACTAAAACATATTCACACTTCTCCAACATTTGCAGTGCAATTCAAATATTGGTATTGTATGCAACATTGCATACAAACAGGTGTATATTAGGAGACCGTTGTTTGTTTGCTGCATTTATATCCCTCCTTTTTCTCCAAGGAGTGTAAGGTGGCATTCATTGTTCTCCCCCTCCTCATTTAATCCCTACAAGAACCCTGTGAGGTACGTTAGGTTGAGAGAGGCAGTGACTGACCCAAGGTCAGCCAGTCAGGTCATGGCTAAGTGGGGATACGAACCCTGGTCTCCCAGGTCTTGGTCCAACACAATTTCTACGGTTCCCAGTAAAGGGGGATTGATTGTTGAACAACTCTAAGATCTGTAGCTCCAGGAGGGGAATAGAGGAGTCTCTTAATAACTCTCAACACCCGTAACAAACCACAGCACCCAGAATTCTTTGGGGGAAGCCATGGCTGTTTAAAGTGGCACTCCAGTGGTTTAAACGTATGGTGTGAATGTGGCCCACGATTCCATCCCACCTTCAAGGCTTTGAAGGGAAAAGCTCTTGACTGTTTCCCACCCCTGTGGCATCATCCATGCAGGAAACATCAGCCCATTGCCACAAACACCGGGATAAAGTGCTTTTTGACGCCAAGAGGCGAAACCACCTGCTGGGAGGATTTTTCCACTTGGGGGTCGAAAGCTTGGTTCAAGAGCCCTGATCCTGGCCGTGTGTCACGACAGCCAGCTGCCGCTCCTCCTCCTTGAGCTACAAGGCCTCAGAGATGCCCAGCAGCCAGTGGGAAAAGAGGAATGAAACGGACCCTGATGAGATCTGAGGGGATAATTCTCAGACCTGACAGATGGGCCTGGCGGGCGCCCACCCCCTTCTTTATGTAAGGAGATCTCGGGGAAAGTGGATTACGGAGCGATCCCATTGATTTGCCCTTGAGGGGGGATTAGAGGCCTACACACAGGAAGGGCAGCTGGCGGAAGGGGGAGAAGAACTGGTTGCTTTCATCAGGCTTGTTTAGGATGGGCTGCGGTGGATGGCAGGACTAGGCCTTTTGTGTGTTTGTATGGAAGAGGGATAAGAAATGCCAGTCAGGAAAACAAGGGGGAACACTATCAGAGAGCTAAGGCGTTTTATGTAGGGTGGCTGGGCGCCCCCTCTCCCAGAACACAAGAGCAGAAGAGTGCAATCTTTCACATACATATTAATTTTTAAGGAGGTCTCATCGTGTTCAGCAGGGTTTACCCCCTCACCAATTAAAAATCTTTTCTGGGGATTTATGGATTACGTTCATGGGTTAGGAAGGAATCCCGGGTTTTTCATGTATGTATATTTTCCTTAGCCTGTTCAGGTTGCTGTATGACAGGGGTCTAGTTTCATTATGGGGTGGAAATTCAACAGTTGAATCATGTGGTGTGTCTCCCCTGCTTCCCTCTCCTGCCCCAAACCCGAAGCCCACAAACCTCTGCATCTCCAAAGCTGAATCTATTGGATGCTTTTAGTCACGGCTCATTGCATCATGGTGAAAAGTTTCACGACTGGTTTCAACACTCCTGTAAATTATATTTCCCTTTTGTAAATATTATGTTCAATTCTTCCATTTGGTTTTTATGAGTCTAATAAAAAAGAAAGAAAAAGAAATAAAAATAAAAAGGCACCAGGAGTGGTTGCTGAATTGCTGCTGGTGGGGGGGCACATACACTCACCCCCCCCCCTCACACGAACACACCCCTCTCTGTGATGTGGCTTGGTCCTCTTATTAAAGGCATCTGGTGCTGTTTGCTCTGCAAAGACCTTCTGTGAGACATCTGTTCTCTAACTGTGACTGCTCTGGATTGTATAAAGCTGATCTTTGGGGAAGGAAAAGAGGGCATGGGAGGGGCTGATCCTGCTCGCAGCAGGGTGGGGCTTATAATGTTGGTGACTTCTAGGACTGGACAAATCTGGCAACTTTGGTTCTTGAAGTTTCTTATTTTTCCAGTCTGAAATTTAGTTTTCTGCATTTCTGCAGCAATTACTGATATATTTTTTTAATCCTCATGAAAATTCATCAGCATTTTAGCATTACTCCTGAGATGCACGTTTTTGTATGCAGTTTTGACTAACATACACTTCCCCCCTGCAAGCAATTTCTCTTCATATAATGCTTTTTTTTTTATGTAATCTTCAATAATATGCATTTTATGGACATTTCTCCCTAACATATGCATCATTGCACACACAGTGGTGTTCAACTTTTACTCAGAGTAGACCCATTGAAATTAATGGGCATAGCAATCCTAATTACGGTATGGGAAACCACCGTAAATCACTCTGGCCTAAGTTAACTTGGTCTAAAACATGCCACACCCAAACCTGTCCAGGAGAAGGGCAAATGTGAAATGAGTCGGCTCCCACCGGGCAGAGAGAACAGAAGCCAGCCAAACACAGAGAGCCAGCTCAGTTGGCATTGTCATGGGAACAGGGCCCACCTCTTGATACACAGAGGAGGGTTCCCAAGCACCCTTTGCATTTGTGTGCAGAAGCAGCTCAATCTAACAATCTAACAAACAATCTAACAAACAAGGGACAGGGTGCAGATGACATCCCTGGCAAAGTTCAGCATGGTGGCCAATCGGCACACACTGCACACCCCAGGGACGCCCGCCACACGCCCTGGCAGCCACATGCCGCAACCACACAACACAGCCTGATCAGGGAAACAAATGCAAATGGTTCTCACCAGAACACCCCACAAACACCCCAAACACACACAGTCTGCACCCCTGCCAAGAATGTGCAACACACGTATGTAGGGATGCCAAAGGACAGATTATGAAAAGCACCTTATGAGATACCTATGCACAGCACAGACAGCAGGCGGGCAGGAAAAACACATGCACCCTGCTCCAAACAGCCGGGAAGAAGCACTCAGGGTGGCTGCGGTGGGGACCAACATGTGCGGCAAGCACCTCCCTTTTCTCTGGACAATGGGATGGGGCTCACCCTGTTCAGAGGAGCCATGAATGAGGTTGGGGTTGGGGGTGAAGGGAGAGGAACACTTGTCCTGTTTTCCTCACTCTCTGCACTGCAGCGCCTCCTGCCACTTTTGCGGAGGCATTCCATATTTTTTTCAGAAGAGGGTATGGGAGAGCTGTTGATGCCCCAGTGATGTGCATGTTCATTTATTCTGCCCCCACCAACCCCCTCCATTGCCTTTGGACCCCACGGCAGTCCCCCACATCACTCAAGAGTCTCAGTGAGTCCAATGCAACAGCACATGCTAGTTTCCTCTCTCAGCCTCAGCACCTCATCTATAAAATGGGAATGCCAGTGGCTAGAAATAAAGTATTGATAGGAGGCGAATAAGAGTTGGGTTGTCACGTCTGCTAAATGTTATATACAAATCACTAGTAATAACAAGGGCTTCAATGCTTAGTCAGTCAAAAACATTCTGATCAACTAAAAAGGTGGCCCTAATTAATCAGGGGGCAGCTTTCTAACGTATTTGGGTTTCTTTTTTCTTTTTTAAAAAAATCAATATAAATACAAATCACAACTGGTAAAGGCTGCCTTAAAAAAGGCATTCCCTCCTGTGTGTGATAATGTGTGGGGGGGATGCCTCTTCTAATGACAGTGCCCCCCCACGATCTGTTTGTGCGTCATCTAAACACAAAGGAACCATGGGTTGTATACAGTGCTAGTCCCACTCAGAGTAGACCCATTGAAGTTAATAGACGAGACTAAGTTAAGTTCATCTATTTCAGTGGGTCTACTCTGAGTAGAACTTAGTTGGCTACAGCCAGTAAGCTTTCCGTTCCAGATATACTCCTCCCCCTTTCCTCATATGCAAATTTATACAGATTTAGTCAACATAAACTAATACAACTCATAGGATGTGGGTCTTTATAATGGCAATGGCTGAAGGGTTCTATTGGTGCTAAGATGACCTGGATGTGCCACTTGCTAACCTCTGGCTTCTTGCTTCCTTTAAGTTGGGACCCCCTTGACTGGCGCCACCCCCCACCCCCTTATCCTCTGCCCTCTCTGGGTCTCCTTGAAATATGTCACTTTTGGTCTCCATCTCAGAGCATCTCTGTGTGGGAGTATCGGCGCGCGGAAGAGATGGGGAACCATGCGTGATGGCAAAACTCATTCGCATTAACAAGCTGGGTGTCGGGGCGGAAAAACAGCTGATTCAAGGACTGAGGGCAGGCCAGGGGGAGGGAAGAGAGAGCAGCCCATCAAGTGACTACAGGGGAGACAGAGGGGATGCATCTTCCTTGCTGGGGGGCATAATGAATGGAGCATTTGTCCCAGATGAGGGACCCTTTAGCCATCAGAGCTCCATCCCTGGTCCAGGTAGGCCCAAAGGCTCTCAGATGCAGTTGCTAGGCAACCATATGCGTTCCTCCACATCCTCTGCTGAGAGGAGGCATGCAGGCAAGTGCTGCCATGGTCTAGGGAGAGAGGAAGGTACAGAGCTATATCCATGTGCCTGTGGCAAACTTGAGAACAGACCCTATGTGCACCTGGCAAAACAGACATATGCAGTCATCACCCATACATGCAGGATACATTAAAATTTCTACTTGGAAATAGAGCCTGAAATTTGTTCAGGTGCTTTTGAGCACATGCATGGTGCCTTACATTGAGCAGAACTAATATATTTTATGTGAAGGGTTTTAAGAGTGAACTTCTTGATAATTCAAAATATCTTGCCTTTCAAAATGTCTTTTCAAGACAGGGTTATTGAGCATGTGTAGAGTGCCCTCTCTGAAGGAGACTGGCTCCTTCCTTCCTTCCTTCCTTCCATCCATCCATCCATCCATCCTTCCTTCCTCTAAAATAAAAATGCACCATATAGAGCAGTGATGGCTAACCTTGACACTCCAGATGTTTTGGAACTACAACTCCCATCATCCCTAGCTAACAGGACCAGTGGTCAGGGATGATGGGAGTTGTAGTCCCAAAACATCTGGATAGAGAGCAGGAAAATCACATGCACACAAACACACACAAATACTCTCTCTCTGTCTATCTATCATCACACCTGGGTTTTACATCCTTGTGTTCTGACAACTGGCCAGCAGAAGGAGATTTTGGCTGGGCCAGTCAAAATCCTCCTCTGCAATTATAATTGTAGGGATTAGCTACACATAGAGCCTTCCAGGTTGTCTCGACCCAGAGCTGGCAAGGGGAAGGGGCTTATGGTTGCCGAGGGTAGGCAAGGCTGTATTAAGTGTGGGAATTTCTGCTTGGCTGCTGCCTGGGTTCCCCGCTGTATAGGCCTCAGGCCTCGGGCCTGTCAAACACAGCACAAGAATAAGCTTGGAAGAACGGGAGTTGGAGTGGCGGGGGGTGGCGGGGAGAGAGAGGGATGGGGGGGGAGCTGCTAACCTTGGGCACAATCTCCTTTGTGGTGAACGGAGATGACAGGCGCCTCCCCGGAGGCCCCCTGCTTTGTACGCTGCCAGAAATAGCCCAGATGCCAACAAGAGCGCACACACCCCGCCTTCCTCCCACCATTATTGGGAGCGTCAGGACAGTCGGGCTTGAAAGCATCCTTGTCTCCTCTCACCCCATCAGTTCCATTTCAAGCTGCAGAACTGGCACCAATGCCCATTGGTCACAGCAATACCCTCTAGCTGCCCCTAGTCCTCATCTCCCCACCCCAGGTCACCCCCCCCTACATAATAGGTATAAATAGTGGACTCTTGAAAAATTCACAGGCAAGAACAGAGACAAGCTTGTAACACTACAATCCTCATACCTAAGAAGGTTAAGAACATAAGAAGAGCCATTATGGCTAGTAGCCATAATGGCTAGTAGCCATTTTGTGGCAGGGAGTTCCACCGTTAAGCTGTACACTGTGTGATGGAGTCAATTTACTTTCTCTGTCCTGAAACTTTCACCATTCAGAGATCTAACATTATTATGAGAGATAACAAAATCTTCTCACTCTCCACTTTCTTCACACCATGCATACATAATCTTATGCACCTCTGCCCGGAGAGATTTCCTGAGTCTGTGCGCGCACATATACCACCAGCCACACGCTCAGTCTTGTACATTTTGGAAGGTTCTGCTTCACCTGTTTTCTTCCTGTGTTCATTCCTTCTGCAGCAGCCTGTCTTCTGCCAGTTTAGAAGCCAAGAAGGTGCTTAAGAATATGCTAGGATATAATCAGAGCTCAGCTGAACAACAGTGGGTTATCAACATTTTGAAATACACCTCAGCAACTGCATTAAGGTGCACGAACACTAAGGACATGACGCTTCCCCACTCTGAGATTTTATTGGCGGGAGGGAGGTGGGAAATGGTGACTCCTAACACCTGAACCTAAAAATGCAAACATTCCCCAAAAGCAAAAGCAGTGACAACTACACAGCGCCTGGAGTTTACCAAGGTCAGGTCCCAGAAAACAGTGACTGTCCCTATTAGGGGCAGTTGGGGGCATATGAAATAATCCGCCTGCATTATTGCTCAGTGGACATGTATCTATTGAATTTATTTCCGTTCCGCCTCTTCAGATGGGGAAATAACAGCTAGTTTGGTTTGCTGCTGGGTCTGCTCTGGAGTTTGAAACTTTGTGTTGTAGGGTTGGGCTGGGGTTATGGCGTTTGGGAAAATAGGTTTAGCAACTCTAGTGGACATACAGGTTGACTCTAGATTGTCGCTATTTTGCAGGAGGGATTCAGTCATGTGCAGGAAATTTAGATTTGCACAATTGAGGTGGATTAAAGTGCTGTGTTGCCCTACAGCAACAAATCCACTTAAAAACAACAACCCACTGACTTCTTACAGCTTGGAAAGCGATGGAGAAATGCATTGGAAAGTGTTGGACAGGAAGACAAATCAGAGCGAATGCACAAACAAATCAAAATAAATGTTCAATAAAGAGCTGGGCATCACATAACCTCCATGGAAGCTTAGTGCAAGCGAATCTGGGGGAAATATCAGTAAACAGGCCACGTGGAGGATCCCACCATCTGAAAAAAGCAGCGAAGACAAATGGGGCTTGCAACAAATGCGTGTTGAGTGCTGGTGTATTCCAGCCAACCCCATTAGACCAGGCATTCTCTCTCAACTTCCAGTCTCTTTTCAGAAGTTAGTAGTAGTATTACATTTATATCCCACCTTTCCACCAATTAGCTCAAGGTAGCATACATGATCCCCCCCTCCATTTTATCCTCACAACAACCCTGTTTGGCTGAGAGGCAGTGATTGGTCTAAGGTCGTCCAGTGAGCTTCATAGCTGAGTGAGGATTTGAACTCTGGTCTCCCAAGTCCTAACCTGACACACTAACTGTTAAAACACACATGCTCTGTATATCCCCTGCCGCCCATCACACTGGGTTACTTACCTGGCTACACTTGTCTGATTCCTACAGTCAATGTGTGTATATTTATGTCTCTTCCTCTCATTTGCGCCCACATAGAGAGCCAGGCTAACGGGGGTTGGGGGAGGGGACAGCTTTGTACGATCAAAAAATTGCCCATTGCCTCTGTGGTTTTTATCGACTCCCCTTGGAGTACAGCTGATAAAATATTGTTTTATGGATTAGGAGATGGACTGTGAATGAGCTAATAATGGACCCTCCTGATCAATGCTTCTCTCTAATGTACTCGAGAGTGGACAGCAAATCACCCATCCCCTTTAGGCCTTGAAACACCAGGCCACACTCTCCTTCTCTCTCCCCCACCCCATCCTTATAACCTAAAAATTGCTGGAGAAGGCTAACGATCTATCAGGTCCAACATCCTCTTTCTACAAACAACCAATCTTTGGGAAGCTCACAAAGCTGGGCGTAAAAGGCAATGGCCCTTCCCCATTGTTTGACTTCAGCAAGTTGTATTCTGAGGTATACTGCCTCTTCACATGGAGGGTTCGTGTAGTTGCTAAGAGCATAAGAGCCCTGCAGGATTAGGCCAGAGGCCCTCTAGTCTAGTTTCCTGTTAGCTCAGTGGCCAGCCAGATGTCTCAGTGGGAAGCCCACAAGGGCACTCTCCACATTTGTGATTCCCAGCAATGGTACATTTCCCAGCACCCTTAACATACCACAGTTCCCAGAATTCTTTGGGGGGAAGCAATGTGCTTTAAGTCTCTGGTGTGGATGTGACCTAAGTCGAGGAAAATGCACTACACAGGAAAGGAGCAGTTGAAAGGAAACTTGAAAGGAGCAGTATTTGGAAACTGCAGTTACTATTTCTGTCAGAACAGAAATTTCACAGGATTGTTTTGCAGGGAAGAAGCCATATTTCATTGGTAGAACATCTGATTTACATGCAGAAAGTACCAGGTTCGATCTAGTTTAAAAGATGGGAGGGGTGTTGGGAAGGATGACATTAACAGGCAATGAGAAAGGCTGGTCACATCCACACCATCCATTTAAAGCAGCTGTATATCACTTTGACAGTCATGGCTTCCCCCAAAGAAATCTGGGAAGTGTAGTTTGCTAAGCATATCTAAGAGCTGTTAGGAGACTCCTCACGGAGCTACAATTCCCAGCGCTCTTAACAAACTACATTTCCCAGCATTCTTTGCAAGACTGTTAAAATGGTACACATGTGCTTTGAATAGATGGTGTTGGATGTGACTAATTCTTTCTACTGGAGAGCCGTTTCCAATCAAGGCAGGTGAGACTGTGCTGGGATGAACGAGTTTCCTGTCCTCCTGATACAAGGTGTGTGCAGTGCTGCCCATATCTTTATGCCCAAGTCTGATTCTTAAAATGACAAGGTGTTTTTTTACATTCCTTTGCTAGTGGACGGCTGCATCCATCGCGCTGCGGGGCCTTTGCTCAAAGAGGAATGCCGAACCCTGAGTGGCTGCGAGACTGGAAAAGCCAAGATTAGCTGTGGGTATCGCCTCCCAGCCAAATGTAAGTGTTACTATTAGTGTTATTGTAAGTTTCATTGAAAAACTGAGCTTGTGTATTTCTTATTGGATTGAGAGAATGCAAGATAAAGTAAACCTATATGTGACATTGGGAGATATTTTAACTAAATAACTTTTTTTAAAGTTTTATTTTTGTACACATAATGTTTCTTCTCTGTAGGTTTACTGGCATTAACATTGACACACAAACACATATATACACATATATCTCTGTAATGAATAAGAAAAAAAGAAATGTGGCTTATAATTTATCCTTTTTTGACTGGAAAGCATGAGTTTGATCAGAAAACGTACTAAAAACAAAACGAAACAACTTATTAGTCAGTTGTTACTGAGTCTCCAAGTGACTTACAACAAATTTTTAAAACGTAAATATAAATAGTGAATAACATTAACAATGTCACAGAAAACATTAACAAATTTATACAAATGCAGAAATAAGATGCACACATACCCAATAACAGACACAGAAAGCTTTGGCAACACACTAACAGAAAAACAACTGCTCAGTCCATGAAAAGCTTGGCGCGGGGGGGGGGGGAGTAAATTTTTACCTGGCACTGAAAAGCTGTCAGGAAAAGCGGCGTACCTAGCCACTTGGGCGCCCGGAGCAGTCCCCCCCCCCCAGCTGTGACTCTGGTCAGGAAGGCACCAGGCAAACCTCTCCAGGAATAGCATTCAATACATGGGGAGCCACCACTGAAAAGACCCCTCTCACCTGTCACCACCCTCTGAGTCTCCCTCAGAGTGGGGACCTGGAGAAGGGCCCCCATAGAAGAACTAAGTGTCTGGGTGTGTTCATATCAGGAGAGGCATTCCAGAATATACTGGGGTCCTGAATTGTAGAGAGCTTTACAGGTCAAAACCAGCGCTTTGAACCGGGCTCGGAAGCATACAGGCAGCCAATGTCTTGAACCCGGCCGTAGTTGGGCAGCCACATTCTGCGCTAATGGAAGCTTCCAGTCGGTGTACAAAGGCAGCCCCACCTGCCTTAATTATGCAACACAGGATTGGGGTGCGTGTGAGTGTGTCTGCTCCAAAGTCAGTGAAAATGGTGCTCCCCACGCTAGAGGGAGGCGGTGCTTGTTGTGGCTGGTCGAGTGGAAACCAGAGAGCTGGAGCCGGTGACAGTCTAAGCCCCCATCTCCTTCCCTGCTGAGTTCTACAAGGAGCAATACTGAGACTAAGGAGGCACTGGCTGAGGGCAGGCTGTGGTTGGTGGAGCAGCGTGCCATTTGCCCTAATGGACAACCTCCCATTGCCTGGTGTAATCCTTATTATTAGTATGAATTAGTCTCCAAAACAATATTTGAATGTGCATTCCTTCCGCCTTCCCACACCCCCTCCAAAAATACCTGCTCCCCCCCCCTGCCTTTCCTTCTTACCGGTATTTGCCTCTCTTCAGCCTACATTCCACCGCCACCGCCCCCCCCCAATACGCTTGTCTGTCTGAGAGGGAGTAGAGTCTGTTAATTAAACCTGCTCTGAGACACAGTCTTTGCTCTCACACATTCAGACTGATAATTCGGCAGCAGAGGATGCGTTGAGAGAACAATAACGTGCAAATGTGACACTTAGAGGAGCGGAGGGAAGGGGTGGGAGACACACCTTGTACTCCTCAACAAGGGCTGATAAGATGCAGGAGTAGTCGCAGAGCGACACTTTTTGCTGGGGTGGGTGAGGGTCTAGGTCAGTGGCTCTTTTGTGTGCAACTTCCATGCACATGTCACCATGCAAGCGGGGAATCTTGTACCGGGCAAAGGATTTAGCATCTTGAGAATCCTCAGCCAACCTGAGATCTACAGATGAAGGGTGGTATACAAATTTAATTAATAATAATAATAATAATAATAATAATAATTTAAGACCTTATTGTCACAAAGACAGACATGGAGGTGTGCAAGCAATGTCTTGTTAAAAGGCACTGAAAGTGGGAGAGGTCTCCCCCCAATCTGAGACCAAGGCTGTGTACACATTAAAGCAGATTCAAAACATTCCTTTGATCTTTGCATGTAAAGGTAAGGTAGGATTGGATAATGGTATATGACAGGCATCCCCAAACTTCGGCCCTCCAGATGTTTTGGACTACAATTCCCATCATCCCTGACCACTGGTCCGGTTAGCTAGGGATCATGGGAGTTGTAGGCCAAAACATCTGGAGGGACGCAGATTGGGGATGTCTGGTATATGATATTTGAAATTTGCAATCCTAAATTTTTTAAAAAAAACAACATTCCTTCCCTCAAAGGATTCTGGCCATGGTAGTTTGCCCCTCACAGAGTTACAATTCCCAGGTGCACTTAACAAACTACAGTGCCCAGAATGCTTTGAGGAAATGAATGTGTTTCGAATGTGCTTTGAATGTGTAGTGTGTGCACAGCCTCAATGTTATTTCCTGGTGCAGTTCAATCACGTATTGGGAGGCCTTGCACCACAAACCCAGTACCCAAAATGATCAGGTTTTTTAGCGATAAGGAAAGTAATACCGGTAGGAAAATGCACTGGGGAAAGTGTAGGATAACACTTGCTTTGACCTCCCCACAAACAAATCGGAATGAATTCTCAAGAAATAGTCAAGGTCGTCTAATCTCCCTCTAAGCAAATATGGAGGAACACCAGATTAGTCTGGAAGTGCCCCCCGGTCTGGAAGTTCCCCCTGGTTTCACACCTGCTGCTTAAAGAGCTTTTTAGCCTTTTTGCTTCTCTTGATGTGTATTGTTAACCCTTTACCCTCCATTCTTGTGTAGAGCTGCAAATAGCTCCCCATCTTCTATGTGCATATGTTAACTTCTTCCACTATGGAAACTTGGTGTGCAAACCTTGTCAGTTTCTAGTTCATTTTCTGTTCGGTTTTCCTTGTTACAAAAGGTCTGATTTGTGGGGTTGGGGGAGTTGTTGTGAAAGATCACCAAGCCAACTTCAACTGTGCAACCTGAATTTGCCAGTGTGCTGCTGAATCCCACCCCAAATATTGACAGTCTGGAAGTCCCCTGCATATGTTTTTAGCCAGAAGAAGGCTGCCCAGGAGGCAGGGGGACTTTATCGTACCCTTTATATACCTGAAGGGCTGTGCCCTATCTGCAGTATACATTTAAAGCAGTATCATTCCTCACAGATTCCTGGGAACTGTAGTTTGTTAAGTGCCCTAAGAGTTCTTTGGAGGTTCCTATTCCCTATGCCAGGCATAGGCAAACTCGGCCCTCCAGATGTTTTGGGACTACAACTCCCATCATCCCTGACCACTGGTCCTGTTAGCTTGTAGTCCCAAAACATCTGGAGGGCCGAGTTTGCCTATGCCTGCCCTATGCAGAGCTATAATTTTTAGAGTGGTTAACAGCCAATACCAGTATCTCTGGGAACTGCAGCTCTCTGAGGGGAATAGGGATCTCCTTCCAGTTCTTTGCACTGTTAACAAACTACTGTTCCCAGGATTCTTTGGAGGAGGCATGGCAATTTAAAGTGGTATGATACTGCTTTAAATGTATAGCGCAGATGGGGTTTATCCCATAGAAAAGGACAGGCCTTCGACCTGATTGACTTAAGTGACAGGTTGGTAGATTTCATCTGAACATCAGGAGCAGCTTCTTAATAGAAGGAAACATGCAACCGTGAAACCAGTTGCCTTGGCCAGGGGTGTGGAGTCTGTGTCCCACCATGTGTTGCTGGATTCCAACTCCCATCATCCCTGGCCATGCTGTCTGGTGCTGATGGGAGTCCCAACAACGTCTGGAGGGCCACAGATTCCCCAGCCCTAGCGTAGAGGGATAGTGGGCTCTGCCTCTCTAGAGCCTCCAAGCAGATGATGCTGTCATCTTATGGGGATGCTGTTGCCCTGGATCTTCTGCAGGAAGTTCAGCTGAACGGCCTACAGAGCCTCCCCCCCCCCTCCCAGCTATATGCTTCTGTTTTCTAGGGAGTCAGTGAGTGAGTGAGTGAGTGAGTGTGTTTGTGTGTGCCTTTTCCCACTCTAGCTGGAGAGAGTGTGCTGACATTTAACACAGGAACAGCGTAACTTTCGAACTGTGGTAATGTGTGCATTAACTGAAGCGGGATGGGGAGGGGAGATTTCCGGAGTGATAATTAAAGTGCTTTAAAATGCATGTTTGATTTCTGCCTGACTGTGGCTCTGCTCATTCCATTTGCAAATGCGGCCCCCACCATCTGGAGAGCTGAGTGGCTCCGGAGAATACAGAATCTGGCTGCCCCTCGCTTTCCTCGCTTGGGTTGCAGGCGGCATTTATTGTCTTTCCTGAGGAGTTTGGAAGAGCATTGTGGCCTCACAACAGCCCTGCGAGGTGGGTTAAGGAAGGGAGAGGCTATGTTTTTCCAAGTCTAATGGGTGACAGTTCATAAGAGAGAAGAGAGTGGCTTGAGGGAGGCGTTTGTCACTTCTACTCAAACAGACTTGGTAGGGTTTTTAAACTAATACCAAAAATCCACCCTACCTGTTTAACCAAAGATAAAAGTGGGGTGATGCAAAAACCCACCATGCCTGCTTAATCAGAGGCACAAGCACTTTCAACTCTTTAGGATGGGGCAGGGGGCGGGGAGCCTATCATCTGCTTCCAGCCACAGGCGGGCGGGAAATACAGTTTATTTTCATAAATAGTAACTTGTCATACCAAAACATCTATAATCAAAAAATGTTACTGCAGAACCTCAGGCTTTTCTTCTAATATTTTCAGTAATCTGTATTATAAAACAGGCATGGGGAATCTCAGCCCCAGGGGGTGAATATGCCTGCCCCCCACCCAGGACTTCAAAACTCCACCTGGATCACATTCATGGGTATAACCAGGGGGGCAGCTACCCCCCCTCCAAATCAAGTAAATAATTAAAATAAAATAAAAATACTTAACTAAGTGGCCAATTGCATTACAGTTCAGTTGGTTCGCGCGCGCACACACACACACACACACACACACACACATAAAGCCTGCCCCCCCCCCAATAAATCTTGGCTACCCCACCCATGGTCACATCCCTCACCAGCCTTGCTTTGCACCCTCCCTGAGAGTGTTTTCCTGGCTGGGATGTGTCCTTAAACTCTAACAACGTCTTTTGCTTGTCTGGATGGAGGACAGCGAGGGCTGTGTGAGCGAGTGTAAAAAAATACCCTACTGCACAAAGCTAATATTTATGTTCATTGCTCCACCAACCTTTGCCCTTTGCCTCCCCTCTGCTGGCATGTGGCCCTAAGGCTGAAAAGAAATAGACAGACAGACAGACTTGTAGAGTTGGAAGGGACCACGAGGGTCATCTAGTCCATCCCCCTGCAGTGTTTTAAAATGTTCCTGCTGTGTCAAAGGACCTTTGTTATCTTCCTCACACAACCTCCAGTCATCACTTGAAGTCCTGCTCTGAGCCTCATGAGCCACAGGTGGCAGTGACCAAGGCCAGAGGGCTTTTTCCGTAGTGGACCCCACCCTGTGAAACCCATTTCCAAGGGAGGTGCATAAGGCCCATCAATATGTGGCTTCAAGCAGTTGCCAACCATATGGCTGTTTGAAAATATGGTAATTTTCTTTTTTTTTCTCCCTTCACCCTGCTTTATTTCATCGAATCATAGCATTGTAGAGTTGGAAAGGATCCCGAGGGTCATCTAGTCCAACCCCCTGCAATGCAGGAATCTCAACTAGATCATACGTGTTTGGGGGTCGCATAGCTAGTTTAATCGCACAACACCATAATTTCTGCTGCTGCTGCTTTAGTTCTGAGGCTGTTGCTTTAGTTATGAGGCTGTTCTGAAATTATTACTGTGGCTTTTGATATTGCGATCTTTGGATTTGTTAGGCATTTGGAAATTTTGGAAATGTGGTAGGATATAATTTTTTTAATAAAACAAATACATAGATTTCTTTTGTCCACAAAGGGTATTCAAAAATTCCTTCCTTTCCCTAAGATGTTCACCCCTCTTTACTGAGGCAGAAATAATACTGAAGCAGGGGAAAAAATAGAATCATAGAAATGTAGAGTTGGAAGGAACTCAAGGGTCATCTAGCCCAACCCCCCTGAGATGCAGAGATCACACTCAATGCAGGAGTAGTTAACTTGTGGACTTCCATATGTGGTTGGACTCCAACTCCCATCAGCTTCTGATTGACCATCATGGCCAATGGGTCAGGGATGATGGGAGCTGAAGTCCAGTGATATCTGAAGGGCACCCCATCTGCTATCCCAGTCATGACCCCAGAGTCCAGCAGTGATCAAGGCTCTGAGCTGGAGACTGTGGATTCTCCAGCAGCGGAACCAGATTCAGGGCCTGCCCCCTGGAGATCAGGAGACCACCGAGCCTGAGGTTGACAGACAGGATCTGCCAGAGCAACTTCCCCATACCACTCGGGGATGTGGGGCCAGGACCTTCATAGGCACCTTCTCCCCCCCCCTCCCAGGAGCCAAAGGCACTGCACAGTACCTCGCTGGTTCAGTGGCACAGGGATCTCACCAGGTGGGAGGTTTGGGGTGGAGGAGGAGCGCCAGTCTTCAAGTTAGTCCTCTAAGAATCAAAAGTTGTCTACAAGTGGGTGGAGCTTGGGAGAGGTAATCTGGAAGCAAGGGCTTGAAAGAATGCCTGCTCTCTCAGTCTTTGTTGGAGTAACTTGTCCCCTTGGAGCTATCCGTGGTCCTGCAACTCCTGGCTGTTGCCATCCGGCTTTCCCTGAGGGCTTTGGCATCAAAACAGGACAACCCCTGATTTATGTGCTGCCTAGCAGCTTACAAACCAAACTGCAAGCAAAAAGAAATACCAACATGCCAAGTCAAACCATTGGTCCATTTAGTTCAGCATTGACTATATGAAGCAGCAGCTGCTCTCCAGGGGACATTCCCAGTCGTGTCTGGAGACATTGGGTACTGAACTTGGTGCCTTCTTCGTCCATAGCAGGTGCTCTCCCACTGAGCAATGACAATTGCACCCAAATTCTGTCTCTTGTTTACACTAGCCGTTCCAGTTTCAACCAATTATAAGAGGCAAGCCTTCGCGCAATCTCTCCTTTTAAAAAAATCCTCTGCTCAAAATCAGCCCTTCTTAATAATCTTTTAAAAAAAGAATTAAGTGAATGAGGCAGTGGCATATTAATCAAAGGCTCATAAATACAGCTCTTAGCTCATCAATTGCTAAGTGAGGAAACAGAGAATGGCTTAGCTTGTTGGAGAAACAGCAGATCCCAGATGAATGAATGACAGTGGCTGGGCTTACTTCATGTTTGCCTGATTTCTAAATTGATTAAATACTGCTGTAAATACCATCTGCCGTGAGCCCCAAAGTAGCCATTTCCCTTCTCCCTAGGGAGGGAGGGCGCCTTTCCCTCTTCCTTTGGTCTCTTCTCTGCTGTCCAAACTGCACTTCATGCTTTGGTAAGTAGAAAGTCCTTTTGCAGAGTAGACGAGATGAGAAGTTCCCTATCCAAATATCACCCCCCATTCTCCAAACTCACCGGGAGGCAATCAGTAAGGATTGATAATGGTTTTCAAGTCTCTTAAGCTTCTCATTTTTCCATTCAGAAAGTCGCATCCATCTAAGTTCTGCTGAGAGCAGACCCATTGAAACTAATGAACCTAAGTTAGCCATGTCTTTTACTATTAAAGTAAGATCCATCCTCTCTCTACATATGTGAATGAAAAGAAGCTACCACCATCTTGTCCCTTACGAGAGCCTCAGGGCCCCTCCAGATGGGTGGGTTTTTTTGCAGGCGTATTCTGCAACAGGCTGTTGACGCAATATCAGCGTATTTGTGGTAGAATTATACTAGACCATTTCCAGAAATCACAAGTGGACTCTTTATTATTGTGTTTGCAGGCAGACTCTACATCAACAGCCTTGGGGTTTTTCAAACATTGGTAAAGGATATTTTACCTGTCCCACCCGGACTGAATATTGGAGTGAATTGCTTCAGCTCTTGGAGGGGCAAGAACTTTGTTCCCCACCACCACCACAAGGGTCTCTGCCTCAACAGCTGGGCCCATGCGGGGCGTGCCAGGAATGCTGAGCTCAGGGAGAGCGTGCCTGGCACACGTCCGTCTCCCCTGCCCTCCCCTCCAGATGTGGTATTCGAGTCACATCCTAAGCAGGTGGTTAGTATTCAGCACAGGCAGTTTCCTCCAACAGTAGCTTCAAGAAGTCACCGCGGCTGCCTTGTGGGCAAGGGAAAGAGCGATACTGAGGGGCTGGGGGCTGGAGGGGGGGTCTCAAGGAATCATCAGGATGTCTCTCCAAACTAGAAATCACTCCTCAGGTGGTGACTGCTTCAGGATTGTACCAGAACTGCTAAATAGAAGGTTTGCCAACCCTGAGGTTTACAGAAATACAAATTTCCCTCTCTACCTGCCTCTCTAGTGGGCACACACACCTGTATGAAACAGCCTCATGTGGACTGAGTGGCCATAGGATGGGGAGTTACTGAAGGGGTTGAAGAGCAGGAAGAAAGCAAGGGAAAGGAAAGGAATGGGGTATTTGAGAGGGGCATGGCTAGGTGGCTGGCTGACACCCTGGACAGGAGCACTTCACACCTATCACATCCACACCGTACATTTAAAGCACACGGTTTCCCCCAGAGAATCTTGGGGACTATAGTTTGGCAAGGGTGCTGGAAATTGTAGCTCTGCAAAGGCTACACTTCGCAGGATTCTTTGCGGTGGGGGAACCGTGACTGTCAAAGTGGCATAAATGTGCTTTAAATATATGGTATGGATGTGGCAACAGTAATGTTTCTTTGACAGTTTCAAGTCCCTCTTGTCCAGTGATCAGAATTTCAGATTCCTGAAAGGTGTTTGTTTGGTGTGTGTTTTTTAACAATTGCCACCTATCTGACGAATCCTGCAGCGCTCTGGGGTGAGCTTAAACTCTTTCGTTTTCCCAGGCAAAATGAACTTTGCCCCCACCTACAAAACTCCCCGTTCTGTGGCCACTCAGTCCACATGGGGCTGTTTCATACAGGTGTGTGTGCCCACTTAGGTAAGTAGCTAGAGAGGCAGGTTGGGAGGGAAACTTGTATTTCCGTAAACCTCAGGGTTCGCAAGCCTTCTATTTAGCAGTTCTGGTACAATCCTGAAGCAGACACCACCCGAGGAGTGATTTCCAGTTTGGAGAGACATCCTGATGAGTCCTTGATTGTGTATGACCGCCCTGATACCATCATGGGCACAAATGATCATGAATGCATACTTTCTGGTGCCAACCCTGCCAGACTCTGGCAAATGTCAACCTCTCCCCTCACAAGGTGTGACCAAAGTGACCTCTGGGGGCGCAGACCAGCCACAGGTTGGTGGAGCCACTACCCCTGGCGTGGACTGAAGCAATGGGGACACCCAGCCTGCCACTTCCGCCCCCTATGGGGCCTAGCTCACAGGCATAGCCAAACTGTGTGTTCAGGGGCTGCCGTTTATCATGCCAATATTATAGACTCAGACAGCAAATGCAAAGCGCTATTGATTGGGCTGTCACAGGAGACGGACGGCACGGGGCAGGCGTCAATAAGAGCTGCAGGATGCCAGGGCCCGGTCCCTCGGTAAATCACATCCACAGGAGTCGATTCTTCCCCCCGCCTGGCGCTAATAGAGAAACCACCTCTTTAACGGCAAATGCCAGCTGCCTCTAAATCATCCAGCAGAGGGCAGGGATGGAGGCGCGTCCACTATTGACAGCCCGCGAGAAAATCGGACACGGAGCAGTGATAATGGCCGGCCTGGCAGCCATAAATCACCCGGACAGAGAGCAGTCGGGCGGCTCAGTTTTTCCATGTAGTAGCAACATAAACACAAACTTTGGGTGAGATTGTTGTTGTTGCTTTAAACTATCCCGGTGGCCTTCAGGATTGCCCCCTGTTCTCTTGGGCTAACTGTCCCTTCTTGTAGTTAACATATTTACAAGACGATGACGCAGATTCGTCACAATGCATTTCAGTCACTCTTTTGTACTCAATTGGATCCAGTGGTTTTTATGTACTTGATACTTATGCATGTTTTGGAAGGGCATTAGAATTACTGAGCAACACTGGGCACTTTCCACTAGTGCTACTTATTACTCCCCCCCCCCTTTTAAAAGCATTTTGATGCATTTATACTGCCAAGAACTACATTACAACTTTCTGACAAATGTGAAACTCTATTGGATACTTAAGTTCCCATCTGCATGTTAGTCTAGAGCTGTAGTCTTCAACTTTTTCACATCTAGAATCAAGCATGCATTTGGGGAAACATTTCTTAATTAATTAATTTTTTTACCATATATTTAGGGACGCAGGTGGCGCTATGGGTTAAACCACAGAGCCTAGGGCTTGCCGATCAGAAGGTCGGTGGTTCGAATGCCCACGACGGGGTGAGCTCCCGTTCCTCGGCCCCTGCTCCTGCCAACCTAGCAGTTCGAAAGCACGTCAAAGTGCAAGTAGATAAATAGGTACCGCTCCAGCGGGAAGGTAAACGGCGTTTCCGTGCTCTGCTCTGGTTCGCGGCTCATGCTGGCCACATGACCCGGAAGCTGTACGCCGGCTCCCTCAGCCAATAAAGCGAGATGCAACCACAGAGTCGTCCATGACTGGACCTAATGGTCAGGGGTCCCTTTACTTTTACCTACCATATACTTATCTGGTGGTAGTGTTGCTATTGCAACTTACCTTAGATTAAGCTGTGACCCAGTTGTAGGTTATGTGACCACCCTCTGAAGACCAGAGGTCTAGCAGAAGTGGCCAGGGAGGAGTTTTTTCTCCTCACAAAATACTGAAAGTTGGAGGCCCCCCCAACACAGCTGAAGGTTGGAAGATTTGGGGCAGACAATAAAGTCCTTCACACAGTGTATAGTTAAACTATGGCCTTTATTCCTGCAAGCTGTGCAAGACTTTAAAGGACAGGCAAATTCATGGAGGATAAAGCTACCAATGTGTGAGGAGTCTCTACTGTACTTACATTCAGGCATTTACTGAGTTAAAGTAACACATGGGGGGGGAGTTGAATATGCACCCGTATACATCCCACTTTTCACAGGTCTGCCATGGGCAACCTTCTCTGCTCCCAAAGGCTCCCTGCAAGTTTTAGAATCCTGCTTTTTAAAATTCCGGGTAGAGCAGGCTCCCCGCTGCGGGCAGTCACTCTCCGACTCCTCACAGCGACAGATGGGGTAGAGCTTGTCCCCCCTTTCCCCCCTTGCATGTTGCTTTAACCCAGAAGATGAACACTTGAATATGGCTGAGGGAAATGCATTCTGTGTGTGCTCAGAGGCAGTTTCATTTATTCGTAGCGTTACCACTTTTGACTTTTCTTTTGTTATACGGATTGTTGGTTAAATACCCCGGAATCACTCGCTGATTGGAGCTCGTGGTTGCTAGAGAGATGGGAATCTCTGTGCTTTTAAATGAGGTGCCCATCGGAGCCTAGGGAAGGTTGGACACTTCCCCACACACATGTCAACTAAGGAGTGTGTGTGTGTGTATGTGTGTGTGTGTGTGTGCGCGCGCGCACGCACACACACACATTCTGTGTCAGGGATGGGGAACTTGTGACCCTCCAGGTGTAGCAGGATTCCCAACTCCCATAAGCCTCAGGCAGCATGGCAAGGAGTGAGGAAGGGTGGGAGTTGCAGTGCGGCAACATCTGGAGGGCCAGAGGTTCACCAGCCCTGTTGTGGGTGTACCTTCGTAAACAAAACAAACATTAGAAATACGCCATATAGGTCTCCAGTACCATCTTAACCAAAGAAAACCGAAAGCTGATAGGAAAGTGCTGCCCCTGGAATTTCTCACCGCTCTTGCAGCAGAGACTAGACCTCGGTCTGACTCCAGCCACCCCTGCCTGCCTGCCCTTTTTCTTACAGCCAGTACAGGGCGTGGCCCTGGCTGCCAGCTTCCTCCTGTGTCTCAGTTTTGCCCCTTGTAGAACTCGGCAGGGAGGAGGAGGAAGGGGACAAAATTCGAGTTATTTGGCTCTGCCTTCCAGCGTCTCTGGCTTCACCTACTGCCTGGGCTCCCTGCCTTCCTCCCAACCATTCCCAGCAGGCACCAGCTGCTGCCACCACACTCAAGGGAGTGAGGAAAACACCGTTGTATCATATCCCTAATCCCAGGATGGATGGAGATTTTCTCTCCCCGCTTTCTCTGTGCTTATTCTGTGGGATGAGGAATTCGCACTCTGCACTCACTCAGAGGGGCTGTCATTTATTCTTACTTGGCATGTTTCTTGGCTAAACCCTGGGACTGAAAACACAATGGGGATGAAGTAAGCCCCGATTTTGCTCCCTACTTCTTGTATATTTTTTTGATACTTTGAGGCAGGGGCCTTCTCCGTCTGAAGCATTAAGAGGGTTAATTTTAACTTGCTGCTAGATCTGTTTCGTAGCTGCCTTCCTGGGGGCCCTTGTATTTCCACCTACCTGCCTAGTAATTGAATTTCACGCCAGGCTGGGTGCCCGCCTCTGACTAACATTTTGGCTGCGAATTTCTTTTCTCCCTTTCTCCCTCTCTCCCTGCAAGACAGCAATTTCTTTTTCTCTTTTGTTTTTGCTTCCATCTTGTGCTCTTCTGTGGAAGGCAGCGCCGCGTTGTTGGCAACAGCAATCTACGTGATTAAATCGATTCGCTCGCAAAAGGCAGATCAACATGAGAGATTTTTTAATTGGGATTTCCTTCCTTCCTTCCTTAAATCATAGTCCTCCAAGGGCAATAAGCATAGTCGAGGGCGTCATTCTGAACATTTCTCTCTCTCCATTTGGGGGCTGCCTCAAAGTCACGTTCTCTCGAGGGGAGAATAAATACCGTGCTGAAAAGAACGGAGAGGTCGTCGAGTCCAACTTTATCTGTACAAAATACGTCCACCCTAACAGCCATGGCTACTCACTGTGGCGGTCGTGACAAGAGCAGTGGAAGCGGAATTAAAACTGAGATTCCACACGAGTGCTTAATATTTGGGGGGCCTCCAACCTTTTGGGGTCAGCGGGCACATTTTCGGTGGTGCCTGTCTCAGAATGGCTGCTGTGGGGTGTGTTGGATAACGCGAAATGCCTGCTATGGAGCGGGAGCCAGAGAATTGGTGTGACACAAAATGGCTGCCACGTGTGAAAAAGCAGAAACAGAGCCAAGGCCGCAAAATAATACCACATGACCCCCACCCCACCCCATCAGCCTCCCATCGACGTGAAGAAAAACATATAACCTACTGCTCACAGGCAGAAGCTCTTTGCACCTCTCCTCTGTTCAGAATGGGTGGGTGTCAAATCCTGGCATCTAATGAAATATGGGCAGGTGGGAACTGAGCAAGAAGAGCAAGTGGCCTTTTGTGGATTGTAAATTTTTGAGGGGATGTTTACTGCTATCTTTGGTGGACATCGTAAGGGGTGCTGGCAGGCACACTGGCGTCCATGGGTTGGGGACTCGTGTCATGTATCATCCAGCAATGCATTCCCCATGGCTGAGATGGTTATATAACGTTTGCTTGTGAGTTCATTCAGCAAAGGAGATTTCCAGTGTTAATTAAAAGTTCCCTGACCCGCCCCCCAGGAGCCCCCACTTTCCCACTTAATCCCAGAGCTTGATCCCGCTCTCACTTTCCTCCCATATTATAATCCCTCGCTCCTTGCCTGTCTTCCTTTTTGGAGTCTGCATTGCTGCGACCTGGACCTGCTCCCATAACTGGAAGAAACGGGGGGGGGGAGCTTTTTACAAGCAACTTCCCATAGGAAAATAATGCCTGGGCAGCAAGTCTTGCAGATCCTTGAAATAGTGTGGAAGCACCTAGACAATCAGGGCACAGTTATTTGCTGCAATTTGCAGATAGTGGTTAACTCCAGACTGATGCCCAGAACCAGTCCCTAGCAAGACCTTCAAAAATCTCCACCCCAAAACTGACTTATTAGAAAAAACTAACCAATAAACTGAAACTGACGTAGGGACAAATAGAAGAAGACGCCTTCAGCCCGGTATGGTTCCCCTTTATCACATACACAGCCCAACAAGAATCTGCCAACAGCATACGAATCAATCTGGCTAACCTGATCCAAAAACACACTCCCCACTCACACACGAAAACAAATCTCACTACAGCGAACCAAAGACAACCAACCACACCCTAGGCCACCCACAACCTCTCTCACCACCAAGGAAATACAGCAAGCGAATAGTAAGAGAACCCACACAAGTGACGCTGACACAAAACCCCACACATACACCAAGTAGAAGAATAGAGGCATTGCCACCCGACCCCACTCACCATTCCCCCTCCCTCTTCCCCCCTCTTTTCTTCCTAACCTAACACTGTATGTAACACTGGTGTCTCACAACAAATGAAACTGGTCAGTAGAAAACGCAACTTGAAAAAAGAGACAATGCACGTATTTTTGCAAACTAAGAAATCTTTAATAAAAATAAAATAAAAAAAAATTCCGCCCCACCTTTTTGCTCTGACGGGTGTCCTGGACCAGCCAAAATCCACCCAGGTTGCTTTTAACTCATCACATTGCTGCTGCTCCTGCATATACGTCCAGGGAGAGAGGCCACTAGCCCATACGGCACGGTGGCAACGTGGGGACTGAGTGGAAGCAGCAGGCCGCTTGTCTTGCCTTGGCTTAAAGCAGAGTCAGGGAACCATGAGAAAGGTCATTTGGTTTCTGTGCTGCGTTGGAAGAAGAGGACTTTCCGTCAGCAGAGAAAAGCTGTCTCCGCTCTCCCCCTTTGCCTCTCTCTTCTTCCCCTTCCATCCCCTAGCTTTGCTCTTTCTTTCCCCTACCCATTAACCTTTTTCTCCTCGCTCTCAGCCTCACCATTCATTTCTCCTCCATCCCTTAACTTTTCCGTCTTGCCCCCATCCCTACCCCCTAACCTTGTTTTTTCTTAAACCCCCTGCCGTCACTTCCAGGCATCCTGTTACTTGAGCACTCATCCTGATGAGTTGGGTTGGGTTGGGTTGCGGCAAGGCACACTTCCCCATCACTTTCCAGTCTTCGCTGCTCAAGATCTCTAAATCAACTTTCATTGCGCAACCTGAATTTGTCTGTGTGCGATGGTCAGTGGTTACCAATTAGCTATGTACTGTGGACCCCCTTTTCAAAAGCCGATCTGTGGACCCCTTACTTTTGAAAACGTTGATATCTTTGTGGTAGTTTTTGTTATGTGAATGGTGCCACCATACCTTCCAATGTGTCCCAGCGCAAAACTGGGATGTGTGTCTTCCAGGCTGCGCTCCTGTGTTAGTCACCTGATTGTGTGAGAGCACAACCCTCCAATATGGGATGTCTCAGACAGTTAACGGGTATGTGCCACAGACCCTCTGGGTGGGTTGTGCAGACCCCTTGGGGTCTGCCAACCACCAATTGGAAACCGCTGGGCTAGGTGAACCTCGTGCCATTAACTGAGATTTCTTTGATGAGGTGATAGCCCTACTTTCTAACCACACTAGCTAATGGAACCTTCAGCTCCAGGAACACTGCACTGGAGAATCTCAGATGATGCAGTTGTTGTTGTTGTTGTACATCATTATAAATTTATTTATACTTCTCCTTTTCCCCTGATGGGACTCCAGGTGGCTTACAGATTTTTTTAAAAAAAGAACTGCTATTTATTTTTATTTTTTTAGAAAAAGCTATAATTAAAAATAAATTAAACAGCTCCCGTTGTTTGGTCCCAGCTCGTGCCAACCTAGCAGTTCGAAAGCACGTGCAAGTTGATAAATAGGTACCGCTCCGGCGGGAAGGTAAACGGCGTTTCTGTGCACTGCTCTGGTTCGCCAGAAGCGGCTTAGTCATGCTGGCCACATGACCCGGAAGCTGTACGCCGGCTCCCTCGGCCAGTAAAACCCCAGAGTCATCTGCGACTGGACCTAATGGTCAGGGGTCCCTTTACCTTTACATATATAAAATATGTTAAAGCACATAAGCAATAAAAGCAGCACAGCACCAGTTTCCAAAAGCCCAACAGTCTTTTGGAAGACATCTCCCCCTGCCTGTCTTTTGGGCTTTCTGGAAGCTCCTGGCTGAGGCTGGTGTCGAAAACAGGATGCTGGACTAAACTGCCTTTGGTTCCCTCTCCTTTTTTCCTGCCTGAGGCAACCCCACTCTACCTAACGATAGGGCCGGACCTACAGGGGGAAATGACCATTCACCCTTCATGCTCTGCATGTGGGGTGATGAGGGCCGCAAACACCCAGTGGCCCTAGGGTGGGGGTTGAGCTGATGCCCCTCAGTGCAGGTTACCAGAGAAGCTGATTTATCGCCGGCATCTCCATGGAGTCTGCACGGGCAATTTGTCTTTATTATCAGGGGCAATGCTGGTGTGTCAGTGGGAGATTTGCATTTTGATTGCATTTCCCCAGAGAGGATGCAGTACCTCCTCATGCTTCCTTGCTCAGGCAAAGAGGAGCCCGAGGAAAGGACAACATCCCAGGACTGTGCTTTTCCTTCCTTCCTTTTTTCTTTGGCCTAGGACCAGCTGTTGTATTCCCGCCGTTCTATTAGTGGGTGCTGGGTTATTATTGCCTTATTTTAAAATTTAACTGTGTTTTTCATTTGAATTTTTGTGTTTTTAGGTTTTTTTATTGTTTTTTTCCATTGGTTTTGACGTAAATTGCTTTGTGAGAAAAGCAGCTGACAAATACAACAACAAATCAGAGCCAACGCTGTGCCCTCGAGACGTTGGACTACATCTCCCATCTTCCCATGCTGATTGAGCCTGATGGGAGTTGGAGCCCAACAACATCTTGACAGCAACCACCCTGTGACTGAAGTTCCTTCCCCAGTCCTGCCATTGTGGATCCTTCGCCCCTCTAAAGCTTGAATCCATTGCTTTCTTCAGCAGTGGTGGATTTGCTCTCTTGGGGATCCATATCCCCTTCCAAACACATGTCCCTGACATGGGGGGTGGTAGATCAGGGAAGCCACAAAAGGCTAACCTCAAGTCCTGAAACATGGGGAGGAACTCCCGTGTTTATTGGGGTAAATCAGAGCACATTGGTTCTAAATGGCAGGAAGAGATCTCTAGACCAAGAGCCAGGCTGTGAACACAGCAGCAAGCCTGCGAGCCATCTCTGGGCACTGCAAGGAAGCCAGGCCACCCTCCTTGGGTCAGTGAATCACTCAGAGCTAAGGCTGCATGTGGCCACTCAAGAAGCCGAAGCAGCAGTTGGCCAGCAGCATTTGAGGGCTGAAGGATGGGGTGCCAAGGCAGGACTCCTGGGTCCTTTGGGCAAGGGCTGGTAGCTCGGCAACATCTCTCTCACACACACACATGTACTTATGCTGCAATAAACACCACCTGCTAGATTTCACAACCACTGCTTTGGCTTGAAATTTCTTTTCTGGATAGCACTCTTCAAATCGCTGCAAGGTAGCCCCACAGAAGAAGGCAAAGGCTCATTCTCTGCTGCTGCCTCAGAGGACAGGACTAGTTTCAAGGGCTTAAGTGACAGAAGGGCAGGTGGGTTTCAAGGTTAGGAGAAAATTCTGGACGGCAAGAGTAATTAAACAGTGGAAGCAATGGTCCAGAAGAGCGGGTGAAGGCCGTTAAGCAGAGGTTGGACAGTCACCTGTGGGGGTGCTGTGGATCTGGATTTCCTGCAGCAAGGGGGGGGCAGACCAGATCACCTCACAAGATCAATTCTGTAGCTTCACTACCAAAATTTAGCAGGGGGAAATGTGCAGGTGACAGGACCAAGCCAACAATAACTCATACCCTGAAAGTTGGCGTTAACTCTTTATTAGCAAGAACACGATCTGCGCAGACTTGGTGGAGTGTCAGGCCTAATGAGCACAGCAGCTCATCCCTGGTAGGTCTTGTCCCATGGATCAGTTGCCAAGACTGAAAGCCCCCCACAGCCGTCCAAATCCCCTCTTCTCCAAGGCTTTTTCCAAACAATTGGGAGACTGTGCCTGTGTGAAGCGAACCTCTCCTCTGCCCTTTTCATGCCTCTTCTGGTTTTGGGAAACCAGCAGGGAGGGACACTTGTTGCAGCAGAAGGGGGAGACACCCGTGACTCTTCAGCCAGACTCATCTCTGTCTCTTCACCTCCCTCCTCTCCTGCTTCAGCTTCTTCCTCTGATTCTGGACTTCTCTCTGCCACAGACTCCCCCTGCTCACTAAGCCCTGTTACCTCTTCAGCTTCCTTCACCTCTTCTTCCCGGTCTTCTCCCTCTGACCACTCATCATCATACCACCTCCAGTCCATGGGCTCTGAGCCTTCTTCTCTTGGAGGTTCCCCAGCTGGTTTCTCCTTCCATTCCTCTGCGTCCAACCAGTGCATGACAGCAGACAAGATTCTGCCAAGTTGCTCAGCAAGGGCAAAACTTGTTAAGATGCACAGCCCTGTTTCCCCCAACTGGGGCGTATGTGTGCAATTAAGACTGGGAAACTGGTGCAAGGGATCCAAGTTGCCCCTGCCCCGCTCATGGCTGCTCAGAAAGGGAAAACAGAGAAAGCACTGGGAGGTCTGGTCATGTCATGTCCTGCACCAGTTTCACCCTAAGAAGCCAACTTGCTCCCGCCTCCTGGTGGCTGATTGACAAGTGTGCTGGCACTCCATCTGTTTTGTTTTGTTTTTTGCAAATTCTGTTTTAATTTTATCAGAATTAAATGTTTACTAATTGATAGCATGTGTAATCATTTTGATTTGTTAAAACGTATTGTTTTTTACACTCACCCACCCACACCCACCCACCCACCCCTCTGTGCCGTCTGACGCCACTGAGACTTTACTACCACAGCAGGGCAGGTGGTGGCGGTTGTGAGGTCAACCGTCCTTTAAGGAGAAAGCTTTTTAATCTGCAAAATTGAATTGCTTATTTGTTTAAATCATTTGAGCTGATTTTAATGGAGCTGGGTGTCCGTGCCTGTATGTGTGTTCCTGTGCATTGTGCATTATCATTGCCCTTTAAATTGGACAACACTTTTGAGAATTTGTACGGAAAGCAAATTATAAATATATCCCTCAGAAGAAGAAGAAGAGGAGGAGTTTGGATTTGATATCCCGCTTTATCACTACCCGAAGGAGTCTCAAAGCGGCTAACATTCTCCTTTCCCTTCCTCCCCCACAACAAACCCTCTGTGAGGTGAGTGGGGCTGAGAGACTTCAGAGAAGTGTGACTAGCCCAAGGTCACCCAGCAGCTGCATGTGGAGGAGCGGAGACGTGAACCCGGTTCACCAGATTACGAGTCTACCGCTCTTAACCACTACACCACACTGGCTAAAAGAAGCTAAGTAGATCCTGAATAGTTTTTTGTAGTTAACCAGTGGTGGGGTGCCCCCACGTATGCTACTTTACGTAGGACAGCCCTCCACTTGAAGAAGTCCTGTCTGTTTGAAGGGCTGTCTGGTTTAGAGAGAAGCAACCCTAGGAAGGGAGAGCAGGAGAGGCCTTGAACTTCCCCATCCACAATTAGCCGCTGTGCATGAGACGGAGCAGGCACACAGGTCATGGTCTAACCCACTACAGTCAGATGTGCTGTATTTCTATTCAAATTATGGTACTGATTTCTAAACGGACATTTGGTGATTCCTTTCCAGCCTGTGTCCCCTTCTGAGCAGGCTTCTATGTGCCACATGCCAATGGTGGACAGGACAAGAAAGTAAATTTTATGAGTTTCTACACAAAACTGGCACACCCCTTTCTATCCTCCGTCTGGGCAAGAAAAGACGTTAATCAGAGTTCAAGGACACATTCCAGCCAGGCAAAAACAGTCAATGAGGATGCAAAGCAGGACCGCTACAAGAAGTGAGGTTACAGGGAACCAGGCAGAGGGCCTTCTCGGTAGTGGCACCCGCCCTGTGGAACAACCTCCCATCAGATGTCAAGGAAATAAACAACTATCTGACTTTTAGAAGACATCTGAAGGGAACCCTGTTTAGAGAAGCTTTTAATGTTTGATGTTTTATCGTGTTTTTAATATTCTGTTGGGAGCTGCCCAGAGTGGCTGGGGGAACCCAGCCGGATGGGCGGGGTATAAACAATTTAATAATAATAATAATAATAATAATAATAATAATAATAATAATAATAATAATAATTTTAGTAATTCACAAGTGGCTGCTTGTTTGTGGTGGAGTCCCTGGGCAAAATACATTTTTGTGGAGGCCTTGCCTCCTCCAGCCTTCGCCAACCTGATCACCTCCAGCTGTTTTTGCACTCCCATCAGCCTCGGCCACCATGACCAATGGTCAGGGGCGATGGCAGCTGGAGTCCAGCAGCATCTGCAGGGCAACAGGTTGGGGAAGGGTGGCTTGCGCATTCCCCCTCCTGCCTCTGAGTCCACTTCTCGTGTGGCTGGAAGAAGAGAACAGGCAAGGGGATGTGAACAGGTGGCGGAGGGGCGGCAGCTGTGCTTTCTCTTACTGCTGGCTTGGAGAAGATAGCAACAAGCAGGCAGTGAGGAGCAGCAGGGCCCAGGGGTTCTCTGCTGGTTGGCAGTGGGCCCTCTGCTGAGGCGTGGGCTTGACAGATGCCTGGCTGTGCTGATCCCTGCAAAACAAACCAAAATCGGAGGGAGCATGATGAAGGCACGGTTCTAGCAGGGGCTGGAAGATTACCTTCCAGTGCTTGCACACTCCTCTCTACAAAATGCCTCCTTCTCTGGACACTCATAGCAGGGCAAGGGCAGGCTCAGATGAAGTCCTGCCTCTCTCTCTCTCTCTCTCTCTCTCTCTCTCTCTCTCTCTCTCTCTCTCTCTCTCACACACACACACACACACACACACACACACACACACACACACACGAGAAAAGCAGTCTTCCAACCTTAGTGGGCAATGATTGCTGGCTCAACAGCACCCCCTGCTGACCATAGCTACTCTTCCTGATTTGTACACTTGGATCCTGAATTTCCTTAGCAGGCAGAACTTGATTCAGCTGAAAACGAAGAGGGAGGAGACCTCTGGTATCCTCAGCAGGCCCGAGCCCCCAGACCTCCTCGTTCCACTCATCTTCTTGCTTCCTTCACTACCATCTACAAAGTCACCACTGCCTCTCCTGTTTGCCATCCTTGATCCCTGCAGGAGACGCTGACGCCAATAAATCTGGGCCTGGTATTTTAATATTTGCACACTTCCTCCTTTATTTAACTAAACCCAGCTGTTGGCTGAGCTTTGACTCACCCCACTGCATTCAGAAACTAATTCATTGGGTCCAGCTCACCTTCAGTCCCTTTCCCCCGGTAAATAAGTCACTGTCCCTCGTTTATCTCCGCATTTGCCTTGGTGACTGGTGCCTTGTTAAAATATTGGTACGGTATGTATTGCTGCAAACATCATCACTCTTGGAGGTTCCGCTCTCTCCCAGGGATCAGTAGCAGATTTTAGAGTGGGGAATGAGTGCATGCACAGGGAGAGCAGGGGCCCAGTCAGATACTTACCATAAGCCAGGTTGAATGTCCTCCGCTGGATAGCTCAGTTGGTTAGAGCGTGGTGCTGGTAATGCCAAGGTTGCAGGTTCGATCCCTGTCTGGGACAGCTGCATATTTCTGCAGGGGGTTGGACTAGATGATCCTCAGGGTCCCTTCCAACTCTGTGGTTCTGTTCTATTCTGGATGCGCAGAGGCAGGGGTATGTGGCAGGGGTATGCTTACACCACTGGGAGCTTGGCAGAAGCTTTGTGCCAAATGCAAGGCGCCAGCTTGGGACTCAACACCCACACCCCTCCCAATACCAACCCAAGCCCTGTGTCCCAAGACCTTCAGAGACTTCTCTCCTCTGCATTCCTACTAGCAGCAGACATGCTCTGTGTGTAGATTGAGGAAAGAGGCTGCTGTGTGGTGGCCCCTGCTTCTGGGATGGCCTCACCTGGGAGCACCTCTGACACAGGCACTTCTATCATTCTGGTGACTCATAAAGACCTGCTGGTTTGCCCAGGTACTAAAGCATCGCTGCTTGAGAGCGAGTAACCCACTCTTGTTTTTCAAGTTGCTTTTGTAGTTTTAATGTATCTTTATTTGTAAATACAAGTGTAATGCATTTTCGCTGCTTTATTATTATGCCCACATAAGGTTTTTTAGGGGGTGGGTGGGGGGTTAGTAGTTCATGCATTTGTATATTCTACTCTGCCCTGGGACAGATTATGATGCAGGGTGGGCTATAAATATGCCTAATAAATAGACAATGAATTTTAAAAACGCAGATAGATAAAAGCCTTTGGCAACCCTTGAGATGTGGGGCCGGGGTAGGGGATGCTTCTGAAGTTCTCCAAGCCATGAGGATATTTATTTAAAATACATTTATACCCTCTTATGGGACCAAACCTTCACCAGGCAGTTCCCATCGTGCAGATATAGAATCATAATACCGAGTAAAAGCAAGAGCAGCACAAATGAGAAACATATCTATATATAGCTATGTAGATATCTGCAGAATAAAAGGCAGCAATAAGATTCAGCAACAGTAAAATAGCAGCAAGACAATGAGACCAATAAATAGTAACATCCAGCTTCAGTCCAAGAAAATTAAAACAAATAAAATAATTCAGCACCACTTCAGTTAATAGCAGCAAAACGATATCAAGAAAAGGCTGTTTGAAACACACAAGTCTTTAATGCTTATTTGAAGGTTGCAGCGATGAGGTTGTCTGAGCCTCTTTTGGGAGACAGATCCATGCAAGTGGGGTCACTGCAGACGGGTCCCCTGTTTGTCATATTTGAAATGAGGTCTTGGTTATTCTCAGGGGGCAGTTGTTCATTTATTTCGTAAAGGCCAAAAAAGGAAAAAAAAGAAAAAAGTGAGGAGTGTAAGTGATATAAAAATGCTAACATGAATCATGCAGAGTATATGTTCTTGTAGAAGTGTCTAACCTCACTATAATAAAAGAGAACATTAAAGAATATGTTGCTACTCAATGAGGGCATTACTAACTGCGTGTTTTACTTTTTATATAAAAAAATGAGAACGTTCCATATACTGCTGCTTTAAGCCTGAGTAATAACTTCAGAACTACCCAGGGAGCCTAAATGTAGCCAAAGGGTTGTATGTATGTATAAAGCAAATAAAGGAAAATAAGTAATTGTCACTTAATAATTTATCTAAGTGCCTAAGGGATACTTGAGAAATAATCTTTATTCTTCAGAAGGAATAGGCTTGCAGGAAGCTTGTTTTAGAGAAGTAATGTGGTTCTCTCCAGAAGTTGCTGGACTCTCAACACCCATCAGTCCTGAACAGCAGGACTACTGGGTGGAATGATGGGAGTTGTAGTCTAGAAATATCTGCAGTGCCCAGGGGCATAGCATTGGAGGGGCTGCCGGTGCAATTGCCCCGGGCCCATTTTTTGTGTGTGTGTGTATGTGCGCGCTACTCACGATGCCTTCTCCGAACCAGCCCTGCACTGCTTTGCGAGGTTGGTATCTAATCAGTGGCTTGAGGAGGGTGGCATGAGAAAGATGCAATAGCCATGCACCCTTTGATCCCAGCCTCCTGAGGGATCATTGCAGCCTTGCAAAGTGGGTTGGGGCTGATATCGCTGCGGTGGCATTGGCAGTAAGGCCTGGGCTGGCACGTGTCAGGCTCTGCTCCCCTGGCACGCGTGGGCGCACACCCCGGGCACCACGAGAACACGCTCCACCACTGGGAATGCCAGAGACTCACCACCCATAAGAACTTGCAAAAACCTCTTCTGGATCGGACCAGTGGCCCACCAGCATCCTGTTCTCAGAATAGCCATCCAAATGCCTCTGGGAAGTGCACAATAAGGACTTGAGCACAACAGCACTATCCCCACTTGTGATTCCCAACAACTACCGGTAGTACTCAGAAGCATTACAGCATAGCCATCTTGGCTAGTGGCCATTGAGAGCCTCCTCCTCCAATTAGAAGTTGCCTAATTTTCTTTTAAAACCATCCATGTTGATGGCGATCACTGCCTGCCTCTTGTGGAAGCGAGTTCCATCGTTCAGCCATGCACTATGTGAAGAATGCTTTGTTTTGTCCCTCGGTGTTTTAGAGAATTGGAAGGAGCAATCGCAATGCGCTCTTGATTAAGTCCAGCAGCTCACTTCTTGTAAGCATCTCTCAATCAAATTGCAGAGGAAGGAACTGAGCAAGAGGGGCTCTGCTAGGCTCTCCTTCTGGCCGGTGACCCTCATCTGTCTCTCTCTCTCTTCTCAGTCGTCATTCACACGGTAGGACCCGTCGCCCAGGGGGAACCCAGTGCTGCGCAAGCGACCGAACTCAGCGACTGCTACAAGAACAGCCTGAAATTAACTGTAGAGAACAAGCTGCGGACTGTGGTGAGCAGACAGGGAAGAGGCTTAAGGTGTTTGATAGAGCAGGTGGCAAGGCTTGCTGCAAATCTGCACAGCTCAGCCCTGGGACTTGCTCTGTGAGTGATGAAAGAATTTACACAGGTAGTTCTTGATTTTCTTTCTTTATTTCTTTAAAAAGGGGGGTAATTCGCTACCAAAGCCAGCCAGCACTTTCCCCAAGCACAGCTACTCTCCTAGAGCTGCTGACAGTGTAATTTTCCCTTTCATTCACCAAGGGTACTTTGAAATTAAATCTGATCAGAATGGAAGGCATAGGGAAAAAATCCAGACATCAGATACAAGGACTGTGTACACACATCTAAAGCACACCCACCCCACAAAGAATCACGGGAGCTGCAGTTTACCCCTCACAGATACAATTCCCAGCACCCTTAATAAACTACAGTTCCCAGGAATTTTGCAAGGGTGCTTTTAATGTATGGGGTGTATGCAGCCAAGATCTCTGGTGCCTGCTTATGTCTTCGGAAGGTGCAGACCTGCAGCCCATTTGATTGTGTCTGCTCCCCTCAGCTGGGCTACTGTTCCTTTCCCTCCTTACAAAAAGCCATCTCCCCCAAGTCTTCTGCCTCTGCCAGTGGTCAGCTCAATGTCCCAGGAGAGCTCACAACAGCAGAGATATTTCTAGCTACCATCCCCCTTTTGTCTACTCTTCTGATACTGCACTGGAGCGCGCAAGTTGAACGCTTTGCTATTATGGCTGATAGATAAGACAGATAATTAAATTAATTAGGTTTAACCACAGGTCTAAATGATGATGACAGATATATATTTGTAATACAATTAGAAAGCAGGAGCTCACAATCGAAATATAAAATCATTGAATCCAAGCACTGTTAAATTGAGTTAGCCTTTTATAAACCCAAGCTTTCTGAAGAGAGCAAAAGCCTCCAGCCCTGTGGTTTATCTGCAGCACATGGGGCAGCACTTTAGGACAGCCATGCTGGCTGGGGCGGCTGGGAGTTGTAGCCAAACCCTCTGGAGGGCACCAGGTTGACAAAGGCTACTTTAGAATATATAAGCTCTTGTTCTTCGCTGCTGGGAATGGCAGGCCCTTGCAGGTTCACCGTCCATGCATTGGGCCTATTCTGTGGCTTTCAGCCGAATTTACATAGGAGGCAAGGAGGAGGTCTTTGACTGCCAACCACTGCTGTCGGGAGGTGCTTCAGGTTGTAAGCCCCTTCCTAATGTAAACATTAGGAAGAACTTCCTGACAGTAAGAGCTGTTTGACAGTGGAATTTGCTGCCAGGGAGTGTGGTGGAGTCTCCTTCTTTGGAGGTCTTTAAGCAGAGGCTTGACAGCCATCTGTCAAGAATGCTTTGATGGTGTTCCTGCTTGGCAGGGGGTTGGACTGGATGGCCCTTGTGGTCTCTTCCAACTCTATGATTCTATGATTCAACCTTCAGCTCCACACCTGGAACCAGGGAGTGGGATGGAGCTCCTGCACCCTTACTGCTACAGATTAAGCACCCAGAGATAAGAGTGCTCATGCGCATGTGGAATCTCTCTCACGCACAGCCTTTCTCCCCACAGGCCTTCCCCTGCATTTCCACAGGCGTATTTGGTAAGTATCGCATGGGAAAGTGGGAGTAGGGGCCAAGAGATAGAACGGAGGCTGTTCCGCAGCATTATAGCTCTTCCTTCTCCCTTTCTCAATAGGCTATCCGCATGATGCCGCTGCTGAGGTGGTGCTCGACACGCTGCGCAAGTGGCTAGAAGAGAATAAGGAGAAGGTGAGGGAAGAGGAGGAGGCTGCGTCTGGCTGGGGAAGGTGTGGAGGAGCAGGTTTGGGCACTGGCAGGTGCCTCCCCATTTGAGACCCGGAATTCTTTCTTCCATGCTGGAGAGTGCAGCAGGGGGAAGTTTTGACTTTGGGAGCAGAGCTCAGTCTAACCATCCCTCCTGATCCAGTTTCAGAGCCCCCTTGCTCTTTAAGGCATGGGTGGGTTCAGCTCTTTCCAATGAGGGAAGGTGGGTGTGTTGCATGCCAATGATGGCAGGGCTATGCTGCTTTCCAGCCACATTAAAAAGTAGGTTTCCCTCAGTCAGTAGACTCTTACATCTCAGGGTAGTGGGCTCAAGCCCCATGTTGGGCAAACGATTCCTGCATTGCAGGGGGGTTGGACTAGATGACCCTTGTGGTCCCTCCAACTCTAGAATTCTATGATTCTACACATGTACCCCCCAACCTTCCTCATCCAGCCAGGCAAGTGACAGGCAATATTACACTTCACAGGCCCAATTGCTTGAGAGCAGAAAGGTGGGCCAGTGAAGGGTGAAGCCTAAGGGCGATTCTCGAGGGCCAGACATAAGCAGCCTTTACAGCCCCATTCAGCATCCCTGCACCCCAACCTGAGTAAAACAGGCAGACATGTGCAAATGTTTTCAAATTTTAAATACATAATTTTTGGAGACTGGTGAATAGGTAGATGTGTGCACCATCATCCCTGAAGAACTAAAAAAACAAACCCAAGGTATTTATCTAAAACGCCAATATAAATGGTAGAGGAGGAACAGAGCAAAGAGCAAGATGGAAGGAAAGCTAAAAAAATACCCAGCAGTGGAAGACAAAGCAGGAAAAGACGCATGGTTACGTGTGGTGGATCACACCAGCTGCAGGCAGCTCAGAGCAGCAACAGACTCCAACTCCCATCAGCCCCGGTCGGGGTGACCAATGGTCAGTGACGATGGGAGCTGGAGTCCAGCAACACCGGGGGGGGGCAGACTTCCCAGCCTTGTCAAAGGTGCAGCTCTCACTCCCCCCTCCAATTCCTCTTCCTCCGGCAGGTTGACAGGCTCATCATCTGTGTCTTCCTCGAGAAGGACGACGAGATCTACAAGGAGAAGCTGCCCCGCTTCTTCCCCGTGGGTGAGTTGGCGGCAGCAGCAGGCGGCCTTTTCAGGAAAGGTGGATGCTTCCGATAAGCTTCTGGTGGGCCTTCCACAAAAGCTCCAGCTCCTCGAGGGAGGGCGAGAGGGAAAAGCTCTTCGTGGGGGATTCTCACCTCTCCCTCCGTTTGTTTCCAGCTTGACCACACTCCTCACGCTCTCCAATGGGGGTAAGAGCTTTCCAGCACCGATTGCAGTGCAGAAACAGGCACAGGGGAGTCTGCATGCGCCGCTTCCCGGGCAGCCAACACGGACTAACCTCTTCCTCATTTGCTGGATTCCCATTTCACTTAGGGAATCCCGAGATGCAAGAGACCTGAGGCTGGTTCTCCTAGTGTTTCAGTTTACAAGCAGCTATAAAAGGTTCCCCAGCAGAGCAGTGGCTTGGAGGAGTGGCAGGGCAGAGACAGTTAAAACACTTTCCCCCATACCTTTCTCTAAATCTGTCCGCCTCCACTTTCTCTCTCACACAAGTTACTATTAGCCTGACTTGGGGGAGGTGGGGGCGTCAAAGGTGTCCTATAGGTCTACCCAAACTGCGACCACTTTAGATTTAGGGGGGGGGCGACATCCATCCCTTCACTGCTCCTTAAAAAAAATAAAAACAGACATGCCTTCCCACCAGCTTTTAAGCAGAAGCAGTAGTGACACATGTGCCCTTTAGCCCTTACCTGCATGCACACACGCACACAGGCACTGCTGCTGGCCTCCAAGGTTAAGAAGCGGTCACAGCCAGGACTTATGGGGTCCTTTTCGATCCTGGGAAAGAAGCGCTGAGCAGCTATCCAAAAGCTCCCCACAACAGCCTCAGAATCAGGGTTTGAGTCTATGAGGTTGACAGGGAGGAAGGAGCCAGCAAGCCAGGATCCCCTCCCTCACAGAAGGAGAAAAGGATTTAGAGCCCTGGAAGATGAGAAGATGATTGAGAAGGGTTTAAAATGCTCTTGGCTTGGGGAGGGGGCATTTTGGGCCATACTTGGTTACTGCATTTGCGGGTGTGGGGAAGGTAGGAACTCCTTAGGGAGTAATGTGGCACACAGTGGTCACAACAGCTGCAGAAATTGCAAGTTCGGGGGAAAACAAGACTAGAAATTGCTGCACGCAGCAAAGAATACAAACTGAAGCGGCAGCAATGCTAGGAATCCAGGAGGTAGCTGGTGGGGCTGAGGGCCAACCCAACACCTGCAGCACTAACAAAAAGCTTGTTGAGTTGGGGGTTTGGTGCTTGTCTCTCTCACTCAGCCCCCCCCCCCCCCCGCTTTATTGTTGAGGAAGGGAAACATTTGCTCCTGCATCCTTATCTTTTCCCTTCCTCCCCGCTCCCAAAGCTGCAAGACTTACTCCACCAGCCAGCATGTTACATCCCTTGCTTCAAGCCCTGCCCTTTGCATACCCATTGGGCAACTCAGGTCATGCTGATGAAATATGCTGGGCAGAGGGGAGGCAGCCCCCAGCCAGCAGGCCTGACCTTTGCCTCTTTCTCTTCTCGCCAGATGCCTCGGGGGTCCTGCCCTCCCGCCTCTGAGCTCGCTTTGCATTGACTATCCAAACCCTGCCAAGCACCCCGCTGCAGAATACACCGTGGCTCGGAGGAGGCACAGTGGTGGTGGTGGGAGAGAACGCCCAGACAAGCGCAACATCCAGGAACTGCTGTTGGAATAAAATTATGCGAAACACACTCCAGTTGCACGCCTTCTGAAATTGGAAAGGGGGGGGGGACGGCGTCAGAAGAGTGAGGACTCGGCCTTGCAGAGAAGCACAAGCGTAACAAAAGGTACCAGCTCACCTGCTCCTACCTGCCTGAACCTCCAGGGCAGGAGGCAAGCTGGAGTGGCAGGTTGCTCGTCTGGAAGGAGGTGGCATTCGCCCCTCGAAGGCTCTCCCCATAGGCAGCAGCAACAGCAGGAGGAGGCAGAAAAGAGTTTTGTGGGAGTAGACCATGGGCTTGGGGCGGTGGGTGATAGTCATGGCATGTCTAAGTCTAGTCACTTTTTTAAAAAGTTCTGCTCTGTATCTCCTTTTTTAAAAAAACAAAAGCAAAACCCAAACTTTTCTTTAAGCACAGGGTTGAGGAAGCGTATGAGGCCCCTTCAGCTCCTCTTGGGACTTCAGCTCCCATCATCCTTGGCCATTAACCATATTGGCTGGGGCTGATGGGAGCTGGAGTCCCCAGTCCCGCACTTAACAGAAAACTGCTTATAATGCCTTTGGCCTTCTGCTCCCAGGAAGCAGGTGGAGAACACCACATTCTGCACTCTCTCTCTCTCTCTCTCTCTCTCACACACACACACACACACACACACACACACACCGCCACTGCCCAATTTCAAGATGAACTTTTGTGCTCAAGCCTTTGAACTGCACAGCAGAACAAGACACACAGAGAGAGTTGGGAGCTTTCTAGGACCCAGACCCCCCTCCAGATCCTGCTGGCAACCAGTCAGACGAGGGCACCAGGGGAATGATGCAAGAGTAACTGCGAGTGTGTCTGCCTGGGCCGCATCTCCACAGCAGGGAGAAGGCAAACCACATGTGTACACCACACCTACACACACACACACACACACACACACACACACACACACACCCCACAAAGCTGCCTCTGAGCAGGGCTGGATTAATTAATTTCTCCATTATCTCTTCAGGAGAATCCAAACAGCAATTCCTCTCTCTCACACATAGTGCTCCATAGAGACAGCAGTTGGAAGAGACATGGGTAGAATATGGATCAGTCTAAGTGTGTGTGTGTGTGTGTGTGTGTGTGTGTGTGAGTGAGAGAGAGAGAGAGAGAGAGAGAGAGAGAGAGAGAGAGAAACTACAGGGAGCGTCTGCCAGCAGGATTAGAGGCACCTGCTGCAAGTTGGCAAAGCAGAGAACATGGAGGGTCTGGGCAAAAGCAGTGCCATGCTCCATGCTGTCTGGTCGGAAGCTAGAAACACTCTTTTTTAAGAAGGCTACACTTCCTCACGTGAGGGGGGAAATGGATCCAGCCCAATCATCTTCTCAATATGTGCAGAGACTCTTAATACAACACTGCCACATACCCCCCTCAAGTTTAAATTGGTACAATTCAGGAATTCCTTTACCACAAGTAAAGGGATTTTTCTGAATGTGTAGAATACACACAAGCACAATGGCTCATACAAATGTGTGCGCCCATCACACCAAGAGGCACACAAACAGACTCCTGCTGCCCTTCACAAAGCAAGGAGACTCTTCAAGTGGAGCAACACAACACTGGCGACAAAGACAGGGACCCCCTTTCCCAGTCCTGCAATTAGAGGCTTCCTGTTTGAAGAGACAGCTGCTAACCAAGCACTGAGTCAGCTGCTGGGGTGCCCCCCCCCCAAGCCCAATAGCAACAGTGGCACAGCCGCCATTCTGGGTCACGTGCCTAGCCAGGTTCCAATTCCACCTCTCCCAGGGAAAACCTTATCTTGGCTCAGCTCTACCAACAAACCTCACTCTCCACTTTAAAAAATAACACAGTGGATGACTACATTCCGAGGGAAGCCAAATTCTCTGCTGGTAGAAAAACTGGTGATTTAATCAAGTTCTTAATTAAAAAAACAAACAAACCCTGCAGATTCATTCTACATTCCAAGAAAAAAAGTGGCAAGGAGTCTGGTGACAGGTTGTGCGGCAGCAAAATATGCAAGGTTACAGTAAGATAGGTGGAAGGCAGGTCACTGTGAATACACTAAACTACTGGTCCCTGACTATCTGGAATCTCTATCCACCCCTCCTCTGCTTTCCAGGACTTTACCAGATGCTGTCTACTTATTTCTTTTAAAAAAAATAAAAATCTTTGCAGCCTTGAGTAGAAGAATCTCTCCACTTAGGTGATTCAACATGCTGGCAGCCAGAATCTGCACTGGCGCACACTGAACCCTCACAATGATCCTTTAGATGAAAAACCATCACTTGCTCACTCACTTTTAACGGGTGGGGGTTTGTACCAAAGCAAATCAATCATTGCTCACTCCATGAGGGCAGAAAAGAGGAGGAAGAGAAAGGTTCCACCCAGTGCTTTTTTTCTGGCGTGACGCAGGGGTACGCATACCCCCTAAACATTTTGTGAATCTTTGTACTTTTGTCCATTTACTGTATTTATTTTCTCCGATTTGAACTATAAAATGGTGAATTTCTTGAGTCAAAATAAGAGTACCCCTAAACATTTTTTAAGAAAAAAAGCCCTGGTTCCACCCCATAAAAGCCCCAGAGAGAAGCTACAGGCGAGGTAGATTGTTTCACCGGCATCCCCTTTAATAAAACACAGAAGAGTGTGAGTGTAACAACAAAAAAGAGGAAAAATATAATAATAACAAACCAAGTGAGCGAGATGGCAGCAAGAGCGATCACCATTTACAACCACAGACGATGCTGCCCGGCGGATGGGCAGGGAAACACGGGCGAGAAAGACAACGCGAGGCAGAGAGGAAGAAGGGGGGGGGCTTGGTGCACGGGCCAGACTGCCTCCCCCCGCCTCTCCTCTATTTATACAGGATGTCGTAGTGTCCCGGTCTGTACAGTAGATACACTTTGGGCTCCGAGCCCTCGGGGAAGATGTGGTTGGTGGTGCCGCCCTCACCCCGGTCCATGTATTCCACCTGAATGGAGACGTTGAGGGCCTGGGCCAGCGCAATGATGTGGATGTGGTCGCTTTCCTTGCACATGGGCTCCACCTCCTGGAAAAGAGAGGAAAGGCACACAGAGCTGTTTACGCCCCTCGACAGTACCTGCTTGAGAAAGATTAAAGCGCCTTGCAAGGCTCTGAAATCCCCACCTGAGCTGCCCTGCCCAGACTAGCCCCTCTCAGACTCCATGCACCCAAGCTATCCTGTGATCATTAGTCCTGAAGAAAAGCAACCTGGAGATTTCAAAGTTGCCAAGCAAGACACTAGATGCTAAAGCTCTGTACTCGATGCAGTGATCTCACAAATCTCACCCAGGTGGACTGTCCACGCTGCATCTTGTAGGCCACGGATAGAGAACCGCACTGAGCGCATGCAGATACTGGAATCCTCACCTCAGCAAAGGCTGGATACACACGACACTAAACACCCCAACTGCTCCTGTGTTTGAATACCCAGAAGTCCATGGGTTAGCCACCACCACCCCTTGCTTAAAATAAGCGATCTTTGCTTGGGGGTGCTCATTCCTGCCACACTTGTGGTACTGTAGAACATTCTCTGATTATTTAACCTGAGGGAGTTGGCAGGCGTTCAGGGAGCAAGGGGGCTAATGCTCTTTCCCTTGAGATACATATATGTTAGGGCCCACCCTATTCTTGAGGCTGCAGTTTTGTCCTGGGACCCCTCAGGGTGAAGGGCACATAATAAGCTGAATGACTGGTGAGAACAACAGAATGAGGGAAAGAGCCTGCTTACAAGACTTGTGTGTTCTGCCACTACTGGGCCCACTCAACGGCCAGTTTTAAGCAGACTCTACCTAGATGTTCCTCCCCTTTTCAATGTTGCTAGAACTATGATTCCCAGAAAAAGAAAGCAGAAATGTTTAAAAGCTTCTTAGGGAAACTACAGCTATGCAAACTCGCAGATCCTGCCAGGGAAGGTCTGTATGGCCAAAGCAGAATGGTGACTTCAATAGGAAAGGAAGGGCCAGGGGGAGTGAATGGAAAGGGTGGGTGGGTGTATAAAATCTTGTCTCATCCTGGTCAGAGATGTCCTTCCCCTGCCTCCACGCTCCTGACCTGCTGGCAAAACTCTTTTATGCTGCGTCCTCCCTCGATGAAGTGCTCGAAGAACTTGTTCTCGCGTTGCAGGTACCCAGAAGTGAGCAGCCGCAGGTACACAACAAGGTAATCTGAGGTGCTCTGGTCGTTGAAAGAGCCCAGCAGGTCTGAAACCGTGATTTGCTTCTCCACTTGTTCTATCAGATCCATAAACTACAGGGATTAAAGAGAGAGAGAGAGAAGGAGAGAGAGGAAAGGTCAAAGAAAAGCGCCCACAGCTGGCTGTGTAAGCCAGTGATGGGGAAACAGTGGGGAAGGGCTTTAACTTGGTGGCACAGCATCAGACTCATTTATTAATATTTCAAAACTCTCTGAGCGGTGTGCCATCTAAAACAAACGTATCATTAAAACAAAACACAAACCTAAAACCAATAAGAGAGCAATACAAAAACACACAATAGCAAGCAAAACAAGTTCAGAGGCCTCAAACACACGAAATATTATAGGTCTGGGAAAGCCTGGGCAGAAAGATACATCTTCACAAGATGTACACAGAAGGTCCCAGGTTCAAGCTCTAGCAGCACCAGGAAGGACTGGGAAAGGCTCCTGGTCTGAAAACCTGGAGAGTTGCTGTCAGTCAGTGTAGACAACACAGAGCTAGAAAAACCAAGGGCTTCCTATGTTGCTCCAGATGTCCATCTTCCCTTCAACAACATCTGGAGGGCCTGACGGTCTCCCCACCCCTGGTATCTTAGGAGGTATGGCTGGCACCAGGGTCTCCCTGGCAAAGTACTACTTGCTGCCCCAACCAGGGGAGGGGGCCCTGTAATGACACTGGCAGCCACTTGTGAGCCATCCATCCTTTTGATTTTCCCAGAATGCCCCCACTGTAGGGGCATAAAACAGCAGACACCTGGGAGCCACCTGCTGCCAAAGACAAAGAGGATCTGGGAGGCTGGACAGGCACTTGGGAGGCCTGCGTGTGTTTTAAGCACCAATACTACTTGCACTTGGAAAGGTGCAGAAGGGGGCAACTGAAGTGGACAATGGAGTGGAGCACCATACCAACAAAGAAAGGCTGAGGTTTGTGACTACTGAAACACAGACAGTGAAGTCCCTTTATTCCCAAATTCTTCCAATCTCAAACTATCGCTCAAGTTTCCTGTCCCCACCCTTCCCCTTCATGGCCTTAGCACAGGCGGGGGGGGGGTTTTCCAGCCCGAGAGCCGCAAACCTTTCTAAACAATATTCCATGTAACGCCTGCCTGTGGTGGGCGGGGCAAGAGGCAAAAGCGGACAGTGCAACGAATGTGAATACAGGTAACTGGAAAGTTATGCTTTCAGTGTTACGCACTCAGCAATCAATCAACCAATCAATCAATAGAATGGAGCAAAAATGGAGCCAAAGGGGGCCGAGTGTCGAGGGGGGAGGAACTTCGGCAATCGCACCTGACATTGCATCCAGTGTATTTTTACTGTACTTGATTTTGGCTTTATGCACTCCCCATAACATAACCCCTGCGTAAGCTGAGAGTCGCCTGCATTGCTTTTGTACAGTAGGCTGGTTTTACACACAAGCCCCTCTCTACCCAGGGGACAAAGGGCCCTTATCGGAGTTCAAGGACATATTCCAGCCAGGCAAAAGAAATTACAGAGGGCAAAAACTTCCAAGGAGGGTGTGAAGTGTGTCCTGAGGAGAGTCCCAAGGGCTGAGCAGAGAGGACTGGAGGGCTGCATTTGGCCTGAGGTTTCCCACCCTGGCTTACCGTGTTGTGGAAGTCCTCAATGGTGAATTCCGTGAAGCCCTGCGAAACCAACACTTCCTTGCTTTTGGCAGCCACCTCTTTGAAGCTGTGCACAGTAAAATAAACAAGTACAGAATAAATAATTCCGGTAATCTTTCCACTGCAAATGCCAATGACCCAAGGTTCAGTAATGGGCTGAGAACTGCCAAGTATACTTTCATTTACAGCGCTGACCACTACCCTGCATCCCAAGAGACTCCCTTATCCAAGATGTAGCCAGTAGGTCACTTTGGTCTGCAGAGAAGCTTCTCCTTCCAGTTCCAGAGATCAGAAGCCCCCTTAGCAGTAACTCAGAGAGGACTTTCTGTGTGGCTGCCCCTGTTCTGCGGAACGGCATCCCTGCTGAGATGCACTCTCTGGAAACAACAGAAGACATCTTTGTTCTGACAGGTGGATGAATGTCTCTCTGTTGTGGGTGTCTACTTGGTAGTGTTTTTATATTTATCTGATCTTATTTCCTGCGTTGCTTTTAAGGTTTAGCTGTTTTTACTGAGACGTCTGGAAGGCGATAAATAAGTAGGAGCACCCCAGAGACACACCTCACACTCTCCCACCCCACCCCCGCTGCGTGTCCTACCGTTGGAGCTCCTTGCCATCCTCCAAGAGTGCCTCAAGATGGGAGAAGCCAAATGCCCGATAGAAACAGTTGCCGTCTGGCCTCGTCTTCCGGATGAATGCATACTTCTGCAGCAGATCCTGTGCAGGGAGAATGGAGGAGGTGGGTTAGCATCCGAATGGCTTGGTGGCCTAGAGACAGAAACAGAATAAATGCCCTGTCTTCTAAAAGTCTTCTTCTCAGGGTACTTTCCCCTCTTGAACCCCGATGACACAGGAAGCTGCCTTGTACCAAGTCACAGCACTGGTACATCTAGCTCAGCATTGTCTACACTGACTGGCAGCAGCTCTGCAGGGCTTCAGGCAGGGAATCTCCCCCAGCCCTACCTGGAGAGGCCACTGGGGATTGAACCTGGAATTGCCGGCATGCAAAGCAGAGCTCTGTCCCTGAGCGACGGCTGTTCCCCTTTCCTCATGGAGGAAGGGCTCCACCCCATTCCTCCACTTCAGCTGCCCTCCACAGCCCATGCGCTGGAATGGTTGTGGTCCTTGTTACCTTGATCTTCTGCTGGTAGACGTGGTCATCATCAGCGTATTCCTTGTACAGGACAGACAACTCCATCCTTTCTGAGACGAGAGGATTCTGGACGGCTATCTGCAGAGAAGCAGGTTGGCACGTAAGAGGTGCAGAACAGGAAGGAGAGCACAGAAACACTTATTTTCATATGGGGGAGGTGGGCAGCTTAAAAAGGACCAGCCTTTTTTTTTAAGCACCAGCTTGGTTGCCACAGGCGATCAGGAATGGTATGCAGGCGAGTGAGTGGGCTGGAAGAGGAGGGTGGAGTGAACTGGCTCTCCTCTGCACTCAAAGTAGAAACCAAGCCCAGAAGAGGGAAGCCCCGCTCTCAGCATTCAGCATAGAAATGGAGGATTGTTTAGAAGTTCCAACAGTAAGTAAAATTTCCCTCTTGAGCTGCAGGGGCTATGTTGGGCTTCCTAACCAGATGTTCTGAATTATGGTCCCGGGGGTATAAAGGCTTGCTTTTATTGCAAGTAGATACAGTTCTGTTGTTGCAGCAACCCAATTCTGTCCATGTCTCTTTGCAAAATATATTAATCAGGAAGCTGGAAACTTCCATTTAAAGCAGGGGTGTGGAGCCTCGGGCCCAGGACCTCCCTATGTGGCCCTCAGGACTGTGAGGGGGCCACAGCTCCCTCGCCCAAGCCCTCCTCCAATGCAGCATCCTTGAACTGTGAGAATGGCTCTTGCTTGCTTGGACGTTCACAAGCAAAGAGAGACCATTGCCTTCTCCATGACTAGAAGGTCCTTCTACTCAAGAGTCACATCCATTGCTCCGTCCACCTCTGCCTTTGGCATTGCCCACCTCTTTGCCTCCAGCCCTGCTCACCACTGGCCTCCCCCCCCCCAACAACCAATATAAAAACAAGAACTTTCCCTTAGGACAGGTGTGGGGAATTTTTGGACCTGAGCTACAACTCTCATTAGGCCCACAAGCGTAGCTTAGGAACAGGGGTGGTGAGAGTTATAGCTCAGCAGTATCCAGAAGGCCAAAGGGTCCCCAAACCTGCCTTAGCTATTTGAAAACTGGGTCTGCATAGCATGGTGCTGATGATGCCCAGGTTGCAGGTTCGATCTCCCATAAAGGACAGCTGCATGGTCCTGCACTGCAGGGGGTTGGACTAGATGAATTTCAACTTTACGATTCAATGAAAATAAACTAGCATGCCCTGACTGGAATGTGTGAAGCGGCCATCCCAGGCGCAACACCACAGAAAGGAATGCGATGGATCGCAAGAGCCTGGCTGCAGGATCAAGCCATCAGGGTTAGCAGCCATTATAGCCTTATCCTCCATGAATCTGTCTAGTCCTCTTTTAAAGCCGTCCAAATTGGTGGCCATTGCTAGTTCTTATGGGGAGCGAATCCCAGAGTTTCACTCTGCTTAACGCTGAGCTTTAAAGGAGCCAGCACCGCAGAGTCAGCTCCGGTTATCAAGCACGGAGAAATCAAGGAGAAATGTAGGTGCATTTGTGAACCAGCCCTTAGTTTCAGGCATGTTGCGATTACTTGGGAATCATGGGGTTAGCCACATCAGGCTGCTACCGAGCTTTCCGGAGAGATTCTAGGATGTGATAATGGAAGGAGTACAATGTTAAGTCCAGCGCATCTGTACACCGTTAAGACAGGATGGGCTGTGAATCTGAATGAACGGGTACAATTTTTGTGGTTGCTTGCTGCTCACGCAGCCGAACACAAAGCAGGCAGGACCACGCAGGCCAACCTCTTATGTTCATGAGCGCTCACCTCCTGCTGAATTCGATCCTGCTGTGCCATTATGGCTTCATCATAGGCCAAGCAATTCACTCCTGCCGGAGGGAAAAGAGAGAGAGAAGATAATAATGAAGTTGAGAAAGGTCCCTTTGCACCAGTGCAGTCTTGACAGCATTAACAATGATCTTCTGGCACAGACACAAAAAGATAAAACTTGCTTTTTCACACTATGGCTCAAGACAAAAACGATGCCTAAGTTCCTAGACCTCAGGGCTTGAAAATACAATAATGACAACAAAGTCAAAGGATCAGAAGCAAGACAGCAATTAGAGAGAGAGCTAAGCCTATTATAATTTTCAGCTGCAATTGATTTTGACATCTCTAGAGCAGACAAGGGTCAATTAATTAATTCTTATCATTCAGCACATCTCTTCTTGTACAATACAGGGTGCTTTATGGCCCTGATCGCAACATCTCATCACACTTTAAAACCTCTGCAGGCGACAGTTTCAGAACTGCAGGGCGCACACAGCTTCCAAATCTAAACTGCCAAATCTAAAGCTTAGCCTCATCAAATACAAAACGGAAAAAAGAAGACACCCTCACAAACGAAGCTATGCCGGTTTATGTTCAAGGACATGCAATGCCATCGCACCTTCACCGCAGCTCTTGTGCCCGCAACCACGCTTCCGACACAGAGCCCCCAGGGCTGAGCAAGTGGCCCATCCCCGCCTTATTAGCATGACAAGCTGCATTGGGTACCATGTTTTTGCAACAACAGACGCTGACGCTGCCTCCCTTTTACAGCCGGGCTCCAGCGGGGTATCCATTTGAAAATGCAGAGAGAGAGAGAGAGAGAGAGAGAGAGAGAGAGAGAGAGAGAGAGAGAGGCCCAGTTGCTGCAGAAACCCAAGCAGCCGCACACCACTACCCCCCCCCCAAGGAAAATACAGTAGTAACACCGCAGCCTGCTGTGCGGAAGTTTTTATCTGCTTTGCAAGACAGGCAGTGCAGGTTCTCAGCTGCTTCCTCCAACAGCATCAATTGCTCACAGCAGCTGCCAACGCTGCAGAAAAATCAGGAAACCTGATCTGGGCCCGTTCCATATCATACATCATCCAGAGAGGTGTCCCAGCTCCCAGCCTGCTAGGATGCAACTGCAGTGAGGCTGGGACACACAACAGCAACACTTTCTCGTGCAGTTGGTTTTGCAGGCTTCACCTCCCTGCCTACCCTCCCCCCCAAAAAAAAACCCTCTTCCCTCCCAAGCCACAGAAAGGTAGTGGAATTGGACAAAATCTTCTCCAGACTTCCTTCCAAAACTGGATCAGCCAACACTCAGGTCAGATTTTCTTGGCAAAAGATGAGTTAACGAATCCTCAAAGGGCAGGAGCTACGTGCAGGACTTGTTTAAGAAAGGGGGGGCACACAATGTATATTACCGCGCAATCTGGGTCAAATGGTTGACACGCAACTCTGAAGGGGCGAGTGTGATTCAAGAGAGCAGCAAGGAAGAATAACCAAGCTATTTTCAGGTTCTGGAAATAGTATCCCATTAATAGGTAGGAGCTTTCGAGCCCCAACAGGAACAAATTTGGGGAGCAGGGGATCTTCCGGTGGCCAACACAGGCAGGCAGCTATAGCAAGCAAAATTCATGCTCTGATTTACAATCAGCAAGGTACAAGTTGAAGGGTAAAGGAACACAACAGCCCACACCATGGGCATGTCTACCCCTCCCCTGCCTAGAGTTGCCAACTTTATTGGCCCTTCTCAGGTGCCTATAACACAATCCCGGTCATGCAGAGACTGAGCTTTTCTTGGGATGGAGTAAAGCAGTGGAGAAAGCTCAAGATGCTTCTTTGTCCGAGTCCACTTAAAAGCCCACGTCCAGGGCTACTTAACAGCTGGCAACCTGGCCCTGAACCAACTGCGACTTCAGGCACTTCTTACACAACAAATATTAAGATGCACTCAATCAAGATTCCATTTTAAAGGGGGACATGCTGTCAGAAAGGCGGAACTGTCAGAAGAAACTGTCAAAGCAGATGAGGGATAATAAAGCAAAGTTCATTCCAGGGCGAGAGTGTCTCATTCTGGGAGGGATTATCACATCAACCTAAATGGGGTTCCCAGGCACCTGGAGGAGGTGGAGTCTAAATGCAGGCACCTTCTGGAGAACCTGTGGCCCTGCTCTTGTTGTTGGACTCCAGCTCTCCAGCGGCCAAGAACGAGGGAAGTTTCAGCCCAACATTTGGGAAACTGTAGCTCAGTGATTGAGCATAGAAGGTCTGAGGCTCAATCCCTAGCATCTCCAGGTAGGGCTGGAAACATCTCCAGAACAACACCCAGTAGAACCACTGCCAGTCAGTGTAAACAATACGGAGCTGGATGAACCAATAGCAGCTTCCTATGTTCACATCAGGTTCCCCACCAGAGCAACAGATGCTCTCAAACACAGACAAGGGTCTGTGGTTGGGGTTTTTTGAGAATGTGGATTCTCTCACCATGGCAGAGGAGGCCTGGATTCCAAAGGGAAGCTGACTTGGCACAGATTGTTCATTAGGCAGGGATCCTATCCCTCTGCATCCCTTACCGGTTCCCCAACATGACAATGCACATATATATTTTTTTCTTCATACTGCACAGGAATTCAACGTATGCAAACTGGGCAGCACTGCCTAAAAGGGATTGTACACACTAAGTGAAAGTATACAGAAATCTCAAAGTGTCGCCGATGAGGCAGTTTCTCAACAAGGGATATTTCCAAGAGGAGTAATTGTTTCTTTAAAATAGCAAAGGAGAAGTTTGCGTAGAGGAAGGATGATTAGAAGAGGAACAAACTATGTATACGGACAGAAGGGGATCAGCTTTGTTTGGGGCTCTTAACTGGAGCTGTCCCCTGGATCATTTTGGGAGAAAGGCAGAAGGAGAGTTTAAAGCAGGACTGCCTAAGCCGCCAGATGTTGTCAGAACTCCAGCTCCCTTCATCCCTGACCATCAACCATGTTGACAGGCGGAGAAGAAGTTTAACAACATCTGGAAAGCCACAAGTCCCCCCACCCCTGTCTTACTTCAGAAGAGGGGCAGTTGTGGGTTTAATCCCTAAAGTCTGGACATGCAAGATCCATGGAGCAGTGTGTGAAGTGGGAGATCAAATGAATGAATGTTTGGGGTGGGTATTTTCATGGGGGGTGTGCATGGAGGAGGAAGGCAGCAAGCACAAGTGAGACAGGAAAGTGGGGAGGTACATCTTATGGAGAGGTTGTTCAGTGGAATATTTGTTTCACCCTAGCTCAGGCATATCCAAAGTCCATTTTGGGGGCCTAATCCTAAAAAAAAGCTCAACAACTTCGGTCGGCCCTCACGCATGTTCACTTCATCAAATCTGGCCCTCTTTGAAAAAAGTTTGGGCACCCCTGCCCTAGCTGGTGCTAAAGAAGGCAGTTCTTCTCCTGGAAAGGAGCTAACATGTGTGGCTGGGTGGATGTGTGAAATTCTACCCGTCCATTTCTGCCTGTGTTAGGCTGATGTTGAAAGATCAGTGAAGATGGGAAGAGACAAACTGCAATACTATTGGACCAAAAGTTACCACCCATAAAGATCTCTGTTAAAACACATCTCTGCCCATTTTCCCTTGCTACCTCATATGCTTACTCCCTTCCTGAACATATCTCCAGTCATATCTCCTCTCAAAACTCAGAATGTCTATTAAATCTTCGTTCCCAATTCTGATCCCGCTGAACAACATATAAGTGCATTTGCTCCTATTTCATTCCACACTACGTTCCTCTATCCTTCCCCATTGACAGATTGTAAACATATTGGGAATGTAGACCTGTATTTTGATTACCAAAAGAAAATGTATTGCACCATGCACAAATAGGTAACATAAGGCATTTGGTGTTAGTCTCCATTATTATTATTATTATTATTAAGGTCCAGTTGCACCTTTACTGTTTAGAATGATTTTATTAAAAGAGCAGGAACTTTCAGATATGATTACTTATTATGTGAAAAGCTGGAATTCTCAATCAGCATCTGATGAAATACGCAAGTTGTTATGTTTCTTCAATTTTAAGGGGTAACAATATTTTTTAAAATGTGTAAATGTTAGAATGAGAGAGAGGAAGTGTCCTGTGTGGCAACTCAAAGATGAGCAGGTTTACTGTGGCATAAATTTTTGAGGCACTTCACTGGGTGCATCAAGTGGGCTCAAGTTTATGAAAACTTCTCCAACAATAAATACATTCATCTTTAAGGCGCCACTAGGATCTTATCAGCAAGTTCGATCCTATTCTTTTTGGACTCAGCCAAAACCAGGATTCTCTCACTACCTGTCCTAAATAAGCAAAGCAAGAAACGTTAATTATCACGCAGCTCCTACTGTTAGGAATGGTCCTCACATACACATCTTTAGCTTTGCACAGAATATTACAGGCAATGCTTTTGATCCCAGTTTACCAGTTTCGCACATTCATTCATCATGTATACCAATCTGCCAACTGAGGATAGGATTTCATGTGTTTAATAAATTGGCCTTCTGCTGTGGCATCTGCCACAATAAATCCAGTTAATCGTTGATGTACTATGTTGGTGTTGCTAAAATTGACATGGCTGCTCCTCTATAATCGGTCACTCTAGCAAAAATCAAAGGAAGTCCCAGCTTCTTCAATTATTTTTAGAACTGAATGCTTGCACATGTTTACTAAGAAAGCAGTCCCAGGTAAGTGTCTTTAGGATTGCGGTCTCAATATGTACGCTAGGGGTAGGAGGGCTGTGGCCCTCCAAAAGTCCCTGGACAACAACTCGCCTCATTCCCAACTCATCTGCCATGCTGGCTGGGCCTGAGTTGTGAGTGCAACAACACCAAAGAGTCTCAGCCCTAATTGGGTTTCTCAGCCCTAATTGAAGCCACAAGCAATCCTTGGAACATACAAAGTTCCCTTATACTGAGTCGATCCTTTGGTCTATCTAGCTCAGTATTGTCTACAATGACAGGCAGGTTTCAGGCAGGAATCTCTCCCGGCCCCACCTGAAGAGACTGGGAGTTGGATCTGGGATTTCTGCAGGCAATGCAGCAGACGCACTTACACTTGCTTCCTCAAAATTAACCTCCCCTACCTTCAACAGGGTGGGTGGGTGTGGGTGGTTGTGACCATTAGGGAATTGTGCACAAAGTGCAACCCTTTTATCAATTTTGATTCCTTCCAACAGGTAAGTCGACGGCACGCTAACAGTAATAATTGTTCTAGATTCAGGTAGGTAGCCGTGTTGGTCTGACGCTGTCGGAATATATATAAAAAATAGTCCAGTAGCACCTTTGAGCTTATACCAAGAACAAACTTAGTTGGTCTCTAAGGTGCTACTGGACAATTTTTTAAAAAAATTTATATAGTAATAATTGTTGTTAGGTAAAAGCAGAGATGGGCTTGAGCAGCTCATTCGGTAGAGCATGAGGCCCTTAATCTCTGGGTCGTGGGTTCGAGCCCCACTTTGGGCAAAATATTTTTTAATTGCCGGGGGTTGGCCTGGATGACCCTCGTGGCCCCTTCCGACTTTACAATTCTGTACATTTAAGGATTGAGGAATTCTGCGTGGGGAGATGATAATAATAAAGCCCTTAAGAGCAGAAATGCTCCCTTTCCCTGGGGGCCCGAGGAGCGTTTCTATGGAAGCCCATGTGGGAGAGAGAAGCCTGGCCTTGGACGATCTGCCTCCCCCGTCCTGCTCAGAGGTGGGGGTGGGGGGGAGAGAGAGAGAGAAGAGGCGGGGCCAGAGAGGACGGAGGGGGCGCCGTTGCCATGGCGACCGGAGGCGGAAGGACAGGGTCCACTCGGCGGCGGCGCGCGGGCGCCGTTGCCCAAGAGACCGCGAGGCCTCCTCGGGAGGAGGGGGCGGCCAAGCGCGTTTCTGCTCTGGGCCAGGCAGGGAGGGAAGGAGGCGCTGCTGCTGCTGCAATGAAAGAGCTTCTCCCTCAGAGGCTGGAAGCGACGCTGCCACGGAGGGAAAGGGAGCCGCGCCTGCGCACTTCCCGTCCCGCCGGCGGCGACCCCGAGGGAGGCTCCCCCGCCCCGCCCGCCATTACCGTCCGTGTCCCCGCCGAGGGGCTCCGGCTGCTGCTGAGGCTCCTCCGCCGCCATCTTCGCGCTTGCAACCCCGCAGAGAAGCACTTCCGGGGGACACCGGAAGCACTTCTCTCTCTCTCTCTCTCTCTCTCTCTCTCTCTCTCTCTCTCTCTCTCTCTCTCCTAGCAACCGCTACCCGTTCCTCACAGCCATGGACACACGCTAATTGCGAAGCTCCGCCTTCTCTCAAATCCACCCACCTTATCTTCTTCTTCTTCCCCAGCTAGGAAATCTTTTTTTTTTTAACTCACGCTGCTGCTGTGACGTCATCACAACAATCCGCAGCACGTGCGCCCGGCTATGACGTCACCCGCGTGGCCGCGACTCCTCCTTCTACCCGCGTGAATGGATCGCAAAATGACTTCACAGAGCATCGCTGTTTCTCTTTTTCTTTTTTTAAAACGACAAATCAATATGCACAGCTGTGTATATCGATTAGTTTAAAAGGTGGGGTAGGAAATAACGGGTTGTAGTCAATGTTTGTCCTGCTCGGAGTAGACTCATTTGGGAATAACGGGCATGCCTACTTTCCAGTGAAAACCGCCTGGAATAATAGAACTGTAGAGTTGGAAGGGACCACGAGGGCCATCTAGTCCAACCCTCTGCAATGCAGGAATCTTGCCCAAGGGGGTGGGGGCCTCAAACCCATGACCTGGAGATGAGTCTTATGGATAGTGTGGTGCCAATAAGCCACGGTTGCAGGTTCCATCCCCGTATGGGTACAGTTGCATATTCCTGCATTTCAGGAGGGCAGACTAGATGATCCTTAGGTTCCCTTCCAACTCTGCAATTCTATTATTCTATGACCGGTTCTACCAACTGAGCTGTCCCAGGTGTGGCCCTACCTTAGGCCTGTTTATTTCAATGAGTCTACTCTGCATATAAAGGATGCGGGTGGCGCTGTGGGTTAAACCACAGAGCCTATAGCTTGCCAATCAGAAGGTCAGCGGTTCGAAACCCTGTGACGGGGTGAGCTCCCATTGCTTGGTCTCTGCTCCTGCCAACCTAGCAGTTTGAAAGCATGTCAAAGTGCAAGTAGATAAATAGGTACCGCTCCGGCGGGAAGGTAAACGGCGTTTCCGTGCGCTGCTCTGGTTCACCAGAAGTGGCTTAGTCATGCTGGCCACATGACCTGGAAGCTGTACGCCGGCTCCCTCGGCCAATAATGCGAGATGAGCCGGTCACGACTGGACCTAATGGTCAGGGGTCCCTTTACCTTTTACTCTGCATATAATTTAGTTAAATAAAACTTGATACTTTTGTAATAGGGTTGCAGAAACATTTTCAGCCCAAGGACCATATTCCCTTTGGGACAACTTTATGAGGCCACAAGGCAGTGGTGATTAGGGCCAGAGGCAAAAGTGAGTGAAGCAGCAAGTGTAAATTTTAGCATTGTGAAAGTAGGCTACTTTCTACACACACATTCTGTTCTCTATCCAGGGAAGCAAGAGACACGATCATAATGACACATTCCAGCAGGCAAAAATATTCAAGGAGGGCACAAAGCAGGGCCAGTGAAGGGTGTGGCTGGCCATGTTTTATCAGGGTGAAATGGGTCTTTGTACCTGTTACCTTTTCACACCCCGACTTTCAATGTGTTATATGTTAGTACCAATTTTAGTATACATTTACCCATTTTTATTTTGCGATCTGGTTCATGTTTATCATATACTATCCTGATAATTCAGCAAATACTGGTGTATGAAGATAAAAGGTAGCACTCATTTCTCTCCACGCAGCAAAGAAATAAAAAGCTTTTCATCTTAAGTATACCTAAAAGCCTGAAGAGGTTTCAAATCTTTTTATTACAAAATGATAATGAAATAACAGTGAAACCTAATGAGAAACAGAGGAGAATCATTTTTTACTGCAGAAGTTATATACATATTCAGTGCCCCAACTTAATCCTTCTAACAATGAAGTGTTTGCCTTATGAACATTCTTTAGCACTGAAAGCTTCAAGGTTTGCAAAAAGAAGAAGAATGCAGAGGGCGAGGAGGAGGAGGAGACCAGAGCAACCTTGCTAGAGACGAGAGCAAAATGCAGTTCATATTGGTGCTTGTGAATGTGTCTGGAATTCCATACGGCAGGTCGTTGCGGCTCTTAATTTATCCAAAGAGATGTTTGCTTCATGGATGCACCAGAATCCTGGTAACAGAACTATTAGAAAGAAGGAGAAAATAGTTTAGCAGAAAGAAAACACTGAAGATCTTTTAAAAAACACACAAAACAAAACTGCACATTGAGATCAAAGGCATATGCCTCACAGTGACCCTTTTGAGAAGGCGAAACTATAGTAGGACTACCGGTAGTCTTCCTCTCTTGTTTTAGTTACAGGTACCGGTAGGTAGCCGTGTTGGTCTGCCGTAGTCGAAACAAAATAAAAAAATTCCTTCCAGTAGCACCTTAGGGACCAAATAAGTTTGTTATTGGTATGAGCTTTCATGTGTATCTGAAGAAGTGTGCATGCACACGAAAGCTCATACCAATAACAAACTTAGTTGATCTCTAAGGTGCTACTGGAAGGAATTTTTTTATTCTTTTGTTTTAATCTTCTCATAGCATTTTAGGTTCCTTCTAAGAAGGTTCACTTAACATGGAATTTACCATCACAGGATGCAATATGACCATTTCAATGCCTGTAAAAAAGCAGCAGCAGGTTAATACAAAGGGCACCTCCAGTTGACCTGTTTAGCAAGCGTTCATCCCGATTTGCTTGCACAAAGCTTATGCAGAGGTTAGATTATATCCAGTCTTTACTGAGCATTTGCTCCAATTTCTCTGTGGGAAGAATAAAGGGCAACAAGTATTCTTCCTGCACCTGTCCTTATTTGCTTACACGGTGGCCAGGCATCTTCTCATTAATCATTTATTCTTCCTACACTTTCCAGTACATTTCACTGTCACTTTCCTAACCACAAAACATCCATTTCTTTCCTTCTTTTTAAGCGGGATTGTGGAGCTAGGGCGACTAAGTGCTTTAATTACACAAACCTAACTTTCTCAATGTCTGCTTGAATTCCTTCCACACAATGCCAACCGTCTAGAGGCAGCCAAATTTGTGGAGAAATGTATATTTATGACCCATGGCATCTAAATGGAACTTCCATGTAGAAGTGAAATGTACCTGTGAACAGCTGCTGCTGAGGCAAATGTCATGGGGGGGGGAGGCTGTTGCTTTCACAGTAGGAAATAGGAGATCATAGAAAAGGAGGAGGTGCTCACAAGTATGGTTATGGAAACTCCCAGTTTTAAAACAATACAACCAAATACAAGACACTTGAGTAAGGGCAGAGGTTAAAAAGACGTGTCCAACTTCTTAGCTGACCTAGCTGTCATAGAATCATATATTTGTAGAGTTGGGAGGGACCCTGAGGATCATCTAGTCCAACCCCCTGCAATGCAGAACTATGCAGCTGTCCCATGTGGGGATTGAACCTGCAGCCTCCTTGGCGTTTTCAGCACCATGCTCTAGTCTAACTGACTTAGCTCTCCAGTCATGATCTTCCCAGTTGCTTATTTCAGTATTATTCTTCATTCACAGCTTGGCCTTTGATTTAGTGATGCTACTTCATAAAGAATGGCCAAGTCAATTACAATTCATCCCAACCTCTCACCCCTTTCAATAATTTGACACACAACATCGAGTTCTATGGGAGATAACTTACACATCTTCTCATTATCTGCGATTTTGCAAAAAAAAAAAAAAGGTACAAAGCCCCATATTTGTTCCACAAGACAGATAAGGAAGCTCATTTATTTTATTTTATTTTTAAAAAATGGATTTTAACAACGTTCCAATCTGCGTTAATTGGTTTTGCAACAGATCGGCACCGTCATTAGCACTCATTAATCTGCTCGTTCACAGCTATCTCGAAGCCCAAAGGAATGTTGTTTCCCATATTAACCAGGAGGTCAGATGAGATTAATGCAGGGTTACCTGTAATTAGTAAACATTTATTCAGATTGTAAAAGGTAAAAGCTTGACAACCCCCCCCCTCCCCAGACGCTCTATGTACTAATTGGTCGTTTTATGATTACTTTGAAGCAACACTTGGATGGAAACAGAAGCCAAATTAAAATAAGACATATGAATACAGCATTTAAGTGCCGTTAAGGTCAAATACTGATTTACCTGCATTAGCTCGTGCAGATTTATTTATTTTTAAAGATCCTGCCAGTTTAGTAGAGCAGCAAAAGTGAAACCAGATGATAATTATGTAGCGGGAAAATTCTTTAGGAGGACAGTTGGAGAAACTTGACATTTCCAGACAAAGATCAATACAGCAATTACTCGACGGTTGCGGAGCAATTTAAAATGGAGAAAAGTCAAAGTACTTGTTTACAGCAGCAAAAGATGTGTACGAAGGCATCTGAGAAATGGTAAGATCTGAAGGGAATGGACTACCAGAAATAAAAGAATAGAGTCCTGTCTTCAAAAGCACAAATTTCCAATAGAAGCTTGTACAGTGGTTAAGTACTTAATTCGTTACGGAGGTCCGTTCTTAACCTGAAGCACCACTTTAGCTAATGGGGCCTCCCGCTGCCGCTGTGCCGCCAGAGCACAATTTCTGTTCTTATCCTGAAGCATTATTTCTGGGTTAGCGGAGTTCTTAACCTGAAGCGTATGTAACCTGAGGTACCACTGTATATGGCTTCAGATTAGCTAAGACAGGGGTGGGGAATCTGCAGCCATAGGCCCTTGGCTATGCCCACTAAGCCTCCCTATTGGGTCCCACAAGGCCATTTTGCCCAAGCTACGCCCACCTGTGGGGCAGGTAATGACGCAGCTGGACCAGAAGTGGGGAAGCAAAGCCCCATGAAGTGTGTTTGTTTGTTTGTTTGTGTGTGTGTGTGTGTGTGTGTGTGTGTGTGTGTGTGTGTGTGTGTGTGTAAGCACGCAGTGATCAACTACCGGTAATTTTCAAGGCTTGCAAAGCGCCCTGTCATGGGAAGCCCAGCCAGATGGGCGGGGTATAAATAATAAATTATTATTATTATTATTATGAATTGATTTGACCATTGTTTCGGGTCGCATCCACACCATACGTTTAAAAGCACATGGCTTCCTTCCTACTCCAAGATTCCTGGGAACTGTCGTTTACCCCTCACAAAGCTACAATTCCCAGCACCCTTAATAAACTACAGTTCCCATTCTTCGAGGGGTAAGCTTATAATTCCTTGAAGGAAAGAATGTGCTTTAAAGGTATGGCACATGCACAACCTCAGGGGATGTAAAAACATACCTCCGGCATTTCAGAGGGGGAAAAGGGTGTTTTCTCATAAGCCTCAGCCTCGCCTCTATTCCACACTGCTGAGGACAGGAGGGTCCCCACCTGTCGTTTAGCTCCGCAGCAGTCTGTCCAACACAGATTTAAAAGCCAGAACTGTTTGTTCTTTTGGGTTAAATATATATTAGAAAAACAACAGCACACAGTTGTCTGACAGTATGTCACCAACAGTTCAAAACATATTTTGGCTCTTGCAATGTGGGAGATGCAGGCTGTGGATAAACGACACATTCATTTCTCCTCAAGAGTTGGCTTCTAAGGGAGGAAACGGACCCAAAGAGGATGAGAATGGGAGTAGTTTTATTTACTTACTTACTGAATTGCTCCAAGGAGCTAAAGGTGGCCTGCTCTCCATATTTCCCTCACAACAACCCCACGAGGTAGGCTAGGCTGAGAAACAGCTGCTGTCCCAACGTTACCCAGTGAGCATCAAGGTTGAGTGGGGATTTGAATATTGGTCTCCCAAATCCTAGTCCAACAGCCTAACAGGGGAACTTTTTCGAACCAAGGGGCCATGTCTAGGGCTGTGCAATAAATCGTCATACAGTCAAACCTTGGTTCCCGAATGCCTCCGTTATCGTACGTTTCGGCTCCTGAACGCTGAAAACCCGGAAGTAAATGGTCCGGTTTTCGAACGTTTTTCAAAACCCAAACATCCGAGGCGGCTTCCGCTTGAGTGCAAGAAGCTCTTCCAACCAATCAGAAGCTGCGCCTCGGTTGTCAAACGTTTCGTAAGTCGAACAGTCTTCCAGAACAGATTACAACCGAGGTTTGGCTGTACTGTTGAATACCTTGATTACCGGTATTGAAATAACATTGTGAAGTGTTTCAAAAAGGCAATATACCTGTGAACAAAAGGTGGACACTTAACAGCTTCCCAGGGGTAAGCTCAGCTGAACCCATACTTTAGTTACTTTGCAGATAATTTGCAGGCACTGTGTCCTCCAGCTTTGTTTGCTCTCCTCCTCCTCCCTCCTAAGAAATGAAGATAAGCCCTCACACAAACCAGCAAACTCTTTCAGTTTCACTTTAGAGCTCAGCTCTTTATGCAGAGTCTGCTCACAATCCAGGAGGAACCCCTCAGGACTGGAATTCTTTCTTTTTTCTTTTAGAAAAAAAAGAGGCAGAATATTTATTGTTTTTGTTTTCTAGTAGTGTTTATGTTGTTGTTTTCCCCTAAATAGGCTTCCTCCATATCAAAAAGGAAGGTTGTTTTTTTTTCCATTTTATTTAAAGGAGACTGTCTTTTTGCTTGCCCTTCCTCCCTTTGATAAAAAAAGGAGAGATTGGTGGGACGAGGGCTTTTGGTGGGGGCGGAATGGAGGGGAGAAGATTTAGCTGGCTGCCTTATGCTGAAAGGGGAGGTTGGGTACTATGTGAGAATGATGGGGAGGGTGTTTGTCGGTAAGCAGTGTAAGCAGATGCGTGTCTACTCACAAGCAAGCCCTACTGAGTTCAATGAGGCTTGCTCCCAGGAAAGCAGAAGTAAGTTTAGTTGAACTCACTGCATGCACAGATTCCACTTAGACCTCTTGAGTCAGGAAGCAGATGCAATTTGACTAGTAAATCACTTAAACTACTCTTAAATTAGTTGAAAATATATTAAATATGAACATTTATTGAATGTTTTTATGGTAGCAACAACCCACCCAGGATGGCCTCAAGACCCAGCTATGGGTTGAAGACCCGTGGTCTCTACTGATGGGCAGGCAAGCAGGCAGGGCATCAAATAGCGAGTCTTCCGCAGTTCCACCTGGAGATGCTGGGGACTGATCCTGCCACCCGGGACCTTCTGCAGATGCCCTGCCCCTGAGCTATGGCCCTTTGCCCTTACCCATACTTGGGAGGCTGGGAGAAGGGAAGACTTACCAAAGGCCTGGGGGAAGACTCAGCCATGGCAGGCCTACAAGGGCTTCCTCAGTCGGAAGGAGTCTACTTTGGACGGGATGGGCCTGCCCTTATAGAAGCCAATGGGTTCACGTCTCTTGGGCAGGGTGTGGTACAATCCCAACCTCTCTTCTATACGCCTCTTCTCCTGTTGGCTTCTCAAAGGGGTCAGGACCACTCTGGGACCATCTGGGATTTCTTGAGCGGAAGCCTCCGTGTCATCAGGTGTGGCGTTGGCTCCCAACATGGTGTCCCTGGGAGGAAAAGGAGCACAGTGGAAGGAAGCAAAAAACCAGCCAACCCAGAAGTGAGATTGAACCCTCAGGCTGAAAAAGGTTGTCCAGCCGTGTTTTAGCCACTTGCCTCCCCTGTAAATGGAGCATGAAACTCAAATGCTATATGCAAATCATTTAAAAAAACTTTTTAAAAAGATACTTATCAAAGGAAGTTGCCAACATAGAGCATTTCTCGGACCAAGGAAATAGGACTTGCCTGTGATGATATAGCACCCTGTATTCCAAGATGTTGTCGGACTACAACTCCCATCATTCCTGACTACTGGCAAAAATAGCTAGGGAAGATGGTATTTGTAGTCCAACATTTGGGGACGCAAGAACACCAATATAACTAATGAAACAGGAGTTAGCCAAACCATGACACTACGACCATCAGCAGGAGAGTAACTTATTGTATTGATTTATGTGCCAAGAGTCTGTCACCGCTCCCTGTTGCTTGCAGAAGATGGGAAGGAGTGAAAGCTGGGCTTTCTGAAACTTTTCACAAAACTTTTACTATACCAGGCAAAAAAGTGAACCATCGGTGGCATCTTGCTATATAAGAGCTAGTTAGTTTTCCTGTGAGGAGGCTCCTAAGGCATCCTCAATTCACATGAAAAACCCAAGAACATTTCTGCCTCAAGAAGAGCTCTGCTGGATCAGGCCAAATGCCCACCTAGTCATAGAACGGTAGAGTTGGAAGGGACCCCCAAGGGTCATCTAGTCCAACCCCCTGCAAGGCAAGAATCTTTCCAGCCTCTTGTTCTCATTATGGACAACCAGGTGACTGTGGGAATCCCACAAGCTGGACCTGAGTGTAACCACAATCTTCCCACTATACTATACTGCTGCTAAGAGGCTAGATTCCCAGGATACGGCCCTAAAAACACATTATCTGTCTAGCAAGCTTGCTAATGCAAAGCTCGTCTTTGTCCTGATACCACTAGGATGGAAGATTGGAAGCCCCACATAAACCGTCTTGAGATACATCTTGGGCAGAAGGCAAAATATAAAATGTAATGAATCATAACCAAGCAAAGCTGGATGTCTCTTTAACCAGAGAATGACCTAGAACCACGCAACTGCGCCACCTGCTGCCAATGAGAGGCAACACACTTTCAATGCATTTTAATTGATCCCAATATGACGGGAATTCGAAACTCGTTTTGAATGAAAAAGCAACTGCTGCTAAAAAGCTTGCAGGGCACAGTCTTTTTTTCTGGCCAAACTTTAAAACTTCCAAATAAAAGAGCATGCTCTAAACAATCATTAGATTCAGAACAGCAGAAGGAAAGTAACATGCCATCATAAAAAACACCCTATCCTGTGTTTGAAAACTCAAAAAAAAAAGGGAGTGGGGGCTGATTTGTTTCTTGATAAGTAGCTATGTCAGTCTATTACAATACACTCAAAAGTTTCATGGCACCTTAGAAATGAACAACTTACTTATATATACTGTATTTGTTTATCATCTTTCAATATTTTCCCAAAGCAGCATACAATACTGGAGGGGGGAAACCACCTGGGGAAAATCAGCCAAAAACATGTACAACTTGTAACAATATACTATACTGTATAATAATTGTAAGAAACCATAAGAAGCAAGTAATTACTAAGCAAGAAACTATAAAACCATCATATCTATTTCAGCAAGCCAACCAAGTCAGAGAGGAAGGCTGCAATGCTAACCCTATTTACGTGGGAATAAACCCCTACTGCAAATCAGTAAAACTTAGCTTCTGACCCAGACAAGTTAGCATTGCAGCTTATATTAGATATGCACACATCTCTAAAGTGTTGAACACAAACTACCTACATAAAAATGTCCTTAGGAACTGAACTGCTTGAATGAAGTTGCAAGAAAACACCCAACACTTGTATAAAGAGCATTTAGGTTCAATTCCCACCCACCCTGCTTCCCACCCCCTTACTAACTGGCCAGCCAATCAGATCCAGACATGCTTTCCTGCTAATTGGAATGAAGTCAGCCATTGGCCTGTTTGATTCCTGCCTTTCTCCATGGGCGGAGTCTGATACCACGTGGCTATGGAGAGCCAGTGTGGTGTAGTGGTTAAGAGCGGTAGACTCGTAATCTGGTGAACCGGGTTCGCGTCTCCACTCCTCCACATGCAGCTGCTGGGTGACCTTGGGCTAGTCACACTTCTTTGAAGTCTCTCAGCCCCACTCACCTCACAGAGTGTTTGTTGTGGGGGAGGAAGGGAAAGGAGAATGTTAGCCGCTTTGAGACTCCTTCAGGTAGTGATAAAGCGGGATATCAAATCCAAAATCTTCTTCTTCTTGGCAAGAGCTAGGAGGTTAAATGATTTGTTGAGCCATTAAAAGGCCAGGATGAAGCAGCCGTAGTAGCCCTTTAAAGAGATTGTGGATTGAATCCTATGCTAGTCCTACTCAGAGTAGACCCACTGAATTTAAGGGGCATGACTACCTTGAGTTCATTAATTGCAACTAATCACGTCTGTGCAAGACTAGCATTGGAGAAAACCCAACACTGACCATTGGGGGGGGGCATGGGAGGCATTGGTTCTACCTTCCTTATTTCACTCTCCAGCTGTGAGAGGGGACTTTGGGGAATGTAAATACTAACACTGTCAGCTTTGGGTACTACTTTTGGATGTAAAAGTTATTGGATAGCTTTACTTGACCTTTGGGCGATCTTTATGCTCACTTACAATATGACCTACATTAAACTGTTAATTGTTGGTGGGGGTTTTTCTAGTGTTAATGCTGTAGTCATATTATTTTACTTTTTTATTATGGATTGTCACTGTATGGCTGTATTTAGACTTTTTTTTAAAAAATGTGAACGACAGATACATTTGTGTAAAATAGTGTATATAAATAAATTGACTATGACATTGATTCTGTTACTGCTAGCCGTTTTAATCCTAACTGTGGGTTAAACCACAAAGCCTAGGGCTTGCTGATCAGAAGGTCGGCGGTTCGAATCCCAGCGACGGGGTGAGCTTCCGTTGCTCGGTCCCTGCTCCTGCCAACCTAGCAGTTCGAAAGCACGTCAAGTGCAAGTAGATAAATAGGTACTGCTGCAGCGGGAAGGTAAACGGCGTTTCCGTGTGCTGCTCTGGTTCGCCAGAAGCGGCTTTGTCATGCTGGCCACATGACCCAGAAGCTGTACGCCGGCTCCCTCGGCCAATAATGCAAGATGAGCGCCACAACCCCAGAGTGGGTCACGACTGGACCCAATTGTCAGGGGTCCCTTTACCTTTTTATCCACACTACTCAATTATCAATATTCTAAATGGGGGTCACCAACTGGGTGTCTGTAAAGGCCTTCATTAGTGCCTCAGGCCCTGAGCTTTCATTATTACACTTTTTAAAGTACCATATCAGCCCGAATATAAGCCACACCTTTAAATTTCAAGGGGAAAAAATAAAGACAATACCCGAATAAATGTGTCCCTAAGTCGATTTTGGGAAATGTAGTTTCTCCCAAGGGGCGTTTCAATAGTTTCCCTGTGGGCTTCTTGGATGTGGCACCAGAGGGAGGTGGCAAGAGACCTCTTTCTCTTCCCTGCTCCTGTTTTTCCCCAAAATAAGTATGTCAGCAGCAGTAGCCAGGCATGTGGGGCAGGAAAAAGGGGTTTGGAGGGTGAGTGGGTGGGTGGGAAGGAAGGGGGGTATTTGAGAAGCAGGGGGCAGGCAGGGAGGCTTATGGGGAGATAAGGGAGGGAGGCTTGGGGGTTAGGGCTGCTGGTGGCCTCCAGCCCAAATTCAGATTGGCTCAAAAACAAGCCAAGTTATTTTTCACTTTTGCAGTTTGGGGAATAGCATGGCTTATTTCTGATCCAACCCAGTTTGAGGAGGTGGGGGGGTCACCCATCACTGCTTTACAACCTTAGGGCTACATTCACATTGAACAAAGAGATTATCTGTGCCTTTGAAACACGAAAAAATGCTGTGCTTAAAATACTCGTACAGTATTGGCTTCAGGTCAAGTCCCATGGTCTGCAACTGACCTGTGCTTGGGGGGCTACGTGCCATGGCCCACGCTCCCAGTTGCCGGGGGGGGGGGAGAGCTGTGCCGCTTTGCTGGCGGCCTCCCCCCCTCCAATGGCTCAGGGGAGTTTTGGGAGCGGCGGGCAGAGTGCACGCCATGGCCCACGCTCCCGGACTGTTTCCGGGGGGGGGGGGGAGCCGCACTGCTTTGCTGGTGGCGTAAGGTCACGAATATAAGCCCCCCTTTAACTTTTCACTGTCAGAATTTGGGGGGGGGGGGAGTGTGGCTTATATTTGGGCCAATACGGGAAGTTTAGCCCTCCTAGGAAGAGAGATACAAAGCAGGATGTGCAGGCCCCCTTCTAAGCAATTTCTGTGAAATAAGACACCAGGCTGCTCCCACCTGTCAGTGTTTTTAGCCAATGAGTGAAGCCAGATCTGTAATTGATTTGTTTGGACACCTGGCAAAAGGAATCCCTGGGGTCCTAAAGAGCTTGTTTTCCCTTTCCAAAACATTCCGAAATCAAAGCACGGCGTCTGATTGGCTGCATGAAGTACCTGTAGCCAATTGGAAGCCGCGTCGTACATTTGGGTACCAAAGAACATTCGCAGACTGGAACACTCACTTCTGGGTTTGCGGCGTTCGGGAGCCAAAACGTCCAAGTACCAAGGCATTCGACAACCAAGGTACGACTGTATTTTATGTGTGTATATAGTTTTAATTCTATCAATGTTTAATTTTTAAAAAAATTATTGCCCCCTATGTTTTTAGTTATTCTTATTTTCAATTGTAAGCTGCTTTGACTCCCATCAGGGGGGAAAGGCAGGGCATCAACAAATTAATAATAATAACAAGAGATGCAAGTTTGATTGTGCTCCTCAGAGGAAGCACATAAATTAATGTGCACCAATTTATTTGGGATGTTTCAAAGTATACGGTAATTCCATGTGTTCTGCCAACAGTTAACAAGAGATAAAAGAGGACACAATTACAGGAATGTAACAGGATTTATTGTAACAGATTTAAGTCTCCGGAGTGCTGCCATCTTGAACTACATCTTCTGTGACGGCCGGGAAGCAGCAGAGAATCTATTTCAGGACACTGGTCCCCATGGAAGATGGACATGGGAGAGAACTCTTCCCTGGAATGGAGGAAGCCATGCAACTGGGGAGGAAGTAGCACCTGTGCTTCAGGGCTGATGAGGGTTGGTCCACTCCTCCTTCCTTAGTCTCTTTTCTTGTAGTTGTCTATGTTGGCCAGGACCCAGCATGATGGGACCAGGAATACTACGAACAAGGTGGTCAAGCCAATACCCATCTCCTGTACAAGAGAAGACAAAAGTAGCAGTGCTCAGCCCTGAGACTGGAGGATCAGCAGCAAGCAGACGCCCCAGGGCTAGATCTAATCCTCTAATCAGGGGTGTCAAACTCCGGCCCTCCAGATGTTTTGAGACTACAATTCCCATCATCCCTAACCACTGGTCCTGTTAGCTAGGGCTGATGGGAATTGTAGTTCCAAAACATCTGGAGGGCCGGAGTTTGACACCCCTGCGAAATGCTAGCACTAGAGACAAGAGTGTCTAGTGACGATTTGCATATTCAAAGAAACCACAGCTGAAGCTACTACATGTGAAAACACTACAGTACTCTAATGCTTAAAAACAAATTTTAAAAAATCAGACATGGCTGTTCACATCTCCAGCTACAAGACACCACTGAGAGTTGACAGAGAACATCAGCTAAACACAGGAAGCAAGAGATTACTGGATTACTTGGTAGGCCCAAAAGGCTCTCTGTAACAAATGACATCTATAAAAGCTCTGTGTTATATGCATTATGCAAACATTCCCACCAGAAGCCCTCTCCTCACACCAACCATCCTTTAGGTGCCCAGGTACTCACAACCTGCCTGCACTGCAGTCCACAAGGGACGTCTGTCCTCACTCGCCCTCGAAAATTCTTGTCCAACTCCTTCCTAGCAGCAAGCTTGTTACCCATCATACCACCGAACCAATCACGTTTCAATGACCAATCTTTCAATTACCACGACTATTTAAAGGGGCACGATAACTGCTTGAGATGTGCAGCACAGTAAGGGCCTGCCCTACGCTGAATACCAGCCACACGTCTAACGTGTCTGCATCCCACCCACCCACCTCCTTTTTTGAACAGCACAAGATCAGCTCCCCAACTGCACACTAATCCAAATATCATTTTATTTGGAATAATTTATGATTTACGTAACCCATTTCCATGAGCAACGGTGGTGCTTTTTTCTGGGAAGCTTTTCCTCCTGGTTCTGTATTTCTGTTACATTCTCTCGTCTCCAATCAAAATATTTTAAAGCGGAATCCTCCTCCTCCCCTGAACCCTCCCCGGCGCCCCCTTACCACGGGCCCTACAGGATCCTTGGGGGGCTTAGCAGTGATGCCTCTGACAGGCTGGGAAGCCAGGCTGGGCAGCCTGAGCGCCGCTCTTCTCAGCAACTGCAGGGACATGATGAAGCCGAGAGATGCAACCGTCCTCCTCTCCTCAGGTACGAAGCAAGAACAAGATGGCGGCTGACCATAGAGCTCTAACAGGAGCCGGGACTTCCGTTATAAACGAGTTCGGCAGCCGCCGTTGGCCAACGTAATGATTCCATAGAGGAAAAAATAGAGCGGCTCACAGTCAGAGCCCCGAACTTCCGGGAGGGGAGGAACGCCGCCATCTTGGCTTATATGGAATGGCGCCGCTCTATTCCTTGGCCCCTCTGTGGTGAAATGCGCCGCCCCACCCCCTCCCCGCTCATGTGCTTTGGAATCTGAAAAAAATCAGCTCTGATGGCGGTGTGACTCTAGAATACATCTCTATCGTATACATCTCTATGGAAAACCCTCCCCTCCCAGCATACCGGAAGTGTCGTTAGCATCGCGTTAGTATTGCGCCCTCTTGCAGTCAAGTTAGAAAGTGCGGAAGGGGCGGGGGAACGGCTTCAGAAAAGGGCAGCCAGAAAGGCGACGTCAAGTTACGTAGGAAGTGGCGCGAGATCTACGAAGTAGAGAGTTTTGCTAAGAGTAATTGTGTCTTAACCGATCTCCTGCGGTGGTCGCTGGCTTTCCATGTCTTCCCATAATGCACTGCTTCGGTTGCCATTCTAAGCCTTGTCTACAATACTGTACACTTAATTGCATATTCTTATTCGTTTATTTTCTCAAGTATATATCCCTGCTTTTAGTAGCACCTTAGAGACCAACTAAGTTTGTTCTTGGTATAAGCTTTCGTGTGCATGCACACTTCTTCAGCTATATTCGTGCATGCACACGAAAGCTTATACCAAGAACAAACTTAGTTGGTCTCTAAGGTGCTACTGGACACTTAAATATATATATATATTTATATATCCCTGATTTGAGATTCCTGCATTGCAGGGAGATGGACTAGATGGTCCTTGGGGTCCCTTTCAAATCTACAGGTCTATGGTTCAGGGGCAGAGCACTTGCTTTGTACACAAAAACTCCCGATTGAGCCTCTGTCGTTTCCTGTTCGGGCGAGGAGAGACACCTGTTGACACAGCTGCTGCCAGTCAGTGTGGACGCTGCTGAACTGGGTGGAGCATTTATTTGATTCACTTTAAGTCAGTTTCCTTTGTTCCTACTTAATGCAGTCCTTCATTCAGAACCATGAGGACTGGACTCTTAGTTTTTCTTTTTAGGGGAACGACTGGAGCTCAGTGGTTTGCATGTTGGGCATCTCCAGGCAGGGGTTGGGAAAGTTTTCTGCTCTATAACTCTGGTAAGTTACAGCCACCTGTCAACGATACAGAGCTAGCAGTGCCAAAGTGACCTCCCTGGGGTACCAAGCCTGGGCAGTATGTATGGAGGGCCTGGGCTGCCCGGATGACAAGATCCCCCCTCTCAGCCTCACATGTGATCCAAAGGAAAGGAAAGCAATACATTTGGCACCAGCTTAGCTGCAGGAGTTGCTGGAAGAAGGCATCCAAGGTACCATCCTAGGAACTTCACTCCAGATTTGTGTAGGGTTCACCTTCTTAGCCTTTTCTTCTCCTGAAAATACCCTGCAAGGCTGCAGAGGTTTAAGATCAAAGCTTTCCTTCTCCTAGAATGGGCTTCCTTCCCATGTTGACGAGCCCCATCTGCCTCTCACTTCCCTCTACAGCACATGCAGAAACCGCTTTCTTGACCATGGGACCCACCTTCAGCCTCGCCCGCTCAATCTGCCAACGCCTGTCTTCACATGCCAGGGAAGTCCCTAACTCACCGAGGGTTTGTGACCCACTGGCTACCCTCACCAGGTTTAGCCAGCCAGTCAAAGCTGTTCTGGGGTGTGGCCACTGTTGCATGCTGACAGCTTCTAGGAGCCACAGGTGAGAACCGAGTGCAGAGTGAGGACCAAAGGTGGACAAACTACCCCAGAAGGAGCACGACTGTCTCCCACCAGAGGCACTCCTCCTCCCCTAACACCCCATACACCCCTAGGACAAGACATTATTCTTAACAGACAATGGTGCTTCAGCTTGGTGGTGGAGCAGATGCCTTACATGGGTCTCCAGGAAAAACCGGGAATGTCTCCTGCCTCAAACCTTGGAGAGCTGCTGCCAGTCAGTGTAGACAATACAGGTCTAGATGGACCAGTTCTCACCTGAGCAGGCTCCCAGCCCATGCACACATTGGGTTAGGATTTTGCATTGAGCACAATTTGCCGAAAGCCTGACCTTGTCCATAGCGCTGTTTCACGAAGCAAGCATGGAGATTCCCTTCTTTGACTGGCCCCCACCCAGACCCTGCTCCATCCTTCCCAGCCATAGATGGGAATCAAGGTGCCACTTTCCCACACAAACTTTCCCACATAAGGGCTGGATGGATCTCACTTAGCTATTCCTGGCTCATCCTCCGCGGTTGGTTTCAGCAGGATGCTCCAGGCAGCTCCTTGACTTTTCGCCCTCGGCCACTTGCTCTCTGTCCGTCTCCCACCTCCCTCTCCACCTTATGCTGGAAGCACCGCGGGGGGGACTTGATTCGCTTCAACCCCTTTACGTGAGGACAAACAAGGAGGACCCTGTGGATAGGAATGGGTGGATCTGTTAATTCTGGATTCTGTTTCTCATTTCTCCACTCTCGAGTCCTGTTCTCCACATTTCCACATCAGTTTGCGCGTTTCTTAAAGACAAGTCCTCGTGAAAACCTGGCAGCATTTTAGTGTGGATTTCTCCTCTCTTGCTTTGGCGTTTTGCCCAATATATACCTTTCTGGCAAAGCAATTTCCGCTTTTAATGCACTTTTCACTAATATATGCACTTGGCTAGGCTGCAGAAATGCATTGCAAAATTCTGGGAAATGCAGATTTCGGAGGGTGCCTTATTGCAAGCCATGCTCTCTCTGTTTCTCTCTCTCTCTCTCGCACACAGTATTTCGGGAGCAGAGAGGACAACCAGATTCACTGCATCCCCTTTCTTTGGGGGGCAATGGAGGACCCTGAGGCCAAGAACACACGTTCCTTGGCACTGCCCAGCGGACATGGTACTGGAACTTATCCATGTAAACACAGCTTGCATCGTGAGCCCTCGGCTTCTGGTGGTGGCATCCCTTGGGCTGCCTTCTCACTCGCAACCCCCCCCCCCAATTTGCTCTTTTAAAAAATGCTGGAGCAGCAGAAGCCCGGGCCAGCTGACTAGCAGAGGCCTCCCTTGGTGAAAGGAGGAGGATTAGCAGCTTTGTAGAGGCCTCCGGTTATCCTCAGTCAATGCCACTCAAACGGCAGGAGGGGAGATCCACCTCTGCAGTCTGGAGCGAAGGAGTTCAGAGGATGCACTCAGCATTAGGCATGCAGGTAGGAACATAGGAATCTACCTTATGCTGAGTCAGACCAGTATAGCTCAGAATTATCTGTACTCATGGATTGGGAGTTTCGGGCAGCCCTACCTGGAGATGTCATTGCGGAATGAACCCCTATTCTCCGCACAGAGCTACAATTCCCCAAAGTTTCCTATGAAGACAGGTTGAATGCTAAAGCACTCTGGGAATTATATCTCTCTGTGAATAGGAATAGGGGGTCTTCTCTAACTACTTTCAGCACTCCTAACAAACTACAGTTCCCAGAATTATCGGGGGGAGGGGGACACACCCAGATTGTTTAAAGTGCTTTAAAACCTTTTCCGCCCCCCCCTCTCTTTGGAGAGGAGGTAGAGAGCTGCTTCTGGCCCACAGGCCACGGGTTGCCCACTTGCATCTAAAAATAAGACCCCTGAGCAAATTGCCTCCATCTCTCGCAATCCGAAGGCAGCACATGGATCTTTGCAGATTGCTCTGAATGCAAATGAATTCCCAGGTCTGTGTGTCACAGCCGTAAATGGCTGGGGAATGGCTTTTGCCATGGTTACTGCAAGCAGGGGGTCTGGACTGTCCCCCCCCGTCCCCCCCACTCTTGGCCTTGCAAGTGTCTGCAAAACAGAGATGGGAGAAGCAGAGAGGCCAGACTGGTAAGGGGTGGGAGGTAAGCAGGTGTGGTCTGGCTTCCCCCAGCAGCTGAGCCATAAATGCCCATGAAAGGCACAAGTGACAGGTGGCCTGGAATGTGTCCAAATATGGAATGTATGAAACGTCCCTTTCAACCCCTGCGGGGGAAGGAGGCAGAGGGTGAGAGAGGCCGCTGGGAGCAGAGGGGAGGGGAGGAGTAAGGCCGGTGGGAGTTTAGGGGTATAAAGGACTGAACCCTGCGAGCGAAGCCTGACTGCTCTTTGCTTCCTTTCTCTGGGCTGCTGCAGGAACTGGTGAGTACCCCCAGACTGTAAGCTCTTTGGGGCAGAGACTCCAGCTGTGTATACAGCATACATTTAAAGCGTGTTCCTCCTCCCCGCCTTGCAAAGAATCCTGGGAATTGTCGTCTACCCCTGCACAGAGCTACAATTCCCAGCACCCTTAACAAACCACAGTTCCCAGGCTTATTGGGGTGTGTGGAGAAATATGCTTTAAATCTATGGTGTGTACGCAGGGCTGGGTGAGACAGAACTGCTTGTAGGAAGTTCGGAAACTGCTTTATGTTGAGTCCATGTGTCTCAGAAGTGTCCATACTGCCTGGCAGTGGCTCTCCAGGATTTCAGGCAGGGGTCTCCCCCTGCCTTACCTGGATATGCTGGGGATTGGAAGTGAGACCTTCTACATGCAAGGCAGATGCTCTGTGACTGAACCAAGGGCCTTGCTCCCCTGGAAAGCCACTGCCAGTCACAGTGAAAAGGAACAATAGGCCAGGTATGGTCACCTCTACAAAGGGCAATGCGGACCTGGGAAAATGGCAACTAAAAGGGCAAAAACTCCGAGCATCATTCCCCATGATAATTTTTTAGTTAGTTTTTTTTGGGGGGGGATGCAAGTTAAGGGAGTATACGGCTGAGAGGTGTATACGATTATGCATGGTGGGTAGACGTTGTAGAGGGGGATGTTTTTCTGCGTCTCTTAAGACACGCTTACAACTCGTGGGCATCCCATGACTCTGAATGTTGGCAGATTCGGGGCAGGCAAAAGGAAGGACTTATCCACACGCTGCGCAGTTCAACTGTGGAATTTGCTCCCCCAAGGGACAGTGATGGCCACCAATGACTGGAGAAGGATGCTAATGGCCTCTGAATGCCAACTCCTGGGAATTTCAAGCAGGGAGAGAGAGCTTGGGTCCTCTTTGCAAGTTTCCCAAAGGCATCTCTGCTTTGGCTGCGAGAACAGAATGCTGGACTTTGTGGGTCTTTGGCCTGATCCAGCAGCCAGGCTCTTCTGTTCTTCACATTCAATGCATGGCATCTCCTGTTGAAAGGATCCCAGCGGAAAACCTCCGCCTAAGGCCGTGGTGAGCTGCCAGCAGCAGGAATAGGCAGCATTGCTCTAGTCTAGAATTTGGAACCAACTTTCTCCCGTCGCCGCCACTGATTGCAGCTACAGCTGTCTGGCGTGTACGCTTAAAATGTTTGCTTTCTGCCAAGCGGAAAGCTGAGGAAGCTTTCTATTTGGAAATGCAATCTGCATGCGTCCCGGACTGGAAAGTATCCAGATCGATTCTAGCTTTTCTGGGTTTTACCATTGTAGGGGAAACTCTATGGGCTGTCTCCAATGTTTGTCCTACTCAGAGTAGACCCATTGAAATTCATCAGCATGGCTAAGGGCTTATCCGCACTTCCTCTTGTCCTGCTGCTCCTCCCTGCCCCCCCTCCCAAGCTGCAATTCGGATTTCCCCCAGATTGCTATTTCCCCCGATCTATCGCTAAAGAGATACGCGGGTGGTGCTGTGGGTTAAACCACAGAGCCTAGAGCTTGTTGATCGGAAGGTTGGTGGTTCGAATCCCTGCGACGGGGTGAGCTCCCATTGCTTGGTCCCAGCTCCTGCCAACCTAGCAGTTCGAAAGCACGTCAAAGTGCAAGTAGATAAATAGGTACCGCTCCAGCGGGAAGGTAAACGGCGTTTCCGTGCGCTGCTCTGGTTCGCCAGAAGCGGCTTAGTCATGCTGGCCACATGACCCAGAAGCTGTCTGTGGACAAATGCCGGCTCCCTCGGCCTATAGAGCAAGATGAGCATGCAACCCCAGAGTCGTCCGCAACTGGACCTAATGGTCAGAGGTACCTTTACCTTTATCACTAAAGAGCAGCTTTTCCCTTGGAAAGGAGTGGGGCAAGGGGGGGGACCCATGCTTTCTAGGCAGGACACCAGCGGAAGTGTGGATGAGCTCTAACTTAGGTCCATTGATTTTAATAGGTCTACTCAAAGTAGAATTTAGTTGGTTCATACCCTATGAGTTTATTCTACAAGAGGGAGGAAAACCAGGGCAAACAACCCCTTTCCCCTTCCTGAATCCTAAAGTTCACGCAGGAGAAAAGGAATCAGATGGAATCTAGAAGGGATTTCCAACCAGTGATGTGTTCACTAATTTGCTAGACTGCGATTTTTAAAAATATTTGAATGACGTGTGTTCTCAGCGACCGTGTTTTATGTTTAATGTGCCGTGTTTAATGGCCTGCCATTAAGTTTGGGCCCTGAAATCTCAGGGTATGGGATGCCCTAGACCTGGCAACACTTGCCCCACATGGATATGGCACAGAAGGACTGCTGTCAGGGGGAGAAAAGAGGACCAGAGGAGGTCCGTGTGGGTCACTTCCAGAATGTAACCCTCGCCACCCATCTCTCATCCCTTAGTGAGCCAGCACCATGTGTGATGACGAGGAGACAACTGCCTTGGTGTGCGACAACGGCTCCGGTTTGGTGAAGGCCGGCTTTGCCGGGGACGATGCTCCCCGCGCTGTCTTCCCCTCCATCGTTGGGCGCCCAAGACACCAGGTAAGGAAGCTGTGGCTGCAAGGCTCTGTTTGGTCTCCACTTGCACTATTCATTTAAAGCAGACCCCCCCCCCCACTTTAAAAAAACACAACTTCCCCGCAATAATCCCGGGGAATTCAGTTTGTGAAGGGTGCTGAGAATTGTTAGGAGAGACTACAATTCCCAGAGCTCCCTGTGAGGAGGGATTGGCTGTTAAACCGCTCTGGGAATGGTAGCTTATTGTGGCATTCATGGTGATTTGTGCCTATGCTGTTATCAGGGCGGCTATATAAACGATCTTGCTTTCAATCGTGTTTGTGCTTGCCAAAGTTTTGGGGGAAGCCACACTGCTTTGTTTCCAATCAATACACGTCCTGTAACTTCCCCCTGCAATCCTGTATCTTTTTGTATCACAAAATGTACTGCGGGGAATTGTTGTTTTCCTCTCACTTTCGTTGTGCCTCTCCACGTAGCAATAGCGTGTTTTCGTTGGCCAGAGTGGTTTAACAACCAATCCTCCTTTTCCAGGGAGCTCTGGGAACTGTAGCTCTGGGAGGAGAGTAGAGAACTCTAGAACTCCCAGGTTTCTTTGGGGCTCGAAGCCATGACCGTTGAAAGTGATGTGGTGCTGCCTTCTCTGCTGCTCCCTAGGGCAGGAGTGAAGTTTCCGGACAGGAAAAGAAGTGCTGTTTCACACGCCACAGAGGAGGCAGTGATAGCCACTGCTTTAGCTGGCTTTAAAAGAGGACTAGGCAGATTCATTAGAGGGACGTGGGTGGCGCTGTGGGTTAAACCACGGAGCCTAGGGCTTGTTGATCAGAAGGTTGGCGGTTCGAATCCCCGCGACGGGGTAAGCTCCCGTTGCTCGGTCCCCTGCCAACCTAGCAATTCGAAAGCACGTCAAAGTGCAAGTAGATAAATAGGAACCGCTCCGGCGGGAAGGTAAACGGCGTTTCCATGCGCTGCTCTGGTTCGCCAGAAGAGGCTTAGTCATGCTGGCCACATGACCCGGAAGCTGTATGCTGGCTCCCTCGGCCAATAAAGTGAGATGAGCGCCACAACCCCAGAGTCGGACACGACTGGACCTAATGGTCAGGGGTCCCTTTACCTTTAGGCAGATTCATGGAGGGTAACACAAGCGAGGGCTCCTAACCACAATGGCTGTATTCTTCCTCCACGGTTAGGGGTCTCCTTAGCACCCTTAAGAAGCTGCAGCTCCCAAGGTTCTTTGGAGGAATCCATGACTCTTAACTGGTATCTTAATGCCTTAAATATACGGTGTGAATGTGGCCCTTGAGGCAACATTGCAGACCAACTAATAAAAGCCGAATGATGTGCGGGTGGTTGAGTAGAAAAACACCGCCGCTAATTTTAGAGAGCTTCAGAATGCACCTGCAAACCCGCCCACCCCACCCCGGTCTGGAGGGAGCCACCCTAAGGAGAGAGCAAGGATGCAGGTGGCCTTCCCTTTGGAGCCCTCCACCTCCAGCCATGTATATGACCTTACAGGCGGCCTGTCGGAGATCACCCCCAGAACAGCAGGGGTCTCCCTGACAAATTCCAACCCAGGCAATTAAGAGATAATTTGCCTCTTGGCTTTCCAATGGGATCTGGTTTCCTCCTGGGGTGAAGCTATGCTCTTTAACAGCTGCTAGGCCAAAGCTTAGAAGGCAAAGAGCATTTGGGTACCAGGGCACAATTGTCAATGGCAAGGGGAGAAGGGGAGCCTGTCATGCCCTCCAACATATCTCCAATGAAAATAGGGATGTCCTATTCAATAATAATAATAATAATTTTATTATTTATACCCCGCCCATCTGACAGGGTTGCACTCTGGTGGCTTCCTATATATATATATAACTTAATAAAACATTAAACAGTTTTTAAAAAACCTTCCCTATACAGGGCTGCCTTCAGATGTCTTCTAAAGGTTGTATAGTTACTTATCTCCTTGGCTTGGGGAGTCGCATAACTCAATCCCCTCCAACATTTACCCAATGAAAATAGGGACGTCCTAAGGAAAAGCTGGACATTCCGGGATCAAATCAGAAACCAGGACGGCTTCTGTAAATGCAAGACTGTCCTTGGAAAATAGGGACACTTGGAGAGTCTGGTCTCTCTCTGTCTCTCTCTCTCTCTCTCTGTCTCTCTCTCTCTCTCTCTCTCTCTCACACACACACACACAGAGAGAGAGAGAGAGAGAGAGAGAGAGAGAGAGAGGATGCTTCAAGTTTCAGACACTATGTTTATTGAGCCTACATCCCGATTTGCCTTGTACAAAGTTCGTGGGGAGGTGTATTTTGGTAGAAAGGTGTGGTATAAATTCTAACAATAACTAACAATAATAATTTCAATATTTTAATTATCATCGAGTAACAAGGAGTTATTCGGCTGAATATGAGTGTAAGAAAAAGGACAAGAAATTATCAGTTTTTAAACTTTTACTGTCATCCTAATCTTAGCTGTATAATTTACTGCTGTTGCAGTAGGAACATAGAGACAAAGTAAGTTGCCTTCTACAGAGCCAGACAGTTGGTCTATAATATAAACAGTTGTCTATATTGGTTGGTAGCAACTTTCCAGAGTTTTCGGCAAGCAGTCTTTCCCGGCTCTGTCTGGAGATGCCACAGGGGAGTGAACTTGGGACCTTCTGCATGCCAAGCAGATGTTCTGCCCCTGAGCTACAGCCCTTATTATTGCCCTAGAGGGGACAAGGCAGTACTCGGGTTTGCTACCCAAATGACTTGGCCGGCCTTGAATACTCTGTACCCTTTTGGGCACCATTCCCTGCTCCCTTTAAGGGGATGATTGGGAGAACAGAATCCAGATTGGAGGGCAGTGTTTCTAACACCCCCCTTTAAAAAACCCTGTGTCTATTTTACTTGAAATTAAGCATGGGGAGGACCAGCTGTGGTGGCCAGTACCCACTGGGGCTGGAGGGCAGGGAGCCCAACAGTGGCTGGAGCCAGAGCCAATGGCAGACGGAGCCAATTAATTCTGGTTTTGCCTCCATCCTCCTCCATCCTCCTCCCCACTGCTGCATTCTACAAGGGCCGCCCCCTGGACAGGACAGGTGAGGGCTGGACCTAAGGCAGGCTGGTTTGGCAACGGTCTGGCCCTCCCTAAAGGACCACCCTCTCCTGAGTCCCTGCTCTCGCTTGCTTCCAGGGCGTCATGGTGGGCATGGGTCAGAAAGACTCCTACGTGGGAGACGAGGCCCAGAGCAAGAGAGGCATCCTGACCCTGAAATACCCCATCGAGCACGGCATCATCACCAACTGGGACGACATGGAGAAGATATGGCACCACACTTTCTATAACGAGCTGCGCGTGGCCCCCGAGGAGCACCCCACCCTGCTCACCGAGGCCCCCCTCAACCCCAAAGCCAACCGGGAGAAGATGACCCAGATTATGTTTGAAACCTTCAACGTGCCTGCCATGTATGTGGCCATTCAGGCAGTGCTGTCCCTCTATGCTTCTGGCCGTACCACTGGTAAGGTGTGTGTGTGTGTGTGTGTGTGTGTGTGTGTGTGTGCGTGCGTGCTGGGGGGGCCCGAAATCAGCAAAATTGTTGGTTGACCCCCCTTGAGACAAAGAGGCAGGGGTAAACATGTTTTAAATGGATTAATAAATGGAATGAACTTGCCAGCTGCTTCCAGACCAGCTGTTTATTAAGCACTAGGTAGCTCAGTTGGGACGCAAGTGGCGCTGTGGTCTAAACCACAGAGCCTAGGGCTTGCTGATCGGAAGGTCGGCGGTTCGAATCCCCGCGAAGGGGTGAGCTCCCGTTGCTCGGTCCCAGCTCCTGCCCACCTAGCAGTTCGAAAGCACGTCAAAGTGCAAGTAGATAAATAGGTACCGCTCTGGCGGGAAGGCAAACGGCGTTTCCGTGCGCTGCTCTGGTCCGCCAGAAGCGGCTTAGTCATGCTGGCTACATGACCCAGAAGCTGTCTGCAGACAAGCGCCGGCTCCCTCGGCCTATAGAGCGAGATGAGCGCCGCAACCCCAGAGTCGTCCGCGACTGGACCTAACGGTCAGGGGTACCTTTACCTTTACGCTCAGTTGGTTAGAGCGTGGTGCTGATAACGCCAAGGTTGCAGGTTCGATCTCCGTATGGGACAGCTGCATATTCCTGTATTGGAGAGGGCTGGATGAGATGACCCTCTGGGTCCCTTCCAACTCTATGATTCTGTGACTCATTCATCCTGACTTGTTTGCAGGGAGATTGTGGGCTGTTTAATGAGCAATTTACATTTGTTGCTCCTCTTGCTTTCCCCTCACATTCATTCCTCGCCCCGGCCCCTTTTGCCTCTGGCCCCAAGACCTCCAGAAAGGAATGTGGTCCTCAGACTGAAAATGGTTCCCCACCTCTATGCTAGGGCAGGGGTCGCCAAACTTTTAGGACCAGCGGGTACATTTCATTTGTGCCAGTCACAAAACAGTAGCTACTATGCGGGGGTGGGGTGGGGGGTATAACACAAAATGGCTGCCATGGAGAGTGTGCCATAACACAAAATTAGAGAGAGCGCTACCCCTGGCAACCATGAGAAGTCAGCTATGCCCTGCTGGTCCTGATTCTGGAGCTTCACGCAGTATTGAGTTTACACACAAACACACACACAGTGCTGCTGTTTCTGTCTAACAGGAACATGGAGCATTCCTCAGTACCGGGGGAAATATACAAGGTGACCACACCACTCTTGTTTCTTATAAAATGCTTGTTGTTGTTGTTGTTGTTGTTTAGTCATGTCCGACTCTTCGTGACCCCATGGACCAGAGCACGCCAGGCACTCCTGTCTTCCACTGCCTCCTGCAGTTTGCTCAGACTCATGTTGGTAGCTTCGAGAACACTGTCCAACCATCTTGTCCTCTGTCGCCCCCTTCTCCTTGTGCCCTCCATCTTTCCCAACATCAGGGTCTTTTCCAGAGAGTCTTATCTTCTCATGAGGTGGCCAAAGTACTGGAGCCTCAGCTTCAGAATCTGTCCTTCCAGTGAGCACTCAGGGCTGATTTCTTTAAGAATGGATAGGTTTGATCTTCTTGCAGTCCATGGGACTCTCAAGAGTCTCCTCCAGCACTATAATTCAAAAGCATCACTTCTTCGGTGATCAGCCTTCTTTATGGTCCAGCTCTCACTTCCATACATCACTACTGGGAAAACCATAGCTTTAACTATACGGACCTTTGTTGGCAAGGTGATGTCTTTGCTTTTTAAGATGCTGTCTAGGTTTGTCATTGCTTTTCTCCCAAGAAGCAGGCGTCTTTTAATTTCGTGGCTGCTGTCACCATCTGCAGTGATCATGGAGCCCAAGAAAGTAAGATCTCTCACTGCCTCCATTTCTTCCCCTTCTATTTGCCAGGAGGTGATGGGACCATAAAATGCTTAGAAGGCATATTTGTCCCCTTTATTTCTAGGAGGGCAAGAAAGCAAGAAACCATGGTTCTTGTGTGGGTGGCTGGGTTGGCAACCCCTGCTCTAAAGTATTGTGGCAAATGTTAACTGGCAGCTATCTGGCATGCATTCACTACATAAGGCCAGCCAGGATAAAAGCCCCCACCCACCCCCAGCCAAGATGTCTTGTGGGACACCTAGCAGTTTTCTCTCTCTGCAGCTCTCTACCAACTCAGTTCTCCTCTTCTGTAGGAATTGTACTGGATTCTGGAGATGGCGTGACCCACAACGTCCCCATCTATGAGGGCTACGCCTTGCCCCATGCCATACAGCGCTTGGATCTGGCCGGCCGCGACCTCACCGACTACCTGATGAAGATCCTAACTGAGCGTGGCTATTCCTTCGTCACCACTGGTAAGCGAACTGCTACGTGGTATGCTTTAATTCTGCAGCCAATATCTGCTTGAGTCTACTCCCCGCACCGGCCAAGAGCATTCTTCATGCCATTTGAAAACAAACACTGAATGCTTTAACTCTGACCCCATGTGCGCTAAACATTTAGAGCAGTATCATACCGCTTTGAAGAAGAAGAGTTTGGATTTGATATCCCGCTTTATCACTACCCGAAGGAGTCTCAAAGCGGCTCACATTCTCCTTTCCCTTCCTCCCCCACAACAAACACTCTGTGAGGTGAGTGGGGCTGAGAGACTTCAAAGAAGTGTGACTAGCCCAAGGTCACCCAGCAGCTGCATGTGGAGGAGCGGAGACGCGAACCTGGTTCACCAGATTACGAGTCCACCACTCTCAACCACTACACCACACTGGTTCACAATCATGGTTTCACCCAAAGAATCCTGGGAGGTGTAGTTTGTTAAGGATGCTGAGAGTTGTTAGGAGACCCCTATCGCCCTCACAGAGCTACAGTTCCCAGAGTGGTTTAAACAGCCAATCCCTCCTCCCAGGGAACCCTGGGAATTGTAGCTCTCCGAGAGGAACAAGAATATCATTAATTGAAAAAGATGTTTAAAATAACATTTGTAAAAAAAAAACACGCAGAACTTTTCCTTTTTGGGGAATTATAGAGACAGAACTATATAGAATTTTATTCATGTATGCGACTATGGCGGCAAGAATGTTACTTGCCCAAAAATTGAAAGAAGAATTCATCCCAGCAAATGAAGAATGGATACAAAAACTTACGGAATATGCAAAAATGGCGAAACTTAACAGAAAAATAAAATAAAAACAAGTTAACAAACTTTTTATAAAAGAACGGAAATGGTTTATGGAATATTTACAAACAAACTGTAAACAGATAAGAACATTGGCTAGGATTGTTGTAATAACCTGCATGTTTATAAGAGTATATCTTTAAAGTACATGAATAAATGAGCAAATTAAGTTAATTTGGATATGCAGAAAATATTAAAAAATAAATTTAAGGAATCGCAGGAAGAGGGGGAAGGAAGTCAAGCTTTGAAATGTTAAAATGATTGTAAAATTATTGAAATGTATAAAACTGAAAATCATAAAAAGGAATCTCCTGGCGCTTCTCAGTACCCATAACAAACTGCAGCTCCCAGGGTTCTTTGTGGTGGGGCCACAACTGTTCAAAGTGGTATGATAGTGCTTTAAATCTTGAGTGCAGATGGAGCCTACAGCCGAGCGACAGATCCAGTTCTTCCAAGCTGTGGGCTTCCTCTAACGGATCAAATCCTTCCTGCCTCCCCGCAGCCGAACGGGAGATTGTGCGCGACATCAAGGAGAAGCTGGGCTACGTGGCTTTGGACTTTGAGAACGAGATGGCCACCGCCGCTTCCTCCTCCTCCCTGGAGAAGAGCTACGAGCTGCCCGATGGACAAGTCATCACCATTGGCAACGAGCGTTTCCGGTGCCCAGAGACCCTCTTCCAACCCTCGTTTATCGGTGAGAAATAATAATAATAATAATAATAATAATAATAATAATAATAATAATAATAATTTATTATTTATACCCCGCCCATCTGGCTGGGTCTCCCCAGCCACTCTGGGCGGCTTCCAAAAGAACATTAAAATACAATAATCTATTAAACATTAAAAGCCTCCTTAAACAGGGCTGCCTTCAGATGTCTTCTAAAGGTCTGGTAGTTGTTGTTCTCTTTGACATCTGGTGGGAGGGCGTTCCACAGGGCGGGTGCCACTACCGAGAAGGCCCTCTGCCTGGTTCCCTGTAACTTGGCTTCTCGTAATGAGGGAACCGCCAGAAGACCCTCGGCACTGGACCTCAGTGTCCGGGCAGAATGATGGGGGTGGAGACGCTCCTTCAGGTATACTGGACCGAAGCCATTTAGACCGGGAGCACAGGAGACCTCCCTAGCGGAGACTGCTGCCCCACAGCTCCTATTACGCCAAACCATTGGCTCTGGTGGCTGTGGCTGAAGGGCGTTGGGGGTCTAACACCCCCATTGTTCTCCACCCCCATCGTTCAGCCCGGACACTGAGATCCAGCACCGAGGGCCTTCTGGCGGTTCCCTCATTGCGAGAAGTGAGGTTACAGGGAACCAGACAGAGGGCCTTCTCGGTAGTGGCGCCCTCCCTGTGGAACGCCCTTCCAGCAGATGTCAAGGAAATAAGCAGCTATCCTATTTTTAAAAGACATCTTAAGGCAGCCCTGTTTAGGGAAGTTTTTAATATTTAATGCTGTATTGTTTTAACATTTGACTGGAAACCGCCCAGAGTGGCTGAGGAAACTCGGCCAGATGGGCGGGGTAAAAATAATAAATTATTATATTATTATTATCTAACAGCATTTGGAGGGCCCACAGACTGACCCAACCATGTATTAGAAGACCTTTTCCATGGGGCTTACAGGTGGGGCAGGGTAATCTGCAACTGGTGGGCTTGTTCTGGAAGAGTGAGGGGTTTGGAGTACCTGAGAAGTCAGCTGCGGCCATAGGTGAGGGATGGGGAGCTTCTGCAAATGTCATCAAGTGGAGGCTTGCTGGCCGGGGCGGCAATTGAGAGATGTGTGAGGGGTTAAGGCATGTCAGTGGCAAAAAGGTCAGTCTTCTCCTTTGAGACTGCTCAGAAATCTCACACTGGTTTTACTGATGGCGAAAACCTTTACTGACACACGTCAGGAAGTGCAGGGAGCCCAGGGTGGGCGTCTCGATGATACCAGCCTTGACCAGAGAGAGGGGTATCAGGTAGACACATTCCACTTACGGATTAGGGCCGAGGCTTTGGCAGTGGGTGGAGAGGAACAGCTGGTCGCGCCAGGACAGGGCTCTTCGATGCTCTTTTTTCTACCCCAAAAATAGGCAGGGAAGCGGCAAAATTCCAGGATAGTATCCTCCTTCTCCTAAATGGAGGGGGAAGCATGACCTCCTGCTAAGCAGCTGCTGTAACTTGAGGCCATCAGAAAATCCCTTGACTTTTGCCCTTGGTGAAGGATTCTTCTCTGTGGTTCTCCTCGCTTTAAAAGATCTCCCAGCCACGGGTGGAGGGGCCACCCTTCTTTCTTCACACTCCTTCCGGCATTGCAACACCAGGTGCAGAAGAGATTGCAGGATGTACCCGGGACTGGCATGACAAAGAATAATAATAATAATAATATGTTTTTTATTTATTTATACCCTGCCCATCTGGCCGGGTCCCCCCAGCCACTCTGGGCGGCCTCCAACAGACACCAAAATACATTAAAATATCACAAATTAAAAACTTCCCTAAATAGGGCTGCCTTGAGGTATTTTCTGAATGTCAGATAGTTGTTTATCGCTCTGACCTCTGATGGGAGGGCGTTCCACAGGGCGGGTGCCACCACCGAGAAGGCCCTCTGCCTGGTTCCCTGTAGCTTCGCTTCTTGCAGCGAGGGAACCGCCAGAAGGCCCTCGGCGCTGGATCTCAGTGTCCGGGCTGAACGGTGGGGGTGGAGACGCTCCTTCAGGTATACAGGACCGAGGCCGTTTAGGGCTTTCAAGGTCAGCACCAACACTTTGAATTGTGCTCGGAAACGTACTGGGAACCAATGTAGATCTCTCAGGACCGGTGTTATGTGGTCCCAGCGGCCACTCCCAGTATGGGCTGTTTCACCTTATTAAAATCAAATCTGGGAGTTACTGTGTTCTGTCTCTAGCCCTAATTGGAGCTCACAAGGCCCTTAGGAGCCGAAAAAAATTAAATAAAACTTGCTTAAAACTTGGCAACTTAGCGATTGCCCTAATAAAGGCACTTCCTGGGAGGGCTTTGGGTGTTGTTGTTTTTTGACTAGCCTCTTGGCAACTGCTTTTTCCTGTTTGTTCTCTACCAGGCTAGCTCTCTCTGCTTCTTGTCTGCTGACAGCCTCCACGGTTTCTGTCCTGGCTGAGGAGGCCAGGCTGATCCATCCCTCCTCCACTAGCCTGTTCGCTTGCACGGAATTACTTGTCGCCTGTGGTGACCAGGCATGGTAGTTAAATGCAGGGCTGAGCAAGATGGGCTCTCAGAATGAATACAACCCCGCCTGCCATGTCCTGAATTATCATTAATTGCTAGCCCTTCACACCGAGGTCCCAGGGCAGTTTACAGCAATTTAAAACACAACATTAAAAGCAGTTTAAGGCAACTTAATATCATAAAAAACAAGGTGGTTCCTGCAAATACACACCTCAGGTGTCAAAGGTCAGGGTAAAGATGTGCCTCTGCGTGAGGATACATCCTTTTGTGCCAAATATAGTCAATTAGCATTAAATTAGTCATATACCCTGCTCCCCCGATTTTGCAATCTTTCTTTTTTTTTAACCCAGGCATGGAGTCTGCAGGCATCCACGAAACCACCTACAACTCCATCATGAAGTGTGACATCGACATCCGTAAGGACCTGTATGCCAACAACGTGCTCTCTGGCGGCACCACTATGTACCCTGGCATCGCTGACCGTATGCAGAAGGAAATCACCGCCTTGGCGCCCAGCACCATGAAGATCAAGGTGAGACGGGCAAACAGACGGCAGAATTATTAACATTTGGCATTCCATTCCAATAGATAGCTAAGAGGAAAGCTGTGATAGATTCAGAAGTTACTGGGGTTTTGTTTGTGTGTGTGTGTGTGTGTGTGTGTGTGTGAGAGAGAGAGAGAGAGAGAGAGAGAGAGAGAGAGAGAGAGAGAGAAGAAGAAGACACCTGAAGGCTGCCCTGTTTAGGGAAGTTTTTTAATATTTGAAGTTTTATTTTTAGTGTTCTGTTGGAAGCCGCCCAGAGTGGCTGGGGAAACCTAGCCAGATGGGCAGGGTATAAATAATAGAATGAATGAATGAATGAATGAATGAATGATAATAATAATAATAATAATAATAATAATAATAATAATAATAATAATTTTTCACCACTGTTTCTTCCTGAAGGACCTTGGTAGCTTGGATTTCCTTGGTGAGGCCTTACAATTCATAATCCAACAAGCTGTCTGTTCTATACGCCAGCTGCATTGTTCTGAAGAGCAGCAGACTCAGGCCCCATCCGCACTATGCATTTAAAGCAGTATCGTACCACTTTGAGCAGCCATGGCTTCCCCCAAAGAATCCTCGGAAGTGTAGTTTGCTCAGGGTGCTGAGAGTTGCTGGGAGACCCCATTTTCCATCTCAGAGCTACAGTTCCCAGAGTTCTGTGGGAAGAGGGGTTGTCTGTTAAACCACTCTGAAAAACGTAGCTCTGTGAGGGGAATAGCATACCGTCCAACTTATTCAGACCCCAAACCGGGATGTGCGTCTCCTCTTTTCCAGGCTAAACATACCCCGCTTCTTCAAGTGCTCCTCATAAGGCTGTTTCCAGACCCTTGATCATCTTGATTGCCCTCCTCTGCACACATTCCAGCTTGTCAACATCCTTCTTAAGTTGTAGTGCCCAGATGATCCCCTTGTTGGTTCTCCCACCTTTTGGGAAATGAAATTGTCAGCGATGCAATGGAGGAATTTGTCAAACCTTACACTCTTGGCAGAGTTTGAGTCCCAAAAGATATCGGGGAAGTTGGAATCCCCCGTGATTACTATTTCTCTCCTTTTTGAATGTTCGGTAATCTGCTCTAGTAAGGCATCATCTACCCCTGGTTAACTTTCTCACTTGCTCCCTTTAAGATCATTGCTCCTCCGGAGCGGAAGTACTCTGTGTGGATCGGCGGCTCCATTTTGGCTTCCCTCTCCACCTTCCAGCAGATGTGGATCAGCAAGCAAGAGTATGATGAAGCCGGTCCATCCATTGTCCACAGGAAGTGCTTCTAAAACGTCTCTTCATTACCCTCCCTGGCTTCTCCATTTCAGGTTCCACCTGCTGTCCCTTCCTCCCAGATTTCATGGTGGTGCTTATGCCATTGGCTCACGCTGCAAGAGCCATTCCTCCTCCTAACACCCCACCTAACCCCAGCGCTGAGAGATCTACTCATGAGTATAATGGGGAAAAAATATGTGCAGAAGACTCTTCTGCTCCTCAGGGTCTTATTTCCATGGAATCATCCCTTCTGCAACACCACATATGGTGCTAGTGTCTCAAGTTCGAGTATTTGTCATTACTCCCTTTTTTCTCTCTCCTTCCTGAAACCTTAAAGAATAAAGCAGTTTTACAGTAGAATACTGTGGCTCAGAGTCTTCTGGGGCATTCACAAGACTGGCCCAATATGTTTTCCTACTTGAGGTGAAGCAGCAAATGGGCCGGTCCTGTCAAGGCGCATAATACCAAAGGTCAGTCATAAGAAGGGCACTGCTGGATCAGGCCAATGGCTATCTATTCCAGCAATGAGCTTTATGGCTGACCAGGAATTTGAACCTTTGGCTTCCAGCTCACTTGAACCACTACACCAGGGATTCCCAAACTGTGGTCTGCGTGCTTCGTTCAGGTGGTCTGTGGCACTGCTGTGGCCTTGTGGTTGAAGAGAGGAGATAGCACATCCACTGCATTCAATATGTATACAGTACTGATTTGCAAAGGTATTTTTATCGCTCCCCTGCTTTCTTACATTGCGTTTTACTGCATTACATGGAATGCGTGTACTACATTCTATGGAATTCAAACTGCAATACACTAAAAGACAAGAAATAAAGGAAGCAATGAAACTGCAGTTGAAAATCATACAGTATCTAGCACAGCACATGCAACTTGATGCAACAGGCAGAAAGCCATTTACAGTGGAACCTCGACTTACGAATTTAATGCGTTCCGAAAGCACACTCGTAAGTCGAAAAGTTCGTAAGTCGAAAAACGGCATTCCCATGGGAATGCATTGGAAACGTAAGTCGAAAAATTCATAAGAAAACCCTATGTAAACCTTCGTAAGTCGAGTAAACCCCATCTAAAACTTCGTAAGTCGAGTAAACTGCATCTAAAATCCAAGCGGATTTCCTTTCGGAAGTCGAAAAATTCGTAGGCGCGCGGCTGCTTTTTCCCTTTCGCAAGTCGAAAAATACGTAAGTCGAGTACTTCGTAAGTCGAGGTTCCACTGTAAGTGGTGCCTAGAATTGGACGCAGTACGCCAGATGGGGTTCTGGCCATGGCAGAATAGAGTGGTAGTATTGCTTCCCTTGATCCGGACACTATACTTCTGTTGATGCAGCCTAGAATTACATTAGCTTTTTTTGCTGTGGCTTCACACTGTTGACTCGCATTCAGTTTCTGGTCTGCTAAGGCCTGCCTCGTCTCAGCTGAGAGTTCCACAGAGTTGGGCCCACAATACTGAATGCACAGCTTCTGAGCCGGGCATCTGAGCCACAAACAGTCTTCCCTGAATATCACCGTGATCGAGGGGGAATATAAAGGAATCAAGTGGTCTTTAATGGCCTTTCATCCTTGGGAAAGGATGGAAACTGCTCAGATGGTTGAACTAATGAGCGCTTATTAAAAAAGTGTAGGGGGAAGGGCCAGGTTGCTTCCAAACATCCCAGGATTTGCACACTTGAGGAATTTGAGAAACACACACGGCTAGAGACTGAAGAAAATGTTTATTTTCAAACATATGAATAAAACAAATACCAAAATTAAAAAGTCAGCTTGTTCCCTTTGATTTTGGTGAAAATACTTGCCAAGAAATGTAATTACCATAGAAATTTATTCTAAAAACTTTTTTTGGGGGGGGGACAACCCCCCCCCAAAAAAAACATAAAATAAAGAGGGCAAATGAAGAGGGCAAAAAGGACACTAGATACATAGAAGTATACAGTGCAGAGTTTACAACTTAATATTACAAAGCATGCCAGATTTTTTGGGGGGGGGGGTTAAATAAAAATACAAGTGAGAGTTAGCCACACTCAACCACCTTTTCTTGATACTTTGGAATACGGAAAGAGATCCACATATAAGGTAACAAAAACAAAAGGTTAATATAGCAAACTGCAATTATCAATGGATTTTTGCTATGGGGAGGTAATATCCAGATTGCTCTTAGCTTATCTACTGTTCAAAAAGTCCAAAAGAGCTAGAAGCTTCTGAGAATGTCCCTAGCATATCAAACAAAACAAAAATGAACACGATAGCAACTTTTCCCTTGTTAATAAAAATAAATAAAAAAAAGAGCAACGGGGGCTTATCTTAGGAACATGGTCGTTTTTTAAACAAACAAAAAAAGGGATTGTTTTGTGTTAAATGGGGCCCATTTGTTTCTACACCCGGCTACAGGCTATTAAGTGAGACCAGGATGACATGGTCATGCCAAGGAGTGAAGTTGACTCCACAAACTTCCAGGGGGAACAGTGCTAAGATGAGCAGGTGCCCCATCCAAGAGAGGGGAGTGGAATAGCTCTCTTTGCCTTGGTCCTGCTCACAACGGAGCAGATTAAAAGACAGCCATGCAAGGCTGAGTTCTGCATCTCTTGTTGCCCTAGGCCAGGGCGGCATGTTCCTGCACAAACAGGAGAGTGCATTAAAGAGCCTCCTATTGCCACATGGGAGAGAGACATGCCAAACCCATGCAGGGGAGCCAAGTGTTCTGGAAGCAGCAAGTGCTCAAAATTGTGTGCTACCCCCAGCAAAGCGAGCGCCCAGCCTGCCTGAGTGGTCGATCCTCCCCCATAGGCGGCATTTGGACCCCCTACCACAACTTCACTTTTTCATCACTTTGTATCTAGAAGGCACCTATTTCCTGGGAGGTGAGAAGTGGCAGTGCCACATCCCAAAACCGCTGCACAGCAGGACCTGAGGTCCTCCATGTGTTACTGGACTACAACTCCCATCAGCCCTGGCCAGTGACCATGCATACCTGGGGCTGTTGGGAGTTGGAGTCCAGCCAAATCCAGATGGCCACATGCTCCTCATCCCTGCCATAGCATCTGTGACACATTGCTGCCTATTCTGTAGCTGTAACGGCCCCTTGATAAATGAGAGGTTGCAGAAGGGGCACCAAGCTCATGCAGAGGCCTCCTGGCTGAGTCTCCATCACTTCCAGCAAAGGGCAGGGAGATGCCTGTTAGACTGACTGAAAGCGGTGCTTGCAATGCTCTCAAGTTATCAATGGTCCATGAGCCTTTCCCCAGTGCTGACAACTGAAAGCAAAGTGCGTTTCTCAAGGGGGAAGGGGTGCAAACTAAGAAATAGTCTGAGACTTGCAGCTTGCCCGTTTGTCTCACCATGCAGGCACTCTTGTCCCTGTCAATTCTGCAGCCAGGAGTGAGAAGAGAAGACACAGTGGTGAGATCCACTTGCACCCCGCCTGCAGATCAATCTTGGAAAATCTGATCCCCAGATGCTCACAACATTGGCCAGCGCTGCTCCAGCCCTGAATGATCCACACGCACACACAAAAGCCTGCATGCAACTCACTCCTTGGCTGTAGACAATGCATTTCTACAAAAATCTAAGTATGAACTTGTGGGGTTCCGATCCAATCTCCAAGAAAGGAAAAACCACTGCCAATCTCTCCATTTGGTAAGATGCAATTCAAGTAGCAGGGCAGTTTTTAATTCTTAAAAAGGAGGCTTGGGGCCAGGGAAAGCCAGCATGGTGTTCTCCAGATGTTGCTGAATGATCCTCCCTGATTGTAGGTCATGCTGGCTGTGGCTGGTGGGAGGTGGAGTCCAGCAACATCTGGGGGAGGGGCACTCACACTGGCCACCCCAAGTTCAGGCATTTAAAGGCTCAAGAGTAGGAGCACCCATTTTGCATCCCTTCAGAGGGAACCAGAAAAAGGCAAAGAGGCACACCCTGAGACAGAAGTGAGGTCCTGAGGTTGTGCGGCTGGTGCGAGAGGCTCCATTTTGGGCAAAGGGGAGTTATGGGATGGATCACTTGCACCACCAGCATTGCTACAGCAGAGGAGGACCAACACTGGGAAATACGACCCAGGCAGTTGTCAGCAGGGCCTGGTGGAGCATGCAACAACAGAACTTGGGACGCACGAAAGCTATTGGCGGTTGCCTGGCAACCAACAGCCAATCTCCTCCCAAAACTGCTGCTATGTTGCAGCCTAGATCTCTAAGGAAGCCTGGTAGGAAGAGCAGGGCCAGGCCAGTGATTTGACAGTTGCAGTGTGACCTGGCTGGTCAATTCTCAACATCTCAAATGAAGCTTGTACACAACCAACACACCTCACTGAGGCAAGAAGGGAGTAAGATGTCGTTTCTGCACAGCAAGTCATAAAGATGGGAAAACTACACTACACCATGTTAAAAAGCTGGCAACTCAAGATAATTAACTGAAGGCAAAGGCTGTGCCTTCTGATGATGAAGCATCAATGCAAAGCCAAGGCATTCAAGAACATCTTTAAAGAAAAACCCAAACCAGAACATCCTTGCTTCATAATATACAGCAGGAATGAGGAACCTATAGTTTTCAAGATGGTGTTTGGGCTCCAGTTCCCATCCTCCCCAACCACTGCCCATGCTGGCTGGGGCTGATGGGAACTGGAAACCAATAGCAGCTGGAGGGCCACAGGTTACTCACCCCGCTACACAGGATTCAGAAATGCCAGAGCTGCCTGTTTCCCAAAGACTCAAAAGGGTGAAGGGCCCTGAACAACCAAAAATGTTAATAGCATTTGAAAAAAAAATTATCTTGCACACTTCCTTCAACTCTGCCTTTTGGACACAGGAATAGCAAGTTCAGATATCATTGCTTCGAACTCTTGCAAGTTTTCTCCAGGTGGTGTGTCTGTGCGCAGAAAGTCACCTGTGTAGGTCACGGATAGCTTGATTTGGCTTCTAAGGTCCTCTAAGGACACAGCCATATGGGACTCACCAGCAGCAAACTGCACAAGCGGTACATCTGCATCAATATTTTCCCCCACCCCAACGTATAAACAAAGGGGAAGTGCTCCAGGCATGATCAATGCAGAACATTAATCAGGGTATGATTCTATAACCTGTACAAATCTTTTCTCCTCCCCTCCCCTCTCCCCCCACCAACCAAAAAACAACAACAGGTGGCTGCAACATACACCCAGGAGAAATCCAAGCAACAGGATGGAGTCAGGCAAGGTTTCCCCAGGTAACCCATGCGGGGGACCACATCCAATTTGATACACATTGCAGTTTTGTGGCAAAACAGCAGTCCAATGTAACGACTGAAGAAAGGAGAGGCACAGATCAATGCAGGTGAGGAAAGGTCACGTTTCTAGATCTGCTACTCCAATAAGGATTCTGTAAAACTCACTCCCTGCACCTCTTCAGCTTGGAGGGAGAGAGCTATCCCCACCATTCACTTGGGGAATTAACTATTTCTTCACTGCAGCAGCGCGAGCTTAACAAGCAAGCAAGCAAACCCTGCTGCCCAGATTCATGCCTTCGGATCAAGACTAAGTATGCAAGATCTAGCACTAGGTTTGAGACTTAGGCATGACTTTGGTTCCCAGAGCCTCCCGTATGGAGGAAGATCTTCCATCCTGGGATTCAGGATGCAATAAAGGAGTCTTGTTTGTCCTGGCTTGGGGGTGTACCAAGAAATGGAGGAAGTGGGGAGGTGGGGGGCAGGATCAGGCAATGGAAACCAAAGAGAAAGGCAGGGTTGTGTGGAGAGAGCCAGGTTCTTTCTCAGGAGTGAAGGACAACCTCAATGGCAGCAGCCTCCGCAGTGACCACCCAGGTGAGCGTGCTGGCTCTCGCCAAACTTTGTTCTCCGGCTGAGGATCTCGTAAGAGCAGTCATCCCCGCAGCAGCCAGACATGCTGGGTGAGGTATCATCGATTTCAAACCTGCAGGGGCAGAAGTGGTGGTGGTGAAGGAGGAGGAGAGGAGACAGAGAAAAGTGTCAGGTGGCATTTGCATCAATGCTTAAAATGCAGCCACATCAGTTGCTGCACAGCTGTGCAACTGGAGCTGGCCTGGCCCATTGGTGTGGTCTCCACAAGCAACTGATTGCATGAAGAGTCTACTTGTAGAAACAGGGCAGCATCAGAAGAAAACATGTGAGGAAAGCCCTGCTGACCAGACCAAAGGTCCAGGATCCTTGTTTTACAGTAGCCAAGCACATGTCCCAAAGGGGAGCCAACAAAAGATTTTCATGGGCATACTGCCTCTGACAGTGGAGGGAAGACTGTACTAACAGCCTTATATTCCATGAATTGCTCTTATTCCATGAATTGCTCTAGTCCCGTTCCAAAGGTTTCCAAGTTGGTCCAGGCCATCACAGTATCTTGTGGGAAGCTGTACTTATTTGGTAGCTTGTGCTATTGTTGAACAGCGCCTGCTGCCCTTGGCCTAAGAAAGGTGTGGGGAACCTCGGACCTGCAAGGCCTCCTCTCCTGGCCCCATCTCCACCCAGCAATTAGACGGTGGGTGGGGAGCCTTCTACTGGCACCAGTGGGAGCTTTCTTTCCATTGTTGCAGGGGAAAAGGAAGTAGGAAAAATGGATGATCTTCCTGGAGATTGTAGCTGGGAAGGGAAGGACTAGGTGTGTGCATGCATAGGATATATATGGACACACCCGCTTTGCTTTGGCCCCACCCACCTCTGGCATGTGGTCTCCCAGAAGGTTAGCCATGAAGGAATATTGTTCTGAAAAGGGCGCTGTGCCCTTTGCTCAGAGAGGGACAGGGAACTGCTGGCCCTCTACATTTTGCTGGACTCCAACTCCCATCAACCCCAACCAGCATGGCCAGAGGTCAGGGATGATGAGTCCAGGAACATCTGAAGGACCACATGCCCCCCATCCCTGGCCGAAGAGAGTCAAATAACCAACTAGGTGGGGAATCAGCTCTGACTCACTGAGGTGTAGGAGAGGGGCTTCTCCCCAAACCCATCTTCTTCTGGTCTCTAATTCAGGTGAGCGAAAAAGAAGTAAATGAAGTCTTACTGTAAAGCTTCTCTGAAGAACTGGTAGGCCCCATGATTGTGTTTAAATACTGTTAACATGACTTTCTTCATCTGTGTACTAAGAGCCAGGGAGAAGACAAGGTCAGCTTGGTATGAGGTCACAAGAAAGAAAGAAAAAAGCAGAACAGAGCTCCTTGCACTTTCACAGTAGTCTAATTTAAATTAGTTCCAATCCCATGTAAAAAATTGAAATTATTAAATAAATACACACACATGCCTGTATTATTTGGGGATGGCCATCTTCTCTTAACCCAAAGTTTGAAAGTGCATTTGGTATATAATTGGATCCTCCAGACAACTGCCAAGTTTTAGCAGAGCTAATGCAGCACTAACTAAAACAGAGAGCATAATCTAATGACTGTGCCCAATGATGGTCTACTCTGAGTAGGGCTCATTCAAAAGAATGGACTTGATCAACTTTGGTTTACTAATTTCAGTGTGCCTACTCACAGTAGGACTTCACTGGATACAACCCTAGGTTTTAAAATCCAGACATTTTCAAAGAGCACAGCTAGCTAGCAAGACAGCAGTGGCTGCAAGAGAGCAGTGGCTGCACGTTCATCTGGGAGCAATTATCTTGCAGTCTCACACACCTGTTATGTGCAAATCAGATGATGTCGGTGATTATATTAAAGCAAGATTGTAGCCTAGGGATGGGAAATCTGTGGTCCTGCAGATGTTGTTGAACTCCAACTCCCATAATCTCTGATGGGACTGATGGGAGCTGGAGTCCAGCAACATTTGGAGGGCCACGGGTTTCCCTATCCCAACTCTAGTCTTTACAACTACCAAAGGAAGCTCAAAAAGGTGCCAGAAAGGATTGTTGAAGATTTAGGTCTTCAGAAGGCTCCAGTTCTGGTCCACGCTAAATTCTTTGCAGTGTGTTTTTTATTTTATTTTAATGCAAGCAAAATAAAAATGCCTGACTTGATACACACAACATGCAGAGGGTTGTATAGAATGCTAGTTCTACACAGAGTAGACCCAATGAAGTTAATAGACAGGAGTAATTTAGGATCATGAATTTCAGCTGGGTAGAATTTAGTTGGATATGGTTAAGAGGTTAAAAACAGAACCATCTGAATTCACACTGGCCTCGTTCATACAACAGCACAGCAAGTTCAAACCATGGCTCACCAGGAACTGTGCAGGCTCCCTAAGCGGTGCTCACAGCTGCTTTTCTTCTCCCCAGTCGTTTTGAGCACAAACCCTGGCAACAGCTCAAGGTTAAGCTCTCTCCTCTCGCTAAGCTTGAGTCCCAGTTCAGATAACACACTAAGCCAAACCTTGGAGTGGCAGTAAAAGAGAGCAGGGACAAGCAAAGCAGCAGCAAGCTTAGGTCTGGAAACCTGCATGCTTGCACGAACCTGGTAATCCATAGTTAGGGTGGCCATGCCAGGCAACCCAGGCCATTATATGCCAATCCTTGGTATCAGATATTCAGGGTTTGTTAGGGTTTTTTTTAAATGGGGAGAGATTAGTGACTCCAAGTGGGCATGTTTAGGACTGCAGCCTCAGAGAGCTAGAGAGAATTGTAATTCAGAGAAAGGGGGGGAAATAGTGCACTTACCTGTTTGCCACGAGCTGTAGGATCTGTATGAGAAATTTGCCGAGACCTTTCCTTCTCACTTTGCTTTCCAGCTGCACTTCGTAGCTGAGGAGTTGAGGAAAGGGTGAGCTTCAACATGCTATTAAAGAACACCCAGGCCTTGAAATCCTCCCACAAACATTGCTGCCCTGAGCTGCAAAATTCTACCCGCACCCCCATTCAGTCTTTCCCCGCAGCTTCAGATGACATAATTAATGCAAATGGCTTTCAAACTCTCAAAGGAAAAGGAAAACACAACTATATAGGCACTAAACAATGATTATTTAAGCCACAACTGATTTGTAATGTTGTGTTCGCCCCTTCCCTTCCACCAGGCTTAGCAGCTGCAAGAACACAGCCCTTCAGATTTTGCACCTGGAAGAAACACAGCAGTTTACAAACATAAATCAAACAACAAATCTGCTGTGTGGATTTTCATGTAAGATAAGGCCTTGAAGGCCATGCTCCATAGTTGGAGGCAATGTCTTTCTGAATACCAGTTTCTGGAAACCACAGGGCAGAAAGGTGCTCTTGTACTCGAGTCCTGCTTGTGGGCTTCCCATAGGCATCCAGTTGGCCACTGTGAGAACAGGATGCTGGACTAGTTAGGTCACTGACTTGATTCAGCAGGACTTCTTTATGTGCTTCTGCTCAGAACATAGGAAGCTGTCTTATACCAGGCAAGGCTACACCAGAGTAGGCCATCTAGCCCAGTACTGCCTACTCTGATTGGAAGAAGCTGTCCAAGGCAGAGAAAGGTGTCTCCCGTCACCTGCTACCTGATCCTTGAAGCTGGAAGATGCTGGGAACTGAATGCATCATATGGTCTTCCCCAACCAGGTGACCGCCAGGCATTTTTTAATACAACTCTCACTAGGCCCAACCAGTGTGACAAGTGACGTAGGGTGATGGGAGCTGTAGTCCAACAACATCTGAAGGGAAGCAGCATGGAGAAGGATGGTATATATCAAGCTTGGAGTTATCAGGGTTTTTTTTAGGAGTATTTAGGGACAAAAACTTAAGAGACTAAAATGAATAAATCCCCAAACAGCTGAATGAGGATCAAGTAACCAAGGAACGTAGGAATGTTGGGTGCAGAATGGAAAGGAACAACCTGAAAGAGGGCATGGCTGGCCTGCACACTGAACAAGAGCACGCCACACTTTAACTTTTTTTGTGTGGGACATTACTATACTGCAGTCAACCCAACAATTTGTGCTTTGCCAGATGGGAACATGAAGGGGCTGAGGCTCACGGGGCTTTCCTGTAAAATTTGTTACAGAGAACTCTGAGATTTCTTCCTTTGTGTGCCTTTGACAGGAAGCTGTAACACTACATACTTCCTTCCTGCTTGGGGCAGACTCCTCTTTCTTCATTATGCTTCCAAGCTGGCCACGCATACATGTCTGAACTCTGCACTTTGAACTCACCATTTCTGAACTTACATTTTGTACTTTTGTAACTCAGATGGTAGTTTTGCTGACGATTTTGCTACTGTAACTGATGATTCGAAACCTAGATTATGTAACCAATTACTACATTCATTTCTTCACAAAACAATGTGTGTGTGGTTGTTATTTTAAGAGGGGCCAAACGGGTAGGTAATGCCAGGGAAATTACAGTCTGCCTTAAAGCATTAAAGGTCCTGAGAGATCTACATTGGCTCCCAGTACGTTTCCGAGCACAATTCAAAGTGTTGGTGCTGACCTTTAAAGCCCTAAACGGCCTCGGTCCTGTATACCTGAAGGAGCGTCTCCACCCCCACCGTTCAGCCCAGACACTGAGATCCAGCGCCGAGGGCCTTCTGGTGGTTCCCTCACTGCGAGAAGCAAAGCTACAGGGAACCAGGCAGAGGGCCTTCTCGGTAGTGGCGCCCGCCCTGTGGAACGCCCTCCCATCAGAGGTCAAAGCGATAAACAATTACATGACCTTTAGAAAACACCTGAAGGCAGCCCTGTTTAGGGAAGTTTTTTAATCTGTAATATTTCAATGTATTTTAGTGTTTGTTGGAGGCCGCCCAGAGTGGCTGGGGGGACCCGTTCAGATGGGCGGGGTACAAATAATAAATTATTATTATTATTATTATTATTATTATTATTATTATTATTAGATTATTGTTTCAAGAAGTTACAGTAAATCAATCTTGTGTTAGCTTCCAAGTTAAAGCTGCAAAGGATGGTACTGTGCTGATCTCACTAATGTGAGCAAGGAAGCAGTAATGACTAAACAATATATTCCCTCCTAGTGTCTAAATCCATTCTTACGTTTTGTGTGTTAGTTACCGAAGAGCAGTGATTTACACAATAAAGGAAGCTTCCTGTCCCCAATTATATAGTTGGGCGATACAGGATATCAATAAGCTCCCACTTCCCACATCCCCCTTCCTGTACCCTGCAAAATTTTGTAGCAGGTTTGACTTGTGTGCATCCTTCCACTCTTGCTATGGTCCACCTGGCCCTCCCCAAGTGCAGAATTTGAGGGCACTCCAAGAGTCCTGAAAATAAATATGAACGTGCCTAGCAGGAGACGTACCAATAGAGGACCTCATCCCCACACTCCACATCAAAGCGGAAGTGTGAGAAAGCCACGGGAAGGGAGCCGTCATCCAGAGCGATTAGGTACCAAGCACGGTCATCTGACATCTCATCTCGTTTCTCCCGGTCTTTCCAGCCCCACTCGCTCTGCTCATACCTGCGGAGGGGAAGAGAGCATAAAAACCAGTAGCTTCACACCCTCTCCTTAGGGGAGAGCTCAGCCACCTGGAGATAGTACTCACCATAAGAAGCAGCCTGCATTGCTGCCTAGGAGAGGGAGGGAATCTCTTGGGTACCGGAGCATGTTCGGGACCCGTTCCCCTTCTCCACCTGGGCTTTGAGCAGCACCTCTGGATGGCTACCTAGCAAACTCTGTAAAGCGGACCCAACTCTATTAGCCATCAGAGGGGGCAAGAAGATGGCTTGCAAGACAATTGCAAGATCTCTGTGACAGTTAGCAACGCAATTGCCTGATAGGCTCTGCAATCTGTTCCACTTTCTTTCTTCCTCGAATCCCTTACAGAGAAAAAGTCATGAAAAACTGAACATCCTTACTAACAAAACAGCAGCCTCTGTTGGGAATCTCTGAAACACAGAATACTGAGTCAAGCCCTTGATCCATCTACCCCAGGATTGCCTATTCTGTCTTGCAGTAGCTCTCTAATATCTGGAGCACAATGCTTTTTTTTAAAAGCGGAGATACGACTTTTGGGGGACGGGAAAGAAAGGAAGCACATCCCCACAACAGCTGGCAATAGCTCCCCACTGCAGCCCACTACCCCTGAGTGTCCCCCTTGGGCCTTACAAGGTCTGCATGTTTGTTTTGGTTAGTTCAAAAGCCCAGTCGAGTGTGGTCGGGTCCAAGCTGGAAACTCGTTTGCAGTCAATGGAGACGTTTAACCTGCGAAGAGAGAAAGGAAACGGAAGCCATTAGGTTTAGATGTGCATAAGTAGAAGTCCACTTTGTAGCTGAGTCCCAGGAGCAAGAAGCATGCAATACCAGACAGAGCAGCAGCAAGCATTTAATGGCTTTCCACACACACACACACACACACACACACACACACACACACACACAGTCTCAAAGCAAGTGTTAAGGCTTTGACCAAGAAGACCTGGGTTCAAATCCCTCTAGCCTCAAAAATGAAGAGCAGAGGACTTCTACTCACCCATTTCTGTCATATTTCTTGAACACTGGAAAGGCTTCTAAGGGGTTTCCCAACTATGGAAAGAAGAGAGTATACTAAAGATAGCAAGAGATAGATGTCTGCAGTGCAGTCAAGCAAAGAGATACTTTTTCAGGGGCTTTTAACATTTAAAGGGTTCACTTTGGGGAAAGTGCTCTCTCTCTCGCTTTTAGCCCACCATGAATTCCAAGTGGGGAGGAGAGAAAGTGTTTGGAGTTGGGGGGGGGGGTTAAACCACTTCTTCCTGTTTATTTGCATGTACTGTCCAAGAAATTTTGGAACAGCAAACAGTGGATAAGTTATAATCAGTGGTCTCTGACATTCAGCAGCAACATCTTGGCAGCAGTCACAGACAGCGTTAATTGGCTGGTGCTGCACAGAAACAAGCAAACTGGGTCCAGGCCATTGAGGAAGCTTCCACAACCAAGTGGGGATTTGAACCTGAGTCTCTTTAACCCGAATCTAACCTTTGAATCCAGACTTCCCCAACCTGGTGGACTCCTAATGTTTGGGACAACTCCCATCAGCCCTGGCCAGCATTACCAATGGTCAAGCATAATGGTAGCTACAGTCCAAACTATCCGGAGGGCAGTGCTGCTCTATTGCCACTATACCAGGCTCAGTCTCCACATAGAGGGGAAAGAGAAAACAAAGCTCACTTTATTTGCAGCTTCCACCTTTGCACAGACGGCATCCCTTGCTGCTCGCTCCTCCAGTCGTTTCTGTTTCTTCTCCTTGCCTTTACTTGATTTCCTCTGAAAGAAGAAGAGCTGAGATGTTAGAACAAGGCACAACATGTAAATGCAGCCGAGTTGTACTCAGTATTTAGCCTTAAGCGTGGCTTCCCCCACAGGGATTACAAAAGTTCACTCCACAGCATCTCCAGGTATCTCCCAGCATCTCCTCTTCAGGGCTGGGAAAGACTCCTGCCTGAAATCCTAGAGCCACACTGTCAGTCTGTGTAGAGCAGTGGTTCCCAACTTTATTGGTGGCAATAAAAATACAATCAAAAATCATACAGCATCTAGCACAGTGTATTTTCAATTGCTTCTTTTATTTCTTATATATATTGTGTTTTATTGTATTCCACAGAATCCAAAGTATAAAACAATGCAAGATATAAACAGCTATTAAAATACTATTACAAAGCAATGTGACTATGTAATACAATGCACAGGTGGTTTCTGTCATTGACTACAAATCCACAGACACTCCACAGACCACCTAAATGAAGCTCGTGGACCAGTTTGAGAACTCCTGGTGCAGACAAGGGTTTTTTCATTTGTTACATTTCTCCTCTCATATCAAGATTTTTCCTGTCCAGGGTGTGGGTGAGTGTAAGGAGGTTATGATGCAGGCTTTGAGAGCAACAGGGAATATAAAATCCTAGAACAAGGGTAGTCAGTGGGGTGCCTTCTAGATGTTTTGAAACAGAACTTCCATCAGCCCCAGCCAGGATAGCCAGAGATCAGAGATGATGGGAGTTGTAGCTAAGCAAAACCTGAAGGGCATGCAGCCTACTCTTGTGCTAAAGAGACAGGACCCAGGCTTCCTAGAGAAACAGCTTTCTATCCTGCATTCATTTTTCCACCTACAGTCCCAAGAGCCAGTTCAAATCTGACATCGAAATATCGAGTTGTGTCCAGTGCTAGTCCAGCTCAGAATAGATCCACTGAAGTTAACAAACATGACTTACCTTATATTCATTAATTTTAATAGGTCTACTCTAAATAGGACTAACACTGGATACAATCATCATTTTTTTAAAAAAAGGGAGGGGGAAAAACACTCGCTTATGAAGTGTTGTTAAGTTTTGCCAGCCTGGTGAGTCAGTGAATACCAGAGGTTCTGAGCCAAAAACATGTGCCTAACCTCAATGCAACCCTTCCACCCTTGCTAAAGTTCAAGCAAGGACATCCTTCTCCCCACCCCCCACGTTGAAATTGGCTGGGAAGCTAGTTCAGTCGGAGCAGGGAGAATGTGGGGCAGGAAGACTGCCAGCAGATGGGAGCAGAATGCTGTGCCTGCATCTTTCTGGCACAAGCAAGACCAGAAACAACTTCCAAAACAATAAAAAAGGATAGATTGTGTGTATTTCCTGGCCTGAACAGGCATGCACCTGCAATAAATATATATTTTTTCCTTGCAGGTGCTACTGTTACGTAGGAAGATGGGGTTCTTTAGCTTGCTTGGAGATAATTTTATGAACCCTTCTTTGCCTGCTTCAGCCTTGCAGTGTAAGTATGTGAATGACATATTGTTGAATGTTATTTGTGGCACATCAACAACAAGAAAGATAAATAGGCTTCTTCCAGTTTATGGAAGTGTTTGTGTCAAGCTGTCTGAAGGCAGTTCTTGCGCACCCCTGGGAAACAGGCAAGTGGTGACTGACAAGCTTGACCTATGACATGTTTTGAGAGAAGGCGCTTGTACCTTTAAGGGCTGAACAGGCTAGGAGAATTCCAATAACTGCAGCTTCTCCCACAATGACAAGGTACACCTGCCAACACTTGGCATCTAAAAAACTGATTTAGATTTCTAAAAATCATACTGATGCTTCATGGGTTAACATATAACCCACCCTGCCCCTGAGTTCCAGACACCTAGGATCATCCAGTTATAGAAAGGGAAAGAAAAACCATTCCCATCAGCAAGGCAAACAAATGCCAAAGCTGCTTCAATCTGCTAACTTGAAGCACCTCCAATGCCATCTAGATTTTAGAAGTATGCAAAGGTGTGAGGACTGAACTGGGTTAAAAAGGAACCCCTTTTTATTAGCATGGGTGGTCTCTTCAGATCTACATGGAGAATGATGTATGTTAACAAAACACAAGTCTTTAATTATTTGCTCTGCTTTAAACAGAAAAACCTCTTCAAATAAAAAGTAAATGTGATTTAAAAGGATGTGGGCATTGTCATAGGGCTGAACTGCCTGACAACCCACACTATTGTTTTTCCATCCCAAATATTTCTGCCCAGGACAATTGAGCCTAACCTTCCAAATATTTAACCTTTTCAGTTCTGTGATTATCCATTATTTCCCCTCCTGTAAATTGAACCCACCAAGGCGACATATCTACGCCCCCCATCCTAAACCCTACTTCAAACCAGTCTTCCCCCTGTTTTGGACTCTCAAGTGCTATCAGTCAAGCCAGCATGTCTGATGGGAGTTGTAGTCCAAAACAGTTAGGTTGAGAAAGTGGCCTTAAACAAACCCATCCACCACAGTCCTAACCTCATTCACACTTCCTTCCAATACAAAACTTTTTATCTCCCCTTATATCTTCCCAAATCAAAACCCCACAACCTGACCCCACGCCTTCACATCCCAACATCATTATCTTAACACCCCAGTATTGACCCCCTCTCTCCTCTTCCTCTCTCCTGCACCCTGGATTTCCCTCTTACTTTTTCATTTTCCTGCCCACATCAAACTTTCTTTTCTCCCCACCACTGAACTCCTCCAAATCTTCCCCTGCATAATACCGGTACATGTTTCTCCAACTTGCTTGCACCTCTCCAAGCCAGTCTTTCCCTCCCTGATTTACCCCCCCCCAGCCTGTGCTAGGGTGTCATTAACTCAAAGCCCCCCTCCAATTCCTGCCCCTCCCGAATTACTTTAATACCAGCAATACCATCGATTTATCTCACTCTATTTTAATCCCCCCATTACTCTAAACCTATCTTCTCCCTGCTTAGTTGCCTTATTACACCCCTACAGGTGTCCCCCATTTACTTTCCTTCCTCTAAACTTGGCGGCCCCCTCCCTAAGTCTCCTAATCCTACCACCACCAACCTGCCTGTAGGGTCACGTTAACCCAAAGGAACCCCCACCCCACTCATTTTTCCATGAACTACTTTAATATCTCAAATACCAATCCCTAAGCCTTTCCCCCACTTCTTCCAGCAGCAAACTTCCCATTAACGCCCCCAGCTCCCCCCCGTTATTATTCCTTTAGTACCCCCCACATTGACCCCCCCTCCTCCGGATTTCCCCTTTATTTTTTCTCCCTACTAAACACAAAACTTTCCACCCACAGAATAGCGCCCCCCCATTTCACACACACCCCCAAAAAATCCTGACCCCCCTTTCCTTCCCGCTACCCCCCCCCGGGAGGAATCTAGGCCTTACTCACTCCCATGGCGATGACGACAACGAGCCCCCCTACAGTCTCCTCAAGATATCCGTAAAGCCGGGGGGGGGGCGAATGTGATAAAAGGCGGGGGGGTGTTATTCCCCTACTGCGCCTGCGCAGTGCCCCAAACGGCGGGGAAGAAAGAGACAACCAAACGGCACCTGACGCACAGCGTGGAGGTGGGAAGCATCTAAAGGAGAGCGGGGAGGGGCGTGGCCGCGCACGCGTGGCTCGGAATGTGGGTAGTGAAGAGGGCGGAAGGTAGGGGTAAAGGGGCTTCCGGAGCGCGTGCGCCGAAGAGGGGTTGGTGGCCTAAGCTTCAGAAGGCGGGGAGGGAAGAGGAGAATTTAAAGCGGAGGAAAGGCGGGAAAGTGTGGAAGACCTTTATTATGATGAGAGGGAGAGAATGGCGCGTGCGCGGTGTAGCTCTCGGAGTGCCCCGGTTCAATCTTCGGTCGCCGGGCTCGCGCTTGGGGGGGACCGTTGAGGCGAAGTTTCTTCCGCGCTGATTGGCTATTGGGAGAGACGGCTGTTTTACCTCAGTGAGAGGGGAGATGGATGACTTTGCTGTGCCTCGACAAATTTCTCCTCATAATAGCTCTTGTTTTTCAGCTCTAACTACTTTTCCTTTACTTTTTTCTTTCTTTCTAAAAAAGAACAATTAAAAATCCAAATCCGTATATTAAAAGGCCACCGCCAGTCATCGTGACTAGCACAATAAAAAGCGGGACACCATTCGGAATATGATTAAAACATTAGCTAATTATTTATTATTATTTAAATCTCCAATATGTACTTAAAAAAGAGCCTATACTTTTAAAAATACCAAATAATGAGCTGTGTGGCTCAGTTAAGAGATTAAATAATCCAATTGATTTAAAATATGCCCCACTTTTCCAGTACTGTGTGGGTTAAACCACAGAGCCTAGGGCTTGCTTATCGAAGGTCGGCGGTTCGAATCCCTGCAACGGGGTGAGCTCCCGTTGCTCGGTCCCAGCTCCTGCCAACCTAGCAGTTTGAAAGCACGCCAAAGTGCAAGTAGATAAATAGGTACCGCTCCGGCAGGAAGGTAAACGGCATTTCCGTGTGCTGCTCTGGTTCGCCAGAAGCGGCTTTGTCATGTTGGCGACATGACCCGGAAACTGTCTGCGGACAAACGCTGGCTCCTCGGCCTATAGAGCGAGATGAGCGTCGCAACCCCAGAGTTGGACCTAATGGTCAGGGGTCCCTTTACCTTTACCTATGTGTTCAAAGCAGCATAAACTAACATGGAGAGGGGGAGAATAAAATTACAGTACAGTACAGTAATATACAGTACGGTACAACAAAAATAGCATTTATAATGGCTGACCTATGTTCTTCTCTATGTTTTTAAATCTATGTTAAATGTGGAAATATTTATTTAGGCATTTTTCTACTGCTCAATCAACCCATAGTGGTTCATAATTTAAAATCAATAAAGAACAAACAGTAATTGGTATGCAAAGGCAACACACACATGGGAAATTAGGCAGCAGTCCTATTCGCAACTGGGTTTTTCCTTCTGAATAGACATGCCATTTTGAATCAAGATGGTGGACTGAACTTTTCAAACTCACTGATTCTAACCACCAATTTAAAAACTTCACTGATTTTTTTGGTTTCTTAGAATTCCTGAGCAGTGCCAGATACAGAGCTGCTAGTATCCCATAAAATGAAACTTTTGTAATGCTCCCTACTGCCAACTTATCCATCTTTCAATATTTGGCATGATTAAATGCTTAAAATGACTGCTCCTGACATTTTCAACTTAATTTTTATTTACAGTATATCCTAGAAGCAGATACTGGCAGTGCTTTTTTTTCTTTAAAAAAATGTTTAGGGGTACTCTCATTTTCCTACTCATATTGAAATACTGCCCCTCAATGAGACCAAACTTAGATTGACAAAATGTTTAGGGGTATGCGTACCCCTGTGTCTCCCCAGAAAAAAAGCACTGGATACAGATTATTATACTACAAATGCACAAAGAATTACTTAAACTCTTATCAGTATATATTCTACATGCAAATTGAATTTCTTACCTAAATATTACTAATGGGAAAGAACTTTATCCAATATACACAAGGATTTCAATTGTGTAATGAGACTGTTGCAGTCCCCCAACTCCCTGCTCTGTGGAGTTGGGGGACCCTCCAGAGTAGATTTGAGAGGGAAGGGTGTGGGGGAGGAAAGCAATAGGAAATGTAGTCATGCAATGCAGGATTTTCAGTTAATATTTTCAGTGTCTCATCAGATGGAATGTCTGGCAATAGATTCAGCAGAGATGAAATAAAGCACATCACAATGATTCATAATTAACATATGGAATTCACTGCTGTAATATGTGCTGCTGGTCGTAGTCTTCAAATGGGAATTAGCCATGATGGCTTAATTGAATCTCTGTTCAGAGGCAGTATAGAATACCTTTAAATAAGGAGCTTCTGCTGGGAGGTAGGAATGGGAGAGAAAGGCAATGTTGCCTTCATGTCCTGCTGGTGGGCTGCCCAGAGGCATCTCATTGGCCGCTGTAGAAACAGATTCTGGACCAGGGGTAGGCAACCTAAGGCCCATGGGCCGGATCTGGCCCAATCGTCTTCTAAATCCGGCCCGCAGATGGTCCAGGAATCAGCGTGTTTTTACATGAGTAGAATATGTCCTTTTATTTAAAATGCATCTCTGGGTTATTTGGGGGGGGGCATAGGAATTCATTCATTTTTTTCTTCAAAATATAGTCTGGCCCACCACATGTTCTGAGGGACAGTGGACCGGCCCACGGCTGAAAAAGGTTGCTGACCCCTGTTCTCGACTCAATGGGCCTTTGGTCTGATCCAGCAAGACTCTTATATTCTTAAATTCAGCCTGTGAATTTCCTTGCAACTTAACCCTTTGCCCTTTCCCTGCACTCTTCTGCAGAAAAATGAAGTTTGCTGTTCTTGCTCAGTTTGGGATTTATTTTTTAGAGTTTGAAACTACATTATTTTATTAACATTTTTATTAGCATTTTTTAATTCACAGTCTAAAGTTCATGGTTGCTTCAGCTCTTGGAACAACCTAATAAATTCTCTCTTGTTTTTCAAATTCTAAATCACGTCCCCATTCAGATATCAATGTGTCTGCTTTTTTGTAGAACCTTATGTGCAGCTGGCAATAAGATTGGAGGGAAATACAATTGTAGTCATATAAAGCCAATAAAAATATTGTTTTTAAAGAACATAAAAATGTGTGACCCATAATTTTTTAGAAAAAGAATAATCTGTTCAGTGTGGAATTCTTTTCTGATAAATTTCAGCTTAGTTCTAGAGGTACCCACACTCTGCAGGTCCTCATGATGGTGTTAACTTCTTGGTTTAATCTTCTATGCTCCATGTTTCCTAATCACTCTACCTACACCTTCTATGACTCCTAAAATGTTTCCCTACCTCTTCTTGATCTTTCACTAAAGGAGAGATAGCCCAGTAAAATAAGACCAAAAGGTGATCAACTCTTGTTATAAACTCACACAATCTTTTATTTCACTTTGTTTGTGGCAGGGCTAAGATGAGTTCTTCTTCAGTAGGATTTAACCTGAGCCAAGGCTCACCAGAGTTTGAAACACAGGGCTCAGCTCTGCCATGGCTGAGGGCTTTTGAACATGTGCAGAGTGCTTCTCCTCTTGCACAACAGAAAAATCAACATCAGCACGAAAACATCTGGGATTGCAGATATGGACTTGTAGAGGAGAAGGTGTGGCTCCCTGGTTGATTTGTAAGGCTTGTTGTAGTTTTGAAGTCACAACAGGACATTGGACTCTCCTTGGGAAAAGGTAAGGTTCCAGAACCCTCTTATTTGTTGTGTGTGTCTCCTTAAAGCCAGAACATCCCAGCCCCACAGAACAGAACACATCAGCTGCAGCACCCTAGATATTCAAAAGTATTAATTTGGCAAGTACACAAGCCCATTTCTTATGTGGACTATGGGGATCAGCTCCAACAGATCGAGGTCTTTTGCTTTTTTTAAACTGTCCTGAGGCAGGCTGAACATTTGTCACATCCCAGGAAAAAGGCTCCTGTCAGCCCGTTTTGACCTCTACCCAACCAGTGTTGTTGAATACCGTATGTGAGAGGAATGCACGTGGGGGTGGGGGAAGAGGAAAGAGAGTAAATGTTGGGAGAAGGAACAAGAAATAAGGAGAAGGCCATTGGGGAGGCTATGGTGGGCTTTGCCATGTACGGTTTGCTCTTTCATCATCAAACAACAAATTGATCCTGGAGAGTCTAGCTGGGGATGAGAATCTTTTACTTTGAAACACAAAGACACAAAGGCTTTGGATTTTTTATCTGCGCCCCCCTCCCCATGCAGTCCCTACAGATGCTTATTCCTATTCCTGTAGCTGGAGGGGATGGCTTCTTTGCCTGAGGCTACAATCCACATACCACACTTAATCTGGTTTAGCCTCATTGCAGTCAATGTGACTAAACATGGTTTTATTGCAAGAATATACTTGGTTTTTATAGGTGGGTTTTGCCTCACAATAATGCTTTAAATATTAATATAGCACAGTTCAGATATTAAAAGGATTTGACTTAAACTCAGGAAATCTTACAACAGCCCTGTAATGTAGGTTACTATTATTATCCCTATATTGCAGATAGAGAGCTGAGACCAGGAGAACTGTAGTTTATCTAAGAAGACCACCTACTGAGTTCATGGCAGAGGTAAGCTTTGATCTAGATATCTCCAGGCTCACAGCTTATATACTGCACTTGCTTTTACCAGTCATTTGGTCTGGAATAGACATCCTTCGTTCACTCCAATTTTATAGAAAACCCAGGATGTTTCCCCAGCCACTTTATTATTTCATCTTTCCCATGGGCATTGATAGATTTTTATGTGGAACACAGTACTATATTAAATGTGGTGCAAAGCCACCATTTTAATTCCATGTGTACCTGATTGTGGAAAAAATAAGGCTTATGGTAAAGGACCCAATGCAAAATAAATCCGAGTTTCTCCCCAGTTGATCTCCCTGAGAAGGTGAGGGTTGTTTTAGTGGATGGTCATGTAGACTAGACCTTGAATTTTTATCCTACCTATTTTAGACAGGGCATGTCTGATGATTCTGGGCAGGGCACATGTGAAGATTAAAACCAGATGTATTGTTAAAAAACACTATTTTGCTTATGCAACCTAAGTCAAGCACCAGAGGGCGCTTGTGCTGTAAGTTTCCCCCCTCAAAACTAGAAGGAAAAGGGGGAGGTTCAACCGCTCCCTCCTTTCATGCTATGATGGGGTGGGGGCAGGAGGTGAATTAAACTAGGAGGTGGTGCTGAGTTGCCTCCAGGTCACTTGGGATGTTGCTGCTTGCTTTTTCACTGGGTCATATGACCCTGGACTCAGGTTGTGTGCCAGAGACCCAGTGTCACCTTTGGAGGAAATGTCCCTGAGACTGGAAGTAGAGTCAAAGAAGAATGAGATCACAAGTTAGAGGACACCCTCCCACTCAGCACCCCCACCATCCTGTACTGCTTGCTGCTCTCCCTCCTGTAGTATCTTACAACAATATGTAAGATTCTCAGCACTAACCTTTTAACATATATGACATTTTAACATACATTTCAACCCCTTTAACTCCACACATTTCTCTCTCATTATTAAGCTTGCATCATCACCATCTCCTCCTTTTGAAAGCACAAGGACCTAGTGAGATCATGTGATTTACCCAGGTCACACAGATTAAACCTGTGTTTAATTCCAGTCCTCTGCTTTGTAACTCAGCTTTCTTCCTCTGAATATTACCTGTATCCTTGTTTTGAATGTATTATATAGTACAAAGCATCCTGGTTCCCTGTTAGCCTGGTGGAACCAAAACCCATTCAGAGAAGCATCAGAAGCAGTTAGTGGCTCCAGAGGCCCACAGAGGGGAAGGTGATGAAAACACAAAATTTAACACCAGGGGTGGGGAAACTGACCTTCCATATATTGTTGGACTCCATCCTCCATCATTTCTGACCATTGGCCATGCTGACTGGAGCTGATAAGAACTGGAGTTCATCAACATCTGGAGGGCCACAGGTTCCCTACCTTGATAATTCATTGTGTGTTTTTTTCCTGAGTTCTGTAAATGCAGCAGCTTTGCTCAGATTAATAGTGTCCTTGGTTCACATTATCTCTCTATCACTTTATCTCATACACTGTAAGTATGCATTAATCTTTATAAATATGGGAATACTACATTTTTATATATTTGCAAATAGTGTTTTCCTGAACTTGTGAATATGCTCAGACTCAGAGCAAAATGCTTCATTTTTGAATGATTGCTGCCAGAGTCCTTATGCAGTTTCATGTCTTTGTCTGCATGAACAGCCACAGCCTGCTTTTCAGTCCAAAACGGTGGCCTTTTGATTCTCCTGGCCTTGGATTTTTGTGACAAAAGTTTTGAGGGTGTTCTTCAGCTCTCATTCCTTGGTTGCTATTTCACACATGGAAGCAGTTTCCCTGCAGCTAGGCACAAGTGCCTCAACCCTTCAGGCTCTTGTCTCCCTCCTTTTATGTTAAACAGCTCTTTGACCCAGCCTTCTGCCATTCTATACTCTACCTTCCACCAATGGGCCCCAAACCACATTCCCCCCCCATCTCCTTTTCCAAGAATTGACCTTCAGTCCAGCTGCTTCCCCTCATTCTGCTCTTCCAAACCTGGAACTACATATTACATTTATAGCTGCAACAGTTCTTCTCTGTTGAGAACTACAGGTCTTCTTGTACTTCTTACGGCTGTGCCAGTTGTAGATCAAGTTGCGAACTGTAATATATGAGCACAGAAAGTATGGAGTGTGAACAACAGGCTGTTTCTCTCCTTTCTGTTTGCAAACTGAATATTGTTGGCTGATATTCAAAAAGCATTCTGGCCTAACTGATCCACACCACCACCAGGTTTCTTGTCCAGCATCTTTCCTTGAGTACCATCCGCAGTCATGGCTTTTATTTTGTAGTTCTTTTTGCAGAGGTGCTGGTGGTACTATTTCCATTTCCAGCCTATTGCACCTATTGCTTTGTGAATGACAAAGCAGCTCAGGAAATGCAGGTATTCCTTCTTACTGCTGGGGGGGGGGGTGCGGGAGGAGGGAGAGAGCGAGCTTCCTTGCATAGCCAGCTCATGTATCCAGTCTCCAGGGGAAAGGCCAAGGTGATGGCAGGAGGAGGGGAGGCTGCATTTCACCACATTGGCTCCTTTCCCAGGCTGCTAGAGACAAGCTCCTGTGTCCTCCTTCCGGAGGGGAGGCATCATCACCCTCCTAGTTGAGAGAGAGAGAGAGAGAGAAATAGACAAGCTCAGGCAAGAGGGACTAGTGGTTAATCCAAGAAGAACAATATTGCTCTCTACCCTGTACCTCTTCACCAACACTCCCCAGGGAGCAGATTGCTTCTTGCTGTCTGATTCTGCCACCCCTTCCCATCTTTCTTTTCTGTCTGGCATCATCCGTGGCAGCCTCCTACTTTCCCTTCAGGCCTCTCCAGGTTTGGGGTTTCTGCCAGTCAAATTCTATATCCTCTCTTGGCCAGCATGAATGGACATGGCCAGAGGGACAGGCAGCTTGGATCATATCTCTTGTTGCCCCCCCCCCCCTGATGAGTAGAGCTGCAAGAGGATGGCTTGGCACAGCTTGACTGAAGGCGCAGCTGCCACTGCTGAAAGCTTAACCCCTCAAGCACCAGGGCATGGGGCTTCATCTCCATCTCCACCCTAAGGGAACAAAAGGGCAGACATTGTGCTTCTTGTGACAGTGGGGTGCTGTAGCTATGGGTGTCTGCAGGCAGCTAACTGACACCATGAAGTCCATTTGCCTGAGCAGGCAATTTTTCCTGCTCTCTCTTATTGCCACTGCTATAGTTCTGCCACACAAACATGCAGGTTAATAACCTAAACTGGTGTCACTGGTGCTTGGGACTAGCTGGCTCCTTCCCCATCACATTGTGTGAACAAACATTCTTCACCCAGATAGGTTTAGGATTTGGGGTGAAAGGGAAACCTGCACTTCTCCATCCTCCCTGCCACCAAACACTAGCAACCCTCCCCCCCTCACCCCTCTCTCCTGGCAGAGGGGGAGGGGGAAGTGTCTGTCTCTTTAAGACTGTCAGGTTGCAGGGAGCAGATGGCATCTGCTTCCAGTCCTTGTTCTTTGTGTGGCTGCACAAAAGAGGGAGCCTGTCTCTCCTGAATTTACCCCCCCCCTTTGTGTTGGGGTGGAGCTGGGTGCAGGGAGAATGCAGCTGGGGGAGGTCTGAAGAAGGGAAGGAACCATATTGGGAGGGGGTGGAGCAGATTTATTGCAAAAGTAAACTTGGATTTGCCAGGCCTTTGTGCACTGGAAAAGGGGGAAGCCAGGGACTTCTTTTATTGTGGATGCAGCCCCACTGCACTGCACAAATGCAACCTCAAACCTTCCCTTTCTTAGCCTCTAAACGATGGGGAGGTGCTGAAGTGGGAAGGTTTGCTGTAGCTGGAAAGCTGGGGACCATCATGAGGAAGGTAGAATCAGCAAAAGAAGAACTAAGTCATTCAGCAAACCCTAGAAGTAGTGGGCACCCACATGTGGGTGGTAAAGGATGGGTCTGTGTATCAGGAGTGGGAATGCTATACAGTGGTACCTCGGGTTAAGTACGCTTCAGGTTAAGTACACTTCAGGTTAAGAACTCCACTAAGAACAGAAATCGTGTTCTGGCAGCGCAGCGGCAGCAGGAGGTACCATTAGCTAAAGTGGTGCTTCAGGTTAAGTACGCTTCAGGTTAAGAACGGACCTCCGGAACGAATTAAGTACTTAACCCAAGGTACCACTGTATAGATGAACGGTAAAACAGTGGTTATGGGTTCTACTTTTCTATAGAGGTGGATCTCTCTGTCACAGAGAAGGGAGGGATGCATAGGCATTGTGGATTGTTAGTGCATGTGGAATGGACATCTGAGTACAGGGTATACATGCAGAATACTAAATCTAGAGGCATGAAAAGTAGTTCAGAGAAGACAAATAGGTGTGTGTGTATGCGATTGCTGTAAAGTATGTGGAATGCTTGTGTAGGAAACAACTGTAGGCACTGGATAGAGAGCATACAAATTGGGAACAGCATAGTCTTGTGTGGTGTGTGACTGCATTCAAGGTGGGGAGTGACACAGTTTGTGGTTTATGAGCAGGAAGGGTATGACTCTTTGTGTAAGGATGGAGTTTATGGAGCAGCAGCTGTGGAATGAGTAGCTTTGCAGCAGCAGAGTGAGGGAGGAAGTATGTGATGGCAGGCAGTGGGGAAATGTGATGGTATATGCATAGAGTGATGAAGTAGTAGCAACAGCATGTGACGATAGAGGGAGAGTGTGTGTGTGGCTCTTTGTGTGCCTAGAGAAGGGAATGCAGGATATGGAGTGTGACTAGACTTGGGGGAGCATGGCTGTGCTTCTGGATAGAGGTGCGAGAGTTGTGTATCTATGTGCCGATGGGGGGGGGAGTGTGTACGTGACCCCAATCAGGTCCTTCCTCTTCCCTCTGCTCTGGGCAGTGCTACAGGCCAGGCACGCTCCCTGGAGGGCAATCAGATCCTTTAATCTTCAGCAGGATGGAAAATGGCTGGGTCTGTTCAGAGCTCTCACTCTCCCTTGCATCAGTTCCCCCCACCCCTTGTGCTTTGGCTTTGATGTTCAGCTTCTCCATGTTGAAGCAGACAGACTTGGGCATTCACATCCTTGGGTGCATCTGAGCATGCATGTGCAACGCGCACGCACGCACACACACATGCATTATTGGCACATGTTCTCCCATACATGTCCTATTATTCTGTAAATGCCGCAGGGGGAGCAGCTTGTGCACTGAGAAGACTGGAGAGTTTGCAACACTAGTCAGCATCTACTCTAGGCTCCCTAGCCTGCGGGTTCCTCATCCCACAGCCCCAGTGGAGGGAGGGCTGGTGGGAGGGAGGAAGGGTAGGCGGACTCATGAACTCTGGGATCCCTGCTGACAGCAGTAGGCTTGAATGGCCTCATATGCGGTGAAGGGACCAGGCAGGCTACTCATTGGTATCTTCTAAATTTAGGAGCCTGATTATAGTTTGGGGCTTGGAAAGAAGAGAGGAAAATACCCACCAAATAGAAATTTAGCTTGGGAGGAGGAGAGAGAAAAGCACATGCTTGCATGAATCTGCATCATGAGAATGCATTCATGATGTGTGAAAGGCACCTGTGCTCCTTTCTCTCTCACACTCTCAAACACATTATTTTTTCTTGTGCACTCACAGTAACTCCATATGACAGCTGCTCCTGGGTCAATCCCAAAAAAGAGAAATGCAACACAGACAAGGTGTTATATTTTAATGCAGTAACGTTTATTGGTGTCAAGCTGGAGCATGCAAGCTTTTGAGCTGCACAGAGCTCTTCAATCAAAGCAGAATTAATGGGAGGCCAGAGTAAAATGTTCCCCTGTAATTCCAAAGCCACTGAAGCAATCTTTCTAATCCTGCGTGTATATATTCTATGTGTCTATGTGCATGCATGCATGAACACACACACACACACACACACACACACACACACAGTGCCTCTCCTTCTCACTTGAAGTCTCTGGCCTCAGTCAAACAAGGCAGCCGTGCTGGATTAACTGTTGGAACAGAAACACAGAGTTTTGCTTTTCCCGTAGGAGCAATTTTCCATTGATTGTGTGGTAATTCATCCCACTTGAAATCAAGAGTTAGACACTCGGGTATTTGCTTTTCTGACTGTTGCAGTAGCAGGACAGTATCCCACTTTTTCTTCATGTCAGTCCAGTTCTTATGGGTGCATTGTGGCAGGGGCAGCATCTTCAGCATCTTCCTGGATGGGAGAAAAACAGTGGCCAGATTGTGATAATGGTGGAAGTTGCCAGATCTCAGAACCCTACCAACAGTGCTACCCTGAGAGGGGAGTTGGTTCTCTTATTTTTGAGCCAATATGGAAGCTAAACCTCAAGCAGGGCATTGAGCCAGCAGGGCTGTGCTGCTGCAGAGAGATACAAGCCACCCCACTGCTCCCATAAGCAAAGATTGTGGTCCTCTTGTCTTAGCCTTGTTGGCTTCCCCTCCAAATCTTGTGTCCAAACAGAGTGGGTGGCAGGAACAGTGAGCTATAGCTGTATCTTTCTACTGTTCAAAGGCACAGGGGCTCGCATTAGCTTTATCCATTGTCTAATTATAACCATGGCACACAATCATTGCAAACCTCTTAATACACACAGATAGTCATCTCCAGCAAATCAACCATTTTGGGGCCTTGTCCTGACCCACTCAATTTACCCTGGTTGTATGATATGAGCAATAAAGGGGTGGTGGTAAAGAATAAAGCACTTCTTGGCTGGTTCTCTCCTCAGCTTGGCAACTGTCTCCTTCTTGGGACAGTAGCCTGGGCTCCTGCTCTCAACCCCACCCCCAGCATGTCACTCAAATAAAGCAAAGGGGGTGGGAGAGGCAGAAGTCCAGCAGGGAGTCAGCAAATCTGTGTTGTGTGGGAAGTGGGCAGACTGGCCCTTTGCTTTTGTGTTTGCAGCTGCTGCTATTGCCACCCAGCCTGGCATTCAGATTCTGGTCTTCCTTGCACCTCTCCCTCTCCAAAGAGAAATGAGCAGTAATCAGAAGGAAAAAGCTCCCCTATAAATTATAACTCCTTCTTACCCCCCAACAGTCTCCCTCATGCAGCCATTTTTATAGGCCTGTTGCTATGTGTGTGTGTGTATGTGCATCACACACACACACACACACACACACACACAGCGCAAAGGAGCAGGTGTCTGTTTAGACAATGCAGTTGCTTTGTCGTGCTCCAGTGGGAGGGCAGGATGGGGGTGGGGTGGAGAAGAGAAAGGGAATGGGGAAGAATAAATGTAAGAGCAGGATTTCCCCTGTGTGACTGTGACAGTGGTAGACGGGTCTGTGTGCATGACTCCTGCATAGGCTGCTATAGTTTTTTTGCTGAGGGGATTAGTGTGCATATGCATGTGTGAATAGATATTTGAATGACTGACTGACAAGAGAATGTGATTTAAGAGACATCACTACATGTGGAGTGAGAGTAGAGGTAGTGAACTTCCCTGCTGTCTTTGTTATGCATTGTGCTAAGGGTGTAGCTCGCAGCTCTTGAAATTTCGGGATGAAGGCAGAGTGAGAGAATAGAATCCTGGATTTGGTGTGGTGTTTTGGGTTGAGGGGGGAAATGGTTTGGTTACTGACCGCTGGGAATGTTTGTTTTTCCATTTCAGTTTCTCCCTTGATCCATTTACCTTACCCAGGCCTGCTCTGTTTTTCATGCCTTTTGTGACAGCATGTCATGCCAGTTAGAGGACTGTGTTTGTCCGGTCCTTGCTGCAGGAAGCAAACTCCCTTCCATAGCTGCCTGTACTGAATGGATTTAGCCCTTGTCTGACTAAAACACTGTCCTCCTAGCGTGGCTAAGGCCTAAATAAAATGCATTTTCCTCTGTTATGCAGCTGCTCATGCTAGCAGATCTAAACTGCCACAAAGGCTGAAGGGGCTTGTGGTGTTAGGTTTGCCGTGCTGCAAAGGGTATCAGTTTCATCATGTGTGTATTACACTGGTCTAGGTGTGTGTACAAATGTGTGCATATGCTTTACAGTTTTACATGCTTCCATGTTCCTTATTCACATTTTTAGCCACTTGGGTTCAAATTCTAGCCTGGCCACATACCGTATATTGTAAACACACACACACACACACACACACACACACACAGAGAGAGAGAGAGAGAGAGAGAGAGAGAGAGAGAGAGAGAGGAGACACATCTGCTTACGGTCCAGGAGCCATCTAGATTCACAAGGTACACTTAGGAAAATCTGTTTCTCAGACTCTGATCTCCAGCTAGGAATAACAACAATGTGCCTCAGTGAGCTTTGAGATTTTGTTGCTGTAGAAAGCAGAAGTTGTGTGCTTCTACATCCTCTTCACTACAGCTCCCCAACGCCACAAATCCCCCTCCTTTGTGTAGGGAAGAGAGAAGCCTGTAATGCTTCCTGGATGATGGACTGCAGCTCCATACACCATAATCAATCAGGCACAAACTGTTCCCCCCTCCCTCATCCACACATGGCTGTCCCCTCTTATTCTGTCCTCTCATGGACTCTATAAAATACGAATTAAAACCAGGTTCCACAATTGAGCTGAAGATGGGATGATGGCCCATCTCAGGACACAAAATCAGAGTAACTGCTCTCCTTTGCAGAAGCAGCCAAGATAGAAAACCCTGACCCCTGCATTCCATTCCAGCTAATTGACCAGGAAACAAACAAGACTCCAGAGACAGGGTGGATGGCCTCAGCTCCCAGAGTCCTCCCTCCCTTCCTGCCAGCTCAATCCCCTCTCCCCCCACTGCGCTCCTCACCACCTCCACCGTACAGGGCTGGAAGGCAGCCTAGGACCTGAGCTCCTTTGACACATCAAAGAGCTGCTACAAAGAGTCTGTGAACAAACAGAATTCCCTACTAAATTTCTCCCCTTTGCTTCCTCCCGCTTCCAAGCAGCAGGGTTGGGGAAGAAGCTATTGTTCCTCCTCTGCTCTCTCCTTCCAGCAGGGAATTTCTCTGTCATGTTGACAGTGCCATGCCTCTTTGCACCCAGGCGCAGTTTTGTCACCTTGCTTCTCTCCGCAACCCACCACAGCCCTCCTCAACCAGCCATTATTTTATGGCCCTGTTTAGCCATGCTGTTTCAGATCTCCACAAGATTTTTTAGCCCTCCTGAATCATCAGTCTGGCTGCCTTGGAGGCTGGTAGTCTATTCCCACAGTGCATCCTATTGCGAGTAAAATGACAGGAAATAAGAGAGGCTGATATTTATGAAATGGAAGAAGAGAGAATGCCTGAAACAACCAAAAAGGGAAAGCAAGGGGGCATCACCACGTGAATTTCTGTAGAAATCACCGAAAGTTCTAGCAGGCTGACAGGAAATGTGGGGAAAGGACCTAATGTTAAGCAGGCTGGGGTAGACAGATAAAGGATGAATAGAGGAAAGCATGGTAGAGTTTTTTTGGGTTAGCAACTGGTAATTGGATGGACAATTTTCCTGGAGTCCTGGATCACCATGTGAAGGAGGGGTAGAGTTAGGTAAACCCGGGTCTTAAAAGTTAGGCAGCATACACCCCACACATTAAAAACACCCCCTCCCCCCCAAACTCCTGAGAAGGGTGCTGGGAATTGTAGCTCTGTGAGGTGTAAATTAAAGTTCCCAGCACTATGAGTCAGGAGTGCTTTAAGTGCTTGGTGTGTAAAGAGCCTAAATCTGTGGCTCCCTTTAAGGACCCCTTTCATGCAATTCTTCCTCAGGAACTCTTACTCACTCTGGCCAACTCACACCGAGTGCCTATTGCTAGAAACAATTAAATGGACCTCCTTTCTCCTAGATACACATTGCCAAATACTTAAATCAGTTTGCTTCAAGTGGGGGATGGGAGAGGAGGTAGGGAAGAGATTGTCTTGGATTGGGAACATGGACACAGGACTAGCAAGGGGTGTGGCCTGAGGAGAGTCCCAAGGGCCGCATTCAACCCATGGACCTGAGTATCTCCACGCAATGTTAAATGCACCACCACCATTCAGTTTAATCTTGAATGTAGCCAGGAAGTGGCTTAAATCCCCCACCCCCAACACTGACATTTGCAGTGTCACTTCTGCAAGACATCCCACAGGAAGATTGGTTTGAATCCAATTTTTAACTTGCGTGTAATGGGGTTTTTAAGAACATTTGCTTTTTGTTTCTTCACTGTGATATATATTCATAGACACAGGTGTGCAGGGCTGGCACAAGACATTTTGTCACTGCAGGAAAAATGCCCTGCTGCTCCCCCCCCCCCAGCAGATCCAGGTCAGCTCTAGCATTGCAACTGTACCCTCACCTGTGGCTGTGCCCATGCTGCCGCCACGACACAGTGGCAAGGGTGCAGCTGCGAGGGCAATGGTGCTGTGTTGGTGGTGCAGGAAGCCCTGGTGGGGCTGGCAGCCACACAACAATGGGGGAGGGGAGGGTTGCATCCGCTACCTGAAGCAAATGGCTTCACCTCGCTTCATGCATGGGCTGCTCCTGTGTGCAGTAAACCTTGTGTAAGGGCTACCATTTTATCCTTCTCCATGAGTGAGACCACCGAAGAGAATTTAGACAGAAGCAGCCCAACCATGAGGAAAGGTTAATTGGCTGCCTTAGGCAGCTGATTGTGGTGTGGCAGAGGAGAAAAGGGTCTGATCTGATGAATAGGACTCACAACCATTGGTAATTCTCTTACATAGGCTCCCCTGAAATGAATGGGAGCTGCGCAAGAACATCATAGTGTGTCGCTCGTGTTCGTTTCAATGAGCCTAGTAAGGGGCAACTTCCTTCTCAACTAATTGTGCTGCTCTGCATGGAGGGTGGGGTGAGTGGGGAGACCCAGCCAGATGGGCAGGGTACAAATAATAAATTATTATTATTATTTGGGTTTTCCTAGTTCAGTTCGGCAGAATTGCAGAGCTGTCCAGATTGAAGCTGTCTTCTAAAAAGCAGTGCGGTGGAGATAGTGATGCCGAGGGAATAGGTCAATCTGATATAGGGGTGTGGACTTGTTTTCTCTCACTTTGGAACTCTCCCATACACAGCAGCCAAAGCTCTACATAGTGAGCATAAAATGACAGCTAAGTGAAATTTTGAGAGTGTTAGATGACTTCAGAGTTATATGTCTTATAAAGATGCTACCGTTCTGCTGCTACCAAACAGTGCCTTTCTCCTGGATAAGGAGAAAGTGAGAGAAGCCAGATTAGAGCAGAAGCAATGGAGGGGGAAGAGACTTTCCCACGTGTCTCCTGCTGGGAATTGAATATCAGCATCTCACGGCACCTTCTCCTCATTCGCTACAAGGGGAACAGACTTCCTCCATCCTTCACCCCTTTGAAGAAATGGGAATTCTTTTCTTTTCTCTCTCTCTTTTTTAAGACAGAGCAGCTTGTGCTTTCAGAGGACTGATGTGCTCCCTCCCCTCTCCTGACCTTTTCCTCCCCATTCTGCACATCTGGCCTCCACCCTCCCCTTTCTGCGCGCCTCTTGCCCCTGCGTGCCTCCTCTGGCCAGATGTGCAGGCAGGCGGAAGAGTCTGAGGGGAGGTGCTAAGGCAGAGAACTGGAACTACTTTCTCACAGCAGCAGCAGGAGCAGCAGCAGCAGCAGGAGCAGGAGCAAGAGCAAAGCAGCCACAGACTCATTGTGTGAGAGGGAGGGAAAAAGAGATGGTGGCGGCAGCAGCAGTAGGAGACAGCAGCGCCTGCAAATAATCCTCCTCATGCAACTTTTCCTTTAAGTGCCTCACACGCACGAGGGAGGCTTTCCTCCTGATCCTTCTTCTCTTTCCTGGTGATAGAAACTGGGACTCTGGAGAGGATATTCCCTTTTTGTACAAGTTACTGCAGCTCTGAAGAAGAAAAGAAAAGGACTGATCTTTTTTTTTTTTTGAGAGTGAGAGAGGGGGGCCTTAGGTAGACTTTTAGGGACCAAAGGACTTCTCCCCCTTTTACATTTCCCTAGGATTTTTAAGGTGCTATTTCCTCCCTCCCCCTTCTTCTTTTTGCAGATTGGAGACATCTGGGATCTTAACTGGAGAAGCAGCTTATTTTAGAAGTTACCTTTTTTAGGTTGCTGCTCCCCCAAACACACATCCTATTCCAGGTATTAAGCTCCCCACTTTCTCAGAGTATCTCCTACATAACTTCAGCAGTACCGAGTTTCCCCTCATGGTTCATACCCATTACAAGGAAGTTTACAGTAACTTTGGAATGAGAGACAAAATTTCAGAGTGGGAAAGGAAAACCTGAACTCTGATCTTTCCTCCCTTTGCACAGAATTTACATTTAACTCCTACCGCAATGGATTTTTACAAAGGGCATTAATTTCCTCCTCTTAATGTTTTAAAGTTGGAAGTTGCAGCAAAGGGGGAGAAGAGACGGAGGAACTTCAATTTTTTAAAAAAATTAAATAACACACAAGTATTTCAGTTTCCTGAAAGAGGTACGAAGACTGGAAGGGGAAAATATATCCTTTCCCAGCCTGGTGGTCTGCTGGGATTTGGAAGATGCCTTCCGTAATGGAAAAATCAGGGATCCTGTCCAGAAGCCGGTCCAAGTCAGCCACCAACGGCAACCACCAGAACTCAGAAGATGACAGCAGTGAAGAGGAACACTCCCACGGTAAGCCAAGCTGAGCTACATGCTATGCTCACACGAGGAGTTATTAAAAGTGGCTGTTTCTCAAGACTTCATTGTACTCAAGGGGGTGGGAGGATTAGAACCAATGGATGCGTGGGTTGAAGGTCTAAGATGCCCCAGTTAAAAAGAGGGCTGAGAGAGTCCACTGTGCTGTGCTTTGGTGGAACAAAGAGTTTGGCATCAGGGACCCTTTTGGAGCTGGACTTCAGGCCACTGAGCTCATGACACCAATAGATTTAGTTTGGCTCTTTCCAATAGAGGGGAAAGGCCTTTATTAGGCTCACCTTGCCCTCTACTGGCCACAGAGTGAGAGTGGGCGTGGGAGAGGGAGAGCTGGTAACACAAATGCGTGGGGGGGGGGGGTGCAGAGAGAAACCTGGCTCCATGAGGGCTGTGGGGTGAGGTTGTGGGGGCACAGTTGATGGAAAATATATCTAAGAAAATGTTTGTTTTGGGGTGCATATGACAGCATGTGAGAAACACGTAACTTGGAAAACTGTAGTTTGTAAAGCAACAGAGATGGTGCAGGGAGAGGGGCTAGGAGTGTGCAAAAGAAAGAGACTTACCCTGATTGCAGGAAGCAGATGATGATCTCCTTCAGTGTTGTGACATGAGGCTTCAAAAGAAGAAAGGGGGGCACACAGGTGTTAGTCTGGCTCAAGGTGTTCCAAAAGGTGAGGTGCTGTTAGTGAAGTGCATCTTCCCAAATGTCAGCCCAAGCATGTGTTATGTTACTGCCTGGGATCCTTGAATAAAACAGTGTGATAGTTGCCAGGTCACTGTGGTTGGAAGAGACACTTATTTCCCTTAATCCTTTCCAGTTGCTTCACACTTTAGTGATGACCCACCTATCTTACCTCTGACATTTGATCCTTTTTTGCCTGTGTGGTCAGACCTAGAAGCACGATGAGGGTGGGGATCCTCTGCAACTGCCCCTTTCCTTTTTTCCCACCTTCACCCATTGGCCAGGTTAACAAAGGAGCCAGATGGGGGCTAGAATTAGAAAGTTGGTTTGCGTTTGAGCTCATAGCTTTATTGTCCCCAGAGCCCTCCCGTCATCTCTCTCCCCACCCTCCCACCCGAACTCTGTTATGATTTCCTGTACACCTCTGGCTTTGTTAGGCTTTCTCTTCCTCTTCCACCACCCTCCATTCTCTGTGGGATGTGGTGGTGGAGGGACACCACCCCCACCCACCCCCGCCCAGTACTCCACACGTCCACTGGTGCACCTGCAGCTGAACATCTGCTCTAGGAGATATACAGTGCTGTTGATAGGGCTGGATGGGGAGAGACTTTTGTCCATCTGCCACAGAGTATAGAGACACAACACAAGTAAAACCACCCGTCAGATCTCTTTCTAAAACACATTTTGGACAGAAGCTACCTCAGTGTGTCACCTGCATTCCAAGGTGTGTGTATGTGTGTGTTTACCCTGATAGTATAACCATGGCCACCCACCCACCAGCAGGTTTTGCTTTAGCTCTCTTGAACTGTTGGATAGGACTGCTGCCTTCTCCAGTTCTCTCTCCACCTTGAATATTGGATCATGCTCTAGTGAGCTGGGTGGTGATGGTGTATGGCCCTAAGGTGGTGTCATTTGTCTTTGCCAACTGACATCCACCCCTCACCCCACCCTGCCCAACACCACCCTAGAGCTGCCAGATGCACTCTTGGGGGAGGTGCAGATGGTGCCCCCAAGATATATCAGGAGAACCATGCCCCTTCCTGCATCTAGATTGCCAAACACATGGCCACATCACTGCCCGCCCCCCAGAAACTGTTCTGTAGGGCACAGTGTGGGTGTTTTCCAGAATGGATATGGAGCCCTTTCAGCAGACACTCGGCCCCCAGCCCAGCATGTGTTTCTTGGCTCCTCTGCCAGAAAGTGAAAGCTCAGGAGCTCCTTGGCATGATGTTGGCTAAATGTTTCCAGATCTTGCCTGCCGTTCAGCAGCTGCTTGGTAGCTTGGGTTTTGTTTTTTGTTTTTTTAAGGAACAGGAGTTTGCAGAGGGTGGTGGGATGGTGGAGAAAATACAAGGCTATCTAAAGTTATAGTGAAAATGGTGCATTTGCTGCCTGGGAAGGTTTCTCAGCAGTAGCCTTTCTCTTGATGTTTCCCTGGAGGGCTCCCAAGGGTCCTTGCTTCTCAAGTGCCAAAGTGCTTTGGGTGGTGGAGGGTATGTGCACTGAGTGTTTGTACCAAGATCCTCCTTATTCATTTGGAAGGCTGCTATGGCTTGCTCAGCCATTTATACTGTTGCCCCCTTGGCCATACCGCCACCACCTTTGAGCAAGGCAGTGATAGAAGGAACACACAAACGCTCCACTGCAATATCTCAAGTAGAGCCAGGACTCCTCCCAACCAAAACATGCAATTGCCCCTTCATATACAGTAGAAGTCTCCCCCAAATACTATGCTGGACCACTGAACTCAAAAGGAGTGGAGCGTCTCATTCTGCTTCCTGCACTCTCCACATCCCTTGGGAATGTCTTTGGGCATTTGAGGCTATTCAAGCAGGAAGCACCAGCCAAAAGTGAACTGTTCCCATTCCAAGGGATGAACAGACTCCTCTCTTGAGGGCTTGTATCGCTGTCTGAGCCAGCCTTTGCCCTCTCTCCCTTGCAGCAGCAGGTCCTTCAAGCTTGTCTTTCTTGTTCCCTTACAGACAGCATGATCCGTGTGGGAGCAGATTACCAAGCTGTGATTCCAGAGTGCAAACCAGGTAAAGGGAGGGGGGGCACATATAAGCATTACAGATTACAGGAGAGGGTTAAGCAAGAAGGCAGTCATGTTCCCGTCTCCTTCAAATAAAGGCTCTGGCTTAACAGTCCTGGTGGATCATTGCAGTGTCCATTCCGAGTCCTCCTCCTTCCTAAGTGGAACCTGAGCATTTCCCCCTAAGGTGAACAAGGGCGACGGGTCCCACCCCCACCCTGCTGCACCAGATGGCTTCTCTCTGACCATCCCCCTCCTGCACCTGGCAGCAGCCCGAAGCTCTAATGCAGTCACACTCTCTTCCAGTGCCAAATCTTTGGCGCCTCCTGCTTACAACCACCCTGGCAATGCGTAGCTGCTAGTTTCTGGACCTGGAGGCTCCACCTGTCTTTGCTCTTGGTTCCGGGGTGAGTGGGGTGAAATTACCCTCCTCCCCACATGCTGTCCAAGAGTGAAGGAAGGGGTCCACCAAAGTGTTGGATAATGTGTAATACAGGTGGGGGACTGAATACATGAGCAGACTGAGCGGGCGTGATGGAGGGTGGGGGGCGATCACCTGCCAGGAAAACAGAGTGAAAGCTGACTGAGCTGGGATAGCTCGCACTGTTGGCTAGGATACTGGAGAGAGGTTGTGTTTGTGTGGACACCAAGCCATCCACTGCTTGCTTCAGCACAACTGCATTCCTCTCTCACCACCTTGATTTTCAGCAGCAGCAGATGAGGAACCTATCAGGAGATCCTGCCCAGAGTGCTTAAAGCTTTCTCTTCCCTCTGTCTTTGTAATTCAGAGAGCCCAGCTCGCTACAGCAACAAGGAGTTGAAAGGGATGCTCGTTTGGTCTCCAAATCATTGCGTCTCTGATGCCAAATGTGAGTTGCTCCTCCCTGTTTATTGTGTAAAAAGTGGAAAGGCCAGGTCAGATCAATGGCTGGGGCTGGGCCCTGCATACTCCTGTGGAGCTCTCCTCCCTTCAGGCCATGTTGGATGTTCCAACAGCCTTTGCTCCCTGGCCTGGATTCTGAACCAGTTCCAGAATCAACCAAGAACCAGCCTGGCTAAAATAGGGGTGGGGGTGGGGAAATGCATTCCATCTTCAGCTGGTAACAGAGCTTCTGATTGACAGCTCCCCCTTCCCCCCCTCCCGGGACTCCTAGAAGCAATTACCGAGCGGCTGGTGCGCTGCCTCTGGCTCCTGGGTTATTAATCTGGCTGGTGCAGGCAGCTGGGGGGGGGGGGAGAGAAATGGTGTCGCTGCCTATGCTGAAGCAGAGAGGCCCAAAGTTGGGGTTCCGCTTGCCCAGGTAGTGCTGTCGCTTTTGAGCAGGGCGGCAAAAGATTGATGCATGACCAATTGTCACCCCAAATGGCTTTGTCATTAAGGGTTTGTGTGAGAATATTTAGTATATCACATGTACATAATATATTTTACAGCCACACTTTCCACTTCTATGGGGGATGCTTCTCCCCTCCTTCTCAAACATGAATTCATATGGGACCTGCAATCAAATCTCCTGGGCAGTTCTCTTGTAACACAGATCTAGTGTGTGCTGGACCCCCTGACCACATGCCTGCTTTTATGTTCCTCGGGAGGGCGCACCACAACAGAGCACTTCAATTTTCTCCCCTCTTTGCTAGCAGGAGGGGCTCCTCATCGGAAGCCCCAAAAGTGGTTGTGGATGTCATGGAAGAGGAGATGATCACTGCCATCCCCACCAGGCAGGCAGGCAGGCTAGTCAACCACCGAGGGAAAGAGATGTCAGAGGACGAAGCATCTACATCTTCTCTGTTTCCCTCCCCCAGCATTGACGGTTGCCTCTTTCTCCCTCTAGTGGACAAATATATTGCCATGGCCAAGGAGAAGCACGGATACAACATAGAGCAGGTAGGAAAACCAAAACAAACTGGATTCCCTGGATTCCCTTCAACAAGTTTTACTTGGAGTAGACTCATTAAAATTAATGGACCTAACTTAGTGGTGGTCATTAATTTCAGTGTAAATCTTAAGTTGAATACAACCCCTTGTTTCTTGATGCTAACTCAACATTTCTGAAATCCTACAAATTCCATAAGAGCAGAGCAAATTACACAAAACTAGACATTGTTTGATCGGGTTAACCAAATTAGATTTATTGGACACTTCATTCCATTTAGCATCAACTTGTAAGCCAGTAAAAGCTTATTGGAAACAATGCTACCCAGTCTTAAGATAGGCATTTTCTCATAGCAAATAATGTGATACCACAGGACCAGGTGAGAGGTTGGCAGATACATTTAAGAGGGATCCCTCCCCCAAGAGCTGACAAACGTGCCATTCCATGGCCAAAGGTAACCCTTCCTAGCCCATCTCTTTCACTGACCTGCTTGCCATCACTATCTTAACCTCTAAGGTTATCTTCAGAATTGCCAGAAACTTAGGTATCGCTAGACTTTCAGGAGCCACATTTTCAGGAGTGACATTCCATTGCTGGGACAGTCACTCCTCTCTCTTACCCATTGCCTTCTTTCCCCAACAGGCTTTGGGGATGCTGCTGTGGCACAAACATGATGTGGAGAAGTCCCTGGCTGACTTGGCCAATTTCACACCATTCCCTGATGAGTGGACGGTGGAGGACAAAGTCCTGTTTGAGCAAGCCTTCAGCTTCCATGGCAAGAGTTTTGCTCGAATCCAGCAGATGGTATGCATTCCCCTCTTGCTGGTGTAAGTGGCAGGGTGGCTGGGGTCCAAAGAACAATCCTCTTCTCACGAGTGTCCAGTGCCAGGTTGGTCTCATCAGGCCCCTTCCGCAGCCCCACTGCCACCTCCTGGCTGTTCTCTGGGTGAGCAGTGATGGAAGTGAAGGAGGGGAGCAGCCTCTCCTCACCCTCTTGGCCCTGGTTCAGTTGGCCAAGAAGAAGAGGGCAAGGAATGGGAAATAGGGACAGCAGCAAGGTGGAGGTAAGGCTGAGGGTATCTTGCATAAGTCCCCCTCCAAAACCTGCAACCAGATATGTGCCTAAATTGACAATTTACAAAACTGTTTTAAGGCCTGCTCTCTGAAATCCTGGGTTGGCTGCACCATGACTTTCCACTGTTCTGTATAATAGACTCCCCTTTTCACTCTGTATGGGGAGCCAGCTTGTGCAATTATATGGGCTGATGGTTGTTTCTAGACCAGACTCCCCATTTCACTAGTCCTATTCTGGCACCTCCTGTCTCTCTCACACAATATACGAATGACCCAGTGCCACAACTCTACTCGTTAACTCTGTGTTTGAGCATCACTCCATGGCCTAATTACATGCCTATTAGAATTACCTTGTGCCACACAGTAATTCAAGTTTTGGCTGCTCTCTTCTACTCACCGTTCCTCCTGCGACTCCTTGCTTAGCTTCCTGATAAGATGATTCCCAGCCTGGTGAAGTATTACTACTCCTGGAAGAAAACCCGGAGCAGGACTAGCGTGATGGATCGGCAGGCCCGTAAGCTGCTCAGCAAGAAGGAAAAGGATGACAGGTGAGAGACCAAGAGTGCATGTACGTGGGATGGATGGGCTTAGCAGGCTCGTGAAGGGTTTGTAGCAGGGGTAGCTAGGTGGCTGAGCCTGTCACAGAGCCAATAACTTTGCCTTCAACCCCAAAGCAGTTTCATTAGTGGGACCCCACCAATTAATGGAACACTACAAATTAGTTTCTGAGGCAGGGAGCCTGCCCAAACCCAGTTAAGCTGAATATAATGTCAAGATTTGCCCATAAAACAAATTGCAACCTAGCAAGGACAGAACCAGGCGAAACGTTGATGGCTTGGAAGTGACTACCTTGTACGCAATACTTGGCTGGACACAGCCTGGACTTCTAAAACTCCAAGACCCCTGCTTGGGCTGACCACTGCATCACTGTAAACCTGTTGTTGTTGGTTTTTTTAAAAAATAAGTATGTGACAGAATTCCAAACTTTTCTCCTGCAATTTAAGTCTCTCCCACTGCTTGGGGAAAAGTGGGGGCACAAGCAGAGATGGCTAGAAGTTTGTTTTTTTTCAGTGAAGCCGAGTCAGGATGCAATGAACAGCAGGAATTACTGCCTCCCAGAAGAGCTCAAAGCAAGGATGGCAATAGCCCAATAGGGGGAAGAGACCTATTTGGAGAAACCAGAAAAAGACTGTAGGAGAGGAAAGTCGTATTCTGGAGCAAGCAGAATAACTTCTAATGTCTGCTGCATTTCCCCTACAGTAATGATGAACTGGAGGAAGGACGGCAGGCTAGTGAGGGTGAATTTGATGCCATGGATCCCAAGAAGGAGGTAAGGCGAATGGCCACTAACAGGTCTAAAGTAGGGGTAGCTAAGATAAACCAGGGTCAACATGGTTCCAGTACCGTCAGCGGCAAGAAAACAGGCAAGCTCTGAAATAAACACAATTCAAGTTCACATCATTGAAGGTGTTGGAATAAGTACTAGTACCATCATGCTGTTGGTAGTATGAAATTTAGCTTTTTCAATTTCAGTGTCCTGAATTTTAAAAATTAGCAAAGTTTTCACTTTGCTATGCAAATGTTTTTTGGTGGGTTTTTTTTTTAAGTACAGGGCACATAAAGTCCTGAATTTATCAGGATGGAGATGTCATGTGCCAAGGAATATTAAACTGCTTAGAAGAGCTATAACTGAATGACAACTGTATGTCAAAGGAACTGGGTGGGAGAGGACTGGCCGATACATTAACCTAAGGAAGATGGGATTGTAACCAGTGAAGTTCTACCTGGGGGGGTCGACCCACTGAAATTAATGAACCTAAGTTAGTCATGTCTATTAACTTCAGTGGATCTGTACTGAGTACAACTAGCACTGGATACAACCCAACCCCTGCCAAGACAGATTACAATCCAGCTCCTCAAGGAAGCAGCATTAAAGGGCATGGGAGGAAGAGCTGCAGTGGGGCAGTAAAAACCATGGTAAATTTGAAGGGAGGTGGCAGGATGGACTCCTGTTCAGTTTTCTCTCACTCTCATTCTCTCCTCTCCAGCCTAGTTACCAGAAGCCCCTGAACAGCAAGCCAGGGCCTGTGAAGAAGGAGGTGCAACTGTCACAATATCGGCACCACCCACTACGCACTCGCCGGCGTCCTCCCAAGGGCATGTACCTGAGCCAGGAGGACATTACAGGCCTGTCTGCCAGCCCCGACATGGCTGTTCTCACCCTGCGCCACCTGGACTCCCAGCTGGTTTCCCTCAAGCGCCAGGTAGCAAAATCCTAAGTGTGTACACGTGGTCACAACTTGCTGCCTGCCTGCCTCCCTCCCAATGAGCATGCACCGCCCCTTAGGAAAAACCTGTACTCCTTTTCATCTTCCAAAGAATTTGGGCTCTTCAGACTATGGGGGTGGGCAAGGGAGCTGTTGCCTCCTGACCTTCCAGTCTCTGTCCATACTAGGTACAGAGCATCAAGCAGATCAATAGCAGTATGAAGCAGGTGCTAGAAGGTGGAATAGACAAACTACGGCCACCTGAGGTGAGTGTGCATGTGCAGGCAAGCTGCCCTTTTTCCTGTAATGGTAGTTTCCAGATTTCTCTGTTTGGGGGAGGCATAAGAGGGAGGAAGGCAAAGCTCAGACACACTCCTTTTCTCTCTTGCAGACAAACATCAAGTTCAATTCACGCTGGACAACAGATGAACAGCTGCTGGCTGTACAGGGTGAGCCTTCAAGGTCCAGCAGGTGGGAGCCCATGCAGCCAAGAGGTGACAGGCTGCCTCCTCTTAGCAATGCAGGGCTGAACTAGGAGAGGATGGATGGGTTATTCCCCTCCGTTTTATCAGAGAAGGATATTGGTCTTTGGGATTTGAGGGCCAGAGTGCAGGTTATGATCACCCTAAAGTGGCACCTCTATACCAAACTTCTCCACCAGGGATTGGGGGCCTGGAGACACAACAGTAGGTAGCTGGGCTTGCCAAATGGTGGCATTTGGTTATGTTGCGGGACGGTGCAAAAATCACCTCTCTTTTCCTGCTCAGCCATCCGAAAATACGGCAAAGATTTCCAGGCCATCGCAGAGGTGATTGGCAACAAGACAGTAGCCCAGGTGAAGACTTTCTTTGTCAGCTACCGGCGCCGGTTCAACTTGGAAGAGGTGCTGCAGGAATGGGAGGCTGAGCAGGAGGGTGTGGGGCCGGCTGCCCCCCAAGGTAGCTCCCCTTCCCAGGACCAAAAGAGCTCTAGCGCTTCATTAGCAAGCAGTGAGGAAGAAGACGAGGTGAGGAGAGAGGCTGCCCCTGAGTACCAACACCGCACAGACCTCTTGAGCTTCTCCAGCACTGAAAGCTCTCCTTCTGCCCTTTTGCAGGTACAGATCACTGCGGTTTCCCGTTCCCAGCAGCAGCAGCAGCAGCAGCCGCCTCCGCCACTGCCCCCTCCGCCGCCACTCCCAGCGTCTCCCCGGCCACCACCTGCTGCCCTCTCACAGCCACCCCCTTTGCTGAGGCCCACACTTCCAACAGCACCCACGCTGCACCGCCAACCCCCACCACTGCAGCAAGGCCGCTTCCTGCAGCCCAGACTGTCGCTCAACCAGCCGCCACCCCCGCTCATTCGGCCAGCCACCTCGCGACAAGCACCCCGCAGTGGCCAGCACCCCCCATCACTCCTTGGTGGGATAGGAGAGCCCCCTCCTCCCTCCTCCAGCTCCCTCTGAGGAGGGGTTTCAGAGTGCTTCCTTTGACATCTGTGAGCCTGGCTCCTCAACAGTCACAGCTGGGATTGGTACAGTCCTCCTCTCCCCCCCACAAGGTGTGCATCGGCTGTGGTGGTCATGAAAAGGGAACAGGGGAAGGAGGGGCTTCGGGGTCCCAACTGTCATTTGACCCAGTTCAGGTAGCATCCAGAAAACTGGCAAGGAATCCCAATCCCCATGTACATTGGGGTGGGGGTGGGTTTTTTTTTTCTTGGGAGGGGAGGGAAGAGAAAGGAAGTGATAGGACTAGTAGCTTGGGGTGGGTTTGGATTATGTTTACACTTTTGCAGGATCAGTTGCGTCAGTGCCTGTGTGAATCGGGGATTGGGGGAGGGCAAGGGAAGGTATGTATGTCAGAGTTGACACAGGTGGAAGCTTGGGGGGAGGGGAGATTTACACCTGATCAGACTGGATGCAGAGGCAAGAGTGCTCCCAAGTAAAGATGCCCCTCTGTAACAGCAATTTCTCTTCCTCTCCAGTTTCTATATGGAGATTAGGAAGGAGGTGGGGAGGGAATGAGTGGTAGCCTGATTTGCTCTGTACTTGCCTGTCCACCTTGCCAGGCAGGAGTCCCTGGCAGCAAAGATGTAACGGTGGAGGCGGCAGCATCCAGGCTCCCTAAAGAGTAGGATTGGGCAGTCTTCTGTGTACGATTCCCCTCCAAGGCCCCACCCATTGCTGGGAGTCTTTTGTTGTTGTTGTCGTCGTCCATGGAGCATTTTCAATAAAGGTATTTTGTTACAACTGGCTGGTCTTTCTTCCCTGTGTCTAGCTCGGGAGGCAATGGAGCATGGGGAAAGTGTGTGGCATTCACAATTGCCCAAATCAAGGCAGAAGATAAATTCTGTGCTCTAGCAAAGGCTGTCATGTCTCAAGATGCTTGTCAGAGATAAGGCTTCCCCCTCCCCTTCTGAAAAACAGGTCTGGAGCTTATGATTTTTCTTCTTTGGCTTTTAATAAGAATGGAAAGGGGAGAATCAGGCAAGCTACTTGGTCACAAGCAAGAGGAAGGAGGTCTTTGCCCCGTCAGCCTCCTCCCAGGCATGGTCTTCCAAAAGGTGCTCTGATCCTCTCACAGAGACAGCTTTGCCCAGAATGAGTCCTGCCAGCCACAGCAAGATGAACACAGCGAAGGCCAGAAGGAATTGCATATGTGGTGTCATCAAAATTGCCACTCCCAGAGCCTTTAGCAATTCACCCTGCTGTAACAGGGACAGAGGGAGCCTCTTGTGGAACACTGCATCTCCTCAGAATACAAAAACAGTTCAGGGCATCACAGCAGGCCACAGCATTTTATGATGTGGGTGCCACACTGCCCCTCTTAATCAGTTCCTTCACCAACTGTTGCCTGGTCAGGGCACAGAGCAAAAAGAAATCACGCAAAGGGGGCACAGAATTAGCATTCCACGTTCAAGGGGAACCACAGGGCACTTGGAACAGCTGCACCTAGGCCTTGCTTCCCATCACCACAACCCCATGGAGCCACCCCCACCCACTCTTGACAGGACGGTACCAAGGCTTGTGGCCTCTCAGGGAGTGGAAGCACATCTCCAGGCAAAGTGCTTGGGGAGGGAGGTGGGAACAGAGGAAGCCAAGGCCAGGCAGGTACTTTCTGGAAAGTTTTAATCTAGAACCTGTAAAACTACATCAAACGGCAGCGTCCCTAGAGGGGTGGGAGGGGGATGAACAAAAAAGGGACATGATTTTTTCTTTTTTTAAAAAAAGGCATTTTGTGATCAGAATTAAAAAAAAAAAAGTAACCACTCACAAAACCGAGGTATCAGTACAGTTATATACAAACCAGATTTGTGTGTGTGTGTGTGTGTGTGTGACGGTGGGGTGGAAGGAGCTCAGTACAGACTGCCAGGGTGGGGAGCCCAACCACCCCAAAGAGGATTGAAAATACATTCTCAAGTGGTGATATGACAATGGAAGAAACCCAGCTTGAGGGGTGGTGTGAAGGGGAGGGAGGAACAAGAGAGGTAATTGCAGCCAGGGTCCCATTTTTCTCTTGTGCTTTCGAAAGAGGAGGGGGAAAGCCGGCTTGTCAAATGGGAAGGGGAGTTTTTTGAAGAGGGAATTAAGGGCAGGCTGTGCTATCCTGCTTTTGTAGATGCAGGGAAGGAGGTAAATGGGAGGGGGAGCTCCCCTTATCTTCCACCATACTGGTAAGATACTGGTGACCACTACTGCAACCACTACCTGGGCAGGGAGAGTGTTGACAGAGCCCCCCTACATACCCAACCACAAAGCTCTTCCTCTTGCCCCCAAACATCAGCATGACCTGTGTATGTTGTCTTCCGTAATGGAAAGACAGGAGCAAAAATAGCTGTTCCCCCAGCTAATGACCCCTCAGGCAACTCTCCCACAGGCAGATGGTGCCACTTGCTTTAGTAACAGCCAAAGCCACACTCGGGCACAGAGGAAAAGAAGCCAAATATGAATATGTGTGCAAAGTTGGTGGTGTGTTCCAGAGCATCCCGGGTCAGGAAGAAACAGGCTGAAAGTTACCACAGCCTGGAAGTGCTGGAGATGGGGGGTGGGGGCTTGGGATCAGAACCAACAAGCAAGGCACCAGCAAGACTGATGGGCAGCAGTTCTAACCATGATGCTGTGCAAGCTGTCAAAGCCCATAAAAGAAACTGGCTCGGGCTGAACAAAGGAATGCTCTGCTCCCAGAAGCCCTTGCTAGCTGTATGCTGTTGCTCCTGGAAGAGAATTGCCAGGGGGGGGGGTCAGAGGTGAAGAAATGGACCGCTGTGGCTTGGGACACTTCCCACCCTTTGCTCTTCCAAGGTGGGAGGCAACCATATGCATGGCTAGAATCTCCACCCCACACTTCTTATAGGGGGTCTCAGGACCCCTGCCACAAGATGAGCAAATTGGAGAACAGTGTTCCTTCCAACAGCCTTGCCGAAAACAGGCCCTAATCTCTGGGAGCAGAACTGGCCGAGAGTAGGAAGGGGAGGAGAGGGCGACCGCAGAACCGTCCGAACCCGCCACCGTCCATCACTGGCCTGACGGGGGAAACCCAGAGGGAGAACCACTGGCACCATTATGCCCTTAGGAAAGCCCAACTCTCCCAGGGCATGAGTGAGCACACGCTTGGCAGCTGAAAGCCCACCACCACAAGGAGCGGGAGAGGAGGGCGCGAGTGAAAGGCATTGTGGGAGGTGAAAGGCATTGTGGGGGAGGGAGAGCTCTGGCAGTTGAGGGGGGGGTTGTCCACTTATTTCCCCATCTTTGCTTTTTGCTGTGTTTGGTAAAAATTTAAAACCCTGTCTCATGTGCAACAAAAAAAGAAAAGAAATAAAAGGAAAGTACCATGGTCGCCACGGAGACCAAAAGGGATGCCCCCAACACAGTCACTATAGAGACCAACAGCCCTTGGTACGCTCCCACTACTGTTGCCACGGAGACGGGCTGGGTGGCTGCCAGCCACTACCCCACGCACTCTGTCTCCATGGCGATCCAGCAGCGGAGGGGGGGAGTGATGGAGAGGGGGGGATGTCCCCAAACATCCAGCTGCTGCCCCCTTTCCCTGCCCCCCCAATCTCCGTCCTGCACCAGGGTATCGAAAAATAAACCCTTCCAGAGTTAAAATTGCAGCTTTTTACTCCTAACCCCCACCCCATGCGCGTGCAGGCTGGGCCCCCCCGGGGGGCCTGTTAAAGCTTCAGTTCGTTGGCGATTTTTGAGGCAATGTTCTTGAAGGCCATGGAGGTGCCCGATATCCGCTTGAAGCGGACGCCGTTGAGGGAGAGGCGGGGGAGCTTGCAGACCTCCATCTCCCACTGGACAAAGGCCTCGTGGCCCGGCGCTCCGTGCATGCACAGAAGCATGTACTTCTCCTGCAGCTCGCACTGGCAGTTGTTAGCGTCCAGCACTTTCCGGATCTCCTTCATCATCTCGTTGGGCTCCATGGAGCTCGTCGTCTTCATGCTCCAGGTGAAGCGCAGCGAGCGCGGCTTGGCCTCCCGGTTCTCGTCCCGCTCCTTGTCGCCGCTGCTGCCCACCATGTGAGGCCTGAGAGGGGAGAGCGAGACAGTGAGCGGAGAAGGGCGCCCTCCCCACTCGGCCCCTTCGGCTGCCCCCAGAAGCCGAGCTAGAGAGGGGAGAGAGAGAGAGACACACACGCACACACACAGAGACGCTAAGTAGTAGTTTGGGAGCGACAGAAGAGAGAGACAGGCACACGGAGGAGACGGAGAGGAGGTGCCAGGGAGCAGCCTGGCCCTGCTGGAGAAACAGACAGAGTGGAGCAAAGGCTTCCCCCAAAGGCTGGAGGAGGCCCCGTGACACTGGCTGCATCTCACCTGAGCGTCTCCACACGGTCTTTGCTTTCGGGCTCATGCAGGTTCCTCAAAAAACAGAGCAGGAGAACAAGGTATCAGGCACCCTCTAGTCAGCAGCTCCTAGACCTGTTCTCCTTTTCTCCCAGGGGGCAGGGGGACGAGTGTGCATCTCTGGCAGGTGGGGCAGGGCGGGGGGCAACTCAAGACATGGAAGGGGCTGGTGAGGGCGTCACAAGGGCTAATGCCAAGCCCACAGGCCCCCGGCATGCAACACTGCGCAGCATGCTGGGAAGTGCGTTTTGCCAACATGGTGGTGAGGAGGAGGGCGTCTGGGCTGGCTGGTTGCAGGTGTGGGATGCGCAGCGGCATCTCTCTCCCTGGTCCCTTGGCACAAGCAGAAGCCACAGCCAAGCAAGGGAAGAGAAGAGGAGCTGGAGCTGGAGTGGCAGGGGAAGAGGCTGCGCTGTGATCACCAGCTCAAAGCACACCTCTGCCACAAACTTGCAAAATGAGCCATGATCTCTCTCGGCCTCCGTCTGCAATACCACCACTAGCCTACCTTACAGGGTTGCTGCAAGGACCACGGAGACAATGCACACATTAACACTCGAAAATCAGTATATAGGAAGCTGCCTTATGTACGGAGTCATACCACTGGTCCATCTAGCCCAGTACAGTCTACACTGACTGGCAGCAGCTCTCCAGAGTTTCAGGCAGGGAGTCTCTCCCAGCCCTACCTGGAGATGCTGCTAGGGATTGAACCTGGGACTTTCTGCATGCAAGGCAGATGCTCTACTATGGAACTACAGGCGTTCCCCTGTGGCCCTCAATGCTAAATAGTATTAAATCATGCTCTAGAAATTCTAGACATTATTGCAATATAAAGTAAATGGCTTGGGAGGTGCTTACCCTCTCATCTGAGCACCATTCCCCAAGCCTAAAAATACACTGTGCCCAACTCTGCACCCGCTTCATAGAAACTTGCATCATAATCCACCTGCCCACTGAGACCAGCAAATGAAAGCGTGCTGATGGCACCACCATGCAAAAGTGAAGGAAGAGCACAACCCTTGCCACGGTGGCTTCACAGTTTGCGGAATCCACTTATGAGTCTCAAGAGATGACAAACTAAAAACACTTTGGTTTCCATCAGGTTTTTAAGCAGCCCAATGGGCTGTCCTGGGAGAATGGTTTTGTGACATTGAGAGCCAATTTTATCAAAGCTGCCACTTCACTGGATTCAGGCTCCGAACGTTTAGTAGCATGCACCCTTTTAATTTGGTTTTGGTTATACAAAGCACCACTTCTGGATTTATTTTATTTATCTTCCTGGCGTTGAGGCCAAGTGATGCTGGCCTTTTAAACCGCCCAGATTTCTTGTTTTAACAAACATTTAAAGCTCTGTCTCTTTCTTTGTTTTGTTTTTGGGTATTGCTGATATTTACTGCTTGCCATTCTGGGTACCCCTTTCTGGGGGATGAAGTGTCATATACACCGTGTGTGTGTGTGTGTCTAATCTTTGGCCTTCCAGATTTCGTGGGACTACTATAAGTCCTTCCACGCCTGACCACTGGCCATGCTGGCTGGGGAAGACAGGAGCAAGCAGCTATTAACACATGGAATGCCACAGACACCCCCCCACTCCTTGCTATCCTTAAATATTCCAGCCACATCCATCCATCACTAAGCCATGTGACTTGCAACAGCCAATGGAGCTCCCTCATGCCAGCTCAGATGAGGGAGGGGGCAAACAAGCAATTTGCTTCCTGATCACCAGTGTGCATCCTTCTCTGCTCATCCACCATCACCAGGCAGGAGGTGGGGTAGGGGAGGAGGATGGGGGGGAAATCAAACAATGGAGAAACCTTCAAACCCCCCCCCCACCCAAGCCTTTAACACAGCAGCTGCAGCTGCCTCTTATGGTCCACGGGATCAGAGAGCTGGGAGGAGGTCATTTCTAGCACAAACCTCTGCTCAACCCCTCTGTTCTCCTCCCCACCCCTGGTCATCCATCTTATGGCAAGTAGCTCCACAATGCTAAGGTTTTAAAGCACTTGCTGTTCATGAGTAGAGGGGGAGAAAGCCCCCCCAACCCCCACTTTCAGTCAATTTTACCCAGGAGAAAACGTTCCTTCCTGACCCCCAAAGAGAGAAATCTGTTAGATGTTCAGCATAACTTGAAACAATAAAAAAGGTGAAGTAGCCTGAATGAGAAGGGCCAGGGTTCTTGGAACACGCCAGAACCAAAGAGGTATGTAGGGTTCACATCCTTCCCTGTGCCCTGGGATGTCCAAAGAAGCAAGCAAAAACCCACAGTCTTTCAAAGTGGAACCTGCTGACACTTTCTGCAGATTTGTTCCCATGAGGACTAGCAACCTCCCCCTTTCTAAAAAAGAACAAGAGAAAAAGGCTACCTACTACAACAGGGGGGTGGGGAAAGAAAGGAAACCAACCCCCAACACACTGACTGCTAGTATCTTCTGGATTGTGCTCAAAACCTGCCACAGGATAATAATATCTGCTCTTTGGGGCCATGCAGATTCCGAGGCAACCGTCTCCCCACAGGTCCGCCCTGAACCCTCAAGGCAGCTGCAAGCAATAGAGGCACAGCGACAGCCCAGCGCCTCCTAACCACCACCATGCAGGGAGAAAGGGGATTAGTTGGGTTGGGGGGTGGGTGGGCGTGTGTGAAAGAGAAAGGGGGGGGGAGAAGGGTTTCGGTTAAAGATCAGAGGCCCAGCCTGGGGGGACCAAGGAAGATGGCAGGCACCTTTAAAGAGACAGCATGCCCAAGTGGAGGAGGAGGAGGCCCAGCACCGGGTGAGCAAGCAACCTCTGCAGCTTCCCCTGCCCACTCTCCTCCCCACCGAGTCCCAGGCCAGCTCATTTGCAGGCGGCTGAGAGGCAGGCCAGAGCCAATGGGGGTCTTTCTCCACCCCACATCCCAGAGGCAGGGAGTTAACAAGCTCCCCCCCCCCCCCGCTGTCCCTTTAAGCATGCTCTGTGCACGCACACACACACACAGACACACGCACATACACGCGCACACAGACACCATTAGCAGCCAGAAGGCACAGAAGGGGGGGGGGGCGGGGAGAGGAGAGGAAGAAGCCGGCAGGGAGGAGGTTAGTACTGCACAGGAGGAGGAGGAGGACAGAACAAAACCAGAGTGATGAACGCCTACCTTCTGGCAAACCTGAAAGACAGATTTCTAAAAGGAAAAAAAAAAAGGAGGGGAAACGGTGGGTGGGTGGGTGAGTGAGTGCGAAAATGACCGAGTGACAGGAGTGCCAGCCGCGCGGGAGCAGGCCGGGGCGCCCCAACCTCCCTCCCTAAAATAGTAATTGGCGGTGGGTGTCACAGCAAGGCCCCCACAACCCCACCGCCTCACAACCCTCCTCGACCTTAGCTCCCTCCTCCCCGCAAACTTGGGAATCTGAAGAGCCTCCTTTGCTTCAGACAGAGACAGGCCGGAGGGAGGAGGGCTGGGCTGGGGCTCCCACTGCCCCCCTCCCGTTGCTGCTGGAACCTTGCAGAGGAGGAGGGAGGGAGGCCAGGACCCCAGAGGCACTTGGCTGCCCCCCTCGTCCCCCGTCCTGCCACAGTCTAACTCTCCCCACAAAGCTGGGAACAGAAGCTGGGGGTGCGGTGGAGGGGCAGGTTAAACACTTACAGCAAAGAGGGAAAGGGGTTGGGGGCAGGAGGCGCTGGGCTGTACAGAATGGCTCCCCCGTCATGCACCATAAAACACCCCCTCCCCCCAATTGAGACAAAAGGCTTTGCCAGGAAACTGTGCCCCATCTCACAGCCCATCCCCTCTCAGGGCTGTACGGGAAAGAGAGAAGCCATTTTGAGACATATTCACGCACATACATACACCACAAAAAAGCTGCCTTGAGGGACGGGTTCGAGCAGACCCCAGCTGCAAGACCTCCCTGGCTGGATCATCACCACAGAAGGCAGCTGGTACTGACAGGGTCCAGAAGGCATCTCCTCCACCCTGTCCTGCCAAAAAAGTGTCGCTTGGAAGGGGATGGAGCAGCATCGGGGAACTTCCCTGGCGGCTCAAAGAGCCTCTCAAGACCCTGGAAATGAGCTTGGTTGCCACCCCCATAATCTGGGCTGCTCTGCTAAATCCACCCCCCACCCCTGGGATGGCTGGGCTGCAGGCGAGGTGGCTCCCACCCACCCTCAGCTTTGCGGCCTTCCCAGCACCCCAGGTCACTGCAGGAACCACAACAGAAGTTGTGTGGGGTGCCATCGGAGGGGGTGGGAGGCAGGCCTGGCTTGCTCTGCGGCTCAGTTGAGACTCTGCTGGTCTCCTTTTCAGAGCTGCGAGCAGAAATGGGAATTCCCAGGGAGGTGTGCATAAGATGGCATGCGCATGCTCTTGGGGAGAGCGCAAGGTGGCTCCTCCATGGCCTTGAGCTCCGCAGTTGCCGGAAGGAAGGTGACCTTCAGCCCACTCTTCTGATCTCCATTCCCAGAATGCCTCTCTCCAATGTGGCGCCTCCTGATTGGTCTTAACACGTCAGGGAAGCACAGGAAGTTGCCATGGAGCAAGTCACGCTATTGATCCACCAAGCACTGTATGACCTACAACAGGTGTGAGGAGCCTTTCCCAAGATGTTGCTGAACTACAACTCCCAGCAGCCCCGAGAAGAATGGCTAATGAGCAAAGAACGAAGGGAGTTGAAGTTCAGCAACACCTGAAAGGTCAAAGACTCCCCCAAACCTTGTCTCTGCTGGCTGGAAGTGGCTCTTCAGGGTTTCCAACAGGGGACAACTTCCAGACCTACCGGGAACTGGGGATCAAACCTGAGACCTTTGCATGCAATGCAGACACTGTCTAAATGAGCCATGGTTCTCCCCAAGCGTCCCTGGTCCCTTGCACCCGAGCCCATTTGTCTGTAGACGTCCTTTGAGAGGGGCCTCTTCTCTGCCGCTCGCTGCTCCAATACCAGGAGGGAGCTGAAAGGCAGGAAAGGGGTTCTCCACCCCTACATGCACACATATAAACACATGCAACACACACACACACACACACACACACACACACACACACACCCTCTTGGTTGAATGCTACAGAAAAAAAGGGCTGCCCCAAGCCTAATTAGGAGGCTAGCCCTCTCCAACCCCTTCCAAGCACAATTTGGAAAGGATCCGCCCAAGGAAGGCAGCTGACACTCCTGCCTCTGCGCTGGTTCTGTGCAGCAATACGGTGGGGGCAGGGAGGAGAGATGCAAGACGAAGAGGAGGCAGCTGGGGTCACAAGGACATCCTTGGGGTGGGGTGGGGAAGAGGGATACTTATCAGGGTGGGCCCCGCTGTGCACAACACACACACATATATACACACACAAGGTAGTGAGCCTTCATGCTGTGCCCTGGGGGAGCGGGGGAGGATGGCTTGCATTCACCTCTCACCCCCAAACTGAACCCCCAAAGCACATATCTCAAGCAATCCTAGAGTTGTTGCCAATCGGCAGAGAATACCAGCTACGTATTTGGAAAGGGCTAAAAAAGGGGGACGGCTCCTCTTCCTCCCACCCCTGCCCACACTCCCCTGCTCACCTGCGCACGAACTTGGAGGTGAACTTGCTGAAGATGCTCCCTGAGGCCCCCCTCCTGCCTTGGCTGTTCCCAGAGGGCGACGCGGGCGTGAGGCCGTAGGGGAGGTTCTGCTGGTCCCGGACCTGCCGGAGCTGCCCGGCATGGAAAGTGCTGCGGCTGGAGACGCCCCGCGGGAAGTTGGTGCGCTCCGGGAGGGCACTGCTGATGTTGTGGGCCGAGGGAGAGGCGACGGGGACCCTCTGGGGTGCAGTGCTGTGGGGAGGGGAGGGGGAAGAGCAGAGAAGACGACAGTCAGCGACCCCACTTTGCTCGCCACCCAGGAACACTCCACTGCCTGGGCTGAACAGGAAAGTCTTTGGGGCAAGCCACTATTCAAGGGTTGTGGCCTTTGCGCCCCAGAGGATTCTGGGAGGTGGGAGGAAACACAAGGGGAGTTCTACGAAGAAGCGCACAGCTGAGATTATATGAAGAGGTGCTCCTGAAATCCCAGGAGTTCTGGAAAAATGGTGAGCCTGTTAAAATGGGTTTGCAGCCTAGTTTAAGACTGCAGAATAATTGCAGGCGGAATGTTGGCAGTGCCCCAGAAGGCTGTGGTTGCTTAAACCCAGCATGTGCAGCAGATACCTCATTGGCAGCCAACGCTTAAAAATAAATGAACAAACAACCCGTATTTTGAACTGAGCACGGGCTGAAGGGCCTGCAATCTCAAGTAAGGGCACCAGGTGGGGGGGGGGGAAGGATGGGGCCCCTACACCTTTAATTGAACCTCACCTGCTGAAATTCCCTCTTCTACACAATTGTGAAAGCTGCAGAAGCCCTGCCTCCTTTGCCATTTCTGGCCACTTCAAATCTCAGCTCCTTCCGCTGCTCACTCCTGCACCAGCTCGGATAAAGGGAAAAGATTTTCAAAGCCCCTAGTCCTCAGTGTGAAGACTAGCCTTTTGCTCTGGGAGGAGGGCCACAACGACAAGCTGACAGGAATGAGTCTCCAGGAGAGGATACTTGCTAACAGCCTCTGCTGTTGCTGTTGACCCTGGAGACGAGGTTAAAGAGCCCCTTGTCTGAACCCCAGCTGGTGAAGTAGAGACAAACAGAGCTGAATAAAAAAAGAAGGGGAAAGGATCAGAAGGCTCCAATTGTCCTTTTCCTGCGTGGCGAGGACAGGCAATTGGAGGCTTCTGATCTCGTTCTCAGGCTCCTTTCAAGCCATCCAACCTGCCATTACCTGAAGTCGGGGAGGATGTCTGCTCTACTTTCTACCAAGCAGCCCTGTCCCCCTTGCGTTAGTGCTGTGCTGAGCCTCCTTTTCTTGGGGGGGGGGGATATTCCTGTCACATCCCACAAGGTAGCTTGTCCAAAAAACAGCTGCAGGGCAGCAAGTTGTCCTCCAAGGCACCACAATCCTTCCAACCCCAAAACATTTGGCTGTCCCCCTCTACTTACCTCCAGGCCCTGAGCGAGCGCACTGGGGAATGGCAAAAAAGAGACAGAGAGGAAGGAGAGGTCTGGCTCCAGGGTGCGGAGCAGGCGGAAGACACAAAAATGTTGGAGAGCCCTGGGGGTGGGCAGGGGGTGGAGGACACAAGGCACGCAGAGCTGCCCACTTGCCTGGGTCGCTGCGCCTCACAGTTATTGTCGGAGGGGGGCAGCGCGGGCTTGGAGGGGTGCACCGAGGCAGACATGGATTTCTGGTGCTGTCGCGGGCGCGCAGAGCTCACGGCGGCGGAAGCTGAAGCGGTAGAAGCCCTGGAGCCTGGAGTGGTTAGGCTGGGGGGAGGGGGGAGGGGAGGAAAGAAAACACAAGCAGGGGAGAAGCAGATGTTTAAAAAAGGAGGGATGGGGTGGAGGGTGGAGGGAAAAACCAGGGAAGGTGGCTGGCTGTATCCGTAGCTGACCCAAACAGACTCCCAGTCTAGGAGGGAGGTGTCACCCTTACCCACTGCACCCAACATCTCGTTTGCCCCGTTTCAAGGAGAGTTCCTCATTCTATGAGTCTTGGGTGGATTTATTCCCAAGCCCCCAGGAATAATAAAAAGAAGTCATGTGATAGAGGCAAGTTACTTGGGACTGTGCACAGGGTGGGGGTGGGTGGGCTCTGAACAGATTGCCAAAGTAGCAATGCAGACGCCCCCTTATTCCCACCCAACGGGCATGGAAACGCAGAACTCCTCTCGCTAACTGATCTGCATTCTTTCATCAACAGCCACATTTGTCAAATGACTGGATTTATATCCCGCTTTTTGACTGGAGTCCTTAAAGCGATTTAGGACATTTGCAAAACAGAACCGATGCATGTTTATTAAAAAGAACCCTTTTATAACAAAACAGGCCAAAACAAAAAAGCAAAATGGAAGCCCAGCCAGAGGAGGCACCAGGGGCTCTTGTCTCCCACCCAGCTGTCTCTCTGACAGTCATCTTCCTCCCGGGCAGGAGGGGCCACTCAAGGGCCTTGCAGCAAACCTTTCCTTTCCTTGCACATGTCTGTCTCCGATGCTGTTCCCTTGCTTGACCCTAATGCTTTGTGCAAGAGAGGGGGAAGGGCCCCCTTATTCTCCAAAGGCCCCGACTCGCCCCGGTAGGGCCATGCTGCAACTGGGGCCTCATTGCAGGATTGTTGGGGGGGGGGGGAGGCAGCGGCTACTCCACCTTCAGCTTTGGATACGGCACGTGCTGTCAAATAATCAATCTGTCTGTTTGGCAGCTCAGACCACATCCACGTGCTTCTCTTGCTCAATGAAACTGAGCCGCTTCTAACCATTTCAGCTGAAGGAAGAAGGCCCTGGATCTCCCCCTCCCCAACCCATCCCTTTCTCACCATGGATACAGCCGCTAGTAGGTACACAGATGTCCCGGGGAACGGGGGAAAGAGCAAATATACAATATACAACCCGGTATATGTGTATATGGGTCAGGCACAACCTTGATGCAAGAGTGGGAATGGATGTGGAGGGAATCGTGCTGGGGTCGGGTGGGGGACGGGACACCATGGCAGTTAGACCCTAAAAAGAGAGAGCCAATGTTCTCAAGCAAAAAGAAAATGGGTTTTGCTTGTATGTATCTATGCATGTTATGTTATGTGCGTGTCCATAATGGATGAGAAATGAAGAGGTCAAGCAGGGCTGCTTCTTCTGAGCCGTTATCGGAAGTAGGAAAAGTGGGGAGAGCTTAAGACCAGCTGTGGATTTAGCAACTCTTTTGGTAGAGACAGGCGACCAGGATCCCATCCAGGCGAGTGAGCTGGTTGGCAGAAAAAATGGGTCCCTCCATTCCTCCCCTGTCGGTCCCTTGGGTGGGTGGGGCTTCCTCTCCTCCACGTCCAGCATGGAAACACAGGCTAGTAGCCTTTTCAGAAGCTGATGAAATAAACCCTGCAGGCTAGTAGATAGTAGCCTAAGACCCGGAGGTGTGCTGATGCATGGTGGTGGTGGTGGTGGTGGTGGTGGGATCAACACGGCCTTAACTGCAGAGGGTCCACAGTTCAAGATGCATCCGGCTCATTTAAAAAGGCTACATTGCAGGGAAGGTCTAATACTTGCCTAGTTCTCTCTGAAGTGGCTCAAGCTGTGTTTGAGCTCCACCACTTCAGGCTGCCGGTGTGTGTGTCTGTGGGGAGGGTGAGAGAGCTCATAGGAGGAGATGCTCCTCCAATGCTGCAGAATTCTCTGGGGAGAAGGTGGGGCAGAGAAAGGAGAACTCTGCAGGGAGCAGATTGCTTGGTTGAGGAAGGGACCCTAGAGAGGAAGGCTGGTTTCCACTTGGCAAGGTTAACTATGTTCACCTGGGGGTGAACATTGTTGCTCCAGATCCAGGACACGTGGTTCAGGCTGCTGTTGCTAAACCAGACAGAAGGAAAGAACAGAAGAGCCCCCCCCCCCAGCAATACCCACAGCCACCTCCCCTCTCTCAATCAATTGGCAGAACAATGCTACAAATCATCTTTCAACACTTCTGAAGTATTCCAAACTGCCTCGTAATCCCACCTTGCCGCAACCAGCATGCAGCTCCCTTCTTAGAGGACTGGGTTTGGGGAGCAGGGGAGGAGAGAATGGACTACTGACAGAGAAGGCACCCGAACTCAGGCAGGTTTGGACCCACCGCCTCTGAGCCTGTGTAAATGCAATGGCTGCCCCACAAAAACCCAGGGAACCACAGCTTGGTACAGTTGGGGAGAACTCTTTGAAACGTAAGCACTGCTTCCTCCATCCCAGGAACTACTGTTAAAATCAGTTTTAAGTATGCAGCGCATTCCTAATATTCTTAAAACCACACGGGATTAGAGCAGGGATGGGGAATCTGTGGCCCTCCAGGTGTTGTTGGACTCCAACTCCCATCAGCCCCAGGCAGCACAGGCAATGGTCAGAGACGGTGGGAGCTGGAGTCCGGCAATATCTGAGAGGCCGTAGGATCTCCATCCGTGACTTGGGAGGGGAAATAAGGGAACCAGAGGCAAAGGTTTATGCATGCGTATGCAGGACTGTTTGGTGGTTTTCACTCATGCAGTCCAGCCAGGCAGCAACTGTGGCTTTGCCCAGCCAAACAGAGAATTGACAAGGCAGGTCTGACCTTCCAGTTGAGGCTGCATAGTCAGCTGTTGATTTCCAGCACTGCGCTGGATGGCCTCATAATGACCTCTCCAACTTTAGGATTACAGACTGCTGATGGAGGCAATCACTTGCCTCCTTTGCATTACAAAGGTGCCTGCAGATAGAAAAGTTGTCCTGCCAAGAAGGCGGCTTTTGGCTGACTGTTGCCTCTTGATATGTTGGCTTTCTGAGTGCAGGAATTCCCACCCTTGAGGATTCAAACACATGCCTCGGCCACCACCTTGCAATCTCTAATGGTACATTCCAGGGATGGCTCTCTCTCTCCCCACCCCGCCACACACCCCGCATTAAGAAATGCATGACCCATCAGGGCTGGCCCAAGACATTTTGGCACCTGAGATGGACCTCAAAATGGTGCCCTGCTCCCCACCAGGGGTCAGGGAATACCAACACCAGGATCTGCAGCCTTGGTGGGCCCTGTTGCCTGAGGTGGTCGCCTCACCTTGCCTCATAGGTAGGCCGGCCCTGTGACCCATACACAAAACAGGCCTGTGCAGCCACCTGCATTTTGCTCCACCTGCAAAGCTGCCCCAAAACAGCTGGACACCTCTCTACTACTGAAGTTTTCTCTTCCTCCCCTCTTCCTAGTGCATCTTTAGGTCCGCATCTGGCAAGCGACATGACCAAGCTGGCTCGGGCTCCAAGCCCTTACCTATCTTTGCCGTTCTGGATGGAGTTCTGGCCCAAACTGGCCCGGTCCAGCATGGGGGAGTTGCGGCTCCGGTTTGTGCTGGTTGAGAGGACGCTGTTCTGCAGAGGGGTAGAGACACTGAGTGAGCGTGAGCCCTTCACTGCCCACACTTCAGAGAAAGAGAAAGGGAGTTAAGCGGCTCCAGCCTGCTGCTTCTGCAGAGACTACTTGAGCTAGGCTACCTGAGTCAGCACCCAGGTCTCCCAGAGAGTCATAACATAGGGATAGAGGAAGCTGCCTTACACAGAGAGACGCGTAGGGGTCCATCAACCTCAGTGTTTCCCAAACTTGGGTCTCCAGCTGTTCTTGGACTACAATTCCCATCATCCTTAGCTAGCAGGACTGGTGGTCAGGGATGATGGGAATTGTAGTCCAAAAGCAGCTGGAGGGCCAAGTTTGGAAAACACTGATCTAGCTCAATATATTGTCTACCCTGTCAGCAGCTTTCAAGAGGCTGCAAGGGAGGCAGGGGATCTTTCCCATGCCTACCTGGAGATACCAGGGATTGAACCTGGGACCTTCTGCATGCAGTACATATGTTCTACCACTGAGCTTTTGCCCTTTCTCCCAAAACAGGAGGCCTCCTTATACTGAAAATGACCTACTGAGGTCCATCTAGCTCAGTATTGTCTACAATTCTCCAGGGTTTCAGACCAGGAGTCATTCCCAGTTCTGCCTGGAGATGCTGTACTTTCCCCGAACTTTAATTCTGCACCCCCTCTTTGTTGCGGTCTTCCAATCCTCAGACTCCTCCTCTAAACTCTCAGAAGCATGCCCTGGTTCCCTTCACCCCCGCTGAACCTCCGTGTTCAGAGGCAGGATGCCTTTGAGTGCCAGCTGCTGGGAAACAGCTCCTCGTGTGCCGTAATGGCACGTTCCCCCCCTGCTGCAGCAACCCTCTGACCCGGAAGCTCAGCTCCCCGCGTCATAAACATGCAGAGGCCACAAGACAAGAGTCCCTCCCCACCCACTCCAGAGCAAGAAAGGACTGACTGTGGAAGGTGTGGGGGTGCTCTTCTTCCTCTCGAGGCTGGGCAGGGGGCTGGCAGGCACTTTGACCGTGCTGCTGGCCTTGTTGCGCCCAGCCTCCCGCTCCTCTTCGGGCCGCTTGTTCTCTGCGTTGGCTGCCTGTGTTTTCTTGGAGTACGAGGAGGATGTTGGGATGGTGGGTACTGTGGTGGGAAGAAGAGAGGGCCGGGGAGTGGGGGAAGAGAGAAGAAGAGTCAGCGTGGCGAGGTCTGGTTTGGGGAAGGGATACCTAGCAAGGGACAGTTTGTGCTTTCTGGGCAGGAGCCTGTTTCACAGGTGTGGAAGGAAGGAAGGAAGGAAGGAAGGAAGGAAGGAAGGAAGGAAGGAAGGAAGGAAGGAAGGAAGGAAGGAAGGACTCTCTCTTCTAAGGAGTCAATGAGCAACTGGAAAATTCCCTGCGCCCCAATGCGGGGAGAGGGAGATTAAAAACCGTCAGAAGTTTTAAATAACCTGCATGGCTGCAGTCATGAGCTACATAAAGCAGGAGGGAAAATATAACCATGTAATTAAAAACACACACAACCCAGTTTAGTTTTCCAGCTCTCCTTGGTGGATCTCGGAATCTTAGTCCCTGCAGTACCTGGTGAATGTTGTAAAATAGCCAGTACGGATGCACATTCCCCATCTCACATAAAATATTTTATGCCTCCTTGTTGGATAGGCGGAACCAGTCAGATGAGCCGAGTAGTAGCAGTAGTAGTAGTAGTAGTAGTAATAATATAATACAGTGGAACGTCGGGTTTTGAACATCTCTGTTGACGAACATTTTGGAACTCGAACACCGAAAACCCAGAAGTAACTGCTTCCATTTTTTAACATGCCTCAGAAGATGAACTTCCGAGGCGGCTTCTGTATTGAGATTTTCGTATTAATTTTTCCGTTTTGAGGCTTCCGTTTTGAGTTTTCGAACGTTTCGGAATTCAAATGTTCTTCCGGAACGGATTACGTTCGAAAACCGAGGTTCCACTGTAATGGCAGGGAACCCTCACTGTGGTTCCCCCCCCCCCCGAGCAAGAAATGTGTTGGTGGGACGACTCACCCTGGTCGCTTAAGCGGCGTTGCTTGGGGTTGGCTGATACACTGCGCTGTACCTTGTGCGACGGGGAGGGGGCGGTGCTGTTGGCAAGTTCGGGTTGGGTCCGTGGCTTCAGGGTAATGCTATCGTTGTCAAGCTGGAAGAGAGCAGGCAGGAGCACGAGGGCGAGGGGGGGGGGAGAGAAGAGGCTCACTCAGTGGGTGAAGCTCTGACCCAGGCATTCCATTCATGGAATCATTTATTTATATCAGAGATGAAGAACATACACACATTATTTATATGATCTCTCCTCTCAGCTGAGGAAGAGGAGAATGGGAATTCTTAACAGTTGCTGCTGGAGGGTGAAAATAGAAATTGGGGTGTGCTTGTGAACATTCTGAGATACAAAGCGCAGCCCCTCCTCGAGCCAAACTGCAGCCGCCACCCCCGCCCCGCTCAACAGCCAAAAGATGTGGCAGAACAGATTATACCATTTCAAGGAAGAGATACGTATTTTGGAGGCTCCTCTGTGCTTAAAAAAAAAAAATCCCTAGGAGAAAGATCCTAACCCAGCCTGCTCACTTTGTGATACATTCTTTAAAAAAACAAAAATCAGTGCAAGTAAAAATTTAAGGGGCATTTGAAAAAAGAGGCATCACCCAACTGCAGACTGAAATAGTGCAGTTCATTCTGCATCAGGTGTGGGGAACCTCCAGCCCTCCAGAGGTTGCTGAATTACAACTCGCATCAGCCCTGACCATGCTCGCTGGTGCCGAGGCAAGTTGTAGTTCTGCAACCTCTGGAGGGCCAGAGGTTCCCCCAATCAGGTGTGTTCATGACAATATATCTAATTTCAGGTGGTCTCCAGTAGTATTAAGCTTGCTCTTAAATTCTGTTCAACTGGTACCACAAACAGCACTACAATATAGGTTTCAGATGCAAAGCCACTGAAAGTCTGCACACCTCAACAGACGAGGGTGCCGTAAACTCCAACAAGCAGCCTCCTCGTGGTAAAATGGGTCAGGGCGTCTGGCTGTCAACCAGAAGGTTGGTGGTTTATGCCCATCCAGGGACGGCTGTGAGCAGGATTCCTGCATTGCAGGGGGTTGGTTTAGATGACTCTCAGGGCCACTTCCAATGCTACAATTCTATGATTCTAAGCAATCAACAGGGAAGGCAGGCGTCTAGTAGAGGCTGGTTTATCAGGGCGACTGGGACACCACCCACCGACCTCAGCCTGCCCACAGCCAGCCTGCTCTTGGTTGCCTTCCTACCTACAACCAGTCCAGGTGGTGTCCCTGCCTGTTGGGTTCCTCCTCCTTGGTCTCAATGCTGCCCTTGCGGGACTCGGCAGGGAGGAGGATGGCGACCAAAGTAGAATTTGACGGCTCCGCCAGTCACTGACTCCGCCTCCACCTCCTGTTGACCTCTCTACTTTCCGCCCTGCTGGTCCCAGGGGGCACCAACCTCTGCCGCAGACACCCAAAGGGACAAATTCAGAATTGTGCTTTTGCACTTGGAAGTTTCACGCCAGTGTGTTTCCACTGATGGCGCTTCAATGGGGAAGTGCTACCGCTCAAGACATGCAAACACCCAGATGTTTGCAGCTCAGGCCCTCAAACGGAAGCCACACACCCACACCAACAGACAAGGAACTCACCTCTGAATTTTTGTATCCTAGCAGCAGATATGTAGCCATGACTTCGTTATATTTCTGGCTGACTAAGGAGTCCTGGATTTCCTCCCGGGAATATCCCATGGATATCATGAGCTCTGCAGGACAACGGAAGGGAGCACGCACACACAGGGAAAGGAGAGAGACGGTCAAAGCGCCTTGAAGGGTGGATAAATAAATAAAACTGCGTTTAAAAGATGCATGGAGGGAGGGAGGGAAATCTGTAGGGTACGCCCTGCAGGGAAACGATAGCCAAGCGCTTGCCCGGAAAGATCCTGCGCAGCAGCAGGTCACCATCGCAGGGCCACCCAATCACCCGCCCCGCCTCAGTGCCACACCTGTCCGCCGGGGATCCTTGTAGTCAGGCAGAGGCTCCACGTAAGGCTTCAGTTCATCGTCCTCGTGACCCACATTCATCCAGCGGTCTTTCATGATTTGCTATAGACAGGGGAAGGGGAAACGTTGGCTCAGTATGCGGGGGGTGGCGGTGAGGTAAAGGACAACAGCGCAGAGGAGTGCTTTCTTCCTTTTTAACATTTCGGCGAGGATGGTCCCAGCTGCGTAGCTGGAAAAGTTTCCTATTGGAAAACTGGAACCACTCGTGCAAAACACAGGCCCCCCTGCGCACACCTCTCTCCCCACAATGTTCACAGCAAGCTCCTAACTGTGAGGAGATCTGGCCCACCTCTCCCTCTCTCCGCAAGTCTGGGTAATGCAATCCATGTTGCCACCCTAGCCCATGATTAATTCGTGAAAGACCATGGCATAATCAGCAAGCTCTCCTGGCTAGTGTACATAGTAATAAAACTGCAAATAACTAAAATCCAAAAAAAACTATTAAAACATGTAAGCATGAAATAATTATGATTAAAATACAAATAAAAATCAGATAGGCTTTTATGAATATAGGTAACTAAATTAGATGTCTGGTTAGGATTGCTAAAAAAAAGGTTTCAGCAGGCAACTAAATATATATACAGCAAAGGTGTCTGCCTAATATCAATCTTCCTTTCTCTGCTTCTTCACTTTATTTGATGAGCTTTATGAATTGCTGTCTTTGTGGATTTTGATATTTTTTGCTTGTTTATTATGCTGCGCTTTTTTGGTGGTTGTCTGATGTATTATGCAGATTTGGCTTTTCTTGGGCAATACCAAACTAGGTCAGACTCAAGAGTAAACCCACTGAGTTAATGAAGTCCACTGATTTCAATGGGTCTACTCAAAGTATGACTGACAATGAATATTGCCCATTGTACATATACTCCATTGTTGCAAGTCACTCTTATTTGGGGGTGGGATGGGGATAGAGAATTTTATAATGAATGAATGAATGAAATGTTATTTTATTCTATAAACAAGGTGTATAGAAGCTGGACTACAACTCCCACCACCCCCAGTCACTGGCCAGGTTTGCTGGGGCTGGGTGGGAGTTGTAGTTCTGCAACATCTTGGGGGCCAGAGGTTCCCCACACCTGCTATGCATAAACCAAGCCAGGAAGGAAAACGATGCAATTTGCACCGTTGACTGGAAACCCCAGCTTGCTGCTGCAGTGATCTGCCAAGACCTTCTCCTTGCCTCTGGCATGAAATCAACACAGCACCCTCCCTCTGTGTATCGCGGAGAACGGTGTGTGTGTGTGTGTGTGTGTGTGTGTGTGTGTCTTGCCTTGTCTCCGCCCACACCCGAGCACAAACCCAACTGCCCCCCTTAATGCACTCTTCCCTCCACTTCCCCTTCTGCATCCCTGAAGCCCACAGTTAAAATTGTTGCTTGCAGGCAGAGAGCAGCAGGGGCCATGGCATTCCAGCGCCAGACAGCAAGGAACTTCCCTCTCCTATTCAAGAGAATGGCTGGCGGGGCTTCTTAATTACTTGCCTACGCAGGAAGGCAGTTTCGGATGGCAGGGGGCACTGCAGCCCAGCCAGACAAAGGCAGGAGCCAACCGCTGGGAAATGAACCAGGCCCTCCTCACGCTAGCACTGGAGGCAAGGAAAACCGCCTTTTGGAAAATAAAACTAAAAACAAACAAAGACCGCGCACTGCTTGCAAGGACAGGGCTTTCCTACCAGCATGGACTTGGATACGCCTTCTAAAAACTGAGACAGCGCTGGCACACTTCTAAGACTTAAAAACCAAGGGCAAAACATGGATCCAGAGTTGGTTAAGCAACTGCCCCAAATACACTTGCTTAACCAAATACTGCCAAAGGGTACATTCACACATTACGTTTTCCGTATACGCCGAAAGTGGTTTTGTTATTTTTGTTTCCAAGAGCGCAAACTGAAAAGCATTAATGGGTGAATGAAGCAGAAGTATTTGGGAAAGGATCTCATCAGAGAGACAAAGGCATCCAAAGAAGGAAGTCTTCACATACTTCTCAGAATTTTTTTTATTTTTGGGGGGTGGGGAGGCAGGGCAGGAGGAAATGGGTTCCACACTGAGGGGGGTCTAGCCAAAACTACTGATTTTAAGGCAATGACAGCACATGTTTTGCATTCAGTAAGTCATCTCATGTCCCTGGCATCCACACCCCAGTGTCGCCCCAGGAGGACTGATTCAGATAGCTCACAAATCACCCCACTTGGGGGAGGGAGCCCTCAGCAGCCCACTACTGCACCATCTTGGCTCTTCCATCACCCTCAAACTCTAGGGATGAATCCCTTGTAACATCTCTTCTCTGCAGCTGCCCAGAAGCATGTAGCCACAGAATCATGTCCCAATTCTAGATGGCTTTAATCGGGGTGGGGAGCCACTGGAAGGCTGTGTCAGCCTTCTAAAGTCTTGGGATTGACTCTGGCCCTTTGCTGAGGCAGCATCTTCCATAGCTCAGTCAGCAGAGTCCACCGGGAGCTGCCCAGGGACCTGCCTTGCCCTGTATGAACAGACTCTGGAAAACTGCCACCACTTCACCAGTGAGAACAAGTTAGGTCTCAGGTTTCATCCCTGGCAACTCCGGACAGAACTGGGAAAGACTCCTAGTCTGAAACCTTGGGAGAGGTTCTGCCAGTCTGTAGAGACAATACTGAACTTGACGGCTCAATGGTCCACTTTGAAAGAAAGCACCTTCCCATGACTAGATGGCACGACAGCAATAACTCCAAAAACTGCGAGAAGCAAAGCTACAGGGAACCAGGCAGAGGGCCTTCTCGGTAGTGGCGCCCGCCCTGTGGAACGCCCTCCCATCCCATGTCAAAGAGATAAATAACTACCTGACATTTAGAAAACACCTGAAGGCAGCCCTGTTTAGGGAAGTTTTTAATGTGTGATATTTTAATGTATTTTAGTGTTTGTTGGAAGCCGCCCAGAGTGGCTGGGGGGACCCGGCCAGATGGGCGGGGTACAAATAATAAATTATTATTATTATTATTATAAAATGATGGGTGGTGTGGTGTACGATTCCACAAGCGGATGCCGGCCTCTCTCCTGCCCAGCCCACCTGGTCCCCGGTCCTGTCTCCTCACCTCTAAAGTGCCTCTCTTACTAGGGTTGAGGATGAGGAATTTTTTCAGCAGGTTCTCACAGTCCGTGGACATGTAGAAGGGGATCCGGTACTTCCCCCTCAAGACCCGTTCTCGCAGCTCCTGCAGAGGGAAAGGGGAGGGAATGAGCAGCAATTCTGTACATAACTCAACTGTAGGTGCAGGGGAGCCTTTGACCCTCCAGATGTTGCAGAACAACAACTCGCATTGGCTACAGCAAGCATGGCCAGTGACCAAGAGATACAGTTTAGCAACATCTGGAGCAAAAGGCTCCCCACACCTGTTCTAAGGAAAGATGCCCTGATCCTAACACACACATGCACACAAGGGAGTGGAGATACTGAAAGGCCCTGAAGCCTTTGGGTGGCTCTGGTCCATTGCCGAGGCAACCTCCTCCACAGCTCAGTGTGACTGACACACCTGGGAATCCACATAGGTTGTTCCCTCAATAGTGGGATAGCCAGCCTCAAGTCGCAATTGTGCTGCCAACCCCCTGAAGCCATAAACCATTCTCCTCGCCCTCCACAACCCCCTTACCTTGAGGTTCTGCCCATCAAAGGGCAGGGAGCCGCTGACCAGTGTGTAAAGGATAACCCCTAGGCTCCAGACATCCACCTCGGGGCCGTCGTACTTCTTGCCCTGGAAAAGCTCAGGGGCGGCGTACGGGGGGCTCCCACAGAAGGTGTCAAGCTTGTTGCCAAACGTGAACTCGTTGCTGAAACCGAAGTCTGCAATTTTAATGTTCATGTCGGCATCTAAGAGCAGGTTCTCTGCCTGCAAAGGGAGGCGAAAGGCAAGTCAGGCTGGGGAAGCCAATGGGCCAACAACACCACGTTTTACCTCCAATGGGAAATCTAGCATTTGCACAGGGTGAACACAGAGCTTTACACACTCTTGCCTCAGGAGCGTTTTCAGCATTTATACTCACCTTCAAGTCTCTATGTACAATGAATTTTTGGTGACAGTACTGCACAGCAGAAACTATCTGGAAGACAAGAGGACAGAGAGGTCAGGGGGGAGGTTTGTGTTGCTTCATGGCACACGCAATCCAGACGCAGTGCCCTTTAATCACAGTCCCCAGAAGTGTAGGAATCGATTTCCTGCAATGTATCCCCATATGCCTGTGGGCTGTGTGTGAATAATAGAACTGCTGGGGGACGGGGGATGGAATTACATGGATCTTCACCACAAAAAGCATCAAGCCCCACTTTCATATTTGCTGGGCAGCTGCTGGGGCCCTATAAACACTGTTTGCTTCCTGCAGTTCAAGAAGGGTGCAGCACCAACCTGTCGGAATTTCGCCCGTGCTTCTTTCTCTTTCATTCTTCCATGGGCTACTAAATAGTCGAACACCTCACCTGCAGGGGGCGCAAGAGGGAAGCAAAATGTTACTTGGGAGTTCCACTGAAAGTCTGAAGCTGAAGTTGTGTGGGGGGGATGTCAGAGGAAAGGACTTAGAACATTGCCCTCCACCCTGTGCCTCCTCTAACCCCCACCCCCATTTTTGCCATCGCTGAGAATAACAAAACTCAGGAGCAGATTCCACTTGGGCTTGGAGGAGCAGAGGACACCAATCCAGCTGTACTTGTCAGAAGTCTCAGCCACTTCTCTCACCATAGCTCAGTAGTAGAACACTTGCTTGACATGAACAAGACCCTGGATTCAATCCCAGTCATTGCCACTTTTTTTTTTTGTTAAGGATTTTTTTGTTAAGTGATGGGGAAACCTCTTCTCTGTTACAGACCCTAGTGCAGTCACCCCCAAACTCGGCCCTCCAGCTGTTTTGGGACTACAACTGCCATCATCCCTAGCTAACAGGACCAGTGGTCAGGGATGATGGGAATTGTAGTCCCCAAACAGCTGGAGGGCCGAGTTTGGGGATGCCTGCCCTAGTGAAATGCTGTTCAGATTACTGGGCTAGATAAATAAATACGAGGCCAGGCTGTGTTCTAAGGAAGGGACAAGAGCTCAGTGGCAGGTTCAACCCTCATTATCTCCAATTAAATAGGATAAGGCAGCAGGTGAAGGACCTTTCTCTGCACGAGACAATTGGAGAACCACTGCCAGTCAGAGAGCAAGATTCACCTAATGAGTTTTCCCAGTGGAAACCCTGAGCAACGGTTTGCACAATGGGGCTTCCCCCCATCTCCTCCCGCATGCACCCCTGAAATTGGCTCAGGGTGGGGGGTCAGGCGAAACTCCAGACCAGAATATGGGGGGGGGGCAGGGAAGAGAGGGAAGGCGGTTCTGTCTGGCAAGCTGACATGATTATGCTGACAGAGCGACTGGAAAAGCGGAATGTTGAATTCCTCCCACAGTAGACTGTGCCGGATGAACAAATAGCTTGGCATGGTATTGGGCAGTTGCGTATGTTCCAAAGAAGGAAGCAGCATTCACCGGCTTGGCATGCAGTAGATCGCAGGTTCAAAGTATCAGGTAAAGGAGAGTCACTTCTTCTCTGCCAGGGACCCTGCATTGGACTAGACAGCCCCACATAGTTGAGGCTGGTATATGGCGGCTTCATATGTTACAGTGAGTCTTTCCGTAAGTCACTACAGCTTCATCTTGAAAGAGAGCTATGCCCCACGGACGGCTGTCTCCAGGCACTGCCTGCCTGGTGAGTAGGATGCGTTCAGTCCATCTCCTGCAATTGTCTAGGGCCCACCAGTAATGGCAATGGCATTTCTAAAGGCCTTTGTGTTTCCCGACAGACCGCGTGACATTCGCACAAAACTGGCAAGATTGCCTCCAGAGATTCAGTGTCTGCTTAAAAAAAAAATGGCAACCCTTAAACTCGGCAAAGCCGCTGTCAAGAGTCACCAGGCGGTGGGGGAAGGAAGGTGGGAGGGAGATAAAACTTACCTACAGATAGGCACTTTTTTAAAAAAAACCTCTAGGATGCGGTATTTAGAAAATTTACAGGCACACCTCGCAGATGTTGCGGGTTTGGTTCCAGACCGCCGCAATGAAGCAAATATCGCAATAAAGTGAGCCACACAATTTTGTTTGTTTGTTTCCCAGTGCATACAAAACTTATGACTACACTATACTGTAAACCTATGACTACACTATACTGTAGTCTATTAAGCCAGGTCCCCGACTGCAGTGGCGGGATGGGAAAAACCCATTTCCAGCCCTAGCCAGCTCCACTCCCATGGCCAGGAGAGGGGCGACGGCGGCAGGGGGCTTCCTTCTCCTGGAAGCAGCCAAGCTGCCTGTAGCTGTGCCTGCAATAAGTGCAATAAGATGAGGTATGCCTGCATGTACTTACTGTTCAAACACTGTACGAAATGGCATACAACACTATCAGTGCACACCTTGCTGTCTATGGGAGAAAAGCCCCATGGTGAGCTGCTGCCAGTTAAGTCGATGATCCTGAGCTAAGATGGGTCACTGACCTGACACAGTGCACCTTGCATTCTATAACCAGTACGTCACAGGATACATGTCTCACCTCCCAAATTATGTGATGAGGGAGAAGGTGAAGCTAGCTGTGACCCCACCCTGTGATTCTTCTTCTGTCTCTGGAGCCAAAAGGGGAGAACTGGAAGAAGAATGTGACATATCTAGGTATATATCTCATTCTTCATTTAAAGAGCTCAGGAGAACCCCCTCCATTCTATCCTCCTGACGACCCTGTGAGGTAGGTCAGAGAGAGTATGTGTGTGTGAGAAAGAGACTGGTCACCCAATGAGCTTCCTGGCTGAGTGAGGATTTGAACCTTGGTCACTCCAGTCCGACAGTTGAAACCAAATACGCCATTGTTCTTAAACCTGGACTCCCAAATGCTGTTAACCTACAACTCCCATAATCCCTGACCACCGGGTTAAACTGGATGAGGACGATGGAAGCCGCAGTCCAGCACAATCTGGGGAAAGTAAGCTACAAATATATTGAAATACTGTACACCACACAGACTCTCGGAATAAGGTTCCCCACAACGTGTCTTTCGAAGAGGCTTCAGATCAAACACTCACCCCCACTGGCATATTCCATGACGAGGTACAGTGTCTTCTCTGTCTCTATTACTTCAAATAATTTAACTGCAAGACAAGAGGACAGAAGACTTTTAAGGGCGGGGAAGGCGGAGGTAGACTACAAAAAAATTACAAAAGGCTCAGAGAGAAAGTGCTCTCCCTCTCTCCTGTGTGATGAAACGGCCTGGCAGTTCGTTCAGTGCAGACAAAGAGGAAGCACTCCTGAACATTAGAGGTAATTAATGTGTGGAATTCACTGCCGCATGACGAAGCAGCAACAGCCGCTCACTTAAAGGCTTTCAGAAGGATTGCCACAGAGGTAGGAAAGCCTCAGGGACTCTCTCTCAATTACCCTTTTGGAAATTAAGTGCCTTACAGGTCAGAATATACTGTTTAAGAACATCGAAATCCAGTGGCAAAAGGGAGGGGTAGGGGGAACGGAAGGGGGCTCACCTATATTAGGATGATTCAAAACCTTCATTATTCGCACTTCCCGGAAGAGCTGCAGAAACAGAAGAGCAGAGCAGAAACGGAAGGATCAATGCAGGTGAATTTACACAGGCACAAACAGTCCTATGCCCCTTAGCTTAAGTCTTTCCCAACCTGGCAGCTGCCTGATGCTGTGGAGTACAACTTGCATCAGCACCAGATTGGGAAAAGCCTGGCTTAAAGACATCTGGGGCAACTGGCCGGATGCTCCGACCTCGCAGGAAGTGGCGGGATGGGATGGCCTTTGGAGGTCCGTTCCACACTCTAAAAATCTGCCAAATATCACATTCTCCAAAACCTCAAGCTTGGTCAGAACCTGCCCTCCCTCCCACAACCGTGCCCCAATCTTTGTTCTCCTTGGATTAGACATTTTTTAAGGATAATGTGTTACAGTAATCTGTTAATTAAAAAAAGGCAATCGGATTGCCTGCAATGAGCCTGGGTAATAAGCCGCTAATAATTGAGCCGGAGGGATAGGTGGGGGTGGCGAACACACAGCTCTCCCCCACCCCTGCCCGGCATCGGCTTGAGACAGGAGATCAAAGGGGCCAGGTTCAAACTCTACACAGTTATGATACACAAGGAGTGTAACTTCCCTATAATATTTCCTTTATTTATAAAAGGATGTGGCGGGGGGTAGGGAGAAAAGGGTTTTCTGCTCAGGATCTGGTTGGCGAACGTCAGGCAGTTGGCTCTGCAGCCCTAAAGGGCGGGTCTCCTGTGACACTTCATCTCCTTAGCGAAAGGAACAGATGCTTGGGCTGATGCAGGAGGGAAGACCCCCACCCACCCAAGCCCAGGAGCAGCTGTTCAGGCAAATAAATCCCTTTGCTGCTGGGGAAAAACACCACTACCAGCTCACAGCTCAGATCCTGCCTTGGTCCAGAAGCTGGAGGCAGATGGATATTCCAGCTGCCAGCTTCCACCCCCGCCCCAGTTCCTAACCTGTGTGCCTAGATGTTGAGGACTCTGACATGTGAGGGGAGGACAAGATAGCGATGGGCTCTGAAGATGAAAAACCATCCCAATCTTGGGGAGGGGTCAGCACGCTGCTCTGCCCTGACTCCCAATATAGCTCCACCTCAATCCTGCAACCTTGAGGGCTGCATTTTAGCTTCTGTGCCCTTGGATGGAGTTGCAGAGCTTATGCACGCACAGGTAACAACAACCACACAGCATAGTTGGGGGAAGGCGGAACCCTACAAGCACGCTGGCTGCATGAGTAGTTTCTGCAAGACCCTAGACACAGCCTGCCTGGCCCTGCTGGGTTTCCAATGATTCAGTTCCCTCGGCTTTGAGTCCACAGCAATTAAGTAGCCGGTGGGATCCCCAATGACCGTTCCTGGGAAGAGCTCTATAAATTACTTCTGAAACCAAGAAGGCGAGGAGGAGGCGTCTGGGAGATATGGCAAATCTGGCAGCCCACTAGACAGGCAGATGTCTGCCCAGGCTGCCAGCAAGGAGGCTTCTGGGCCTGGCGCACCGGATGCCCAACCAATGTAAGCAGAAAGCACTTTTGGCTCAAGAGGGGGGTGCAGCTGACAGGTGTTGACAGAACATTGCACATACGAGATGTTTTCCTGATTGGCTGAAATCTGGCCACTTGGGTGGGGCCTGCAGCACTGAGATTATGAGGAGAGGAACAGATGAAGACCCCTGCTGCACCAGGCCAAAGACCCATCTAGACCAGCACTCTGTTCTTACAGCGGCCAACCACATGCAAGCAAGACCCTAGTGCAACGACGACTCTTCCCACTTATGATTCTCAGCAACTGGTTGCCTCTGAGAGTGGAAAGAGAAAACACAGCTGTTGTGGCCAGCAGTCACTGACAGAAGCCTTATCCTCCAGGATTTTGTCTAACTTGAACAACACTTCGCCTAAGGCCCAGCATAAGCACTGGCTCCACACTCTTCCTCCACCCTCCTGGGCAGTTGCAACGATGCCTTTCAAGACACCTCCCGGTCTGCAGAGCAGCACTGTGGGGGAATGACTGGCATGTTTGCAAGATGGTTGCTAACCAGCGAGAGGTTAACCACAGGAAGGCCTGAACTGTTTCAAGTGAGCCCACACCAGTGCAAACAGGAACTGCCCTCCTGGGCAGCCATCCTCTCTCAAGTACATTGAGCATGCTGGTTCCCATCCATCATCCTGAGGAAGAAAGCTATAAAGGGTTTCTTTTGGGGGAAGGGGTTGAGAAAAACCCATTGCAGCTGACAGAGAGAGAGAGAGAGAGAGAGAGAGAGAGAGAGAGAAGGGATTTATCTTCGCAGCAACATTCCTTCCTCTCGTGGAGGAGTCCATGTGCTTGTGACACCTACGCAGTCCAGGCGCCTGTGGTGGGAACAGCAGAAGGAACATTTGGGAAGCAACATGGGGACAGCTACCTTGCTACCAACAGAGCAGCATGCTTTATAGAAAGAAAGAAAGAAAGAAAGAAAGAAAGAAAGAAAGAAAGAAAGAAAGAAAGAAAGAAAGAAAGAAAGAAAGAAAGCTGTAATCTCCAGCCTTCAGTAATGCATCTCTCTCCTGTGCTGGCTGAGGGAGTGAGAGCAAACCATTCACCTGAAGCAGGGATGGAGAACCTGTGGCCGTCCAGATGTTGCTGACTGACAACTACCATCATTTCCAGACCACGCTGGCTGGGGCTGATGGGGAATGGGAGTCCAGCAATTTCTGAAGGGCTCCACAGGCCTTCCCATCACTGGCTTAAAGCAATGCCAGAGGTTTGGGCCTAGAAGCAGGCAAAATCCTGCAAAATTGAAAGGGCTGCCATGTTACCTTGCAGATCTCGATGGATGGCAGAGTAGGTTATAAATATTTTAAAGGAACAAGTAAGAAGATATGCAACTTGATCTCTCTTTATTTTTCATTACTGAGTCTTATTACACAAAATTCCTTTTTCAGACAAAATATGGTATAGTTTGTCCCATCCTAGGCTGGGTGGGACAGAGATCAAGAAATAGAGGGAAGAAATAGAGAGAGGGGGGTGTCTGCAATTGTTTCAGGAATATAATCTTATTATTGATTTTATAATGTGAACCTCCATGGTATTTTTTCTTAATGTTGGTGGTCTAGAAATTTTTGCAAGCAATTGTTAATACCAACACAAGTGTCAGGATAAGGGGCAGTGAACTGTTAATAGCAACACAAGTGTCAGGATAAGGGGCAGTGAACTATATTGAGTGAACTATACTGACCCACAGCCCAACCACTAGCTTTGGGTGCACTCTGTGAACTAGAAGGGATAAACAACCTTTTTTTAAGAGGTAGGGAGAAGAAGGGAAGCAAAAATCCTCAGAATAACAGCACTTCACATGGGGAGGCCATGCTCTGAAGTTTACAATACAGCTGCCACTAGAAACCTAAAGCCTCAACTAATACCCCAGAGCTATTCTCAGCAGGACACTTCCAAGCACTGGGATTGGTATGCAATGCCCATAAATTTGGTCACTGGTGAAGGCTGGGAGAAAAACCTTTGACCCTCCTGGAGTTTATTCTCCCTACAATGTTTTTGCTGCTTCAAGTTTGCTCTCAACTGCAGTCACAGCATAAGGGTTGGTCACTTTGTGGCCTCTTTTAGCTGTTGCGAGGGCCAGCCTCTTGTGGATAGAATGGGCTTCTCTAGGCAAGCCAGCCGCCACCACCACCAGTCTCCAAAGCACAACCAAACTGCTCAAGGGAAGCAATTCCATGCTGGTCTGCTGCCGGGGAAAGAGAGGTCAACCCCCACCTTCAGCCACCAGCAAGCTGAAAGGCAGTGCTGAAAGCTTCAGCAGGTGGGAAGGCAACGCAAAGCAATCTGGGCTGGAGAGGGAAGCTTCTGCTCTGAGATCTAGGGAGCTGCTGCAGAAACAGAAAACCCAGCTGGCTCACTCAGCCTTTTGTTTACAAGGCCGCGTCAGCAGCTGCTGCCGCCGCTGCCAAACAGAGTCGCAGTGGGGCTGGCTGGCTGTGTCAGGCTCGGAATCAAACAGGACCCAAAGTCCAACTGGCTCTGTGGTCATCACTTTAGCCGCTGGCTGCTGCTGCTGACAGGTGCAATGTCGGCAGGTTGTGCGCGCACCACTGTGGGGACATGTCGAGGCTGATATCGGGTCTCAGCCAGACACAAGCCCAACTCTGATGAGAGGTGGGGGATTATATCAAAGGGCAGCCAAGTGGAGGAGCAGCAGCTAAGATGCTTCTCTGGGCTGACAAGAGGGTGCAGATGGAGAGAATTGGGGAGGGGAGGTGGAGGAGGAGAGATCAGTCTGCGCTGAATTGCTTGCTCTCTGGCCTTACCTTTTATCAGGCTGAACAGTTTTCCCCAATGCAGGGAGAAGGAGGAAAAAAGGTAAACAGCGCCTCTGCCATCTGTACAGGGTTAAATGTTTTGATATAGGGTGGAGATGTGTAACCTCTGCCCCCAATTAAGCCCACCAGACATCCCTATATTGCCCACCAGGCTCTTTTGGCCAAGTCAGACTCACCTGCCCTAAGCATGACACCATATGTGATGCCAAGTGCAGGGCCAGCAAAGATGTGGCTGGGACAAAAGGGGGTCTGTGGACACCGCCAATCAACAGCCCCTGTAAAGTCCTCTACAAAACCCCTTTTCAAGTCTCAATGATCAGCTGACCACATGGGGTTTCTGTGCATTACATTATGCAAAACGGGTCACCTGACATCACTATGACATCAGGTGGGCAGCCCCACTCACTTGTCGGCCCACAAGGGTGTGGGATGATAAGGATCCAGCCCAGCAGATATGGGGCAATGCTGACAGGGGGTGCCTAGTCTTGGGTGTGGGAGCTTCACTGCCCTGGGCAAAGAATCATGAAGGAGAGAGGGAGAGGATGCAGGAAGCATGCTGAAGGCAAGAAAAAAAAAGAGAATGAAGTGGGTCTGGACAGCTGGGAGAAGAGAAAGGGAATCCTAGGTTGTCAGCAGATCACCAATTTCAGGACTGGACATTCCCCAGAGACAGGATGTTTATGCAGAGCTCAAAGCTTTGGACATTTTCACATGTCTCTCTCATCTTTCCTCTATTTCTCCCTGGATTCTTCCATTCCAGCACTCCTTTCCAAAGCTGCTTGCCCTGCCAGATAGCCAATGGCAGTCAGAGCCTCCAATGCTCGGCAACTCTGTGACATCACGGAAACCTCAGCCTATCACTGACAGAAACTTCATCAAATACCAAACCAGCATGAAATCTCTTCGTGCATTTACAAATAAATACAGACAAAGTCCCTACTCTCTCCGTATGTGGAACAAGGAGTGAGCAGCTTCACAAGAGCAAACCCAATGAGATAGCGAAAGCGTGCCACACAATCCTACAATGCTCCTCGGTTAAGTGTATAAAGATCTAAACTACCCACACACTCCTTACCTTCTGTAAGCTGGAGGAGTTCAGCTGCGTCTTATCAATTATTTTCACAGCCACCTGGATGGAAGGACACACAGAAAGGTCATGTTAGTCTGTCTTGTTAACTGACGTAAAGGATGCATAACAGGTGACCCAGGCATTTGCTAATTCTCGATGGTACAACACCATTGCCCCTGCCAGGTACGTGAGCTGTAACTGTGTAAAAGTCTGTAACAGGAGCTTCTTTGAAGCATCCTTAGCTTTTTTAAAAAAGAATTTTAAGAACCCAAGTCACCCAGGAACCTCATTTCTGGACACAGGTCAAGTGTAACAGTAATGCTATCAGAGTGGGGCTAATCATTCAGGAGGCTTGCTATTAACACTGATTGCAAATGTTTTCCACAGTTTTGGGGTCTTAGGGCAGAATGTTGGTAGCTGCTTCAGCACCAGGTCAGCACACTTCATGGCCACCTGGGCTTGGTTCAGAGATGGAATCAGTAAAGTGTTTGTTTGTTTGATTACTTATTCCTATTTATTACTTTTCTTATACCTCCTGCCCTCTCCAAGACTGAAGGTCACCTGCAAGCTTTTTTTGCGGGCAGAGATTTAAACCCAAGCCCTGTAGCTACCCAAGCCCTGTAGCCTCTTCGTATTTACACAGCATTTTCCCTGAGCGTTCAGAGTGCTTTTGCATGCAATATGGCATCAGCAATAGCACAATTGTGCCCATGATGCAGAGGAGTGCGGCTGACTTAAAGCCATCTCAGGGGTTTGTGGCCAAGGCAACATTTGATCCAGGTCCTCACATGACATCACATTGGCCCTTACATGGACAGTTCCATCTAGGAGGGGGAAATCATTCTGCAATGACTGTTTCAAGCCTAAAGCAGGCAGACACACACACACACACACACACACAGAGAGAGAGAGAGAGAGAAAGAGAGAAAGAAAGAAAAAAGGCTCATGGTGCATTCCGCTGCACCTTGTTTCCCCAGTGTTTCCCCAGACACCGTGCTAATAAGACACTCTGGGAGATGTATTGTCTTGAGTGGGTGGATGTTCAAAACACTCCCCATTACACCACTTGCTAAATGGCTGCCTGCACAGCTATTGCTCTCTAGGCAGGCTGTTACAAGGATGGGCAATTAAGACACAAGGCAGAATTTCAGTCTCCTGAACATCTTTTCACGGGTCACTGATCTAGAGACACTATCTAGGAACAGACTTGCATGTACAGAAAGGCAGATCAGTTTCCAGAACCTGCTACTGTCACCACTAGGGGTTTTGGGGTGTTAGAAGCTGGGCGGCAGCATGCAAGCTGATGTCTCTCAAGTCCAGGGTCCTGCCCCGGATGTTCAAATAGATGGGCCTTGCGTCAGCCAGCAAGGGCAATTCTTACATTTATAAAACAGAAATGCCTGCATCTCCAGGCAGACCTGGCAGACAACCCTGTCTGAACCTGCTGCCAGTCAGTGTAGTCAGTACTGAGCTACATGGACCAACGGTCTGACTCAGTACAAGGCAGCTTCCTATGGTGCTCATAGGTCAAGCTTGCCACAATCCTATGTAATTTCAATTAGTTGGGTTTGGGGATGGTGTGTGAGTGAGTGTTAAGAGAAACATAGCCAACAACTCGCAAAACAAGAGATGGAACCAGGCCAGCTGCAACTCCAGTCGATCGGAACAAGGCTGGTAATTGCAGCTCTTGTCAAGTGGCAGGGAATGATTGTAACGAGCACAGGGACTCAAAGCGATATCAGTGCTCCTGTTTCCCCATGCAAGCTCACCCCCCCCCCCGATTCCATTTCACGGAATCCCTAATCATGCACCACAAAAAAACAAAATCAAAATTAAAAATTAAAAACCCTGAAAGTCAATTAAAATGCAAGTGCAAAGCTAGCTGATTGGGGATAGTTTACTCCAAAACCCAACCTTTCAAATTTTTAACAGAATTCTGTGCTCCGGTGACAAAACAGAGCAGTGTGATGAAGGGGGGGAGGTGTAAGCAGGAAGATGCAATGTGAAGGATGCACAGGAGTAACAGACAGTCGTGCAAATTACAGAAATGACAGGCCCTTTGCGACCACTGCCCTGCAGGCCTTTTAAAGTACCTCCATAAATAGAGGACTAAAAGCCTGTTTTTTTAGAGAGAGAGAGAGATTCTGGCAAATGCTACACCTAGAAAAAAAATTCAGGAAGAACAGCATTCCATGACGCTAGGGCAAGAGGGAGGGGCGTGACAAAGTCACTAGTTAAAAGAGCCCTGTTAGGTACGAAACTAGGCGCCCCAGTGTAACTTCCGAGCTGTATCAGACATGACCAGTCAGTTGTGGAAAGCTCTGATCAGCAACTAGAATTTCTCAAAAGCTGCTTGAAGATGGGAATGAGGAAGCGGATGCACCTACAACTCACTCCCCCTTAAAGAAGTGGTGGGTGGGTGTTTAGCATCAGGAACTGCAGGAACCTAACTGGGAAGCTCCAAAAGTCGAGTATCTGCGGTTTCACTCACCGCTAAGACTTTAAGCCAACAGAAAGCCTTTAGGGTTATAGCCAATGGAAATTAATTCATCTAAGTTCATCATGTCCATTAATCTCAATGGGTCTACTCTGAATACAACAAACACTGAATACAATCTTTAATCTGAGGCCCAGTCTACACATGCAGCAGAATATGGAGTCAGACCACTGATTCATCTGGCTCAGAATCAAGCAATGGTGTTCCAGGGTTTTGGACGGGAATATTTACTAGCAATGCCAGGTACTGAATCTGGGAGCTTCTGCATGAAAAGCATGTGCTCTATCACTGAGCTATGGCCCTTCCCTTAATAATCAGGAGCAGCCAAACATCTCAGGATTCCTCCTCTCCAAAGCTTGGGGCCTGGTGCATAGTCTAAGCTACAATTCGCCTAATGAAGCCATTTGGCTCCTTCCTTATTTCCCATTAGGCCTCGTGCAGCCTGCCCTTCCTGCCTGTTACATCACTGAGTGCCTGTCCTGGCAGGAAAGGTGCCAGTATGGCCCTTATCGCATGCTATGTGCGAAAACTCAGCCAGAAGGGGTAAGAACTGGCTATTCCTCATGCAGAGTCTTCCACATGTATGGCACCGAGTCGCCAGAGACCTCAGACAAGAATGCAGGATGTGATTTAGTAGAGGAAGAACAAACAAGGTGGGCAGGTCAGCTGCAGCCAAGCCACTCCTACTCTCTTCAGTGGAAGCAGATATTTCCCTCAAGGATCCTCATCAGAGAATTGCCTGCAAGCATGTGCTTACAAGCTTCCAGGAAGCTGAGTCTTCGGCTGCTTGGAAAAATAACTAAGAGTCCAGAAAACTGTCTGCCCCACAGGGCAGCAGATTCCATCTTGATGAGCAGTGGGGAGCGGGGACTGCAGATTCTCCCCACACTGGCTGAAATAGTCAGGAGGAGAAGGTAGAGAGCATCTGAAAGCTTTGCAAATGGGAAAGCTGGCTTTTTTTTTTTTTGAAGGCTGCATGTTTGTTCCTCTGAACTTGCCCTGGGTGTGTGGTATGTTCAAAGTGCTTCAGTAACAGAAGGGAGCGTGGTACAGTAGACGCAGCATGCCAACGTCTCAAGAGGAAAACCAGTACAGGCTATTTTGGTACAATGACTTTGGTGTGGTTCAAAGTGGAGTGGGGTTCTCATTTGGACAGGCACTTCAGTGGCCGGAGATAAAGATTTTATTTCAGTAGTATGTTTTTACTGCTAAAATGTGGTTTTAGAAACAAAACAAAATGCATACGCAGTGAGAGAGAATTTTTTTTTTTAAGATGCAATGTACTGGCTTTAAACCTAAGAATGACAATGAGATTTTGACTTATGCTATTGGGCTTTCCTGTCTCCTCCTCTTACTGCTGCAGCCACGCATGCCACCCCAACCCACCCAGCTGCTTCTGGAGGTTAGGGGACCTCTTCAGAGTTGAAGAATGGTGGAGCAGAGACAGTGACAACTGACCCCGCTGACTAACTGCACCTTATGCTCGTTCAAGAGGCTCTTGGGGGCCAAGACACAGTGCTTATAAAGGTCATCTACCCAGAGCCCTTGTGGATAGGAAGGATTATAAATCAATTTATACATGACTCAACAAGCAAAGGGCCCTTTACATATATTACTATGCAGTGAGTGCTGATGCAGCACAGCAGCTAAGGATCGGAGATATATCCATTTAAATCTCATCAAACTCACCAGGTGGCCTTATGCAGGCCACCCCTTCTCAGCCTCATCCATTCCATCTTTTTTCAGTTAATAACACTGTGCTACCTTACAGGCTTGTTCTGTGGACTGAGATAATGTAAGGCAAGTTGTTTCAACACCCAAAAAGGCACCACAAAAGTGTTAAATATTACTGCTGGTGCAGAACTGGCTCTCCTGAGAACCTTGGCTTTTGTTGTTGCTGTTACAAGATATGCTTATTTGTAAAGGCAAGTTACTAGTCCTCAAAGTTATAGACTATGTCTCCCCACTCCCCTTCTTAACCTTTGTACTTCTTACCCGTTCACTCCAGGCATTCATCGGCCTGTCCCTCTCCTACTTCTGTACCCCAGCTGAGCCTAGAAACTCCAAGCCCAACACTAAGAACTATGATAATCATAAGATATAAGAAATATAAAGTAAGGTATAGATATAAGAAAGTCACTAGAAAGGTCTGAAGGAAGTCAAGGCTATGCTAGCCGAAAAGGTGCAGGAAGTGAGAATGTATATAAATGGTATTATTGTAAAAAATGTGAAACTAATAAAAATGATATTAAAAAAAAAAAGAACTATGATAATCAGATCTGAGTAAAATTGTGCTTTAACCTAAACCACCGAGACAGGTCACAGAAGCCAGCTTTTCTGGTTGCAGAATTTGATTTCCCCACATCTCTCTTTTTAATAGCATTGTTAGTTGGACAACTAGACTCTCATCCCCCCCCAATCTTTGGAGGTTGCCTGCATAAGCAAAAGACCCCCATTGCTCTTGCTTCCCCTCTCTCACCTCTTTCCCCGTCAGGACATGCCGTGCCAGTTTGACCTTGGCGAAGTTGCCCTTCCCAATTGTCTTCAACAAGCGGTAGTTCCCAATGTGTGGCTGCTCATCAGCGGAGGTAACCGGGCCGCGGCCTCGTAGCATGTTGGACTTTGTGTTGGGCTTGGACTCCGGATGTCCCAAGGCCGGCTGAGAAGAAATTAAAAAGAAAAAGAAAAAAGGTTGGTTTCTGCAATGTCTAAGCAGTTCTATTCAGTGCCAAAGTTCCCCCTCTCCCACTTTCCATTCCCATTCTGGAGTGAGAGAAAGAGAGACAGAATGTTACCCAGTACCTACCGGTAGTAACCAATACTTATAAACAGCAAAAGTTGCTAGTCTACAAGCCTGCTGCGCATGTGGAAAAATTGCTCAGTCTGTGCAATGTATATACTGCGTTGCAAAATTTATTAGGCACAGAATTTGTACTTTAAAAATCCATAGACTACCTTCTATCACCCTACAAAACCTCCCCCATTAACCAAAGCTGCCCACAGTATATTTAATGAGATGACCAGCTGGGCAGCTGAAAAGTAGCATCCAGGGGTGATAACCCAACTCAAAACTCCAGCAGAGAAAATATCCAGGATGCTATCAGTTCGAGGAAGGGAGCACAGCTGCTGTACAGGTTGACTGCTTGGACCTCTTTGTGGATCACTGCTCAAAACAGCCATTTCCATCACACCCTCAGGCAGATACAGGCTGACTGAGGATCTAGGATCTTATTTGCAGGGTTTATGGAAAGCCAAAGAGCAGAGCCTGCTCAGAAATTCAAGGGATGCCTCACCCAGTTGTTGTTTAAACATGCAGTCGAGGCCACATCCCCTAAGGAAATGACACTGCCCGCTTTACCTTGCTTATCACATTCACCCTGCCATAATCATCCCCAATTCACATATAGGGAAATAAAACTGAGAGCATGCAAATTTGGTTCAGGTCATTCAAAGGCATAGCTGTGAACCAGAAGTATCTGAGCTGTGGCTCCCTTTAATATATCACAGATGTAGAAGCTGTGGCCATCCAGATGATGCTGAACTGCAACTCCCATCAGTCCCAGGCAGCATAGCCAATGGTGAGGGATGACAGGACCTGTAGTCCAGCAACACTGGGATGGCCACAGGCTCCCTATCCCTAGACTATTTTACTTTATTTATTTCAAGGATTTATCAGCCCGTCCTTCATCAGTACAGATACTAGGGCAGAATTCGCATAAAATTAATAACCAGCATACAGAGCATACAACAGACCAAGCTCAGCATTGTAGGAAGCTGCTTTATACAGAGTCAAACCACTGGTCCATGTACAGTCAGTACAGTCTACACTGACTGGCAACAGCTTTCCAGGGTTTCAGGGAGGAGACACTCCCAGACCTACTTGGAGATCCCAGTGACTGAACCTTGGAACACTTGCCAAATGCTCTACCACTGAGCTATGACCCTCCCACAAAAGTAAACTAAGATTCTAGTCTTCGTGGGTCTGAATGGAGGACTGTATTATACTGGAACATAGGAAACTGACATATCCTGAGTCAGACCACTGTTCCACCAAGTTCAGCATCGCCTATGACTGCCAAGAGGATCTTCAAAGTGTTAACATGATGTCAAAATAACTATGTTGGCGTTTGCAAGAGGATGGTATTTCACAAGAGGCGCCACCACAGAGAAGGCTCTGTAAAGGAAGTTTTCCTAGGAGTGGAACATGGAGAAGTGCCTCCACACATCCAATTAACAAAGCAAAAGAAGTAAAAAGAACAGGAGAGATAGTCCTAAGGAGCTTGCAGTCAAAACAATCTTCGCTCCCATCTATTCCACCTACCAATCTCCTCCCCAACCCTTTTTCCGAATCTGTCCTCAAAACTGAAACCTCCAGAGCTCCATCTCTGGATGGCTTGCCAACCACACCTTTGGTTCCAGAGGCCCCCATCAAAGCACTTGCTTGCAACATTTCCCAAGCTAGTTTCATCTCACACAAGGGCAGAAATTAGCTTTTTGGGATGGGTGGGTGGGAGTGTTTTTTAAAACTCACACTAAAAGAAAAGAGTTCAAACACAATCAACAGAATTTCAAAAATCAACAGTGCTTTATATGAGTGTGTTTGATTCCTTCCACTTTTTGTCATCCTATGTGAAGCGAAGCCACTGGCACAGGGCATTTGTTTGCACTCTTCCCAGCAGAGGAAACAGTACTCTGATTGCACTCCACTGACTGCAGGAAGTATTCCTGACTTGACAGTGACTAGAGAGGACAGCCCTAGCTGCAGCAAGTAGCAGGGAGCACAAATACTCATCCAGACTTGACAACATGCACGTTGACTGAGGACACCATCTCACAACACTTCATGCTTCAGGGTAGGGTTTTGTTTTGTTTTTAAGTGGTTACAGGATAATTGGACTATGACTTAAAAGTGCCTGGTTGAGACCAGGCTGAACATGCCCACAACATTCCCCTTGGCCAGATTTTCAACCCATTTAAAATCATGACCACTAAAATGCAGCCGTGCAAATCTCTGCACCTTAGAGCGGGTCTTGAATTTTGTGCAGTGAGCCTGCAGATGTGCAGAATGCAGACAGGCCTGGCAAAACGGAAAAAAGCTTTCTGCTCTGGCACTGCACCCCACACTTGGCTTGCTTTCCCAAGGACACTCTGGGCTATTGCTCTCTTGGGCTCACTGCAACAGCTGAGCCACCATTCCAAAAGGCACCCTGGAGGAGCAGAATCAAACGCTGCATCACTCATTTATAATTTACACTCACGTCTGGGTACGGGAGGAGGAAAAGAAACATGAAACATCGACAACAACCAAATCTCAACTCCTGAGAGCAGAACTAGAGGCATGGGGACTTCACGTGACTGCACCTTCAGGGGAACCTATTCCATAGATATTAAAATGTGGGCTGCCACTAAAGAGTTTAGGATTTGATATCCCGCTTTATCACTACCCTAAGGAGTCTCAAAGCGGCTAACAATCTCCTTTCCCTTCCTCCTCCACAACAAACACTCTGAGGTGAATGAGGCTGAGAGACTTCAAGAAGTGTGACTAGCCCAAGGTCACCCAGCAGCTGCATGTGGAGGAGCGGGGAAGTGAACCCAGTTCACCAGATTACAGGACCACTACACAAGCAGCATTCAAAACTGCCATTGTTCTGGGCGCATTTTGTGACAGGGGATTTATTAGCCTGCCTGTGCATTAAGATCACCAGGAAATGCCTTTCACGTAGTTCTGTTGATCAGACGTGGCTCAGTGGGGCCTTCTCCATGACTGGCAATTCAGCCACAGAATTCCCTCCCTCCCAAGGTATAACAGGCATCCTCAACTGGTCATCTTTTGATGTGGATTAAAAAGGTACCAAATCTCTCAGGCTTTTGCTGGAAACAGATGTAATGCTGAATTGAAGGCGGTTTACTCTGAAGCTTCTGGGATTTTATTTTTTTGCATTTTAACTCCATTTTAAATGTTGTTGTGATTTTATTTTTATAGACATTTATCAGTTTTGTAAACATCATGAAATTGGTGGGTGGGATATAAATGCAAGTATTAAGTATGTTTATAGCACCTGTTTATTACATTACTCCCATCTTTCCTCCAAGAAACTCAAGGTGGCGCTGAACATGGTTCTTCCCTCCCTTCTTGCTTAGAAAAGCACAAACAAATACAGATCAAACAAACCAAACAATCGTAATTGATAAGGTACATTGGCTCAGTTAACAGTGCCTTTTAAAGCGTTAGTGAATAGTTTCCTTTGTTGCTTGCAGCTTTCCTTCCAAGTAAAAGAAGTTGGAGGTTTTGAAGCAGGCATTTCAATTTCCCTCTAAACGCTTCCTTTAGCAGGCTGAGGTAGTGCACTTTTTTGTTTTGAGTCCAGGTGAGTTTAATCTTTGTCCCATGATTTTAAAACAGCTGCTTTTAAAAGAAAACTTTCCAAGGAAGTCTTTTTTTCCACCTGTCCCCTTATTACTTCCATTATCCTCACAGCCCTGTGAGAGAGAGTCACTACCCTCACACTGGCATTATGCAGCAGTGTAACGTTTGAAAGGCTGCCCCAGACACAACACATTGCAGTAATCCAAAGAGAAGGTTTACAGGGCGTGGAACACTGAAGCAAGGATCTCTTTTGGTCCCGGTACAGTCATACCTGGTGCAGCAGCCTCAGCTAGAACAAGGTACTCTGAGCCACGGAGGGCATTGTGACAAAGACAGAACAATGAGCACCTCAACTATGAACCGCTCCCCTTTTAGGGGAGAGTATAGCCTCCTGCTGAACAAGTTGAACACCATTCACCAGTGCAAAAGTGGACTAACAGTACCTCTGCCTCGTCTGGACTGAACATCAGTTCATTGGCCTTCATCCACCCCATTACCATGCCTAGGATTTAATTTAGCATCTCCACCATCTCAGCCAATTAGATAAGTAAGAGAAATAGAGTTAGGTGCCAACTGCATTCCAAATCCCTAAATGATCTAATGTAGTACAGGGTTGTGCATCAGATTTAGACAAATCCTGGGGATAAGTGTATATATATGTGTGTGTGTGGGGGGGTGTTCTTGGCTTGTCAGAGGCAAAATGAAATCCGTATGAGGTGGCACAGGTTGAAGCAAGACCTCCTGTGGTGCTTTGGTGATCCAAACAATAACAAAAGGTTGCAGAGAAAGTGAAAGTAAGATACCGGTACCTAAGTTTTTCATAACATGGGGGGGGGGTGATGAAGGAACAGAGAGCAAACAATAGAGAGGAAAGAGTTGAGGGAGAGCTCCACTGTAACTGATATGTTTAGACATCAGGGGGAATAATTTTATCTGAAAAATGAATCCCTTTCAGTTCTCCCCACCTTGAATCAACTTTAAAAATATGGCTAGTACAAAAGCCCCTTGACCTATTTGCCTGCAATTTGGTAGCCTTTTTTCATTAACTATGGGCTAGTTTATCTGCAAATTCCATCGACTTTGGTCAAAAACAAAGAGAAGTTACAGCTTTTAAAAAACAAAAACCCAAATCCTATGAGTGAATGGGAGGTGATGGAATGAAATAGACTGATGGATCCTGAACCAAATTGGGCAGCCCACAAAGCACCACAAACTGGAGCAACCTATTTTCTCAAATAGTTGGGGCCCAAATGTTATGATCAGTAAGCACACTTGGTGGTTTGATGTTTATGTTACCTGAAGCCTGAATGCCACGGAGTTACAGAGATACCCACAGCACCACTTTCTGTAAGCAGTTGCTACACAGATAAGTAAAACTACAGAAGAGCAGTGCCACCCACACCCAATTTGGACAAGCTCTCCAGAATGATACCATGATTGATTGAGGGATCAGGAGAATCAGTAGGGTTGCACTTCCATCTCACTTTGAGCAAAAGTCATGCTACAGAGTAACCCAGGCAGTTTTATTGCTAAAACCAGGCCAAAACCTCAACTGAAATGGATCTAGAAAATGAGTTTCATCTGAGAGTGTCTGGAGACGGCTGGCAACTACTGCTTGAACACTATGTCCGGGAAGGGAGTGTTGGCAATTGGCCCATAGTTGTTCAGAACTTCTGGGCCCAATTAAACTTTTTAGGAATAGTAACACTATTGCCTCCTATAAAGAAGGCAGGGAATACACCCTCTGTTAACAAGGAATTTGCTACTTCCTGCACTCAGCCAGTCACCCCCTCTCTGCTTAATGCAGTTAGCTAGGATAGGCAAGGGCCACATCCACAGGCCCTAAAAGGTAAATGTTTTCCACCAAGACAATTGTGAGGTCCGAAAATTGGTGGATACATGCAATTTTGTTCTCAAAGACTCTTGCAAACACATCACAAAGAACTACAGTACTGGGATTCCACCATATCTATCAAATCAGATTTCAAAAGACTCAAAACCATTTGGAAAAGCTCCACAGGATGGCTTTGTGGGAGTGCAATTATGGTGTAGAAAAATGGCTACTTCACCATCACTACAGAGAAGGCTTGATAATTAGCTCTTGTGTTCGGTCGAACTCATAATGAAATCTTATCCAGATGTGTTCATGCCATCTTTCAACCTGCTTCAATGCCCTCAGCTCAGGTGTAAGGTTCTGCTTAGCTCTACAACCACTCAAGTATAATCTCTGCATTCCACAAAGTGACCAGGAATTTGAAAGAACTGCCAGTCAAACCAGACAGAAAACTCACAAGATTCCATCAGAATTCATTAACCTCTAGTACCCCCCACCCTTGTAGAGGGGAACAGTTGCTGTAAGCCATAAACCTCAACAGGGAGTGATCTGACTGTGAAAAATAAGTTGATGTACAATCTTTCACTTTCAGATCACCATCCTCCTTTCCTGTAGAAAGAAGCAAACTGAGCATCTGTCCTACTACATGGGTTGGGATGGTGGTATCTTGGGACAGCCTCATGATCCTAATGTATTAAGCAACTCCCAAATACTATGGAATCAGGACTCCATGGGCCAAGTGGGTCATTCCACGTTAGCTCAACGCGGTCATGTCACCCACCGTCTCGGATTTTGATGAAACTTGGTGTACACCCTTCCCTTATGGTTGAAAGAAACCCCTTTAAAAAGTTACCTCTATCTCAAACGGTTTTAATTTCATAGCACTTCAAAGTTTCCTGAAATCTGTGTTTCTGTCCCTCTTGAGATCCTCGGCTTTGTGTACATCCCCCCCCCCCTCCCCAACAAATGATCAGATCTCTTTGAAATTTTACACAGAGCTCAATAACATAATGAGGAGTTCAGGAAAAAATACACCCGCAACTCAAAAGATTTTATAAATGCCTAAACATTTTTTTATAAATGTAGTTTTTTGGGTGGAAAAACTAGGTTTAGAAAACCTAAATTTTCAACGTGTGGGCATGATGGAATCAAAAGGTTTTGATGGTGAAAATTATTGCAAAGACATGCTCTTTCTCAAGAAAGAATGAAATTTATGGGGGGGGTTTATGTCTTGTAACAAATTTTTACGTTTTTTGGACATTGGGGGAGGGGGGAATGGCTACTGGATACAACTTTCCTACAATCCATAGCTGTGATAAAAAAAATTAATGAAACAAAGCTGTTCATCTTAAAATTTAAAATAATATTGATTATAGGTTTGTTTTCCCCCGAAAGTGCAAATTTTAAGAGGGTTTCTTTCAACCATAAGGGAAGGGTATACACCAGGTTTCATAAAAAATCTGGGACGGTGGGTGACGAAACCCTTGGTTTTTTTGCGTTGATTTGATGTGGAATGACCCAAGTGTGACTTAACTAAGAGCAGAGCATAGGTTGCCCATCCCCCCTTCTCTCCTAAATTAGCAGCAAGAGGGGTTTCATCCTAATTCTCCTAGCTTTTTTTAAGTCACAGAAAGCACAAGCAGGCTGCTCTCAAAGCAGAAAATGCATCCATGGAAACCCATAAATATCCTATTTCACTTGTTCCCAGTGTATGAGCTAAGTCTAAGCCACAAGAGCAAGGAGAGGCAAACACGACCATTCACTCTTGTTGACAAAGGTCTGCAGAAAATATGGAGAAGAGGAACCATTTCTGCTGTTGAGACATAGCGGTCTGGTGTGGGGAAAGTGGATAGGAAGAGGTTTTTCTCCCTCTTGTAACACCAGAACCTGGGGCCATTCAATGAAGCTGAACGTTTGAAGATTTAGGATAAGAAAAAGTACTACTTCACACATTGTATAGTTAAACTATGGAATTTGCTCCCACAAGATGTAGTGATGCCTACAGACTTTAAAGGTTCTTATTATCTTCAATGTGCTTGCTCTGTGGAGAAGGCTCACCAGTGTCTTCAACCAGTGGCCTTACGCTAGCACCCCACGTTGTGCAAAGACCTATCTGGAAGAACCCACCTCTCAAAATCTGGAGCGGAGGGTGGCAATGGCAGTCCTAATCGTTCCGGAAAGAAACAAGAGGTATTGTGGTCACTTGGGCAGAAAATGCAGCAGGGAATGTTTTCAGTCGGGCTGTAAGACTTCTGGATCAGGCCCAGAGACCCATCTAGTCCAACATCATGTTCTCACCGTGGCTAACCAGATGCTTATGGGAAGGCCACAAGCAAGAGTGCAATGGCATTTGTGATTCCTAGCACCTGGCCATCTCCTGACAAGTTAGTTTTCTATGTGTAGAGATTTCCCCATTATATATAATATGGAGGAGCCATCCCATCCCACCTGAGTCCCCAGTCTGAAGAGAGCTAGTCAAGGTAAAGCATTACCTAGCAAGAACTAGGCCATGATCAGGAAAGGAAGTTAAGAGCTTTATGATCATCTAATAGGCTCAGACCATGAGGAGCACAGAGGTCTAAATCAAACACATTGTTCTAATTATCTCTTCTTGAACCAGCTCATCATTCAAACCCTGCTCTCCCTCTCCCCCCTTAAGAGATATAAAGGTAAAGGTAAAGGGACCCCTGACCATTAGGTCCAGTCGTGTCCGACTCTGGGGTTGCGGTGCTCATCTCGCTTTATTGGCCGAGAGCCAGCGTACAGCTTCCAGGTCATGTGGCCAGCATGACAAAGCCGCTTCTGGCGAACCAGAGTAGCATACGGAAACACTGTTTACCTTCCCGCCAGAGCGGTTCCTATTTATCTACTTGCACTTTGATGTGCTTTCGAACTGCTAGGTTGGCAGGAGCTGGGACCAAGCAACGGGAGCTCACCCTGTCGCAGGGATTCGAACCGCTGATCAGCAAGCCCTAGGCTCTGTGGTTTAACTTTTCAGAGGAATATCAAGCCTAGTCCGTTGCAGCAAAACCAAGAATGCCCTTTGGCACCTTAACAAGACTAATAAAATTATGGTATAAGCTCTAGTACACATAAGCTTACACCATAATACATTTGTTTAAGTCATTTAAGTTGCCACAAGACTCTTTGTTGTTTAAGCTTTAATCAACAGATTAAAAACAATCTTCCTTCTAAAATAAATAAATGGCTGAGTGGCAGCTTTTGTTTATTAAATTGTACTTTACTCCTTAAACACTCCCTTTTGCTCGCTAGCTCTCAACAACACAGGCTGTGGTAACATCCAAATTAAACTATTTTATCAATTAAAAAATGGTTTAAAATCAACAAAAATTATTTAACTGGCTCATAGCTCTTATTTAGAATTCCCTGCCTGTTGATATAATGCATGCACCTTCGCTGTACTCTTTTCGGCATCTGCTTAAAACATTTTTGTTTGGGCAAGCCTATCCAGACATGTTAATGATGGCATGTTTTAATATTAATTTACTGTTAATTGCCATTTTTTAAATGCTTTTAATTAGTTTAAACATTTATTGTAAATTGGAATATTTCTTGTAAAATGGCTTAGAGGTTTTACTACAATCAAGCAGTATATAAATTTTATTAAATAAATAAAATAAAAATTGTTTGCAGAGTAAGATAAAAAAAGTCAGATGCCTGAAGTCATGCAGTTAAGTCACTTACAGTATCCTGAAATAAACTGTGGTCTGAGTTTACCCATTCTGTGGCAATCTGATTTATTTTATCCAAAAATGTATATCCTGTGTTTCCCATCCCAAAATATATTGCTCAAAACAGTTGAAAAGTATTTAAAAAATAAGGACAAAAATAAAAATAATAAGAATAAGTGAAGGATAAGTCTACAAATGCCTATTAAGCCTGATGGCTATGTTCTACCTGCACTGCTATAGGCAGTATGCTTCTGAATACCGGTTACTGGAAACTGCAGGAAGGGAAAGTGCTGTTGTTGCACACAGGTCCTGTTCACAGGCTTCCCATGGGCATCCAGTTGGCCACTGTGAGAACAGGATGCTGGACTGGATGGTCTGATGGTGTGATTCAGACGGTCTCTTCTGGGATAAAACAAAGCCAGTTCTGATCCAGCAATATTCCCCTACCCTTCCAGGATAGAACTTGGGTAGAGAGAGATCAAGAATGAGGCCTCGGCTTGAGTCTGCATTCCCCACTCACCATGGGCTAACCTGAAAGGACCCCATGCTCAAAATCTTACCAACCTGTATGGAATTAAAACCTGCTTCCTAGCCCTTGGGATTGGTGAATTTTACCTTTCTGAGGTCAATGAAGTTTTTTTTATATGGGATCTTTCTGTTCAGTTACTCACTCTTGCAGTGAGAAGGAAGAGAGAGCGTGTGAGTCTGAGGCCTGACCCCAATTTATCCCAGGGTGTAAAATCAAGGCGGGTTGGGGGTCGCAGTCTCTAAATATAGCCCCTACTGGAAACTCAGTTTCCTACCTCCATCAGATCACTAGCCACAAAATGCCAGTTTTTCCTCATATAATCACCAGACCTTAATCCACCACCTCATATAAGGATCCCATTTTGGACCCCAGGAACCATACCCAGTAATATAAGAGACTTACTACTCCCATTGTCATAGGCACAACGTATCTATGTCCTCCACTCATTAATCGTAGTCTTCTCTGCTACCTCACGCAGTAGTGCCTCTGCCAGTCAGAGGCAAACTGTACCTCATCGATCCACCGCTGTTCCAAGAGAGGCCAAAGAAAAAATGAGAAAGAGAGGAAGAAAAGACTGGATCCAGTTGCCTGCTTTCTCGGCCGTGAAGAAACGGATAAGGCAGGTATTCCAAAATTACTGCAAACAAGTCTGAACAAAGCAGCAGCTCGTGGAAACTCAAGAGGGAACAATCCTTTCCTGGGACGGTGCGTTTAGCCCTTCATTTGTTGACCCAAAACTTTCCTGACGGAGCAAAGTACAGCAACAGAACTGAGGAAGTGTGGAGCTTCCTCATCCAGCCGGTGCCCAAGTCTCCACCTCCGATACCTGAGCAAGGCAACACCTTTCGCAATTTCCCTGCTTGCTGAGCCAGAGAGCACCTGGGCTGTTTGGCAAGTCCTCCAAGCCTCTTTTAAAGTCTGAGTGATGGTGGCGGGGAAATATCTTACACACACCCCTCAAAAAGAAAACCAAAACGAAGTAGTTAAATAGAGGTAACGGGTTATTCTAGAATCCAATCAAGGTTTACTCCAGAAGGAAGTCCGAATTGCTAGGTCCTCCTCCCCCTTACCCTCAAGACAGAAGGTAGGAGGAAACCTGCGTCTCACTTGGGAGGAAAGAGAGAAAAGTGAGAGAGAGAATGAGTTACAGCAACGTCAGGTTCTCCCCCACAGGAAGCTGCCTGCCACACCCATGCAATCGGCAGGCAGGGCTTTGGAGAGAACCAGGGAGGGGAAGAGAAAGCAAAGGAAAAAAGGATGACGTTACCCCTTTGACCTGCCGTCAGGTGATCTGGAGCTCTGACAGGCAACTCTGTTGACTGAGCCCTGCACAGCCTACTAAGTTTGCAAGGCAGATTTTTTTTTTTTTTTTAAGGCTGCCAATTTGAAAGGAGTGGAAGGGAGAGAAAGCCTAGGAGAGACTGTACAGAGGTACGGCAGAGCAAACAGCTTCTAGGCAGGGCTGGGTGTACTCTGCACTTAGAGAGACAGAGTTCTGAAGCAAGGGAAGCTGAATTCTGCCACTGGTATAAATTCTACACCTCTGCATGAATTCTCAAATCCTGCCCAATTTATCCTGCCATTCTGGCCCCCCACTTCCCCGTAGCATAAATGTATTCACTTTCTATGGTTCTCTGATCACTGGAAAGTTTATATACTTTGGCTTCATTGGTTTCATGAGGCATTGCCCATATCCTTGCAAGCCACTAGGACCAGATAGCTTTAAAGAACATCATGAAACCTGAACACCTGAAACCTGCATCCAAGACTATATTCAAATTTTTTGTGCGTGTTCCCACAAAACTGCAGTTATAGGCTATCTACCTAGTTATAAGCCATCTCTTTCAGCTGTGTACAGGCACCAAGGACCCTGGGTTTTCTGTATACGTATAGCATTATAAAGCCTAAACCACTCCATACCATCCCTTCACCCACATCTGATCACCTGCAGCAATTAACAATTGCCTCCAGGCAACCAGCCCCACTTCTGCAGTGTGCAGAACACATATGCAGCAGCCGAAGTGAAGCATTCAGCTACATTGCAGATCCCCCTAGAAAAAAGGACAGAAAAGGGCCCATTTGCAGAGGTGCCACAGCTGTTGAAATGAGCCACAATACCACAAGAGGGTATTACAACTCCCTGATAGGGATAGCAGCTCCAGACATGCTGCAATCTTCAAGCTCCGTCTCCACCCCCACAACTGGGACAGACTTTCTACTCCAGGGAAAAACCTTTTTAGGTGCCAGCTTCTCAGCAGCCAGGAACACAGGTGCTGTGAGCTGCTCCAATTCACTCAACACTGTGCTTACAAAATTCAGGAGGGGTGTGCACCTTAGAAGATTTTTTTTTAAGCACCCATGGTTCTGTACACGAAGCTGCCAACGGTCTGACTCAGTGGCCACCTTCAACACAGCTCCAACTAGGGTGTCTCTTTAACCATAGCTTATTATTTCGTGTTCATCAGGAAACTACAGTTGCCAACTTCAGAACAAGCTAGGCTCTTAAACCACAGTATGAAGTTTGTTTAAGGCTTGTTTTGAAGCTGATAACCACAGTTTCCTTATTTTAGACACAAGTACAAAATGAAGGTTAATTAATTAGAGATTTCCTGGTTTAATCACAGGTCAAGGGAAGGTGCTCATAGGTATCTCAGTTTAGTAAGCGTGATCATCCAAAGAGGGCTAATATATTTAAGTTCATAAGTGTCGGCTGCGTCTGGGAACAGCTCTCTCAAGTTTCAGGCAGAAAGAAGTCTTCCCAGCTCTACTGTCAAAGATCCTTTGATAACTGGAGATGCTGAAAATCGAATCTGGGACGTTCTGCATGCAAAGTAAGTGTGCTAATACAGAGCTCCCCAATCTGCAATCAGGCCAAAATAAATTTGCATGAGGATTACAGAGCAGGTGGGGGTGTGGGGTTCTATGAGAGAACAATTCATTAGGAAACAGGAAGGTAACAAAGGCTCCCAACAGCCAGAGAATGCTCACTTTCATTTGTCACAATGCAGCTTACCAAAATATCAGCATATGTACCCTATTTGAAATACTGAAGGAAGTGCAAGGTAACTTGTAGTTCAAATGAAAGCTACCGGTACTTCCAGCAGCTGGATATTTGCTTCAGTGTCTCCCCCCCCCCCATTATGGCAACAGCCAAAACAAAACAGGAGTGAAACACCCCCCCCACAAGTGTTAATTGTCATCTGTTAAAGTATTAGTTTATCAATACACTGGATTGGAGCTTGCAGCACTACCCCCAACCCACAAAGTAGAACACATCCATAGCCAACACCACCCCCAGGGCAGGTTCCTGCAAGTTACATTTTAGATTCTAGTATTAAATAAGTTTTAAAAACTAAAGACAAAAAAGAAATACTAGTTCGCATCTTTATTGTTACTAGTTTACTTGGAAATCATGAGTGTTGAGGAGCATAATAAACATGGTGTTCTTTCTGCTTGCAGAAAGCAGACGGAAGGCCAACTTAATTATGCTTCTCAACTCTGATTTCGAAGTCGTTATCAGTTGTGTGTTTTTAAAGGTCTGCCTGAACTCTTAACTTTTGATGTAGGAATGAGAATGGTGCACAAGAGGAAATGTAGTCAGCAGTTCATTCAGCACCTTCCTGTCACATTCATGAAAATGAGCAGCAATTAAATGTGCAAATTAGAGGAGAGTCCCTCCCAACCCTGATGCTGCTCCAAAGCAGCTGCCTAGAGATGCCTAGAGGGGTCTGACCCTTCCAGGAGTATATGCAGGATGGAGCCTTTTGTTCAAGGCCCCTGAAGGCTGGGAATTTGCAACTGCAGCTGACTGGAGGCGACTAGAGAAGCTTCCCGCAGGAATGACATGCACAGAGCCGTGGGCCAAGTTGGGGCGGTGCTGCAGGGTCTAGCATTTTCTTTCTGCAGAGGCTTCCCTATATGGATAGAAAGAAGACAGCCAGATACTTCCCTCTGTAATTTAGTTGGTTGTTGAATTGCAGGTGTTGCAATATAAACCCTAATCTTCAACAGGCATACATTGTAGGAAAATCGAAGCTGCTGTACACCAAGTCCCACCACCCATCCATCTAGGTTGGTATTGCAGACCTCCTGTTTTTCAAAAGCCAAGCCATGGACCCCTGCTTTTGAAAAAAAATAATGATGCCTCTATGGTGGTTTTCATTGTGTGAATGGTGCCATCCACCCCCTGGGTGGAACACCAGTTGAGGACACTGGCCTACATGACCACCAGGGTAGACTATAAAACCTCTGTCAAGTGTAATGTACAGCAACAGTGCAAATAATAACCCCACCCTCCAAAAGCTTCACACATATGACCTGCATCCAGTTATGGTCACAGCAAAGAAGATTCAAATTCACCCCTTTCCCTTTGGTCTCGGAAGTGCTCTGCTGCATCCCATCAGGCCAACTCTGCAGTGTCACAGATAGCCAATCATTAACCTCTGCTTTGTTCAAAGTCTCTAGAATGGTTGGTAAGCACTGTCCCCATGAAAAACAACAGCAGCTGCCACATGCCATCCATTAAGATACCCCATCACTGCTCCGTTTGCCCACTAGACTTGCAAATGGGCCTGGTAAAATTAATATGCTGCACCTTGGGCTTCCATTTTGGGAACCGGAGGTTTCCTACTTCAGAGAAACCCTAGCATGTCATTTGGCTTAACCACCCCACTACTTAGCTCATTTCCACAGCCTTCCCTATGAAACCCTGATGCAGGAGAGTGGCATTCTGTGAACACTTTCTGATTGGAGAGCAACCTCTGTTCACCTTCTCCATTTTGACAGGATTCCAAAATGCACATGCACATATGGAGGCTGCTGTCTGGTCGAACAAGCTTCTCCTGATATTAATAGGACAACTGCGAACAATTATTTAACCTATCTAAGACTGCTCTTCTATTAAAATTAAAGATACAAAGCAGCTTACAGAGAGGACAAACACAAGCAAAAAAGGAGGCAATAAATTATTAAGTTATTTCGAACATAAGAGTGGAGATCAATAAAGCTTACATAAAATAAAAATCATAATAGCAGCAGCGAGACAATAAAAGCTATAAAAAGCCACTAAAAACCACTAAAAGCTTCAGAAAACAGATGAAAAGTACTAACCTCTGGAAAGTCTAAAAAGACACCCTTGTGCCAGTTCAGCCCACCCCAGTCATTTCTTGGCCTTCAGTTTCCAAAGTTCTCTTTGGGAAAACAAGGGCAAGATATCAAACTATTTGCATGGATGGATGGATGGCACTGACAAGGTGCACTGCGACTTGGCCTTCATAAAACGTAAGAGGAGAGGTTTAACACATCCACACCCCTACATACTATGTTATGCAATGGGGAAGGCTGGAGGGGCTTTCTGTATGTTTAAAGCAGGAGTGGGGGAACTTTGGCCCTCCGGTTGTTGCCAAACTACAGCTCCCATCAGCACCAGCATGCATGGCAAAAGGTTCCCCACCCCTGGTCAAAGCAAGATCCTTATGGCCCAATTCTGCATCAGATTATTATTTGTACAAATGTGCATTTAATGTGTCTGGCACTTCACTCAGCACAAGAGGGCTGGGTCCTACCTTGAGGAGCAGACAATGTAAAACCTGACACAGGCAAAAAAGAGGAAAGGTGTGTGTGCGAGAGTAACCCAAGGAAAGAATAAAGGCATCACTAAATGGCAGATTCTCTACTTGTTCTCTAAATCTATGGGCTCATAGAACAAAGCACACACATACATGCATGTTCTGGGCTTCAGATCTTATGTGCTTCAAATTTATTCCACAATGTAAGCCTGCCTGAGTGGGAAAGACACTCAGCAAGGGAATGTGCACTTGAGAAAGTCTCATCTGCTTCTGTAGAGGCCCGGATTAAGTTCCTTCTCTGGGTCATCCAATAATCTTTTCAAATTCTTAGTCTACATCAAGCCAATTTTTGTTCAGCTGAGCCACTACACAAGTTGCCTCAGAACCAAATTTTGTTTGGGTAAACAACAATCACCACAAGATATCCTAGGAGTCATTAGCCTCATTCAGCAATTAAAGGCAAACAACAGCCTGCAGACATCTGGAGGAGGAGATGGAGGGACATCCTAACACACAATTATCCCACACAGTGTAATGACCCTTCCTTGCATTTTATTTGGGCTAGAATGCAACATCAATTTGACATTCTTATCTAAGGTTTTGGAGTCACCTGAGGCTGAGGCTTAAAAAAAAAAAGCTGTATATTTACCATCAATTTGGTGTGCTTGTCTCAAAGCCACCAATATTTCATTACTTCAAAAGGCATAAAGATTTTAACACCTTTCATGTTTGCAATAGCAACAAACAAAGGAATACTGTAAGTGCATTGTGAGGGGACCATGTCCAACAATTGTTCAAAGTGTTGCATAGTGATGTGTGCACACAAAGATGTATTGCATTTCCTGTGGGAACCCTGTCTAGGAAGGGTCAAGCCACATAGTCTCCAGGAGAGCAGGCTAGACTTCTCTTCCTCTAAAAGGGTCCCCAAGTGCAATGCCTAACTTTGGCATCTATTAATTTAAGTGGGGATAACAGGTGTATTTGGGGAACACTACTTGTGTGTTAACCCTGCTCCCTCCCTATTACAATAAAAAAATCAAGTTGCTTCTACCTGCACCATTCTGAGCTTGTTACCCAGGAACATGAAAAACCGTCTTGTAATGAGTCAGTCCACTGGTGCATCTAGCTTAGGGACCGTTCACAGACACTGTCTGTTAGTGACTCTCCAGATTTCAGACATGGGCTTTTCCAGCCTTAATTGCAAACAATGTGATCGACCACTGAACTATGACCCTTCCCCAAAGGCATTTCACTCTTGGTCAAGCTGGAGTGTGACAAAAGTATGGGGTTGAGGAAAGAGAATGAAATGAATAGAAGAGCTGCCATCATTATTCATGCTATGTTATCTTAGGTGGGTATCTATCAAAATGGCTGCTACTTCACATCATCTGGCCAGTTTTAGTCTGGCCACCATGTCACCTACCTCACTTCTGGCCCCAAAGAAGCTAGGAATGCATGTCATTACTGATCAGTATATTGATCCATATACTGCTCCAAAGCAATGAAACTGTACACTGGAAGAAAACTCAGCCTTTAAGCTTGGGAGCTTCAGACTATCATCTCAGCATATTGGCAGAGGAAATACAGATATGATGTGTACACACAGATCCTCCCCGGAAAAAAACCCAAGCAGATGTTCTGTGGAAAACAAAGACCAGGCTTTACATAAAGTGTATTTCAAGAGCATTAAAAAAAGAAAGAAAAAAAGAGTTTGAACCAGGGGGGTTCATTTGGGGGGCCTGGTTCCTGACATAATTTATTCTGTGACAACCAGAATTTAGACAGTGGCAGAATTCTGTCTTTCTTGGTGTGTATGTTTCTATCTATCTCACACAGAGCAGACCCTGGGTATAAAAACCTATGATATGCTTCAAGGTAGGGGATGGAGAAGAGCCTGTAGCCCTCCAGATGTTGTTGGACTCTGAACTGCTGTAAGTGCCAGTCAGTATGGCCAATGATCAGGAAAGATGGGAGCAATATCTGGGGAAACCACAGGCTACCCACTCCTGCTTTAAAGGACCCCTGCATGAAAATATATCAGTGCAATTCTACTTGGGAGTCCTCCCTCTAGTTCCCCTCCCCATGAAACCCGTGAGGCGGATTAGGCAGAATGGGGAGGCAACTGGGACCAAGGCTGCACAGTAAAGCTTCCTGGCTCTGCAGGGATTTGAACAGCTCCCAAAAGAGAGCTCAATCTAGCCTCTCAAGTTTATCTAAATCTCCTTAAATGCCAAAAGGTTCTTTGAAGGAGAAAAAAAAACACAGAAAGGTAAAAGCAAGTACGGGGTGGAATAAAGGATGCTTCCTCAGGCCACCAGCTAAAAAGTACACCCACACCCCTAGAAAGCTGCGTGGTGGATAGGCTGTTTCACCAGCTTTGCTAACCTGTTGCCTTAGGCACTTCCTTCTCTCCCCCCACCCCAACTTCATTTTAAGCTAGGCAGCCGTGGAGAAAGTTCCACCACCACCCCTTAGCGCAGCCCTTCCGGTTTCCTGCCAGAACTTGTTAGTCCGGTTACCCAGCAGAGCAACTCCAGTTACATTTGCATCTCCCCGCAGTATGTTTGTTCTGAATAAACACCCACTGAAGAGTTAACAAAAGGAGATAGAGCTATTTACCTCTGACAGAAGGAGGTCACCTAGGAAAAGATTATGCTTCATTTGAAGTCACTCCTTACGAGTAAAAGGGGTGGGGGTTAAGAAAAACTATAAACCAGGTGTGGGGGACCTGTGGCCCTCCAGATGTTGCTGAATGATAACTTCCAGTATTGCTGGGGCTGATAGAAGTTGTGGCTCAGCAACACCTGGAGGGCCACAGGTTCCCGGCACCTGGTATAAATCCACCAAGCCAAGAGCCAAAACATTTGAGGAGGAAGCCACATAGGGTGGTCGGTCAGCTTACGTTAATGCTCACTCCATAATTAAATTTAAATCAATGCATATATGACCAAAATCTCTATTGATACAGGCAAGTAATTTGCAATAAAATTTAACAAAAATACCCACCAGTCAAAGAAAGCCATGTTACTTATTTCCCTTTTCATTTACATTCACAGGCAGCAACACTTTCTTGCTAGAAAAGGTCATAAGAATAGTCCTGCTGGATCAGGCCAGTGGCCTATCTTGTCCAGCATCCTATTCTCACTGTGGTCAAGCAGATGCCCATCCATAGGCAGGACCCATTAGTGTAGAAAGAACATCTTATCCTCCCCAAATCTGTCTAACCCTCTTTTAAAGCCATCCAAGTTGGTGACCATCACATCATCTTGTGGGAGCAAATGCCATAGTTTAACTATGCACTGGATGGAGGAGGAGAACCATGTAAGCCACCCCAAACCATTTGGAAACTCTCCATTCCATCTGAATCAGGAGAGGCTGTGAAGATAGTAGACTGGTGTCTGGAAGCAGTGAAAAGTTGGATGGGGGCCAACAAACTGAGGTTGAATTCTGATAAGATGGAGTTTCTGTGGATGAGTGGTTCCCATGCCCAGGAATTAGATGTAGAACCTGTTCTGGAAGGGTTGTATGTACTACCCCTGAAGGAACAGGTTCCTAGTCTGCCAGTATGCCTGGATTCCAACTTCTCAATGAAGTCTCAACTGAATTATTTGGCCAGGAGTGTTTATGCCCAGGTTGGGCTGAATTACTTACTATGGTCATACTTGGACAGCCTGATCTCAACTACCCAGACTCTAGTTAGCTCCCACTTAGACTACGGCAATGCGCTCTATGTGGAGCTGCCCTTGAAGACAACCCAGAAACTGCAGCTAGTGCAGAATGTGGCTACTAGGTTGGCAAGTGGGGCAGCCAGGTGGGACCATGCACCACCCTCAGGAGAGCTCTCCAACAGCTGCCAGTGAGCTACTGAGTCCAATTTGAGGTGTTAGTACTAGCATACAATCTCCTAAATAGCTTGGGATCAAGTACCTGAAGATTCCCCAACTCCACCACTAATAGGACCCAAAGATCAGCATGGGAGGCCCTGCTGGTGGTGCTGCCTCTGGTTGCTGTTGACTTGAGACAGGGCCTTCTCAGTGGTGCTTTCCTGTTTGTGGAAAGCCCCCACCCCGTGGTGCTCATCTCCTTCACTGACTTTCAAGAAAATGTACAAACATTCCTGCTTACCCAGGCATTTGATGACTGAAAAAATACTGGCCATGACAACCTTGAAATAAGCAACTGTGAGGGTATGTGATCACCTTTAAATGTGTTTTGATGCTCTAAAATATTATACATGGTTATTAACGTTATTTGTGTTTTTAAATTCAAAAACACAAAAGGTTTGCTGCTCTATGCTCATTTGGGAGGAAGGGCAGGGCAGAAATATGATAAAGTAAGTAAATAAAATAACACAACTGACATGGAATCAAATATGCTCAAGCACATTGCTTTGATGGCACTTTTCAAAAAAAAGCACAAAGGCAAACCAGTCCCTGCCCTGAGAACAGTCCAATCAAAAAATCTAACACAGCAAATCAAATGCACCATCATCTTCATCATGATCATGATCACCAACACCAACTGCATGTCCACATAACTGAAGCAGATGAATCTACATTTCATTTTGGCCATGTTAATCCTCAAAAGCACACAATTCTCCTAATACATATCTGTCCAGAACTTCAGAATAGTTACTTGGGAGAGGGCCTTTTCAGTGGTGGGCCTCTGCTTGGGAAATGCCCTCCTCAAAGAGGCTCCCCTTGTGCCTAAGCACAAGAGTTTTGGGGGTGCCAGGCAAATGCTTTCTTGTTCTCCTGGACTTTTACATTACAATCCATTGGGTGCTTCCGTTTGTGCACCAAATTCATCCCTGCTAGGTTCTTAAGTCCAGTTTTAATTGTTTAAAAAAGGAAAATTCAACACTTCATTATGAAGCTAAAATAACAATATTTTTATTAAAAGGAACAAGGTCAGAGTTCTTAACAAAACAATGATGTGCCAGGTAGAAACTCTAGACTTGCAAAGGTGGCAGTACTGAGCAGGACTTGTAAGAATACTAATCTAGCTTTGCCATCTCCCTCAAACAAAGCCCTCAAAGCTGGAACTTGGACTAGGAATTTGCGAGTCGACCCACCACCCGCGTGGAGTAAATAAGACACACGGACACATGATTTTAGGTTATTGGGTAAAATAAGGCCACAACTTTATTGGTTACAGCGTGTGAGTGGTATTGGCTTAGGCATTGGACAAGAGCGCAACACAAGACTTCACCCCACGGGAGGGGGAGTCACTTTAGGGTTAACAACCAGTGGGAGGAGCTTGTTGATGCCAATACAACTGGAAGCTTCCCCTGACGTCACAGGGGGTCGGGGGTCGTGCCATGGCCCTAGCCACTAGCAGGGCATCGGACAGGATCCACGACCGCCGGATCCCTTTAAAGGGATACCCCTAGGAGGTAGGTGATGGCCACAACCTGACCTCCGACACACCACACATATTACATCACCTATTGAATATTCCAATGCCTAACCGCCAATACCATAAAGTTGTGACGATGCAAGCAGAGATCAGAATGAGGAAGAGCCGTTGCCCGGCTGCTTGAATGCAGCCAGACACCACCCCCCAGCCAGCCCCATTGGCTCGCTATGGGGCTTGTTGCGGCAGGAAGGAGGGGCTAAGGCAGGGGGCAACTCCTCCCCCCTGCGATGGGGAGAGGTCTTATCACATGAACTTTCCATCATCCTTACAGACACCATATTAGTAAGTCACCTAAGTTCCCCACATGAAGAAAGGAGGCTGTGAGACTAACATCGCCAAACCCACAGGGTGAGGCAGAGCTGGATTTGAGCATTAGCCAATGAACCATACTAATCTTCAAGTTTTTTTCTTCTCCTTTCTGCTTAGAAGCTAGCTCCCTCTACTGCCAATAGGTGCATCGACACACCTTTGCAAGCTTCTGTAAATCTGGGTAAACAGCTAGCCTGTGGAAAATTATTAGACTGTATCTTCTTTTTAAGATATTCTCCAGTATTTATCAATCTAGGTTCTAGCTGGCACAAGGCCAGGCCACAAGAGTCTGTCTCTCTGTCTCTCTCTCTCTCTCTCTCTCTCTCTCTCTCTCTCACACACACACACACACACACACAATCACCAAGGACAACTGGCACTGTGCTTGAGCAATATGGCCACAAAGGAGCTCCAAACGAGAGTCCGAACACATTTTGATCCAAATTTCTCATTTCCTACTGCGCATGGCCATCTGAAAGGCAACTAATGTCAAACAGCCAGCCCTGGAGTCACAGATAAGATGGTAGAATGAACCTGCTTCCCAAATGGCAGCTTTCAAACAGGAACAGGCACCTGGTGACTGCCTCCTTGCAGTCTGGAGGAGGATTCAGAAGGCTACTGCGAACATAAATTGCTGTGATGCTGCTGTTGTGATTTGACACAAACCCTGCTTCTCAGCAAAGGCTGCCACCTATTCTATTCGTAACAGGCCAACAGGGGGTGGGGTAGGGAGAGGACAAGCACTTGTAGCTCAGCTACCTTTGCAGTTCCATTTTTAAAATCAGCCTAAGTTTCAGCATCAGATTAACTCAAAAGTCAACAATAAGACAAATCACTTCCTTATACAGAAAGTCCAGATGGCTGCCCTTACATGTGCCAGTTTAGTAGTCTGGCCAGGAAGTGAGGAACCTTTTGCAGCCTGGGAGTCATATTCCCCTCTGGGCAACCATCCAAGGGCCACATGCCAATGTTGAGCAGGGCTAGGGGTGGAAGTGGGTGCGGCAATATATATGAATTTTAGCATTGTACAGTAGGCTGGTTTTCACACACACACACACACACACACACACACACACACACACACCCTGAATCCTCAATCCAGAGGATGGGCCTGGAAAGAGTTCCAAGGCCAGACAGTGAAGCCTGGAGGGTCTCATTTGGCTCCAAGACCTGAGGTCCCCCACCCCAGGTCTAGCCTGTTGACAACAAAGCCCCACTAGAGAAGGCCATCATTAAACAAGTTTAAAACTACTAACGAGATCATGCAAGTGCACACATTTAACACAGTGCTGCTGCTAGCACCAAATTGGAACTGGGGTCTCGCAGGGGTTAGAGCACAGCACTTGCAAGAGTTGCATTAGGATGGTGATTTCATAAAGTCACAAACCAGCAGAGACACTCTGATTCTGGCTAGTGCTGCTTTCCTCTTGTCACAGGAAGTGAGCCTGTGACTATTCTCAGCCTTTCCCAATTGCGAACCCTGGGGCAAAAGCCCCAGCCGAAGCTGCCAGCTTTCTTGGGAGAGCCAGTTTCCCTTTACAAGATGAAGGCAATCATTTGGTGATCATCAGGGGCTGGTGGAGGAACAAGTTAAAGAAACTGACTTGTGTAAAGAACAGCACAATTTTAAGTTGGAATGAAGTGGGCAGATTAAAAAATACTGATATACACACCCCAACTGTGTGACTATGAAACAGAATGCAATATGTGACAAATCTCTTCCTGTATTTAAAAAAGGAGACATTTGCTTGTCATTGCCTAAATTCTGGTGTGATGTACTAAGCAACTTAACTCCAATTAAAAACTATTTCAAAATTCTTGCTGTAAAGCTTAGTTGTTCAGAAATCCAGTATTCCTGCTACTAGAAGCTGATGTTAATTCATTACATTTATACTCTGCCTTTCCTCCAAAGAGTTGAAAGTGGCTTCTTCCTCCCCTATATGGATCCTCCCCTATTCTTAGTCTCACAATGACCGTGGCTCAAAATCACCCAGTGCGCTTAATGGGATGTTACAGAACAGATCTCTGCCAAATCCACCTAGTTCCATAAATATTGAACTGGGTTTTCAGATAATGCCTCTGTTCTACCTCAAAACCTTCCTGTAAATCAAACACAAGCTAAAGTCAGAAAAACCTTCCAACTGTGGCTAGAAGACAGCAAACAACCCACTGACTACCAAGTTCCCTCTTTCTCTCAAATGGCTTCCCTCTCTAATTTCTGTCTAGTGCTAAAGTCTACCTTGTTGTGACGTCCAAATCAACCATCCATGGCTAATGCTTGCCTTTCAAAGTGGAATCAGAAGCCCATTTCAAACCCTAGTTTCTGATTCAGGTTGGGGAGGGGGGCAACATTAACTGCTGATTTGGACACCAGGTTCTCATTAAACAGGAAAAAGAAAGTGAAACTACACAAGAGGGAAGGAAGGAGTAACTGAGGCCCACAGCGCTCACAATCGTTTGGAAGAGCATCTGAACTAACCACAAACAGGCAGTAGCTACAAGTTAGATTTTTCACTATAATTTCCCAAGGAGGATAGCAACTTGCAACATCCCCATGACTCACAGGGACTGGTACTCTTTCCTAATCCTACAATTATAAAAACAAAAGGTGGCTTCAGCTGATCTGAGGCAGAAAATTCCAGTGGTTCAAGATAATCATGCACTACTAGGATCAAGCAACAGTGGACAACAGGGCAATCACAGACATTAGGACTCAGACATCACCTTCCATCAGACTCTTTGGGTTGCATTCCATGCTAGTCCTACTCAGAGTAGACCAACTGATATTAATGGACATGACTAACTTCAATGGGTCTACTCTGAGTAAAGCTTAGTTGGCTGCAAGTCTTTGAAACTCTTTTCCCTCTGTCCACTCATCTTTGTCCCACCGCCAATTCCCTGGCTCTGAGCCTTCTTCCCTTGGGGGCCCCCAGTTGATGCCTCCCACCACTCCCCTGCATCCAGTCAGCCCATGACATCCTGCCTCCTTCCCAAAACCTAGTTAGCACTTTCCCAGCTTTGGGAAGGAGGTTGAGGGCTCTAGGACCATGCCAGAGCCTCACACCTCCTGTGGGTTTCCTGTCAAAGTACCCTTGCAGCCCACTTGCTATGAAAAGCTGGGCCGCTCTGATGTAGAGAGTAGTCAGTAAGGGCTGGTATGGAACATAGAGGGCAAAATTTGCAATGCCAATGATAAATCCACTCAACCTGATATTCTTGCTGGAAAGCAACCTGTGTATTATGCATGTAAATAGTATAGGCAGTGTTGTATCCCCTGAATAATCACTCCAGAAGTAGCTAAGTGGATTGCTCTGTTAAGTCAACATTGCCTCAAATGGCAGAAGACCAGGAGCACTGTGTGAAATCACTGTGCTCCATCTTCCAGCCCCATAAACTAGCAGAAGGGCCATAGTTCAGTGGCAGAGCCTGTGCCTTGCAAGTGAATGGTGAGCGCCGCAACCCCATAGTCACCTTTGACTAGACTTAACAGTCCAGGGGTCCTTTACCTTTACCCAGGTTCAATCCCCGGCATCTCCAGGTAGGCTTGGAAAAGACTCTTGCCTGAAATCATGGAGAGTGAGACAACACTGAGCTAGATGGACCAATGTTCTGACTGTGCAAGGCAGCCTGTTGCCTATCCGATGTTCTAAAGCAGGCATAGGCAAACTCCAGCCCTCCAGATGATTGGGACTACAATTCCCATCATCCCTAGCTAACAGGACCAGTGGTCAGGGATGATGGGAATTGTAGTCCCAAACATCTGGAGGGCCGGAGTTTGCCTATGCCTGTTCTAAAGCCTAGCTACATCGTCCTCTGAACTGTTTGACACCCTCTCCCTTCCCCCCTCACTGCCTAATATGGAAAGGTTCCAAAGGGGCCTAAAACCCTCTGGGTAAAGGCTCCACGTCATCAGTTTAAGCCAACAGCAGCATCAGTTCCCTATTCTGCTTACGGTAATAAAGGACTGTGTTTGAATCACAGGGGATTCCATGCTACATCATTTGGGATTTTCCAAGGCAGAATACTTTGATCCCTATCTGTGAGCAAATTAAATGTTAAGCAACATGAGCAGGGGATCTGAGAGGGGGGTGGATGTCTGCAAAGAAAGAGGAGGAATCCTTAAACCAGGCTTATACAACTATGACTTATCAAACTGAATGCAGCCATGTCCTGTGGTCTCCCACGTGCTTGACAGTGCTTTGTGCTTATAGAGCTTGGCAGGCAGCTAAAAGAGGTGTTATCAAGCTCCTGGTGGGCTGCATTCAGCTTGGGAGTGTTGCAAGTTACAGAGGTCAACCAAGAATACTATCCATTTTTGGTATGAATCCACTCTGCAGGGAGTGGGGAAGAGACAATCAACCTGTCTCTGGGCTGTACCACTTCAGAACTGCAGGTGAGACAAGAAGCTGGCAGATTCCAGCAAGGTCTCACCCTATAAGGCCAACAACTTGTCTACATTACAGCCACATCCATAAAGGCTGGCTCACCAGGCTGCTTCTCAGGAGCCCAACAAGGACTGCTTTTGAATGGTGAGAAGACCCTCTCTCCCCCAGTTGGCTATTATAAGAGCCTTGTAACAATAAGAACTTGGTGCCTCAGCAATCTTGTTTTCCTCTTTCCTTCTCATCCCCTTTTTTCCTTTTGTGTGGTGTGTTTCTAGACTATATGCTTAAGGGCAGGAACAATGTTATTTTAATTGATATATAAGCTGCTCTGGGAGCCTTCCAGGCCGAAGAGTGGGATATAAAAGTTTGGAACAAACAAACGAAGAGAACAGAATAAACTGAATCTTCTGTATAAAAATAAAATAAAATAAATCCCTGCACTCAGAGAAGTAGCATGTCAAGGAAAACACCCAGCTAGGACCGTCTTCCACCTTTCACCAGGGGAACCCGCCCCCCAAGAAAGTGTGGAGAGAATGAAATGAGAGAGAGAGAGAGAGAGAGAGAGAGAGCGCAAACCGATTTTCCCATACAATAGTAATGATCTCTCATGGATAAATTTTCTAAATAGAATATATTGATTCAGTTTTTTATTATTTTATTGTATTTATGGCATTTTACAATTTTTGTAAACCACTTAGGTTTTTTTGTCTATACATAGAACTCTATATATTCTAAATAAATAAATACCGTAGACTCTAAAGTCCTGTGACTCACAGTTAAGCCTCCCTAGGGTGAAACACATGAAGCCTTGGGGAGCAACTATAGTCACTGCAGGCAATACTAAGATGAGTGGTGAGTCTGTTTAAGGTAGCTTCTTATATTCCTGTGTGGAATATTTGAAGTTACTGATTAACAGTTTTTTGTCTGATCAATGGATTGGCATTCTGAACTTCATGCTAAAATGATGTCCTGTTTCAGAGCTCATTCTAATTGCAAAGGAAAAATCATGCAGGAATCCCACCCCTTTGACAACATAATGATCACCAGAGAGCACTAAGAACCACTGGTACAGTTTTCTTTCACAATTCACCTTCTTTCCTAAGTGAAAACACATCTCCTTGCTTATTCTATCTTTCTGACAACGCTTTAAAGAAGAAAATTTGTTTTTCCATTTTACCAATGGGAACCCAAATATAAGTTATTTTCTTGCAGCGGCTAGAATCTTAATTGTTCAACACTTAAAGGAGGCTGAGGCTCTACCAATTCAACAATGAGAGTTTAACTTACGGTATTTGAAATTCACATATTTACTATGAAGTACAGAGGATAAAGTGAAACTGGTTGAGAATGTGACAGTAATTGATATGATTTTGTTGTTGTTACTAACAAAACAGCTAAAAGTTAAAATCAGGTCTAAAGTTATATTGTATTCATGATGGTATGACAGCATATCAGTGATATTAGAACAGGAATAAGATGCTGTGATGCTTTGTGGACACACTTGTACTTTATCTGCTGCTTCTCAGCTGCGTGAGATTTTTTTGATATGTACTTTTTTCTTTCAAATAAAATAAATCAATATATACATTTAATTTAAAAATAAAATAAAACGGAGAGCGGGGGAGAGAAGACAAGACCTGTTCAAAGCAGTATGTCCCCCACTGGCCAAGTATGACATGAGACAATGGCTGGGTTCACATATCACAACAAGCCAGGGATGCTGGCTGATCAACGTTTGTTGTGGACAAGCAGTGCACTGTTGCACAATGCTCTTCTGTTCCTGCTTCACTCCTCCCCTGGCACGAGTGGGAACACAAGAAGCTGCCTTATACTGAGTCATGGTCCATCTAGCTCGGTATTGTCTACACTGGCCGGCAATGACTCTCAAGGATTTCAGACAGGGAGCATTCCCAGCCCAACCGAGAGATGCCACTGCAAACTGAACCTGGGACCTTCTGTATCCAAGGCAGATGCTATACCACTGAGCCACGGCTTTTCACCAAATCAAAGCAAGAGGTCACAATTAAGCTTGGCTTCCCATGACATCTGAATCCAGGATCCTGGTTTGTTGCCAGGATTGCTAGACAGCCTTAAACTGTGGTTTCTTGCTGGCTTATGAATCCTGGCTTGACTAACCAGGATCCGGGTTCAGATGTCCCAGGAAGCCAAGTGTTATACACATGCAGCCTTCATGGCCCCAGGGCCTTGGTGTGATTTTATTCAACTATGTCCCACCTTTCTGTCCTAAAACAGGATCCCTCAAGATTAGCAAATCATAATCAAACAAAAAACTGCCATCATGAAAATAAAACAGCAACAGCCATAAACAGAAAGAACACCGAATGCAACGATGTGTCCAAATAAATTTATTTTCATTGGTGCCTATGGCCATAGAGAGCAGTGGCTAGCAGAATCTCCCACACAGCAGAGCATTCCACAGCCTGGACACCCACATTACAGTGGGCTTGTCTTGCATTCTCCGTTCACATGGGCAATTTCTCTTATATGAGCCAGGGAGCAAGTATTAGCATGGCATGGGAGACACAGGCTGGGATGGCACCAGTCTCTGCAGCCTGTGCTGCATGTGGGTACATAGCACAGCCCTGAGATTTGAAAGTATATCTAAGCCTACCACCCAGATGCCAACTCTCTCAACCTAAATAGGTAAGCATGTTCTTGTGGAAGGCTATTCTAGAAAGGAGAGCGCAGTGACCACACAGAAAAGACCAAGCCACTTTAGGGTTGGAGAGACAAAGCTGAAGGCTTCCTTCTGCTCACCACCTTCAATGGGCATTACCAAAGCACTAAAATATTCCCAGGAAAGGCTCCTGCATACCAGTCAACTGAAAAGATCCCTTTGTTGTCATCTACTGTAGCAGATTTGACGAGTAATGCCCCCAAGTCACACATTAGTTTCCCTAAGCTAGTTGTGATGTCTTGTATATTTGAGATGCTTTCCGGTAAGGAAAAGGAGCAACATGGCTAAAACGTGTTTTATTTTGCCTGCTTTTTTATCCATGGCCCCCAATTACTGTTTTAAATAGGAAAGCAGGCAAGCAAAGACTCACTGTGGGAGTGGAAGGAAGCTTTATCATCAGCAAACCTCATCTTCACAGCTACGGTACCAGTACATCAGATGGTGATGGGGAAAAATTATAATCAAAGTGAGGTTGTGTCAGTTCAACAAAAAGTGACCCAGGAAAAGAAAAGTTATCCAAATCGCATGCTTAATATTGTAATATTTTCATGTAAATAGTATCCAAGAAACACTAACAGTCTTTCCCAACCAGGTGCCCTCCAGATATTTTGGATAGCCTATCACCCGAAGTCCGCATAGCCAATGTTCAGGGATTGTTGTTGTTGTTGTTGTTAAAATCTGTATAAAATCTCATTCAAAAAGAGCATGTAGCAAGCTCTCTTTTCTTGCCAAGGATTTAATTGCTGCTGGTTGCTGTTCCTGAGACTGTAGCCCTTCATCCATACATCTCAGGGCAGTTCACATATTTAAAAGGATGGTAGAAATCATATCATCTGAAGGGCACTGAGGTGGGGAAGACTGTGCTAACATGTTGCATCTCTCCAAAATGGAAGCAGATACATAAACTCTTGAATGACAAGAGGCACAACCTACAAGACAGGAAAAAATGATCAGATGAGAATATTTGCGGAGGTGGGCAAAAGCACTTAACCTTCTTCACAGGGCTGTTGGGAGGATAAAAGGAAGGCCATTTATGCCACCATTAACACCGTGGAGAGAAAGGCAGGATAAAAAATGCAAGGAATAAAACAAAATGAAATCCGACCTCCTCCCTTCAATGGCTGGAGGAAGAGAATTGAATAAACTTAATGTGGCCAAAAGCAGGTAAATCCAAGTCCAGAAAATGGAGGTCCTTCCGTACTGGAAACATTGACGCAAACTGCCCCCATCTGCATCTGAGAAGAAAAGCTAAAAATAGGCAGCTAAGAATATGAACTTTTATTCGGCACTCATCCTAGCATTTGGCATATGTTCTCCCTCTCTATTCTCTCCACCCCCATCCCCTCCAAAACAACCTTCCACTTCTGTGGTTAGCTATAAGCTTCCTCTGGTAAGCTCCATTTTCCCTCCCACTGGGATCCCCCCCCCCCGCATTAAGCAGCAATTCTTTGTTAGCTAGGGATGATGGGAGCTGTAGTCCCAAAACAGCTGGAGGGCCGAGTTTGCCTATGCCTGCTTTAGAAGAAAAGGAATTCCTCCCTCTCCCCTCACCTCCCTGAACGTGCTGCTCTTCTTTCATTCATAGGTCCAAGCAAGAGTCAGGGCCAGGGAACACAATCCAAATCACCACCTTACTCTTTTTATTTTATTAATATGCCGCATTCTGCACCACATATATCCATGCCAGAAGCGGCTTACACACTGAACCATCACCACATACATTGAAATAAAGACCATAATGCCACCACCAAAACAATAAAGAAACAGCCTGATTTTTAAAAAAAATCAGCATGGTGTTAATCAGAACCACAAAAGAAACTCTGCTCTTTGAATTGTTGTTGCCCATATTCCCTGGCTGCCCACCTCCCATGCTTGCAATTCCCTCTGCAAAACCCACGGCTTTGGCCATAGGAAGGTTCCTTATACCGGCTGTCTTTCCCAGCCCTACCTGGATTTGCCACTGGGAATTGAACCTGAGACCTTCTATATGCAAAACAGATGCTCTACCACTAAACTGGAGCTTAAGGATCACCTTGTTCTGGGTGTGTCCCTCCGTGTGCTCCATCCCACACCCAAGGTGTTGTTACCAAATAAAGGTCAGCAGGCACTCACCTGTGTGGGACCTTCTCTGTAGTCTCACCAACTGATCCAAGTCCTGACGCTGGCCTCTCTTACAGAAGAAGTTTGGCCAAAGAAACCCCTCTCATTCAAAAAGAGCATGTAGCAAGCTCTCTTTTCTTGCCAAGGATTTAATTGCTGCTGGTTGCTGTTCCTGAGACTGTAGCCATGTTTTTTGGTCTCTACTGAAAAGAAGGTTATCCGTTCTAGTGCCATTGCTGTTGTATTACTGTTATTTATCATGTCACTACGAATTTTAAGCCACTTCACATTCACTTTGGATAAATGAGAGGGGGGATACATTTGTGGGGGGGGGGAGGTTTAATGCTCCAAATAAAGCAAAGGCCCAGGCTCTCATGGCAGGGCAAATAATGCTAACTCTTGACACTATTCCTGCTGAGGACAGAGTACCGTAAGTCAGAGCTGAACTTAAGTTAGGTTACAAAGCATGAGTTCAGCAGCTAAATCAGAGACTGGAATACTTGACTAAGCACAAGTTAAAACATTTCTCTAACAAGCAAATATGCATCTTCGCACTAGACAATCATAGAATTGTAGAGTTGGAAGGGACCACAAGGGTCATCTAGTCCATCCCTCTGCAATGCAGGAATCGAACAAGCTCTCCTTCCAGTAGGCTGGCTTTGCAAAGCTTGTTTGCAATGACACTGCCAGTGGAGATGGGGGCAGAGTGAAAGCCAGCTTGGCATTAGACTCTCAGATGCGTTCCCAGAAAGGAGGATGTCCTCAATGGCTGGAGGCGGCTCCTTTGTAGGAGGCATTAGACTTGGGATATCCAGCGTCTTGCGGGCAGAACACTCTTCTAACAGTGTGTTCGGTCCCTCCCCAGGATCCAACTCTTCACCTTCCAGCCCACTGGAGCCTTCCCCTGGGTGGAACACTTTATGGGGTCCCAGCTCTCCTCCCCCAGTCCTCTAGGACCCTCTCCAGAGTCATGCAGCTCCAACTCCCTGATCTCCACCCATTCATTTTCTATGTCCCAACCATGGAACATATTCAAGGCCAGGTAATGTGGATTAGACACCATTTAAGCACTCTGCTGTACTAACTACCACAGCTGGATAAAGAGTTTATCCCCCTTCAGCTAACTTGCACCTACTTTTCTGAGCACGGGTTGTAGTTCGAAAACAGGTAACATAACATCCCCCCATAGTCCCACACACATGTGAGGATTTTTTGGGGGGCATATGTTTTGAAGATGGCATCCACTCTTAGGCTAGTTAGTTCCTAGAGGGGAAGGGAAGGGAACCTCTAAAATAAAAATATAACACCTCTGAATGAAATCTGGCTGCAGGATACAGAATTCATAAGGACAGGTTACCTCAGGGAGGGCAGGTTAAGCAGAGACAACTGTCTGGAATCTCTGTTGACTCACCCTGCATAATCAGTACCTCCTCGCCCAGGGCTCTGCCGCCAGAGGATAAGCAGCAAAGATATCCTCCCCACCACTCCCCACCAGAGTGACAACTCCCTATTTGTGCAAAGCCCTCTTCCACTCCTTTATGCTCAATTAACCCCCACCCCACACAGATAGAGCTTCAAAGGAGGCAGTAGCATCGCCACATCAACATGGGAAGATTCAAGCCTATAACTGAACTCAAAAGCAACACCAGGACATCCAAGCTGGGAGTTTCCTACCCGGTAAAACTAAAACAAATACTCTCTCACACTCTCTCTCTCTCCTGAGAAACTGTGTTGCGGTTTAGAGCAAGGGGCAGGAACTCCCTGTGTGAAAACCTCACTTGTCCACAGAATCATTGGCTCAATTTAGAGGTAATGCCAAACCAGTTTGGTGCTACTATGAGAACAAGCCTGGGAGGAGCCTCAGGATTGCTTAAACAGTTCCTTCCCAGTTACAGCTACGTCAGAGTATGCTGTTATAGCCAAACCAGCAAACTCCAACTTGTGTTTGCCCTGAAGGTCAGGATTCAAACCCTGGTTTGCAACCAAAGCACAAACCAGAGTTTATCAGTTTGAACACAACAGCAAATTGTGGTTTGCAGAAGATTAAGCAGAAATGAATGAGAGCATGCAAAGGGAGAAGGGAAGGTGAGAGCCTGAGGCTCTTGTCAGGTTCATTCTCATATCACCAAACCATGATTTGTTATTATGTTCAAAACTACCTCAGCCTCAGCCCTCCAACTGTATTACATATGGTATATATGCAATATATATGAGAAGCTTTCTTAAATCAAGTTAGATCACTGGTTGCTCATTCTATCCCAATATTGCCTGATCTAATTGGCAGCGGCTCTCGAGGATCTTTTGCATAAGCTGGCACCCAATCCTACTGAAGGCATGAGAACCTGCGTGCCAAATGTCCCATGTTTAAAGCAGGTAACTACCACTGAGCTAAGGCCCACCCCAAGTAGTAAAACTGCTCTAGTGTTGAAAGGATCACTGAGAAACATATTAAGTGCTCTGAGCATTTGATGTGTGCTATATAACAAATGCCTGAAAGCATTCTTGTTGGAATTTTACAGATGGCCCCTGATATTTTTGGGTAAGCTGTTCCCAGGCTTTGCTGTCCTTCAGGACACTCCTGCTGCCCTTTTTTTGACCCAAAAACTGTTGGCCTTGTGACTTTATTTCCCCATTACCAGTAGCCTGGCAATATGCCCGTAAGGCTCAACCCCTTTGTTTGGGTACAGGCCTAGAGACCTCTGGTGTTTTCACACAAGGCCAAAAGGAATGAATACTTCTAAGCTGGGGGGAGCCCAGCTAGGCACCAGTTCAAGCCATCATATTTATAGCTGTGCACACTGTTACTTCTGTGGTTAAGTGGTTCTACGTTTAAGCTGGCAAGACCCCAGTACTGTAGAAATTAACTGAGAAGAAAGAGGGGGGTGGGGAAGAGATGGACAACTTTGTATGCGCCACAAGATTAACTGCACACCAGGCCGCTTGCCAGCTCTGCAGTTCTCCCTTGGATCGCAGCAAACAGAGACAGCAGCAAATCTGAATTTCTCTCTCTTTCTGGCACCTCCATGGATGCTGTGGGCTGATAAAAGTAACTAGCCTTGCAAACAGGTCTGCAAAAGTGATTAGTCCACACATTTTCAGTAGATTGCTTGCCCATACATGTGTGTCAGTCATTTGTGCCTGTAAAGCAGGGACAGGAAACCTGTGGCCTTCCAGATCTTGCTGAACTACAAGTCCCATCATCCCCAACAGTTGGCTGTCTGGGACGGATGGGAGCTGAAGTCTAGAAACATCTGAAGGGCTACAGGTTTCCCACTCCTGTCCTAAACAGAACTAGCTTGTGAATGTTTATTTATTCTGTTCCAAATTCCATCTTACAATTTCCCAAGGGCTGGGGCAAGTTACAACAGTAATAAAAAGAGTCAGACTATACAGACCACCTCATTAAACTTAGTCCATACCTGCTTACTGCTGGCTGTTTAGTGCCAGCCCAAATAAGAAAGCTGCATAGCTGTTCTGGAAAGTATTTATAGGCAGGCTTGTAGAAGGAGAAGGTTCTACAGTCATAGCTGTGGCCCACCAACTTTGCCTCTCAATGTGCCCTTGTTGTTTGAATGTGGGACAATCAAGGAGACGCTCCTGAGCTAAAAATTAAATGTTGCAGAATGGCACAACCGAACAGCATGAAAGCAAGGCAGACACGCAGTGGAATTCAAGCAGACACCCTTGTAGCCCAGAAAGGAACCCAGCAATCCAATAATCTAGGTTCCAAATGATTACCAGTGAGACAATAGAAATCAACAATGCAAATTGTACCAATTGACCTGATGAAAATCAAATTCAGCTGGTTAGACAGAAGACAGCTCATGTGAGACTATCATTCCAAAGCTGGGTTAAGCTGTTCTCTCTAACAGTGCACTTAGAAGGAAAGAGTACTGGCAGAAGAACTGGGCCCTGAAATCAATGGGGAGCAATGACTGTCTGTGAAGGGCAACCACCCTCATGATGCCCAAAGAGAAGCTCTTTCCAGTTCCTCTCAAATGGCTGATTTCACCTTCTCTGTTGCAATGACAATGATTAACGTGCATCTTTAAAAATGGATGGTGGAATTCTCCAGGAAGAGACTTGAAGTACAAGTGCAGTTACAAAACTGTTAGGAGCCAGAGTCTCTCTGTCTCTCTCTTAAGGCAGGCATCATCTGCCTACTAGGTTTTTAGCACCTTCAGCTCTTGAGTACCAGAGCAAAGGATAGAACCCTAAAATAGTTGCTCTTGGAAAATCCTAGTACCTTCCATAACACCATGGCTCAGTGGCACATGACTTCTAGCATGTATGGACACAGGGTCACTCTCTAGCAACTCCAGTGAAATGGGTCGGGTAGCAGGTAACGAAGAAGACCCCCACCTGATATGTTGTACAGCTGCTGCCAGTCAAAGGAGACAATGCTAGAAAAAGATGGACCAGAGTTTCATTAAGTCTGAGATAACCTCGGAGCACATGCCCAGGCCCAGCCTTGTATCACCCAGCTGTGCCTCCTAGCAGTTTCATGATAATGTATCTTGCAGACAGAAACATATTTGGTGCACTGCAGACACCACATACCTTGGGATGCTCCGAAAGTATCTCTGCTCACCATCTCACTGTGAAGCCAAGCCAAGCAGGGTTTATGCTGCAATTCCAGGGACTCTCCACAGAGCCAAGCACAATTAGGAAGCGGGCCAAAAAAATAAAAATAAAAAATAAATCCAAGACCAAAAAAAAGAGTCACGCAGCAGGGTGTGCCAGAGAATAGATTCAGTGGCTTCCAGTTGTTTATAGCTCTCAGGAAAAGCAGCCTCATTATTCCCCATTAACGCTCCAAGGCATGGAACCACAACTGCCCCATCTGCCATCCGGACATGGACACAAACACACACACCATGGTATCTGGGACACAAGACAAGTGCTTTTCCATGCTGCACAGAACAGGAGCAACAAGGTGCTCTGCTAGAAGGTGCCTGCACAGTAATTAGTACCAACGAGACACAAGGAAATGAGACAGGCTGTGTACCACTCAGGTTTTCAACTGGTAGCACTGCTTTTTGCTACCAGCACAGGGTAGCATCTAAGAATGTAAGCCAGAGCATCCTGTGTTCAAATCTATCCTCTGACATAAATAGATTAGGTAGCTTGGGAAGCTGCTAGCTCTCAGTCCCACCAATGGGATGAGAAACAGGTTTCATCAGGTGTGTGATGCTTTTTAAAAAGATATTCACACACAACCCACTACAGCAACAAAACACATATTAAAAGTTACCGTATATCAAATATGCATTCACTAACTTTAGCAGATAAGGCCTCTCATCTACACTGTCCACAGCCCCCAAAACCATCTATGCTATTCAGTCACATTTCGGCAACTATCTCCAGCCTTCCGCCAGAACGCCTTTAACTGGCCAAAAGATTTGCAGTATCTCAAAGTCTGACACCAGTACTCTACTTAAAGATAAGAGCCACTCATGAGCCAGAGTGAGCATGCTCTGGGGCAACTTGTTTACAAGGCAAAGGGGTGCCAAAAAAATCTCACTTAGGAGGGATCTGGGTAGGTGATGTGAAATGGGCCATGACCCTTCCTTAATCTCCATCTTATATGAAATACCCATATTTTCACCACCACGTCATAGTCATCACAGAATATGACACTGCTGCAGAGCTCTCCTGGCTAGCGTGAGCCTGTGACCTTCGAGTCCCTGCTAACAGCAGCAGCAAAAGTTGTTGAGAAGCAAAACATGTCGCTGGAGATAATGTGGTCGGGAGTAAAGAATGCTAGCCAAGCAATAGAGAGAACTCAAGAGGCTTCAGAATTAACCCACTCATGATTTCTCCACTAAAAATAAAATAAAAGCTAATGCCATTCAACTCTCTTTTAAGGAGGTAATCCCTGGCGCTTGTGGTTATGGAGAAAACTTCTGGAGTGTGCAGGCTAAGTCTCAGAAACATCCTCAGCCCCACATGAATATTTCAAATTCTTAAGTGCCAGCAACAATATCTTTTAGGTGCCCAGGCAACCATGAGCCTGGAAAGCTTCCAACCCTGGTTTCTGCCTTCAGTAGTCTGCACAGCTCATTGCTTCCCCTCTCTCACAGCCACCGTTTCCACCCCATCCTATATGCCATCAACTGTCCTTTCCATCCCAAATGGTCACACACATCCTTCCTTCTAGGCTCAGCCATATTGTCCTCTTCAACTCCATTTCAAACTGCTCCTTGGAAGGCTGCCAGGAGGGGGGGAAATGCCCAGCCCCCCCCCACCAAACCTTATACGGGCGATGAGCATGGGCAGATCAAACTTCAGTTTAACTCTCACGCAAACACACCACTCCTATGCCCTCAAGGGTATACAGATGGGCTCCTTCCTTTTCGGTCAAGCATGACAGCAAGTCACAGCAGCTGATGTGAAGCATTCGTGAGAGAGAACAGCTCTATTCCACCGGTTTTCAAGAAATTCTTACCTTTTCTGCACCAGGCGATCTGGAAACACACACCTCTGCACAGAGCAGCAGAAGATTCTGGGGCATGCTCTATGGCATTCCATTCCATTCATGTGGGGCCTCCTTGCATAATCCTTGATTGAACACCCAACTCACTCCTCTACAACCCATGTTTGCACGCAACACTAGACCAAGGTTTAGGGCTATGTAGATGAGACTCAGCTAACACAAGCAATGCATAGCCCCAGAGCACTCCTCACTTCGTCTCAGGTGGCTGGAAGACTTCTGCTGAGTTTCCTTTCAGTTTTTAAAGAACCTCAAGCTTGGCCTTATCTTTGTACCAGGAATTTAAAACCCAAACCAGCTTCATAACCCATGGTTTGAAGTTGGCTTGTTATAGAAAAAATCTTACTGGTGTTTGCTTTAAACCAGGGGTCAGCAACCTAGGGCCCAAGGGCCGGAAGCGGCCCGTGGAGGTCGTTTGACCAGCCCATGAGCCGCCTCCGAACTCAATTGCCCGCTCGCGCGCAGCGCTAAACCGGCACAGTGACTTGCTTCCGTGGTGCCAAAAATTGCGTCTTCGCATGCGCAGACACCGAAAATCACATCTGCACAGATGCAAACACCGAAAATTGCATCTGTGCACATGCAGATGCCGAAAATTGCAGGCGGGTGCGATCCGACCAAGGAGGGATCTCCGAGGGACCGATCTGGCCCAGGCAAGATAAACCTTGCTGACCCCTGCTTTAAACCTTGGAACCAAACATGACACCAATAGTCTTTACATGACACCAAAAAAAGAAAAAGAAAACTCAGCAGAAATCCTCCTCCTGAAGGAGGCAACACACAAGCCCAATGCTTTGCTTGAGTTCATCCATGTAGCACCACCAAGCCATGGTTATATGAGAATGCAGCCACTGCTGCTAGACTTCTGTAATTGTGGACAAGCTGTCTTTCAAAGAAGTTGACCATCTATTCCTGATTTTCTCACTGAGGATGCACAGTATCATGCAGAAGGCTACTGATGGCTACTAGCCATGATGACTATGCTCTGCTTCCATGGTCGGAGGCAGTTGCTGGAAACAGCTGGAGGGGGGAGTGCTTTTGTGCTCGGATCCTGATTGCGGATTTCTCATAGGCATCTGGTTGGCCACTGTGGGAACAGGATGCTGGACCAGATGAATACTGCCACTTTCAACCACATTTAACATGGGGATGGCTATAACACATCCAAGATCAATATCAAAATATGACCTGGAACATAGGAAAGTACCTTACAGAGAGTTCATTGGTCCATCTAGCTCAGCACTGCCTAGTTTACACTGATTGGCAGTGACTCTCCAGGGTTCAAGGCAAGAACCATTTCCCAGTCTTACCAAAGATGCTGGAGATTGGACCTGGGATCTTTTGCATGTGACAAACATGCAGTGTTCGAAATTCCCATTGTTCTAGGTGCATTTTGCAACAGGGAATTTCATTAGCGCAAGCAGTTTCTGAGCTCTGAGGGCAGTACTGTGCCTAAGATTTCAGATTAAAACTGCAGAGTGGAAGGAAAAAAGTGTTCCTAGACATTCCGTTGTAGCACCCATAACCTAGGTCTAAGGTGCCATTTAGCTCCTAGCTTTCATATCTCAGTTTCTAACACTGCAAACATGTTCCATCACTGAGCCAATGGGATATGTTGTTCCCTATAGCAAATGATAAATGAGCATAAATGAGTACCTGAGGAGTATTTCTAAACTTTCTGGGCAGATAGTATGCAGCGTCTGGGGCCTTGTGACACTTCGAAGCATTTTTTTTTAAATGAAGAAAATCATACACCAGACAGGAAGTCATGAAGAGTTCCTGAATCAAAGGCTTAAATGCTGAAACGAAAGTAACAACCAGGTAGCCAGACATAAAAAGGTAATTTGCTTATGATACACAGGCCAATGAGTCGTGCTGTATTTCAGGCACTCGCCACTCACCTACAAGGTAAGACAGGGATCCCACTAATATTTAAGAGCATCTGAATTTACAATTCAGATTTCTAACATAAGCAAATTGTTCAAGCCCTCTGAACAAATTCTCTTCTCTAAAATGTGGAAGAATTTGAGCTCTTAAATATTTTTTTTTAAACTTGCCATAGAATCAGAAATCCCAAGTGCCAAAACATCCACAAACAAGAGAGTGTGGTGCAACCAATGAGTTGGACCAAGAAAGCTGCCTTATACAGTCAGGCCACTGGTCTGTCTAGCTCAGTATTGCCTACACTAACTGGCAGCAGCTCTCCAGGTTTTCAGGCAAGGAGTGTTTCCCAGCTGTATCTAGAGACTGCTCCTGGGGACCTGCGTGGAAACATATGCTCAAGTCACATACTCTCAGCCTCAGTTCCCATCTCTAAACAGGGAATTCTGGCATACTACTCAGTAATGTTGAAGACAAACAACACCGGTTTTGTAAATTAAAAAGTGCTCCTTTTAAAAATGTAGTGATTTGGGCTTCCTTTGCATTTGGCTCCATATTTGTGACCTTTTGGCATTCTGAGAGAAATATGTGCTTGAAACGCTGAGGACTAGGAACACACTTTAAAAAAGAAACCAAGCATGCTGGGAGCTTTCTAACAAGACCTCCTGCTAGCTAACAGAGCCATTTCAGGAATCACCAGTGGTCCAGAGATACCTCAGAACACTCTTTTTTAAAAAAATATTAAACAAGAGTACTTCTGCTCCCCCCAATCACCAAAGTTTTCTACTATGCCAAGGAGGAAATGGGCGATGAAATGTTTGAAGATTATTCAATGACACCAAAATAAACCCAGGCACCTCTGTTTTGCTGGCCAGGCTGTAGTGCACATGCCATCAATAAAAATAGCTGAGGTATAAAAGGAACCATTAATAGCAGGACTGCCCAGACACACACATTGGACGGCTCCAGCTTCTTGATTTAGAGATCTGTGTACAAGATTCCAGAGTTCATTCAAGTTTTTCACCCAACAAGTCTGTATTCTACAATTCTGCCCAGGAGTACAGACTCCTAAGATCCCCAGTTTCAATTGATTGTCAATTTTAACGCTTTTGCAAACAAACAAAAGCAGCAAGTTTGTAGTCCTCAACGTTGCAGAGATACCTGAAAACAAAGAATGTCAACCCCAGCCCCCAAACCCCTGCAATGTTCAGAAGCAGAGTTTCTGTGCCCATTGCTACCTGTCCCCACCATTTACGACATGCAGCTGTGCCCCCACCCCTCCAAACACCACTACGGTCCCTGTCCACTTGTTTACACCCCTCTTTTGCAGCGGGAATATTCACTAGTGTTTCAAAACTTGCAAGTCACACTCCAAATTTCAGGTTCTGAATAAAGCACTGTAAAATTGGCATGAAAAGAAAGAAAACAAAGCCAAGTTGGATACATGTTCACTACTCCTCACAGGGCTGCATAACTGGCCTTAAAACAAATGACTTTCCCAGCAGAAAACCTGCCTCCAAGTGCAAATAGCCCTGCCTAATAGCATGGTTTAGCTACAGATCAAAATAAATAAATAAATAAACGCAAGAGAGGGAGAAAAAGATGACTCTGTTTTTACTGGGCCTTCAAGTAAAAGCTTCAAATATCACTTATGGGAAGGTAAGGAGTTCCAACCGAACAACAGGAGTCAACACGATTTAAACAACAATTTAAAGAGAGGGGAAGAGAAACAGATTCACAAAGACCGTCTCTCCATCAAGCCTGGGTAATCATCACCATCATCAACTGGCCTCTCCCCCCAACGAACAGAGGCTGGAGGCTCCCAAGGCACCTCCCTGCTTTCCCCCAAAGGCTCTCAAGAGTAGTTATGAGTGACAAGCGCAGCTTAAGATGCCACACAAACACACACACCCCACCCAGAACACCGGGATTGTGGTTGGCTGCTCAGCTCCCTCCCCCTCCTGGCCGGTACTCACTAGCCCATTAATTCTCTTCCATATCGCAGCCGTCATGGGGAGCTGTTAGACAGGCTAGCTGCCACTTCTCGTGGGCCAGCAATTCCTGTTTGTCCTACTCCTTGCAAGGGAACCGAAAGGTTACTTCCCTGTGTATGGCACTAGCCCCGCCTCTTCCTCCCTCCCTGACTAGCGGGAGGGAGGAGGGAGGGAGGTGCAGGGTGGATGGGGAGGGGAGAGATTTGTTGGCATTTTAGAGAAAGCTTCCTGCTATTTGGCAGCACACATCTAACTCAGATGTGCCGTGAGATATCTGGGGAACATACAGAAAAGCTACACACAGGAAAACCTGAAACCCCATAACAGTAATCTCCCCTCTGCACTCCAACCCCACCCCACCCCACACACACGGGAGGGGGGGAGGGGAAACTGGCTTGCTTCCAGGAACTTAACATACCTTGACACAAATAATTCAGCGAGACGAAGACGCAGCTGGGAACTATCACGAAAAGGAAAGAGTTGATATTGCAGCGGTAAAACAGGATGCAGGAGAAGTTTAGCAGGGCCGGGAGTGCCACAGAAAAACAATTGTGCGAAGGAGGGGGAGTAGTAGCAGAGTATTGTTTCAAAGGGGAGAAAAACAAGCAGGTGTGGGGGGGGAATCAAAGGCTGTGGAAAGGTTCACTGGGACAAAATCCATTGCACTGATGGATTACTTTTATGGAGAGAACAGGGAAAGTGCAAAGTGGTTATTCTTACATGATCTCCAAGCAGCTTTTGCTGTCATTGACCATAACAAAATAAAAAAAAATCCTTCCAGTAGCACCTTAGAGACCAACTAAGTTTGTTCTTGGTATGAGCTTTCGTGTGCATGCACACTTCTTTAGATACCTTGGTATGAGCTTTCGTGTGCATGCACACTTCTTCAGATACAAAAGCTCATACCAAGAACAAACTTAGTTGGTCTCTAAGGTGCTACTGGAAGGAATTTTTTTATTTTGTTTTGACTATGACAGACCAACACGGCTATCTACCTGTAACTGTCATTGACCATGTTATCCTTCTGAGTCGACTTAGTGGGATGGGTACCGGAGGCACTGTTCTATAGTGCTTCCGATTCTATATCCAGGGTTGGTTTCAGGTAATACCACTGAGTGATTGCCCCCCCCTCTGCAGTTGTGCTGTAGGGCGCCACAGGGTGGCATCTTGTCCCTAATCTACATGAAGCCTTTGGAGTGGTCATCAGGAAATCTCGGGCGAGGTGTGAACACCTGGCTGATAATACTCAGCTCTGCGTCTCTGCAACATCTGGATCAGTAGAGGCCAAGCAAGCTCTGAATCAGAATGGAGGGCCACTTTTCAGGGGTGTTGTAAGAATTACAACATTACAATACAATATATACAATACAATCTTTATTGTGGTCCATAGACCCATCAGTTATTACTGTAGATATGTGGAGCAATAAAAAAATTAAAAAGCACATTGTAAACAAACTAAGGTATTCTCCTCATCTACTCCGCATGCATGAATAGCCCACCATGAATAATATGTTGCTTCCCACATTGTCCTTGACTGCAACAATCAACCCCACTTGAGGTGGGTTGCCAGATAGCAGGAGCAGGATTATTACAACAGCCAATTTAAAAACCAAATGTGGCTCAAGTTAAAAAGATGCAATTAAAAAAGAGGGGGGAAATAGCTCATAAAGGTCTTCTCAAGTGAGGGCAGCCTACCTCCCTTGCTAACTGCATTCCAGCAAGCTGGAAAAAATACACTTGTTTCGGTGCTGCATAAACTAGCATTATTTCTATTTTGAATTGCAATTTTAATTATTGTTTCAGGTTTTATTTGTAACCCAAATGAGGGGGGTGAGGGAGCAGGTGCCAAGACTGAAATCTAGATAGAAATGTAGATAAAGCCACTCACCTGTGGTGAGTAAAAAATGCCCCCAGGTGAGCAGGGAGGAAAGTTTAAAATCAGTTGAGAATCGATTTCCCCCACTTTTCCTGCATAGCTTACCTACCCATGCAGACCCATTATTTCTTTTCCTATTATGAATTTATTGAGAAGACTGTACTCCTCATGCACTGAAACTGGGGTTTCCCCCTGGTCTGTTTTACTAAGCCATCTTTGTCTTGAGGTAGCCTTCTCATAGAATCGTAGAGTTCTAGCGACCCCGAGGGTCATCTAGCCTGGAATCTTTTTGCCCAACATAAAGCTCGAACCCATGACCCTGAGATTTAGAGTCTCATGCTCTACCAACTGAGCTAAAATCTATCTTTCATTATAGGAAAGCATATAAAAAGACATGATAAAATAAATAAATAAAAATGGCCAGTGTCATTTATATCCTCTCCTCAAGATTCAAAATAAATTTAAAGCAACTGACAATGTCTACAATTCCTAAGAAGTTAGAAAATATTCTTGCCGCCTTCTCTAGCATTTCCATACAGTTAAAATGGAGTCCACTATGTAACAAAAGGCTCTCAGTTTCCTAAGGGATTCTTTTCCTGTTTTTAATCTGTCCCATAATCTTTTATAGTAAGTCATCTGTATATTAATACCCACAGCCATGGGGCACCTCCATTACAGGTACCTTACACCCACTTCCTAGCCTCTTTATATGGAGCACCATAATGTGAATGATATTTAGGTGAGGGGTAGAGAAAAAGAAACAACTGCCATAGGGCAACAGACTCTGCCAGATCTCCCCCTACCCCTGGCACCGCCATGCTACTTTTGCTGGGTTGGAGAGAGCTGGTTAAAGAGCTGTATAATCCAAGCCTAGAAGCCAGAGAAAAGAGCATTCTTTACAGATCAGCTTAAACAGCTGGCAGGAGGAGGAGGGGTTGGGACCAAAAGAAAAGATTGCAGGGGAGCGGGGTGGGTTCACATGGCTCCAATTTAATTCCACTAAAGTCCGGATGGTGGGAAAGCTCTCTGCATCCACAGAGGCTGTATCAGTGACTTGCTACAGACACAAATCAAACTTATTTATTCATCTGATATTTTTATACACTGCCCCTTTCAGAAAATCTTCCAGGGTGGCATGCAAAAGCAAGTCAAAAATACTAAATGAAAATTTGTAATACCGGTAAATTGTAGTGTGTCTAAATAACAACCTAAAAAGTCTGTGAGATTTATCTTGCTTAAATTCGTGCCTGATACCAAAAGACAATAATGCTGGTGCCAGGAATGCCTCTTCAGGGAGGGAATTCCATAAGCCGGGTCCCGTTTATTTTATTTTAACAACAACAAAAACAACTCTTTGTTTTTATTTTAACAACAACAAAAACACACTCTTTGAAGTGTGCATGCACACGAAAGCTCATACCAAGAACAAACTTAGTTGGTCTCTAAGGTGCTACTGGAAGGAATTTTTTTATTTTTTTATTTTTTTTAAAAAACAACTCTTATTATTCATTTCCATACCACTTTATATTTTTAGGAAAAAATCTGAAAGTGGTTTACAACACATTAAAACATCAAATAAAACAATCCAAAATAAAACATTACTGAAGAAAGTCAAACATAAACTATACATTCAAAGCAACATAACCAACAGGAAACAAACATTTCAAAATAAAACATTATAGTGAAGTCAACGCAGCAAAGTTAACAAAAAAAACCCTAAAACATTTCAAAAGGAAACATTACTAAAGGAAGACAAATATAAAATGAACACTTAAAAGAAGAGAATAAAGTATTATTATAAACTTAGAACACAGACTTTATTCTGCTTTTCACCACATCAGGGTCTTAAAGCAGCTTCTGGGCCCCCATCTCTGAGAAGCCAACCCTGCCCACAGTTTACAGACAGAACAGGAGGACCTCTGCAAGACATCTGGGGTAAGGAGGTGGGAGGCGTGGGTGCGTTCATAAACCCCAATATCTGCACACTTTCAAAGGAAACAGAGGCTGGGCAACCAAGTCTCCTGGACTGTAATGCAGCAACTGGAAGAAGATGAAGCAGAACAGTTTGACACTGCTTCCTTGGTCCAGACACACTGAACAAAACGTGAGGAGAGGCTGGAAAAGTATTTTTCCAACCTATCAAAATCAAGTCACGTTAGGATCTTGTGCATCCAAGCATCCAGGATGGTTATTGGAAGGGAGCATGAGGGAGGGGTCCTGCCTCTGCTTGTACATTTTGTTTTGGAGGGTATTGTGTTTTGACACACCTCCTTAGACCTAAGTTTCTGCAGGTATTCCATGAGGTCAAGGTCTTGAGGGTGGGTGCAGACACTTAGGTCTGTTGCTGGCCAGTCTTCAAAGCCTGTACCATGTAATGTGACACTGAACTCTGTGCCCTCTGCCTGTCGTCTTGTTTTGTATAAAGGGCTCAGCTGCACTTCCACTCCATTTCTGTCCTTCCCCTACCCCAACCAAGGAGAGAAAAACGTCTCCAAATCAAGCAGGGAGAACATGCTGCTATGGTTCTCTTCCAAACAACAAAAATAAAACCCAAAACTATATAGAAACACTGGTCACACTGCCCCTCCTTCAGTAACCCTGTGTGAAAAGTTTCGACTCCCAGCTAGACAGCTGCTAACTAGAGAAAAAAAAATCACTACTTTTGAAGAAAAAGAGATGTGGGTGGGGTGGCGGTGCAGAAAGAGACCAAATAAGTAATTGGTGAAGGGGAAATTTCAAGCTGCCCATCCAAGCAAACAAAGCATAGGCTAAGGAAATACCTTCAAAACTGAGCCATGTCGTGTTAATCTCTGCTGATGGATCTAGATGGCTCAGGGCAAACAGGTAGCACAAATAACAAGGATTTTAAAAAATCAAGACAAAAGCAAGACGAAAGTACCCAATGGCTGGACTGACAAACAAGTTTTGAGATGTGTTGTCCCTTTATCAAGGGAAATTCTGCCACTGCTTCTAACATTTCCTAAAGAGCTAACTCACTCTATTCAAGGTGCAAGCAGCAGACAGAGCACTAGATTTGGGTTCAGATCCATAGTCAGCCATAAAGCTCACTGGGTGACTTTGGGCCAGTCACTATCTCTCAATCCAGCCTACTTCAGAGGGCAAGAGCAGTATGCCAGCCATAGATCCTTCAAAAGAAAGTCAAAACAAAAATGTTAACATATAATAAATGGAAGTAGTGCTCAGCTTCAAAGGAGTTGAAGCTTCTGAGAAGCCCTACCATCTGCCCAGGGATTTTTAAAAAATGAAGGTGTTTGCACAGTTCTCTGGAAGCAGCAGCTGCAACTGGCAGCCCTGGTTTTGTACAAAGTCACGTTGCAGGATGCAAGAAGGGAGGGGGGTTGAAAGTCTGGTTACATCTACATTCTGTCCCCATTTTTAAGAGCACAGAGGGTTGGTTATTACTAGGGCTATCAGTCAATTAAGTTTCTTCTTTGTATTTTAAATTGGGAGAGAGCCCTGGCAATTAATTAATTGGTAATTAGTCAACCAACCAACTGATACTAATATGAGCAATCCTTTAAAATCTGCATTTGAGGAAAAAGTAGTTCCGAGGGAAACTGTATGCCTTCTTGAGGCAGCCAACTCCAACCTGGTATCCTACATATGTTTAGGACAAATTCCACCATCCCCAACCACTGGCCAAACTACATGTAAATGATCAGTGGAGTAGAGGGTACCTGGCTGTTTCAAGTTGATGCACTCATACGTCCTAACCCACATCACTGTAGAGAAGGCAACAGAGAATAGAAAATGAAGAATCCTTCTAAGATGGTCTGTGCTATCTGCAGGTTTTCAAAGTACAGATATTAAAAAATCTGCAAACCAGTTAACTAGGGCTCCTTTTTAGTCAGCCATAAAAGATAATAATAGGAAAACAACTTGCATGACATGTGAGATGGTTTTCCATCTAAACCAGTATTACCTGCCCTGACTGGCAGTGGCTCTCCAGGGTCTCAGGCAGAGAAGGGTCTTTCCCATCACCTACTACCTGAAATTATTTTAACTGCAGATGCTAGATTCCCCACTGAGAAAGGGGGCCTAATTTTATCTGCGGGAACCTCCAGAAGAATTCAGTTAACATGGGAAAGTGTAGTAGCACAGGCCTACATGGGTTTGGCGCAGAGCACATGTGTGCATTAATGGTTGTTGCCTGTACTACCTACTCTGTCTAGTAGGGGCTCTCCAGAGTTCCATTCCTGTCTGGAGATGCCAGATTGAAACTGGGGCCATCTGCATACAAAAGAAATAATTGTACAGACAACCCCCTATTTACGCTGGAGTTACATTCACCAGCACCACAGGTTTTGCGTATATTTGAAACGCCATTGAAAAAGCCTGCATACACCCCCATTCCACCCCCGCCCCCTTTTGCGACATGTGTGCATGGTTGTGCACATACTGAACATGCATAAGGGGGGTTTGCCTGTACTACCAAGTCAGAGGTGGGCAACCTTTCAGTCCCAGTATATAGAGTGTGCTTGAACACCAACTCTGCATAGGTCTTGCCAGGACTAAGTACCTGGGACAGGACCCCCCACCAGTCTTACTAGCACCGGCTAGCACCTGTCAGAAAAGCATCAAGCAACAGGACAACTGGTCCCCCCCCCCGTCTCTCTTGAGGGCCACAATCCACTGTGCACAAAATTTCTCAGGGGCTGCCACCCCCTTTCTCTCCCTCTTCCTCCCTGACCACTGTGGTGCTAGGAAGGAACAGATTGCTCTTGCCAGAGGTCTGGCCTGATCACTTGCATAGGACTTATGAAATTAATTTGAGAACCACGTATAGTAAGCAATGAGGGCTGCATGTTGCCCGAGGACAAGAGACCACATACCCCTTCAGTAAGCTGCAGTCCTTCCTGAAGAAGTCCAGCATGATGTAGCTGGAAAGTATTTCAAATTTTCAAGTTAATAAGTTTATTGCTCTAGCCCAAGGGCATGACAAACTTGTACTAACTAGGCAATATAATTAATAAGATAACACACAGCATACATCCATAATATAAAAAAAGACTTTGCCAAGTTCCTGAGCATTACTAAAGTTTGTTTTTGCATCTCTCTTAGCTCCAATTCTAACTTTATTTTGCCGTTTTAAAATCCAATTTGCTGACATCCATGATGTAAGACAGAAGTTAACAAAGATACGAACAAACTTAAATCCAGCTTGATTTCAGATTAAATCTCTGAATCATCACAACAATTTATAGCTATTTTATCTAACTCCTTTTTCTTTATTTTTTGCAGCCTGTGTATAGAGGGCCACTTGGTGTGCTATGAAGCTATTATGTACTGTCTCTCAAAAGAAACCGAAGCATTTCTGCTGGGGTGTGCCTGCTTGCTTGGATCTCTATATAAGGGGCAGGCTAACTGATAATGAGTTAGGTCTTCCACTTGAGGTTGACCACTAACACAAAGTCTGTTTGTGTATGGGACCTTGTTTTATCAGCCATCCAAGACTGTAGAGGGCATGATTTGGAAACGTAGCTCAATAAAGGAATTTCTTAAGGAAGTGGTGAGAGTTTGATCAGATAACTAGTCTCTAAAATGGGATATACTGCTGGCACCTGTGATTGTCCGGACTAACCACCAAATATGTTGGAGAAACATTTAACCCAATTAGAGGCAGGAATTGAGCCTTCCTGTGATGATCTCATTCCATTTAAACCCTTGGCCAACAGTTCCCATAATTTTGTCTTCCCTCTGTTTCATTACTGCTAGTCCCAATGCCTGTCACTCGTTTTTTGTATATTCAGCTTTCCTGTTTTTGAGTAGACTCTTGTATTCACAGGACTCCTGTGAAGAACATATAAATTATGTTGGAATACGAACCAACAATTTCAGGTCCTTATTTATTGTCCAAAGAACAATGTGAGGTTAGGAATTTATTTTCCAAGTCTAAGCCTAAAGAGCAGCAAGAGACCTTCTGCAATTGCTCCAATTCGGGCATTAAAATCCCCACAAAAAGTATAAATGCTGTATAAATCTATGAATGACCTGCTCCAGTAAAGATGCTAGAGCTGATCAAAACTTGGTGGTCAGTGACAAACTATTAGTAGAGGGAAGGTAGATGTTTATACAGAAAAAAAGATTCCTAATTCAGTTTTAATTTCTACTGACAAACAATAATTATTTTGAATTCCAAAATCTGTTATCAAAACTTCCCCTGCCAAATCAAGTGATATAAATAAAAGTAGCCAAGCCCCACTTCCTCAACCCTTTTAAAATTTCTTAAGAGCTGGCTGGTTAAAAGAGTTATAACCCTGTAAAGGGGTGGGGGGTATGTTTGTGTGACCAAGCCCCTTGCAAACATATTATATATCACGTTGCTGGAGTATATGAATAAAATCCTTATCCGCCTTCTTATCATTCCAACCCCACAGGTTCCAGGAAAGAATGTTAAGACCTTTCTGGATGTTTTCTAGTCAGTTATGGCATCTTAGAGGAGAGCTGAAGGTACCATAATTTGCTTTTCTATAATTACCATTAGGCATGGGCTTATCTTGGATTGCTAGCAGGATAGGAGTTGGGGGCTTCGAACCTTGGCATATTTCTTCCAATACGTGCATACAGGCCAATATAACGAATCTTCCTTTCTTGTCTACTGGAGCTTATCTGGATATTATTAGGATAGGTGACAGGCTTGATAACTTCTTGCTCCTTCTTCTCAAATTGCCTTCTCCAGGCTGTAATTCCCTTTCTCTAGTAAAAAGAAGGGATGGATATCTAACTTGCCACTGGGTGGGGGTATTTGGACAACCTTTTAATTAAAATAAAAATTCTCTGTCAGCAAACATATGAATTAAAGACCAAAATTTATTCCATACATCAGAATCCTGAAAGGTTAGTTTGATACTGCCTCTTTACGCAGGTATTTACAACATAAACCATTTCCTAAATCCAGGGAAGCTCCTATAATGGCTTGAATTCCTGCTTGCAGTTCAGATTCTGTTTTCATTATTCCACTGGATTTCTTCATTGGCCAGTTATGAATTACCACCTGCAGAACATCTGGGAACCTCTTTTTAGAAGAATCATCACTGAAATTTGAACTTTCTCCCTCATTCACTACCTTTCGAAGTGGGTTTATTAACCCATCGTTTGCTGCCTTTTCCTCTCGTCTACCCTGTAGAACAGGAAACTTGGGAGTGCTGACCTAAAGCATCTGGAATTCCATCGAAAGATGCCAGATTGGGGCTTGAACAAATTAGATTAGGTGATGGGCTGAGATCATTTCCTTGGATGGTAGCAAGTGGGTTACCAGCATACTAATCCACTACCAGGAGGCTTGTATCTGAAAGGGTTGAGAATTGAAAACAACTCCCACAAATCCATTTCTTGAGCATTCATTTGGTGTAAAAGCAGGTTTCTAGGTTCCAATCTTGATAGATGTAATTTAACTTTTGGGTTACTGAATCTGATAGGGTCTTAGCAAATGCAGACCTATTCCCATCTTGATGTACCTTCAAACCACCACTAACTTCAGCTTCTTTGCTGGTAGGTCTTATCTGCAGGGCTACAGTCAGAATTCCTGTCTTCACTAACACAGCCAGTGCACCAATTATGGCATTCAAACCCAAAATTTCCTTTTCCAATGTGTCGATTCTGCTAAAGATTCCCTCTTGCTGTTTGTTTAGACAGGAGACATTGGTTGTGTAAAAGTTCCCACAGTGAAGGAATTTCAGTCTCTGTTGTGGTAGAGTCTGTTATGCCAAGATTGTTATTACGCTTAGTTGAGCTTTCATTATATGGAGGAAGCTGAGGTTACCTTGGAGCATATATATCAGCTCCTAGCAAGTCCAGATCAGTTGACCAGTTAGCTAAGCTTTCATTAGAGGAGTATGTAGCAAAACCTCTTACCTGGGATAAGGCTTCTCCAGTCCCATACTTGCACACTCACAATGTAAAGTTCCAGGGCTCTCCATGTAAGATATATCAATTTAATCTTCCTGCAAACGCTTTAAAGTTACATCTGCATCCCTTGCTGAGTCACAATAGTGTAGCATTGATTCCTGGAATAAATTTGGCAATGGACACTTCTGGAGTTCTGAAGCACTACAGGTCTGTACACATGTAATAACCATGTTAAAACTACAGAGTATCTTTTGGTCGAGATGGTATTTTAAGCGTTTATCAGTTTAAAACTCTGAGCCAAAAGAGCTGCTCTCCCACCTCCTATCCTCCAATTAAAATAAATGGTTTTTAAGTCCAAATAGAAGTAAAACAGATATGCTCCTTGCCTGTATGTGGCAACCAACATCAACTGCTAGGCCCACTGACTTCAACACTTTGAAATTATTCAAGATAAAGCAAATTAAAACTAGAACAGACCATGGAACTCAAGGACAAAGCAGCCTCAATCGTCACCATCTTCACCTGGAAGTCTGGAAAGTATTTCAAATAGGAGTGCCACCCAACCACTTTTGCTTCCAACAGCAGCAGCAGCTCCCTTCCTTAAGTTGCTCTTCTCAGGTCCCAACCCACTCTAGTGGGTGGGTGGGGGGAATAGGAAATGTGCGCACTCAAGAGAAAAAATCCACATGCTGCCCCGTCTGAGGCTGCCTGCAAGAACACCGATGTGCATTATTTGTGGGAGTGGTTGATTAGTTTAGCAAGAAATTGGTCACCCACGGAAGGAAAGTGCTCCTCTCCACTTCAGCTAGCATTCAGTTGAAACTAAATCCCAGGAATTGTGGGATCTCTCCCCTGCCAGAGGTGCTAAACTAGCACAGCAAAGCTAGGAAGATTGTATTAGCACCAATTACCACTGTTGAGGGTATGCAGACCTACTGCGGCTCTTGCATTTCACAGCCTTTGTGGCCTTGCTGGTTACAATTTCCCCCCTCTGTACATACAAGTTTTCCCCTCTCTCTTTCAACTAAGGATAACAGGTCATGCATCAGATCAGGGGTCAGCAAACTTTTTCAGCAGGGGGCTGGTCCACTGTCCCTCAGACCTTGTGGGGGCCCAGACTATATTTGGGGGGGGGGTGAATTAATTCCTATGCCCACAAATAACCGAGAGATGCATTTTAAATAAAAGCACACATTGTACTCATGTAAAAACACCAGGCAGACCCCACAAATAACCCAGAGATGCATTTGAAATAAAAGGACACATTCTACTCATGTAAAAACATGCTGATTCCCAGACCGTCCATGGGCCGGATTTAGAAGGCGATTGGGCCGGATCCGGCCCCCGGGCCTTAGTTTGCCTACCCATGCATCAGATGAAATGGGCTCCAGTTTCTACTACAGTACATTTTTATGGTGCCAAAGGACTTGTGGTAGTTTCTATATGAACTCGAGCAACCATGTGACCCTGTATCAGTAGTGGGGAACCTGTAGCACACCAGATGTTGTTAGACTTCAACTCACATAAACCCATGACAGAATGGCTAATGGTCAGGGATAATGGTAGCAGCAGTGCACAACATTGTAGAGGGCCACCGATCCCCTGTCCCTGCTCTATATTCAGGCATGCCCCAAACACACAGGCCTTTCAATTTCCCATGCCATCAAGAGAAACCACACTGCAATATTTGACTCCACACACACATACTGTTTGAGAGAGGTCTATCATTCCTGCCATGGGGCAAGAATTGTCCTTATTTATACTTGTTGCATCTTTATAAGGGTTTGCTTTACTGCATTTCTCTCCCCCCCCCCCAATATATATAGTTTTATATGATCAATAAGCTATTTGGTATTTTATATATTTGTAAGTCGCTTTGATACTTTTTTGTAGAAAGCAGTGAATAAATAAATGTAATAAATAAAAAATACGGTACTGCTGCACTGGGGGGTGGGCAGCAATAAATATTTTGGAGTGAGCCCTCTGTGTTTTATTTGCTTAAATTCATTTTAAACAAATCTGATAACTGCTTAGCCTATCCTTAAGATTCCTCCACGATAACAACCAAAAAGAGCTGTTCACAGTTTCTTGAGAATGATTCATGTATGCTAATATCTGCAAACATAAGCAGTAGACCCATCACGTGCATGCTTAAACCATGGGGCAGGAGCAGGGAGACTGCAGCACACCTAGAGAGGAGCACTGTGGCAGGTTTCATCTTTCTCCATTCAGAGTTGACTTTGAATGTGGATTTTAAAAACCTACACAAACAAACCTACACAAAATTAGGAGACTTTGAATGCTGTTACACCAACAGCCCTGTAACTTTGTCAACAAGGAGGACATAAGCCTACCGTGCTACTTAAAAAGTAGAGTGAGTCACCCCCAAAGCAGACATACTTTCTTTTGCCTTCACCTTCTATCAACTGGTTACACAACAAGAGCCTTAACTGAGCAAGCGCCAAACTGTATTCTACTTTGTGCTCACTTATAGCCTGCACTGTTCTTGCCTGTGTTTAGAGCATGGGTGGGGAATCTCAGGCCTATGTAGGCCAAATGCAACCTCTCAAGCCTCTCTTTACCCAGTGATCAGAACTCTCCCCAGGCCATGTTCCCTCTTTCCCAGCCACACCCCACACCACCCCTGCTTCACAACCCAAGTCATAGAATCATGGAACTGCAGAGTTGGAAGGGACCATCTAGTCCAACCCCTTGCAATGCAAGAATATGCAGCTGTCCCATACCGGGATCGAACCTGCAACCTTGGTGTTATCAGCACCATGCTCTAACCCACTGAGCTATCCAGTGTGAAAAGGAACTCTGATTGTTCCTTTAGGTTGCTTGCATGGATTGACAGACATGTGTGAAGGAGGGAGGGGGATAAAACTGTCCACTAAACAAAAGTAACAATTGCCTTGGTTGCTCCAACAGTTTTTGCCCCTGGCTCCACCTACCACTGGCTTGTGGCCCTTGAAAGTTTGCCCAGAGGAGAATGTGGCCCTCTGGCTGAAAGACATCCCTCACCCCTGGAATAAAGGATTAGCCTTGGCTCAGTAGACAAGTGACAGAACTATGGTGGGTGTGTAGAGGAGGGGAGAGAATGGCTGCATATGGAGATACTACGTGTTCTAAAAAGTGGTTCAAGTACTTATTTTGAATGGAACTAGTGGTACACTTGCTGAGAAATGTTGGCCAGCACTGGTTTAAAAGGATTGTGTTTCTTCATTTCATAGCTTGTACAGAAAAAAACCACAAGGCTCTCTGGTACAGTACTATGAAATCAATGCTGTAAAGTAATTGACCATATATAACTAGCCTGTTGGCCAAGTTCCCCACCCCCAACCCTTTTTGGACCAGTTAAATAGTAAACCTCCTGAAAAAAATCTTTTGTAAATATCCGCTCAACTCCCTCTGAACCTACGGTTCTTTTGAGCATCTGTCTCCCCGCTGCCCCCCTTTCCGTTGTTGCTTAATCAGTTCCACTACAATGTCCCACTGTCCAGCACACAATGGAGTCAGCCCAAACAGTAGCTAAAGAGTTTGCTGCTCTATTTGACGCAAGCTCTGGTTTCCAGTGGACTGTGAAGCTACTTTTTTTTTTTTTGGGCAGGTGGGGGGCGGGGAACACAGTCGTGGCAATATAAGTTTCCAAAATGCTGAACAGGAAAAGCAGAAGAGCAAAGAGGGGAACTCTGCATGCTTAAGTTAATAGGAGTTTACTGAACATGTAATGGTCAATGGGGTGAGGGTGGGGGAGAGAGACAGCTTATTTAAAACTATGAGGACTGCTCATAGTCAACCTCAGCACAATCCATCATGGTAAAGTTACACTTTCAGGGGTAGCCAATGTGGTTCCCTTCAAATGTTGCTACACTACAACTTCCATGATCCCCAACAACTAGCCGTGCTGGCTGGGGCTGATGGGAGTTGGAGTGCAATTACACCTGGAGGAAACCACTTTGGCTACCCTTGTACTTATAATAATATAAGAAGGCTCTTTATACAAAGTCAGTCCAGAGGTCCTTTAGTCAAGCACTGCTTCTTCTGATTGACAGTGGCTTTTCAATGTTTCAGGAACATAAAGGCCTTTCAATGTTTCAGGAACATAAAGGCCTTTCCCAGCCTTACCATCTTTTAACTGGACTGAGCCTGTGATACAGGGTAGAAATCCTCACCCCAATAAAATGTTCCATTTCATAGTTCAGTAGTAGCAATGAATGGGTGTCAACTGCAAATACAGTATTAGGAAAGTCTGGCAGTTTCAAAACTGCAATTGTTTTTCAATGGTTAACTCTCAGAAGTATGCAAGTCAGCATATTATGCATTATTTGGGTTGATAAAACATATTTAGCACCTCTGTCTTTTTTTGTAAATTTAAATGTTAATGTTACAGAAATTCATGTTATTGTCTTTATACTTTTAAAAGTATCCCAATAAAAATGATCACGTAACATTACACTTCAACTTCATTAAGAGTGCTTTTATTTCCACCCCTCCAATATTTCAGGTCAAACGTGGTATACTGGAATAAAAAACTGTCATGTATACTATATGATGTACCTTGCAGATGCACTCTCGTGCTGGCTGAGGCTGGTGGGAGCTGGAGGGCTGAGTCTTTAATCTCTCTGGTGAAAACAGTTTCAGAACTAGAAAACAAGAACTGGTTTCCTGATTCAGTAGAAGGCAGTGTCATATGCTCATATCCAAAAGGCAGAATGGCACCTCCCCTCTGGGTCTTCACACCATTTCAAACTACACTGTATTTTAAGTCCCTCCTGCTCATTAAGGCCAAAGACACTACTGTGGCAGCAAGGCAGAGGCGTAGCTTGTCAGATGGTTTAAAGCTACCAAGGAACAAGCTTCAAGAGCAATTGCTTCTGCAGTTAAAGAAAGAAACTTGACAGGGAACAGGTTATTAGGACAGTCATAAACTGAAGCAACAGACCACAAGAGGTTTCCTTTCCTCAGCTTATTTGCTAAGGGAGGGCCAGCCTAGAGCCTAATCAATTAGTATCCATCTCTCCATCTGACATGATCAGAGTAATTAAGGTAAAGATTCCCCCTCCTGCTGCCACCTCCTGGGGAATTCATATTGCACTGAAGTACTGCTAAGCAGAGCCTGTTAAAGGAAGCATTCATAATCAACATCTAATGGGCCATCTCATAGGAACATAGGGAGCTGCTTTACACTGTGTCAGAGCCTTAGCCCATCTAAGCTCAGTATTGTCTACAGTCTCTACACACTGACTAGTGGTGGTTCGCTAGGAATTCAGGCAGGGACTTCTCCTAGTCTCACATGGAGATGCCATCAGGCATTAATCAGGGGTTTTGTGCATGGAAAAAGGATGCTCTACCAGTGAGCTGCAGCCCTTCCTTAAATGGAAGTTAGAACCAGAAAAGATTGCCAAGCTAACTGGATGAAGCTCAGGTGCTTGTTTTTTTTTTAACCCTTTGCTGCTACTTGTGGAGGCAAGATTTCTTCTTTTTTTAAAAAATTAATTGCCAGTAGCAGATAGTCATAGGTAGCCCTTCCAAACTTGCCATGTAACATACCATGAATTGTCTCTAGAGCCAACAGGCACCTCCAGATTGATGTAGAAGTACTTTTCAAAGCAACAGAGCTGCCACTGGTTTGCACAGCCCTTCAGAATATTGCTAGCAAGCTAGCAGAATGCATGTGGTAGTTCTGGGGGTTGAAAGCAGCAGTTGGTGGAGGCTGAAGGCACAGAAGCTGTACTGGCTCCATTCCCAAAACCAGCTGACCTTCCTCCTTCCAGGTGCCCAAGTCTTAGGGTAGGAACAAAAGCATTAACACAGGCAGAAAGCATAGCTAGAAGTGAGAGGCAAAACTGGAGAAAGAGAAGGGGCTAAAGGCAGGCAAGATCCAGAGGCCAGATGTGAAGCAGGATGCAGAATATAAAAAGCACACAGAAGTGCAAGGAGGCTGGAAGTGGATTCAGAAGGGAGAAAGGCAAAGGTTTTAAGAAAGAGAAGCCCTGTGGGTGTCTGTTGACAACGTCTTGGTTCGATTCTGCTGGATGCATTTGAGTTTAGTGTCTCAGTGTGTTTTCTACTAAGGTGCTCCATCGAGTCAGAAAGAACAACTTATGGCTTCAACTAGCATAGTATGCTGCTGCCAACCCTCTTTTTTAAAAAATGTCATGAGGCAGAAACAACTTCAGCCAAGATGTTGGCAACTGACCTAACTATACCTTCCAGGCCCAGTTCAAGGTACCGTTTCTTACCTTCAAAGCCTTTCACAGCCTAGGATGTGTGTAAGACAGAGACCACCTTTCACGATACAAGCCCCACTGCTGCTTGAGTTCTACACAACAGGCTCCGTATGTCTACACTGCAAGAGGTGAGGACATCTGTGGGTGAGATGAGAGCCTGTAACAAAATTGCTTCAAGGTTACAGAATGACCTTCTCTCAAGGAGTTCAAAGCTGCTCTAATTTTCTCAGAAAGGGTGCAAAAAAAATCTACTTCTTCCAAAATTGTTGTTGGAAATCAAGGTCCCATGTTATGCTGTTGCAATTACACTGTTTGTAACTGACCATTTCTTTAAACATGTTAACTCTGAATTTTGGTCTAAAGACCCTCAAGACAGCTCACAATATCAACAATAAAAATGTTCATAAAGCAGGGCAACCAGACAGACAGACAGACACACACACACACACAAAGTTTAATGCCACCACAAAACCAAAATACTATAAGCAATATATGAAAGGAGCAAAAAAATTAAAAATCAATTAACACCCCACCAGTCTATGCCTGCTGCAAAAGTGAAGGAATGCCTCCAACTAAGTCCTACTCAAAGCAGACCCGCTAAAATCAATGGCTATAACTAACTTAAGTCCACTAATTTCAATGGATCTACTGTGGGAATCACTTAGTTGGATATAACCCCAAGCGTTTGCCACTGGAAGCAGTGAAAAAGCTAATTGGGCTTCTCGAGATGCCATTTTACAGCCTTGATGAAAAAGCCATACTTCAGATGGGTTGGCAGCTGGGGAGAACCATAAAGTTGGACTTCTGTTGCTGATCTGAGTGCACAATAGGTTCACAAGGAAGTGGTCCACAACAGCCTTAAGGACTATTGTTGCTGATGTTGTCATTTTCAATTGTGTTTTACAGCTAGTGTGGCCAAAAGCCACTCTGAGCTTTAAAGAGAAATACAGTTGTACCTTGGATCCCAAACGCCCTGAAACTCGGATGTTTTGGCTCCCGAACACCACAAACCCAGAAGTGATTGTTCAGCTTTGCAAACATTCTTTTGGAACCCGAATGTCCGACGGGGCTTCTGATTGGCTGCAGGAGCTTTCTGAAGCCAATCAGAAGCCACAATTTTGTTTTCGAACGTTTTGGAAGTCAAACTGACTTCTGGAACAGATTCCGTTCAACTTCCAAGGTACGACTGTATAAGAATAGCATACTAATTAATTTAAAAGTTCTGAGTGCTGACAAAATATCTTTTTCAATGCCTGGGTGTATCAAATGGGTGGGGCAGCTGGCTCAGGAAGCCACATAACCTCACTTTGGGTCGACATGAAGAGTATCCTTGTAGCAATAAAGGAAACTGTATGTTGAAAGAGGATGTTGCTTAGCTTTTGCTAAAGCTCTTGTACCAATGCTATATTTGGATTTCTTCACACCTCTAGGATCTCTCAAATCTGCAGCTGTTTTTTTGTACCAAGTTGGCATTTCTCTTAAACATTTATATACAACCATAGAGACGAATGGGGCCTTGTAGGCCATTAAATCTAACACGGTTTCACGCAGGAAACACAGGAGACAACAGAAGGTCATTCATCCTTTAGCTGAGCCCACCCACCCCTGTAGGGAATCATTGTCAAACTGCTTTTACCATGAATAATGTTCTCTTAATGTTCAATCAAAATATACCCTCCTGCAACTTAAGCCTATTACATCTAGCCCTGTTTTCTGGAGCAGCAAGAACAAATCTTTTGCCCTCTTATACATGACAGCCCTTCAGCTATTTGAATAATACAGTACAATCATTTCCCAACCCACTCAGTTAGACTCTGGGGGGGAATGTATAGATCTCGAAAGATATTAAGATGCCATCCTATGTAATCCATAAACTCTACTAGGTAAGGGTATTTCAGTGACTCTGTAGGTCATTTTACCACCAGTGGTCACCAGTCTATGCCTGCTTAAAAGTCAAGTCTTTGCCATTTGTCAAAAGGAAGCAGTGAAGAAGCTTAGCAGGCTTCTCCAGCCTGACTACTGCACAAAGGCCAACATGTACATCCAGTGAACCAACCACTTTTGCTTCTGGCTCTACCTCACCACTGTCATATGGTGCCCACAAGTTGTCCAGAAGGGAATGCAGCCTTTAGACTGGAAAAAGGTTCTCCATCCTAAACCACCTAAACAATTGGAAATTACTTCCTGTAGTGAATATTACAGGAATAGTCAGCTTTAGTCTCATCTTACATAGAGATAGTACAGCTTGGCTTATGTAAGAGGCAGAAATGCACCGTGGGCACATTTCATGTCAGAAGATGTGCAGGTGAAAGAATCCCTGCTTGGCATCTGCTGTGATGTTGGGTTTATGAATTGATGTCACTTCACAAGAAAGAAAGTGAAACACACTCTGCTGGTCTTTTTATAAGGGCTGCTCTTCTGTCAGTATCTCAACATTTCTAGTCAGGCCAGGAAGAGCCAACCAGACACAGACAGAGCCATGAAGAAGTCCTAACAATATTCATTCATTCAATTTATATCCCATCCTTCCTCCCCAAAGGAGTCCAGGGTGGCATCTTCTCCCATCCCCTTTGAAGCCTTAAGAGGCTCACCAACATGCAGACTCAGTTTAAGTTGCTGCTGATCCTGGCACAACTTTTGCCTGCCCTCTGTTCACTGTACAGGATTCTACAGTCATCTCAGTTTGGGATGAGTCTATGGCTCAGTGGTAGAGTATCTGCTTTGCATTCAGAAGGCTCCAAGTTCAATCCCCAGAATCTTCAGCTAAAAGAATCAAGTAGCAGGTGTTGAGAAAGAACTTTCTCTGCCTGAGACGTTAGAGAGTTACAACCAGTCAGTATGGACCAGGGACAGCCAACCTAGTGACCCTTCCAGATGCTACTGGACTGCCAACTCCCACCAGCCCCAGTCACTATGGCCAATGGGTATGGGTGGATGGGATAATCCAGCAATATCTGAAGAGCACCAAGTCAGCGCGACCCTTGTGGCTAATCTCTGGCATGCCAGTTGTTGATGATCTACAGACAATCGTTGACCTGGTCTATGATAACTTCCTGTCTCCTATGCATTCTCAAAAAGGCATCTCTTTCCAACAACAACTGGAGACACTACTGGAAAGATGCGGTTCACCAGCCTAAAATAAATTTCTGTTAACATGCCAGTTCCGGCGAAAAGTCCTTTCAAGTCTTACTACTACTACTACTACAACAGCAACATTCAGTTATCCAAGGACTGCAAGATGACCAGAAAGAAACATCAGAAAGAGTTAAGAGAAAGTGAGTCATCTCACTCTGAGTTTGCCAAGCAGAGGTTAAGTGCGAGAAAGCAGGGGGAGGGAGTGCAACATGAATTGCTGCTCCCCACTTAAATGCTTAATTTTTTTTTTTGCAGCTTTAAACAAGTTGAGTACTGTAATGCCACTAATGAGTAAACTGTCCATCCAGAGTCAGAGCAGGTGAACCATTGGATCTGGGAAGGGAATTTGCCGACAGAGGTGCTCAAGACCCAGGCGGCTGTTCACCTAAGTACGTATCAGCAGGCATTTGACATGCTTTTACAGCTTTTACAGCCTCCACCATCAAACCAAGACACACATACCCCAAGCAGACCCGCTGCTAACCCCCTTCCACCTTAGACACTGACACCTCCCCTCAACAGAACTACATGACACATGTAGAGAGAAGGAGTCTGTTCAACTCAAGGAATAGTTTAGTAAAATGAGCTGAAAGGCTCAACCAATGAACGTGACCACATCCTATACATACAGCACTGGGGGAGTGCATGGAGGTGAACTGTGACAGCTCTTCAGATATTCAAAGACCTTTTTGTGTCTTCCCTTTATCTCTTCTCCAGGTTAAAAAAATCCCAACTCCCCACTCCCCAGAACTGTTCCTCACAGGACTTTGTTTCCAGGTGCTTCACCATCCTAGCAGCCCTCCTCTGGCTCCTGTTTGTGCAATCTTTCCTTTGACACTGGCAAACATTTAGAATTACATTCTGAAGAGAGCTGGTGTGGCATAGTGGCTTGAGAACTAGCCGTAAACAGAGAAGGTCACCAGCTCAAATGTCATCTCTGCCAAGGACTTACCATGTGGTCTTAGGAAAGCCACCCCTCACCTGCCCCAAAACTGCAGCATGGGGAGTAATACTAATAGTTATGATAAGGAATAAACAAAATAGCAAGTAAAGTGCTTTTGAACACTTAGTAAGTTATACACATGCTCAGTATTACCTTGCACATAATCCTGACATGAAAAGCAAAAGGGTTAGCTGTTTTAGGCTGGGGGGAGGAATCACAAAAATGTGGCAAGCTGGAAAACTGTGAAACTTACCACACTTTTGTGATTTCTTTAGTTGGCCCTAATAAAGGTGCTGCCCAACAGTGGACTATGGAATCCTGACACGGAAGCTGACTTTAGGATTAAAGTGAATTATTCCTCAATACAGTTATATATTTGTAGAAGAAATGAATTAGAACAACAAAAAATCATCAAACCAATGTAACAGACAGTAATTACTTTTACATAAAATACAACAAACCAAGTGTCTGACAGATACAGTATGATCGCAACTTACATGCGTTTAACTCATGCAATTTCAACCATGTGCATTTGGAGGCCAGCTGGTTGAAACTGCACAAATTAAATGCACGCAAAGTAGAGACATTAAAAGCTCTTTTTGCATCAGGTTTTCCTTGCACAGATAGAGCTTTTAAGCTCTCTGGCTTACTTACTGGGCAAGGCCTGCTCAGTGCATGTGTTCCAGAAATATAAGGATGCATACACAGGGGTGGTTCGAGTATATGCACCAGAATGTAACACCCACGCAAGATGTGATCATACCGTATTGTAAATGTTCAACCCTCTCTGTATATAGATGAGGGCACTGGGGCTCAATGTAAATTGAATAAGAGGTTTAAAACAAACAAACAAACTGCACAAGCCACTGTTCCAATCTGGAATAAGATTCTTTACTACAAGAATGCTGAATCAAATGACCAACAATCACAACAACTGAACCAAAGAGCACCCAGTCTGAATTTATTTTCTGCCAAGTGACCTTAGGCAGATTACTATCTCAACTCCCCATTTGAAACAACACCTGACCTACCTTACAAGGCTGTTGCAAGTGGCTGAGTGGCCACAATTTTAAATATCCCACAGTGCACCAGAGCACCCAAAGTTGTATTGCTCTGGGGAACTGAAGGAAATTGGTGGCTGCTCAGTTCCAAAACAGGTGTCAGCACCTGTGAGCCCTAGGAACTGCCCAAGGCCAATACCAGCACTATTCAAAAAGATGCCATATAAATGATAATAATTATTCACTACAACCCAACGCAATGGCAATTCAACAAACACCATTCACCATTTTCCTTTCTTATTCTCAGTCTGAGAGAACACCTGGTGGCTTAAACGTAAATCAAAATTGAGGAATAACAGCCCTCAAACCATTCACCTTACCATCCACATGTCAAAGTGGACCACTAGGGGTGGGGAAACCTGCTGGATCCAATTCCCAATGCCTTGTTTAACTTAAATGAAAGTTGCTCTTGTTTTTCAAATACATAAGAAACTGCCTTGTGCTAAAGCTAGAACATTAGTCTACCCAGCTCAGTACTGTCTACACTGACTGGCAGCAACTCTCCAAGGTTTCAGGCAGGAATTAATTCCCAGCCTTATTTGGAGATGCCAGGGAATGAATAATTCTACTACACATATATTTTTTTTTAAATTGTTTTAAATTGGAGGCTGCCATGTAGGATCAACATGGGTTAAAAAGCAAACAGCAATAATTATACCAGGTTGACTGCAATTTTGGCTACTGCATGAACACACAGACACTTGGCGCAGGCCCCATCCCCAGCCACCTTACTTCTTAGGTGTGGCAGTTAGTAGTATTAAAGCAGAACCTATAACCTGGAGGCTTATCTCCAGGCAATAACTAATTTCCACATTGCAAAGAAAATGAGCTTTAATATTCAGAAAATTGAAGTAGTCCTAAGACAGCAACAGAACCTGCTGCAATCCATTGTACCTGAAGGCACGTGAATCCAAACACATGCCCTGGAAAAAAGTCAGCAGCTAGGGAAAACGAGTTTGCCGAACTGAAACTGTAACAGAACATTGTGTGCTCTGAGTAAACCTTATGACGGATAATGTACAGAGGAGATTTCAGGATGGAAAGCCAGAGAAAAGAGAGAACATTCAAGTCTCCCATTCAGGTAGTTTTAATTAAAAGTAGATTTATGCACAGAGGGAACTCTGCTCTCCTAACCCAGGTCCTGGATTGCTTAATGAGCATTTCCCCCCCTCTGTGCATTTTACACATTTGATTCTTTTTAAAGGCACTATCGGAAGGGTATCATTCATTCTTTAAATACATCTCTATCTGCAAGTATAACACTGATCATTCCAGGTCACAGGGAACACCCCCCCCCAAAAAAACCCCACATTTCCTTCAAACTGCTTCCTGATTTGCAATTCTAGCTACAGAACTTCTAATGGCCCATAAGCAGGGGTCAGCAAACTTTTTCAGCAGGGGCCCGGTCCACTGTCCCTCAGACCTTGTGGGGGGGCCGAACTATATTTTGAAAAAAAATAATGAACGAATTCCTATGCCCCACAAATAACCCAGAGATGCATTTTAAATAAAAGCACACATTCTACTTGTGTAAAAACACGGTGATTCCCAGACTGTCCGCGGGCCGGATTTAGAAGGCGATTGGGCCGCATTGGGCCCCCGGGCCTTAGTTTGCCTATCCATGCCCATATGCATAGCCACACTGCTCTGCCTGTGTGGTGAACAGGTGGGGGGACAAAGTACTCACCAGCTTACTACATCACTGGGGCCAAAAGTTGGGATGTTTCTCCACACACTTAGAAATGGCAAATGGGATGTTCTTTTAAAAAATAACCAAGTAATCATGTCTCCTCCACCTCCTGAGAGCACCAGCTGGGAAGCCAATCAGACCAGAAGTTAGGAACTTAATGAATCGGACGACTGCACCTTCTAGCTTAGTATTGTCTGCACTTACTTACAGCTGCTCTTCTGGATTTCAGGCAGTGATCTGTCTCTCAGCAGTGCACCACCTGGAGATGCGAGGACTGAACCTGGGACCTTCTGCATGGAATGCAGCTGCTCTACCATGGGGCTACAGTCCTTCCTCTTGACTGAATTGCTGAACCTTACTTCAGTACTAGAGATGGGACAGTGTTGGGGGCAGCAGGCTAGCTTCTAGAATGCGGGGCAGGCCAGAGGGCAGGCACAGCTCTGCCCTCTAACATCTCAGTAGCAACCTCAGCATCTTCCAAGCCTGAGGCAGCTGCCTCACTCTGCCAGTGGTAGGGCTGGCCCTGTGGAAACGGTATCAGATCCCTTCTTTGCAAGTGTTTACCCCCTCCTTCCCCAAATTAAATTACCTGAACATCTCTGCTGATAGAAACACTGGTCAGTGGAATACTGAGACATCCAGTTGTACTTCTTTCCAAAACACACAGAGTAGCTCCAATACTACTGCAGACTACATGGCTTAAAAACACACAGCTCAACCAAAGCTGAAAAACTGGTCCCAAGTGCCACGTTACTTATGGCAGAGGGAGAAAGCTTCTGTTCAGATCTTTGCCATTTAGACATTGTCCAGGAAATGCATAGATCATGGAGAAGATGCTATTTCGGAATTTGCCAGAAGGCCCAGGCAACTATAGTACAAGAGTCAGCATTAAAGATGACAGAGAGAGATTCTACAAAAGATCCATGTAGTTCAGCATCCTGATTCCTACAGTGGCTGACCAGATGCTTCCAGAAAGTTTTATTTTAGATGTTTAGTATACCTGTATGAAGTTAAAAAACTTAATATTTATTTGCACTTGGCATCCATTTGTTGTTACGAATGAACTTACGAAACAGAAAATTTCACATAGAAAAATTATGCACGGGGGGGGGGGGAATCTGGAAACTCTTCCACCCCATATCACTGCCAATGCCCCTTGAATCTGTGGATGAGGTGAGATTTGAACCTCATTTGTGACTTAAGCTCCTATGCCACACCAACAAAGCACATTTGGTTTGTAACCCTACATAAAAAATAAAAAAAAATACACCAGCAGGGGAAGATACTAGGAATTTACAGCAACAAATAAATCTGATAAAAATACAGCAAACTATTACACACCACGGATGCAAGAGAGGAGATTCCTCCACCCGCGAATGGGGTTTTAAGACTATGTGTGCTCTAGTCTAAGCAACTAAATTTGCAAAGCTGCATAGCATGTGCCTTGGATACTGGGTAATAAAGGATAACAAAATGTACTGTTACAGCCCAAGCTTTCCACTGGGTATTAACTACAGTCTCTGCTTGTTACAGAAAGTTCACCATCTATCAAGTGTAGCTTGCAAGACGGGCATACAGTATGTGTGCTTTTTTTTAAATCTCAATCTCTCCTGGAGCACTACAGAAAAAGAAAGAGAACACCAATCATTATCAGAACTGGCTTGACCAGTTTGGCAAGCAAGAAAACTTTGCCCTCCTCGTTCTCCACCCTCCCAATGGAAAGCAAAAGGTGGGTTAAGAACCCTCTTCTTACACAGGCTGAATAAATGTGCTGCCAGGACACACATGATATCCAGTCACTGCATCTCACCCACGGCACTTGCACAAGGGTCCTCAAGAAGCAGGAATAAAAAGGTGGGAGGAAGGGACACAAAAACAGCTGGCTGCAAAGTGATGCATAAGTCACCCCTATTGGTATTGGCCTCCACAGATTTCCAATATGAATTGTCGGAGCAATTGGGGGGGGGAGACAGAAATAACAAACAGAAGGACAGAGAGATCCAACCACAAATGCTGAAACTCAAAAGCTGAGATGCTTCAAGAGCAATATCCTGCTGTGGTTATGTATATGGGAGCCTGTGCTCCTAGACAGCAAGTGTAAACTGTCTCCATGTAAATCCTCACTTTGCTGCCGTTGAGTTCATGACCCCTTTCTCCCTTTTTGGCCTTGTCAGTCATTCAGACATTCAGTTTCTAGGCTGGGAACTTGGATTAGGCCTGTTCAACCAGCACAACCCTTAGCTAGGAAACCTGGATCCAAACAAAAGCATTCCCTTTTCAACTGTTTTCGACATTCGCTTTGACCCCCATCAAAAAAGATGGGAGTCAAGAATGGTAGGGGTTCACTTCTTCAGCAACAAAGGGCTGTGTCACCCCCCCACACACACACTGCCTCTTCCGTAAGTTATACCTTCCCCGTGTCCCTTGGAAACAGCCCTCATGCCACATTGACAAGCTCTCACCAAGGAAGGGATGGGGCCCAGACCAGCAGCACGGTAGAACCGATGGAACAACTGTGAGGGTCCAGCTGGAAAGGGGAGCAGAAGTTATCCAGCCATGCTGCTAGGTTTCACCAGCCAGGAGATGGAGCCAGCCACACAAGGTAGCACACAGACCTGTTTATCGGAAATGTTTCGGACACATCAAAAGCAGCAGGATAATTGAGTGGACCAGCTCTCCCCTGGGGACAGGATTTCCAATAAAAAGGGAGTTTTGTACGATTAGATTATATAATAACAGGGTTTAAGTTGTGTGTATACAAGCATTCATTCAATCAAGGCAAGGCCTTGCAAGGAGTGGGGTGAGGGAAATCTCCCCTCACTTTACTTTCAAAAGGGATACTTGAATACTTAAGATTAACCAAAGAAATACCTGCAAAAAGCAACAGAAATGTATTATAATGTTAAAACCAGGGTGGAAAGGGGGACAAAACGTTTCATCAGGGAAGGGGGTGAGGGAGAAAAGAGCAGTACTGTACACTTCTCAGGAAACAAAAAAAATCAAAATTTCAGTTACTCAGTTAAGAAGGTGCAGCTGCCACGGGTAACCTGAGTCATATGGGTTCTCCCCCCTCCGCTTCAACTAGTTTAAGCTGAAACTGCAGAGGAAAGAATAGGGTGAAGGGAGGAGGGGAGAGAACTACTTTGATTCAGTCATGCTTAAATGTTGGCTGAATTTAGTTATTTTGATAAATATGATGTTCTTGCTTTATAAACCAAGGTGGAGGATGTGCTTTCCTTTCTCTGGAACCACATATGTTTTTTTTTAAAAACACACTGATGAGACCAAAACTAGAAGGGCTCAAAAGAAAAGGTACCAGGCACCAGATTCAAACCTCCTTTTTCTTTTTTTTTCTTTCTTTCTTTTTCTTTCTCTGCCACCCCTAAGATAAAGGATGCTGGAGATATATTTAGTCCACTGTTATACTTGTCTCATTTCCATGCTAGCTGTCCTTTTCAGGCCCTGTTGCTAAGACACATGCATGCGCTTGCAGAGAAAGCAAGAAAGAGGAGAGCCCCAAAGACTCGAGTTAGGAGGCTTCCCACCCCCTCCCCTCTGTAACACATAGGGAGGGTGACAACTCTCCCCTGGGAAAATAAGAAAAAGCACAATCAAGTGGAAGGCAGCTGTGGGAGCCAAAACTGAGGAGGCGGCACTACTGCTGACCCGCAGGGCCTGAGGAGACTCACCGGAGGAGGAGAGGGCAGCAAAGGCAGTGGGTGAAGGCTCATTGAGAAGGAATTCAAGGCCTGCCAGGCTTCTCTCCTGCAGCTGGTGTTTTCAAGTAACCACCCCTACCTACCCTTGCTACCTTTCCCCTGTAATCTGTTAAGCACGTCACAAGGTGCGCTCACAGTCTTTGCAGAACCGGAACAGTTGCTGCACCCTGTCTTGCCCCACCCTGCAACTACCTTCTGGAAAAGCAAAACTCCCCCCCCTTTTTTTAAACACACACACACACAACAGTGAAGAGTAAGTAACGCTCAATACACCAATGAGTTGCCCTCATTGCTATTTAACCTGCTTGGATTAGAGAGTTGCAAGACTCTTCCCAAGGATGATCCAAAATGGATTTTTATTCTATTAATCAATCGTTGTTATCAATGCATTATGCATACGCTACCTTTCTAAGTAACTTTCCAAGACAGAATACAAATCAAAATCATACTAATAAAATCAACATTTTAACAAGGGCCATGTAAAACTGCATGATGAAGAAGCCAGAAGAAATCATGAATTATTATTATTACTGAAAGGCCTTATATTGAGGGTGGCTAACCTTTGGCCCTCCAGACATTGCTGGACTGAAGTTCCCATTATCCATGGCCATTACAGTAGCTGTGCTGGCGAAGGCTAACAGGGCCTGGAGCCCCTCCCAGCAGATAACTGACTCTAAGGACATCTCTCAAAAGGTGTGGCTATGCTTTTGTTTTTAAACATTTATTGTGTTATTGAACTGTATTGTAGCTTTGTTTAATATTGCATTGAATTCTTATTTACACTACACTTGATCTTAGCCAAAAGGCCGAGAAGCGATAATTCTTATTTATTATTACTTATTGGCTTCATACCTTACCCCTCCCCCCCAAAGGAGCCCATATTGTAGATGCATTGTACTTTCTCGGTTTCACTGCTACATATACTGTATTTATTATTATGTATTACTTACAGACTGCCTTAAGAGGCACATACGGTAAGTATGGTAAACAAACAAACAAACAAACAAACAACATCCAGAGGGTTGGATGAGAGGGCGGGAGTGTCACTGGTTTCCCCAACCTATAGCACTGTGATGAGGAAAGTGCAGTTGAACCAAAGGCTTTGTGGAGGGGGATTCTGAGAAGGGATCTGAAATGATGGAAACAGAAAATATGGGGAAGAGAGGTAGCACCACACAGGTGATCCAGCAGGGCACACAAGTTATTATGAGCAGCAGATGCCAACTCTGCCCCCATGTCTACCCTGGCAACACTATCACAGGACCTAATAATGTCATCCATGACATCAAGTGTTCATTCACCTGCTCATATTCCAATGTGATATATGGCATCATTTGTCAGGAATGCCCTTCTACATTCTACGTAGGACAAACAGACCAGTCGCTATCCAAAAGAATAATGGACACAAACCTGACATCAGAAAAGTCTATATTAAAAAGCTAGCAGGGGGAAACATTTCACCCACCCAAAATATTCTCTGTAGATGACCTTAAAGTAGCCATTCTGGAACAAAGGAACATCACAAGTGAAATAGCAACACGGAAGTGCTGGATTTCAATACAGCAAGAGTTTTAATACCATCACCTGTGAATTAGCTCAAGACAAAGGATTTCAATGCATTGTGTGTGTGTTAATTGGCTTCTCAATGCCAGGATGTCTTTATTATCAATAACTGTTTTGTAAATTACCATAGTTAATTATGTAATTATCATTCTCTGCATTTCATTTCCCTCTGACCAGGGAGGTTTACAGCCAGCCACCAAACCATGTGAATATACTGTATACACCTGTGTAACTCAGGATAACAATTCATGTATCATCAGATGCGTCCAAAAAAGCTTATGCTGCAATAAATGTGCTAAATCTTTAAGTTGCCACAAGACTCTTTGTTATTTTTGCTGCACCAGACTAACATGACCCCACCTCTGGGAAGATCAGGAAGTGTCATCTTAAGAAGTTACTTTCTAAGGAGATGGGAGAAATTTACTAGGGTAGGAGTTTCAAAAGCAGAGCGCCCAGTGTGCTAGCAAAGGAAACAGCATCACTTGGACATTGGATGTTGCCTTGTACAGACTCCATCTAGCTCACTGTCTACCCTGATGGTGGCTCTCCAGGGTTTCTAGAAGGGAACATTTCTAGCCCTATGCAAAGGTGCCAGGGATCAAACCTGGAAACTTCTGCATGCAAAGCTGCAATACCATTGAACAATGGCCCTTCCACAAAGAGGCGGCAGCAGTTCTTTCCCAACCTTCTCATAAGGCCAAAAATATGTCAGAAAGAGCAAGCAACAGCATCACATAATAGGGCAGGTGATTCAAGGTGTCTCTAAATGGAAAGATGCAGAATAAGGCAGGGGTTCAGGATTACCCATCACCCTGGCAAAGACAGGACAGTGTGGTGCATTATTATTATTATTATTATTATTATTATTACTACTACTACTACTACCACCACCACCACCACCATTAATTACCTACCCTTCACCCTAAAGTCATAGTGTTCAACTGTCAAAGTGAGGTGCAGCCACTGCAAGCTGAAATGAGGAAATTTATAAATCGCTGGAAATGAGTCAGTCCACACACTGGACAACCCCAAACAGCACACTCTCATTGGAATACAGGAATCTGCCCTTGCAAAGTCAGACCATTGGGTCCATCAAGCTCAGTACTGTCTACACTGGCAGGCAGCAGCTCTCCAGGGTTTCCAACATGGGGTTTTCTCATTCTGGAGATGATGGGGATTGAACCAGGAGCCTTCTGCATGCAAAGCAGGTGCTCTACAGCCCTTTCCCCACTCCACTACCATCGACAACTCAATACCTTGGAGCACAATCCATCAGGAAATTCTCATAGACTCAAAGAATTGTAGAGATGGAAGGTACACCCAAGGGTCATCTAGCCCAACCCCTGCAATTAAGGAACCACAGCTAAAGACAAGGTGGCACTGTGAACTGTGCTCTTGTACTTGCATTCTCATTCACTTTAATGAGGAATGTGCGGGAGAAATTCTCAGTGGATTGTGCCACCTAAATCTATCTCTGTCTGCCACTGAGTCACCCCATTAATGGCACCCACAAGCTACTGCTCAACCATGCCTCCTCATAGGGCTGAATTACCAAGGGCAAGTCCACATCCGTACTAGACAGTTAAAGTGGTATGATAGTACTTTAAGAGCCATGGCTTCCCGCAAATGGTCATGGGAACTGCAGCTTGTTAAAGGTACTGACAGTTGTTAGGACACCCCTATTCCCCTCACAGAGCTACAATTCCACTGGGAAGAGGGTTTGGTTGTTAAACCACTTTAGGAATTGTGGCTCTGAGAGGGGAATAGGGGACTCCTAACAACTCTCAGCTTACCTATACTTCCTGGGAATCCTTGGGAGAAGTCATGATTGTTAATGTGGTTTCAAATGTATGATGTGGATGTGGCCCAAGATACATGTATTTTATAACTACAGAGGAAATTTTTAACCATCAGCTACAGCTCACCTAATCCTTGATGCATTCCTCCACCCACCTGCCGCAGCCTAACCAAAGAAAGAATTGTCCCACCAACGCAATTAAGAGATTGCGGAAGCTGCAAAGAGCAGCCCACAAGAGCAAAAAACTGTTGGAGAGAGAAAGAGGCACATAAGAGGGATGAATGAGACAAAAAGGGTGGGAAGCGGGTTTTTATCCTCTTCTCGGCTCTGAGGGAATGTTGGTTCTGGGGGCAGTCAAGTGACGTAAGGAAGCAGGAGAGAGTACATATGATCACTCCTCATGTACAGTAGCAAAAAATAAGCTATGGCAGGCAAGGAAAGATTGTTGGAAGATTCAGGACAGATAAAAGAAAGAGGACAGACGAAAGAAAGTACTTCCTTCACACAGCACATAATCACACAGCACAGTTAAACTATGGAACTTGCACCAAGAGGAGGGTAGTGATGGCCACCACCTTAGAGGGTAAGGCTATCAATTCATGGAGGGTAAGGCTATCAATATCTATGTTCTGTCCTCAGTGTCAGAAGCAGTATGCTTTGAAATACCAGTTGTTGAGAACTACAAGTGGGGAGAGCTGCTGTTGCACTCAGGTCCTGTTTGCGTGCTTCCCTTTAGGGCAGAGCTTTCTTAAACTTTTCATGTTGGTGACACACTTTTTAGACATGCATCATTTCGCGACACAGTAATTCAGTTTTACTAACAAACTACCGGTAGATGTTAAACGAACCCATTTCCAGCCCCAGGAGGAGCACGGGGAGCGTTCGCACAACATACCTACACACTGTAGCCAACACACTAACATGTCGTGACACATTTTTGAAAGCTCTGCTTTAGGGCATCTGCTTGGCCACTGTGAGAATAGGATGCAGCAGTAGATCGTCCTCTGGCCTGACCCAGCAATGCTCCTAGTTTGAAAGAAGGTAGCTTATAAAACTGAAATACGGTAATCTATGCATTCCACATGCAGCTGAGAAGTCTCATGTCCAAACTGCACCTCACCACAAACTCAGTAGGTGGCCTTGGTGAAACCATACTTCTCTCAGTCTCCACCCTACACTTGAAACATAGGGACAATATTGCTCTACTTTGGATTGCAAGGATTACCTGAACATGTGTGGAGTGCTTTCAACACTTGAACTGTGTCATTTACAGATAGATTAGGTAGGCACTCAGAAGTCACCCAAACAAGATGATGCCTCCTCACTTGGAATCTCTAAGGGTATGTCAGCTGGGGGGAAAGCAAGTGAAGGTGTTGCTTCAAACTCTTGGATGAAACCATGAAAACGGTATACCTTCATTGAGGAGGTGCCCTTTGTCCACAGCACCTGGGCAATTCACTCATGCTATCACACATACATCATGTTCAGAGATAACCCCCGTGGTAGTGCACTCCAGAATGGGGACTGAACCTAAGTGACAGAGTGTTCCTGACATGTAACTCTCAGAACTGGACTTTGCAATCTTATCAGTGGTTTAAGGCATGGGTAGGCAAACTAAGGCCCGGGGGCCGGATCCAGCCCAATCGCCTTCTAAATACGGCCCGCGGGAATCAGTGTGTTTTTACATGAGTAGAATGTGTCCTTTTATTTAAAATGCATCTCTGGGTTATTTGTGGGGCATAGGAATTCGTTCATTATTTCCCCCCAAAAAATAATAGTTCGGCCCCCACAAAGTCTGAGGGACAGTGGACCGGCCCCCTGCTGAAAAAGTTTGCTGACCCCTGTTTAAGGTATCATTTGGGCAACATCAAACCTCAAACTCAGTTGAGGTAGTTGACCTATCTGCATGTCAGAAAATGTGCTATCCTCTACCTGCTTCACTGACTAGCTTCCTCAATCCAAAATAATAATCCAAAGAGAAGCATGAAGGCAAGAGTGGTCCTCCCACTCCACACAATGTACTTAAGTGGGATGGGGGAATAGGAGAGGAAGAGTGATGTTTCCACCTGGTACTCTTTCAACCTCCTGCAGCCTCTCTAGATTGAGTTGGCTCCCCAATGCATCCCACAACAGCACTCCCTGCCACAAAAGAGCAAAAAGGGGAACACTACTCAATGACTCAATCTCCCAGAATAAAATGCAAGATTACACACACACATGCAATTCCTGACAATTCAACCTCATCCTCTTATCCATTGCTCAATTGCCTTTTTCAGTCCAGCAAGCAAACCAATACAGCTCCTCTCACTACCAGCACTGTTCACTATTAAGTACCGTTCCCAAGTGTTCTTTCTGGATAAAAAGAGAAAATATGCAAGAAAGATCTTCTCTAACCACCTTCTCAGTTGTTATCTTCATTCGTCCCAGTGGTGGCTGCTTGTTACCCAAACCATTCACCAAAGCAATGCCTTCCACAATGTCCCAAAAAAGTAACAGGTAGTAGTAACTCCACCCAAATAGCCGCTTCTTCCCCAGCTCCTGGTGTTTTTATCTACCCTCCTGGATGTTACCCTGCATGTTACTCACTTCTGCCACCACTCAAATTACCCCACACATCCACCTTTACAAGAAGAAGGTAAGCCTGAAGGTTTCCTTTCCCAGCCTCCTCCTAGAGCTCAAGCCTTGTCCAAAGTTTACAGGGCAGGGTTGCCATTCATTCAGTTGCTTTGTTAACCCTGCTCATGAAATCTAGAAAGGTAAGCTTCCCCCTGCATCCCCTACATAAGAGATGAATCAGTGGTGGTGAGAGTTATGCCTGTTGAATTTCTCCACAACAACCTACTGTTGAAAAGCAACACAGGAGCAGAGTCACTTTAAAAAAAGAAAAAAAGAAGTAACAATATCCCTTCACGGGAAGCTGCTCTACCAAGAATACTCCCCTTTAAACATTACAGTACATGGAATGGAAAATCAAGTGAGATGCAGCTCCTACCCCACCCCCAAATCTTTGGAGCACAGAGGAGGTCAGGGTTGCCCCTTCTTTTCTGTACCTTTTCAATCTTTCCCTGCACCTGCCAATCAAACAGGAAATAAAACCAAGAGAAGCACACTCCCTGGAATGGCACAAACAGCTGAACAACGCTTTCACCTGCTACAGTATATTTCTGCATGCCTCAAAATGCTTTTATAGGTTTTTTAAAAGGCACAGGAGCACAGGCAGTTAAAAAGGAAAGTGGCAGCCTTAAGCTTTTCCCATCATAGTGCTGCAGAGACTGAGGAGGGGGAATGGGTGGGAGGTGAAGAACATCTCATCTGGCTAGATTCTCCCTACCACGCAACTCTTAAAGGGACAGCACTTATCCAGCTTCCCATGCAGGATTGCCACCCGTGTGGTGCTGTTTTTAAAAATATCTGTCTGCTTTCTGACAACAGCCTGTTTTTTTTTGGGGGGGGGGATACGTGGGAGGCTTCACATACCCACACCAACAGATGTACCACTACATTTCTGTGACATGGGAAAAGAAGAAGATTCCCTCTGCTAAATTTCCCACATGTGCTGGGCTAACCGAACCAGGATCACTTTTCCTTTCTCCTTTCAAAGAATCTAGACATGCCTCCCCATCCACATTAACCCCAACAGAAGGAATATATGTGGGATCAAGGAACCCCCAGGTTTCCCTATAGGATCCCACCCCCTCCCCAAATGCACATCCAGCCCTTTTACCTGCTCCGTGTCTCTCTCATTGAGGGTGGGCAGGGGACTCCGACCACTGTTCGACATGGCTCCCTTGGGCAGGGCCTGAGGGGAGAGTCCCCCCACTGCTGCTCAGCTGCTTCCCCTTCTCCTTCGCCCTGACCCAGCTGGAAGGGGTCGGGGTCTTCCTCCTCCTCCGGCTCTTCCTCCTCCTCCTCACGGCGAGGGGGGCGGCCAAGCCACCAGCATGGGGGAAATGGGGCTCAATGGGTGGTCGGAAGGCACCAGCACCGCCTCTACATAGGTGGGTCCCGCGCCCCGCCGGGTTTGAATGAGGGGTGCCCGGCTTGACAGTTCACGCGAGGCCGAGGATGAGGCGCGGGGACAAGGCCGCACCGGTCGAAAAAACCCGAAGCGGGGAAACGCCGGGACCCGAAGCGAACCTTTTTCTGGTCTGAGGCTTCCGAGCCCCGGCGCGCCTCCAGAAACGGGCCCGGACACCGTTTTCCCTTCACTGCCGGTGCCCGAGCTCCACTCGCCGCCCCTCAGCTTCACACAGCGGAGGCTCCCAACATGGCCGCCTCCGCCGGGCTTCGGGAAGTTCCGCCTGCTTTCCGGAAACACTCGAAAGCGGCCTCGACAACAACGGCGGCTTCGCACGCCTAGGTCTCGTCATCCGCTACCCACCAGCGGTCTGGCGGAAAGTTCCGAACGCCAAGCCGATTCTACTTCCCACGGTGCGCGGAAAAGCACGAAGGCGCCGGCGGAGAGTTGATTGGTTGATTGGCAAGGAAAGAAAGGCGGGGCTTCTTTGCGAAAGAGAGGGGGCGTGGCTAAAGCTTTATATCGCGTTGGGGTTGGAGAAAAAGTCACTGGGAGAGGGAGGGGAGAAGGTAGCGGCAACATCCGGAAACCTGTGGAGGGAGAGAAGTTCGGAAATGGACGTAAACAGCCGAATAGGCTCTGGTTAGCAATGTCCGGAAATACCCGAATTGTCTCCTGTTCGGGCTCCACGGAAATATCCGAATTAATTTCTCCTCCATCCTCTGGGCTACAAGTGACGAAGCCTGATGGGCAGAAAAATAAATATATATTGTGTGTGTGTCTGTCTCTCTCTATTTATTTCATAAAATTTATACACCGCTTGACTGTAAAAAAACAACAACAAACAACAACCTCAAAGTGGTTTACAATAATTTGAAAACAAGAAAACGGAGAAAAATCAACAACCCTGCTTTAAAACATACAGAAGTTAAAATACTAGAACAGATCAAAATTCATACCCTCTCAACATTTCTCCGATCAAAATAGGGACGTCCTAAGGAAAAGCGGGACATTTCCAGGATCAAATAAGAAACAGGGACGGCTTCTGTAAATCCCGGACTGTACCTGGAAAATAGGGACACTTGGAGGGTCTGAAAATTATCTCAGATTTCTAGGCATCTGGGGAGGTTTCTCTAAACAGGGATGTTTTTAGCAGGCGCTGCAAAGAGAACTGAACAGCGAAGTCGCCTGCTTGATCTCAATAGGCAAGAAGTTCCAAAGAGTAGGCTCTGCCACACTAAACAACTGAGTTTTTACAAACACAGAATAGGTATTATGTGACACCTGTAAGTAGCACCAAATATTTTAACTAATTAAGCAGACGTCTCAAGTTGCTGCCTGTATGAAACCCTAAACCCTTGTCAGGCTGACAAATGCCAGAAGGGCTGCCCCGTTAACCTCTTGGATAATGATGGCAAAATTTATTTGGGACTAAACCTAGACTGTGGATCACTTTCCTGCTGCAAGTGCTAAACTGATGTTGCAAAGCTAAAGGCGCATATACCGTGTTTCTCCTAAAATAAGACACCATAAGACACCGTCTTATATTTTTTTTTCCTCAAAAAACACAGTATGGCTTATTTTCAGGGGATGTCTTATTTTAACAGCTCTGCGTCGGTACGCTGCATAGCCACGCCTATCCAGGCCGTCTTAAGGGAGAGGCGCCGCGTCACTATGTCTTATTTTCGGGGTATGGCTTATTTTTGGGGTATGACTTATATTTCACAAATGCGTAGAAATCCTGCTACGGCTTATTTTATGGCTACGTCTTATTTTAGGAGAAACAGGGTAAGTGACCTTGGGGTCAGTCACCACCTCTTAGCCTAACCTACCTCATAAGGTTGTTGTGGGGATTAAATGAGGAGCAGAAGAACCATGTTGTAAAACTCTGAGCTTCCGGGGGGGGGGAGGCTGGATATAAATGCAATAAATAAATAGATAGAAGCAAACTCAGGCACTATTTATTAGTTAACAAATATGTTTCCTCTTTCCCTTGCCCTGTTTTTTAAAATAATGAGAGGTGTTTAAAAGCTTCCCCAGCTGTTCACCCCCCCCCCACCTCCACACCTTATCCTTTCCCTTCCTGAAGAAGGATCTCTCACATAAGAACTGCTAACAAGGTGGGTGGGAAATTATGCAGCGAAAATCTTGCATGTGGCTGAGCACCAGCTATGATGCTGCTGTTGAAAGGATGAAGACTGTGCACACTTCTCTGGGGAGGAACATGCACTAATTGTTAGCGTTTGTGTGTGTGTTTAAATAAAATCATGCCTGCCCTGCAGTGGTACGGTTCGGTTAATTTTAGGGCCCTTCCAGACAGTTGCTATTTTCAGGTGGGATTCAATCCCAAATTTAATTGGTGCAATTAGAGTTCATTTGAGGCTCTCGCACAACAAACCAGCTCCCTCCAACTGCCCCATTGGATGTCTGTGACTGTGCAGTAAACAACAGCGACAAGGAAACACGCTGGAATAACACTTGTATGACACAATGTCGTCTAACCTCCCTGTGAGCAAATCGAAATGAATGCTCAATGGATAGCCGGCATTGTCTAAATATACGAATACAGGAAAATGCCTTCTGCTGAGTCTTTCTGGATTTCTGGTGGTACTTTCTGATGGGAAGAGCTGTTTGACAGTGAAATGGACTCACCTTCATTGGAGGTTTTTAAACAGAAGTTGGGTGGCCATCCGCCAGCGATTCCTTAGCTGATTTCTGCATTGGTGGTGGGGGGTGGACTAGTTGACCGCTGGGAAGCCCTTCCAACTCCAAAATTCTATGAATCTGTGAGTCAGGCCATTCGCTACACTGACTGGCAGTGGCTCTCTGCAAATTCAGACAGGGAGTTTATTCCAGGCCTACCTGGAGATGCTGGGAATTGAACCTGGGACCTTCGGCATGCAAAGCAGATGCTCTACCGCTGAGCTATGGCCCTTCCACTAACTTCCTTGCAAACAAGCCAGGATGAATGCTCAACAAACAAGACGGTCAGGAACAGATATACATATTCCTTCACTTTAAAATGTGTTGAGCCAGCCTGGAGCTCTTATTGAGGACCCTCCTGCTCACTCTGCTCAGGGGGACCCCGGAATTCTGACCCCTGCGCCTGCTTCCAACACTCATCCTAAACTGGCTGCAATGGTGCCCAAACCTTGAATGGAAAAAATATAGGCAGTTGTGCTCTGCCCCCTGGTGGTATTAGAGAGGCATTGCAGCTAATTTAGCTCCGTTAGCCCCATAGCATTCCTAGGCATATTTCATCGAATTCTAGAGTTGGAAGGGACCGCGAGGGTCATCTAGTCCAACCCCCTGCAATGCAGGAATCTTTTGCCTAATGCGGGACTCGAACCCATGACCCTAAGATTAAGAGTCTCATGCTCTACCAACTGAGCTATCTCAGCTAAGTTCTGCTGAGTTGAACTATTATTACTCCCAAATGGATCTCACCCTGTAGGATGGCAACCTCCGAGTTATTAATTTTTATTAATTGGCCCACTATGCAACTAAAGAAACCTTAGCTGATTGATTTAATAAATTTGTGTATGAACAAAACCATGGTTCTGTAGGAACACAGGAATCTGCTGTATACCAGACTATGGCTAAAACACATAACAGTCCCCCCCAATGTTTCAAATTGCTTTTTAATGTTGCTGTATACACCAGGGACTGTGTGGGGTTGTCTTCACCCAATGCACATTACTGTACTTGATTTATTTCCCCGGAGCTGATATCTGATCTGGTGATGCTGTCATCTGAGCATGTGCAGAACACGTCTCAAATGTACACGCCTTGGCTGAACGGCGGCTTCTGCTTTCAAGTCAGATGGAAGCTGTTTTGACGGAAAGTGCATCAAACAGGAGCATTTCTCGAGAAACTATGGGATGCCTAAGGATTGGGCTAAAGCCATGTGCACTCAGCTTCAGACGCCAGCGGTGGGTGGACGGAGAAGACAGTAATGTGTGCACAGCTTAGAGGACATAATCATCAAATAGTTGCTTAAGCCTTGACAGGTTAAATGCCTGACAGAGCGACTGGTGTCTCTTGGGGCTGGTGGGGTGGAAGGCAGGGAGGTGGAGCCGGAGCCAATGACAGGCAGAGCCCACAAGCTATAGTTTTGCCCTCCATCCTTCTCCTCCACCCTGCTGAATTTTCATAGAATCGTCGGAAGGGACCCCGAGGGTCATCCAGCAATGCAGAAACCTCAACTAGACCATACATGGCAATATTGAGACTAAGGAGGAGGAGGAGGAACCTGGCAGGCAGAGAGCCACCCCCTCGACAAGATGCTAGTAAGAAGCAGGGCAGGGAGGGAAGCAATGATTCTTCAACATCAGCTTCTTTGGACTGGTCATGTTGTGCGGATGCCTGATTATCGTCTTCCAAAGCAACTACTCTATTCCGAACTTAAAAATGGAAAGCCTAATGCTGGTGGACAACAAAAGAGGTTTAAAGACTGTCTCAAGGCAAATTTTTAAAAATGTAGTACAAACACCGACAACTGGGAAGCACTGGCTTGCGAGCGCTCCAGTTGGAGAACAGCCTTTGCCAAAGGTGTCGTGGGCTTTGAAGACACTCGAACTCAGGATGCAAGGGAGAAATGCGCTAAGAGGAAGGCACGCTTGGCAAATCCACACTGTGATCAACTCCCACCTGGAAACCAATGTCCCCACTGTGGAAGGATGTGTGGATCCAGAACTGGCCTCCACAGTCACCTACGGACTCATTGTTAAAACTGTGTTTATGGAAGACAATCTTACTCAGCTACGAGTGATTGCCGAGGAAGAAGAAGAAGAAGAAGAGGAGGAGGAGGAGGAGGAGGAGGAGGAGGAGGAGGAGGAGGGGCAGACCAGGACCAGATGAGGGCAGGTTGAGGCTGGTGGGGCAGTGCCACACGAGCTCCAATACACTAGCCTCCCCTGGAGGCACAACAGCCATCAGGGCTGCTAGTCCTTTGGAGGGTAGGCAAGGCAGAGCAGGGAGAGACGATCCCCAAATATCATCACCCTCAGGAAACAGGGCAGTCAAATTTTAAAAAAGAGGAAGGTTTTCCTGGGTCGTTAATAGTTAAGTAGGAATGGGCATTTCAGCAGGTATGCATAGGAACATAAGAGGCTGCTGGATCAAGCCAATGGCTCTTCTAGTTCAGCATCCTGTTCTCGCAGTGGCCACCCAGATGCCTCTGGGAAACCCACAAGCAGGACCTCAGTCTGAGCTCAAGAGCCATCTCCACTCCTGCGGTTTCCAGAAACTGGTATTCAGGAGCATTGCTGTGGCGGAAAAGCACAGCCATTGCAGCCGGTAGCCATTGATAGCCTTTTCCTCCACCAATTTGACCAGTCACTGCCGTCACTGCCTCCTATGGGAGCAGATTCCATAGTTTAGCTATGCGCTCCTTAAATCCTCTCTTATTTGGCAGCTATGCAAGGGCCGGAGCCCTGTCCTCTTTCAGCACCTTTTTTTAGCAGCGGTGGGGAAATCTGCAGCCGTCCGCATGTGGCCGGACCACAACGCCCACCCACCTTGGCCATGCTTGCTGTGGCTGATGGGATTTGTCGCTCAGCAACACCTGGAGAGCCCACACCTGCCGTTAGGAAAAGGATCCCTCTCCCAACATGGCGAAGGGTAAGTACAAATCCGCATCATCACCTGTCTCTAGCTGTGGCAGGTGGCTGTATGATGAGCAAACAGACACAGATGGAACCTAGGACGTGCTCTACAAAATCAGAACTATGGCACATGTGTGTACCTTCTGCACATTGTAAACGGTGCCTTGCCTTGGCACTGATCTGATTTGCAAATCGAAGACTTTGGCAGAAGCTGAGCTGGGAGTTCTTCATTCAACAGCGAGGGCCAAGGCAGCCCTTGCATGCCCTCCAACAGTTCTCCGATGAAAATAGGGACGTCCCATTCCATAATGATAATTTTGCTATTTATACCCCACACATCTTACTGGGCTGTCCTAGCTACTCTGGGTGGTTTCCAACATATATAAAAACATAATAAAACATTAAACATTAAAAAACCACACACTTCCCTATACAGGATTGACTTCAGACGGCTTGGGAGTCAGATAACTCCATACCCTCCAACATTTCTCCAATGGAAATAGGGACATCCTAAGCGGGACATTCCGATATCAAATCAGAAACTGGGACAGCTTCTCTAAATCAGGGATGTCCCTGAAAATTAGGGACACTCCGAGGGTCTGCCCCCTTGAGTCTTTTAAATCAAAGGTGGGGGACCTTTGGGGCCCTCCAAGTGTAGGTGGACTCCAAATCCCATCAGACCCAGCCAGGATGACCCATAGTCAGAGAGGATGGAAGTTACAGTCTAGCAACAGCTAGAGACAGGGCTGACCGATCCCATGAGGTAGACTGAGGCAGCTGCCTCAGGTGGCAGAATCCAAGGGGCCCATGGTCTTCCCGCCACCACAGAAGCGAGGAAAGGCAGCTGTGGCAACTTCTGGGTACTGGAGATTTCTGTCTCCAATTTACCCTTGTTTGGGATCCTGGCCATATTGCACAACCATTGCCGAGCGAATCCCAGAATCTGTCTCTTGTTGCATAACTTTTTTGCATCTAGAATTCAACAGCTGGAGAAAGCCACTTTTCAAGTTTAAAGGAAGGACCAAAAAAGACTGTTGTGATGGCCCGTGAGGGAACTTTCCTTTTGTCTGGGTTTCGCAGTCCTAATCTGTAATCTTCCTATGTGTGTTTTGTTGTTGGTAATTGATGATGTGAGGGTTTTTTTGGGGGGGTGCTTTATATTTTTTGTGTGTTTTTCTCTCTTTTAATAAATTGTTTTGTATTTTATTATGTTGCTCCTACAAACTGGCTAATACAGTACCGGTAATACCGGTAGCTAACAAAGATTAAAGTGTGCAGTGCCACATGCTGACCACCAGGTGGCAGCGGTTTTTCTGAAAAGGTTATCCATCTCCAAAAAATAAACGAAAAATATTGCAATGTTTTCACGTGTTCCAAGACAGATGTGCGTGTACACACACAAACACACATCTTTATTGGAGCACGTGAAAACATTGCAACATTTAAAAACTTACCGGAGTCCCTAGATCTCTCAAAAGATGGCTTGACTCCTGTAATTCTACTTACATTGTTCAGCTCCAGAGGAGTCCTTTGAAGTGTGTGTGTGTGTGTGTGTGTGTGTGTGTGTGTGTGTGTGTGTGTGTGTGTTGTGTGTTGTGTGTGCGTTTCAGCCCATGCAGGCCTGCAGGTCTGAGCACAGTGGCAGCCTATGTGCCCTAGGACAAGGGATGTGGAATCTGTGGCCCTTCAGCTCTTAATGGACTCCAAGCTGATATGGCGAGCCAGTGGGGTGTAGTGCTTAGGGTGTCAGACTAGGGCATGTGAGACAAGGGTTCAAATCCTCCCTTGGCCATTAAGCTCACTGGGTGACCTTGGGTCAGTCACTGCCTCTCAGCCCACCCCACCCCGCAGGGTGGTTGTGAGCATAAAATGGGGAGGTGAAGTTTGTACACCGCCTTGAGCTTGCTGAAGGAAAGGTGGGATATAATAGATTATTGCATTTTAATGTTGTGTTGGAAGCCGCCCAGAGTTGCTTGTGAAACCCAGCCAGATGGGCGGGGTATGTATGTATGTATGTATGTATAAATATTATTATTATTATTATTATTATTATTATTATTATTATTATTATTATTATATAAATGGAAATGGAATAAACAAATATGCCGGGGGAACCAGGGGAGACGGGAGCTGCAGTCCAGCTAACACCTGAAGAGCCCCACTGCTCAGCCGCAAAGGTCTTAGCACATTTATACAAATGGTGTCAAGTAACATCAGATTTTTGGTGAAATTGTGAAACTTTTTCAATAAAGTTTTTCCGCAGGTTAAGTCGCCGAGGCCTGATTTTCTGGCCTGGGATAAAAATCATAGAATCGCAAAGTTGGAAGGGACCATGAGAGTCATCCAGTCCAACCCTCTGCCTTGGTGCAGGAATCTGTTGCCCAACATGGGGCTCGAACCCATGACTCTTGAGATTAAGAGTCTCATGTTCTATTGACTGAGCTATCCAAGGACTCCCCCCCCCCACATCCCCAAATGCTTCGCAATGGACTGGGTTTGCGCAGGAGAGGAAGGAGATTAGCTTCCTGAAGGGAAATCGCTGAGAAGCTGCTGTCTTACTTGGATGTGGCAGCTGCATAACAGAAATGCTAAGAGAGACACAGCAGCAGTGCAAAACTCATACCAAGGAATCCAATTTGGGTTTCAGGCAGGGGATTCCAGGGAAGGAGCCTTCTGAGTGCCAGTAAGATGCTCTGGCAGAAAACAGGCTGCCCAAGCTCCCCTCACCATAGCTGTCAACCTTTCCCTTTTCTCACGAGGAATCCTATTCGGAATAAGGGAATTTTCCTTTTAAAAAAGGGGAAAGTTGACAGCTATGCCCTTCACCCACCCACATTTTTGAGGGGTAGCAATGGAGGATCTTCCAGATCACTTGACACCATTTGTACAAATGTGCTAAGACCTTTGTGGCTGAGCAGAGGTTTGAATCTGGGTCCCCCACCCCGCAGCTCTAACCGCTACGCTACACTGCCTCCCGAGGAAACGCAGATCAACTGAAAGCGCCAGGTAGCTGCCTGGGCTTGCCTGCTCTGCGTCCGTCTCTCTCTCTCTCTCTTTCTCCCTCTCCCTCCCTCAAACCAGCTTGCTTTAGCTAATGGACTGAGCAGGCAAGCAGTCTGAAAGGCCCCCCTGGGGGAAGGTCAGGTGTCCGCTCCCTGGCCTCCCGCTCCCTCGCCTCGTCGATACCCATTAGAGGATAGAGGGTGGCAGCAGCGGGGTGCAGCTGGGCACACGGCTTCTCCAGAGCAGTCCACGTTGGGCACCTGAAGCAAAGTCAGCCTGTGTGTGTACAAAGGAGGCTGCAGAAACACAGAGAGGCTCCACTTTGGCCGGCAGGACTGGCGATCAGGACTTCTCTGCTGGGCACCTGCGCCCATTTTTTCCTTCACTTTCATGTGCCTCAGACGGAAGAATGCAAGGTAGGCAGCATTCAAACTTTGCTATAGAAATATATAAAATAAAAATAAAATAAATTGTCTAGTAGCACCTTAGAGACCAATTAAGTTTGTTCTTGGCATGAGCTTTTGTGTGCATGGCACACTTCTTCAGATTGTTGGATATCCTGCATGTGCTGCGATCTAGAATCCTGTTCAAAATGCCTCTCATATTCTTGGTTAAAGGCAATAAAATAATTCCAGCATCATTGTAAAAAGAATAAAGCGTAGCAATGGAGGTGGAAGTCCAACATGATGTTGTATTCATCAAACATATACTCAACATAATAGGAGACATTGTAGGATTTCAAGCAGACAGATACAGTGATTGGCACTCAAAAAGTGATACTGTGCTGGATTGTATCTGAAGAAGTGTGCATGCACACGAAAGCTCATACCAAGAACAAACTTAGTTGGTCTCTAAGGTGCTACTAGACAATTTTTTATATATATTTCTACTGCATCAGACCAACACGGCTACCTACCTGAATCTAGAGCCTTTGCTATGATGCTGGTAAAGGGGGGAGGGGTGTCTGTTTGTGTGTGTGTGTCTGAAATCGAGAACCAAAGTTAGGAGCTAGGACAGTGCGCCGAGTCGCCTAGGCTTCGTTCGCGACTGCTAGCACTCAGCGTTGCTCTCCGCAAAGTGCTTTGCTGCCTTTGTCGCCTTTATTGCACAACAGTCCTGGAAGGGAGGTTGCTTTTACCAACAGGTGACATTGGGCGGAAGGCAGGCAGCCCAACAGTAGGTGGCACCAGAGAAAGATCTATCTATCCTAGGGTTGCCATATTTCCAAAAAGTGAAATTCCGGACAGAAAAGTTGCTGAGCTTTTCGTTTTCTTTTTGCCGGTGTTGTTGTGGAAAGCCCTCCCATCAGATGTCAAGGAGATAAATATCTATCTCTTCAGAAGACACCTGGAGTTTTTAATGCTTGATATTTTATTATGTTTTCCTATATGGTGGAAGCTGCCCAGAGTGGCTGAGGCAACCCAGTCGGATGGGTCAAATTATGGTTATGATCCACAAGGGCAGGTTGTTATAGCATAACAGTTGCAGCTTTAAAAGGTACCATTCTGTGGGTCATATCTGATGATAGACCTACTCAGAAAAGACCCATCGAAATCAGCGGACGTAAGTTGGATGATTTCTGCGCCCCTCCATTATCTGAGCTTTTCTTTTCTTCCTTTACGCAGTCTGCCATTGCATCAACACTTCTGGTTTGGCCTAGAAAGCTGGAATTGGTGCGCATATATATACACCAATCAGTGGAGATAACAGGGGAGGGGGGGAGAAAATAGGACACGTCTACATTTCCGGCTCAGGTCTCAGGATAGAACGCCTACGTCATAAAAGCAATCAAAGCATTCAAAGAGGGAGAGAGAGAGAGATCAAACCAAATCTGCCACAAGAGGCAAGGAGACTTCAGCTCAGCAACTTCAACCAACTTCAGGTGGGCGGGTGGAAACTGCAGGAGCACCCAGAGAGCCAATTTTATTTCAAGCATTTCTAAGGTGCTTTTACAAAACGGGTATGGTATCACACACACAAAAGATGTAGGGAACCTTTTTCAGCTGGAGGGCCGCATTTCCTTCCTGGCAACATTCGGAGGGCCACATATCAGCAAAAAGAAGGGCCAGAAGTGAAATGTTTACCTTTGCACGCTTGGCTGGTTTCTTCCTTTTCTCTCTCTCTCCCCCCCTTTCTTACTGTTTTGTTTTTATTAAATTTCCAGAATTTCACAAATTAACTTCAAATCAAATAATTACATAACAGCTTTGACTTCCCAGCCACCCTTCCACAGTGTTTCTGTTTGAACCCTTTTCTACTGTGTTGTATATCAGACTCTCATCTATTACAAAAAATCCCCCCAATGCTATTATTTTTATCATTTTTCTTCCGCTGCTCATATCTCGAATCCTGACAGCGATTTCATTTGACTCTGCTCTCCTTCTATAAAAAAGTTTATCATTTGGGTCTCCTGGTTTTGCTGTCAACTTTGCCATTTCCACATGTTGTTGTTGTTCAGTCGTTCGGTCGTGTCCGACTCTTCGTGACCCCATGGACCAGAGCACGCCAGGCACGCCTATCCTTCACTGCCTCTCGCAGTTTGGCCAAACTCATGTTAGTAGCTTCGAGAACACTGTCCAACCATCTCATCTTCTGTCGTCCCCTTCTCCTTGTGCCCTCAATCCTTCCCAACATCAGGGTCTTTTCTAGGGAGTCTTCTCTTCTCATGAGGTGGCCAAAGTACTGGAGCCTCAACTTCAGGATCTGTCCTTCTAATGAGCACTCATGGTTGATTTCTTTAAGAATGGATAGGTTTGATCTTCTTGCAGTCCATGGGACTCTCAAGAGTCTCCTCCAGCACCATAATTCAAAAGCATCAATTCTTCGGCGATCACCCTTCTTTATGGTCCAGCTCTCACTTCCGTACATTACTACTGGGAAAACCATTTCCACATAGTCCGTTGCTTTTGAAAGCCGTTCCTCCTCCATTCGAACCTTCTCTTCTTCCCACTTCTGTGCAGTTGGCTGGTTTCTTCACCCACTCAGACACTCCTTCCATTCAAGCAAGCAAGTGGCATGATATGAGGTTTACGGCATAGCTGTCATCTTTCGGATTTGAAAATAAGGGATTTTTTCAGACTTTCGGATTTGAAAATAAGGGATGCCGCGAGGGCGGTGCAATGGCACCAAGTAGCCTCACCACCCTGTGCTCCAGAGGCTGCACGCGAACGGGTGAGCGAAAGAGCGAGCGCATAGACGGCAGGCAGGCTGTCTGTCTGTCTGGTTGGGCATGAGGGTCTGGCTGCACAAGGCATGCAAGCTCCACCCCCAGTCGGTCTCAGACTCCTTATTGGCAGCCGAGCAACGCAGCTGAGGAGCCTCCCTGGCCAGCAGGGAGGGAGAGGAGCTGCTTCCTTTGAAATCCGGGAAATTTAAGGGATATCAACAATCCGGGATAGCAGCGGGAAATGGCATTGGAATAAGGGAGTTTCCCGCAAAAAAGGGAGGGTTGACAGCTATGGTTTAAGGATGCACTACAGATGCGCCCTTTAGACAGGATTTGTGAGCAAAGAGACAATGGGGAGGCTTTCCCATTTCCTTCCTCCTTGCAGAGAAACATTTGAGGTCAATTTGGGAGAGTCAAAATGGTTTCAGGATTGCTCTCCTTGTACTATTTGAGACATGTAGTTTATATATTTATGTATGTGTTTGCCTTGTAAATTTATGAACATATGATTGATATATACGGTATATATGAGACCTTAGAATTCCTAGCCTCAACTTGGCTCAACAACCCAGGGCACAGTATAGATTTTCCTCTTAGGCCTAGTCAGCTGCAGGGCGATCAGTGGCGTCAGACATCGACCGAGCCTATTGAGCTCTTGCCTGATACAACAAACCTTCCTATTCCCCTCCCAGCAGTGGCCTGAGACACGGTAAATGTTATAGAGAGAAAGACGACTATGTCAGCATATTGCATACCCTCCAATATTTATCCATTGAGAATAGGGACGTATTATTATTATTATTATTTGCCCCACCCATTGGACTGGGTTGCCCCAGCCACTCTGGGTGGCTTCCAACATATACAAAAGCATAATAAAACATTTAATAAACTTCCCTAGCCTTCAGATGCCTTCTAAAGGTTGTATAACCCCCTTTGGTTCGAGGGGGTCATATAACTCCATACCCTCCAACATTTCTCTGACGAAAATAGGGACGTCCTAAGGCAGTGATGGCTAACCTTGACACTCCAGATGTTTTGGGACTACAACTCCCATCATCCCTGACCACTGGCCCTGTTAGCTAGGGATGATGGGAGTTGTAGTTCCAAAACATCTGGGGTGTCAAGGGTTAGCCATCACTGTCCTAAGGAAAAGTGGGACAGTCCGGGATCAAATCAGAAACCGGGACGGCTTCTGTAAATCTGGGACTGTCCCTGGAAAATAGGGACACTTGGAGAGCCTGATAGTGTGTGTGTGTGTGTGTGTGTGTGTGTGTGTGTGTGTGTGTCTTTCTTTTTACTTCCCACCCCGTTTTCCAAGGTGTTTTTATTTCTCTCATTTCTTCTGTTGCTCATAATTCAAATCCTGCTTGTGAGTTCATCATATTGTAGCATTTCCTTAAGTAGTCTGAAAAGGGCTTCCATTCTTCCACAAAACAGTCATCGTTACGTTCTCTTATTTTAGCTGTTAACTTTGCCATTTCAGCATAGTCCATCCCCTTAATTATCCATCCTTCTTTAAGTGGGAACGTCTTCTTCCTTCCATTTTTGTACATAAAGAATCATAGCTGTCAACTTTCGGATTTGAAAATAAGGTTTTTTTTCAAACTTTCGGATTTGAAAATAAGGGATGCCACGAGGGCGATGCAATGGCACCAAGTAGCCTCGCCACCCTGCGCTCCAGAGGCTGCGCGCGAACGGGTGAGCGAAAGAGCGAGCACGTAGACGGCAGGCAGGCTGTCTGTCTGGTTGGGCATGAGGGTTTGGATGCACAAGGCATGCAAGCTCCGCCCCCAGTCGGTCTCAGACTCCTTATTGGCAGCCGAGCAACGCAGCTGAGGAGCCTCCCTGGCCAGCAGGGAGGGAGAGGAGCTGCTTCCTTTGAAATCCGGGAAATTTAAGGGATATCAACAATCCGGGATAGCAGCGGGAAATGGCATTGGAATAAGGGAGTTTCCCGCCAAAAAAGGGAGGGTTGACAGCTATGTAAAGAATCCTAGCTGCTGTTGTTACATACATAGACAGCATGTGTATCTCTGTATATATCAGGACTTAGCAGTACAGACAACCACGATTTGAATTTTACTCTTCCGCCTTGACGTAAGGAAGTGACAACATGGTTTTGTTTCTAGGATGTTGTTTTTTTAAAGCATAGGACTCAGCTACACAGCTGCAAATAAAGCATTTAAAATGCATTGTAAAGTGCAATATACAAATGTGGCACTAGGTGGCGACAGTGAGCTATGCAAACTTCAATGTATTTTTCAAAACTTTTTTTTAAAAAAAGCATTTTCACAGCGTTTTTTATATGTGTGTAGATCCCACCATGGATTCCCCCACAACCTGAGCTGCACAAATGCAGGTGTTAAAAACGTCAGAGTCAGCTTTCATTGCAGCTTTCAACATGAGGACTAGAATCTTACTTTAGTTTTAAATGAAGGACTGTAGCTCAGTAGCAAAGCACCTGTTCAGTGGCATCTACAGGTGGGGCCAGGAAAGAACCCTCTGCCTGCCTGAAACTCTGGAGAGCTGATGCCAGTACATGTGCCCATTACTGAGCTGGATAGACTGACTCAGTATAAGGCAGCTTCCAATGTTTCTAAAACCAAAAAAAGGGTCGTGTACCTGCCTGGTTCAAGCCCCTTCCAGCCACCTCCTTCCTACTGAGTTGGGTCATGTCTCTTACTTTACAGAAGACAGTCCTCCTCTATCTAAAGACGTCATCTGCTTGAAAAGCTGGCAAGATGGCTGGTGATGGAGAGCTCAGTCAATGAAGCCTGAGACTCCGTCTTAGGGTCATGGGTTCAAGCCCCATGTTGGGGAAAATATTTCTGCATTGCAGGGCATTGGGGGTCCCTTCCAATGATTGTATGATTTATGTTTAGAAGGGGTGTTGGTGCTGAAATCATCCATCAGCAGTGAGTTTTTATTTCTAAACCTGCAGCTCCATATGTTGAATTAGTAAATGCAGATTTTGTGCGCTCTCTATCTAATCTTCCTAGCTATCTGTCTCTCGCCTCCTCAAGCACCGCTGAAATCTTAAGCTGACTGCCAGGATTCGTTTTTTTGCCAGCTTCCTGTTGTGCTTCACTTACTTCTGTACCAATTGCCTGTTTTGTTCATGCCCGTCAACATTACTCAGATGAAAAACTGGGTCGCTTCCCGGCTCGAGTGTTTTTAAATATATATATATATATATATATATATATATATATATATATATATATACCCCTTTTGCAGGAAGCATTGCTGCCTTAGTGCCTTCCTGCCTCCCATCTGCAGACTGACATATGGCAGGGAAAGAGTTGGGGGGAGGCTGGTCCAGTAGGGCAAATGGGGTGCTTCCCCACCAACCTCAGTCTCATAGCTGTCAACTTTCGGATTTGAAAATAAGGGATGCCGCAAGGGCGGTGCAATGGCACCAAGTAGCCTCACCACCCTGCGCTCCAGAGGCTGCGCACGAACAGGTGAGCGAAAGAGCAAGCGCATAGATGGCAGGCAGGCTGTCTGTCTGGTTGGGCGTGAGGGTCTGGCTGCACAAGGCATGCAAGCTCTGCCCCCAGTCGGTCTCAGACTCCTTATTGGCAGCCGAGCAACGCAGCTGAGGAGCCTCCCTGGCTGGCAGGGAGGGAGAGGAGCTGCTTCCTTTGAAATCCGGGAAATTTAAGGGATATCAACAATCCGGGATAGCAGCGGGAAACGGCATTGGAATAAGGGAGTTTCCCGCAAAAAAAGGGAGGGTTGACAGCTATGCTCAGTCTACCCTCAGCCAGACCCCTCTTTCTCACCTTCTTACTCAACAACTGGTCCAACATGCTGCCATCTTCCTGCCCCTTAGACTCACTGTTGCACTGAGAACCCATTAAAATCAGTTGACTTGAAAGTTAATCGTGGCTATAGATTTCAATGGGTCTTCTTTGAGTAGGACTTATTTTATGCAAGCTCAGAGCCTCCAAGGGTCCCTCTTTTCCAGGGACAGTCCCAGATTTACAGAAGCCCCCTCGGTTTCTCATTTGATCCCAGAATGCCACGCTTTTCCTTAGGATGTCCCCATTTTCATCAAATAAATATTGGAAGGTATGGAGTTACGCAACCACCAAACCAAGGGGATATGCAGCACTTTTTTTCTGGGGGGATGCACACCCCTAAACATTTTGTGAATCTGTGTACTTTTGTCCATTTACTGTATTTATTTTCCCCGAATTGAACTATAAAATGGTGATTTTCTTGAGTCAAAACGGAAGTCCCCCTAAACATTTTTTTAAAAAGAGAAAAAGCACCGGAGATAAGTAACTATACAACCTTTAGAAGACATGTGAAGTTTAGGGAGGTTTTTTTAAACGTTTAATGTTTTATTATGTTTCTATATATGTTGGAATCCACCAAGAGTGGCTGGGGCAGCCCAGTCAAATGAGCGGGGTATAAATAATAAAATTGTGATGGTGATGGGGATGTTGCTGCTGCTGCTGCTGGAATAGGATGTCCCTATTTTCATCGGAGAAATTTTGTAGGGTATGCAAGCTAAAGGAATCGAACAAGGATGGGGCCACACATGCCTTCCTTAGCAGGAAATAAATCAGATTATTTCAGGTGTTTTGGACAATGAGAAAGGAGGCAATGGGGTGATTTGACTCCCTGTAGTAACTTGCAGTAACTCAGAGCAGGGCTTTTTGTGTGTCTGCCTCTGTTCTGTGGGAGACGTCTCCTATGACAGGTGACCTATGGCCTGCGCTTTCCAGAAACACCTGACGACATTTGGGTTAAGACAGGCTTTCCCAGCTGAGTGAATGGGTCTCTGCCGTGGATGTATATTCTGCATTGTTGTGTTGTGTTTCTTTTAAAGGAATATCTGGTGTGTGTGTGTGTGTGTGTGTGTGTGTGTGTGTGTGTGTTTAGCTGCTTTTTGCTGTTTTTACATCGCCTTGAGATGTGTAAGGCGACTGGGGAAGCTTTAAAAAAAAAAATCACAATAAAACAAAAGAAACAAAGCAGCTCTATAATAGCACCCAACCACCCAATTGCCACCCAGTTTTCAAAAGTAAAATGTAATTAATCATCATCATCCTAATAGTCATAGTGATGATGATTCCTAAAGATTCCCCCAGCACTATTAAAAAAAATAAATCTACGGTACAATCTATCTGCCGCTCCATAACCTCCATTGTGGTTAACAATGAAACAAGCAGAGAGCTCTTATTTGCCTGCCACACACACACACACACCCCTCCTTTTACCCTTCTGCCCAATTAAAATAAATAAATAGGAAGATTTACAATCTGGGGTAAGCGGGATGCGTTCCGATTGGCCAGCAGTGACATCATGCCTTGAGTCCCTAGGGAAAATAGGTGGGGCAGCAGAGGGGGTGTGGTTGTGCTCTTTATTGTATATGGGCACAAGCGGCCAGCTGGGGTTGGAAGTCTCAAGGGAATAAAAACACACAAACACACCATGGCTGCTTCGAACCCTCCCCCCCCACCCCCGGGAAAAGGCTTTGTCATCAGACTTTGAGAGTACCAGAATATGGGTTATACAAAATGCACGTGCGACTTTCGCCAGCAAGGCGGGATTTTATTATACGTGGGTAGAATGAAATCTTACATTGCTTTGACTTCTTGCTTCATTGAACAAAAAAAAAAGCATATTGTATATTGATTAAATAAATGTGACGAAGATTTTGATGATTCTAGCTGCACGGTGGTGATCTACTCAATTGCCCACTTAAAGAGAATGGTTTTTGCAAGGTGTAGTAGTTTGTTGTGTATATGGAAGAACTTACACAGAGTTAGTGAAATTTAGAGACGGAAGACAGTGGGGAGGGGGGCGGGAAAGCAATTTGAAAACGCAGGGGTCCCCACTGTCAGTAATGGGAAGCAAATGTTTACATTGGATCTATTTGGCACAAGTTTTCGTTGCTGAGATAACCGATTATTAATATAGATTTTATCAAAGCGTTTGAGTAAGAACATAATAATTTTGTGTTTGAATATGAATATTCAAAACCAAAATTATACACATGCTTGGATGAGGTCCCTTTCAGATGACCTGCTGAAAGAGCGTTCAGCTCAATTTGTTTGCAGAAAGATTAGATGATGTTAGGTATTTAGTGAGCATTTCGCCTGATTGGCTTGTGGGGAGATTAGACTGAGAGTTGTGTCAAGCAAGTGCCATCACACACTCTCTAGCACATCTTCCCATCACTTTCCTTACTGCAAAAAGTCTGATATTTTTGGGAAATCTCCAAATCAGCTGTAATTGCGCAGCCTAAATGTGCTGGGATGTGTCTGAGCCACACTTGCAAAATGGTGACAGTCTAGAAGTGACATTGGTGTACAAGTAACACACACACACCATTTGCCACCTACTCTCATCCTGACCCACGAAAATTTGCACATTCTCTGCAACCTGCACACCCAACAGCAAGCTTGTCTACCTCATTGCCGTCTTTAAGTCCAGCTTTTCTTTAGTGTAGTGGTGAAAGAGGTCGTTCCCAAATAAAATCTCACCTGTCAGTGGGGAATGTGCCCTAGTCACTAAATGAACTGGTTCACATATAAATTCCAAGCCATGGTTAGTTTAGCCAAAGCATGGTTTGCTTGAACATGTGAACCCAGTGCAGCAGACTAACCATGGTCTGTTTTCCACCCCCAAACCACAATGGAAAGCCATGGTTTGTTGTTGGCTTATAAACCATGGCTTGCTTAACTGTGGTTTGTTATATCGTTTTGTTTTATTTGATTGAATGATACAACAGACAATACCAGCGACATTACAGACATTAACAATAAAAAGTTCCAATTCAAAGAAATTCAGCTTTAGTCTTCTCGGAATAATAATAATTTTATTATTTATATGCCACCCATCTGATTGGGTGACCCCCCTCTGGGCATCTCCTAACAAAATATTAAAAACACAATAAAACCTCAACCATTAAAAACTTCCCTGTACAGGGCTGCCTTCATATATCATCTAAAAAGCATGTGGTTATTTATCTGTTTGACACATACTGGAGCCAATGTAGATCCTTCAGGACCGGTGTTATATGGTCTCAGCGGCCGCTCCCGGTCACCATTCTGGCTGCTGCATTCTGGATTAGTTGTCATTTCCGAGTCACCTTCAAAGGCGGCCCCCCACAGAAGCGCATTGCAGTAGTCCAAGCCGGAGATAAGCAGAGCATGCATCACCCTAGCGGGACAATGCGCAGGCAGGCAGGGTCTCAGCCGTCATACCGGCTGGAGCTGGGAGACAGATCCCCTGGACGCAGAATGATCTTGTGCTTCCATGGCTCGGCAGTGACTTTGCTCCTGCCAGGACACAGTAAACTAGGCCTCCTTGTGAGGACTTTGGAGCAGGTGTTTGCTGTAATTGCACCGAGTCTGTGTGCTGGGTGAGTCATCACCAGCTAACGCCCTTGTGGTTGGTTCAACCGGCTCATCTGGAACGAGGAAAAATTAAGGCTCAAAATCAACTGCTCCCATTTCCTTCGCCTTGGTGTGTGTGTGTGTGTGTGAGAGAGAGAGAGAGAGAACTGTGTTCACCTATCATAGTAACCTAGCTGAAGGGAACCTCAGGTCTACAAGCCTATTGTGGCCCTCCAGACTTCGCTAAATGGCCCTCAGAGCTCTCCCCACCCACACCCCTCACTGGCCCTTCTTTATGTGCTTCTGTCTGGCTGGGATGAGTCCCTGAACTCCGAATAATGCCTCTCCTTTGCCCGGATGGAAGATAAGGGAGGAGCAGGCCCAAGACATTTTGGCGCATGAGGAAGACCCCAAAATGGCACCCACCCACCCACCAGGGAAGAAAGGGTGAGGGAAGATCTACATCAGGGACATGGGGTGTGGGGAGAGAAAGATCAACATTGGGGTCTGCTGCCACGGTGAATCCTGCCACCTGAGGCATTCTCCTCACCTTGTCTCATGGAGAAAGCAGGAACAGCAAACCATGGCTTGGTGTTCCGTCTGAACCAGAAACGGGGGTTTGTTTCACTCAAAACAGGTAATTCTATGATAAAGTTCATGGGTTGGCTTGAGTGAAACAGTCCACGATCCCTGGTTCAGCTTGTAGCGCTTATCTAGAGAAGCAGAAGCTATTAACTATGGTTTGCCGCAGGGGGTGGGCTGAATGTGGCCCTCAAAGTGTCTCTGTCTGGCCCTCAGAACTCTTCCAAGGCGACACCCTTGCTTCACACCCTGGCTGGAATATGGAATACCGAGGGCCTTCTCGGTAGTGGCGTCTGCCCTGTAGAACGCCCTCCCATCAGATGTCAAGAAAATAAACAACCATCTGACTTTTAGAAGACATCTGAAGGCAGCCCAGTTTAGGGAAGTTTTTAATGTTTGATGTTTTATTGTGTTTTTAATATTCTGTTGGGAGCCACCCAGAGTGGCTGGGGAAACTCAACCAGATGGGCAGGGTATATTATAACAACAACAACAACAACAACAACAACAACAACAACAACAACAACAACATCATCATCATCATCATCATCATCATCATCATCATCATTATTTATACCCCACCCATCTGGCTGGGTTTCCCCAGCCACTCTGGGTGGCTTCCAGGCAAATATTAAAATACAATAATAATAAATTTATTCTTATTCTTATGTCCTTGAACTCTGAAAATGCCTTCTGACTGTTTTGATGGTTGATAGAGGGTTGGTGGGTGGGTTTGGGTGTGTAGAATCCACTCTACTATAAGGTAATTTTTTTATTTAATCCATTATTATTGGTAGTAGTGGTAGTATCTACCCATTCTTCACCCTACGGTCCCAGAGCAGGTTACACCCATTAAAACAGTGATTGAGATGTTGCTCTGCCTTCCACTGGCTTGCGGCCCTCAGAAGGTTGCCCAGGAGGGGGAATAGATTTACTCGTTCACGACGACGTGCAAACTAGGGCAGATAGATGTGGACAGAGCCCTGAAATCTGGGACTATCATAGTCCAACACAGCCTTTGCTGACTTGGTGCCCTTTTCAACTACAACTCCAATGAGAGCCAGCCAGCACATGGGAACTGTAGAGAGCCAGTGTGGTGTAGTGGTTAAGAGCGGTAGACTCGTAATCTGGTGAACCGGGTTCGCGTCTCTGCTCCTCCACATGCAGCTGCTTTGTGACCTTGGGCTAGTCACACTTCTCTGAAGTCTCTCAGCCCCACTCACCTCAACAGAGGAAGGGAAAGGAGAATGTTAGCCGCTTTGAGACTCCTTTGGGTAGTGATATAGTGGGATATCAAATCCAAACTCTTCTCTTCTTCTTCTTCTTTCTTCTTCTTCTTCTTCTTCTTCTTCTTCTTGTCCAAAACACTAGGAGGGCTCCGGGTTGGTGAAGGCTGCCCCGGCGTATCTGACTCATGCTGAGGCTGGGCTGGGATTTGCCGGTGACTTGTCAGCGTGGGAAAAGGGATCCAGGCTGGATTTTCCCTTCGCCCACACAAGGAAGGTTGCCTGGCTGTTGATGATAATCCGGCAGCTGGGGCAGCGGGGCAGCGATGCAGCAGTGAGCAAGAGGGGATTTTGCATGTGTCAAAGAAAAGAAAACACAGCCCTAGGTGACAGCGGGGAGAGTATGCGTAAGGAAGGGGGGAGAGAGCGTTGCAAAGGCAAATTTCCACACTAGAGATGATTAGGAGAGAGATCGAAGAGAAAGACTGAAGACATCGTCGTGCTCTTCAGCAAATCTGAGCTGCATCCCGGCTGAAATGCTTGCATCTCACAAGAGATAAAACAGGAAAGGGCAAGTAAAATGACGCAGGGGCTGGAGCCAGTCTCCATCTGACGGTAGAAGAAAGGTGCCTAAAACTTGGGGTTTTAGACAGGGAGGGAGACACTGTCATTGTCTTTTTCGCAGGTAGAATCGTAGTTGGAAGGTACTCCAAGGTCATCCAGCCCAACCCACTGAGATGCAGGGATCACTGCTAAAGAATCCCTGACACTTGCCCCCCCTCCAAAAAAAAACCCTGTTTAAAAGCCTCCAGTGAAGGAGAGCCCACCCGCTTCTGAGGTGCTTTGTTCCACTGTTGAACCCCCCTGAGCACCAGAAACTGCTTCCTGGTGTTTAGTGAGAATCTCCTTTCTTGTCATTTTGAATCCGTTGAACCCAAACGGATGATGATGATGATTAATCAATTGCTGCTACATTTCTATCCAGCCCAGAAACTCGGGAAGTGCTGTATGCGGTTCCTCACGGGCCAATTTCGTCAGGTGGGTGGGGCCACCCAACCTGTCAATCACCTCACATCGCAATGGCATCCAGCGAGCACAGTCAGCTGATTCTCGGGGGCCTATACAGCTCCATGTACTGGGGATGCGCGCAGGAATGTGCAGGGAGCGGCGATCAGCTTATTGGGGGTGGCTGCAAACCCTCTTTCCCTCAGCCATATATTTACCTGCCCCACATCTGATGCCACCTGCAGTGTCAGGCATAGGAACCAACTCCTAGGGGTTGAGCTCCCGCCAATAAAATATTTGAGGGCGCTGGGACCCTCCCAAAGCTGATGGACATTACCTGGGACCCCTGATGTCAAGTGCTGGGCAGGATGGGATAGGTTTGATCAAAGCGGCCTTCAAGCCTCCTTCCCCTCCATGGAAGGAGGAGGAGGAGGAGAAGGAGCCACAGCCATTGAGGCTCAGCTACGTGGCTGGCCTCCTTTGGGGGGGGGGGAAGGACTCAGGCCTTAGGAAATGGTACCCCTGCTTGCAAGCCATGTTAGAAAACATTCCGGGCCTGGACTGCCCGTCAGCCCTGACTTTTTATTCAGTCTTTACTACAGACGATGTTGCTGTATGCTGCTCTGATATTATGTGAGAGGATGGTACATTATTATTAATTATTATTATTATTATTAAGATTTATATACCACTGTTCATCAGAGAAATTCAGGGCAGTTCACAAGATAAAGAATGCAAGATATAAATACTTTTATAAATCAAAACATATTCATTACATTAATTGATTACATTTTTAGCCCACTTTTCCTTCAAGGAGCTCAGAGCAGCATATGTCCTCCCCCCCCCCCCATTTTATGCACACAAGAACCCTGTGAGGTAGGTTAGGCTGAGCCTCGTGACTTTGAACCCTGGTCTTCCAGGCCCCAGTCCAACTCTCTAACCATTACACCACTGCTGTCTCATGCGCATGGCGTGTGGAGAGGTCAGGGAGAGGGGATTTCCTTCCTCTCTTCTATAATACTAGGCCTCAAGTTCACAAACGGACTGGCAGTAAGTTCAAGACAGACCAGAGGAACAACTTCTTGACACAACACATAATTAACTTATTTGTCACCACAGGATGAGGTGATGAGAATACACAACAATGAGAGCTACAACCCACCTCAAATGTGGATTTAGACACATTCATGGAGGGCAGAGGGAAGTCAATGGCCACTAGCCATTGTGGTTATGTGGAGCAGCCACATCTAGAGGCAGTCTACCTTCAAATGCCAGTCACTGGGGGAGCAACAGCAGGTGGGGGCTGTTGTTTCATGACATCCTGGTGGGCTTCCCAGAGGTATCTAGATGGCCAGAGGATACTTACATGGACCACTGACCTGAACTAGAGGGGGAATTTATAAGAAAGGGAGCTGACAGCGCAGAAAGTTTATTTCCTGGCCTGGGATCCTCAACATGGATGTTGTGGGCACCACAGCACCCTCAGATGCCCCACTGCCCTTCACATTAGTTAACAGTTGTTGTTTTTAAAGGCTTCTATTGGGGGGGCTTTCTGCTTTTTTTGGCAGCCCTACTTAAAGACACTGAGAATTGAATCAGGGGTCTTCTGCATGAAAAGCAGATACTCTCTCACTGACCTATGGTCCTGAGTGATGGGGCCCTGGACGTCTGCCCCAAAGTCCTATCTTCTTGGCATCATTGCCCAAGACCTTTTTCTGCTCAGGGGCCCCACTAGAGACCCACCTCGTCCAAGAAAATCAAATGACGCAGAGAATACACACTCCTAACAATGGACAAAACACCTCCACCTGGCAGGAGAGAGCCAGCAGTAAATCACACTGAGCAAGTCAGAGTTAACTCTTTATTAGCAAAAACAGGATCTGCACAGGAGTGTCAGGCCTAATGAGCACAGCAACTCATCTCTGGCAGGTCTTGCCCCCCATGAAGCAGTTGCAGAGACTGAAGGTTCCTGCCTCCCCACAGCTGCCTAAGTCCCCTCCTCTCCAGGGTTTTTTCCCTAAGCAATCAGAGACTGTTCCTGTGTGTGGCCAATCTCTACTCTGTCCTTTTCATGCCTCTTTTGGTTCTGGAAGACCAGGGGGGAAGCGAGCTTGTCGCAACAGGAGGAGGAGACTCCCTGGCTTCTTCACCAGCCAGATTCATCTCTGTCTCTTCACCTCCCTCCTCCCCTGCTTCAGCTTCCGCCTCTGATTCTGAACTGCTCTCTGCCACAGACTCCCCCTGCTCACTAAACCCTGTTACCCTGTCAGCTTCCGAAACCTCCTCTTCCCAGTCTTCTCCCTCTGACCACTCATCAACCCTTGGACTCTGAACCTTCTTCCTTTGGGGGTTCCCAAGCTGGTCCCTCCCACCATTCCTCTGTGCCCAACCAGTCTGTGACAACACCCTTAAAAAACTACAGGTCTTAGGATTCTTGGGGGGGGGGGGGGAGCCAGCTTGCCTTAAATGTATAGTGTGGGTAAAGTAAAGGTAAAGGGACCCCTGACCATTAGGTCCAGTCATGTCCGACTCTGGGGTTGCGGCGCTCATCTCGCATTATTGGCCGAGGGAGCCAGCGTACAACTTCCGGGTCATGTGGCCAGCATGACTAAGCCGCTTCTGGTGAACCAGAGCAGCGCATGGAAATGACTCCCCAAATAAAGTTAGTGCATTTTACCCCTGAAAGGCAGTGGTGGGGTGGGGAGGGCGTGGGGAGGGCAGGATAAGACCATTACATCCATGAGCTCAAATGGCTTAACAAGGTATCAGCTAGACACCCTCTGGAGTGAGTACACAGGCACCAGAACAAAGGGCAGCTTGACAACTGAATGACACACGCCTTAGATGACACACACAATCCCAATGACCGACACACATACTCATCCCTGATTGCGGGCGGCTGCAGAGGAGCCTGTTCCTTGACTCAGCCCTCAAGTGACGTCTGTTGCATCACCAGGCAAGAGGCACCCAAATGAAGTGTTCAGGAAGTATTCAGGAAAGGAGCAAAAATCACTGTGGTTCATCCAACCCTTTCCCTCCACATCACGGTTTTCAACTCTGAAAAGCGTATATTTCAATTTCTTTGGGGAAGAAAACCAGTTTGGTCTCACCATTTTGCACGTGAGAGCATTTCTTCACATGGCGGCATAGCTAAACTATGGAATTTGCTCCCACAAATGTAACCGGAGCTATCCAGCTTGGAGGGCTTTAAAAGAGAATCAAACAAATTCAGGGTAGTTGTATTGGACATCTTGGGACATGGGTAGGCAAACTAAGACCCGGGGGCCAGATCCGGCCCAATCGCCTTCTAAATCCGGCCCACGGAGGGTATGGGAATCAGCGTGTTTTTACATGAGTAGAATGTGTGCTTTTATTTAAACTGCATCTCTGGGTTATTTGTGGGGCATAGGAATTTGTTCATCCCCCCCCCAAACAAAATATAGTCCGGCCCCCCACAAGGTCTGAGGGACAGTGGACCAAAAAAGTTTGCTGACCCCTGCCTGGGAGGTCAGGGTTCAGATCCCACCCCCACCCCAGCTCTGAAGCTCACTGGGGGACCTTGCACCAGTTACCATCTCTCAGCCTTACTACCTCACAGGGTTGTTGTGAGGATAAAGTGGCGAGCAGCGGAAGCATGTCACCAGCTGGAGCTCCTTGGAGGAAACGTGGGCAATTAATGTAATAATAAAAGAATTTGAATATGTGTTATAGGTCTGTCTGGATGGTACCATTTCAGACTGCAGGGGAGCAGGATGAGCCATGCAACACTCCCTGTGAAAATACTTATTGCCCCTAGAAAACAGCATTCCAAAGAGGCTAGGTTGTACCCTTCTCCCTGACTTGCTAGCATTCTACATACAAGGACATTTTCCCGCATGGACACATGCATTCAGACATGCAAAACTCCCCCTGAAGGGGCACAGTTCAGGTGCTAGACACTGCACAATATATATTACTTCACTTACTTCAGAATGTGTTGTGCCCATCATGCAGCAACCCTGCTGAAAAAGCAGGTATAATGCATATTGCTTGGCTATTTTTTTCATGGGAGGCTGCTGAAATAGGGGTGGGGAGAGAGATGCTTCTTTCACAAGTGATCGTTCCTCAGGATCTAGGAATGTAAGGAGAGCTCTGCAGGATGGACCAATGAAGGTCCACCTAGGCCAGGATCCCATTTCCCACAGTGGCCAATCAGATGCCTTCTGGAAGCCCACCAGGAGGGTACAAAAAGCCCTCCCTCCATGGGAAAGTTGTTAATAAAGATACACTAGCTCTGCATCTGGAGGTTCAACCAGAGCTGCTGAGGGGTGGCATGACTCTCTCTCTCTCTCCAATGTTTCTGCCTCATTCCCCAAAGAGGAGCATTTCCTCAAGCTGTTGGGTGGTTACAACGGAGTCGCTGCAACCACAAGCTCTTATTTATTGAATTGCAATTGAACTCCGAACAGGCCTTATAAGACCTGCTTGGCTTCCTCTCTCCCTGACTTCTCTCTCCTTGGGTGAACTGTCCCACAAGGTTGGTTTTCCTGGTATGGAAATAGAAGGAAAAGCTAGTCAGCTGCTTAAAAATCTGGTGGGGGAAGGTGCTCCGTTGTTTTTGTGGCAGAAAACAATGTAATGATCTATTTCTCTCTCTCCATATTGAGAACAATGATGGCCAAGTGAGGAAAATTAGTTGCTTACATCCCCCCCCCCTTGCAAAGCAGGCACATTTAATTCTGATTGCTATTAAATGATACGGTAATAATACATTCAGACATATGACATTTGCACTGTTTATATTGTTTAAGTTTAAAACAAGATGGGCAAAGTAGTCTTATTGCCAGCTGGCAAGGGATTTCTGTGTTTTTTAGTCATTCTTATTACCATTATTTCATTTCCCTCCTTTTTTCTGTGACCACTGCAAATAAATGAATACTGATGGTGATAATCAATTATAATTCATAATAATGTCAGGTGACGTTTAAAATGCATAGCAAGGCCCACAGCCAAGCTTCCCTCCCCCCACCAACCAGCCTGTCCCTCCCCCTCCCCTTTTCCAACCCCTCCCCACCCCCACCCCCTTTCTACGGGGCCGGAGTTGCCGATGCTGATCAAGCCCGTTTCACAATGAATGTAAGCGCTTCCCTGAGTCACGTGCTGCCTTCCTGCGTCACCTTCGCCCGGAGAGCCGGGCCGGCGTCTCATTGGCTGCCGATGATGTCACCCTACAACCCTTCCTCCTCTCTTTCTCTCCCCCCCTCCCATCCCGCTTCCCTCTCCTGCTCCCATCAAAAGCGTCCCCAGCACCAGAGCCAAGAAAGGGGGGGGGAACATAACAACAGGAAGAAAAGCAAGACAAAGCGGGCTGAGGGGGAAAGAGGGCTGGATGCGGGGTGACCATCAGCAAGTCAGACCTAGGGATAACCCGGACGGTGCAAAGGTGTCAGAAGTCAAGGACCAACAAATCCAGATTCCTGCTGGCTTTCAGACGTCGCCTTCTCTCCCCTATCCCAGCCTCACCAAAAAGGCATCTCCGCCCTCCCCCTCTTCCCGCGACCTCCAAAAACATCCTCATGGATTTCAGGCTTAGACTGTAATGCAGGTGAGTGGATCTGCTTCTGAAACAGAAGGTTTTATTTTATTATTATTATTATTTTTGCAACAGGGGACTTACTGGGTGTCTTGTGATGGTTAAAACACCTGGAAATCTCGATTTGCGTGAAGTTAATGGAGGGAGCGGGGGGATGGCTGTATTGGGGGGTTGATGTGGCAAACAAACCTCCCTTTCCCGTCCTTGAAGGCACTGTTTGCAGGGGGGGTGCACGCACCTTTGCAACAAAAGAGGGGCAGCGTTTGCGGAAAGGATCGGGCGCCCCAGATTTCGACAACATGAAAGGCGAGAGAGAAAATGTGTTGTTTATTTCTTGATGGGGGGGGAGATCAAAAAGCGGGGAAAGAGATGAGAAAGAGAGGGTGATGAGTTCTTGTTTCCTCGCCCCCCCCCAAGGTGGCAATAAAAAGAGTGGGCGTTTGTTTGTGGTGGCTGTCGCCTCGGTTTGTTGTGACAGATCATCCTTTTGGGGGGGGTGCGTAGGAGGTGGGGAGAGGCTGGCAGGCTGATTCCAAGAGGGTGGAGGTGGCACCGGGAGCTGGAAAGTGGGGGGGGGGGATGCCAAGGAGAGAAGACCAATGTTTTTTTCCTTGCAGGCATCAACACAAGAGGTTAAAAGAGGATCTGGTGTGTGTGTGTGTGTCTGTGTGTGCAGAGTTCTCCCCTTACAGGTACCCTTAACGTCTCCTGACTGCTAGGATGACATTCAGGGATATTTTAAGCCGGTGATGCCATGGTGGTTATGGGGACACCGGCGGGCTTTATATAGAGACGGGTGAAAACTGCGGGTGGAAATGAGCCACACGCCGACACGTGTGCCCGGGCTCACATGCAGAGGCATACACGCAGACACAGTGCTTTCCTTTGTCGAAATACAAGGCGGTTACAGCATCTGCTTTGCCTGCAGAAAATCCCAGGTTCAATTACCGGCAGCATTTCCAGGTCTGAAACCTGTCTGAAACCCTGGAGACCTGCTGCCTGCCGGTACAAAACAACGTTGAGCTGCTAGATGGACTTTCTGTGCTCCTAGTTAATGAGGTCTTTTCCTCAGAACCATGAGGACTAGAATCCTGCTTGGCTTTTAAGGAAGGGCCACAGCTCCGTGGCGGAGTATTTGCTTTGCATGCAGAAAGTCCCCAGTTCATCCCTTGATGGCATTTCCAAGTGTGGCTGGGAGAGACTCCCTGTGCCTGGTGTGCCTGGTGTAGACAATATTGAGCTAGATAGAGCAATGATTTTGTATAAGTCAGTTTCCCGTGTTCCCAAGCATGTAGAAAGATACGCATCAATGGGAAGGCCGATGAGCCCAGAGACACGCGGGATGTGTGCAAAGGTTTATTAAACACCCAATTCATATAGTATAAATTGCACACGCAGAACTGAGGTGCATATCACATAGTGCTTAGGGTCCACTGTGTGCCACCTGGGCAGGTGCTGCTTCTTCATAGAGCATCACACCAACACCAGGTGAACAAACAGTATTACACAGGAGATGCCCTAGAATCGTAGAATTGGAAGGAACCACAAGGTTCATGTAGTCCAACCCCTTGCAATGCAGGAATCTTCTGCCCGGCGTGGGGCTCAAACCCACGGCCCTGAGATTAAGAATATAATGCTGTACCAACTGAGCTATACCAGGCCTCCCCCCCCCCGTTGTTTCAACTAAAATGTATGTCTTCTTTAAAGAAGAAATCTGAGCAGGCAAAGGGTCATGGCTAAGTCCTCAGGCCGCCTTTGCCATGAGACAGCAAGCCCTTCTCTCTCAGACTCAGTCCTCCTGTCTGCAATATGGGGATAATAACACTGAGCTGCTTCACAAGGTTTTTGCAAAGTTTAGAAGGGAATGTATGCAAATACTCAAAAACGATATAGAAATTTGCTCATTGTCATTATCTAATAACAAGCGGAAAACTAGAAAAATACTACCTGCATAATAATTCCATATTAACTCCCTTCTTGGCAACATGAATATGTACTTTGTGTTCAAAATTACCTCCTAGGAGGGGTAGATTTAGGGCACTGGAACCACGGGGCACTTTGTAGGACAAGGGGGAGGGTTAGAGCAGCTGCCTTGCATGCAGAAGGTCTCAATCCCAAATGGCATGTTCTTCGAAACTCCAGAGGAGCCACTGCAGGCCCACATAGATATAGACCAGTGGCAGCCTAAATGGGCCCCATCAACTCCCACCGGCCCCACCAGCATAGCCAGTGGTCTGGGATCATGGGAATTTTAGTCCAGCGACACCTGGAGGGCACCAAGTTGGCTACCACCGGTGTTAAGGCAGTGCCCAGCCCCGCAGCCCTTGCACCTTCCGACTCCCTTGAGTCCAAACTGTTGTAAAGAATCTCAACTTTCTTGAATATGCATAGCCAAAATCTAGGTCACGCGCTGCCAAATCTGCAGTTGCAGCTGCAAAGAAGGTTTTCTCGCAGATTAGGTTTCGCTGTTACTTCTAGTGAGTTGACGCCAAAAGCCACTTCACACATGCCGGAGGAGGACAAGTGTCTGAGGATGCCTCTGCATGTGTGAAGGTGCCACTTTCAGAAGAAACTTGAGCATTGTGCTCTGTTGGACAGAATGCCAGTTTAAGTGTTTTGCTGCCAGTCTCCAAGTCTCGGGAAGATTTGAGTGCTGTGAATGCATGCTGTCAACCAATATTGAAAGGTGTGCGGATAACCCTCCCCTTGGGTGAGTGGGGTTCTGAATGGGTGCACGTGAAGGACATTGCTTCCTTCGGGAAGTAAACCTAGGAATACTAGGAATATCTTAGCTGCGTTGGGCTCTTTGGATACAAGGCTGATGAAACGAAGCCAGAGGCAGAGGGTGTGAAGACAAATATCTATCAATGTGTTCCAGAAATCATGATGCAAGGAAAAAGGAGTTGTGTGCAGTTGCTGAGAGCTACCTGTTACTTTTTTGGGAGGGGGTGCAGGAAGTGGGCTGTGGAAGCAATCTCAGTGCCCTCTGCATATTTGCTGGACTACAACTCCCATGAGTCTTCATCATGGACTGTGGTGCTGCTGACGAGAGTTGCTTTGCACGGCAGAGAGTTCAATCCCTGACTGCTCCACATAAAAAGAAGGCATGGGGAAATATCTTTCTCTGCCTTAGATCCTGGAGAGATGCTGCCAGTCAGAGTGGGCTGCACTGGGCTAAATGGACAAATAGTCTGATATAGGATATAAGGCGGCTTTCCATGTTCTGTGGGAAAGTTTGCCCGTAGCTGTACATACAGAGGCTGTTGAAAACAACAGCAACCGCCGTCACATCGATTGCAGCACAGCCTTGTAAGGTAGACCGGGATTATTGCGCCCTTGCTGCAGATGGGAGGACTGTAAGAACCAGGGGGAAGTTCCCCAATGTGCCAAAATTGGAATCAAAGGCTTTGGGTGATTCATGCGAATTAATCCCGGCCAGCCTCACATCCTTTCCTGTTGTTACCAGATGAGACATTGCAAATGCAGATTGGAACTCTGCGTTCCGCCCATCAGCATGTTTTGGGAGGCGGCAGGGAGCACCCGGAGGCCCAGGGACATGTGGAATCCCCTCGAGGCCTCTCCCCTTCTCCCCCCCCCCCCAACCCCTGCACACACCCCGCCCCCGACACAGCATATCTAGGGCCAAGTGGTGAGCTCATGGTGTGGGGTGAAACCCGAGGAGACAGATGCCCTCATTGGGCACTGCCAGGCTATGAGCTCAGAAGGGTATTTTTAGAGGCAGCACACAACTTCATTTGGTGGAGGAGAGCGCTGAACAGCAGCCCAAAAGGAAGTGAACAGGGACCACCATCCACGGCAGGGTGAGTGCTTGCGGGGGGGGAGGGGACCTCGTCTTTCTTCCTTTCTTCCAAGTGCATTTGGAGAGTGTACACCGACCCAAGCTGGAAAGGGAGATGCGCGCACTGCTGTGTGTGCACAGATGTGTGTGTATACACACACATCTGTGCACACAGCCGTTTTGTGCGTCCACAAAGTGGCGGGCAGGCGCCCGCCTGCGTGTGCAAATCCGATTCAGGCCGGAGGGAAGGACGCGATGTGTCGGAGGGCTTTGGAATTCCCTGGACGCAAAGCAAGCTGAGCTTCAGGGCTGAGCAGAGGGGTGGAAATCCCCGCTGGTGTGTAGTGAGCATGGGTGTTGGTTGTATAGAAAGCAATGCCAGGCCAGGGGGAGGCGGTGTGCACAGCCCAGACCAGAGAGGGTGCATGCTTGAATGGCTATAGATTGGGCAATGGAGAGCCTGTGTGCAGCTAAATTGTCTGGTGTATGTGTGTGCAAAAACTGCTTTGAGCACACGGTGTTTGCAGGAAATGTGGCATGTTAATAAACTGACCATGACTCCGTGTATGTGTGTGTGTAGGTCCCAGTGTTAGAGCATTTGCCTTTCATGTCAAAGGTCCCTAGTTTAATTCCTGGCACTTCCAGGTACAGCTGAAACCCTGGACAGCTGCTGCCAGCCAGTGTAGATGATACTGAGCTGGATGGGCCAATGTTCTGACTCTTTGTGAAGCAGCTTCCTCTGTGTATATGTGGGTGAGAGAGAGACAGAGAGAGAGTGTGTGTGCGCAAGTGTACTGTATATGTGCCATGGAGGCACGTGCAGAACACAGTACTTCGCACGAGGGAGTTTTCGCTCGCGAGGAGCATTCTTTGGGGGATGCGTGCATTACTTATTCTTATAATGTTTAATTACTGTAGCCCCATCAATGTCAAACACACTTTGCATAGTTTCCCAGGGAAGAGAGAGGCAGAGGTCCCTGCCCTCAAGGAGACCACAGTACAAATGCTGTCGGTGGGGGGGGGGGGGAATCAGCATTCAGGCAATTTCTTAATGGGAGCATTACGTTATTGGGGTGGGCGAGCTATTTGTGGAGCAGAATTCCTCGCTACTTTGGTAGGGGGAGGCTGAGAAGGGAGAGCTCGTTCCTAAGGCCCTCCCCGCTGCAAGATCTCATGGGAGATGTTGGGGGTCTAGAATGACAGGCAGTGAGAGAAAAAAGCAGTGAGTTTTAAAAAGGTGAGGCAACAGTTGATGGGAAAGGCTTCTGCTGTCAGAATCCTGCCTGCTGTCAGAGCAACTGGCCAGATCAGGTGTGGAGACTTGTGTATGTCACTAAACTACAACTCCCATCATCCCTTGCCATCAGCCATGCTGGCAGGGGCTGATGGGAGCTGTGGTTCAGCAACATCTGGAAGGCCAAAGGTTCCCCACACTTGAGCTACAATGGATAAACAGTTATAAGGCAGGCTTCACCAACCTGGTGCCCCTTCCAGATGTTTTGAGCTGCGATCCCCATCATCCCCGACTACTGGCTGCGCTGGCTGGGGCTGATGGGCGTTGGATTCCAACAACAACATCTGGAGGGTGCCAGGTCGGTGGAGATTGTCTTAGAGATATCTGCCGGAGATAATCGGTATAAGGAGAAGCAAGAACAAAGTAGTGGAACAGGGCAGGGCTAACCCTTAGCCAGGAATTTTGCAAGGAAGGAGTTGTGTTGCTTCCTATGGACTAGAATCCTGCTTGCCCACTTTTGCTTATTATCTCTGCAACAGCTAGATAGAGACGGGATGTTTAGCTTTTTGTAACAGCAGCTGAACAAAAGAGCCAGGGTGCTGTAAGGGTTAAGAGTGTCTGATCTGCACCCTGACATGATGCTCACTGAGTGGCTGTGGGTCATTCCCTGGCTATGCACCCACTGTGCATTTAAATGACCTGGTTTCCCCCACAAAAAAATTCTGGGAAATGTAGTTTACCCCATGCGGAGCTACTACCGGTATTCCCAGCATCATTAAAAAACTACAGTTCTCAGGATCTTTTGCATGGAAGGCAGGTGCTTTAAATGTAGGCTGTTTACGCAGCCACTGTCTCTGACCCTCACCCGCCTCGCAGGGTTGTTGTGAGAATAAAACTGGGGAGGGGGAGAATCACCTGCATCACCTTGAGCTCCTCTGAAGAAAGGTGGGGTTGAAAGGCAATGAATAAATAACTCAGGGAGAGGGGCTTAGAATATCCAGTTGGTGGACAGCCCCCCCCCCAATCATCCAAGGCAGTGTGGTGATGCAATTCCTTTTTCTGCAACCGAGGGCGGAGCTTTCTCCCCCTCTGCATCCCCAAGTGCCGCACTCGGCTGTCGCGCACAATCGCCCCTCGCTTGCCGGGTACACGGTTGATGGAAATAACAGCGCTGTCGCCCCAAATTAGTGTCGCTGGGCTGTGTGGCTGGCTGTTCTGCAAAAGAACCTCCGGGAGAAGGAGACTTTTGTGCCGGCTGAGTGTGTGGGCGGGGACGCAGGCAAGCCAAGATTATAATTCCTAGTTTTTTAAATTTTATTTTAAAGGGGTGGCAGAAGATAGGAGCAGAACCGCCGGGCTTTGGCTGCAGATGGGTATATATGGGTCACTAGGAAATAGGGGGCTTTGGGATTGCGGGATGCGGAAGAGGGAGAGGCGAGGAGCAGGCAGAGGGAATATGGGGTGCTTGCAGAGGGGGGATTTTGTTTTCTGCATACACGAATCAAACACATGCACACACAATTTAGCTGTGAGTCCTGTGTCGCAGGGGGTTGGACTATATGACCTTTGGGGATCCCTTTCAGGTGGTGGATGAAGGAGGGGATAGAGATTTGGAGAGGGAGGGGCCCATAGATTTGGGGCGGAGCTCGCTGCTTTCCACATAGAAGTGTGCAGGTTCAATGTCCGCACCTACAGCTAAAACAGAGGTGGGGAAATTCATTCAGCCCGAGGGGCCAGGAAGGCTTCCGAGGGCCGCATGCCAGTGGTGGGAGGGGCCAGAGGCAAAAGTGGGCGGGGCAACAAATGCACACATAACTTTTGTACAGTAGGCAAGTTTCTACACTCAGTCACACATCCTCCATCCAGGCAATCAAAAGGAATGATCAGAGTTCAAGGACCAATCCCAGCCAGGCAGAAACACTCCAGGAGGGTGTGGAGCAGGCATAGGCAAACTCGGCCCTCCAGATGTTTTGGGACTACAACTCCCATCATCCCTAGCTAACAGGATTAGTGGTCAGGGATGATGGGAGTTGTAGTCCCAAAACATCTGGAGGTCCGAGTTTGCCTATGCCTGGTGTGGAGGGAGGGCCTTTGAGGGGTGTGGCCTGGGGAGAGGGGGTGTGGCTTCAAGAAGGTGGGGGGGTGCCCTGGCAAAATCATCCATTAGCATATAAGCTATGTGACCTTACAGTGTCAACCGCACAGTGTTTTTCAAACTTGTGTCGCCGGCTGTTGTTGGACTACAACTCCCATCATCCCTGACCATTGGTCCTGCTAGCCAAGGATAAGCTAAGCCTGGCAGGAGAGCTTACTCTATGGTCTTAACCCTTTCATGCATTAATTAAACTTAAGCATGTTGGTTATATGAGGTTGGTTATCCCACAGTTTGGGGGTTGAGGGAGAGTGGCACAGACATCAGGGAAGAGACAGCCTTCCCTAAGCTGGCACCCTCCAGATGCCATTGGACTACAACTCCCAACAGCCTTGCCTGCAAGGCCAGTGGCCGGGAATGATGGGAGTCGTGGTCCGCAACATCTGGAGGGCTAAAGGTTGGGGAAGGCTGCTGTGCAGCAACCACACACAAGCCCAGAGAGAGAGAGAGTTCTTAATTTTTGTTTGTTTCTGTTTTAGTTTGTTCCTCCGCAGTCCCAGGCGCCCTGTTCCCCAGGCGGCATGCAGCGAAGAGTTTCTTAGCAAGCCTGGCAAACATCACAAGGCTGCTGTGCTCCTTGGTGTCTCGATCAAACGCTCTCACACGCACAAGCCACACACACAGAGCCCTTGAGCGGCTTCTGCCCTTCAGAACAGAGGCTGCCTCCCTCCATCCCAGAAGTGTGAAAAACGCTTGCAGAGGAGGGTGTTGCTGGGCACGTGCTCACACCCTCAATGCCCCCAACCCAAAAAAAGCAGAGTGCTTTTCTTATTATTATTATTCTGTGTGTGTGTGTGGATGCGATTTTGGAAGAGGATGGCTAATCTCTCCTTGGCACGGAACCCAACGCCTTTGAATCTTTTTCCAAGTCCCTGCAGGGAAATATGGCAGGGAGCTGTATTTTTCTTGATAACACGGCTTTAATGGGGATTGGGGGCTGGGGGGGGGGAGATGCATCAAGAAAGCTGGAATTGGGGGGGGAGAGAGAAAGAGAAAGGAGGCCGATCCAGGATCTCCTCCTCCTGTTCCAGCAGCACATGAAGTGCTAGAAAGATCTGAGGGTGGGGGAACTAACATGTTTGTCTCCCATCAGAAAGCCCTTTTGCTAAACCTGACCCAATTTATATCTAGAGAGAGAGGATGGTTTTAAAAGGAAGAGGGGGAATAAGGAATTTAGTTAAGCGTTCCTTGGCTCTTAGTGGCATTCTCCTCTCTCTCTCTCCCTCCCCCCCAGTTTTTAACCACAAATGAAATTAGATGCTGCTTGATTGTAAAATCATCATCAACATCAAATTGTCGAATTGTTAGAAGGGGTCCCAGGGTCATCTAGCCCAACCCCCTGCCGTTCATTATTATCATGAATGATAATGTAATTCATGGCATCAAAAGCAGGGTGGACATATCAAGTTAAAGGATTTAAACATAAACAGAGGGAGAAGAAGGTCATTAATTGATCGAAACCCACTTTCCACCAATTAGTGACTACCTCTCAGTTTTCCCATGTGTAAAATTGGAACGAAATAGTGGGCAAGCTTGACTGCTTTGTGAGGGCAGATGCAGCAAGGATTTCGTCAGCACATACAGCGTGGGTGTACCCCACGGTAAAAAGAAAAGATGAAAGGAAGGAGGGAATATTAAGATATACCAGGCTAGAGCTGGCCAAGCAAGTAGCATGTAGAGCTAAGTCATAAGCCAACAATTCCAGACAAGTGCACAACACACATACACACACACACACAGAAATTAGCAATCTAAGAATTATCAGTTTTCGAGGGTTTCTTTTTTCTTAAGACTCTAGTCCTTAAGGCTGCGATAAGCAGTCATAATGAATTTATTTGTTTACTAGTAAATTAAGCCCATTACAAAAATGGGCGCTAGAAATTATATGGGGGGAGCGGCGGCCACCCTCCTATTGCGTTTTAACCCCGCCGCCCTCCTTCCCGCCGGGCACACCCTCCGCGCCCCGCTCTCCGGCCCCCGACGCCGCCCCCCGCCCAGCAGAAACCTCAGGGCGGCCAGGCTGCGCTCCTCTTGGCCGCCTGGTTCAGGAGGCCCCGCGGCCCCGGCGGCGGCTTCGGGCGGGTAGGCCTCGGGTGAAGCCGGGGGCTCGCGTGATCGGCGCGGCTGGGGGAGAGAAGGAGCATGGTGGCGGCCGGAGGAGGTGGAGGAGGCTCCGTGCAAGGCGGCGGCGCTGCCCTAACTGACACCGCGCGTGCGCCGCCGCTGCCTTCCGGACACGCCCCCTGTTGGGGGGGGGGACAGTAGAGCTGTCCAATCCCTGCGTCCCTGTGGGACATGCGCAGTAGCGCACTTCCGTGACACACGGAAAGTTGAAGTTGGACGCAGGGACACTTCAACATTATTATATAGGATTGCATTTATATCCCACCATTCCCCCAAGAAGTTCAAGGCTGTGTACATGGTTCTCCCCTTCTGATCCCCACAACAACATTGCGAGGTAGGCTGAGATCCGGTGACTGGCCCGAGGTCCCCCAGTGGGCTTCATGGCCAAGTGGGCATCTGAATCCTGGTCTCTCAAGTCCTAATCCGACACCCTAACCACTACACCACACTGACTCTCAGTGTGAATAATGTCTGCTGGAACCTTTTAAATTAGAGGGGCACTCATTACGATTGCTGGCAATTCAGGAAACAGAGGCCTATTCCCTTCCCCATGATAAGCCGGCACTAGATAAGAATACGGTGAAAATAAATCAGTAAATCTGACAGAAAAGCATCACTAGAATCTCATTTCCCCCCTCCAAGGCAGAATTTGTCAATTATGATTTAAGTGCCAAATGTATGCATGCAGCAAGCTATTGTGATCTCTCCCTCCTTCTCCCTCTCCCTCTCTCTCTCTCCCCCTGCAGTTCACCTTTCCCAATGCCTCCCTCGCCTCTGGAAGAACGGATCGGCGTGCTGCAGCGACCCAAAACCTTGGCCTTGCGCCTCAACCACAGCTTTGCCAACGGGGGCACCCCAGGCGGTGGCGAGAAGCAGCCCCCGGCGGCCTCCAGAGCGCCTGGCCAGGCCGCCCCGGCTCCCGCGAAGGCGCCCTGCGACGAGGCCGCACGCCGGGGGACGCTGGGCGTCCTGCAGCCCAACCACTCTCACACCATCGACATCAAGCTGACGGTCGGAGGCGTGCAGAGCCTGTCGCCCGAGAGGAACGTCTCCCTGCAGCTGGACCTCAAGCAAGCCGAGACTAAGCCGAAAGGCATCGCTGGGCCCCAGCTGAAGGTCTTCTTGCCCCAGGCGAAGCTCAAGAAGCGCTGCTTCAAGGAGAACTCCAAACCGGCGGTGCTGGACACATCCACCAGCTCCTCCTGCCTCTCCAGCCCCGCCATGCACCCCCTCAAATGCGGTTGCCGCGGCTGCTGGCGCCTGATGCGCTGCGAGGACGCCGGCCCCAAGGGTGGCTTGCTCTCCCTGGGCTGCTTCTCCTGCCGCTCCAGCCTACGCTCCCTGAGCTGCTCCAGCTGCAGCCCGCCCTCCGTCAAGAAGCTGGGGTGCTTGCCCTGCGCCCCCTCCTCGGCCCTGCGCTCCCTGGCCTGCCTGGCTTGCAACCCCTCGGTCAAGTCCGGCAGCTCCTCCTGCAGCTTCTGCAGCAGCGACCCCATCGTGGCCTACGACCCCCGGGCGGGCTCGTCCCCGGCCCCCAGCTGCGGGGACGACGATGACTACAGCGTCCGCACCATTTGGCCCGACGAGCTGGCCAAGAAAATGACGCGGTCCCGGGCGCAACAGCAGCAGCAGCAGCAGCACGTCTCGCCCCTCATCCTGGACTGCCGCAACCTGATGGAATACACCAAGAGCCAGCTTCAAGGCGCCATGCGCTTTGGGGCGGCCGACGCGGCGGGGCGGAGGCGGCTCCAGCAGGGGAAGATGGCCATGCTGGATTTCATCTCCTCGCGGGGAGGCTGCGACACAAGGGACTCCTCGCTGCAGCGCCTCTGGGCCAAGGAGCCCGGCGGCTGCGCCAGTCCGGAGCCTCTCCCCGCCAGCCCCCCCAAGCCCCGCAAAACGCAGCCCTCCCAGAATCTCCACCTGGTGCTGGATCTGCTCAACAAAGATGGCGGGCAGGAAGGGGTCGGCCGGAGAGGTGAGCTGGGGGTTCTAGGTGCCGACCGCTGTGGTGGCGGCAGAAATTGCGTTGGTGTGTCAAAAGTTCTTTCTCCTGGGGCCGCCACCTCCCCAGTTGCGCTGAGCCTTCTGCCGGTCTGAGGGCAATGCGTTCTGGGCAAACACAGTGTCTCCCTCTGCTCAGCCCATTTCCCAGCTTTAAAGAACCCCTGCCTCCAGACAAGGGGTTGATTATTTCTGCAAGGCTTCCCCTAATCCATCAGCCTTGAGTTTCCCTGGGGTCCTTCCGAGGCTTCCTGAACTTATATTTTTCCTTATTACATTTTGTTCCACATTGAACTACCTGCCTCCCGGTTGGCAATAATAATAATAATAATAATAATAATAATAATAATAATAATAATAATAATTTTATTATTTATAGGCCACCCATCTGGCTGGGTTTCCCCAGCTACTCTGGGCGGCTCCCAACAGAATTAATGATAATAATAATATAAAAAAGCCATAAAACATCAGACATTAAATACTTCCCTTCATATGTCTTCTAAAAGTCAGATAGTTGTTTATTTCTTTGACATCTGATGGGAGGGCGTTCCACAGGGCGGGCGCCACTACCAAGAAGGCCCTCTGCCTGGTTCCCTGTAACCTCACTTCTCGCAGTCAGGGAACTGCCAGAAGGTCCTCGGAGATGGACCTCAGTGTCCGGGCAGAATGGTGGGGGTGGAGACACTCCTTCAGGTCTACTGGGCCGAGACCTTTTAGGGCTTTAAAGGTCAGCACCAACACTTTGAATTGTGCTCAGAAACATACTGGGAGCCAATGTAGGATGTAGACTCCCCTTGAAAGCCACAGGGAGAATGGAAGTTTTGAGGAGAACCATAGATGCTCCCTAGAGTTCACTGAGGGAGAGATGGGAGATTAAACCACAAAACATTATGTTGATAGAATGAATAAAGACACCACAGGGTGTTCTTTCCAAGCGTGTTTTTCCTTTGCCAATTGGGTTAGGTTTAAAGCTTAGGTCTGAGATTTGCACCACTCCACCATCTCTTGGGTGACCTCATCCCAGCTGCATGAGCAGATGGCAAGATGCGAAGGGGGGCTTCACCCCCACCCCAGTTCACCCCCACCTCACTTTTAGCACCTGTTCAAAACCCCATTGAACCCGAATGAACCGTACCCAGCTGGTAACATGACATCATTTCTTTGACTTTCTTTCACACTTGCCCCCTCCCTTCTCCCCAGCCCCTGCCAGCCCCCACCACGGAGGGTGGGGTGTCATTTTACACAGCAGATGTTTTAGGTCAGGAAGAAGAACAAGTCCCCTCCCTTTTCGCCCCCACCTTCCTCCCACAGAAAACTGCAAAGGGGAAGTGGGGGGGAAGCCTCTCCAAGTGATTTGGTTAGCACCAATTTGGAGCATGCGAAGTTCCCTTATACGGAATTGGACCGCTGACCTATCTAGCTCCGTGCTGCCTGCTCTGACTGGCAGCAGCTCTGGGGGTTTCAGGGAGAGAGCTTTCCCCATCCCTTTCTAGAGATGTCGCTGGGGGGTTGAACCTGCGTATAAGCAGAGGCTCTCGCACGACCTTCTTCAGGGGTTGTTTCTGTGAGGTGGGCACAGAAGAGATCCAGAAACTCGACAACTTAGAATATTACTCTGCCACCAAACTGACCAGCTTTGGGTGTCACACAGAGCTCTTTCCCCGTGTTGTGCCTTTAGGTAATTTTATACCTTGGACTCTGGCTGGGATGGGGGTGGCTGGAGTAGCTCTTTGGTGCCCCAATTGCCCACCAGTGGTGGCCAGTGGTCAGGGTTGGTGGGAATTGTAGTGCAAAATATCTAGAGCAGGTGCAGCGGGCAAAGGGAGGGGGAACCTTTGATTCTCCAGATGCAGATGAACTACGCATCCCATCACAGCAGCCAGAAACATCATAATCAGACAGTGGAGAGACCTGTCAGGAGTAAGCATGGACCACTGGTACCAAATAGTATGGGAAACAGCCTTATTAGAAAAACTAACCAGTAAGCTGAAACTGACACGGGGACAAATAGAAGAAGACACCTTCACCCCAGTATGGCTCCGCTTCATCACACACACAGCCCAACAAGACAATGACAAAAATCCACCAACAGCATACAAATCAATATGGCTAACCTGATCCAAAACACCCACCCACCCCACTCACACAGGAAAACAAAGACCACCACAGCCGACCACAAATGAACAATCACGCCCTACGCCAACCCCGACCTCTCTCACCACCAAAGCGAACAACAGAGAACCTGCACAAACAACGCTGACACCAAACCCTACATATATTAAGTAAAATAGAAATATCGTCTCCCCACCTCCCCATCCCGCCCACCTCTTCCCCCCTTTTCTTCCTAGTGTCTCAACAAACAAAATTGATTTGTAAAAAATTGATTTTGGAAAAAATACAGGACATTGCACTACCTTTGTAAATCAAGAAAACCTTTAATAAGAAATACTTAAAAAAAAAACCAACTACACATCCCATCAGTGCCAGCAAGGATAGCGTGCGACCAGGGAAGATGCGAGTTGTAGTTCAACCACATCTGGAGGGCTAAAGGACCCCCACACCTGATCCAGAGCACACACACCCCATTCACTTGCTTCAAAATTAGGGAGCACCAGCCCTGCTGTGTTTCCAGCTCCCTGACCCCAACACACCTTTTTCTGAGTGGGGCGCTGTGCCTACACCTCCATCCAAAACTCCCGCCTTGGCAGCATGACTGGTAGGTCATTGGGAGGGCATCTGCTTTGCAGGGGGAAAGTCCCTGGTTTCATCCACAGCATCTCCAGGTAGGGTTAGGAAGACCAGGCTGCCCCAAAATCCTGGAGTGGTGCTGCCTGCCAGTGCAGACAATACTGAGATAGGCAATTGTCTGTCGCTGCAATCTAGTGCAAGACTCCTTGAGGATCATTTGATGCAAACGCTCCAAATAAATAAGGAAACGAGGGCAAAATGTTTTGCCCGCACTCACATCCCCGGTTTCTAACTGCTCAGCCAAACCTACTGATAGATTAAAACTTCGCAGCCCTAATTAAAATGGAATTATTACAATTCATTTCTTTACTCACTTACGCAAAGCTTTTTTATCCTGCCAGAATAAGGCTCCCAGATCAGCTTACAAATGTCAGTGGTAAAATAGTCCCTGCACTCAGGCTCAATTGAGAGAGGGAGGGAGAGAGGTGCACACACAAAAGGAAAACAGACTGGGAGGGAGGAGGAAAAAATAAAACTCAAGCACTTTTTCTGCACAATGCTTCCACTCCAGGGACTCAGCCCCTTTGCTTTGTGTTTTGACCACAGGCAGTCTGATTGGGTCAGATGTTGCGGACGGCCCAGATGACTTGGGCCCCCCACTCACGCCTGACCTGGAGAACGCCGAGCTGAGCCCCATTCTGCCCTTCCTGTTCCTGGGCAACGAACGAGACGCGCAGGACCTCGAACGGATGCTGAGCCTCAACGTGGGGCACGTTCTCAACGTCACCACCCACCTGCCCCTGTACCACGCCGACAGTGGGCGCCTTCGCTACAAGCGCCTCCCCGCCACCGACAACAACCGCCAGGACCTGCGCCAATACTTCGAGGAAGCTTTTGAGTTCATTGGTGAGGTCTAGTCCTGCGGCGAAATAAAGGGGAGGGTGTAGCTCAGTGGCAGAGCGTCCGTCTTGCATGCAGCAGGTCCCAGGTTCAGTCCCTGGCATCTCCATCTGGAATGGTATTTTATTTGAAACCCTGATGATTCAAAGCCAGCCAGGATAGACAATAGCTAGATGGATCAAGGGGTCTGACTCTGTATGTCAGAGCTTCCTATGTTCCTCATTTCTGTTTCCCTCCCAATCTGTCTCCCTTTCTAAGAAAACTTTGCTGCCTGTTCGCCTGGGGCCTATTCTTAACTCGCCGTAGGCGAACAGGCAAGGAGCTGTGTATGAAATGGAATTTACTCTCCAAGTCCAGGAAGCATTTGTGTGCACCCCCTTTTTCAGGTTAGCGTTGACGCTGTTTCTCTCTCTCCCCCCCCCCCCCGGTTACTCCAGAGGAGGCACACCAGAGCGGCAAAGGAGTCCTCATCCATTGCCAGGCCGGTGTCTCCCGCTCGGCCACCATCGTCATCGCCTACCTGATGAAGCACACTCTCATGACCATGGGCGACGCCTACAAGTACGTCAAAGGCCGGAGGCCCATCATCTCGCCCAACCTCAACTTCATGGGGCAACTGCTGGAGTTCGAAGTGGACCTCAATGCCGGCGTCACGCCCCGGATCCTCACCCCCAAGCTGGCCGGAGTGGAGACCGAGGTGTGAACAAGATGGGGGCGCAGGATGAGCTCCATCAATCTCAGGGCTGGGAAGAAGAGGAAGGGAGGGCGGGAGTGCAATAAGGGGACCGATGGACGGCATGTGAGGCCTGAAGCAGTGAGCAGGAATTCGGGGGGGCACTTTATTACACCCCCCCCCACTTGAGGGAACTTTGTTTGGATACCTTTCTAAGTCCACCAACCTGAAAACACTCAGCGTACAAGATGACAGACAACGCCAAAGGCTGCCGGCGCTCCGTTCTGTAGGTACCACTGCTGCTGCCGCCATTGGAATTTCGGGGAACACTTATTTCTACAATGACTGCTAAAAAAAACTTTCTTACCTTCATGGGGTGGGGAATGGGTGGTGTGTGTGTGATCATGGTGGGCTTTAATTTATTGGGGTGGGGAGTGTGTGTGTATAATTTTTTTTGGGGGGGAGTTCTCTTCGTCTTCCCCCGTTTTTTTGATCCAGATGCTGATATTGCCTTGCTTTCCACCACGACGGACTAATTTGGGGCTGGGGGTATCCTAAGCAATTTACACACACGTGTGTGTGTGTGTGTGTGTGTGTGTGTGTGTGTGTGTGTAGTAATGGAAGAGGGGGTGTCCATGGGGAACATTGCGGGTGTGAAACTCCTCTCTCTCTCCCCCCCCCCAATTCCCACCAGATTTTAATGCTCAGGATCACAGAATCTCTTCTGGATAAGAGTGTGGGTGGAAAGAAGGAGGGGGAGGGCAATTCACAGCTAATCTCCCCCCCCCCTTTTGCTTGGGGTGTATGTGTGTTTATGCGGGGGGGGGGGGAGGAGAGAAGAGCCCTCTATTCTGCCCTCGCATCTAGTTATTTATTTGAACTGTAATTGCTGCTTAGACTCTTTTGACCACCAACCTGTTATGTGGCTCTTAACAAGGGTTAATACTGTGGAACTGATGATATTATGGGGTGGGGGTGGGGATTGGACCCTCCTTTTCCTCCTGCCCCTTCCCTCAAACATATTGTTAAGCACTTCTCCTCCCTTTCCCCTCCCCTTCTCAGGGTAATGATGTAACTGGAACTTGTCTTCCATTAATTAAGGGGTTCGGTTTTTTTGACAGTGGGGAAGGGATGCTGAAACTTGGGGGGGGGAGGCGGTTGGAGGAATGGGGAACGATCCCCCTAGGACTCTCTATCTCCCCTAAATTTTATTTTAGGTTTCTTGGGGCTGGTATGGAGTGGATGTCGTCGTCGTCCCCCAGCTAATTTATCTTACGATGCAATATATACACAAATTTTTTGGTTGTTAATGTTAGGTGCTGTAAAGTTTCCCCGCCCCCCCACCTCATGCTCCTCTTCCCACACCGCACAAAGAGGAGACAGGGTGTGACATGCGCCCCCTCGTGTCAGTGGTCTTTCAGGCGTTTCCAGTCTTTTCGCAAACGGAATTCGAACCCATCACCAGCAAGGAGCAAGTAGGGGGAGGCGATAAACGTTATGGAGGTTATGGGCCCCTTATCTCCGCCAGTGATCTCGCCAATCATACAAAATGCAAAAGCCCAACATCCCAGTCCATAAAGCTGTGGCACAATATTTGTTTGTTCAGGGATGGGGTAATTTCCCTTGTAATCATCAGCATCTCATCATTTCTGTAGATGCAGAAATACATCGTGGGAGATGTTGCTCTCATCCCCAGGTTTTCGCCAATGTAGCACTCTCTGGGAGTTGCTAGACTCCAGCTCCCATCATTCCTGACCGTTGGGGCTGATGGGAGTTGGAGTCCAGCAACATCAGGAATCTCATCCCACCCATCCTCAAATACTCCCAGAATCCTAACCGGAAGCCAGGAGATGCAATAAGGTAGCCTGTTCAACCCTCAGCTTGACGATCAGGAATTACTGGTTCAAGGACCTATCACAAGACGCCATAGATGTGCCCCCCGGCCCCCCGATTAAGCAGGGGCCACATCTGACCAGACCAGCGCTCCAAACTGCCATTGAAATGTTTTTTTAAAAAATCAGTGCCCCCGGCCCCACAAAAAAAAGATGCTTTAAAATCCTCCAGCCCCCAAATTTCACTTCAGCTATTGAGGTTGGGGTGGTGGTGGTGGTGGTAGCACCTAAACATGTCCCGTCTGGCTTTGGCGGCTAAGTGATATTTGCCCAGCCGCGGAAGGGAGCAGTGCAGCTCAGTGGTTAGAGCCTTGCATGCAGAAGGTCCCAGGCTCAATCCCTGGCATCTCCAGGCAGGACTGGGAATGTCCCTTACCTGAAACCCTGGAGGGCTGCCGCCGGCCGGTGTAGACAGTACTGAGCTGGATGGACCAGTGGGTCCAGTGCAGCATAAGGCTTGATGTTCCTAAGGAAGAGCAAAGCGCCCCCTGTTCCCTTCCCCCCCCCCTGCGGTGCAGATCCAGAGTGGCTGGTGAATGCCACAGTTCCTCCCCCCTTTTTCCATTTGAAGAGTTTTGTAGTGAAAATAAAATGCCCCACCCCATCCACCCGCTGGACAGGAAGCTGATGTGGTCAAGACTATAAGGTTCCCCCCTCCCTTTCCTGCTGTGTCTTTTTGGATCTCGTCTTTGTTATTTATTGGGCCTAAGTGTGAGGCCCCAGCGTCATAATTTATTAAACGTGGTCTTTCTCTTTTTTTGTAACAAGACCCTGTCTCTCTTGGGGGTGGGAGAGGTGGGGAGATCAAGCCAACTTCTACCCAAAGGTTGAACTGAGCCCTGGTGTCCCTGTCGAAGCAGAAAGAAAACCCTCGGAAGTCAACAGTGGCGGAGTAATGCATACTTCCCTTGTGTCACCCATTCATAATCTAAAAGGGAAGAACGGCCTCATCCCCCCCATCAGTCTTCCCCGTGTGGTCGGCTGTTGCTGAACCAACTCGGCCCAGGCGAGTAGCTGTTTGCAAGCTGCCACTGGACGTCCGCAGTGCACAAAGTGGGTCCAGCAGGAATTCGACGGATTGATCCCCAGCGCTGGGTACATTTTGCAGGATTTATCTCGGGGTTAACTGAGCTGCTCACTGTCATTCCTACTGCACTGGAATGAAGGGCAGGGTGGTAGACACTGCGCTAGTCACATCTACCCACAGCAGGCTGAGGCTCCTGAATCTTAAGTTAGAACATTGTGGTTAGATCTAGCCTCCTCTCCTGCAGTGAAGGGCGCCTCCTCATGGCAGCTAGCAAGAACTGCATCAATATGCAAGCACTGGCAAACGTGATATGCATTGTGCCCAAAGAATCCTAATTTCACATACATGCTGATCGCATTCTGAACCGGCAGCGATTGGCCATGAAAAGGGATGTTGGGGTTGTGGCGGACAGCCCAGCACTTGCAGATGCTATGAAAGCTCCATGTTGGGAATTCCTAGGAAATGAATTGATTAGCCAAGGCTATCTACAGCTGCTAGCCACGATGGCTCTGCCTGGAGACAATGCTCATCATGTAACCTAGAGCCGGCTGATATTACTCAGCTTATCTTAACCTCGCAGGGTTGTTGGGAAGATAAAATGTGGGATGTGGGGGAAAGGGGGGGGAGAAGACTGTCTGTGCCTGGGATAGAGGGGGAGATTTTTCAGCCCGAGGGTCACATGCCCTTGTGAGGGACTGTCTAAGGACTGTGTGCCAGTGGTGGGATTGGGGACAGAAGGAAAATAGGTGGAGCAACACTGACATATATATAGCAAGCTACATCTTGGTCACACAAAAGTCCGGAGGTTTCAACAGCTACCCTTCCACTTCCTTCCAGGCAAGCAGGGGGCACGACCCGGTTAAAGGAAGTTTTGCAGGCAAACGAAAGCCCCCTAAGGGGCAGACCCCATGACAAACATGGCCTAGGGGGAGGAGGAGCCCCGACTCAGTGGGAGAAGCACATTGCAAGGGGATGGACTAGATGGTCCTTTGGATCTCTACAGTTCTAGGGTTCTGTGTTTAGCATGGAAGAGGCCCCTGGATTGGCTCCAGGAAAAGGGCTCAGGTAGCACCAGGTGGGACAAAGAATCTGACCTACTGGAAGGCTCTTGGTTGGCTTCTGTGAGGATGCTAGATAGAGAAGATGGGACACTTTTGGCCAGACCCAGCGCGGCTGCTCTTAGGTTCTTCATGCCAGCCAAACACAGAAAACAAAATTGAGACAGAAAGAGGGAGGGAGAGAGAGCAGGAGGGTATCATAAAAATAATTTATTGTTCCTTTGTATAACAACAACTCGGATTCCCTTTAGTGTAACTCATCCATGGGAAGGTGCTGGGCAATGGCGCTGCCCTCCCTCCTCGCTCAGGTGTGTGCCTATTAAAAGTCATATAACAGGGTGTGAAGCCTCATCCTGCCCTGCCATGGGTCCCATGTATTGTGCCCTGTTAGCTGGAGTGTCAGTGGAGGGGGAAACACATTATTGCAGAGGAAGGAGCCAGAGGCATCCCTTGCCTGTTCCGCTGATGTGGAAACTAACCGATTAGGCGGCGGGAGTCCCCGGTCAGGCAGAGACCCACCTCCTGATATGCTCCACCACCCCTGCTCTCTCTGGGGGGAGACAGAGAGGCAAACTTTTGGGAACACATGGGGGGGTGGGGGTAGTTGCCACATGAAGGGTCTCCCCCAAACCTTTGGAGGCGAGGCAGCGATGGCTATTTCCCTCTCCTGCCACACAGACACACAAACAATTCGCCTTCCTCCCATCATCCCCCGTGGCAGTGATCAGGCGGACTGGTGGGGAACGGAGGGCAGGCACAAAGACAGAAGAGGCCGTGGCTGACCCCGGACATGCTTGAGTAACGAAACGCGACAAGAACAAGGCGCCCTCTGGGTAGGGAGCCCGAGAGGGGAAAGAATGAACCCCACTTAGTAACTGGGTGCCTAAACTTTCTTCCACCCGCCCACCCCCCAGCTGCCGTGGGTGGCCAGTCCAACGCCTTACGTTGCCACATTGGCATATTGGAGGGGTGGGATGGGTGACGGCCGGGCTCCCCTTCACTTCCTGGGGGCCGCAGAGGGGGACTGGCCCTTGCTCTCCCAGACTTCGCGGATGGTGCGGCGGACCTCCCGCGGGAGGTGGAGGGTCTCGGCGTGGCACTGGAGGATGTGCTGCTTGACGGTGGCCAGGCAGACGCGGCGCAGAGGGTACTCGCACACCATGCAGACCAGGTGGTCGGCCGCGGCGTCAAAGTCCACGAGGAAGCGGGCGCGCCAGGTGGGGTTGAAGCTCTTGGCCAGGAGAGGGGCATCCTCGCTGCCCGCTGCCGCCCGCTGCCGGCGGGGCTTGGCGTCGCAATCTTTGGCGTTGCTGCCGCGGGAGTTGGCCAGGGCCCGAGGGGAAGGGTTCCGTGGTGGGCAGAGCTGGCGGGGAGGAGGATCCGTGGAGTGGAGCCGAAGTAGAGACACGGAGCAGTTGCGATCTGGGGAGGAAGAGGCGGAGAATTGAAATGCACAACAATAGGCCGTTCGCTCAGTCCACCTATCCCAGAATTGTAGTTGGAATGGGCAACTCTACAATTCAATGCAGGAATGTTCTACCCAATGTGGGGCTCGAACCCACAACCCTGATATTTAAGAGTCTCCTGCTCTATCAACTGAGCTGCTCTCACAACTAAAAGTGAGCATTTAGACAGCAAAGAAAGAGCTCAGCTGGATCAAGCCAAAGGCTACCCATCTAGCCCAGCCTCCCATTCTCATGGTGGCCAACCAGATGCCCATTATGGGAAGCTGATCATAGAATCAGAGTTGGAGGGGACCCTGGGGATCATCTAGTCCAACCCCCTGCAATGCAGGAATATGCAGCTGTTCCATACGGGTATCGAACCTGCGACCCTGGAATTATCAGCACCACACTCTAACCAACCGAGTTATCCAGGCTGCTAAGCAGGACTTGAGGGCAAAAGTGCTCTCTCCACCCACCCAGACAGCTCAGTCGGCAGAGCACGAGACTCTTAATCTCAGGGTTGTGGGTTCCAGCCTCATGATGGGCAAAAAGATTCCTGCATTGCAGGGGGTCAGACTAGATGACCCTCATGGTCCCTTCCAACTCTGTGAATCCCCAGCAGCTGGTCCCCGGAGACATGTACTGCCTTCATTTACTGCTTCCACCAGTGGAGGTAAAGCAGAGCAGCCGTGGCTTGTAGCCATGAATAGCCTTAAGCATCATGAATTTGTGTAATCCTCTTTTATAGCCATCCAAGTTGGCGGGCAGCACCTACACCGCAGAGATGCCCCTGGGAAGACCCCAAGCATAGCAGAAAGCTCAGGGGGTGGGCAGGGCTGAGAATGGGGGTATATAAAGAGATGTTGGTGTGCAAAGCCTGCCTTGGGAGAGGGAAGGAGTTCCAATCCAGTTTTCAGCTGGGCTTCGGTCTTGGCTGAGCTTGGAGGGAACAAGCCAGTGATGTGACATTGCTCTTGTTTTGGTGACTTTTGATACACAGCCGGCAAGATTGGAGATAACATTCAGCCTCCCAATTAGCAGGAGGAAAACCATAACACAGCAAGGACAGGAAACATTGCTTGTTTGTGCTAAAACAGGGCTGGTGAGTTTCTGGCCTGCGGGCCAATCCTGGCCAGGCCGGGGGTCCAGTTTGGCCAGGGTTCAATTCTACCTTGACTGTGGAAACAGGCACTTGCAGCCAGAGCGGGATTTAGCATCCCTGGCAGTCAGCGGGTGGGTGGTGGGTGGGCCTAAATCCGACCCAGTTTGGCCCCTTCCGCCTGTTCCTTATTGGGAACAAGCGGCAAGACTTACCCACTGCTCTCTTCCTTGGGCCTGGCTTTGCTTCAGAGTCCTGGGGTGGTTCTGCAACAACAACATCGACAATACATTGTGGCCATCTGTGGGAATCCGTGCCATCAAAATGCCCTGACCCCTCCCCAAGCAAATCCCAGAATAACAGAATTACGGAGTGGGAAGGAGCAGTCATCAGCAGCATCCCAGACAGAGGGCCGTCCCACCTCTCCTTAAGTCAATGGCAAGACCACCAACAGCTCCCAAGGAAGCCTGGTTCCCTGCCATTTCCACCCCTTGGCTCTAGTCCTGCAGGTGGGGATGGGGACTCGGAAGTTGTTGGACTCAATCACCCTTAGCAGGGGCTGATGGGAGTTGGAGTCTTTCAGACCTGCTTTAACAGATTAGAACACGGTGGCCAGTGGTCTGTTTTAAGGGTGGGGTGGGCAGCCTGCAGCCCTCCAGACATTGCTGGGTGCCCAACTTGCAACAGTCAAGGAGGGGGCTTTTTCCCCCAGCCAGCGTGCAGGAGAGCTGTTGGCTGACTTCCTGACCCAGCCCTGCTCCTTCCGCCACCGCCAGTTGCCAGGGTGGAAAAAGAGAAGCCGGCGGGATGGGAGGCAGAGGGTGGGGAGAGGTCAGTGCAAGTCCGAGCCACCAGGACACCGACCCTGACCGCGGCTCCGCCTCCACCTCCTCCTCCTCCTCAGGGAGGCCATGTGACGGTCTGGCTGTGTGCATGTTGCATTTGACAGGGAACGTGCCTCTGGCTTGGGCTCAGGCGGCAGTGGCAGCAATGCGCACTGTTTTACCTGCTCCCCCCTTCCTTCTCCTTTCCCTCTTGGAGGGAGATTTACAAGTATGAGCACCAAAGCACTACTCACCCGGCTGAGTCCGGCAGTACAGTTTCAAGGCAAAGCCAGCTGGGAAAGTGCCGTCCGTGAAGATACGGATTTCGGCTGGTGCCGAGCCTGGGACCCCACATTCGGAGAGCCATTCCTTCCCTGGGAAGAAAAGACGCGGCAAGGAATTAAGCCAAGGATTGGGCAACTTTTTCCAGCCTCAGGGCCGCATTCCCTTCTGGGCAGCCTTCTGGGGGCCGTGTGGAAGTGGCACCGGTTGTGGAAGGGGCCAGAGGCGAAAGAGGGCAGAGCATATTGGACCTTTGTCAAGTAGGATGGCTTATACAAACGCTCACACTCCCCACACCCCTGCCCCACTTTCTCTCCTCCATCCAGGCAGGCTAGAGGCATAATCAGAATTCAAGGACATATTCCAGCCAGACAAAAACACTCAAGGAGGGTGCAGAAGCAAGGCCATGGAGGCAGGTGGCCTGGGAAGAGACCCGAGTCTGCCACCACTGAAAGTGACTGCTATAAACTCAAAGTTAGACCCATTTAAAGTGACGGGCATGGCTCCACTAGGTTCATTATTTTAAATGGGTCTACTCTGAGGAGGAAACTTAAGTTGGATGTAACCCACACAACCCTATTCTGTCCCCTCCCAAAACAACTTCTAAAAACCCCTCTCCATCGTGAAGTGTGTGCGTTCATACATTTCCATGTTTTCATCCGGAACCATGAGGACTAGCGACTTGGACAGGGAGGCACATGAGGCAGAAAAACATGGCCGACAGCACACACAAAAAAGTACTCTGTACCAAGCAGAGCCAAATTCTGCAATCTGTGTAAGTCACACACGTCAAACTATGCACACCCCCCCACACATTTTCACCCCATCTATTTTGCAAATTATTCTGACTGTGTTGGGGAAGGGGGCACACAGTGACTTTTGCAAGGACGAAGGACGGTTTCGTTCAACCCACCAAATTCAGGCTTTCAGTATTACCAAAACCTTGACGGCATGCTTTCAAGCCCCTCTTTAAAAGTTAGAAACTTGACTTTAGAAGGAGCCAAGGAGGAAGGCAGATAAGATCCTGAGAATGTTTGGCGCCTCTACGGAGCGCTAGCTACACACAAGGAGGCAGCTAGGCACTCAAAGGGAAGGAACGGCGGCGGCGACTGAACAGAAGACGCTTCCATTGCGCTGGGGAGGGAAAAACCTGCCCCCACTCTAAAAAGCAGCCTTACAGCTCTGCTGCTAACCTGTGGTCTTGCTGGGCTGCTTGCTCGTGTCTTTGATGGCGCTCAAACTGTGCCGCCTCTGCTGGCCTTGTGATCGCCGTTCAGGGTCTAAGAGTACATAAAGGAAAAACAGTTCCACGGGTTAGGTCCGTGGTCTTTGACTGGTGGCCAAAGTTAAGTCATATCCCACTCCAACGCTAAAGTGGAAGGCAGTGCCTGTGGCCACCAGGCTTCGCTCATCCCGCACACTTTGCAAGAGAAGGGATTTCCGCATTGAGGCTCTTATCCCAACAATACGAGCCTAAAGCCGCAAAGACTCCTCCTTCTACCCAACAGCCAGAGGTACAGAGACAGAGAAGCCCTCTTTGGCACCTGGGCACCTTGGAAAGAGAAGGCTAAAGCCAGACATGTGGAATGGGGTGTTGTCCTGCTGGTTGAGGGATTAAGGGCCATAGCTCGGTGCTTTGAACGCAGAAGGTCCCAGGTTCAATCCCCGGCATCTCCAAGTAGGGCTGAAAAAACTCCCCCGCCCTCCCAAAATTGAAACCCTGGAGAGCTGCTACTAGTCAGTGTAAACAGCACTAGGCTAGATCCCTTGGCGTAAGGCAGCTTCCTATTTTCCAGTTTAAATTCAGAACCATGAGGACTAGAATCTCATTTTGTTTTCTAAGGGAGGGGCCACAGTTCACATGTTTCCTGCAGAAGGTTCAGCTCCCTGGAGGCATCTCCAGGTAGGGCTGCAGAGCACCCCCGCCTGAAATCCCAGGGAGCCCCTGCCAGTCCGTGTCGGCAGTGTTAGGCCAGACGGCAGCTCCCTATTTTTCTTACGAGTGGGTCCTGGGTCTGAGAACGATGAGGATGACCCGTCTAAGCGACGACCACCACCACCACCTCCGGCCCCAGCACTCACCGCAGCGCGCTCTCAGGTGCCCACGCTTCCGACTCGCCGGCTGCTGCTCCTCCGAATCGAGGAGCACCTCTATCTCAGCCTGCTGCTTGCTCTTGCCGGAGTCGCCTGGCAGGGGATAGTTTCAGAAAGGGGAATCAAAAGCGGCACACAGCACTGTGTGTTTGTTCCACGGCAAAGAGCGGAAACGGGCAGCAGCGGGCAGAGGACTTGGCCTCCCAAGGATCTCATCTTCCGTTTAGGGGGAGGGAGAAAGGAAAGAGACAAGTTTCTAGCCCTTATGGATGTGAATTGGTACTCCAATCTTGGTATCCAGGGTGGAGCTGAGAAAGAGAGAGGCTAAGTCAATAGGCAATCGTCCAGGGCAGCCTTTGCATACCCAGAGCCCTCTGGGTGTTCTCAACTACAACTCCCATCAGCCAACATGGCCAGGATGGCTGGGGCTGATGAGAGTTGTAGTTCCAAACACCCAGAGGGTGCCAGGTTGGCCTTAGTGCTTTCTCCAGCTGTTTGCTTCTTCCAGTGACTAACAGGCACAAACATAGGCAGAGTGATTGCATTTTTATTCATGCATAAATACACAACTTCCTGGTTGCGTTGTCCAACCTAAACGCCAATATCTTCCAACGCCTGTAGTCATTACATGCCTCTAAAACCCACAATTCAAGTGCTATTTCACTGTCAATCCTCAACACCATCAGGCATCCTCTTGATCCCTACACCCAACTTTTGCCCTGGGACTGCAGAGATGGAGGGCAGCATGCCTGGACCTCTGCCACCATCCAGGGGTCTAAGGAAGTCAGCGCCCCCTGCCTTCTAGGAAGAACATCACAGCAAGGAGGAGACCAGTCTGGCCTCCTCCACTGGTCCAGAGGAGCAGCTGCAGGGAGCTGGCTTCCCCTCTCCGTGCCAGGAAGAACTTTTATGAAACACCATGTAAGCGAGAACAAGTCCACGGGTTTGCTTTTCCCCTCCTCCCTCCCAATCCCTTTTCCTTTTGTGCTGTGTCTTTTTTAAAGTCTGTAAGCCTGTGGGCAGGCTCCGCCTTATCACTGGTTGTCTGCAAACTGCCCTGGCTTTTTCGGCTAAAGAGCAGAGAAAAATACTTCCACTGAAACGTTTGCCAACATCCTGTTAATGTAGTCTAAACAATGACTTGAAATGATCCTTTAGGTTTTGCCCTAGCAACAAGTCTGCCCTTGGCAACAAGTTTTTCCCCTTATCAACAGGTTTTTTATAAGGCAAGGTCTGGATCGGAGAGAGAGAGAGAATGTTGGAGGCTGTTGCTCTGGCCAGATGGCTGAAGAGCAGAGCGAGACAGAATGATTATCTGAACATAGTTTTACTTTACTTTACTAGACTAGTGGTTAAACAAGATGTAGTGTTAATTCAACAATAAATGCATTAAGAAGAACCAAAATGGGAGATGTGAGCGTTCGCCAAGAGAAGAGCTGAATTGTGAAGAAATGGATTCTGGAAGACTTTCTGGGTGACTCTGCTGACCCGAAAAGGAACCCCAAAGGATGGCAAACTGCACTGACACCGCCAGCCCCTTCTCCAGGAGGCACAGGGGAAATGGAAGAGGCAGACACGGAGGGCGACTTTGCTCAAGCCCTCTTCAAAACCCTTTCCAGACCCAACTGGAGATGGCACCATTTAATACAACACTGATCTGCGTCCATGTGCGTTACCTGCAGGGGAAGGTTGTGGCTCTGGCTCAGGAAGCACCACCCCTTCGCTCCAGGCTTCCAGGATGTTGCGCTTCTCTTCCAAGCTGAAGTCCAAGGAGTGGGCGTGATGCTCCAGAATGTGTTTGCGGGCGGCCACAGGCCCCGAGGCGCTCAGGCTGCCGCCGCACACCATGCACACTGGCTGGCCGCCCCCCGAGCTCTCGGCAATCAGGTACTCCTGACTCCAGGAGCTGCTTGCCTCTTCTGGGCCAACCTCGGCCACCGGGATTACAACCAGCCGCTCTCCTGGGGGTGAGAAAGGGGGCACGTTGGGATGGAGGAGGGGTCTGACGCCAGCCTTGGAGACAGTTCCCATATCCCTGATTCCTTGCGCGCGCTCTGCCCCCTTCCTTTCTCTAACCATTAGGACAGAGATGCTCTCCAGACGTTGCCGGACTACAAGTCCCATCATCCCCCATGATCATGCTGGCTGAGACTGATGGGAGTTGGAGTCAGGGCAGGCAGAGGGAGCCCTTGGCTGCCCTATGGATGGCAATGGGAATGAAACTCCCATCAGCCACAGCCAGTGTGGCCTACCATCAGGAACGGTGGTGGTTTTTGCCTAGAGAGCAGCCACCTCCACTCCTCTCTTCTAGGTCAGCCTCATGGGCTCAGGCTTTTTCCAATGGCAACAAACAGCTCTTATTATGGTTTCATGGGCTAACTCAAGGCTGGGGGTCCTTTTCCACCCTAAGAACCCAGGAAAAACCCTGCAGGTTCAGGCCTGCAGCCCCTCCAGCACCTAATTCGCGTAGTGGCCAGCAACAGACAGTGGAAGGAGAACGTGGCCATTGTGGCTGGTAGCCACTGATCGCCTTGTCCTCCGTGAATTTGCCTAATCCTTTTTTAAAGCCATCCAAGTTGGTGGCCACCACCGCATCTTGCCGGAGGGAATCCCACAGTTTAGCTATGTGCTGCGGGAAGAAGTATTTCCTTTTGTTTGTCCTCAAGCATCGGCCTTCATTGGGCATCCCTGAGTTCTAGGATGATCCGAGGGGAGGGACTTTCCCTGCCCTGCGCCCTGGAGGGGCACTCTCCCCACCTCTGTCCACGGGATCTGTGTGGGGTCCATCCGGCCTGACTGGGGGGCAGCTGGGGAGCAGATGCCCTGCGGCCACTTTCTCCTTCTCCTTCTCCTTTTTGCACTTCAAAGAGACCTTGAGGTAGTCCAAGAGGGGAGCTTCTGCCTTCAGTGCCATGAGCGTTTCGAAGGCGGTGGGGCTGGCACACAACAAAAGCCCACCTGTAGAAAAATAAGAAGCACCGTTCAGGCTGCAGAGGGGGTGGATGGAGAAGGGAAAGGAACACTTCCAAGTTGACAACCTCGGTTCCCACACCTCTTTTTCTCCTGGCCAGGAAAAACCACACACACACACACACATTTTAAGAATACAGTGGTACCTTGGTTCTTGAACGGCTTGGCTCCTGAACAAATCGTCCGACTCCCGAACGTCGCAAACCCGGAAGTAAGTGTTCCCGTTTGCGGAGCTTTTCAGAAGCTGAACATCCGACGCAGCTTCTGCTTGAGTGCAGGAAGCTCCTGCAGCCAATCGGAAGCTGTGCCTTGGTTTCCAAACGGTTTCGGGTGTCAAATGGACTTCCGGAACAGATTAAGTTCGAGAACCAAGGTACCACTGTATAGGAAGGCTCTGTCATTATTTAAGACATTTAAATAACACTTAATATTTAAATATTCTCGGTGGCTGCTCCCAGACATTGGGACTCCCTCCCTAGAGAAACTAGATTGGCTCTCTCCTTGTTGTCCTTCCTCCAGCAGGTGAAGACTTTCTTGTTCCAACAGTTGTTTGGGAACTGACTGCTTTTAAGGAAAGGGCTGGTGCTGTGCTGTTTTTATTGTAAATATTGGTATGGTTTCAGTACATCCTATGTATGCATACAGCTTTAATTTTATCAATGTTTAATTGTTTTTCAGTGATTGCTTTTTCTGTTTTTAGCGGCTCTTATTTTTTACCTTGCTTCCTATCAGGGGGGGGAAGGTGGGGTATAAACAAGCAAGCAGAATTAGAATTTTTAAGCAGCGTAAACAAATTGTTAAAAACCATTCGAAAATAAGAACAAATAAAATTCGTCATAGAAACAGAGCTTTACTGACTTCCTGCTGATGAAGCCAAGAAGGGAAAAGGGGAAGAGAAAATAAGCAGACTCAGACCACGACACGAAGCAATTCTGGGATACAGTTTCTGAGCAAGCTGTGGGAAGCATAGCTATTTGGGGACCTGAAGGCCATTGCTATAGTCACTCCTCCCTTCAATTATATTTGTTTATCTCCACTCACAAAAGTCTTCTTTGTCTTCAGACCACGGGAACCAGGATGCGGTCAGGGATCCGAGGGCCATACAGAGGAGACATACAGAGCTAAACTGCACACTCTGCTGTTCATTGTACAGTGGACGCTCAGGTTGCAAACGCGATCCGTGCGGGAGGCGCGTTCGCAACCCGCGCCGCTGCGTCTGCACATGCACGTGACGCAATTCGGTGCTTCTGCGCATGCGCGAAGCACCGAAACCCTGAAGTAATACGTTCTGGTAATTCTGGGTTCAGTGCGGAGTGCAACCAAGAAATACGTGACCAACAACGGTGGTAACATGAGGTATGACTGTACATTTTAAAGTGTTATTTGGATGAATGAAAGGATAAAGTTTGCCAACCTGCTGGTAGTGATAAAGCGGGATATCAAATCCAAACTCTTCTTCTTCTTCTTTGCTGAGTACATGTGCAAAACATTCTAAGAAACCTGATCCCTGAGTTGTTCTACCCCCAATCTTTTGTTTTCTTGTTCAGGGTTTTTTAACAAACAAACAAACAAACAAACAAACAAACAAACAAATGCACCCTGTGTTCAAATTTACCTCCCACCACCTTGAGGACTAGAAACTTTGTTACTTTTAAAGCAAGTACTTTGAGGCTGCCAGACTGTGGGTGAAAGGAACTGCATAATGCACTGGCATGTGACATTAATTCCAAACCCTTCCTACCTGTGGCAGGGCGTCAATCCTGATCGTAACCAGAGGAAGGGCTTGGGATCTAGAATCCACACAGTGCTGCCTGGAGATAGCAAAGTCGCTCGCTCTTCTGGAAACAAAAAGGGGGGACGGGACAGTGAATCCATTAGCCACAAGAGTCTTTGTTCCCTAGAAAAGAGGAGAACTCAAGGGGAAACAGACTTGTGTTTTCTTTAAGAAAAACGTCACATGTAGAAAGTACCATCATCTCCGAAGAAGAGGGAGGCCGTGAACACACACTCCATGCATTTAAAGCACATGGCTTCCCCCAAAGAATCATGGGAATTGTTGCGTGGTGGGAATTGTAGTTCTGGGAGCAGTAAACTACAGTTCCCAGGATCCTGTGTGCTCAAAGTGCATTCAGCATAACATAACCTGGAGGATGTTTGTTTAATAATGTTGTCATCCCCTCCTCTGCTCCTGCACATTCAAGGCCAATCGCTTTTTTTCCTGGTTTGAATATGTACAGTATTGTCAATCTTGCTTTGACTGCTGGGTCTTTGCCCTGACACCAAATCCCCACCTCTTTAAATTATAAAGGTGTACTCCACGCATGTCCGAAAAAGAAACAGTCTCAACATCCCGTAGGAATTCTAACTTCCCTCCCCAAAGCCACAAGGCCCTGTTCACATTTTTGCCATGTCCACAATTACTCCCACCAGGACCTCAAATCTCCTCCATCCTCTAAAGCAAACCCACAACTATTACTTTTATTATGAAATTATTGAAATTGTCTGTTCTTATCTCATTGTTATAAACCCCTTTGAGCATCATTTTGGGTTGCAGTGGGGAAAAGGTGGCCTACAAATAAAGTGATAATAATTATGAAATAATAACACTTTCCTTCAAGTCTTGATTTCTCCAGAATCTCATTTCTCCCACCAAACAATTTGCATTGTTGCATCTCCCTGTTCTGAACCTTCTACCCCAAAGTGTATTATTATTATTATTATTATTATTATTATTATTATTATTTGTACCCCACTCTGGGCAGGTTACAACAAAATATTAAAAATACAATAAAACAACTCTGCACCTCCTTCCCCCTCACCAGGCACCATTTTAATTCTTTCCTGGATCTTAGCTAGCCAGCCAGCCCGACTTCTCCTTCTAGACCTCTCACCCTTCTCTACCTTGTGTCTACTAACAGAAGTTTTCTCCTCTGTTCTCCCTCTACATCCTGCCCCACACCATCCCCACAGCATAATATTCTTTTCAGGGTCTTTGTGTGTCTCATCTGCATCTTAAAAGAGGCAAAATGCCCCCATCTTTTGCAGATGCACACCATACTTTGTTCTTCCTCTCCTCCTTGGATTAACCCATCATACCTTCTTCTGAATTACAATCTTCTCCATTATCTCCCAAAAGGAGGCAAAGGTCCATGTCCCTCCACCACCACCCAGATCTCCCCGCTGTACCATTCTGATTCCTTCCTGAAACTCAGGCCTCCCCAATCCCAGGTATCACCCCCATCCACTCAGCACAAAGGGCTTCATTTTCACATCTCCTCCCTTAAGAGTCCATGGGTTGTCTCCAATGTTCAGAGTAGACCCATGGAAATGAATGGACCTGGATGTTCATTTTAGTGGGTCTGCTCTGAGTAGGACTTAGCTGGATACAACCCTAACACACTAAACCCCCTTCCCACTACTAGCCACGCCATAGGCTCCATCTTCTCCCCCCCAATTAATATTCTTCTGACCTCCCCACATCATAGCTGTCAACTTTCCCCCCTTTTTTGCAGGAAATTCCCTTATTCCGAATAGGATTCCTCGCGAAAAGGGAAAGGTTGACAGCTATGCCCCACATGCTCACCCTTCCTGAGCCAGGCAACCCCATTGAATATGCCTACCAGGCACTTGCCCTTGTGACTTTCCATCCTTACTTTCCCTCTTTCAGCCCCACCTCAAAAAATCCCCCCCCAATCCATCTTGGTTCCCACCTAGCTCTTTGCCAGTCCCTCCCCTTCAACCTAAGCAGCTGGGGGGGGGAGACAATAGTGACCTTGTAATACCATTAAACTGCCAGAAGAAAAATAAGTTCTCCCCCCACCCAAACACCACCCCAGGTGTTTTTCGGGGGGGGGGGAGAGACACCAGTCCTTCTCCCATCCCACCTGGTAGTGACCATCTGTGTGTGCATGCACGCAATGAGCACATCAACCCACCACAGGTGCATTTATGGCGGAGGGGGGGTAGGGAGCACCAGCCTCTCCCCTCTTCCAGATGTGTCAACCCAGCTGTGGAGGGCCCCACCATACCCTTCACCCCAACCCAGCTGTGTTTATGGGGGGGGAGCAGCAACCCCAGTTGTGGAGCCACCCTAAGTGTGTGGGAGGGGAAATACCACCATAACCTGGGGTGGCCCCACAACTGGGGGAGAAATACCACCACAGCTGAGGGGCCACCAACCCTTCCCACCCCTGTTGTGTTTTGGGGGGAACACCACCCCAGGTATGGAGGACGCCAGCTCCATCCTAGTTATGTATATTGGGGAAGAAAAGCCCCCACCAACAACGTCTATGGGGGGCGCGGGTTGAACAGCTCCCCAGCTGTGGGGGGCACCAGCCCCTCCCCCACCCCAGGTGTGGTGGGACAGCAGCCCCCCCTCTCATATTTGGGGGCCGGTAGCACCTCTCCCCCCCCCGGCGTCTTGGCCCCCGCCCCTACCTACCCAGCGGGCCTCTCTCCCCACCTGGCCGCTCAGCTGCTCGAGGCCTCCCGAGCTCTCCCGCTGGAGCCCCCGCCACGCAGCATAGAGCTCTCCGGCTCCCAGCGAGGCAGAGCGTCCTCTCCTCCCCGCTCCCACTCTATGGTTTCATTGTCCGAAGGACCTTTCCCTCCTCCGCTCTGTTGTCAAAGATAGCCATAACTTCCGGCGGGAAAGGGAGCGCCGCCATAGATACCTCGCCCCGGCGGCTGTTTTCTTATCTCTACGTTCCGCATCGGAAGTGGCGTCCGGCAACGAAAGGAACGGTCCGCTTTCAGGCCGGAAGTTCTCACTCGAGAGCGCAACGACGGGCGTATAGGTCTCTCTTTTCTTAGATCTGCGTTGCGTTCGCTACCCGGCGAATCCAATGGCCAGCGCGGCGTTCTCTTCTCTTCCCCGCCCCTCAGCAGGTTATAGACCACTCGGCGAAGGGGACAGACCGGGACCATAGAGGCGGGCGGCTAGCGAGTCCGAGAAAGGTCGCCCCCTGGAGGGGAAGAGGTGGAGTTGCAGGAAATATAAGGGAGTGACAAAGGCGATTTAGAGCCTGCAGCGGGGACGGAGGGTTCCGTGTAGGGGGCGGAAGTAGCTGTGCCCATAGGGAAGCATGTTCTCGGCATGCAGGGAATCCCGGGTTCAACCTCCAGTTTAGAAAGGGATCAAAGAGCCTAAAGAAAGCAAAAAGCCCAACTCCAAATAAGTGCCAACCAGAGATGCCTGTAACAAAAACCCACCAGTCTTCCCCTGATGCCTCCCTGCCAGCATCCCTGAGATAGGCCTGACATTTGAAGGTAGACTGCCTCTGGCTTTGGAGGCTCAGTTTACCTGTCATTAGTAATATAGCTCTTCCTCTAGCTCCCTTCCTCCATGGGTAGGAAGCCATGGGAGCTAGTGGCCGGCCCTCACAACACATTGTAGCGGTGAGTTCCATGTGTTTCTTTGAAGAAGTGCTTTTCTTGACTTTTTATCCACTAGCTCCTGGTCAGTTTTGTGAGAGGATACCCCCCTTTCTAATCATTGCAGGACAGGAAGAAATAGATGGCCTATCCATTTTCTTCTGTATAGTGTTACAAATGTCTATCTTGGTTTTCCTGCACCACCCTGTAAACCCCCCACATGGTTTAGTTTAGCTTTCTTTGCAGGGAAGGTTCTTCAATGACCTGATCATCTGGAAAACAACAAGGAGTCTTGTGGCATCTTTAAGGTGTTTCAAGGCTCTTTGTCCTTTTGGCGACAACAGTTTAGGAATCAGACCACTTTCTCCATCTCCCGTTCTCTTCTCCTACTCATATTACAAACCAAATTATAATGAGGGGAAACAGCAAAACTTTGGAGTGCTACAGAGCTCTGAAACAAACAGAACACCCATATTGTCTCACTAAGCCTTACAAGAACCTTGTAAGGTAGGATGGTATTATAACCCTTACATAGCAGATTGTGCAGGCTGAGGCTGAAATAATTGCCTGCTGCCTGATAAACCTCCCTACCCCACTGTGTGTACCCCTGACCCTTGTGTGTATAATTAACAAAATAATCAGCTGGGCGCCTAGATTCAAAACACGGGGCTTTGCACACTCTCCAGCAGGAGAGCCCCCAGCAAAGTTAAAAACAGCAAAGTAGGGGAATATGGGTTGTTAGACCCTTTGCACATCCCATATAGTCTGCTTTAAAGCTCTTTGCCCCTCTCTCTACCCTTCTTGCAATGAACAGACCACAAACTATTAAGTAAGTTTAGAATGCTTTACTTACTAAATCTAAAGGTCTGATTCATGAGTTGTTCCATGCAGCAGCAAGGAGAACACAAGTAACAAAATACAGACTGAACTAGCACTCATGTAGTTATGTTTGAATGCAATTTCCTCCAGCCCACCCCACAACTCCCCTGTGAGGAAAGGTTACAACATTGAGACTTTTGAGGGGAGACATGATCACAGTGTATAAAATCATGCATTGTGTGGAGAAAGTGACAGAGAGAAGTTTTTCTCTCTCTCTCATGACACTAGGGTGGAATCTACACACATATAAAAACGATGTGAAAATGCTTTTTAAAAAAACATTTTCAAAATATATATTGAATTTGCCACTAGCTCACCATCGCCATCTAGTGTCACATTCTGTATAATGCACTTAAAACACACTTAAAACGTTATATTTGCAGCTGTATAGCCGAGTCCTAGAACTCATGGACATCCAGTTAAGCCAAATGTTGGAAAATTCATGACTGGGAAAAGTAAGGACTTCTCCACCCCAGCACCAAGTTAAATTGTGGAATTTGCTACTGTAAGATGTAGTGATAGTCACCCCTTCCTAGACAAATTTATGGTGGGTAAGTCTATCAATGGCTGCTGGCCACAATGGCTATGTTCTCCCTCCACTGTTGGAAGCAGTATGGCTCTGAATACCAGTTGCAGGGAATGGCAAACTGGGAGAGGCCTGCTGTGCTCATGCCCTGTTTGCAGGCTACTGAAGGATCTGGCTGGCCATTGTGAAAATGCTGGACTAGATAGGCCTTTCGCCTGATCCGGCAGCGCTCCTATGTTTTTGCCCTTTGTGGTGAGCCTGGTCCAAATTTGGCCCCTCCTACAGCTTTGCAACCCGCTGCTTAAAGCTTGGCCCTTAGAACCCAGATGCCAATGTAATTTAAGCCTAAGGGCTTAAATATACTGGAGGAAATGTCATTCTTGAACTGAGCACACCAATGGCACTATATTGGAAAATAATAATAATGATAACAACTTAATGTCACATTTGTCTCCGTTAACAGTGACACAATGGCCAGAAGTGCAACAAATAAAGCTTACCTGTTGCTACCAATCCTGGCCATACCTGTTGAATTCATACCCTAGGCTAGGAGAGGCTGCCTTCCAAATGTTGCTAGACTCCAACTCCCATCAGCCACTGCGGGCCAAGCCAATAGTCAGGGGTGATGGGAATTGGAGTCTACACCTGAAGGGTCACAGCTTAGTCACGCTTGTAGGCACAGGAGTCTTGCCAGGTGAAAACCGACAACCCGGACCCAAACTCGACAGTTCACACAACCCAATGGGCAGCTTGTAAATGTGGTTTTCCTGCAAGTCTTTCAGCAAGGGCAAACCGTGTCTCTCTTCAACCATGCTCAGTTCCTAACTCAATCTACCTAAACAGGGATGAACTGATGTGTTGAGTTAATGTTTTAATCTGTTTTTAGCTTGTTGATTTTAATTAAATTATGATTTTTTAAAAATGTCCGCTTTTAACTTTGTCTTTTATTGATATGTTTTCGCAAGCCACTTTAGAGAGTCTACTTACAATCAAATGACACAAGCTCTGTTAAATAAATAAGCTTCTTGCATCTTCTGCCTCAAGCTTCTTCAGCTCCCTGTCAACCCCATTAAAGTTGCCAACTTATTTACTGTCCCCTGCGCCTGTGCTCAGCCTGCACACGTTAGCCTATAACGCTGCTGATCTCTGCGCAACAAATCAGTGGTCATCTGAGGCTTATGCAGAAAAAACTGTTGCTAACAGCACAAGAGCAGGCTGTGCCTGTTTCCCCACTCCCCTCTCTTCTGGTCAGTTGGCAACCCCAAAACCCCTTTGATTGTGTTGATCAGTCCTCTTATCTATCCCTTACACCTAGGATAGAGAGTCTGTGGCCCTCTGGATTTTGCTGGACTCCAGCTCCCATCAGCCCCAGCCAGCATTACCATTGCTTAGGGATGAGAGGAATTGTAGTTCTACGGAATGTGTAGGCCACAGGTTCCTCATCCCTGCCCTACAACATACTGAAAATATGGGCCCCAAAGAGGGTTGATCTCTCCACATTTGTTGTTCCGAGCGAAGCTCCCATGTCTTCAAACCCTGCCAGGTAGGCAGAAATGCAACAAGGGAAGCTTTTCATAGCATTGCATCTCTGTGTGCTTCACCTGTTGGATTTCTGCATATTTCACACCTGCCACAGAGAGATGTGTCAGAAGGGCGGAGAATGGTAACTCTTCAAAAACGGCATCTAGGAATCTCCATAACGTATTGACCTATTTACCTGCTTGTGCATTCCTCTAGAATGTGCATTAGGGATATTGAGGATACATTTAAAGCACATACTTCCCCACAAACAAATCTGAGAACTGTAGTTTGCCCCTTATAGGGCCAAAAAATTCTCAGCACTTCTAAAAAGCTACAGTTCCCAGGATTTGTTGTTGTTGGGGGGGAACGTGCTTTATTCCAGAGTCTTCGCTTTAAAGCCTATTCACACACACGAGCTGTCGTTTGTTAAGGGTGCTGGGAACTGTAGCTCCGTCGGGGAGGGGTAAACTACAGTTCCCAGGATTCTTTGGTGGGCGGAATAATGTGCTTCAAAAAATACTCAGAGAACCTGCAACAGCTAAAAAACAATCGGATTGAACGGAAGGCTTGCTTGAAGGGCCAGGGGCCACGGGGAAGCCCCCTCCCCTCATTCCCCCAATTTCCCCCTCCCCCCCATTTCCAAAATCTCTCATCCCCTTGCGCCAGCAGCAGGGGGCCGCGTTAGGGACCTGGTTATGTAGGCTTTAAAAAATACACCTTAAATACGGATATATAGATATATATATAGCTTAGGGGACAAAACAATACAACGAGGAAGAACCGGGTTAGGGATGCTTTGAGACACATTTTTTCTGGGAGGGGGTGTCCAGCGAATCACCCCCTCTCCTCCCCTCCCCTCTTTTTCTCTCTTCCCTCCCCCCCAGCTGCAAAAATAGAGCACGTCCCCTTTAAATTTACCCAGGAGCCCTTAAAGGAGCCCCAGGGGCCCCGGGGGGAAAGGCATCCCCACCCTGCTAACCGGAGCCTGCCTGGCTTGTGCTCCTTCTTCTTTTTCGGCCGTGGAAACGGAGCCTTGATGCAAGTCGATTAAAAGGGGGGAGAAAAAAAATTGCCATTTATCCATATATATTTTTATTTTAACAAATCGGGGGGGGGAGAGCGAAGGGGGGAAATATTGCAACGGATCCGAGAGAATCCACAGCTTTAGCGAAGAGCAGCGAAGCCGGGAAGGTTATTTGTGTGCATCGAGGTGGGGGGGTGGAGATGAACCCTTAGGCAGGCAGGGAGGGAGGCAAGCATGGAGCAGCCCCCCAGCCTTTGCATCAAGCTCGAGCCCCAGGATCCAGGTGAGTACAAAAGCAAGGCCCCCTCTTTGGGGGGGGGATATATGCGCGCGCCCCCCACCTCTTTTCCACGCCACCTGCTGGTCGTGTGTGTGTGTGTGTGAGTTGGAAAGTGGCACCCCCCGGGGAAAAAAAAATACCTGGTCGGTGTTGGTAGGGGTGTGTTTGTTGTGGGGGGTGTTGCAAGTTTGGCCAGCTGGGCAGGGAGAAGGAAGTCGGTGGTGGTGGTGGGGGGTGCGGGTGGAGGAAGAGCGATGGCCCCTTTAAGACCCCCCCCCCTCCCCGCCTTCCTCCATCTTCCTGGGCACTTCAGTCCTGGACGGATTCCTGCCTCTCCCATTCAAAAAAATAGCGACGAGGGATTGAGCACAAAAGGAACCGAAGCTGCCAAGAATGAAATGACGTGGAAAGGGGGGAGCCGTCTCTCCCTGAAGGGGTGTGTGTGTGTTTGTGTGTGTCTTTGGACCTCACCCTTGAAGATCAGGAAGACTTCTGGGGTGTTTGGCTCCTCCTTTGGGGAAACCCCTCCCCCCCCACCCAGTTTGGACAAACCCTTCTCAGCCCCCAGGTGTGGTTTTGTGGGCCTGTCTCTTTGAGAGGCCCTGCTGCCCATTTGAAACCACCCCCTTCCAGTGTTGTATGCAGCACCCCTCTCTTTTCCTCTGTACCCCTGTATAATCTGTTGCTTTGCAGGGGGTTGGACTGGATGACCCTGGTGCCCCTATGGTTCCACTACTTCAACCTTGCTTTCACAAAGTGACACAACATCTTCGCTTCCCGGCCAGCAAGTCTTGCAACACCTCCCCCCTCCCGCCCCCGCCGCCTCTGTTGTTTTGCCCCACCTGTCAAAACATTTCCACTGTATCCTCCTTGCAGCCGGAGACCTATCCGTGTTGTTAATCCATTGTGCTAATCCTAACCACCACCACCACCCTTACTCTCAGCAGCTTTTTAATTCTTTTTTTAAAAACGCCAAATAGGAAGAGGTTTCGCTGTAGGCTCCTCTTATTATTATTATTATTATTATTATTATTTACTATTATTATTGAAGGCGAGTGTTTGTGTTTCCCCAGAAGAGTCGCTGTTCCCAGAAGAGGCTGCCGATTCGCAAAGCAGCGGCGAGCTGCGCTCCGGACACGCCCTGCGGCCCTCTGGGAACGGCCTCGTGCGAGGGACCGCCGTCAAGGACCCCTCTGCCCTCCTCATCTCCGGAGGGCGCAAGTACTCGGATCACTGCGAGGAGCGGGCGTCCAGGCCCGGCAAGAGCCGCATCCCCGGGCGCGACCACCGGCGCTACTACCATGAGCACTGGAGGGCAGAGTACCTGATGGACTTCAACGCCGCCCGGCATGGCATGATTTGCATGGTCTGCGGCAGCTCTCTGGCCACCCTCAAGCTCAGCACCATCAAAAGGCACATCCGCCAGAAGCACCCGTACTCCCTGGCCTGGAGCGCCCACGAGAAGGAGGTCATCATGAACAGCTGGGACGCCCACCTGGGCCTCGAGGCGGAGAGCGACGGAGCCAGAGAGCACCCCAATGCGCCCGAGGCTCAGGAGGGGGGCCACGGTAGGGGGGCCTAAGTTAGCGGGTTTGTGGATCATCTTAATCGTAGCCACGGATAGCCTTATCCCCTGTGTGTTTGGTCTAATCCTACCCCCTTTTTTAATACTGTCAGAAATGGTATATTTTTCTTTAATGTTTAAATCTTTATTAATATTTCACACAAACATAAATAACAGAAATAACAAATCAAACAAAACAAGACAGAACACAACAACAAAGACAAAAAAACAAAGATGATAAAAGCATCAAATACAATATACAGCTATTACAATTAAGAAACAACTTAAAATCACTAACTTCCAATCGTACTCACTATACTATTTACCCTTTCCTTATTTTCCACAGATTTATAAGTCATGAATGTCCAATATAATATCCATTCTAATATATTGTCTAATACAATTTTGTTTACAAGTATCAATCCAGTTCTGCAAGTATTTTTTTATTTGTACAACACGTATTCAAAGACATTTTAAATATCTTCCATTCTTCATACACCTTTTGATCTGACACTCCTCTGATTTTCCCGGTCAGCTTGGCTAATTGTATATACTCTATCATAAGAATCTCCCATTCTGTTATCGATGGTAAAGTTTCATTCTTCTAGTTCCTAGCCACCATTATTCTAGCAGCCGTGATTTTGTACGTCATTGTATACCTTTATGGTATATTTTTCTTCCATAGTGGTAATTTTTCTTCAATGACAATATTTATTTTTTGGCCATAAAAATTGTCACTTGAACAGATGACAAAACCTTCCAAAAAAAACCCTGACAACTAAATTTTTATATAGGTTTCATTAAAAAAGAGAGAGAGTTATGTTTCTAGCGTTTGTAGAACTTCAGATATGAGGCACAAATTTTTTATTAAATCTCCAAAAATGTTTCAAAACATTTATCACCATATCCTCCCCCCAAAAACAATCAGCATAGATTTATTCTTGACTTCTTGCCGCCGCCCCTTTCCTGATGTTTGTTTTCCACTTCTTTTTCTTAGCTGTTTTACTGTACATGTGTTTTTTATTATCTAAACTTCACTATCCTTAGTTCTTTCAGTAATCCACTGCTTATATTTCAATTCCTGCCCGCAACTTCATGTATGGATGATACCATGATAGATAATCCTGACAACTAAATTTCTTAACACAGTGAGAGGGTTGGAGACCCAGGATATAAACGTGTCTGCCAAATGCTGTTTGACTCCCATCATTCCTAGCCACCTTACCGAGTTATCGGGGATGATGGGAGTTGAAGTCCAACAGCAAAGGTTTTGCGCTAAGTCAGGCCGTCGCCTCTTTCTAGCTCAGTATTGTTTACATCACGGGTGGGGAGCCTCCAGCCTGTGGGCCAATCCTGGCCTCCCGGGGGTGGGTTGGTTCTGATTTGGTCAGTGAGGTCATTTCCCCCAAGCCACGCCCACTTGATAATCACCTGGGTGGAATCAGCTGATGGATGCGGTTCACTTCTGTGTTTTGTCTACACCTGCCAGTTTCCCATTCTGCTCTGACTGGCAGCAGCTTTATAGGCTTTCAGACAGGGAATCTTTGCCAGCCCTGCCTGAGGAAGCCATTGGAAATTGAACCTTGTGGACGAAACAATGCCTTATGAGGAACGGCTTAGGGAGCTGGGTATGTTTAGCCTGGAGAAGAGAAGGTTAAGGGGTGATATGATAGCCATGTTCAAATATATAAAAGGATGTCATATAGAGGAGGGAGAAAGGTTGTTTTCTGCTGCTCCTGAGAAGAGGACACGGAGCAATGGATTCAAACTACAAGAAAGAAGATTCCACCTAAACATTAGAAAGAACTTCCTGACAGTAAGAGCTGTTCGACAGTGGAATTTGCTGCCAAGGAGTGTGGTGGAGTCTCCTTCTTTGGAGGTCTTTAAGCAGAGGCTTGACAGCCACCTGTCAGGAATGCTTTGATGGTGTTCCTGCTTGGCAGGGGGTTGGACTGGATGGCCCTTGTGGTCTCTTCCAACTCTATGATTCTATGATTCTATGATTCTATGAAAGACAAGATGATCTCTGTTTTCCCTCCCTGGGGACCCATGCAACTTTTTTTTACAGTTGGATCTTCTTTTCATCCTTCCTTTTTATAAAAAGAATATGTTGTGGCCATCCCAAGCAGATAAGGAGGTTTTATTTTTATCTTTTTTGTGAAGATTTTAAATTTAATTTTATAGTGTATATAAAAGAGAACAGATGAAAATTAAATGATAAAACAGGCACATAGAATAAGTGCAGTTGTACCGGTAGGTGGGTTAAAAAAAAACAAAGCCCAAGTAAATATTGTCGTGATCTGATTATCATAGTTCCAGATTTGCCAAGGTGGTGACGGGGGTTGTCTTGAAAATGATGGTTCCCTTGTATATGTCATAAAGGAATGCGATAAAGGAATATGTCTGGAGGTTTTAGGCTTGTCAAAATCTCAAATTATGTGTGATCCCCCCCCCCCATTATAGCTATATTCCAGAGTGGGTGGTACCAAGTGTTCAGCGTAATATTTTGGGCTGTTTTCCCCCTGAGTTTCAATTACTATTCGAGCTGCCACAATCATATATAGGTAAAGGTAAAGGGACCCCTGACCATTAGGTCCAGTCGTGGACGACTCTGGGGTTGCGGCGCTCATCTCGCTTTACTGGCCGAGGGAGCTGGCGTACAGCTTCCAGGTCATGTGGCCAGCATGACAAAGCCGCTTCTGGCGAACCAGAGCAGCGCACGGAAACGCCGTTTACCTTCCTGCCAGAGCGGTTCCTATTTATCTACTTGCACTTTGACGTGCTTTCGAACTGCTAGGTGGGCAGGAGCAGGGACCGAGCAACGGGAGCTCACCCCGTCGCAGGGATTCGAACCGCCGACCTTCTGGTTTAACCCACAGCGTCACCTGGGTCCCTTACAATCATATATATATAAGACAAATTCTTCTGACACTTTATCTACATTGGTATCATCATCAAATATATACAGTAACATTTATTTTCGACAGCAGACAGCAGTTTATTTAGTAATGTTCCTCATCTCTGACAAAATTAGATTCCGAAAAGCAGACAAGAAGGTTAACCGGCTCTCCACCTGCCTTGCTTCTGTACAGGTGGAGAATTTCCGCTGAGTAGCAGCCGCAGGAGGCGCCGTGGCCCAGGACCCCTCTCCTCTCGTGGGGGGCGACGGCCGTCCGGCCTGGCCTTGAAAGCCTCCCCAGGAGGGGAAGAGCAGAACTTGGAGCGCTACCTGAAAGAGTCGCTGCAGAGCTGGTTCCAGTCTGAGTTCCTGATGGACTACGACCCCCAGGGCAACCGCCTCTTCTGCATGATGTGCGGCTCTTCGCTGCCCAGCCTCAACCTGGACGACATCAAGAGGCACGTCATGGACGCCCACCCCAGCTCGCTTGGCTTCAGCCCCGCCGAGAAGGCCAGCATCCTGGAGACTTGGAACGCCCGGGCCGTGGCCCAGCCTGCCGAGGGCACAGGGGAGGCAACAGTGGGTGAGGCAGGAAGCGAGCAGAGGGCGGGAGGGGAGGGCCGGAATTGGAACAATATTTCAGCAGGCCTGACATGATTGTGCAGGTGGCGGGAAAGTAAATAAATACAGTCGCACCTTGGTTGACGAACGCCTTGAGACTTGAACGTTTTGGCTCCCGAACGCCGCAAACCTGGAAGTGAGTGTTTTGGTTTGCAAGCGTTCTTTGGAACCTAAATGTCCAACGCGGCCTCCGATTGGCTGCATTCGGAAGCCGAACGGACATTTTGGAAGCCAAACGGACTTCTGGAACGGATTCCATTCGGCTTCCGAGGTACCACTGTAAATGGAGAAGGCGGAGGGTGAAGAAACTGGTGGAAGAGGCTGTCTGAGACTTCGCGAAGGCCACACGAGATTTCGCGTGACCTTCGCAGAGCCCAGTAAGCAAGGCAGAGGGCTTGGGAAACTCTTTCTGCACCAGTTTTTCCTGCCACGGAAATAGTTTTTAAGCCGTCAGCCTTGCTTCCCAGGCTCTGGGAAGGCCGCTTGAACCCTCAGGAAGGGTGTGGACCCCCCCAGAGCATTCCTGAGGCCTCAAACGACCTGAGAGATCTACATTGGCTCCCAGTATGTTTCCGAGCGCAATTCAAAGTGTTGGTGCTGACCTTTAAAGCCCTAAACGGCCTCGGTCCTGTATACCTGAAGGAGTGTCTCCACCCCCACCGTTCAGCCCGGACACTGAGATCCATCGCCGAGGGCCTTCTGGCGGTTCCCTCACTGCGAGAAGCAAAGCTACAGGGAACCAGGCAGAGGGCCTTCTCGGTAGTGGCGCCCGCCCTGTGGAACGCCCTCCCATCAGAGGTCAAAGCGATAAACAATTACATGACCTTTAGAAAACACTTGAAGGCAGCCCTGTTTAGGGAAGTTTTTAATCTGTGATATTTTAATGTATTTTGATATTTGTTGGAAGCCGCCCAGAATGGCTGGAGAGACCTGGCCAGATGGGCGGGGTACAAATAATAAATTATTATTATTATTATTATTATTATTATTATTATTATTATTATTATTCCCCTTCCCAGAGTCCAGGAAGGTAGGATTGGTTGTACAGAGGGGAGGTTCTAGGTATCTTCCTGACTTTGCATGATTTTGTATCTGCTCTCGGATCCCTGGAGTGTAACCCCCACATATGTTTTGGGCCTGCTGTGTTGCTTCCCTGAATCAGGCACTATACTTAAAATTGAGGAGCTCCTGTCTGTAGCTTCTTCTTGAAGGAATGCCAGGATACACACTAGTGATCAAGGATAAGGGGACCTGGCGTTGTCCGTATGGTGCAGAACTCCAGCTCCCAGCAGCCGCAGCCAGTGGTCAGGGGGAGGGCCAAACAGCAGGTGCAAACAGGAAGCTCATTCCTCCGAATCCTTGTGTAACCAGAAGGTGAGGCATCTAGCAGACTCTTGCGGGAGGGAGAGCGGAACCAAGAGTTGCGCAAGTACGAAACAGATAAGTGAGTGAAGACTGAGCACGCTCAGTGGGCACAGAATCCTGGTGAGTGGCAAAACCCGGAAAATCAAAGATAGGAGTGCGGAATGGAGTGTCCTCAAAACGGGGATGGCTTGCGAGTTGGAATCTTGAAGAGTATAACAAACTGACTTGTACTGCCTTGAACCTTTGGTGCATCTAGCTCACTATTGTCTTCGCTATCTGTACTATACATTTTAAAGCAGTATCATGCCACTTTAAACAGCCATGGCTTCTCCCCCCCCCCAAATCCTGGGAGTTATAGTTTGCTAAAGGTGCTGAGAGTTATTGAGCGAACCTCCTTGTCACAGAGCTACACTTTGCATCTCTTCCCGGGGAATTCTGTGAATTGTAGCGCTGTGAGAGGAATAAGGGTCTCCTAACAAATCTTAGCACCCTTAGCATGTCACACTATTCCTGGATGAATTGGCTCAGAGCAGAGGATGCGAAGTGAGGCACATACAGAGGGCAAGGCAAGAGCCTTGGCAGTACTACGCGCAGGTTCTGCTTTACGAATGAGAAACAGCGAACATTCACCTGTCCAAACATGAGGAATGACTACCCAAACGTCGCTAGGCACCTCAGATTCAGATACTTGAACAGAGAGCATCTTCTATTTCCTTGCTTGCCTTTTGCTGGTTGGCGGAGCAATGAAGCGAATGAGGGGGAGCGATCAGACAAATCAGAGAGCATTTTTTCGGTGGGAGGTCAAAATTCAAAATTAGAATTTTTCAAAAATTGGGGGGGGGGGGAATCAAAATTAGAAATTTCCCCACAGGACTCAATGGAAATCGTTGACCCTTTATGCAAATGCTTGGCTAGCGATTGATTTGCAGGGAACACTGTGTGTTCGGTAAGCAGGACCTTTGTGTAATTAAATCCGTCCTCTTGTCCCCCCCCTTTCCCACTCCTTCCTGGATCCACCCCAGAGGCAGAGTCCGAGCCCTCCCCGCAGGACCTGACGAAGAAGGAGGTGGACCCTCCCACGTCTCCGGACCAGCCTGCTGGCGAGGACGGCTCCGAGGAGGCCGGCGCTTGGGACTCGGAAGAGAGCGGCCTCCCCGCCCCGGCCCGGGGGAGGGACCACCGCCGCTACTTCCAGGAGCACTGGCGGGTGGAGTACTTGATGGACTACAACGGGTCGCGCCACGGCCTGGTGTGCATGGTGTGCGGGAGCTCCTTGGCCACGCTCAAGATGAGCACCATCAAGAGGCACATTCAGCAGAAGCACCCGGACTCCACCCAGCTGAGCCACCACGTCAAGGCCCTCATCGTGGAGGAGTGGAACCAGAAGGTGGCCCGCCTGGTGGACGCGGAAGACTCCTTGCCCGAAACGGACGGTGAGGTGGACAAAGGTAAGGGGCAGGCGGTGTTTGAAACCCCCAGGTGCATTTGGCCTCCTTGCGACTATGTGGGGATTTCAGGCTGGAGAATTGGATGACTAGGGTCATCTAGTGCACCCCCTGCAATGCAGGAATTTTGGGAGGTTCATTCCCCGTGTGCAGTCATGGGTTTATTGTTTATCACATGACTCGGTATGTGTTTTGATTCCACAGAGTGGGAAGTGATGGAAGACAGGATGTTTGTCTTATTGTGTTCCCTGAAGTGGGACTGTTGTCCTTTGTTCTTTCTCTCTTTGCTGATGGTAGAGAGAGAGGGAGCCATGTCAGAGAGCTCCGTGTGTATTATATGTAATAAAGTAGGCTAGCCTACATGCTGAGTTGCTGTGGTCTGTTACTCACGCTGCGCAAACCTCTGCGGATCCAGAGAGTGTGCTGATGTCCTCCCACATCAGTCGCTGTGATGTTCGGGCTGAAGAAGCTTAAGAAGCTCCCGAATGATCGTCCAGGATGAAGGGAACATGCCAGTCGGGCATGTGTCTCTGCCAGGGTCCTACTTGTGAGTAGGCCATTTCATGACATTTCCCCCCCCCCCCATTGTGGGGCTCAAACCCACGACCCTGAGATTAAGAGCTTTATTCTCTGCTGACTGAGCTATCCCAGCTGCTCCCTGACGTGCCAGGGGAAAGCATTCAAAATGTGCTTGTGCGCCTGCAGGCTGAAGCTGTACAGTCCCTCCTCTGGATGCTACTCCCCGATTTCTGCCTTGTTTTCCTGCGTGAATATGCTTCCTCTGAGATAATGATAAAAAATGGGTTAGAATCTCAGGGATAGGCAAACTCAGCCCTCCGGATGTTTTGGGACTACAACTCCCATGATCCCTAGCTAACAGGACCAGTGGTCAGGGATGATGGGAATTGTAGTCCCAAAACATCTGGAGGGCTGGGTTTGCCTATGCCTGGGTTAGATTATAATAAAAAATGGGTGGGGCTCTTTCATGAAGGGCAGTATAGTAGCAGGGCTGTTAACAGGAAAGCTAAAAGACATGGCACATAAGGAAAAGGGATTGAGGAGGGAGGAGGGAAAAGACAGCACTTGGACTCCCAGCTTGATGGTTTCCCAGATGCTTTATGTCACAGTTCAGCATACGGTTTAATAATAGTAATAGTGATAATAATTAAATATAAATATATAAATGCGATAGTCCTAAGTTGCAGAGATATTTGATTACTCCTGGCTGGACTGTGATCTCCCCTCTGTTGTTGTTCTGTTCTTGCAGTGGAATCTCAGCAGCCTTGCAACCCCCCTTTGTCCCCTGAGGAATCTCAAGAGGGCGGGACAATGCCTGCAGGAGAGGAAGAAGAAGAGGAAGAGGCCCCCGCAGCAGGAAGGCTAGCTCCCTCTCAGCAATCCTCGGAGGCTGCGTCTTCGCTGGCCGGTGCCCCGTCCCGGCGGGGTCAGCGCCGGAACTACCAGCCGCGCTGGCGGGTGGAGTATTTGATGGATTACGACGAGCAGCGGCACGGGCTGGTGTGTATGGTGTGCGGGGGCACGTTGGCGACCCTTAAAGTCAGCACCATCAAGCGGCACATCCTCCAGGTCCACCGGTTCTCCCTGGAGTTCACGGCGCTGGAGAAACAGACCATCCTCGATGCCTACGCCGAAAACGGTCCGGCTCAGAATCCCAGGCACCTGGGCACAAAGACCTCCCCCAGCCCGGACTCTGAGCCTGCCGACGTCAAGCCAAGTGTCCAAGGTGCAGGGAAAATGGGGTTTGGTTACAATTTGCCGGTATGTACGGTGTAGCCCGCGGACGTGGACTGCCCTTGTGGTGGCAGGGTAGACTCCGTTGACCGACGAACTCAACTTGTTTGTTTTCCTCCCCACCTCTTCCTCCTATGGATGACGGAATTCCCCTTTGGAACTCTCAGGTTTCGGAATTCTGCGACTGGAATCGGATAGTGCAGAATTCTGCGACTGGAAGCGAATAATGCAGACGCCGGGGAAGTCTTGTTTTGCTTTGTCTTTGTTTCTCTCTGCACAGCGTCCGTTTTGATTTGCATGTTCTGTTCTAGTGACAAAGGGTTTTTTAAAGGTGTTTTCACCCTCCCCGCCCCCAAAGCCCCTTTTCTCTGCACCTGGATTTTTTGTGCTCCCAACTATTTTGGTAAGGTTTCAGAAAGGTAGGTAGGGTGGCGGGGGGAAGCTTCGGTATTTTCTGAAGTGAGGAAGGTCTGTAAGAGCGCTGTCGCGGGGGGCAAGTGCACTTAAGCGAGCCTCGAGGCCCGGAGGTTTCTGGTTGAAGCAAAGTTGCTGCTACTGTTAAGGTGGGGCACCTGTTTTTTAGCCTGAGGGCCGCATTCCCTTCTAGGGGTGTTTGGCAGTGGTGGGCGGAGCCAGAGCCAAAAATGGGAGGAGCAACACAGGTAAACGCTCCCTGAGGTTTTCCCACCCTGCTCCAAAGCATCAAGGCAAGACAAAAAAACCTCTGTGTTGCACTCTTCGAACAAAACCAAAAATGAGCAACATGACGGCCAATGAAAGTAGTGTATATATTTTCTTCTTGTAAAATAACAGAAAGACAACGGACAGTGATCCGGTATTGACACTGTTTCGTTTGCGTCTTCTTCAGCATATAATAACTGTAAAATATAAACAGATAAACAACTAAAAACCTGCATGGACATGTATCACAGTAATCCATGAAAACAATACATGTAATGTAAATACACATAATACAATAAAACATAGCGCCAATATAATAATGAAAAATAATAACATACCTCACCATACAATGGAAATTTTCAAGCAGTGGTCATATGAATATGTAACCACTGCCGTTGGTTATCAGAAGTACAGAAGCTTATAAACCCACTCATGGCACCAGGTGAATTACATTATAATCAAGAATGACCACAATTAAAGCGACATCACTCCTACAGCAGAGCTAAATAAAGCAACCAAGATCCATTTCCGAATTCAACCCTTCTGGATGAAGCGTCCTAAACATAAAAAATGAATTGGGATTCTTTCTGTCTTAACCTTTTTACAAAATCACATCTATTAATAGTGGTTCTCCTGTTGATCGATAGAACTGTAAAAAGTAAATCCGTGTCAGTGTGGTTTTGTGATAAAAAAAGCTCAACAAGAGGAGCTTCTACAACTGCATTCCGAATGTTATTTTACAAGAAGAAATATATACACTACTTTCATTGGCCGCCGTGTTGCTTGTTTTTGGTTTCTGTTCCAAGGCATCAAGGGTCAGGTGATTTGATAGCTAGGCCTCCCGTTCTGGTCTGGGAGGCTGTTTGGGCCAGGCCTCAGCTGAGCCACACTCAGCTGCCCTACATGTGAAATAGATGGCATGAGACGTGAAGAAGGTAAAGATATCATTCGGCCGGAGGGTTTGCAGTTTCCAGAACCCTGCTGTGCCCTGTTTTTTTGCAAGCCGCCCACCCCAAGCAGATAATCATTGGCACTTTGCGGCCTGTTCCTTTACCCGCACGGTCACCTGACGCCATTGCGACACCAAGCGGTTGACGGGTAGCTGCCCACTGTGACCTGCCCACAGGTAGGTGGGTGGTAAGATCCAGTTCCTCCCTCGCAAGCTGTGCCACGAAGAATTCCCATGCCCTCCACAAGTGCCTAGGCCCCGATTTGTGGCTGTGCATCATATAGCTGAAGGGTGAACAAATTACGGCCCTCGCCCCCATCCCATACCTAGGATATTGCAGAACTCCTTGTAAGAGGCCCTCCATCCTTGATGCAGCAGAGGCCGTGCTTAATGTACCATGTTAAAATATTTGAAACGAGGAGTTGGGCTGGTTGTGAGCGTTTCCCCTGCGATTGCACTTAAAGATGGCCATTTTGGACTCTCAGATGAATTGAGCGACTCGGCACTTCCTGGACTGTACTATGCCAGGCTCTGGGGCGGGGGTGGGAACCTTGCTACTTAGGAAAATGCTAGGTTGAATCTGTCATGTGCTAACTTTCTACATGCAGGGAGGTCTCCCCCCCCCCGATTCTACCTACAATGGAACAGTCCAGAAAAGTGTCACCCTGCTGACAGCGTCCCTATATCCTGATTTGCATTTATAGCGTTCTGTCATTGGGTTTTAATTTTGACCCATGTCTTTCCAAGTCCCTACCCCTAAAACCTCTTACTCTAGTGTAAGTGAATTAGGAGGACTACTTTATTTGCTGTTGCTCTTCCTCGTAAAAAGATGTGAATTGACATAGGACACTTACCTTTTCCCGGTCTGTTTGCTCCCAATGAACAGCTGCTGAGCAAGTTTCAGTAGCCAAGGACCCACGTTCAACCCCCGGCACCTGCAAGGTAGGGCTGGGAGAGAACCCAGGACCCTGGAGAGCTGCTGCCAGTCAGTGTACACAGCACTGAGCTAGATGGACCCAAAGGTCTAACTCTGTATAAGGCAGCTTCCTGTGATCAAGGTGTATTTCCCCCTTTCCAGATGCAATCCCACTTCAAAACAAACAGCTACATCTGTGGGTCTCAAGAGGACGATGTATGCTCCACCCAAATTTATCCGTCTAAAAAGCTTAGAATTATGCAAGATGTGGGGGTGTTTGCAATGCTTGCCCTACTCAGAGGAGACCCATTGAAGTTTACAGACATGACTAACTTACGTTTGTTAATTTTGGTGGGTCTGCTCTGTGTAAGGAGAACCCTTTGGTTTCCCCAAAATAAATTGTTCATATATATATGAACAACAGCACTATTTGTAGCAGAAATGCCAGAACAGGGTTAGATCAGGGTTTCTCCAGCTGTTTTCGGACTACAATTCCCATCATCCCTGACCACTGGTCCTGCTAGCTAGGGATGGTGGGAGCTGCAGTCCAAAAACAGCTGGAGACCCAAGTTTGGGAAACCCTGGGTTAGATGAAATTAGGAGACTAAGGAAATGGGTTTGGTAAACCTTTTGCACTTTGCCTTCCGGCAACAGGGACCCTAGTTCAGTGGCAGAGAATCTGCTTGGCATGCAGAAAATCCCAGATTTAATCTCTTGGCATTTCCAGGCAGGGCTGAGAGAGACACCTTGCCCGAAAAACTTAACTATTGCTTCCAGTCAATGTCGGCAATTCTGAGCAAGATAGACCAATGATTTGGAGCTTCCTGTTTATAAATAGACCCTTTAACTCAAGAGGCATGAGGACTGGAATCTTCACTATATCTTTTTAGGGCAATGTGGGTTGCTCAGTGATGGAACACCTGCTTTCCATTTGGAATGTTGCTCCACCATAAAGGGACTGGGAAAGATCTGTGCTGCAGACTGAAGAGCATGGGTAGGCAAACTAAGGCCCGGGGGCTGGATCCAGCCCAATCACCTTCTCAATCCAGCCCACGGACGGTCCGGGAATCAGCGTGTTTTTACAAGAGTAGAATGTGTCCTTTTATTTAAAATGCATCTCTGGGTTATTTGTGGGGCATAGGAATTCAAAAGGTCTGAGGGACAGTGGACCGGCCCCCTGCTGTAAGTTTGCTGACCCCTGCTGAAGAGGGTTTGGGGTTGAGATGGGCAGCTCTAGGCCAAAGGAACAGCCTGATTTCAACTGTGTTATGCTGGTTGAGTTGCTGAGCCTCTGCCCTGCACAGGCCATGTGTCCAGAGTTGGTGGTGACGAGATGCGTTAGAAATAAATGAGGGCTAGAAACTGAATTTAAAAAGGTAGCTGAGCCTACAGCCATATATCAAAAAAAGCAGGGACAAGAAAAGCCGCACTTACAATCCAATTTGCTGATCCTTGCTGGAAATTAGAACCAGAGACTTGAAAGGGACCACGAGGATCATCTAGTCCAACCCCCTGCAATGCAGGAATCTTGCCCAACGTGGGGCTCGAACCCATGACCCTGAGATGAAGAGTCTCATGCTCTACTTTAATTCCATTTAAAGGAATGTCCCCCCTGCAGAGTTCCTCCCCCCCCAAGGTGAAAGTAGCAGTCACATTTTTTGCACAGCTGTTCTCCTTCAATCCCATCTTTCTGAATCAATAGCTTGGTCCTTTTCGTAGCTATCCTTGTGAAACGTGAACTCCGAGGTAAAATTTCAATAATGCCCGTTATGACCTTGTGACTGTGTTGGAACCTCATCCGTGTCTCTTGTGAAAAGGTGTTTTGCATTAATATGGAGGGTTTTTAAAAAAATATTATATAAATATATATATATAAGCACTAAGTTTTGTAAAACAGGTTATGTCAATAAATCCTAAAAATGATGCTATTTTAAAATGCAACCTGAGGCTCTGGGCTGTTTGTTTTTAATTAAAAGCTGGGTTGCTTTTTTGATTTCAATATTCTCCTTGATTAAGAACGGGGGTTCCTAAACTGTGGTCTTTGGACCATCAGCGGTCTGCAAGATTTGTTTGGGTGGCCTGCATCATGCCTGTAAAACAATCACAAATCGCACAGCACACTACAATGGCTGCAACAGGGAGAAAAAACATCTTTCAAGACCATCAGACATTTTCAAGTGGTCCATTGGAAAAATAATGGGAACCAATGTAAAGCTTTTTGGGGGGTGGGGGGGGAGACCTGTGTGCTTCTGCTTGTTGCCATCTCCTACTCCCATCAACCTCTGCCAGCACAGCCAATGTTCAGGGATGATGGGAGTTGGTGGCAGGCAACAACTGGCAGGCCCCAGGATCCCACCCCCCAACCTTGGTTCAGGTACAGATTGTTCACCTTCTGGTAATACAGTGGTACCTCGAGTTAAGTACGCTTCAGGTTAAGAACTCCGCTAAGAACAGAAATCGTGCTCTGGCGGTGCAGCGGCAGCAGGAGGTCCCATTAGCTAAAGTGGTGCTTCAGGTTAAGTACTCTTCAGGTTAAGAACAGACCTCCAGAACTAATTAAGTACTTAACCCGAGGTACCACTGTACATTGAAATTAAAACACTGGGTTGGGAGATGGGCGTCCCTACCAGGGTGGGGAAGGCTGGGCTATGCAGTACAGTGGAACCTCGGTTGTCGAACGTAATCTGTTCCAGAAGACCGTTCGACTTCCAAAACGTTCGACAACTGAGGCGCAAAGGGCTGTCGGCAATTTCCATTGAGAAAATTGAAAAACACGCAGTGGAAGCCATTCAAAAACGGAAGCAATTACTTCCGGGTTTTCGGCATTCAGCTTCCAAGGTTCCACTATACTGGCTGAGATGCAGCAGTGCATCCAAGTCCTTATGAGGCCACTTCATGCGGTTCAAGCCTTCACAAGCCATCCTGTGCCGTTTCACTCATCGAATTGTAGAACTGGAAGGGGCCCTAAGGGTCCTCTAGTCCAACCCCCCTGCAAATGCAGGGATCTCAATCATTGGAAGGATGCCAAAAGGCAGGTGGGCTGCCTTTTGTCAGACCCTTCCTTGGTGCATGTGGCTCAGCATTGCCTGCTGATCATCCCAGGCCCATTAGCCGTGCTTCCTAGGGCTGATAGGAGTTGCGGCTCAGGAACATCTCTAGAGGACCAAGAGTTCCCCAACAGACCATCTAAAGAAGGCATAGGCAAACTCACCCCTCCAGATGTTTTGGGACTACAACTCCCATCATCCCTGAGCACTGGTCCTGTTAGCTAGGGATGATGGGAATTGTAGTCCCAAAACATCTGGAGGGCTGAGTTTGCCTATCCCTGATCTAAAGCAAGTATCCTTATTACTAATCAGAGCAGACCCACTGCAATGAATGAACTTGCATTAGTCGTGGCCATCAATTTCAACGGATCGACTCAGTAGGACTTGGCTGTTGTTATACTTATCCTGTAAATATAATGGGTGGCAGCCAACTGAATATTACTCAGAGTAGAGCCATTGAAATTAATGGACCCCGGTCCATTAATTTCCCATCAAGAACTTAAGACGACAAAGTTTCTTGGAGTTTGTACATGTTGTGCTCTTTTTATTAACACCACATCAAATTGCATTTTATCCAGTCCTCTTCCGAACCTCACGCCAGGTTTCCTCCTGTACCCGAACTGGCACTACCATACTTTTAGAACGCTGCACACACTGTACACAACAAACGCACACAAACGCAAAAGAGCTTCATTAGTAGTTTTTGTCGTTTCCTCCACCTACGTACAACTTTCTCTTTTTTTTGTTTTGTTTAAAAAGCCTGCTGGGCACAAAGAGGTCGGTTCACGGTATTCAAACACAGCAGTTAACAGAACAGATGGAAGAGCTGAGCCAAAGGCTTCCAGTGCAGAGAAGAGGTCTTCGAAGGGGGTGGGAGTGGAGAGAGGAGGAGTCAGGACAAGACAGTGCAAGATGCCTACTCAGGCTGGGCTGGGGGGGTGGGGAGTGCAGAAGCACACCAGACACTCATGCACCTCTCACTAAGGTCTGCTGCTCCTATTCCACCTTAAAGAGACACACACACACAGTTCAAATTGCTTGGGTCTTTAATAATAATAAAAAAGCCAATGCAACTATTTGTTGGATTGATTTATGGTCCTATCGTCTCTTTGCCAGACTTGCATACGGCAGGGCCCTGTGGGTGCATGCCCTCCAGGAGCTTTGCACCAAGGTCTGCAAAGCAAGGAAAGAGTGGGAACAGGCAATGCGGGGCTGGGCGGTAGCAGCCATTTTTGCACGTGCAAAAAACAGCAGCCTGATGCTCTGCTCGCGCCTATTTTCAGCACCACCTTCCAGCTGTTCCGTTTACAACAGGAAAGGTAGCGGCTGATGAAACGCAGCTGGGCAAGGCAGAGGGATGACCAATCCTGGGAAGTCTGCCTTGGGGCCGAGGGCAGCACAGGCTCGCCTTCTTTGGATTTGTTAAGAAATATGTTGCCCTTCCCCAACTACCTTCCACTTGAGATCCATCAACCTAGGGGGAGAAAAGGTGGTCCCTTCCATTTTAGCTGCCAACTCGACTCCCCACCCCCCACGTCCCTTGCTCGCCTTGGGCAGGAGGTGGGCCAACCTGAATTTCAAATTTATCCCCCACCCCTCCAGCTGTGCATGGTCCCCTCTTTCATCCAAAAGCAGCAGCAGCACCATCAATTTAGCAGTGCCCGCCGGGGGGGGGATGGGCTTAACCTGGTGCAGACCACCAGAGGAGGGAGTCCGACCGCAGGTGGCAGCTGTGGGTGATAAACCACCACGGAATCATGGAAGATGTGCTTCCCAACAAGAAAGCCTTTGAAAACCAAACCAAACAAACAAAATGCCTTTTTAAAAACTGTAAGACTCTTCAAAGACAATCCTCCAGTCCCAAACATCTTTCTGAAACTGTAAACACACATGACATAGCTTGTGAGAGAGGGATCCCAAACTCTCGCCCTGAAACTGCTGTCCTTGAAGACTGCAGCTCCTCGCCAGCCCAAAGGTGGGGGGGACGGGGGGGGGAGGAGGAGGACAAAGATCAGGGTCAAGGTGTGTCAGTGCTCTGCAACTCAGCCCTGTCCTAGACTGGAAGTAAAGTGACTGGGGCATCACATGCAGAACTCTTGGTTTTTCGCCAGCTTGAGTTTTGCTTTTTACAGCAAAGTGTACAGCAGTTACAGACATTTTCATTTAAGAGTAAGGGGTGGGGGAAGTAATCTTAATCAGGGTGGGGTAAGGAACTGATTTCTGTGGCTGTATGACTGGGGGCGGGAAGGAAGGCAGAAGATGAACCAGACTAAAAGAGAACTGATGTCATTAAGGGAGACAGGGGTGGAGAATTCCCCTTTCCATCAGTGAGGGTACATGCGCTGAGGGTGGGAAATAAGTACTGGCTGGGTACTTTTTGAAGCTTCCTTAAGCTTGCCCTCTTCATTCAGGCCGGTTAGTCCATGGCAGAAAGATGGATGAGCCTGGTAAGAGACACTGCCTTAGCGGAACTAGGGAACATTGCACCTGAAGCAAATCTTGTCATTTTAAGGAGGCCAGGTGGGGAGGAAGGGGAAAAAAGAGAACAAGGAAGAAGAGAAGAACAGACTACCTTCACCTTGCAGCTATTTCAGCCTACCAAAGCTGGTTTTAGAAATGCTAATGTCCCGTTGAGCAGAGAGCGCATCTCTTAACATGAAAAGGAACACCCATTTTTGATGGCATACAATAATGTTCCATCCAAGACAGGACACCAGAGCTGCTTTAGAGCCAAAGGGTGCCCCCTCCCCTCTTTTAAACTTCTGACACCAGTTCGTGTTTAGTCCAGTGCATTCTGAACCCAGTGTTTAGGCTTTGGGGAGGGGGTGGATTTTTTAAAATCTTTTTTTATATATATAAAAAAACATAATCAGTAAGCTTGGAATGCAGACATCAAGCTGATTCGGCATGTTCCTTCATAGGTACAAGTAACAATGGTTATAACTATGACACAAGGGGTATTTTTTGTTTCATTTTAGTTAACAGCTGAGTCCTGGCTCCTTGCAAAGTTATTCTGCCTTTTTCTTCACAACTCCAGGAAGCTTTGCTTGAATCCTGTGGGGGGGGGGAGGTGGATGAGAAAGAGAAAAGAGGTGGGATTAGGTGCTGGGGGCACAGGAATGACGATGATGTTTGTTTCATTTTAAGTCCTGGTGTTAGATAAAGTGACCTGCGTCACACTTCTCAATATGGTATGAAATGACATGATGCTAACAGAAAGCAGATCTGGATCTGGTCGGTGCCTGGATGGGGGACAAATGCAAGGCACACCCTCCTGAGTTTTACTGAATAAAGGTGGGATATAAATAACAAAACACACTCATTAAGGATTAATGAGTTAAGGATATTAATTATCCTTAATTACCCACCCTAGGGTCCCAGGGCAGGTTACAACAAAGATGTCCCCCCCCCACCTTGCCCTCCTATCTGAAGGCTGGATGCTCACCACACTTCCCAGAGGGCTGCACACGGCCAGAGCCAAAATACTGAAGCCTGCCAGTAACTTTGATGGGACTTACTTTGTTACAACTGACTTGATCTGCTCCCGGGCAATCCCAACATAATGGTCAATCTGAGTCTAGGAACAAAAAAACAAAAGTTATTAGAAGAGGTGTATGGGAACCAACTTGCACTAGACCACTGTGAATTTCTAACGAGGGCTCCCATGTGCAACAGTGCTCTTACACAAAGGGCATCTCACACACACACACACACACACACACCACCACCACCACCACCACCACCACCACCACCATAACTTCTCTCTCTCTCTCTCTCTCTCTCTCTCTCTCTCTCTCTCTCTTCCTTTGGATAGGTAAGCTGCACCTGCCCAGATGTAGCTAGAACAGCCTTTGCCAACCTGGTATCCTCCAGATGTTGGAACTACAACTCCCATCAGCCCCTGCCAATATGGCCTGTTGTGCAAAACATATTGAGGGTACCAGGTTGGCAAAGGCTCTGCTAGATTATATTGGATATAGTGCATAACTGTAATTGTGCTTGCTGAATGGACGTTTTTGTAGCTCCAAGTTCTCTTATGGAAAACACTCAGGTCTTTTTTTATATAAATAGTATACAGGATAAATTCTGTTCATGCCTGCTCTGTGGAAAGCCCCTGACCAAAGAAACATGGCACCAAAATAGATATCATCCCTCATCCAAAGATGGGCCCACTGTTCCACACTGCCTACCCCCCCCCCCCGCCCCCAGTCAAGCAGCCCTCTGTGGTCCAGACAACACAAGCTCACATTCCAGGTTACCCACCTTGTATTTCTCATAAACGACGGGGACGCTGAAAACCAGCAACTCCGCTGAAATGACACAAAGGCAAGTCACAGGTCACCAAGGTAGCCAAGGTGGGTCACAAAACTGGGGCAGGCTGATCAGATGGGCTGCATAGTGCAAGGGCAGCCATGATGGAATCTGGAGGTTTCACTCTCTGAGTTTCGCTGTGCCTGTGACCCTGGCTGACCCGGGCCTTAAAAATGGGACAGTGCAAGAGTGACCAAGAACAGCTGCAGCTCAGTGTTGGAGGAGCATCTGCTTTGTTTGCGGAAGGTGCCAGGTTCCATCTCCAGGTAGGGCTGGGAAAGAAAGACCCTGCCTGAGACCCTGGAGAGCCACTGCCAGCCAGTGTAGACAACACAGAGATGGGTGGACCATGGGTCTGACTCAGTTCACAGCACCTTCTTATGTTCTTCCCATGAGACGTGCCTGTTCCTCAAGACACAGGCAGCCTTTGAGATCTGTATTAATTGGATGGAATTATGGAACTCTCTGGCACAAGGTATGTCGATAGCCATTGACGGACCTCTCCTCTCCTCTGTGAATTTGTCCAATCCTCTTTTAGAGCCAAGTTAGGCTCTTTATCAGTCACAACCAGAGGGAATCTGCCAACGAAAACCAGTTGCTGGTGGGCAAATGGGAGGATATTGGCCTTCACATCCTGCCCCTGGGCTCCCTGGAAGCATCTTGCTGTTGGCTGTATGAAACAAGATCCTGGATTAGCTGGACCTTGAGTATGTCGCCACAGGGCAAATGCTTTAAGATTTCCCTGGTCAAATGTAATTGCAGATTGGCGAGGGGCCAGGCTGCCGATGCCACAGCATCTATCGTTACTGCGTCTTACCAAGGATAAGGAGGGTGATCCCGTTGAAGATGGCACCAACGTACGTCATCAGCCACATGACAACTGCCAGCTGCAGGCAAAACAGGATGGCACACTGTTAGCAAAAAGCCTAGGCTGTTTATAGTATCAATGCATCAGTAAGACCACGCTGGAGCACAGGATCCTGTGAAGTTGTCCAAAATTCTTTGACCTCCCTGGACCAGCCTGCTTGCTGCAGTGCCCCCTTTATTAGGACAGCTGCAGAAACTGATTTAGATGGCTGTGCCAACCTGGATTTCAGTGGTCATTCCCACAATGACTTCCCCTCTCTGCCCTTTAGCCTTCATGCCCATTCAAAGTGAAGCATTTGCTTATGCCAATACCTTGTTACCCATCCCTCTCTCATTTCACCCTACTCTTTCACACTGCCTTTTCTTTCAAGGTTCAAAAAAGGTGGCCACTCACCACCGGAAAGCGCATTTTTGTTTGGCAGGAGGGCTGTGGCAGGGGGAGTTTCTACCATTTCCTGAGCCTAGGAAAGGACAGGAACTCTTCCAAATTCTACACTGACCTCAGATTAACTACAAAAGCCGCGTTCCAGTGTGTCCTGACTCAGCGTGGCATTGCTACCCATCTCTGGGCTCATGGTGAGACCTTCCTGCTTTAAGTCTCAGGGAAAACAAGCACATGCCCTTCCTCCTCAGCTCAAAGCAACAGGTGCACCCAATGACACTGTGGTAGTTGTCCTCTGCTTGAGGCCCCTGCTCTGTAGCCAGTGTTGGAAACTCAAATATATAAGCTAGGTGCCAAATAGTTCCTTAAACCAAGGTTAGTTACCGAAACAGAATGTCTAGTTGCCATTTTTGAGCAAGACAGCTCTAAAGTCTTATTTTTCAAATGATGGACCGACTGTGATTGATTCTCAGTAAGACATCTGGCTAGTTCAGATGACAGCCTTGAGCTAGTTTAAGAACTATGAGAACTTAAAAGAAGAAAAGTCACTTGATCGAGGGACAGTCCACATATCTATTGGCCTGTTCCAACCTCTTTTTCTTAATGGTGACTGCTCCTGTTCTGGCTGCACAGAAAAAGCATTTGGATCCCTGAAGCTCATTCAGATTGTGCAGATAAAATATAACTGATAGAATTCCACAGGAATGGAGCATTAGTGTGTGAAAACACTCCAGATCCTAAAGATCCCCAGGCATGCACCTCCAGATGGTGGGTGCCCAGGTATCTTCACTTGGTCACGAGTGGTTGAAAGCCAGGTGCAAAATGCGCCTGGCTAATTCCGAGCACTGTCTGTAGCATACTTAGTATACTTCATCTGGCCCTCCACTGACCTTCAGCGAATCCACCAAGTCTTCTACCAGGAAGAGGCGCATGATGAGCTTCAGGCCGTGGTTGATGTGTCCCATGGCAGCGCTGACGTAGTTGTGGAAAGCCTCAGAGGAGAGCGCAACGTCGACATCCAGGTAGGCTCTGGGAGGGGGAAAAGGGCAGAAAGCCACATTGTGGATAAAACTGAAGCACCAGATAGCAGCAAACACTTCTGCACTGCCTGCCAGTCATGTTATGACAGGTTCCTTCCTTCTGTAGAATAGGCCAATTTTTTTATTAAACTCCATCATGGCTGTTGGGCTGAGGCTGACTTGTTTCCCCAGGAGGCCAAGTAGGGAAAAAGGCAAGGTCCTCTCTACCCTCCGGCGGCAAATGAAGGCCTGCCCTCCCAGCAGCAGCAAGGACTGAGTCTGCCCTTTGATGAATGAAGGAGGGAAATGGTTCACCAACAACTAGACTTCTCCAGTGGGCACTCCATACTTATGCGGCGCCATCAACAATGAGCCAATTTTAAATTAACAAGAGTGAGTCCTTAAGAAGAGCCCTGATGGACCTACTCCTGCCAATTTGAAAGTGGCTCATCGCTGCTGGCACTGCATCAGTATACTAGAGGACAAACAAAGGATTCATTTTCAACTACGTGGCAAAAATGTATTTCTATAGAGACGATGATAATGCTCAAATGCTTCCTGTGAAACACACTACTATTTGGACTTTTCAGCATCAAGTGAGAATATCGTATGACAACACCTTGATATTTATAAACAATATCTTTATTTTAATGGACATGCTATTTATCCCCTCAGTACCAATAATAATAATTTCCCCCAGGGATTCTGAATGCAACAACTTGAATGTGTATTTCATTTTAATGCAACTGTATAGTTTCCTCTTCATTTTTCATTTTAATACATTGTTGAACTATAAGTCTTTGATTAAGCAAAGGATGTGTGTGTGTGTGTGTGTGTGTGTGTGTGTGTGTGTGTACACACACACACACACACACACACACACACACACACACGAGAGTTCAGTTGGATCAGACAGGGGATCCGTCAAGTCCTGCAAACTGCTTCCAACAGTGGCTAGAGCCAGATGCATAGGGACTGCAGCTCAGTGACAAGAGCATACACAGGAAAGGCCAGAGCGCGTGAGAATATCCCGTTTAATCCCTGGCATCACAGAACAGGGCTAACTGGGCAGCGAAAGACTCCTGCCTAGAACCGTGGATTCCTGCACAGTGTGGGCAACGCGGAGTTGGATGGACCAGCGGTTAGACTTGGTTTAAGACAGCTTCCCCTGTTCCTTCGGGTAGTTTCCCGCTTTGCATGCAGACTCTCCCAGGTTCAATCCCTGGTGTGCCCAGTTAGGGTTGGGGGAGACCCCCATCTGAAAGCCTGGGGAGCCCCTGCCAGTCAGCAGAGACAATGCTGAGCTTTCAATGTACCTTCCTAAGGTCCAAGGTTCGATTCCCAGCATTTCCAGTTAAAACGATCGGGGACTTTGCATAGCTGCTGCCGGCTAGAGTAGACGACACTAGATGAACAAATGCTCTGAACTTCCCAGAAACTCCCATACCTTGCTTCTAGGCTACCTAAGAAGCAAGAGCCCTCCTGCACTACATGCCTCTAGTATAATCATGTATGTAGTCACTGCTTCTGAACCTGCAGGCTACATTTAGCTCTCACAATTGACAGCTACCCACAGAATTCTCCCCCTCCATGCAATTGCCTATGCTTCTTTGCATCCAATGTTAGCATTTACTAACCAATCTCATGGTCACGAGTTCATGAAAGCCCATTTTTCAGAAAGGATAAGGGAGAATGGAAATCTACTTGGCCTAAAGCAGGGGTCAGCAAACTTTTTCAGCAGGGGGCCGGTCCACTGTCCCTCAGACCTTGTGGGGGGCCGGACTATATTTTGAAAAAAGAAGAACAAATTCCTATGCCCCACAAATAACCCAGAGATGCATTTTAAATAAAAGGACACATTCTACTCATGTAAAAACATGCTGATTCCCGGACCGTCCGCGGGCCGCATCTAGAAGGCGATTGGGCCGCATCCGGCCCCCGTGCCTTAGTTTGGGGACCCCTGGCCTAAAGGGAACCTGGTGAGAACAGCAATGGATTCTTCTGGCTCCGAGTCAAGCCCACTCACTTGAATGGATGCCCATCTTCAGACTTCTGCACAGCCTGAATGACAGACTTGTAGACCCGGAAGCTGATGGTGACGGAGAGGAGTGCCAGGATGAGGTACGAGATGACGCTGATGACGCTGAAAGCAGCCAGGGAGAGCAGCAAGATCAGTGTGGTGCTGAAGACAAGGCCCGTCTTCTTCACATCCCGCCAGAAGACCAGATCGCGCACTGCCAAAGAGAGAAATGAGCACAAGAGGTCACTGGAGAGGGTCGGAAACTGCTGCAAGAAGAGCATCCAGGCTATGCAATTCTAAGGGCAACAACCAAGGACCTTCTCTGCATCCTCCCAGCAGCCAAGGCATCCATTAAGCCTCTCAGGCCCCTGCTCCCCTCACTGCCCCTTGGTCATGAGATGGTGAGGATGGTTATCTTTTTCTCCCTTAGAGCATAGAGCTGGAGGAGGAAGTTGGAAGAGTGACACTCTCTCTCCCTTCCTCTTTCAACTCTATGCTTTTTCAAGGCTCAGGTTTATTCTACTGGGTACAACTTCTCCCCAGATTCCTTGGAAAAGCAAACATGCTCACACACACGTGTTTTCTCTCCCAGGGCTGATCTAAAAGTTGGGGAAAGAATTGTCCGGAGGGGTGATACCCGTGGCACTCGCTAAAAAATCCAAATATGCCCACAGGGCCTAAAAAGGCTGGCAACCCCTGAACAAAGAGATGGCAGGTGGCTAACACGAGAGGGCTTGGGTGATCATGGCACCACTGCTGTGGAATGCAGTTCTGAAAAAGGCCTGTTTGGTCCCATTCCTGCTACCCTTGGGCTGCTTTGCATCTTCTGTAAAAGGATACTGTGGGCCAAATGAACAGTTATTTATAACCTGTTTCTGAAAGCTTCTCATATACTTTAATTTATTGCAGCAAAACAAAACCAGATTTAGTAGGCACCTTGAGGATCTTTTCAAAAAGACAAAAGTGGGATATAAATTTGTTTTATAAATACCGGTATAAATGCAATCTGCAGGCACATGAAGCTCTTGCAATCCTGTATGTCTACTCACAAGCAAGCACCATCACCATCAAATTCAATGGGATGTACTCCCAGGTTTGCAACCTGTGCAGTCTTACCTGGAGGCAAGTCCCCTTGAACTCGGTGGGGATGGTGCTTAATCCCAAGTAGACACATCTAGGACTGCAATCTTAACAAACCATCTCAATTACTTGCTTAAAAAGGGCCAACTTGGTGGATTTGTTGAACTAAGCCTAAGGGCCATCACCGAAAAATATGGTTCAGTGGTGGCCTCCATAGTGTGGGGGACTGCCAAGAGATTTTCTTCCCTAGATCTCTAAGGAACGGAGCAGAGCCACTGACAATGGTTTTTAAAATGGTAACTTGGTTTCAGCTAGTTGGACAGGGGGGAAAAGACATTACTAAATGTAAGAAACCACCGACTACATTATTTGTGTTAGCATTTGTGGGCCTGCATGGCAGACCTGCAGTACTATTTTATAAGCTAAGTGAGGCTTAATGCATTGAAGCAGTCATCTATAACTGGTAAAAATAGGTGTACATATATTTCAAACCCCCTCCAACAAATTTCTGCCCTTTTCCAAACATACACCACTTTTCTGCATGGCTTCAAAATTCCTGAGTATTTTCTGTTTCTACCAAAGCTCTTTTTAAATACAAATCTTCTTTCTATATACACCAGAAGGGGCCAAACATTCAGCCCTTCCCCTGCTCAAGATCATGGAATCGCAGCTTTGTAGAGTTGGAAGGGACCACGAGGGTCATCTAGTCCAGCCCCCTGCAATGCAGGAGTTTTTCACCCAACACGGGGCTCAAAACTACAACCCCGAGATTAAGAGTCTCATGTTCTACTGACCGAGCTCAGTCTTGTCCAGAGCACAGCCAAAACGATATATTTATTTTATTTACAAATTTATAATCTGCACTTTCATAAAAATACAGCAAGGCACAGTACAACATATAAGGCTAAAATCCAAAAACGTAAAATAGAAGTTTTCAAAAGATGTCTGAAGGAACGATGGTTCCTGCTGAACTTCTACTGGCAGGGAGTTCCATAGGGCAGCCTGGACTGACACACTAAGACTCAGCCCCTAGTGAAGGCAAACCAAACCTCAGGGGTGTGGGAAAATCACCAGAAGTGCCCTCATCAGAGGAGCTCAGCAACTGAGGTGGAGCATTAGGAATCGAGTCATCCTTAAGGTACTTTGGGCACAAATCATTTAGGGCTTGGTGCATTAACACAAAAGTACCTTGCAGTTAGTCTGGCAAGGCAAAGTCACAGACTGGCTCCCTGCCACAACTTACCTGGGATTAACCCCCTCCTTGTTCCTACATGGTGTTTCCCAAAAGCAAGTGCTGTCGAGAGCTTAATTTCCAAAGAATGACAGCCTGGCTGGGGAGCCTGTGGCCCTCCAGATGTCGCTGAACTCCAACTCCCATCAGCCCCCCGCCAGTCAAGGATGATGGGAGCTGTAGTCCAACACAGCCTCCCCACCTAGGCTCTACAGTATTTTAACGCCCTGCCTTTCGAATCAGTTGGATGTTACGGCGAAACCAAACCATCTTTTGGAAACAGATGCTCAGGTTCGATCGCTGCTGGTAGGATGAAGGAATCCAGTTCAGGAATTAGGCACAACCATCTTGTGGGACGTTACCAGGTTTGAAAATAAGACGCTCACTCACCCGCCTGCGTCAAAGGTGGTGGAGATGGTTCCCCCACTGTGCGGTTCTGGCCTGTAACACCCAGCCACCTCTAGGAAGGGGGCACTGTTGCCCCACACCGTGAGGACAAGCCCCATGTCTTTGGATCTGCAGCAAATGGCGTTAGGCCAGCCCCCTGCTGTTTATTCTTCTAGAGAGAGGAGGGAGGCTGATGGGGGCTGAGGGAAAGAGAGGCCGGGGCTGCAAGCCAGCGTTCCCCTCTGGATAGGCTGGCTGCAGGCCACACCGCTGAGCTCAAGATGAAAGCCTGGCTCCCAGTCCCAGTCCAGGAGAGGATAAAGGAAGGTGACTTTGCCTCAGACAAGACATTGCGCTTGGCTGCTCTCAGGATCACCCCATATGCATACGCACAGCCACACACACACTCTTGCATCTCAGGGTTGTGGGTGGATTTGTAACTTTGGGAGAGAAGCCCTGGACCTTCCCATTGCAGCCTCAGGAAGACCAAAAGAGAGAGCAGGTAACTGGTTCAGGGCAGAACCCCATTGCTTCTGAGGGGGCAGGTGCTGAGGAGGGAGACTGGCTGCCCGCCTCCCAGCAAAAGCTCTTTCTGCTGCAACAGCTTGGCCAAGTTCCTTGCCCATCTCCCGCACTCCATCCCCCCCCCAAATGCATTAGCTGTCAAAACAGGCAGAAGTGGGAGGAGGTTGCAGGACAGAAAGAGGACAAAGGAACAGATCAGGGGCCGCTTGCCCACAGCAAGGGCACGAAGGGAAAAAAACAACAACAGCCCGCACATACACACAGCACAAGAGAGATGCTGGAAGTGTGGGTTGCTACAGCATCAACGCAGACATCTTGGCGATGCTTTCTGCAAATGCATCAAGAAGGGGAGGTGCATGGGGGGGGTGCTGGGGAGATGATGGATGAGTAATCACAGCATCGAATAAGGCAGGAATGGAAGAGCGAAAAAGAAAAACGCCTGTCAGCGTCTCTCCCATTTCGCGGCTCTCTTGCTCGTGTTTACTAGGCTGCTGGGAAGTCTTAAGCTCTGCTCGCCACCCTCTGGGGCATTTAGCGTGCATTTTTCATGAGTCCGTGATGAGCCAAGCAGGCAGCCAAACAGGGCTGCTTTGTACTGCAGCACTCTCATAACCATAGTACCCTTAAAAAAAAAAGTTAAAATTAAAAAAAGAGATGTTGCTAGCTCTCATGACTCTGAGGCAAAGTGTGAAGATTGGGAGCAGGGGATGCCTAGTCAAGTGGGGTGGGGAGGCACAGCTCGAGGAAGGATTGCAGAAGGGCTGCAGTGCCCCCATTTTCAGAGGGTTTTTTTTTTGTACTTCCTCCATGTCATGACTACCAGAAAACAGAATTAGGCAGCCAGATCCCGCCCCCTGCGTGGTAAGTTAAGTGGGCTAAATAAGTTCCCTCCAGCTCACCATTCCTGTTGTTAGGCAGACTGCTGGCTAATAATAATAGTCCAGGAAGGCCGGTTGAGATTTTGCTAGTGGGAACCGGACGGTGGCACGAAATGCTCTCTTCATAACAGAACTTCTGTGCTTTTTGAAACGAAGTTATCCATCAGGATTGGGGGAATGCAGTAAACACTCTGAGCGGAAGAGGCAAGCAGAGACGGCGGCTGCCTTGTAGATGTGCCTCTCTGCCTCTACTTGTATTATCTATTTTTTATTTAAACACGTCTTGATCTAAAAGATTATCTGGGTGGTGTAAATATATGCAAAAACAAAATAAAAAGTAATGAAGTATGATATGAAATTAATCAGGACTGAGCAAAATACATCTTAGAAATGCCATAAGGAATACCACCAGGAGCAGATACATAAATATCTGCCATTAAAAGCAAGGGAAAAACAACAGTCCTTAAAAGCTCGCTTAAAAACCTGAATTGACAGAACCAGTTGTGCCTTTGGAAGGGAATCCTATGGGGTAGGAGACATATCTGAGAAGGCCCCCACCCTGTCTTATTCATATTTGGAAATAAAGCAAATATTATGAGTCTCCAGTGTTCTCTCTCGTTTAAAATACATTAATCTCTGTACACCTGGAAATTGTGGTGTGGGTTGAGGTTCAATAAATTTGTATATGGCTTCCTAACTCCTGAAGTCCTGAACTGATTTACAAGCAAGGGAAAAAAGCACAATAAAATTACAAGAACATGTTAAAAGCAGAGTTAACAATATAGTATCACTTGGTGCTCCCCTAATACCCAAGCAAGTAAGACACACATAATATGACAACATGAAGCTGCCTTGTATCAAGTCAGACCGGATTGGCTAGCCTAACTCAGTACTGCTTGCTCTGACTGGCAGCAGCTCCCAAGGATTCCAGCTCCGCAACCAGAGATCCTTTCCATTGGAGACTGTCCAACCAGGACGTTATGCAAAGTGTCTTGCCATCCCCTGAACTACCCCAGGGATTGAGCCTGGGACTTTACACATGCAAAGCATGTGGCCCACCATGGGGCAAGGGCCCCTCCTAGGAGGAGCAGCACAGAGGAGGCATTTAAAACCCAGCACAACACACTCTCTGTTCAGACATGGGAGAGTCACTCCCTCTTTATGGGAGATGGGCGACTGGCAACTCGCCAAAGATGAAAGTTTATAAAAAACCCTTTTCAGGCTGCTTGCTCCTTGACCCACAGAGGAGGGGAAAATAAAAATAATGATGGGTTTTGCCTCTCGTTAACCCCCACCCCTCTGCTTGCAGTTCAGCTTGAAAATAAAAACAAAGAAAGGGAGAGAGGAAAAGCATCTGCAAAAATTGAAGCCTGCAGCCCAAACAGAGCAGAAGCCAAGAATCCCTCTGTTGTGCTTGTCTGGTATCAAGCCCATAAAAGCCATGCTGGTGAACAAAGGAGAGCAGGGGGAATACAACACACTCTCCCCAGGGTTGTGATGGGCTGAGATTTCCCTCACTGGGAGGAAGTCTTCCTAGCAACAACATCTCCCCACCCACCCCCACCTCCAAATGCAGAAAGATACTCTTACAGCATCTTTTCAAACAGGCAGAGAGGAAGGCCAATGCCCACCTTCCCTCCTTGCTCTAGCAAAAGGTTATCTAAATGTCTTGGGAGTGTGCAAATGAATACACACGAGTTCTAGACACGCATGTGAGTTCAGACACTTCTAACATTAGAGTGATTCATACTGTAGAGCTATACACCCATCAGCTGCAGTGGAACACAATCTGGAATTTACCCTGCGATCCTATACAGAATCTACTCAGAAGTAAGTCCCATTGAGGGCAACAGGGATTATAAGATGGCAAACTCCTGCACATACAAACTTAGGTACAAGTTAGCTCAATTTAGCTCCCAAATTTCTCTGTCTGATATTCAGCAATTCGGGGTGGGGGGGGGGACTTAATTTATGAACGACTTCATCCCCTCCACCAAAGTCCTTGTTCTCTCTGATATGCAGATTAATGCAGATTTAAAGCAACCGCTTCATTCCCATTACTGCTCAGCATTTTGTGGTTCTGTTTTAGGTAAGGTACCATGGTGTGGTTGTTACTGTTTTGGGTGTGGTGGGGGTAATATTTTTTTTCTACTACAATTTTGGGGAGTTAAGCAAGTCATATAAGCACAAGGTAACACACCTCCCCTCCCCTGAAGAAATATAGAGTTCTAATAGGGCCAGTAGCACTAGGAGGGACTGGGCATCTTTCAAGTTTGCAGATCCCCCAGGTACTCCTGGAATCTCATCCTTGATTAACACAAAGCAAGATGATGACACTGCATTGCAGGGGCATGGCTGCTGTAATACTAGGGTACCTATGGAGGGGCCCACTGCCACCCCTGTAGAGGTAAACTAATATAATATTGGTCTTTAGAGGGCCACACATGCAAGGCATAAAAAAGCAGCAACCAAAGAGTGTGTTTACCTGAAAATTCAGCCAGGAATTTTGCAATAGCATGTGGCATAGGAGGCTCGGGAAGAGGGGCCTGGGAAGATTTGTTGGGAATGTCGTGCCCACCATGGGCAGCAGGGGCAGAAGCCAGCTTCACGTCCACAGCTTGCTCAAGGCACAGGGGTCTCTTCTCCAAGGCAGACTTCTGAACAGGACCTCGGGGGTCTGGGGGTATCTCGCAGTACTGCCCAGGACGCCTCCCTCCGGGAAGGGAGACCTTGCTTGGTGGAAGCGGCTGCCTCTCCGTCTCAGCCTTCCTGCCGACTTCTTTGAGGGCCTTGATGGTGAGGTGCTCTTGCTCAAAGTCTTGAGTCACCTTTGGCGGCTGCTGTGAATGGGGAGCCGCCACCTCGGATCTTGCTGCTTTTAGCTCTGCTTCCGAGAAGGTCTCAACAGCGTCATCCGGAGATTCGCTCCCTTTGGATTTCAAGCACTCCTTCATGAAGCCCATTAAGCTCTCCCCATTGAGGGAGTCTGGGGACATAGCCTCTTTTACATTGTCCAAGGGGACGCGGTCCGCCCTGGGCCTTTCCCCAAGTTGGTCCTGTCCATAAGTGCAGTATTCCTGCCCTGCTTTAGGAGGTATGCCAGGAGAGGGCTGTTTAGGTGGCAGAGGAGCAGCGACTGGGCTTCCCCCATGAACATTTGTCTTGGTCTGGATAGCTTCAAAGTCATCAATGAATCCCCAATTGCATTCTACGGCCTTGGGTGGAATTGCGCATTCTGGGCTGGGCTTACGTGGCTTGCTCCCTTTGTCGTCTATATGTACAACCACTGTCTTCACAGAGTCAAGTGCCTTGGGGAGCGGCTTGCTGCTCTCTGCAGCAGTCTCATTTTGGGAGGCTGGAATCACAGTAGCATCTTCTATGACGGTGTCGTCCGATTCCCCAGAGCTGTCAGCATCAGCCATTTCGGGTAGGCTGGAATTTGGCCAGCGGACATCTGCCTTCGGCTCTGCTGCAGTGGTGGGAATGACTTTCACAACAGATGCCTCACGACCGACTACGGCCTGCTTCTCATCCTTCTCCACTGGAGATGGGCTGTCTTTTTGGTGGATGCTGATTTTGAGGGGCTGGTGAGGGCTGGAAGCTTTGCTCACTTCCACCTTGCCGCCTACTGACCCGGCAGCAACACCATCGGAATCTCGGGTAGGCGATGGCAAGAAGCCCGAGCTGCCAAAGTCATCAGGCTTGTCCTCCAGATCCTTAGGAATCAAATCCCAGTTGAGCATTTCGCTCGTGAAGCTGTGCAAGTCACGGACACATTTGGACACTTCTTCCAGTGCTGCCGTCGTGCCTGAAGACTGGCGTGAGAGGCCAGGCCCCGATGGAATTCGGTTCCCGGCCCGCGGCTTCACTTGAAACTCGCACACACTGTCTTCTGGGATATCCGTGAGGAGCTCCCTTTCACTGTGCATTACCCAGTTGCTACCGATATCATTGGAGTTGCTCGCAAGGACATCTTTGAATTCCTTATCAAATTCCAGTCTGTCAGCAATGACCTCAAATGGAGACTCGGGGGAATCTTTTTCCACAACGGCCTCACCAGCTACCATTGGGGATGTTGGGGAATGAGTGCAGGCAACTCTGGGTGGAGAGTGCTCGGGTTCGTCTTTTGGGTTGGTTAGCAAAGCCAATTTGGACTCTCCACTGGAAGCCTTTTTTGTGTGTTGGTCACATTTACTCAGATCAACTTTTCCATCTAGGGCAACACCTCCCTTAAAGTCATTATGAGTCAAGGAAGAAGCTTGTACCACCGGGTCACAGATGTGAACTTTGGATCCAACAGAGAGAGACGACTCCTCTAGGCCAGTGGATCCTACAGAGACTGGCCCTGCTCCCAAACCTTCACTGGTCCCATAGATGTGGTCCTGACTTTGGCCATCTACGAATTCTTTTCCTACATCTGAGGGTGCGGATTTGCCATTTCTTTCCCTCTGGTTTCCTGAATATGCTAAAAAAGCAGCTTGAGCTCCAGCTGATCAAGAGAACACAGGGGAGGAAGGAAATCGCAACCTTGGAAGCCCAAGTTGTTGGGACACATGGAAGAAGAGACACGGACCCATCCTGGGGCCCCCATTTTACAAACGGGATAAAAGGGAAAGAGCAGCAGTCACAGATTTCACAGTCAAGCAGGCAACATGCTCTTAGAACTAGGGAGAAAAGACTCCGAAACATCTGCCTTGGCAAACATGCAAGAGACTGTCACCCATAGGACTTCACAAGGGAGCTACTTCACAGGGGAATTATGATCCACAGGAACATAAAAGCCACCAACAGTTAAGTTCATAGCAGATGAAGAGCTCAGGTCAGCCAAAATAAAATAAAACAAAATATCTAAGTGTGCAATGGTGAGCATGCCGGGTGGATGAATAGAAGTAACCCAAATTAGTGCATGTAAACAGAATGATGCTGGTCGCTTACAGGGTGGCATGGCTGCAGGGAGACGCACCCCAGTTCTGATAAGCTGTCAATGGAGGGGCTTCTTGAGCAAAGTGTTTAGGAACTCTGAAGCTCTACAAGAATGGCATGTTTTACTAGTTTGCAACAGCCTGTGCTGCTTGCACAGGACGGAGCAAAAATGCCCTTCCAACTACTGTCACACCAAGTAATAGATAGAGCGAATTGGAGAGAGACTGTAGCTCAGCAAGAGACCACATGCTTTGCATGAAGAAGGTCTCAGGATCAACTCCAGGCATCACGTCCTGAGGGACAGCTCAGCCTGTAGAGCATGAGACTCAATCTCAGGGTTGTTGGTTTGAACCCCACGTTGGGTGAAAAATTCCTGCATTACAGGGGTTTGGACTAGATGATCCTCATGGTCCCTTCCAACTCTACAAATGTATAGCTGTGATAAATGAGGCTGTACTGGGAAAGACCCCTCCATGAAACTCAGGAGAGTATTAACACCACAAGGCTAGGTGCACCTAAGATCTGACTACATCCTTCCTATGGATGTTGTGTGCCTTGACTGAGCTATCCTGTCCTTTCTAGGTGTGAGAGAGTCCTAAGATGGGTAATTCTACCAATGCTTCTGAACTGGGTTGACACAACAGAGCAATACTGGGAACCACTCCCTAGGCTCGGGGCAATGGTTGAGAAAGGCACTGGAGGGGTGTGCCAAGAGCCTAAGGGCACCAGCCCACATATTGCAATAGAACGGAGTTTCAGTTACTTTCTTCTAAGTCACCCGACACTTAGAATGCCATGGGAAAATAAAGCTGGAACCGTGACAGTCTGTTTCTTGGACAAGTGCAATATTACAGCCAGAAGGCATCATCCACAAGTGAGCTTCTGAAGAACTGCATTCTGGACTAATGTTTGGAAGTCCACAACAGAAATCTCCCCTTTGTGTACAGAATCTAGACGGGAAGAGTGTTCATTTCTCCTGCTCATTATCCTCATGGAGCCACCTCAAGTGCACTTACGACAAAAGGCAGGGAAGAAATCCTCATTAACAAACATGAACACGTCCCCTTCTTGCTTCACGAAACATATCACGGTTCTGACTTCATCCATCCAGTCTCAAACCATGAAAGGTCAGGTGACAGTAGAAAACTGCCAGGGTGCCTTTTGGAGTGCTACTGTATTGTATTCTGAATTTAGCTAGAGATGACATGCTCTAGAAAGGAAATCCTGATGACAGCTTGTTTTCTTGAAAAAGGAGCATTTGAGCACAGGACTCTCTACTGAAACATTTTAGCCACTGCCTTGATTGCATCAAAGAAACACGCTACTGAAACATGGAACGGCTATTCTCACATCTTCACCCTGTTTCACCCCGTCTCACTGATTTCAAAACAACTTGCTTCCATGCAAAACTACCCTGGGTCACAGGTATGCCGAGGAGTCCCTGTGATGATGCATAAGCCTGTTGGGCCAGTCAACTCGCTATCTAGTGCAGGGGCAAGCAACCTGAAGTCGATGAGTCCAGTGTTCAAAATTAGCCAGGTGCCAGGCGCATTTTGTGACTGGGGATTGTCAGAATGCGAGCACTTTGAGAAGTCTTGTCGCCGTGCATGGTGACGGAGACTCAAGAATAAAATTGCTGCCGCTGGTGCTGAGGACATGGGAGGAGAAATTCCTCCCCAACTGACTCCAAATTAGGCTCGCTGCTATGTAGCGCGAGTCACCCTCGCAAAGGAGACAAAATGGTGACTAGATTTTGTTTTTGCACCCATAACGTAGGTTCCAGAAGCCAAAATCCCCGACCATCCACTATATTCGCTGGTGGTGAAGGGAGTTGGGAGTCTAACAACAGGAGTACATGAGGCTGGGGAAGGCTGCAATAAGGCAGTTTTCTAATTCTTTGTGGGGGTTACCCCGTTAGTAGCCTTACGAAGAGTGGAATTATTCTCAGAGCTCTCCCTCAGGCCATTCTGAAAAGAAAGACATCAGGAGTGTGGCATATATGTTACAATAGGATATAGGATATGATCTCTCTCCGTTGTCCTGCTGGACCCAGCAAGACACACAATGAAAGAGACCTCAAATTTTCAGCATCAGCTTTGAAGTCAGGCCCGGAGGGCAGCAGCCTGCCTAACTTGGAAGCAAAACAAAAACCACCTGCAAATCATTCCAATCTATTTCAAACTGCACTAATTAAGTCACCCAGCACCTGGACATCATCTCTGGCTAGAATTCAACCAACTTTTACTCAAAATAGACATGTTGCAACAGACCTTGGCTTAACAACAGGAGGGCTCCTTACATAAGGGTAGTACAGTGCAGTGGTTTTTGCCTTGCATTAAAACAGAAATTCTCTACCTTTTCAGTTTTCAAACACACATTTCTAGCTCTTTCCCCCCTAGCTTTTAAATAAAAGCAGATCTTGTGATTGTGGGCACACTATCAAATTAAAGCAGTGGCTTTCCAACCGTGCCCCGGTGAGCTGTGATACCCTCATTAGGGAATCCTTAATTAGGGGGTCCTTAATTAGGAACAAGCTTTTCCCACTGAAATACTCAGAGAAGTGTTTGGGCACATTCTAGGCCTAGTAGGTGCCATGAGTATATTAAGTGTGCTTTAGAATCTTTGGGAATATACAATGGTTCCTCAGTTGACAGATCAGGGTGGAGGGTAGGGAGCCTGAAAACCAGCAGGTTAAAGGTTCCAAAGCAGGAACAGATCTGAAAGGGGCTCCAAGCTGTCCAATCTCTTTACAATAGTCATGGCTATATCACAATTTAGTTGCCAGAGCTGTGACCTGGGCTCACAAATTCCCTTCTGCAGTTCTGATTCCCCCCCCCCCCGACTGTTCAGTTTACAATAACCATGGTTTGTTGTTATGTCCAAAATGGGTAAGCTATGGTCACCACCAAACCATAGCTTACCTGAAGGCCAGAAATCAGTTCAAACCAAGGTTTCCAATTCTAGTTTGGAGGCAAATTGCCCATCGCTTGTGCAAGTCAGATGTCATGGCAAATTAGTTGTTGTGAATCACAAAGCGAGAGTGCGAGGCATCTGGGCATGTGGGAGGAGAGGGAGAGGGAAAAAGAGTGGGTGAACCTGAGGCATAGTCTGGCTCTAACATCAGAATTTGCCATAATTTCTGGTTATGTCACTGCAACCCTAACCACCTTACCTATCTTCCACATCAGCCCTTAGAAAAACAAAACAAAACCCAAATACTACCTTGATTCTGCTAACCAAGAATAAGCCTCAGAATTTTTTTTAAAGTTTAATCAAATTTACATGATTTGTTTCCTTTGCAGAATTCAAGGAGGATTTTTGAGTCAGGATTTCTTTACCAGCACATGCCCTAGAGCCCCTCCTGACTAAGCATCCTGCCCAGAAATTTTAGTCGCCTGCATGCTTTACTGCCATTGCCACCCCACACCTCCATTTTTGGCCTGCCAAATCAAACTGGCAAGTGCTCGGTTTCTTCAAAAAGCAAGTTTACACAGACAAAGGTGAAGCTCTTCGAAAGAGAGAGAAAGAAAGAGAAACACAGCGTGCAGAAGCAGCCATAGAAATAGCACGTGATAAGCCACAGCACCAAGATAAGGAAATCAGCCAGGACTTCGCAGCCAAGCTAGGTCTCGAGGGAACTTTAAGTATTTGGGGGTGGGGAGTGAGAAGAAAAATGTTTTTTTTTTGTTCTTTACAAAAAAGGCTGTAACTGGTTTGCTGCTGTTCGCCCCAAATGTCTTTCATTGTAGCAGCTTCTTATTCCGGGGCCGAAAGCATTTCAGATGCCTAAATCGTTTCAGTCTACCCCCTGAATGCAAGGTGCTAAGGACAAGCAAAAGGGCCCCACAGGGTTGGGGAACCCTCTGGCCCTCCAGATGTTGCTGGACTCCATTGCTGGCCGTGCCAGCTGCGGCTGACTAGAGTTGGGAGTCCAAGAACACCTGGAAGGCCATAGATTCTAGATCCTGTTCTAGAATAGGCCAACATGGTGCCCACTGGATTTTGTTGGGACTCCCAACTTCTGGCAAGCCCAGCCACAATGACCAATGGTCAGGGATGATGGGAACTGTGGTCCAACATCTGGACAGCCATACGTTGGCTACCCTTGTGGTAGTGACATCTAGCAGGACACTTTGGAAACAAGATGCTGATTGGCCAGGGCAATTCCGAGGCCTGCTCTGGTCTCAAGTGGGGTGGTTAGGATATATCTCGACAGCCAACACTCCCTTTCAGCTGCGTGACGCAGTGGACAATAATCCACAGTATCAGGTGTAGCTGTAATTTAGGACAGTTGTCTTCGTCCTCCAAGAGAGGAACCACAGGGTTCCCTGGAGCACCAACAGTGATGAAATGGGTGCCAGTGGGGTGATGCAAGGCAAAATCCTGGACTGACAACAATAATACCAGCAGTGTTGCTGATGCGGAATGAATTGCAACCTGATTCTCAAGATCATGCCTGGCTTGCACCTTGGCGTGTCAGCGTGCTCATAAGCTGCTTATAGCAAGTCACAACTGTGGGTGTTTTAGCAAAATAAAAAGCAGCCAACATCTTAAACCCAAACCCTCCATCAGCAAATAGCTAGCTCTGGGGGCGGAAATGGCTACAACTTTTCACTGGGCCAACCTGTGCTGGCAGTGGGAGCAAACATAAGCCAGCGTGAGCTTCTAAAGTCTTGCCTGAAATGCTGTGTTGCTCAGGGTGGGGAACCTGTGGTCCCTACAGATGTTTTTACGCTCCAACACCCATCAGCCCTCCACAGCATGGCCAAGAACCAAGAAAGACGGGAAATGCAATTCAACAACTGCTGGAGGGCTGTAGATTCCACACTCCTGGATGCAGATCCTAAGCTTCTACCTCTACTAATGGTCTAGGGGAGTGGTTTTATCCAAATTGTGTTCTGGGGAGCCCTGGGGCTCCTCAGTGAGAAGATCAGGACAAACTTTGTCAGATCAGATCATACGCTACTACTAGTCTCCTCATGTAATGTGAAGCCACAGGTGAATGTGTGTGTGTGTGTGTGTGTGTGTGTTTCTAGCACAGGCTTGTAAATAAGCTCACTAAAATTATTAGCCTGGCATGAGACCTGCATGGCAGTGGGAGAGGGGCAGGCCCATCCTGCATGGCCTGCATAGAAGCATGGCCTTCTGCCTCTTTGTAGACTGAAGGAGAAGGTAACCTTCTACAACACTGACTGGCTACCTAGCGATCTGTTCTTCTTTGCCAGCCCCCTCTGCATTTCCATACTGGTCATGAAGAAAGGAGCTTTTCTTCCTCTGCACTTAGCACAGAAACCAAACTGCCCAAATGGAATTCTTAGTTGCCTACTAGGCAAGCTATTATGTGGGTCAACTTTCCTCCAGCTGGAGCCCTCTAAGAATACAACCCTAGGAGCCCCTGCCAGCATGGCTAATTAGCTGCAACTTGGGAGTCCAAAATATTTGGAGGGCACCAGGGTGGGGAAGGCTGACTATGGGCCAATGGTTAGGGGTCCAGTAAGTCTGGCCAACACCCTGCATGTTCTGCGATATAACTTGGCATATAAAGAGTTCCACGGAGGTGAAAATTCACCTAATGGAAGGCAAGATGTGAGATTCTGAATCCTGTTGAAGACAGACATCAGCATCATTATTCATGTGACTTCTTTGAGAAACATTAAGGGTGGGAAACACAAAGATTTTGTTTCATTGCAATTGAAGCCTACTATTTGCTTTGTCATGGAATAAGGTATGGGGAACTGGTGGCTTTCCAGACGTTGCTGGACTACAACTGCCATCATCCCAATCATTGGCAATGATGGTTTGGGCTGATGGGAAATGTAGTCCACCAACATCTGGAGAGCCACTGGTTTCCCGTCTCTGGATCAAGTTATCTTCAAATTCCTTCTTACCTGGTCCTGTTATTTAAAGGTGCCATATGAAATCTGACCATATGGTCCATCTAGTCCGGTAATGTCTACTCAAATTGGCAACAGCTCTCCCAGATCCTTTCAACTGGAGATGCCAAGGATCGAATTTGAGATCTCTGGTATGAAAAGCATGAGCTTCACCATGGAGTTATGGGCCCTCCCTTATTATGTAACATACATAATATGTAAGCCTATCCATACCCTCCTCACCAACTGTATTTAAGAGGCAAGAGAATTATCGACTCTTCAGCAACTTCCCTACCAGCATCTTCCTGGTACATCACACACCTCCTTCCCAACAAAGGCAGGTCCCGCCATTCCTTCTAACTGACTTTGTATGACCGCGAAGGAAACCCACATCAACACTGCTGGCACCAAACTATCTGCTGCCAAAGGCATGTAAGATGGGAAGAGTTTCCATTCATTCACTTTAGCAGAGAGTCCAGGAAAGCAATTTTCCAAACTTTGTACCACTATAGGCCACCAACCTGTCTGCAAAGGACATACTGGAACATCTTCCATGGGAGCCATTGTGCACTGTAAAGATTCTGGGGCATGATCTGTCAGGTGTACCACACTTACAGGGCACCGGGCAGGTCCGTTGGACCTCACTGCCCCCCATGTGACATATGTAACCAAGTGCATGCTCAATTCTCCCTTACAGCCACACATCACATGGGAAGATTGTTAAGCACAGCCAAGCTGGACTTCAGGAAGTTGCTGACCACTCAGAGGTACCTCTTGAGTATCCTAGAGCAGAGTTTGAAAACCAGTAGCCTAGGATGCAATACTATCCAAACAGACAATTACATAAGGGTATGGCTGTTCTGCTGATTATCATTAACTTGAGCAAAGGAGATTTATTTTGTGAAACATGTCACAACACCTTGGAGAGGCCTACTGGAGCCATATTGAGATTGCAGTTCCTTTCTAACCTTGAACTCATGAAACTCCGCGATCTGGAGAAGTTTTTGATCTAAACTTTTGCCCCTCTTCACAGATGGGGCAACCAAGCCCCCACTCTCCTTGAAAGAGACATACTGTTTCGCTGAACAATAATCCATGTACTTTTAGCAAAGATGGTGGTTTCAAGACTGCACCTTTAACACAGACAAGAGTTTAACGCTACAGCTTGCTAGAAATGGTAATGGGAAGGTAGACACTAACTATACTAGGTCATGAACGAACCACTGTTGAATATAACCCAACAAGCTGTTCTGGAGCCAGCTAGAGGATGTGTGGGATAATTGAAAGAGATGGACCTTATCCTGCTCACAGTTACAGCCTCTTTTGCAACATTTTTCTTTTAGCAGGGGTACAAGAAAAATGACAGACTTGCCTTGTGAGGTCGAAAAGAGAGAGACAGGCTGAGAGGAAGAAACAAAGGAATCTGAAAGGAAAATACATAGGATGAGACTTGATGACCTTGGAAAGGAGGAAAAAACAAACATTAGAGTAGCTTTGTAGTTCCAGATGTCTCGGCTGTACCTGGGCCACAGGAGAGGGGCTGAGGAAAGATCAGCAGCTACTCACTCACCTGGCTGCAAAGTTTTATGAAGTTTCTATGACAGCAAAGCCAAACTGAAGGATATTATCCATCTGCTTAAGAAGGGAAAAGGATAACCTCATCACACGACAATACCTACAACACACTTTTTTCCTTCTGATTTTTCTTTTTCTTGTTTGAAATGCCAGGAAAAGAACAGGTACGTAACAAGCAACTAACTAGGCTTCAGGGTGATTGGAAGGCTTTTGGCAACTGCTTAAATGAGACTTTAGAGAGAGAAAACTGGTCAACCCCATTTTACACAGAGGCCACAGCCTCAGATGTGCAAAGCTAAGGGCAGCCAATGTGGCCCCTGTCCGAATCTGGTTACTGGATCATTTCCTGCAGCTCCCGAAGTTGAGTACCTGGATGCAGCAGGAATGACAAAATTAGCTTCACCTGCACTGGCTTTCAATGCAAAGTTAGTAAGAAATGAATTCAACTTTCTTATAAAAATAGGTATTTTTGCTAGGCCACTGAAACCAATTTGAACACTTACTCAAACCCTTTCTGAAACACACAATACATATCAAAACATACCATCAGCTATGCTACCAGAATCTGCACACTATCAAGAGCCTCAAAACACATCCCTCACTTGTTGCTGATGCTTCTCTCTCCAATCACGTCACACCCTTTGCTGTCATATTGTTTTCTGTGCTCCTCACACCTCCATTCTCAGCCAGCGTCTAACCAGAAAACAGCTCCGTTGCCCAAGCCCAACATCCCCTTCTTGCTGGGAAAGACAGAAATGTTTACATAATAGTTATTTATGCCAAGCCATGATTCACATCTGCCTTCCCCAACCTAGTGCCCTCCAGATGTTTTGAACTCCCATCTCTTATTAACCCTAGCCATTGGCCATGTTGGCTGGACTGATGGGAGCTGGTGAGTTCAGAACATCTGTGGGGCACCAGGTTGGGGAAGGCTGGTTTGTACTAACCGCAGCTTAGCATCCAAACCATGGTTGAGCTCCACAATTTTACTTACCAAGTCGTGCATTCAGATAGCCCTTGGCAAGTGCGGTGAGCCCCAGGCTTCCTCTCAACCTCACTGCCAGTGGGGCAGATGATTCCCACCTGCTCCCCCACCCCAAAGTTCAGAGGGAGCAAGGGAATTGATTTGGCAGTATGAGCTTCCCTTTGTCCTTGAGCTCAGAGCTGGATCAGGGAGAGAGGGGCACACATGCATGCATGGGACAGCTGACAAATGAAGCCAGTCAAAGCAAGCCTCCGCCTTCCCTAGACCAGCTCCAAGCTGGCTTGGGACATGGACACAGACACACACTTGGACACACCTGTTTCTGCATTGTGTGGCACATCCCGCCTTTCTAACTGCAAACTTGGGAGCTATAGAGAGGGGGCAGGGGCCTTGCGCCTTCTTTAATGCTCTCCAGGTGCCTGGGCATGGCTGCTCCCCCCTCAAAGGCTTTCTCCTACCAAAACTGTTTCAATCTGCAGTTTTAGCACACATTATAATTAGCTGCTGCGACAAGTTTTTACAGGACATATGCTTTTTTACTAATTACAATAACCTTTGTAAGATTTTTCTTGAAAGGCAGGCTACGTACATTTTAATAAATATAATCTACTGGCCAATGAGGATATGCATCAAAAGAAGCCGTTGAAATCAATGATAATCAATAACAAGTTCATTGATTTCAACTGGTTTACTCTGAGTAGGGCTTAATTGGACACATCCCAAAGTATCTGAAAGTGCGGTTTCTAATACACATCTTTGAGAAGCGATTGTCTCTCACTGACTATGGTAAATGCAACTTGAGATTCAGTGTGGAATTGCCAGAAAAAAGGATCGTGTCCAACGCATACCTAAGGAATCTCTCTTTCTGCAGTCTGCTTAAGGCTAGAACTATGGCCTGGAAAGTGTACATGACGGAACCAGTTTATCCACTCTATCACAGACCTTGGTAGATGACTCATATTTTCCAGCGTAACTGTACAGAAAAGAGAGAGAACAAGCTTGAAAACCTGACATGCCAGGCTGGGAACTGGTATTGGCAATAATTCCTTAGGGGGGGAAAGGAAGGGAGGAGGCTCTTGCCAGCTGCTTCTCATGCTTATCCCTGCCCAAACACCCCTCCACAAGGGGAAAATTTCGACACCGGAGCTTATTTAGCAACGATGAACAGCAGCTCTATGCAGACCATAGATGACAAGTTACAATTTGCACCAGGGGTCTCCCTCTTTTACAAGAGGTACATTGTGAAGCCATTGGCAAATGCATTCCCTAGCTACAGCCCGATGTTGTGCAGGAGAGAACAAGGCTCGGGGTGGGGGAAGAGATGCACTGGTAGAATAAATGAATGAAAAGCCCCTGGCCCCCCTTATCAATCATTCCTCCGTTCCCAGCTGTTCTGCCAATAGGGCTATTTAGTGTCATTTGCCCACAGGATTAAGCTTTCAAAGGAATCTTTATTTTGATTTATCAGACCTTGCAAGAGGCTTGCGTGCACAGCCAGAGCGTAATTGCAGAGTTCTAGATGGTTCTTTGTGGAGGGCCTTTCTGAGGCAGCCTGAGCGGATCCCAAGCTGGGATTTGCATTGAGAAAAAGCAACTGTGCTGAAAAACCATGGAAACAATATTGAAAAAAAAAAAGAACACACCACCACCAAAACAATGAGCAGCAAAGCATTTTGCTACCCATGACAAGACAGACCTTGACAGAGGACAGCACAAGGCAAAACAGGTCAAGTTACAGTCACATTCCTTATCATTCTTTCATATTTGTACCATGCCTTTCTACCCAGCGGGCCCAACAAAGGGGCCCCCAAAAGAACTACAAAGATCTAAAACATCTAACAAAACATTTAAATAATCCAAGCACAGACCAATGCAGTAAGCTTAAAAAGCCCAAGCTACTCAAAGCTTTAATGCCATCCCCAAAGCATATGGTCAGTTTTTCTGAATGTCCAGGGCTGTGTTTAAAGACCACAAATTGGTCTGAAAACCATTTTAAGATTTCTTGACTGTCGTCAAGTGCCAATACATTAACCTACTAAAAAAAATTGAATCTTCATTAAAATTGCAAATTACTACTAGTGGGCAGTAGTTAGCCTTTGTACAGCTATCAAGTCCAGCATTTATCTCATTAGTGTTCAAATTGCTTCTTACGTCGTCTCAGTAGTCTTTACAACCTCCACCAAGTAGGCCAGGATTAAATCCTCACTGTAGACGGAGCAGGTGAGGAGGCTGAAAGAATAGCTTGTCAAGGAACATCTAGGATATTTGTGGCTGGGGCATCACAACTCACATTCTTGGCCACTAACTCTCCCCTCACCAATTTACACCCCCCCCCCAGCTTACTTCTGTTTTGTTTTCACATATTTAATTTCCTCCGGAATCTCATAACTAGTTTTTTTCTGGTTTAAGAAACATTTGCTACTTGCAGAGTTCAAGTTAACAAACAAGACAGTCACAGGACAATCTTAGGACCACAATGCAATTAATTCCCTCCCACAATTGGTTGGTTTTTTTTGAGGCAGAAAAAAAATATCCCTTAGATGTAGTAGGAGGAGTAATGTAACACCACTTAATTGAAAGTAAAGCAAAATTAAGGAAAATAAGTACTGTAGCAGAACACATCTCAAAGGACATAGCTCCCCAAAGGCACGGCAAAAGAGAAATGCCTTCATTTTCCACTGGGGGGAAAATGACAAGACAGACAACCATGACAAATGAACACACCGGAGCCACAACTGAGAAAGCCTTGCTTCTTGTGGAAGCTGATCTGCCATCCATATGAGTCTGTACTTTTACCACAGCATCACTCAGAACTGGAGGAAATTCACATGGGAGAAGACACACCCCCAAGGCCCAGCTGTAGAGGCCATCTAAACAACAAAGCTGGGTTATAAACAAGAATCCTTAAACCACTGGTCTTGAAATAAATGGTGGCTCTGGATCTGCTGGTGAGTCATGCAAGGCCTCTCATGATCTTCACAAGTGGGCAGCAAATAGTCACAGCAGGCTCTGAGGGTGTCAGCAAAGCCCACACAACTCAGAATAGCTCTGCTGGACAGCTACTTGAGGATGCGATGGAGGCATCAAATAGGTTGCATATAAATATGTAAATAAGGCAAATCAATCACTTGTTGGTGGTAGATTCATTCTTACGTCAAAGCTGCCAACAAAATAATAATGTCAGAGAAATCTACACCTATTATTTCAGGGGCCATCAATGTGGCAGAAGTCTTCTCCGCTACCCACATAATCTTCTTTGCTTGATGAAATTAGGAAAATTTTACGTATCCTCCCTGAACATTCAACTTTAATTTTAAAGCAGTCTCTAGTACTTTCGTTTGTGGGGGGGGGGGAGAAAGGGGGGGACCCTGCAGGCAGAATTCTACCCAAATGCTCAGTAAGAAGTCGCCCTGTTCCCACCCACCAGTGTTCTGGCCAATGGGTGTTGAGTCCTTGGGGTAACTAAGACAAATGCACAGCTATAAGCATAACAGGCTACCTATATTTAGTTTCCAGCTGTGCTGCACTGATACTTCCCCACCCCATTTCACTGCAACATTCCTGGCTAGAGGCCCGGCCGTACGAAGTTTGTGGTACCTCCTCCCTCTCTTCATTTCACATCAATTGAAGATTGAGTAATGATGACCTTTAGAAGTACCACTCCCAGGTATATCACTGGTGATCACTTCATTAAGAAACGTGATTGCAGCTTTTCTTTTTTTAAAACAGAAACAAAGCTTGAAGCAGCTACAGAGAAGCAGCTCACTTTAAAAACAAAACAACCCCTTTCTTTCATTCTCCTAAAAATTATGCTGGACATGCTTTGGGCGGGGAGGAAGAGGGAGAAAGACAGGTACTAGTCTTACACCTGCCTTCTTCCACCTCCCAGCTGACACAACAGCAGCTCATGGGTGTTGGAAAAAAGTACAAGAGCACCCCATCTCCCCAATGTGGCTTCTCCTATCAAAATCTATACGTCCACCACCCTTCCAAGCTGCTTTAATGTGGTGGGGAAAGATGCTGCGAGATGGGATCGCACTATGTCTGTTGCATGAGTACCGGAGACCTGTTCTGCACTAAGGCCATCCCAGCTGAAGCAACAGCGGCCTGCACATAAGGGGTGGATCACAGGAAAGAGCTGCATGTTATGATGGCTGGTGTGGGTGCGTGTTGCTGAGACAAAGCTGGAAGGCTGCCTAGAGCTGCCTTTGTGCAGAAGCACAGTGTATTCCCAATGCAGAGAAAGAGAGAGAGAGAGAGATGGGAAAAGCAGTTTGTCAACTTTGCTTCTGTTTAGTGGAAAACACAATTAAGCTGCCTTGCGTAAGAGGAAACGCATCCAAACAAGGGACATTTCCTAATTGCTTGAGGGACAGTACCCAGACTTCTAGCTAGGGGTGTTAGGCATCTAACGGAGCTGCTTGGAGTCCAGTATTTCTAACCAGTCTTGAATTTAGTTACAACGGCACCATCAAGGCACTTGGCTGACTGAATAAGCAGATGATATGTAATCAAGCCTTTAAAACCTGGGGGGTCCCACACTGCGGCCATATTCCTAACAGTCCATACAAACACAAAATCAAGCCAAGGTTTTTCACATGGTGGGTTGATCCCAAGTTACCAGCTGCCTAACTGCCATGCAGCAAAGTCATCAGGTTTAAGAGCTTCATGACACATGTATTGCATCAACTCCAAACCAGAGATGGTCCATATCAACCCCCAATTAAAATATGACTGGGACCAACACTTCCAGTTTCACTGGCCTGCTTTTCCAAGAAGTGGCATCTCTTAGCCCAGAATCACACCATGAATCATCGCCTCACCCTAAAACATTTAAAATTTTATAAACTGACTCATGAGCTACCTGGAGCTTTCAAAAAATGATGATTTAGTCCCATAATTTCAGCCAGACAAGTGCTTTTTAAATTAAGGTTCTCAACAAAATGCATCTCAGGACCGCTCTACAAATGGAGCAGAATAAGGCAGTAAGATGGATGGACAAAAGCGCTGCTGGCGGGGATCATTTCTGCGCCCCCCCCCCCCCGTTCCCCTCTGTTGATTATTTTAAAAAGCAAAAGTGGCATGTCTCCATTAGGGATTAACATGGAGCAGGAAACCAACTGCAGTGGTTGTTGGACTCCAACTCCCATCAGCCCCAGCAAGCATTGCCAATGGTCAAGGATGATAAGAGTTGCAGTGCACCAACACCAGAAGGGCATCACTTGGCTATCTCTGAGAAACAAGCATATGTTAGTTCCTCATTCTACTGCCATGGGCAGACCCAGCCTCCAAGCCACCATAATTCTGTTTGAGGCAGGTCCGTGTCCCAATGAAAGACTCAAGACAACGGGCCAGTTTAAATATCACAGCCAAGCAGCCATGGTTTTGTCATCATGTACAGACTTTGGGCTTTCATTCTCCCTCCTCCACTCACCTGCCAAAATCCCCTCCCTCCCTTGCTTTGAGCAATCAAAATCTGGAACATGAGTTCAAACTGTGCTTTCTTTCTAATTCCAGTTCTGGAAGCCAACTATGGTTGACCCAAAGCAAGAAGGAAAGAAGGTAAGTGGAGCATGCAAGGGAAGAAGACAGAGCCAAGGGGTCCACCATTTGCTCACAAGGCCCTATCCATGGCTTGGCTACATTGCACCCAGACCTCTGAAACCATAATCTCTTTCCTAATGAGGTCCACTAAGTTTGCAATCCAAGGCTGGGGGGGGGGGGGGAGAGATTCAAGTACAACAGTGTCCCAGGACCAAATTGTCTTGAAATGGGTAACAATCCAAGTAATCTAATTGTTCACCAGAACACACACACAGAGATAAATATCTTATTCATAACTATCCCAAATGCAAAGCAAGTGTGCTGCATAATTTATTATTATTATTAGTTATGAAGGAGAATGGATGCAGCTCTCTGACTGCATCTCAGCCCAGCCAAATGCATCTCAGAGAGTAAATGGATGCATTTCTTTTTCTCTTGCAACATCCTTTGGGGCTCTGGCTCCACAACAGCAAAAGGATCCCAGGCTTTTTTAGCAATTGATTCTGCAATGCAGCACCTGCAAGACTGCTTCTTTTAATGCATTAGTGCACAATTCCCCAACCCAATGCCCTCCAGTTGCTGTTGCACTCCAACCCCCAACAGTCATATCCAGCATGGCTTCCAGTCAGGTATGATGGGAGCTGGAATACAACGAAATGTATCATTGCAGGAAGGCAAAAAAAAAGAAGAAGTACTGATCCCACAGGGAAGGGGTGCCATGATCCACATTAGGGTTTTAACCCAACATTCTAAATACAAGTTTCTTGCAGGGCAGAGAGGTATCAGATTGGGACCTGAGAGACCAAGATTCAAATCCCCACTCAGCCTTGAAATCACTGGGCAACCTTAGGCCAGGCACTCACCTGGAGCCCATGGAAGAAGGGTGGGATATGAATTAAACAAACAAACAAACAAAGGGCAAGAGTAAATGCTGCACAAGACAGGTAAAACAGCAGAACCATACACAGCCATGACCCTGGATGCCAAGGGGTCACCTCAATATTTTGGAAAGCAAATCCAAGGTTTCAAGAACAGGTTCTGTTAACTCAGCACACCACCCTCACAATTCTGAGATAGTGAGAATTAAGGAAATGACATCACCATGATCTGGCCATTTTTTTACCTTCTAGTCACAACTAAGGTAAGCATGTTAAAGTAGGGCTGCCATAAGTCTGGATTTCAAAGGCGGAATTAATGTCAGGAGGGAATTTCCGAAAGGCGGCGCTTTGTCCTGGATCTCAGGAAAGTCAATCGAAAAAGTTCAACATACGGGGTGTCCTGGTTTTCACTTTTTGAAATATGGCAACCCAAGTTAATGAGAGGAGCTCTCAGCCCTCCTGCACGGTAGGACCATGCTATCCCATTCTGAGGGAGAGGGTGTTGTACTCTGTCATAGTGACTCAGCAGATGAATGTCTGAAGAGCCCAGTTCTTTTAGTCGGTTAAGTCTATTAAATTCCTTAAGATGCCTTTTTCTAAAAAAAAGATTCAAGACCATAATACAACCAATTTGGATCTGCAATTCTCTTGCTAGTGAATACAAATTAGCCATCCTCTTCAATATTGAGAGGCAGAAAATGGCTTTAGGAAGAGGTACAGGAAATCGTGTTTCCTTTCCCCCCCCCACTGCATCAAAACTACTCCATTAAGGTTTGCAATGTTGTAAAATAAAGCCCACAAAGTTACTAGCCTGCTAAAAAATGTTTTACAAAAAAATAATCCTAGCCTGCTGATGCCTGGCAAAGGAGAAACAAAGTGTCACATTTCTATGCTGGGCCCAGAAGAGGGACAAAGTGCTTTATCCCTCTCCTCCACTAGCCTATTCACTCACCTGGGTGCAATTTCTGGTTCTGCTTAAATACAAGGCTGATGTATTGTCAAGCTAAAAGATGTGCCCAGTTCTTGCGTCCACATGACAGTGAAAGAACCATGAGCCACAGGCCAAAATGGAGGCCTGGTGGCTAATTTGTGCGTCGTAAACAGATGCAAACAGATTCTTATTTAGAATACTTTGCCCTGCTTCTGCTAGTCATGAAGAAGCACTGCTTAGGGTACTGAGGCATGCTCCTGGTCACAGAGTCCTCCCCCATGTGTGTACATGCACCCTTGCACACACAACTTGGCGAAACCATTGATGACACACCCATCAACTCCATATTCACAGGGATAGAAACTAGCTTTCTTAAACAGTTCACAAGTTGTCAGTTTCTACGCCCAGTTCAAAATTAGGAACATAGGCCTTATATCATTGGTCAGTATTGCATACACTGACCTGGCAGCAGCTCTCCCAGGTTTCGGAGACGGCTCTTTTCCAGCTCTCCCTGGAGATGCCAGGGATTGAATCTGGTGCCTTCTGCATGCAAAGCAGGTGCTCTGAAACTGAGCTATGGCCTTTCCTCAGTCAGGTCTTGCACAACATTTCTGTGGAACACATGCTGGGGCACCGTTAACACAGTCAAAATTGAAGAGTTTTGATTGTTGAATTTTAAAGTTACAATTTTAAAGTTACAATTAACTGGGTAAAATGGCTCTGCAGAGAGGTTTAAGAAGCTGACCTCTGGTTCAAGTACACTGGAACTTGTGAGTCCTCAGCAATAATACCACCTATCATTTACTGTATAGGGCTTTGTATGTGTTCAAAGTGCTGCCCATCCATTGTGGTACAACAGCATCTGCTGCCTGTCCTACTGATAAGGCACAAAGACTACACAAAGAGATACACATTGACATGTACATATAGTTAACATTCTTCTTCCTTGACATGTTAAGCCTGAATCTTGTAAGACGATGCAGATAGCACTACTTGGCATCTGTGGGAGAGCTGGGCATGTGTATGGCAGCAGATGAAGTCCACACCTAGCTCTTTATTAAGTGAGGTGACCTTGAAGCTCATACATGTCCTGAGCACCTTACAGCCTTATGCCTGGAGCCTCATCTCTACTAAAAAAGGCTCAGCTTCCATGATGGAGACTGATGCTCGCTGATCTGGAGAAAGACTGAAAGTGGTGAAAGGGCCTGATTCTCAAGACAGCTGGTTTGGGTTTGCAGGAGTGGCCTCCGAGGAACTGTTAAACTCAAGGGGCACAAAGATCAGACCACGGACAAGGAAACAGTTATATGGTTGACAAGGATCAACAACATCCCTTCCCCATCTGGCATTAAGTCATACATCATATGTGTTTGCCTACTGGTCAGTCACAAGACAATGGACTACTGCATGCAATATAGCTGCCATTTGACCTTGACTCTACAAGGAAGATTATGCATGAAAGAAACTGCTCTTTCCTGAGCAAGCAGACACAATTCAGATATCTCAAGACAAGACTGACAGATTGGAGACGTAAAAATATACAGAGAATATATACAGAGAAAGACGGCATCTTGACTGAAACGTTGGCACTACAAGAACTGCCGCATACCAGAAGCTACTAATATGCCCATGCAAGGGAAGGAGCGTGATCAGGAATTTCAAAACAAAACCCACAAAGGGGTGGTTATTTTTTTAAAAAAAACAACAAAGTCAGCTAACCCCCAGCTGGGCCACTTGATGAGGCAGAGCTATTGTTAGATGAGGTGCATTGCAAGACTCAGCCCTTTTAAAGCACTGTCACTTGGGCCTGTGTTTTCCACCCTCAGTGAAGCATCTGCAGTGCAGTTTGTTGTGGTGTTGTTTTTTTAAATGAGCATTCCCACCTCTATCTGAAAGCTGCCTTAGAAGATAAGAACCATTTACATCCCAGCCCTCTGGAGCTTATTAGGAGAGGGAGGAGAGGAGTGGTACATATTGCAAAATGTTTTCTGGGGTGCCTCCCTGCCCCCTCTCCAGTTGCCTAAAGGCATCACGAAAGGGAAGATCTGTCATCAAAGTTGCATTCTCAAAGACAAATAATTAAATGTACACCTCCAAATGTCCCACACCCACAAAAAAATCCAAGGTTACAGGGATTTTTTTGTCTGGTAAAGGTTTTAAAATAATTAAGACTGCTTTCCTGCTTCAAGTGGGAGCCAGCAATACGAGACCTTAGTCAAGACGATGACAGAGCAACTGTAATGGAAAAAGGCGATGCGCCCCCCTTCAGTTTGATCACCTGCTTGAGGAAAGGGGAGGGGGCAGATTAAGGAAGCAACTAGCCTGGATCCAGAAAAAACCCCAGCAAGCCCTTCCCAAAGCAGATAAAAAAGGTTGCTCAATTCTTGGAGCTATGAGACACATTTTGGAGTCTAATCTGACAAACATACAGCAGACAGAAGCTTCCCTCTCCCCACCTTCCAGTTGAGACGCCACTCCCTTCTCAGCCTCTAGCCCAGCTGGTGTTTTTCAAGTGCTTAGCAAGCGACCACATTTGGAAATGCACTGAAAAGGTACAAAAGCAACATTCAGCCAACCGTAAGTGTATCTGTTCCCCAGTCAGTTTGCTACGGAAGACTGCCCTTAAAAACCAAGCTTTCCTCATCCCATTCAGAATCACCGCCAGTATCAGGGAATGGCCTCCCCAGAGTCTGAAATCCAAACCTTGCCATTGCATCATGCCTGATAAGGCTGCAAGGCGTATGAAATGGTGGATTAGGAAGCAGGTTGCTGAATGGTGGGAGGAATACCACCATTATGTACAAAAGACTATTACATTCAGTTCTCCTTCAGTCACACCCCTATACGCAACTACACACCACAAAGGACATACAATTATTATACAACTCCCAACACCCCATTACCAACCAGCATAACACACTGGCTACTTCAGTCTCCTAAGGATTGTCCATAGCACCAACACCACACCCACAGTCTTGCCTGCCTTCCACCCCATCCTACCATATTTCCCACACAGTCCTGTTTGCATAGCAATCTTCATTCACCCCACACATTAGCCACAACACATTTTGTATTTGGTGCACTTCTCTGCGTTACACGTTCCCAATGGACATCATCCAAAATGGCATTTTCTTCCAGAACAGTTCCTCTTAAACCTTTCAGACACACCCTTTCTCTCCTTAAGTGTAGCCCACTTTGGAGTTCTATTTCAGCTCAATGCTTCATCTTCTACTCACTGATTTTTCCGCAGGGACCATCAAATACCTTTAGTAGGATCGCCATATGTTCACAATACAATATGCAAGCTGCTCTGTCACACAGTACTCTCACTCTCTCAGGCTAAATTTTAAAGGGAGATAAATATTTTAAAAAAGAGGGAAGAAAAGTGTTTCCCATGCGGTTATAGTTAGTCAGCAGTAGGCTCCCCCCAACCCCCCCCAACAATTTCCCACCTTTATCATTATACTTTAATTGGGCCCAATGAAGGGGTCAGTGTAACCCACAAATCTATATGCCACAATGTGAACTCTTGGCTTGACAAATATGTTATTTGGTTCTAGTGAAATATGTTTTTCTAACATTGCTCTTCCACCCCAAAGCCCCACCTCCTGTCATATAGGCTGGTCATCTTTGTATCCCTCCTTTTAATACACACACACTCACAATGAAAATGAGTTAACGTTTGGAAGCTCTCTATGCAAAACACTCACATATTATCAATGAAAATATGCATTAGTCCTAACAGCAGCTGCAAAAAAATAAATGCAAATTTTGATGTCAATAAAGGGAAATTATCCTTATTGAATGCTCTCCTAATAGCAGTTACTTTATATATATATATATATATATATATATATATGCATATGTTTATATACAGAAACACACATACCTTGGTTCTGTGCAATGCTAAATCTTGTCTACCATATTTCAGACTTACTAAAAAAAAATGGCATTCATAAAAGGCAGTACTTTAGCCCTGCCTGCAAGTTTTATGACAATAAAGGCTATTTTGCTTTTTTTGCTTTTTTCATTCTAGGCAAATGACTCCCTGTAAGAGCCGATTTACCTGGGTTGCTCTTATTAATAAGAAAACAGGATTCGGAAATGCAATGATTTAAGCGTCTCAGAGAATCCTGGTGCCTTTCAGGGTTTTAAGTTTTTGCTACACCGCCTCCGCCCACCCCTTCCTCGTGCCCACAAACCACCCGGCACTTCCCTACACCAAGCCCCCTCCCCCCCACCAGCTGTTCTTTTCCCCTGTCCACCTCCCCCCCCCCTTACCAGCGCAAGACTGGGGGGAACCTGCCCCCTTGAGGTCTCGGCCTCCGGGCTCCGAGGAGCCACCCCCAGCAGAGGAAGAAATATACGGGGACTGGGTGGCGGGCTCAGCCATTTCGTCGGTGGCGGCAGCGGCGAAAGCGACGGGGGGGGTGAAAAAGAAACCAGCGACAAGGACCTCAGCTTTAAGCGACCGCCCCTCTCAACAGACAGGCGCTGACTGACAAGAACGAGGAGATCAGGGCAGACTGCGCAGGCGCGGCAGCTGGGCGGCGGGCCGGAGCGGCGCGCAGGCGTACTCCGGAGGGGTGGGTCTGGGAGGTTGCTCTCCGGCGCAGGCGCAGTGAGAAGTCTGGAAGGAAGACTAGGGGTATACGATACAGTATATTGTGCCTCCTGCGTCCTCCCGCATTCTGCTCCTTCCTTACGTTGGTGTTAGAAGCGGCGGGGAAGGGGGCGGCGGATTTTTTTTGAGTGTGAAGGAGAATAGGCGGTTTTTGAGGCTGTTCACTGAACATGCGCATCACGTCCCCTCCCCATTCTCGCGAGCTTTCCAAGTCCGTTTATTACGTTTGTGTGAGCGCGCGCGCGGGTAAGACCGGCACTTACGCGTGCGCAGTATCCATAGGAGCCTGAATAAACGGCCAAGAAACGCGGGCGGGCGCTTTTGTGTTTTAAGAATCTGCTTTTTTGAGTCGTGTTTCGAACCTGGGGGGAAACAGCTCATAAGGGACGCTTTCTCCTCCTTCTTCCTGAAAAATCTCTTTCCAAATGGCAATAGGGATGCATTAAGTATTCCTGAAATTCGGAATTGGGACAGGGCAGTAGCTCAGTCACATGTGTCCTGGCTCAGTATAAGATGGCTTACCTATAAGGAAGGGCCATAGCTCAGTGACAGAGCACCTGCCTTGCTTGCAGAAGGCCCCCGGTATCTCTCATGCAGGGCTGGGAACATTCCCTGCACAAAACCTCGGAGAGCCGCTGCCAGTCAGTGTAGACCAGCGTTTCTCAAACTTGGGTTCCAAACTTGTCCGGCTACAATTCTCATCATCCCTGACCACTAGTCCTGCTAGCTAGTAGGGACGATGGGAATTGTAGTCCGACAACACCTGGGAAACCAAGTTGGAGAAATACTGGTGTGGATCAGAGCTTTCCAAACTCGTGACACATTAGCTTGTTGGCTGCAGTGTGTAGGTGTGTCCCAGGAACACTCCCCATTCTCCAGGGGCTGGAAAGGGGCTAGTTTAACCTCCAGTTTGCTAGTAAAACTGAATTACTGTGTTGCAAAATAATGCACGTCTAAAAAGTGTGTCATCAACATGAAAAGTTTGGAAAGCTCTGGTATAGATGATAGTGAGCCAATGACCTGACTCAGTGCAAGACAGCTTCCTATGTTCCTATGCTCCTCAAGGGAAAGGGCCATAGTTCATTGGTAGCGCTTCTGCTTTCATGTTTACTCAGAAACAGAGTTCATTGAGACTTATTTGCAAGTACTGTAGATTATTGTAGGGCACCCCACACTGGGCAGATTACAGTAGTCTAATCTGAAAGTCACCACTGCATGAATGGCAGTACTGTATTCAAATATTGTAATAGAATGATAGGGTTGGAAGGGGGACCCTGAAGTTCATATAGTCCAACCCCCCTGCAACAACTGTCCCTTACAGGGATTGAACCTGCAACCTTGGCGTTATCAAGGTGATGGGGGTTTGTGTGAAGTATCGGTTCCAGTTTAATAAACAAAAGCTTCTACTTGCTGTTAGTTTGAGAAAACAATGTGAACATTTTCCTTTCCGTTCCCGATTATGGTTCCACATCAGAATCAAAAGAGCACTAAATATATAAATGTGCCTTTAACTTAAGAGTTCTAAATATACTTCTAATCCATAATACAAACACCTTTGTAATCTTAAGACCGATAAGCAGGAATGGTAGGTAAGATAACAATTGTTCCTTTATCTCTGTGAGCTTTTCCGCTTTCTTATTGAATGGGCTGTACTACACACATAGAAACTCAATTGCCAATGTTTAATTTTTTAAATAAATCCTGCTCCTGTGCTTTTACCAGCCTAAAATAAAACAGGGAAAGATTTCGGCATTGGTTTATCTTCATGTTCGAACATATGCTGCAGATCGGGAGAGGTACCACCAAGGACAAGAGGATAAGTTAATGAACAGAGCAGCCAACAGAATACACTGCAGTATGTCTGTGCTGCCCAGACATACTGCCGTGTAAGAGCTCCAATTTGCAAATGTGCCCACAGGCCCCCCAAGGCTGGCAACTCCTGTCATAATGGTCATGTTCTACCTCCACTGTAGGCCTCTGAAAACCAGTTGCTGGGAATCACAAGTGGAGAGCATGCAGTTGCACTCAGGTCCTGTTTGCAGGCTTCCCAGAAGCATGTTATTGTACAGAAGACAGTCCCTGATTTGAAGGGCCGAAACAGAGCTCTGCAGTCTGGTTTAAAGATAAAGAACTATAAGAGGGGTGAGCAGAAACAGCCTTGGAAGTTGATAAACAACAGCTATGTTGTTTTATGTACTGTTTAGCTGATTTCAATGCTTACCACTTCTTTCCATTCATATACAGTCAAACCTCGGAACTCAAACGTAATCTGTTCCGGAAGGACATTTGAGTTCTGAGATGTTCGAGTTCTGATACACAGCTTCCGATTGGCCGACAGCTAGGTTTTTGCACAGCGGAAGCTGTATTGGATGTTCGTCTTCCAAGGAACGTTTGAAAACTGGAGCATTTACTTCTGGGTTTTCAACGTTCGGGAGCCGAAACGTATGGCAATGGAGTGGTTCGAGAACCGAGGTTTGACTGTACTGTGATAATGACACATGACAGACCTGTAACTCCTATTTTATTATTTCTGTTATTTAATGTACTGTAATTTATCTATCTATCTCCTGGACACCAGACACAGACCACTGCAATGTGTCTGAGCCTAACTTATGTCACAGGATTGTTGTGGGGATAAAATTGGAAGAGGGGAGAAACATGTATTCTGCCTTCAGCTATTTGGAGGAAAGTGGAGATATACATGTTAATCATAAAAATAAAAATAGTACATCGCATGTGGAATATTTTGTACAGTTCTGGTCACCTCATCTCAAAAAGGATAGAGTTGGAATAGTCAGAAAAGGTGAACCAAAACGATCAAGGGGATGGACAAAGGTTGCAACGTTTGGGACATTTTAGTTTAGAGAAAGAAGTGAGCAAGAGGTTGCAAGATAGAAGTTTATTACATTACGCATAGAGTGGAGCACGGACGTAGCCAGATTTTATGTTTTTTTTGGGTGGGGGCAGAACCAAGCTATCTGTGAAGCGATTGGTCAGTTAGTTAAGTTTATTTATTTACGTGATGGGGGGCAGCTGCCCCCCTGTCTATGCCCATGGATTGGAGAAAGTGGACAGGAAAAAGTTTTTTCTCCCTCTCTCACTAGAACACTAGATATCCAATGAAGCTGACATTTCGAAGATTCAGGACAGATAAAAGAAAGGACTTCTTCAAGCAATGCATAATTAAAAGCTATGGAACTCACTTCCACGGGAGGCATTGATGGCCATGAACCTAGATGGCTTCAAGCGGTTTAGACAAATTCATGGGGGATAAGATTATCGATACCCACTAGCCTGGATGGCTATGTTCTGCCTCTACAAGTTGCTGGTGCTCTTGTGCTGGAATCCTGCTTGCAGGTTTCCTACAGGTTGGCCACTATGAGAACAGGATGCTGTCCTAGATGGGCCATTGGCCTGATCCAGCAGGTTCTTCTTATGTCCTGATGATTTTCTATTTCCAAATCATTATTTATAAAGTAAATATTTGTGATTATTTATAAAGTTGCATATAAATTAGCATCTTTTTCTGCAAACCTGCGCAGAAGCGGCCTGCTTTAAAAAAAATGTTTTTAATTAAAGAAGGAGCCGCTGTGATCCTCAAAAACAGGATGCCTTCCCCTGCACGCGCTTCCAAAGCTCCTCCCTGGCGACTCTGAAAGAAGTCCGACCTCTTCCGTCTAACTGCTTCTCCCAAGATCCTCCCTTGGAGAGAGCATCCTTTCATGATTCTCCACCCCTTTGGTCTCTTGGGAGTTGTAGTTCCCTTGGATTCCCCTTACCCAGTTCCGTGGGCGAGAGACCGCGGCTGCTCGGACTCCAATTCCCAGCATGCACCCTTCCCCAAGGCTCCTTGCCCTCCCTCCTCCTTTCCCCGCTTCATGCCGGGCGGCGACCCCGCCTCTTGCCTGCTCCGAGATGGGGCGGGAAGGAGGGCGGGAAGGAGGTGGCTCCGTGTCATTCCTTCGGCGGCGGTAGCTGCGAACGGTGTCAAGCTGGCGGCGGGCGGTAAGGGCCCTCTTTTCTTAATCGGATTTGGATCAACCAACTTTTTTGGGGGGGGCGGGCGGGGTTAATATCATCTATGGGGAGAGATAGGGACATATCCCCCTCCCCATGGAAGATAAGGCCTCTGTGGAGAAACTGTATGAACACCCCCCCAAAGATGGGGCGGGGGGGGGCCTGGGTCCCCTATAGGGATGAGGTGCCTCTGGAGCAGAATGCAAAGAGCCCCATATAGTGACAGGGACCATTTGTGGGGGGAATGCATGGAGCCCCCCTCCCTTTCCAGGGACAGTGGAAACTTACTTTCCTTCCCCAACCTGATGCTCTCAAGATGCATCGGACTACAACTTCCATCCGTCCCAGCAAGTGTGATAAATACTCATGGATAATGGGAGTTGTAGTACTAGATGCAAACTCTGTGGTAGAGCCAGAATGCCACTGGAGGCTGAGTTGGGGGACTGGGGCATGGTAGCTTGTTTGGTAGAGCATGTGACTCTTAATCTCAGGGTCGTGGGTTCGAGCCCCATGTCGGGCAAACGATTCCTGCATTGCAGGGGGTTGGGCTAGATGACCCTCGCGGTCCCTTCCAACTCTACAGTTCTATGATTCCTGTTGTTGTTGGACTCCTGTCAGCCCCAGGCAGCATGGTCAACGGTCAAGGATGATGGGAGTTGAAGTACAACAAAATCTAGAGAGCCACACTGCCCCATGGATTGAGGTTTATATGGGGAGAATGCAAACACCCCATTGGAATGGGGTAGTTTGGGTTGGAATGGGGTAGTTTGGGTTCCTGTAGGGATGGTATAAAACGTATAGAAGTACCTTCATAAGAATGCAGCGTCTAGACACAATTCTTCCTCTCTTGTCCCTCTATGCACAACCTGAAGGTAGTGAGCCTTGCACAATTCTTTATTTTGAACTTTTAACCACACGTGTTTCTGAAGTTAGGCACCACTGTTTTCAGTCGGGCTCACTTCTAAGAAAAGTGTGAGCAGGATTTCTGCTGTGGAAGCTCAACCGAGATGGAGTATGGAAAGGAGGATCTTATTTTCAATGCTATTTCCTTGTCTTCCTTCATTAAATCACCCGTTTAGCATTGGCCTCAAACACGCATGCAATGCAGGGATGTTGCGCTTGGACAAGCCCCTCTTCCAGGTTCGACAGTATTTGGCAGGCAAATTCCCCGACCAGTATTTCAGCATATTTCTCAATTTTTTGCTGCTTCACGCTGCTGCCATGTTGGGCGAGATCACCGATCTAGGTGGTGTGGCAATTTTACCTTTCAGCAGACTCCTGAAGAAGGTTGCTGCAATGGCAACTTCTTCACGCACAAAGCACGAGTCTTAAACTGCTTCAGATACTGGAAGGGTTGCATTATCTTGCTTAAGCCTTTCCATTCATGCAGACCCACATGGGGAGGATCTTCTCTGCCTCCCACTGCCATGGATGGAAGTTTGGTTGGTGGGTAAGTGGGAGAGGGCTTTCCCCACAGCGATGCCCTGAAAGCTGGACATTTGCTGAGCTCCTTTTCCCTGGTGGTGTTTCAGCTCCAGTTTAAAACTTTTATTTCAACAAGCCTCAGTGGAAGGGCTGCAGCTCGGTGGTAGAACACACACTTTCCATGCAGAACGCCTTAGGATCAATCTCCAGTGGCATCTCTAGGTAGGGCTGGGAGAGACCCCTGCCTGAAACCCAGGGGAGCTGCTGCTGGTCAGTGCAGACAGTCTTGAGCTAGATGGACTAATGGTCTGACTCGGCATAATATAGCTTCCTATGCACCTTTTTAAACATTTGGTTATGCTCACTCACATACGATGTTTCTTATGCGGTTGTATTGGCTTACTATATTTCTCTGTGTTATAAGGACATAAAAAGAGCCTGTATGTACATTGGAATTGTATATTTTAATCTGTGTTTAATAAAGATTTTTTAAAAAAAGAGAGCCTGCTGGATCAGGCCAATGGCCCATTAAACCCACAGTAGCTGACCAGATGCCCGTGGGATGCTCACAAGCAGGACATGAGCGTAGCCACTCTCTGCCCGCCTGCGATTCCCAGCAACAGGCATTCAGAGGCATAGAACATAGCCTTTGTGGGTAGTAGCTGGGATAGCTCAGTAGTAATAGTAGTAGTAGTAGCTGGGATAGCTCAGTTGGAAGAGCATGAGACTCTTAATCATGGGTTCAAGCCCCATGTTGGGCAAAAAGATTCCTGCATTCAAAGGGGCAGGAGTAGATGACCCATGTGGTCCTCCTCTCCTCCATGAATTTGTCTAACCCCCCTTTAAAGCCCTCCAAGCTGGTGACCGTCGCTACCTCCTGTTGTTTTAAGCATAAGACCAATTATGGATGTACACTGCCACCAGGATCAGAGGCACGATGCCATTGAATACCGGTTGCTAAGATTGGGGAGAGTTGCTTTCTCACTTGTGGGTTTCTGAGAAGCATCTGCTTGCCACATAGGACTTTGTTTTGGTCCAGCCTGAACGCTTCTGAAGCTCTTTCACCAGTTCCAAGTTGCCTTGGGTGCTTTTACGCCACTGGAAATCACAATATATTTTAACGAGCAGTCACAGTAGTTGAATTAAGGCGTTTGCTGCCACGAGGCGTAGCTAGCTGGTGGTTCTGTGAGCTCCGATGATATCAAAACAGGGGTTTGCACAACGACGTGGAACATGGGCGGCTGCCATATCCTGAGCCAGGCTATTTGTCCATGTAGCTCAGTATTGTCTGCACTGACTGGCAACAACTCCCCAGGGTTTCAGGTAGGGAGAGGACATTCCCACAGCTACCTGGGTTTGAACCTGGCACTTTCTGCATGCAAGGGAGACCGTTTATTGAGGGCTATTACCTGTGACAACAACAAACAACAACAAAATTACCTGTGATAAAAAGGGACACGGGTGGCGCTGTGGGTTAAAGCACAGAGTCTAGGGCTTGCCGATCAGAAGGTCGGCGGTTTGAATCCCCGTGACGGGGTGAGCTCCCGTTGCTCGGTCCCTGCTCCTGCCAACCTAGCAGTTCGAAAGCACGTCAAAGTGCAAGTAGATAAATAGGTACTGCTCTGGCGGGAAGGTAAACGGCGTTTCCGTGCGCTGCTCTAGTTCGCCAGAAGCGGCTTTGTCATGCTGGCCACATGACCCGGAAGTTGTACGCCGGCTCTTGGCCAATAAAGCGAGATGAGCGCCGCAACCCCAGAGTCGTCCACGACTGGACCTAATGGTCAGGGGTCCCTTTACCTTTTTACCTGTGATGGCTAAATGGAACCTTCCCGTTTAGAGGCAGCATATCTGTAAATGCCAGTTGTGACTTGGGGAGTGGGGAGGCGAGTGAAATGGCTGTTGCCTTAATGCTTTGCTTATGAGCTGAGTTTGCAGAAACAGGGGCTCTGCTTTATTGAGGTGCTGGGAGACCACAGAAGATGCGATGGGTTGTGTAGAGGTAGCACTTGTGTAGGCCTCTGCTTCAGGGAGCAGAGGAGATGGTGGAGAGGCTTCCCTTCCAGGCAAGTGGCAACATCTGCTAAATGCAAAACAGGCCGAGGGAGCGGTTGAGGTTTCTGACTCACTACAGGCAGCGGCTAGCTGGCAGAGCTCATGGTATGTAAGCGAATTGTATTCCCCCCCCCCCACTGGGTGTGTTCAGTGTTGCCTTTTTCCTTTCACGGAAGTTTTACGTTTCAGAGGCGTGTGGAAAACCCTCTTCCGAACTTGCAGCTTGCCAGAAGTAGCTTAGGGCATCTCTGACGAAGGTATTTTAGCAGCAGCAATCTTTGCAGGAGACATTTTAACTGGATTCTTCCCCCTACTCCCTAGCTCCCCTGAAAATTGTCAAGCAGACACAGCCAATATGTTGGGACCCATAACCTGAAATGTTGCAATGAATGAAGTCTAAGGGTACGGATTTGAACTTGGGTCCCCCCAGTTCTTGTCTGATGTTCTGGTAACTGCTACACAACATTAGCTTTATCTCTGCTGTTCTTGAGCAACCTTTCTTACCTGCTAGCAGCTGCAACAGTGCCAGTCCTTGAACACAGCTGCTCTAAGCAGCAGCAGCAGCAGCCTACAGGGAAGGCCTAACAACAATTTCTGCATTATGCTGCTTCTGATTATATGGGGTTGGCAGCTTAGATCTGGAAATAAGCTTAAAAAGCGGGGGGTGGGGTGGAACAATAGTTGTATTATTATTGTTATTATTATTAATTACATACATTCATCAATTTTTCAAAAGATGTCAAAAGTTTTACAAAAACAAACATTAAAACTAATATAAGCATTATAACAAATTAACCTCAGAAGATGGAATCAGGATGGCTTTAACAGTTTGGAGAACTGGGCCTAAATTAAGCAAATGAATTTCGAAAGGGACAAATGTCAAGCTCTGCATTTAGGCATGGATAATCAGATGCACAAATATAGGGTGGGGGACACCTGGCTTGCCAGCGATACATGTGAAAAGCATCTAGGGTAGACCACAAGCTTAGCATGAGTCAACAATGTGATGCAGCAGCAAAGTAAGCTAATGCAATTCTAGGCTGCATCAACAAAGGTATAGGATCCAGATCTAGGGAACTTACAGTACCACTCCATGCTGCATGAGGAGACCGAGAGGTGATATGATACCTGAAGAGCTGCCGCATGGATGATGGAGCAAGCATGTTTTCTGCTGCTTCGGAGTGTAGGACCGAAAGCAATAGATTCAAATTGCAAGAAAGGAGATTCTAACTAAAAATTAGCAAGAACGTTCTGACAACAAGAGCTGTTTGACAGCGGAACCAAGTCTCTTGGAAGGTAGTGGACTCTCCTTCATTGGAGGTTTTTAAAGAGAGGTTGGATGGCCGCCTGTCAGGGATTCTTGAGCTGTAATTCCTGCATAGCTGGGGGGTGGAATAGAAGCCCCTTGGGGCCCCTTCCAGCTCTACAATTCCATGATTTTCTAAGCCAAAATACTGACTGGAGATGTATTTTTTCTTTGCTTTATGAATGCCATTTTATTTACCTTAATGCTGTTTGCTGCCGTAATATTTTTTCCCCTTAATGTTGGCTGGGTAGATTTTTTTTTTTTTTTTTGCAAATAAATAAAAAACAAAAGTTCCCTTGTGTTTAATTTCCTCCTAGCCTGTGCTCTTGCAGTGCTAAGAGCAGGTGGCCTATTGAATTACTTGGGCAGGAAAACAGAGGTTTTAAAGGTGATGTTAATTTAATTGGCCTATTTTTCAACCAGGCAGATAAGAAGATCAGAGAGGAGGCTGGTGTGGTCCTAACTCGACAGCTTGCAAACTGCTGAGTTCAGGGGAGAAAGAAAAAGGGGTTCTTTTTGCGTAGCAAAAGTGTTTCATTGTGGGGAACCTCAGGTTCAGCTGCCCATGTGGCCCTCGAGACCCCACTTTCTGGCCCTCTCCTGAGCAGGGGGAAAGGAGGGTTAGAAAGGATAGAATCCTGAGTGAAATAATGGTCCCTCCTTGGAACTCGGCCTAGTGAGCCCTTTGGCTGCTGTTGCCGTGGAGACCGGATTGTTATGTTCTCCTTGGGCCAGAGAGGATGGGTCTTGTCCTCTAGAAGCCCTGCTTCCTTTTAGCCTCCTCCTGCCCTCGTTGGTTTGAAAGCTCATGAAAGCCCGGAAGAAGAAGAAGCCAGGCTTGCAACAGAAGCCGCGGCCCTCGAGGAGCTGCCCTAGTTTGCTGGATGCCACCCCCAGGCGGCCCATAATATCTCGCAGAGTCTGCCTGCACAGGTGGGCTCCTCTGACCCGGCCTCGCGGGGCGGTGAGTGGTCCCGGCCGGCGAGAGCCATGGAGGTGTGAACCCTCGCCTCAGGAAGTGCCTCTCCTGGATCGGTTCGGCTCCGTGCACATGGATGGTGAGAAGCCAACGAGTGGGGCTCCTGTTTGCTGCGCTAACAATGCACAGGTCGATCTGTGGGGCATCTGGTGTGCATGTATGTGGGGTTTCTAGCATGCCAGAATTTCAGTAACCCTGGCAAGAGTATTCCATCTGTGCCACTTAATACCAAGGCAGAAACACACACATACATATACACACGGGCTTATCTCTCTCTGTATCTGTGCATATATTATTTCATTTATTTTGACATTTAAATCCCACCTTTCCTGTGAGGAGCTCAAGGTGGCCTAGACGGCTCTTTCCCCCATTTTATTTTCACAGCAACTCTGTGAGGTGTTCTCTCTCTCTCTCTCTGTGTGTGTGTTTGAATCTTAATTGATCCAGGACTGGAGTGAGAACCATGTGTGTCTCCTGCCATTTGTTGATGGACTACAGCTTCCATCATCCCTGACCAATGGCCATGCTGGCTGGGGCTCATGGGAGTTGAAGTCTAGGGCTGGGCGATATCAGGTTTTCGTGATGTATCACCAGCTAAACATCGCAATAAAGTGATACATCACGATCTTGAAAAGGATGGAGCATCGGCCCCGGCCCTGCGAGGCACCAGGGTAAAGCTGCCACCACCTCTCCCTCCACTGCCAGCGCCCAGCGAAGGGAGAAAGGAGGCCGCCTGCCTGCTTGGCCAGAGAAGGAAGTTAAGATGCCAGCCGACTGACAAGCCCCACCTGTGATATACCTCTGAGTCCAAACACCATTGTGATCTGGCCCTCAAACTGGTCCTGTTGATACATCCCCCAGGCCTATTGGAGTCCATCAACACCTGGAGGGCCACAGGTTTTTCACTCCTGCCCTAGACTGATTGAGGTCATAGAATCATAGAGTTGCAGAGCTGGAAGGGACCCACGGGTCATCTAGTCCAACCCCCTGGAACCCAGGAATCTCAACTAAAGCATCCAGTACATATGGCCATCCAACCTCAGCCAAATATGTTAGATCTGATCTTCAGCTTAACAAAACTGAAAAGAGTATGCTTGGTTAATTTTACTCCTGCGTGATTCTCGTTATCTTTTTCCCCAGTGACAATAATTACTTGAGCTCAAATAACTAGATTATTGTGGGTGGGGGAATCAACGTGCACGTCATGTGGTTTAAATGCTATATCCAATAAAAGCTTTCATTGGAAGCTGTTATGGCTGAAATACCTGTTAATGTCCTGAGACATGACAATTCAACGGCACAAATCATTTCACCTTATTTACATGCCAAGGTAAAAAAGCACTAGAAACTGCTGACCTGCTAATCTTAGCATATCCAAAGTGTTGTGTGTTTATACCATACCATACATTTAAAGCACATGGAATCTTGGGAACTGTGGTTTGTTATGTTTGCTGGGAATTGTAGCTCGATGAGGGATAAACTACAGTTCCTAGGATTCTTTGTGGGAAGCCATGACTGTTGGAAGTACTATAAACCCAGTCCTCCCTCTCTCCTTTGTGCAGCTGGGGATGCCATGTTGGGAGCGAAGCCTGGCCCAGTGCAGATTGTGCTGGTGCACAAAGACCAACACTCCTTTGAGCTGGATGAGAAGGCGCTGAGCCGTGTCCTCTTGGCTGATGCTATCCGGGACCTCGATGTGGTGGTGGTGTCTGTGGCTGGTGCCTTCCGCAAAGGCAAATCCTTCCTCTTGGACTTTCTGCTGCGTTATCTGTACACGCAGGTGAGCCATCCACCTGTTTGCTGGTTCATTGTCTGTTGCTATTGTTAAAGGTCCTTTATTAATTTACAAAGCCCAGAACGACCTAGGGCCAAGGTATCTCAGAGAACACCTGAATGAACCCTTACAGCCCATCTCTCTTTTTTTAAAAAAATAATTTTTATTGGGTTTTACAATTTTATAAGCACATAACATCTCAGTTAATTTTCCATACTTCCCCCCTCTCACCGTGGGAAGCCCAAATTTCATTCCCCCCCCTCACAGAGGTTAACATTCATTGTACAATTAACCTTACTTATACTGTATTACTTCATAACATTGCTTACAGCCCATCTCACTCCTTACAGCCCATCTCACTCCTTGAGATCATTTACAGGAGTGTTCTTGACTGTTCTCCAAATTGACGAGGGTCATTTAACAAGGAATCAAGTCTTTAGTGTCACCAGCTCAATCCTGTGGAATACTCTGCCAGTAGAGATTCAGCAGGTGCCAACTTCTGTGCCAACTTTTAAATGCCTTTGAAAACTTTCCTAATCCCTCAGGCTTATGCAGGCAATTAAGAATGCATCTTTCCACAATACTTAGCTGCTTTCTGATTTTGACTTTTGATATGATTTTTATTGTGTGGTTTTATGTACAATTGTTGTACATTGCCTTGATTTTTTAAAAAACGAATAGCAGTATATAATTTTTTTAAAATAAATAAACAAATAAGCATTATTTAAAACAATGCACCTGGTGCTTAAAGAGAGAATTTTCACAAGTAAAACAAAATGGACACAAAGCTCCTATTTGCGAAGAGCCTACATTCTGTTCATCTTCAGTCCCCAAACTTTTGGCGGAACCATGCAATCAGGTTTTGTTTTGGCTTTTTTGCATCGTGATATTGGACCACGTTTTGATTCTGGTTTGTTTTATTTAGCTGGAGATAGAATCAACCACGGTTCTGCAGGTTTGTAATATGACTGGAAGCCTTTGTCAAAACTGAAAGCAGGAGCTATTATTCTCTTACAGGGGACACGTGGGACTGAGCCTGGGAAGCCTGATGGCTCATTCTTGTTGTACACTACACAGTTTCCTTATTTGTGCTGTTTCCCTGTTGTTCCGCAGAAAGCAGGGGGCAGCACCGATTGGCTGGGTGACATGGATATACCCCTGACAGGCTTTTCCTGGCGCGGTGGATCTGACCCGGACACCACAGGCATCCAAATCTGGAGCGAAGTTTTCATTGTGGAGAAACCAAGTGGAAAGAAGGTACGGGGGCAGTTGAGAAGGAGTTGGAATTTGATTTAAAACGGAAAGCGAAGACATTTCTTCACCCCTCCATGGCCCACAGTAGGAAACCTCAGAACTGAGGGTCAAATGTGGTCCTCTGCTGTGTTCTGGTCTGTTGCCAGAACCCATGGTGAAAGGCTGGTCAAAGGTTTCTGCACCATGGACCAGCAACTTTCTCCAGCAAAGGCCCTCCTGCAGACTGCCTCCTCCAAGCTCCACCCCCTTGAGAGAATGCCAGAACCTTAAAGGGCCAACCCTGTGGTCTGAAGATGGGTGCTCCTCCTTCATGCCATCTCCTCTCTCCTGATTCGCTTCTGACACTGGTGTGCAGTGGGAAATGTCTGGCTTTTTTTTCTGGCTCAGGAGAAGGTGTCTGAGAGGGTCCAGACTCTTTCCTTATAGCAGTTGTAGAAATTAGCCAGACTGTTTTCACACAATAATACCCCATCCTGTAGAATTCTATCAGTTATATTTTATCTCCACAATCAGAATTTCAGGAACAAAAATGCTTTTTCCGTGCAGCCTGAGCAGTGCCATAAAGGCCCTAATGGTCTGGGAAGTTTCTCTGCGAGCTCTTGCCCCATCACTTCAGACCGCATGCTCTCCCAAACTTCCACAGCCAGCTCTGAGCCCAGACCCAGCTCCCCATCTGGTACCCCTGCAGCCTCTGACTCTGTGCCTATTTCATGACACCCTCCAGTCCTTGCTATCAGGTCCTCTGGACTCTTCCCTATTTCATGACACCCTCCAGTTCTTGCTATCAGGTCCTCTGGACTCTTCCCTATTTCATGACACCCTCCAGCTCTTGCTATCAGGTCCTCTGGACTCTTCCCCAGGCCACACTGCTTCCCCAGCCACCCCCACCCTTAAAAAATAATAATCCAGCGAGGACTGAGTATGTCCAGAGACCACAGAATGCCAGGGGGTGGGGAGAGAGTGGAAAACTGGGGCGGTGGAGGGAGCACTGGAGCATCTCTTGAGCCTGATGTTCTCACCTGTGCTTCCAGGTGGCGGTCATGCTGATGGACACCCAGGGAGCTTTTGACAGCCAGTCAACAGTCAAGGACTGCGCCACCATCTTTGCTCTCAGCACCATGACGAGTTCTGTTCAGGTGAGCGTCCCCTGTTTTTTGGTTGACGTTTGAATAAGGTGTGGCAAGGGCTTTCGCCATGGGCCTGTGATGGGACTCACGCCTCCTCATCGATTGGAGGGGAAGGAGGCTACAATCAAGACACGAAAGCCAAAGCTGGGTTGTTTCTGGGAAGGCAGTCTGTGTCGCTAGGCCGCTCCTGGCCTTGGAAGTGTGTTTGTGTGCATGTGTGTGTATGTGTGTATGCATGTGAGTGTGTAAGTAAATATATATTTTCTCCCATCCAATCAGGAGTCTGAGCTTGGTAGCCTGTTGGAAACCTGAGAGGGTTATATTTAATTATGTATATTTAAATCCCGTCCCAGAAAGTGAAAGCTGGCAAAGCAGAACAAGATCTAAAAATTCGGTGGGATTTTCTCCTGTTGTTTCCCTATCCATCCCTGGACCCTGAAGAAAGGCTAGTCCAAGATTTCCCAAACTTGGGTCTTCAGCTGTTTTTAGACTACAACACCCATCATCCCTAGGTACCAGGACTAGCGGTCAGGGATGATAGGAGTTGTAGTCCAAAAATGGCTGGGCTAGTCTTAAGTGAAAGCATCTAGGAATGTAGGGAGCAGCCTTATGCTGAGTGAGACCATTGGTCCACCTTATACTGAGCGAGGGCATTGGCTGAGTGTTGCCTCCACTGACTGGGAAGAGGCTGTCCTGAGTTTCAGCCGGGGGTCTCTTCCAGCCCCACCTGGAGATGCCAGGGATTGATGCTGGGACCTTCTGCCAGATTACATCAGTTAAGGCAATCTTTAATGAGCTGTAAGAGTCTTTGTTGCAACAGGCGGCTGCCCTTCTGGATTTTTTTCACCATTGCAGCTGTCCCTTTCCCTCTTTTTAGATCTACAACTTGTCTCAGAACATCCAGGAAGATGATCTGCAGCAGCTACAGGTAGGTGATAAGAAAAATGAGAAAAACATTTCCCCTTGCAATGCTCATGGTGCTGTGCAGAACACAAAAGGGGATACAGTTGTTGTTGTTGTGGTGGTGGTTGCTCTAATTCCTATTTATTTATACTTACTGCTTGATGCCAGGATAGGCTTCTAAGTGGTTTACAAGTAGAACAAGCTCGGCCACTGTGAGAACAGGATGCTGGTCTGATCCAGCAGAGCTCTTTCTGTGTTCTTTATACTTTCTGAGCTCAGCCATGAGAGACTCAGAGTCAGGGGCACACCTGCTGCTGCCATTCCCTTATCAGGGGTTCTCAAAGGGAGTGTGGCAGGAGAGAATGGCAAGCGTGGCAGGAAGGTTCAAGGACCATCAAAGAAACATTTCAGTGTAGTGTAGTATGGTATAGTCTCAGTGTAGGATAGGATAGTATTGTATCAAAATAATTTTTATTTATTTGCAGAATATGGATATATTTTCAAAATGAGAGCAAGAGCATCAAGTGATACTGCGTTGATTCTTTTTGTTTTCCAATGCATTTCTTATCAGTAGAAAATTTGGTGTGGTGCAAGCAATTTCTTTTTCTGAGAGTGTGGCCCGGGTAAAAGTTTTTTGAGAACCACTGCTTTAGATCTTTAAGCAAAATTCAGCATGTTTTTGATTTCCTTTTGTAGCTCTTTACAGAGTATGGACGCCTGGCCATGGATGAGAGCTTCCTCAAACCATTCCAGGTATGCATCTGAACAGATGGGGCTGGGCCAAGAGGTGGGAGACACACATGCAGTCTTGGCGGTGGGCCCCCACTTCCCGCAGTCCATGCACACCCCAGATTTGCACAGTCTGCAGATGTGTTACTCTGCTGTACGGAAGCTTGATGCAGATTTCAAGGGTCAGTGGGCAGGAATGGGCAGAGGGGTGGTTTTTTCGAATCCCTGCTCAACGACAAAGCTTATTGGGTGACCTTGGAGCACTCACAGTCCTTCAGCCTAACCTACCTCACAGGTTGCTCTGAGGATTTTTTTTCAGGGTATGGGTCGGGGAAAGGGCGATGCTCTGAGCTGCTTGCAAGCAACAGTGGAGTGCAATGAGAAGTGGATCAGTTTTGTAGAACTGAACTGAGTGGTGAAATTGGATTTTCTGTTCGTATATATTTAGAGTTGAGTTACTCTCACTTGCCTGACATATTTCCAGTCCCCTCCAAACATCCTTTTCATGGTGCATTAATGATTGGTTTTGTGCATGATGGGATCGGATCCCGCTTTCAATCCTTTGTGTTTGCAAACATTTCTAGGTGGACATATTGCTTCATTTCCCATTGGTGCCTGCCCTATTACTCCCCTGTAACTTTTCATACCACAAATGTCCCAGGGTGGGTGGTGGTTGTTGTTTTTTACCCACCTTCATTGCACTGCAAGGCACGTAGACAGCCAAACCAGGATGAATGCTCCTTGTTGTTAAACTGCCAACCTCCCTAAACAAATCAGAAGGAATGCTTAATAAAGATAATGTCACATGGCCTCTCCAGGCATCCTTTCTATGACACATTCGTGATGGTTTGTGCTTCTGGTGGTGTCAGGGTGGTTATGTGCAAAGAGTGCCTCCCTCCAGACAGCCGTAATACTGGGGAAGCCTCGCCAAACATCTATTGAGAGCCAGTGTGGTGTAGTGATTAAGAGTGGTGGACTCGTAATCTGGTGAACCGGGTTCGCTTCCCCGCTCCACATGCAGCTGCTGGGTGACCTTGGGCTAGTCACACTTCTCTGAAGTCTCTCAGCCCCACTCACCTCACAGAGTGTCTGTTGTGGGGGAGGAAGGGAAAGGAGAATGTGAGCCGCTTTGAGACTCCTTCGGGTAGTGATAAAGCGGGATATCAAATCCAAACTCCTCCTCCTCTTCTTCTTCTTCTTCTTCTTCTTCTTCTTCTTCTTCTTCTTCTTCTTCTTCTTCTATTAAAATGGAACAATGCATGGATGGCCCAGTATAACACCCATCATGAAAGCACTATCATTGCGTCAATGATATGTTGCAGGATACAGTACACCCTTCCCTAAAATAAAACCCCTGCCAGTCTGGAGGGGAGGGGGCTTCCCATTTCATGCAGGGGAAGCAGAGCTTTCTCCCATGGAGGGAGATCTGTTTCTCTCATGTCCTCCATGAGCTTCTCATTGGGGCATCTGGCTGTTCAGTGCATGAAGCAGGACGCTGGGCTATAGATGGACATCGTCCCCACCCCGGTTTACTGGGTTAGGTTCTCAAGGGGCTCTCCCAGCCCCACCTTCCTCCCTGTCTGCTAGAACTGAGCCAAACCTTCTCAGAAGATCTATTTTTGAGGACCTTTCTCAGTCCTCCCGCCTCTCTCACCCCATGCAGACCCTGATGTTCCTGGTCCGTGACTGGAGCTTCCCATACGAGTACCACTACGGCCTGGAAGGTGGCATGCGTTTCTTGGACAAGCGTTTGGAGGTAAACAAACAAACAAACAAACCCCAAAGCAATTGAACCTGTTGGAGGAGATCTGGCGGAGAGGAGGTCATCATGGCATGGAATTATTTGGAAAAATAACTACAGGACTAAGACCTTTGTTGGGTTTTTATTTTAAATGAAAGTTGACAAATTCAAGGATACTACCACGTTGCAGCATGCAAGCATCCTTCTCCTTAACTTTGTCCATTTGTATTTCCTCCAGTTTGGAAATTAACGTCGTTCTTAATTTGAAATTCTCTCGTCATTTAAAAAAAGAAAAGTGTGAGATGACTTATGGTCCTTCCCACCACCAGGTGAAATCTCACCAGCATGAGGAGATCCAGCATGTCCGGAAACACATCCACTCCTGCTTCACCAATGTCAACTGCTTCCTTCTGCCCCATCCAGGCCTCAAAGTGGCCACCAGTCCGAATTTTGATGGGCGTCTGAAAGGTATGGGCCCCGTGTTGTCCAATGGCAAACTCAGCAAGCCAGGGTTAGAAACTCTGCTTTGTTCCCGGTTTGCAGGGCTTGGAAGCAGCAGGTGAAAAGGCAAAACTGTGATCTGGTGGGCGGGCATTGTTGTGCACAAGCCTGAGGGATCGGAAGGATCTGTTCATGTACCACCAAACCATGGTTTGGTGTGACTATCCCTTATGTTGTCCCACAAACCAATAGCTAAGCTTCCTTAACCATGGTTTGGTGAGATGCAATGTTTCAGAGGTACCCAAGGGAGTGCTTGTATGTGCTTTTGTGGAAAGGAATATTTTATATATATACAGGTGAAACTCGAAAAATTAGAATATCGTAGAAAGGGTCATTTCTTTCAGTAATTCAACTTAAAAGGTGAAACTAATATATGAGATAGACTCATGACATGCCAAGCGAGATATGTCAACCCTTAATTTGTTATAATTGTGATTATTATGGCGTACAGCTGATGAGAACCCCAACTTAACAATTTCAACTTTGGGGTTTTCATCAGCTGTATGCCATAATCATCACAATTATAACAAACAAAAGCTTGACATATCTCGCTTTGCATGTCATGAGTCTATCTCATATATTAAACTCCAGTAGCTAATGAAAACAGTTGCTTACATAAATGGACTTTTCCACGATATTCTAATTTTTCGAGTTTCACCTGTATGTAACTTTCCAACAAGGCTATTGAAATTCTGTGGCCTGTATGCTAATTGACTTGCTCTCTCAAATTTGCATAACTGATTTTGCACACTTCCTTACTTTGCATAATTGATTTGACTTCCACTAGTTTGCTTTGGGGCTCAGATCAAGACACTTGCTTTGACCTTTAAAAGCCCTAAAGCGTTTAGGGCTGGAATATCTCCAGAATTGTTTTTGCCCATATGAACGTTTCGGAGGTCCTGCTTTCAAGGTTCAGGTCCTTCCACTATCTGAGATAAGCCACAAGGGTACCTGGGAGAAAAAGTCTCCTGGTCTGTATTTAGACAACCTCCTGAGAGAAATGTGCTTGATTTTGTTTAACTGGGTTTTTGGCAGATTCTGATTTGATTATCTATTCTGCTTTCATTTTTAAATAGCTCAATTTTTCCTGCAATTGGTTGTCATTTTAGGTTTTTATTTTGTTGATCTTTTTGCGTCATGTACTTTTGTTTTGTTTTTGTTTAAAACCCCCAGTATATTTATCTGAAATAATTGTGATTGGGAAGGTCAAGGAACTGTATTGCTTTCCAATTCAGCTGCTTCCATGGCTTTGAACACAAATTTTCAAGAATAACTTTGCTACCAGAATCTCTGTGGAGAGAATCCTTGAACTGATAATGCATTAATAATAATAATAATAATAATAATAATAATAATAATAATAATAATAAATTTTATTTATACCCCGCCCTCCCCAGCCAAGACCGGGCTCAGGGCGGCTAACACCAAGTATAAAACAATTGATTAAAATACAACTTAAAAACAAGATTAAAAACAACTATAAATGTATTGATTGTGTACTGTGTGCTGTATATGAAACTTAATAAGAATGGGCTACTGGACAAGTTACTGTCGTTATATGTTCTAGTATTTACATGAAAACCAAATGAAAATTATTGGGGGGGGCCAAGAGAAAAAGAATAGCTTTGCCCTCATGAGGACTAGAATGGTCAATCTTCTTTTTTTTTAAAAAAAGAAAGTTGATGTGCTCAGCTGCCTTTTGTGTACCTACTGCTGTATTTGGTGTGTTTTTTTATGTGGATTCGCAGAATTCCAGCCATCCACCAATGAGAGCAGTTTCCTTCGATTCTCTCCTACCCCCTGTCTATATCTTTCCCTGCAGACATTGCAGATGAGTTTAAAGAACAGCTGCAGAAGCTCATTCCGTTTGTGCTGGATCCCTGCCAGCTCTTGGAGAAGGAGATCAACGGTTCCAAAGTGACCTGTCGGGGCTTGCTGGAGTACTTCAGGGTATGCTTTGTTTCTCTCCCCCCCCCCCACACTTTAGGCAGGGGGTGGGGAACCCTTGTGCCCTGGGATGTTGCGGGACTCCAGCTCCCATCAGCTCCAGCCAACTCTGTGGTGCAGCCGCATTTGGAATTCTGTATACGGTTCTGGTTGCCTCACCTCAAAAAGGAGTTGGGAAAGGTTCAGAAAAGGGCAGCCAGAACGGAACAACTCCCCTATGAGGAAAGGTTCCAGCGTTTGGGACTTTTTTTAGTTTAGAGCAAAGGCAGGTGTAACATGTCAGAAGTTTGTAAAATGATGCACGGCACATTTAAACGCTAGAACTCGTGAGCATCCAATGAAGCTGAATGTTGGATAATTCAGGACGGGTAAATGAAGGGACTTCTTCACACAGTGCGTAGTTAAACTGTGGAACTCCCTGCCACAGGAGGCAGTGATGGCCACCAACTTGGATGGCTTTAAAAGAGGATGAGACATATTCATGAAGAGAAAGGACTAGCGGTGGCTACTAGCCACAATGGCTACGCTCTGCCTCCACAGTTGGATGTGAGGACTGAGCATGCTCCTTGGACATGGAAAGAAATAGAAAGCCAGAGGGGAAATGGAATGGAGTATCCTGGGAGAGGTCATGACTGGCTCGATCGTTGAGCAGGATGGATCACTCCACAATGCGACATTTTATTGTAGGTGTTGCTTGTTTCTGGCAGCTAGTACTGTTACCACCTAAGACTCTTGTTTTATTCTTAAATTACTGTATTGAATTGTTACTAGACATTCTAATGGAAGAACAAAATAAGTTTGCCAGTCCCAGCTATAATAACTTTTCAGAGGATGTATCGCAAATGTATCCGCTAAGGCTGATAGGTTTCTTTTTCTCAGTGCCCTTGGTCAGAAGACTGTCTACCCATTCCTAACCATCAAAACAGGATCCGGCCATTTGAAGGCGGATGGTTCGAGGGAAATATAGTCCCTGCAACAAAGCTATAATTCACTATTAACTGCTCCATTTGGAAATATCCTCTAAGGGACTCAGACGGATTAAACACCACTCCTTCTCTGTTTGATAGCAGTTTCACTGGCACTGGGTATTCCAACATCCTCCTGTGACTGTTCTTTTGGATCTCAGTTTGTTTGTTAACTAATTGGTGTTGTTATTCTTGTTACTGGCAAATGGCTGTAGCTGAACACAGTTGACCACTCACCTTACCTCCCTCCAGGCTTATATCAAGATCTATCAGGGGGAAGACCTGCCTCATCCCAAGTCCATGTTGCTGGTGAGCTTTGCCTGGGGTAGCAAGATACAGTATGTTCCTATTTGGGGAGTTGCCATCACTTGGCAGAAGGTCCCACCCAGTGGCATCTCCAGGTAGGGCTGGGAGAGGCTCTCTGCCTGAAACCCTGGAGAGCTGCTGCCAGCCAGTGCAGACAGTGCTGAGCTAGGTGGACCATTGCATCTGTGGGAAGAAGGACACGTTGCTTCCTTTTTAAGAGGAAGGCTGTGGCTTACTGGTAGAGCACATGCTCAGCATGTAGAAGGTCCCAGGTTCGATTCCCAGCGTCTGCGGGTAGAGCTGGGAATAATGCCTCCTCTTTGAAACCCTGGAGAGCCACTGCAATCTAAATGGACCCAGTGAGTCTCACTCAGCAGAAGGCAGTTTCCCATGTTATTTCAGGGCTAGATAGACCCAGAGGGGAAAGCTGGGTGGAAGGCAGCTACACGAAGCATGCCAAGGGGAGAAACTTGCTCAAAGGTTTTACGTGGAGCTCAGGTGCCATGCTCTCCACTGCCTGCCTCCGTGCTGCATGCCCCCTGCGGTCTTAAGCGCCTCCCTGTTAGAAAAAAATACCATGGACAGAATTCCATGGTGCAGAAAAAAATACCATGGACAGAATTCTACAGGTGTGCGAAAACAGGCAAGATCCAAGGATCCCCAGGCATGAGCACCTCCTAGCGCCTGGGCATCTTTAACTTGGTAGCAAGTGACTGATAGCCGGGTGCAAAACACATCTGACAAATTTCAAACACCGGCGTCAGCAAGTGCTGTGGGACAGTCAATCTAGCACCCATCACAAACAGGGAGGCATAGAACTCACTTACTTGCAACAACTCAGCTTTTCTTCACTCCCCTTTTTTTATATTTAAGCAATGGAGTTTCTGGTCCTTATGATTGCAAAGGCATGTTTGCTGAGCATGTACCCCAGTTTGGGGGGAGGGCATAAGATTGCAGAAGTGGGAAGTGGGAAATATGCCTTGTTGGGGGGGTGGGCGGAGGGGGGCACAGAGGGTGGAACTGATTACATCCCAGTGCTCATCTTACAATCTTTGCTCTCAGGCTACTGCCGAAGCCAACAACCTGGCTGCTGCTGCTTCGGCCAAGGACATGTATTACACCCAAATGGAGAAGGTGAGAACGGAGTTGGGGTTGGGGCAATAAAACAGCAAGAAATTCACATTTTAAAGTGATGACACAGAACAGTTAGAGAAGCTCCTCTTTAAACATTGCTCTGAACTGAAACAGTTGAGACCAACAGGCCCAAAGAACAGAAATACAGCCCATCAAGTGCACCAGCATGTGTTTATAAGGTAGTGGCATTCAAGTCTGATATTCCTCCCCAAGTTGAGCTTGCCCTAAACGGTAGGGCACAATGACACACTCTCCAGCCATTGAACCCAGTTCCGAGCTATAGTCTGACCTCTGATGGGGCAGATTCCTAGGACTGAGCTAAAGAGGATGCTTATAGCCAGTGGAGGTTGGCTCCACCTATTTTAGTCCACCCTCAGCCAACACCCACCCTGCCTGCCTTCCTACTTGCAACCATTCCAGGATGTGGCAGTTCCCGTTAAGTTTTCTTCTCCTTAGTTCAGCGACGCCCTTGCAGAATTCAGCAGCAAACAGGATGGCGAGATGCTAGAGTGGGTTGGTGCTGGCCGCCGTTGGCTCTGGCGCCACCTACTGTCAGGCTCCTTGCCTTGCACCCAGTGTGAGCACTAGCCAGCGTTGTTCTTAGCCTGCTTTGGAAGGCTGGCAGTGTTAACACCTGTATCCCCTGTCCTGCCCCCCAGCTGTGTGGCGGGGACAAGCCGTACGTCGCGCCGGAGCTCCTGGAGGAGAAGCACCGTGTGCAGAGCGCCATGGCCTTGAAGCACTTCCAGGCCATCAAAAAGATGGGGGGCAAGGAGTTCAGCCAGCGCTACGAAGAGGAGCTGGTGAAGGAGATGAACAGCATTTACGAGGACCTCTGCAAGCACAACCAGAGCAAGAACATCTTCAACACGTTCCGGACGCCTGCCACCATCTTCAGCCTCATCATCTCCCTCTACATGGGCTCCAACTTCTCAAACTACGTCGGCCTCGGCTTTATTGCCCAGATCTGCACCTTTCTCGTCGGGATCCTCCTCCTCTCCCTCCTGGCCTGGGGCTACATCCGCTATTCAGGCCAGTACCGCGAGCTGGGCGTCGTCATCGACACCACGGCCGAGTACCTGCTGGAAAGGGTGAGTGGCGGCCTACAAAGTTTTGTTGGTAATTTTCCAGGGAGACCAGAGCAACTGGCATGCCCCCCCCCCCCACAGTTGCCTCATTCACCACCGGCCGAAAAATGCCGGTCGAGTTCCGATCCCTGAAATCAGGGGCCTAGCCTCCAGAAAGCTAGGCACTCCTTCAGATTCCATTTCACAGCAGAAGTGGCACAACCGAGTCTGATATGAATGTTTTAACAAGCATTTTATTAAACAAACAGCAGGACAAAGAGATGAACACTTCCAATCTCTCCCATGTCCTAAAGCAAAAGAGAAAGAGCAAACTTCTACATGGAAGTTCCCAGAAGACAAGCTATCTCACGTAGACATGTAACAAGCACCAGTCTACTCTTGAGGTGGAATGGAATATTACAACACAATGCACCAGGGTGGGTTAACTGTGAAAGCCCGAGGAGATAGCCCCACATGGACCTGCGCTTCCATCTGTAGTATTTTGTATCGCATGGCATGCAGAGACCACCAGAAACACCCACCGCAATGGAACGGTGCGATGGCAGAGGCAATATGCCTCTAGATCAGAGGCATAGCATGGGGAGGGCCAGGGGGGTCATTGCCCCGGGCGCAGATTTTGGAAAGGGTGGCAACCAGGCATCCCCCACGACAGGCTCCCTCACTCACTGAGCCGCGTCTGGGTCGGGCCTTCAGGGCTGGGGCAGCGGCACCTCCTTGCTGCTGGTAAAGGGAACCCCCAGGCTGGCTGACGGGGAGGAAGGGGGAGGGTGCTGCCGCCGCTACCTGCTGAGACAAGAGGCTCTGGCAACTGCCTTCTCCTTTGCGAACAGGATGCCACAGCCCTCAGGTTTGCCCTCCTCACGAGGTGGCTTCAAGCCTCTTTCTCCCTCCCCTCGCTTTGCCTCACTCATCGCAGGCTCAGGCCACTGCAGCTCGGTCGGCGATGAGGGCTTGGGCTTGCGCGGCCACCTTTTGCTCCCTGGGCGCCGGCAACCCACGTTACACCACTGCTCTGGATCCCAGTTGCTGGGAAACACTGGCGGGGAGAGTAATGTTCGGCCTGTCTCCTGCTTGTGAACTTCCCAGAGGTATCTGGATGGCCACTGTGCAAAGAGGATGGTGGACTGGGTAGGCCTGATGCAGTAGGACTGTTCTTAGGTTCCTAACATAATAATATTATTTATATGCCGCCCATCAAACTGGGTTGCCGCAGCCACTCTGGGCGGCTCCCAACAAAATACTAAAACCACAATAAAGCATCAAATATGAAAAACTTCCCCATACAGGGCTGCCTTCAGGTGTCTTCTAAAAGTCGAATAGTTGTTAATTTCTTTGACGTCTGATGGGAGGTGGGGAAGAGGAGACCTGTTGAAAAGTGGGATCTCGCTCTCCATTTTGTTTTTTGCAGCACCTGCTTCATGTGTAGACCTGGCCTCAAATAAATATGAAAAGGAAAAAAAACAGGGGAGGGAGGAGCAGGAATCTCAATTCCTCAGAAGGCGTTTGTGTGATTGAATGGCACCTGTTACGTCTTTTGACGATTCAATGTTTTGAATGTTATTCCTGCATTGAAGGGGGTTGGACCCCGTGATCCAATCCCATAATCGTATGAATTAACCATTCTCCGCCTCTTCTTCCCCTCTCCCCAGGCCACCAACCGCACAAACAGCTTCACTCTGGTTGCGGCAGCAAGCAGCTCGCCACCGTCCTCCAGGCGGTCGCCCTCCAGGCCGAGACCCGAGGATAAGAAACGCAAGTGAGGTCTTAGCAGGAAAGAGAAAGCTACAAACTCGTGGCCCAAGCGACCGTCTCGCTGCAGCCTGCAAACCCAGGAATCGCTTGCTGAGCTTCTAGAGAGCAACTCAGCCTCTGGTTCCGGATATTATTTGCTCCTTTCACATTTAATATTTCTTTCTTTTTTTTTAAAAAAGGAACTGCTCCCCTTGCTCCCCTCCCTTTTAATTTTTGTGCACTTTAAAAGAAAAATCAGCTTTAACGTTCTGTACCAGTTCGTGCCTTGCCTGGGAGCTTTGGGGGGACGACGACACCCCCCCAAACGTCAGGTGCTGATCTTGTTCCTTCCACTACCCCCTTCATATCTTTCTGCATATTCTTCTTGGGGGTGGGAGGCAGTGGTTATCTCCCTCCCCAAAAGAACCAGCCCCACCACTACCGGCAGCAAAACCTCCAGTGCTTCAGCTCATTGCAGCCATCTTGCTGGCGGGGCTCCTCCTTTGGGGATCCTTTGCCCCAAAGTGGAAGATGCGGATTTTGTGGCCTGTGCCAGGGCCCAATCCGAAGCAAGCAACTTGTGCCTTTGCGACGCTGAACAAGCACCCTAGTGCCTGTGGCAGCGAAGGGACCCCTCACTTAGTCCCGCCGTTGCCTTAGAAAACAGTATCGGTAGGCTTCTTTCAGGGAAGGACTGATTTATTTAGCATCCTGCAGGCGCTGAGACTGCGGTCTCTGTCCTTTTGCCCCCAGTTCCGCTCCTGCTTTCGCCCGCAGCTTTTGCTCTCGCGCAGCCGTGATGCGTTGTGAGGACTGGGGGACCGAGTGTGTCCCTATGCCAGGCTCCAGGCAGGCGTCTCTGGGGGAAGGAATCGGCTGTGTGCGCATCCGAATACCCGTGGCCATGCTGAATCCTCTGTTCAGAGGGTTGCATCCAATGCTAGTCCTACTCAGGATAGACCCGCAATATATGACTAACTTGTTTATTTCAGTAGGTCTACTCTTGAGTGGGAGTAGTAGGCTGCAACTCTCTGTGTACCGTAGAAGCTGGGGATAGCCACCAATGGTGCCTGCCAGATGTTGATGGACTACAACTCCCATAATCCCTGTCCATTTTTCTTGCTGCCTTGGGCTGGTGCTGGTTGTAGTTCTGTTATATCTGCACCCTGTTGGCTGCACTTGCTCTCAGCAGCGATCTGGGAATGTGCCTAGATCAGCAACCTGTGACCCATCAAGCCAAACAGCCATGTGTGACAGCCTCTTATTGGGGGGGGGGCAGGTTGCCTGTTTGGCACTTCGGGGGAAAAAGCGTGTGTATCAAGATGCAATCTCCAGTCTGTGGGCTGGGTCAGGCTTGGTTGGACACAGATTGTGCAAGTCTGCTCTGGATATTGACCTGTGAGTCAGGCGAAATTTATTCCAAGAAGGCTGGGAGCAGACCTAGGAGATCCATCACCTGGACTGGGGAAAGGAGGATTGGCCAAGCGGACTTACAATGTCTTATTTTTTTGGGGGGGGAGAGGAAGCAGACTCCCATTCTGCAGTGCTCAAAATAAAGCCCTTAACCCCACTAGCCTTCTCTCCCCACAAACAACGCCAGCCCCTCTGTGTGACCGTTAGAAAGTTCAAGTCTGCTTGGATGCCAGAAACGTCAGGTCAGAGGGTCTGGTTCTCGTTTCGCTTCCAACGTCTCTCCCTGATTCCTGTGCCACACCAAAAAAAATAATTATTCTGCTCAAGGCTCTTAGTTACTCCCGCCTCTTCTCACATTCCTGGTTTCCTCCTTTCTGTGCAGGTTTTAATAGCTTTATAAGGCCAGGGGTGGGGGTTCCCTTCTCGGCCTTGCCCTTTGCTGCTTTGCTGTCCCCTTTCCCCTTTGCAGCTGGAATAATATCCTGATCAAAAAGCACAAGACACTGACAGCTTCTAGGCCCACTGAATTGCGGAGGGGGAAACTGGCACCACACGGCTTAATGTTCATTTCTGCTCTGCTTGTTGGGTGGCCTCCCTTGCGTGGTCCCACTGACCTTTCCATTCCATAGCTTGCTTGTGTTTTTGGAAACTCCCGTCATCCCTGGCCGTGCTTGCAGGGGCTGATGGGAGCTTGCAGGGGCTGATGGGAGCTGTAGTTCAACAACAAGGGTTCCCCCACACCTGCGGGACAGCTTTTCACGGTGCCCCTTTCCCAACGGCACATGTTTCGTGTTAACGGTTTACAGCGTGTGTATCCGCGCGCCTACGGGGTGGGAGATGAAACGTTTTTCCAAGGCTGCGATGGCAGTGAAGTCATCTGGGCGACTTTAGCTAGAGCTCCAGGTGGCTGTAACATTCCACTTGTTCCATTGCTCGTCGATGGGTAACTTAGCTCTTTCTCACTTGCATATAGGGCCACATTTGCACGATAACCTGGTTGTGGGGAAGGGATGCGTGAGTCGTTCTCGGCCTCATTGCTGTAACCTTTTGAAGAAATGGGGTGTGGGCAAGCTGTTTGTGCCTGTGTCTTTTCTAAAGGTTACGCCAGGAGCACAGAACAAGACGGTGCAACTCTGGTTATCCGCTTTCTGCAACCAGGCAATGAGTAGTGTCAGCCTGCATTTAAATTTCCCTCCTTGCACACTCTTTCCCCCTCTGTGTCGGATGTATCGTATAGCAAGGGGATGCCGCTCTCTGTGTTGCCGCGTACCAGTTGAAATTGGCTTGCAGCTCAGATTGGTTAGGAAAGGAGGAAGCTCTTTTCGGCTCCCTTTGGAACACACAGGTTCTACACAGAAGGGAGGGGAGTGTTAAGTTCAAATCGGGGACCTGCTACTCCCCTGCCCCAGGAAATAATTCTGTTGGTAACTGCCCATGTTATGTGCTCGTACAGCCAGGTTGCGTGATCATTCCTTTCTCTTGTTGAGAGCACTCCCTTGCCTCCTCGTCTTAAGATCTCCCTCTGTGAGCTTGTTAGTCATTATATTAGAACTTTCAGCCGGGGACCAACGCTGTGGGGGAGGGAATGTAGATGCCAAATCATATTTATAAAGCGCAAAAAAGAATTGCATTCCACTTTGCAACTGCAAAAATAAAGACCAAGATACTGAAACTGTGTTGTTTTGATGTGTGTTTGTTCCTCCCTCCCCATGTGTGTACACACACACACACACACACACACACACACACACACACACGTTAATGTGAGTTGAATGGATGATGTGCATAACAACCGGCCATTATGCACATTCACCAGGCCTCATGGACAGTGTACATAATTTGTCAGTGGGGAGGGAATTGTGCATATTTCCCAGTTGGTATCCATAATCTCCATCAAATCTTGGGGAATGTGCATATATTGAGTGCATTTTGAACATTCTCCGGGCAATATGCACCTTCTCTGGTCAGTCTGCATAGTCACCCAGGCAACGCCCATGATTTCTATCTCCAGAAGCATCTACCTACTCTTGCATGGGCAACAATATACGCTCCCACTGATCATCCATGGTTCGAACCAGATTTACACCTACTAAGCTACAGCAACTCTGCAACATCAAGAATTCCCAAATCTGGGTTTGCCCTTTTTTCTACACCCAGTTTGCAGTGTGTGTCCTTCCAGAGGCCCTCTTTAAATATACATACACTGTATAAATACATTGGCAGCTGCCTTGTGTTGGGTGAGGCCGTTTGTCCAGCCTCCCCAGGATTGTCTGACTTTGACTTCAGCATAGAATGGCCTCTTCTATCATTTGTGGCCTCATCCTCTTAGGAACTGAACCTGGGACCTGCGTGCAAATCAGGTGCTCTGCGCTGGGCTCCAGGAGTAATGCAACATTTTGCATTTTAATTCCTGTTCAGTTCTCTCTGTGCCACAACTTATGCAGCCAAAACAGCAGCATCTTTCACAAAAGTGGGGGCTTTATTATTCTTTGCTTGCTTGCTGATGGGAATCGTAGTTCAAGAACATAGTTCAAGCATATGAAGCTAAGGCAGCTGCCAAGATCCAAGTGTCACACAGAAGAAAGGCAAATACTGTAGTGCCCCGGGTGAGAACATCATTGCCCTTGCACAATGAAGCAACGAGGCATTGCTTCATCAAGAGCTGGATTTAGGGGAGAGTGACCGGTTTGGTTGCACTGGGTGCAGAGCCTCGGGTGCATTGCTGGGGATGCTGCAACTATCATTTAAAATGGGGCGCAAGAGGCAGAGGGGTGCCAAATTTGGGTGTTGCACAGGGTGCCACTGAAATTTTAGACCCCAAGGTCCTCCAGTGCTTCATCGCTGCTCCAGTACACCACTGTTCACACCCAAAGGGGAGCACCTACTTTCTGGAGTGGCAAAGAGCCTTAGGATCTTTGCCAGCCTTCGTCCCGATTTGCTCGTGCAAACGTCTCGTGGTAGTTAGACAAAAGACCCTTCCAGGCTGGTGGTTTGTTCTGCAGGTTTGTCCTGCAACATTTCATTGGTGCAATAATAGTGCGTCACTGGCAGGGTTTATGCCGGATTGTCCATGCATCATTCTGCTTTATTAGTTGTTTGTGATGTTTCCGCAGTGTTACTGCATTACTGCCATCTGGAAGTGCCCTGATACCACCATGAACATAAACCATGGTGAATGCACATTAACAAGGAGGTCTGCAGGGCGCTGTGGATGATCTTCATTGGGCAATCATTCTGATTTGTTTATGGGGCTGTTATACTACAATGTGCATTCATCCTGAGGTTTGCTTGAGGTTGTTTACATGTCTACCATTATCTCCCATTATCTCGTTCATACAATACTTCTCAGTTCATTTCCTTGTCACTTTCCAAACCACAAAAGTCTTTTTTAAAAAAAATAGATTTGTTGTGGTAGGGCGACACAACTTTTCTTATTCCACCAGGCCTAAGCAGGCAATTAAGAACACATCCTTCTGCAATGGTTAATTGATGCCATTAAAAAACAACAACACTTTTTATGGTTTTATTGCTGTGAATGATAACAGCAGTATACAAATATTGTTACAAAAACTAATAAACAGTAAATAAATCTGCAAACCTATATTTCCAGTATGCGCACACAAATCCCTCCCGCAAAATACTGACAGCCTAGTGCAGCCTTCTTCTCAGTTGGTTAGAGTGTAGTGCTGATAATGTCAAGGTTTCAGGTTTGTTCCCTGTACAGGACAGCTGCATATTCCTACATTGCAGGGGTTGGACTAGATGATCCTCAGGGTCCCTTCCAACTTTATGATTCTATGATTCCTCAACCTTAGGGTTGTCATACATCTGGAATTTCCCGGACATAACTAGAACACTGCAGCCAGAAGCAGTGACCGGGGGAATCCGGACGTATGGCAAGCCATGTCAGCACTGTAGCTTTTGCCGATTTTCTTTTAAGAATAGCTCAACAACCAACGAACTTTTGTTTCCGGATTTTCACTCCTTGAAATACGGCAACCCTACTTGGTTTCCCATGTGCCATTGGACTACAACTCCCATCATCCATAGCCAGCAGAGGCAGCAATCAGGGATGATGGAAGTGGTAGTCCAACACCTGGGAACCCAAGGTTGAGAGAGGCTCCTTTAAACTTGAATTAAGATGATGCAGACAAACTTTCCCCCAGCAGGGGGCAGTAACCCCAGGCCTTAATCCCCCCTCCCCCCTCCCCTTTTGCTCTTCCCCAGATGACAGAAGGAGGAGGAGGAGGCAGAGCTAGCATGACGTCACTGTTTGCTATTTGCAGCCTTCCTGGTTCTGCTCTTCTCTCCGCCCAGGACATTCTCAGCTGTTGCAGGACTGCCGCCCGGCTAAAGGTTTGTTTTTCTCTTTCTAGAATTTGACTTTTGCTGAATCAAACCACCGATCCTTCTTTGCTCAGGATTGGAGAACTCTGTAGCCTTCGAGGGGCTGTTGGACTCCAACTCCCATCAGCCCCAGCCAGCATGACCAATGGTCAGAGAGGATGGGAATTGTACTCCAGCACCGCCTGGTGGGCCTTATCTCCTCTATATCTCTGATTTAGCTCAGTTTAGCTAATTTAGACTGGTAGTAGTAGCTACCCAGGGACTTCCTACCTAGACTAGGCTTTCCCATCTCTGGAGATGTCGGGGATCGATGCTGCGTGCAAAGCATGTGCTCATTTTTTGAGGACCTGCCTTTCTACTTGTTGGGGAAGTCACACAATTATGATCTCCACTGTCTTCTGGATTATGCATTATATATATAAGGAAGGGCTATCAATCTGGATGCTTTGTGCTGCAAAAAAAACCTGGACTGTTGCATTAGTCTGCCTCAAGACAGCAACACTCTTGACATGCTTCTAGCAGGACTGCATGGTTACTTCCTCCTTTATTTGCTGTTCTAAGTTTCAGCACCATTTTTTAAAAAGTGAGGTGGTAGAGGACAGAAATGGGAAAGTGCATTTCTGCAGGGTGGTAGTAGGATAAGTGTTTTTGGTGTGTCCTAGACTGTGAAATAACCATATATGTTACAGGAAGGCTTGCAAAGTGTGGATTGCATCCCTCTTATAATTTAGGAACATAGGAAAGCTGCCTTATGTAGAGTCAGGCCATTGATCTATCCAGATCAGTATGGTCACTACACTTGATCTGCAGCAGCTCTCCGGGATTTTAGATAGGGAACATTCCTACCCCTACCTGGAGAATTTGGAGGTTGAACGTGAGACCTTCTGCATGCAAGGCTCTACCACTGAACCAGGGCCCTTCCCTATTTCTGCTCTATGATTCTCCATTTTCACTTTATAGAATCATAGAATATTAGAGTTGAAAGGGACCACAGGGGTCATCCAGTCCAACCCCCTGCAAGGGAAGGATTATGGCTCTGATTCATGATTTTATGTGAAAACACTTTCCCCTCAAGTAACGCGATGGGCTGGGGAGTAAGCTAGCTAGCTATGTGAGATGCGTGTGAGCATTGGGCACATCTTTGACAGGGAGAGTGGTGTGATTCTCAGCTGATGTATGTACACACACACACAATACCTGAGACGCTGTTGGATAGGACAGGGCAAAGACTTGCTCTCAGCTGCTGCTCTGTGCCTGCCTTGTATATTTCCACGTGGCTGAAATGTATCCTCAAACTCTGATTATGCCGCTTGCTTGCCTGGATGGCAGATAGAGAAGGTGTGTAGAAATTAGGTTACTGCACAAAGGTAGCATTTACATTCACTGTTCCGCTCACTTTTGCCTCTGGCTTGTAAGGATGGGTGCTAGTCTGAACTTTGTACATGCTTTATTTCTATGGCTCATGGCATCAGTTTTGTATGAAACTTACTCCTTGTGAACCACCTTTGATCCTGGTACAACAGCTTATCTCAAATGTGACCTGGAAAGAACACTTAGCATCCTGACCCTGATAGCTGCATAAAAGATCGGAGCGCTAATCCTTTGCCAGAAATATATCTTGTGCAAGCAGGAATGAGGTTTCACACAGACAATGGAGATATCTTCAAGGTAAATTTGTGGTTCAGGAACTGCAAAGATAAATATGAGGCCCTCCCAAAATTAATGATGTGTCCTCTTCACTTCAGACATATATTACAAAGCACAATACGAAATGCACTAGAATGAACGAACAAGAAGTTATGGGGTGTTATGGAAGGGGTAGTACCTCTGGCGGGAGACATGCCTTACTCCTTCTAGGATAGTTTGTCCACCTTTGGTCCTCATCCTGAACTCAGCTCTCACCTGTGGCTCCCTGAAGCTGCCACCATGTGACAGCGGCCACACCCCTGGGAAATGGCTTCAACTGGCCGGCTAAACCAGATGAGGGTTGCTGATGGGACTCAAACCCTCTATGAGTTAGGGGCTTCCCCTGCATGAGAAGAAAGGCTCTGGAGGATTGAGTGGACCGGACCAATGGTGGGTCCAACGTTTACATTGCTTGTAGGGTTACAAGAAGTTTTGTAAGGAATACTTTAAAAATTATTGCGAAAAGGATTAAGAATAGTTGATGTAAGATTTGATTTATAGCAATAAGAATAGTAAAAAAAATGCAAAATCAGAAAGGAATTTAGAAAACCATTAGAAGGGGTTGAAGGAAGTCTAAGGCTGTGAAAGCCAAAGATTTATTATGTGGTTTTGGAGTTGTAATGTTGATACACACACACACACACACACATACCGGTATATATGGTTCCCAACTTTTTTTTTGGCCATGCCCCACCTAAGCATTTCTAAAATCCTGATGCCTCCCGCCCCCCATGACATATAATTCTTATTATTCAAAAAGTGAACTCCTATTCACGTGGAGGAAGCCTAAAAGGCCATTCACTGTTAATAACTCATTCTCGAATTGCCACCCTTAAAAATCAAATGACCCCTCTGTGGGGTGTGTGCCCCACCTTGGGAACCACGGCTGTAGAGGGAAGTGAGGAGCAGATGGAGCTCATCAACCTGGGAAGGTAGCCCATCTAGGAGAAGGAAGACTCTGATCCCAAACCTCCTCTGCATAGCTGTCAACTTTCGGATTTGAAAATAAGGGATGCCGCGAGGGCGGTGCAATGGCACCAAGTAGCCTCACCACCCTGCGCTCCAGAGGCTGCGCGCGAACGGGAGAGCGAAAGAGCGAGCGCATAGACGGTAGGCAAGCTGTCTGTCTGGTTGGGCGTGAGGGTTTGGCTGCACAAGGCATGCAAGCTCCGCCCCCAGTCGGTCTCAGACTCCTTATTGGCAGCCGAGCAACGCAGCTGAGGAGCCTCCCTGGCCAGCAGGGAGGGAGAGGAGCTGCTTCCTTTGAAATCCGGGAAATTTAAGGGATATCAACAATAGCAGCGGGAAACGGCATTGGAATAAGGGAATTTCCCGCAAAAAAAAGGGAGGGTTGACAGCTATGCCTTGCGGGATACGTTTGGGAAGAGAAAGGGCTAAGGAGTAAACCCTACACAAATCTGGAGTGGAGTCTCTAAGATGGTTGGATAGCGCCTTGGAAGCCTCCTTCCGACAACTCCTGAAGCCCAGCTGCTGCCAGATGTATTGCTCTGCTTTCCTTTGGACCACTTCAGTGAAGCCGAGGGGGTGTGTGTGTCATCATCTGCACAACCCAGGACCCCCCTACAACACAATGCCCAGGTTTGCTCCCCAGGGAGGTCACTTCAGCGCTGCTTACATAACAGTTCGACTTCATCCCCAGAGGAGCACTCCATTGTCTCTAGAGACAGACGGGTGCCAACAACAGTCCAATCAGGAGACCCCGGCAAAATGGAGTCACTATTGCTACTACTAGGCCCGTTGCCGCTGGTTACCAGGCTGTCATAATTCTTCAGGCCCTCAATGGACACCTCCAGCTGTCCTGGAAAAAAACCAATCAAGCCAGTGACATGTCTGAAATTTTTTTGAGGATCTGTGACAGGGGCCCTTGCCATAAGGCCACCCAGAAGCCGAAGACCCTGATGGCCCGAGAAGGGGGCACCGTAGAACGCACGGCCTCAGCCCCACACCAGCCCCTGCTCCGTGAGAACAGCTTGGTTCTGCGAACACCTCCAACCCAAAATTCAGCAAGAGCGGGACCTGAGAGAATGACAAAAGGCCCGAAGGGACCTTCAGCGCTGAGTCAGAAAGAATACCCACCGAATAAGGAAACTGGGAAGGGTCTGAACCTAGTATGGAAGAGAGTGTGCTGTGGGGATGAGTCAGAGAGGGTCCGAGTGAAACGTCCGGAAAATAATGCGATGGGGAAAGCCAACCGTCCCTGGGGGACCATCCCCAAAGGCTTTGGGGGTTGTGTCCCCCAACCTCCTTGTTCTTTCGATAAGCAACTGGCAAGAATGTCTAAAAGCCTGGTGGCGAAGCCAGGGGGCCTACTCCAAGCACCCCATATGCAAGCCAAAGGAGACCAAGCGGGGGTGCCCACCAGGGGCCCCCCTGGCACGTTCAGGACAGGAGTTGTAGGGTTGAGAAGAAGCAAAAAGCCGCCTCGCCAGACCTCCTTCTTCAAAGGTAGGGCGGCCCAACACCAACCTGTCTGGATCATAGTTAGCAATGACACAGGGAGCAAGCGCTTATGAAACAGGTAGCTCTAGCAATCAAGCCCAGCTGCGAAGCAGGCTTTAAAAATGCTAAAAGTCAGAACGAAGGTAAACGAAACCTTTCTAGAGCAGTCACCTTCAGTCTGTCCAGACCCACGTTGGACTCCCAACCCAGGAACCTGGGACTTTTACATTTTCACTGTTCACTGCATATCACACGCTGAGGTGTTGGCATAATGTCCGTCCCGTCCCCCCATACAAGTGAACCAATATTTCATGTATTGTTGGTTAAACATTTGAACCCTTTTCGTAGTTATATCCTCGCTTTGAGTTCCAGTGGTTTTCTCCTCAGTGGTTGTGCAAGACATCATTCCTATTTATGAATGCATTTTGTTCCCCGTAAAAGTCCTATCATTCCTTTCTCTGTCACCGGCTGCCGCCGCCTTTTTCTTTCCCTGCCTTCCTGCACTTTTTGTCTCCCACCCTCTATTTTGCTTTTGTGTTCCTCTCTCATCTTCTGCTTTCTCTTTCCCTCCTCAGCCCTTCATCTGCTGTCACTTCCATGTGTGTCGCCTTCTTTCACAATCCTTTCTGTCACCAGCTGTCTGTCTACCTGTTGCCTCTTCCCTGCCGCCCCTTCTTCTGGCACATTCTCTTTACCTTCTCAAACATTTCTACTCTTTTTCTAACCTCCTGCTTCCTTTCACCTGCTGCTATTGCCTTTACGTCTTGCTTTCATTTTCCCTTTTTGACTCTGCTTGCTTCCTTCCACCTTGTTCCACCTTCCCTCACACTTTATTTCACACCTCTGTGCTCCTGCTCCCTCCTGATGTCAACTTGTCTGAAATAAAAAAAAACCAGAACAGGATTTCTGGGAAAGATTCATCGCTCTCAGAACCTAACATAGGCAGCGACTGTTCCTTGTTGCACCATTGAAGTTTGAAGAAACTACTCAGATTCTTCCACACTGAAGTAACGTATAGCTGTAGGGTTTTTTAAATTAAAAAGTCACCTTCTTTTAGTTTGCCATTTTACAATTCTTTTTTTTAAAAAAGCAATTAAATAGTTTGCCATTTTACAATTCTTTTTTTTTTAAAAAAACAACAACTAAATAAAAGTTATTTTCGTTCTAAATCAACACTGAAATATTAAAGCTGAAATTCTATGCATACTGACTTGAGAGTAAAGCCCCACCCATAGTTCACCAAACAACAAACGTAACAGGCTGGCAAACATAAATTCCGATAATTCAAGATATAAATAATATATCTATGCTATGTACCTCCATGTATGAACCTTTAAGTATATAGACTTTTGTAGCGGATACATTCACATGTGTTTTCTGTTAGTTTATACCAGATTATATACAGATTTTGGTCTTGTACGTGCATGTGTTTTATTATTTATATCTTGAATTATCGGAATTTATGTTTGCCAGCCTGTTACGTTTGTTGTTTGGTGTTATAGATATACGTAATTCAGGTTTATCGTGTGTTGGATATTGTCTATTATACCACCCATAGTTCAGCCTTGGGGAAACTTGCTCCCAAAAAAGAATTCAAAAGGTCAGGCTGCAGAATTGCCACAATCCTACCAGGGCACACGCTGACCGAGAAGTAAATGAAAAAAAGAGAATCCCTTCCATGGTTGAACCTAAAAATCCCCTCTCCTCATTAAACCTCAGGGAACCCAGTCATGCAACTGTAGCAATGGAAACCCTATATACCCTGCCCTTTGGAAACCTACCAAACCTTAGGTAGGTTTGAGGGCCTACCTAAGAAATCAAAGTGAATCTGTCTTCTGTTGAAACCAACCTCCCCTGGGGCTCCAAAAAGCAGACCACGTGCTTTAAAATGTAACTTGTCGGATTTGATTTCACAGGGACTGCCTTAGCTGTTGCACATGGAAACATGGACGTCAAAAGGAACAGCAACCATAAATTTTCCAGGCCGCCATCTCCCAATCTGGTAAGGCACACTGAGCTTATTTATTTCACAGCACCCTGAGCTCCCCTCTTTGTACCCAAGAGTGACATTACGCTGAACACCCCAGGGCATTGTGGGAAATAACGATAGATTAGCGCTGCCACCATTATTGCCAGGCAAACCTGAATGTAATAGGACCTCCCAGAAGATGGCACTTTCCCCAGATTCCTGGTTTTGATTCCTGGTTTTCCACCAAGGAGCTCAGGAGGGCATATATATTGATCTCCCTTCACTTTTATTCTTGTAGCAACTCTTTCAGGTAGGACTGGCTGAGTGTGAGACTGGCAATACGGTCTTAAGTTTCAGCGGATGAAAGTTTTCAGCAGATGTGTAAAGGTTAACAGGAAAGACGCCTGCTTAATCTCCCCTCGTCTGTTTGTAGCAGTGGCCCAAAGGGCCCCAATCCTATATAATAATCTCCCTGTGTCCCTGCGTCCACCGTCCGTGTGTCAGTGGAATTGGCCAACTGCGCATGCGCTCCACTGACACACAGATTGGAGCGCAGAGACGAGGAGGAGCCTGATTGGTTGGAGCGCAGCGCGAGCGAAGCGCTTGCGCTTCGCGAGCCTCAGAACCTCTCCGCTTCAATCGCCGCCACCACCGCTCCTACCGCCGCCTCCTCCTGCTCCAGGGCCAGAAGCCGCAATGGCGGCCGCTCCCCGCACGCTGCTGCTTCTCCCCCTCCCTTCTTTCTCCCCGCCTCAGCCGCCCATGGCGGCGGAGGGGACGGCGGCCGTCGCCGGGGCTGCCGGCGGGGCAGCGGCAACAGGCGGCTCCGCCATGGTGGTGGCTTGGCCGGCTGAGGCGGGGAGAAGGAAGGGAGGGGGACAACTGCATATTGCGCCTCGGGTCCCCGCCGCCGCCGCTAGCGCCCATTATTAATGGGCTGAATTCAACTAGTTAATGTGATAATGTGAAACCCTATAAATCCTTGAATATGCTTCTATAGAGATGTTATGATAACCTGTTGCTTTAAAGAAACTGATGATTTAGCAAAAGAGGCCTTCCCTACCGGAAAGTACAGCAAATACGCCAATCACACAAAGATGCCCTTCATAAGCTAGAACATAAGTTGATACATGCACAAAGAGCTAACACAGGTTCCCAACACGCGTACTAACAAAATGTAACAGATCTCCGACACTTAGAAATGCTTAATGCGCCTGCGTATTAAATTAGGTAATGGACATGCGTAAACTAATATGAGGTAATGATGAACTTTATTGGTTAATTTGAAATCCTTTATCTGAAATGTAATAAATACCCCTGCCTGGACCTCTGGGCGGGGTTGCAGATTTGGGAAACATTCCGCTGTAACCTATTGCTTTGCAATAAACAATAATGGACTCCTAGCTCCTAAAGTCTCTGAGTTTTATTGGCGTAGCTCAGAAGATAGGCCTTTCCGGCCAATGCAACATGTTGAGCGGTTCCTGCTTGTTGTTTGCTTCTCAGCCCTGCTGACTTTTTCTTTTTCAAAAAAGGATCCTGTTATCATCGTGAGTAATATCTGCCGTGAGCAATTAGGAATTTGGAGATAGTCCCTTACTGGACTGTACAGTTATTTTGACGTGGCAGAGTCTGTTGTTTTTTCCGCTAGTTGCAGAGTTTCCCAGTCCCTGCTTGTTCCCAGCTGTTTGTTAAGTCCCGGGCAGCAGTCAGGATCCTTCCTGCTTTAGCTCTAGTCAACTTTCCAGCCCTTTGATCCTGGGTTTTTTGCAAAGCTCCTACCCTGGTGACAAGGAGGAAGCGGCAGTCTTGGTGATCATGGCGGTGCCAGAATTTGATGTGGTAAGTGAGCTGTGTTGGGGGGGGGGGCCTGGATCGTTATTTTAAGGTAACAGAGTGTGGCTCAGAAGTGATCTGTTGCTTTGGCTGATTGTGGAGAGAATAGTGTAGTTAGGCGATCTTGGGTTCTGGACTTAATGGTGCTTAGAGCAACCCCTTCCTCACATCTTTTTCCAATGAAGACATCCCTGTGTTATACAAAAAAATGAGGGCTTGACTTTTACAGCCCAACTCCTCATCGAGAGATCCAGTATCCCTTAAGCCCGAGAAAAATGAGTGGAGGCAGGAAGCAATTGAGGAAAGCAAAGAAAATCTTTATTTTCTGTTGTAACAGAGCCCCCCACCCACCTTGCAAGGGGGTGAGGGGACCCAAGTCATGCTCTCAAATTTATGTTTGTGACGCTTGGGTGGTCGTGTGTGACAACTTTCACAGACTTTAGAACTTGCCCAGCCCCTTAGCCAAAGACCACCCAAGCGTCACAAACATAAATTTGAGAGCATGACTTGTCTCCTGTCAGTCAAGGTACCTGACAATACCTGTTAGCTGCCTCTCCTGGCCCTGAATCCATTGTCACAGATCTTCCCTGATTTATACACGGAAGATGCCCTTTTTTTTGACACGTCTGCCCTGCTTTCAATAGACACTTGCCAGACCGGTTCTGCCTGTGCTCTGGCTCTGGTTGCGGATTCTGGTGTGTCCACTGAACACCTGCCCTCCTTCCTTCCCTGTGGGCCCAGCACATCATAGGATCATGAAGTTGGAAGGGGAACCCAAGGGTCATCTAGTCCAACCCCCTGCAATGCATCGTGCAGTGCGCAAGGGGGAGCCGGCCTAACTTTGCCTACGACCAGCCCAGGGACATGGTGCATGCAGGCGTTCCGTCGCTGGCCAGGAGGAGAAGGAGGCTCTGACCCAGCCCCAAAGTCCTGGCTTGCCTCCCCCCAGCTCTGGAAGGCGGCAGGAGCTCAGCCACGCGGCATCGATGAGAGAGCTTGTCATGGGGGCGCCTGGTTGCACCCCTTCAAAATTTTGCGCCCAGGGCAGTCGGCCCTGTGGTCCTCTCCCATGCTAAAGTTCCCGTGCTAAGAGTTCTAAGATGGCGGCGCACATAGACTCAGCGGCTGCTCAGTGCTCTCCCTTATTTTTAAGTGTTTCGTATGGCTTTTACTGCTGTTAAATGAACTTTTTAAAAAATTATTTAATTATTATTATTATTATTATTATTATTATTAATCCAATTTCGTTGTACTTGTACAATGACAATAAAGATATATACATATAAACCACTGCTTGGGAGTAAAAGACTTTGGCCCTGTCGTGATGTTTGCTTGGGTGTGTGCTTGTCTCTGTGGCCTCTGACTAACCTGTAAAAGGTTAGTTTCTCTTTCCCTTTTGGGATCTTGCAGCCGAAGCTGCGCAGTGTAGCTCTTCAGGACTTAGTAGCCAATGATGGTCCTAGCAGAGTAGACCTAAATTAGTCATGTACATTAATTTCAGTGGGTCTGCTCTTATTTATTTATTTATTTATTTATGCATTTATATCCCACTTTTTTTTCTGAGGAGCTCAAGGTGACATCCTCATTTAATCCCCACAGCAACCCTGTGAGGTAGGTTAGTTTAAGAGAGGCATTGACTGGCCCAGGGTCACCCAGTGAGCGTCATGGCCAAGTGGGGATTTGAACCCAGGTCTCCCAGGTCCTAGTCGGACACTCTAACCACTGCTCCACTCTGGCTCTCAGTAGGACTAGAGTAGGACTCCTGAGTAAGGCTAGAATTGGACACAAATGATGATGGGAGTTGTAGTCAAAAACATCTGGAAGGCATCAGGTTAGCAGAGTGGACTATGGTCACTACACAGGAGGTTAGCTTTGTAGACTGGATCTTTTAATAGTGCAGGTAGCATCCTTTGTGGATGAAATTTGTTGATGTTCCCTTACTGAGTATAGGAATCTAGAAAGGAGCCTCTTAGGGGAAAAGGACTTTCAGTTTTACTTTTTTACTGTGACTGTTAGCAATTGTGACTTACATCCCTGCAGGATTCAGGAGAAGCCCTGCCTGGGTTCTAATAAAGTTTTCAGCCCTTTGTTTACTGAATATTTGTGGAATTAGGACAATAGCTGGGACTCTGTGTGTGGTTTCAAAGTGCTGTACCGAAGGAACCCAAATTCTGAATCTCATGCAGCGCAGAATGGGGTTGTATCCAACATACTGTACCCTCCAACATTTCTCGGATTAAAATAGGGACGTCCCATTCCATAATGATAATTTTACTATTTATACCCCATACATCTTACTGGGTTGCCCCAGCACTCTGGGCAGCTTTCAACATATATAAAAACTAAAACATTAAACAAACTTCCCTATACAGGATTGCCTTCAGACAGCTCAGGGGTTGGATAACTCCTTACCCTCCAACATTTCTCCAATGAAAATAGGGACATTCTAAGGAAAAACGGGACATTCTGTGTTCAAATCAGAAACTGGGACGGCTTCTCCAAATGAGGGATGTCTCTAGAAAATAGGGACACTTGGAGGGTCTGTATCCATTATTAGTTCTACTCAGAATTGGAATTAATAGGCACAATTTACTTAGCCCCATTTATTTCAATGGGTCTGTTCTGAGTAGTTGGAAAGAGCCCACGCTTTAAAATATATATATATATATATATATATATATATATATATATATATACACATGTACCTTTGCTTATTTACCACAGTTATACTCTTCTTAGTTATGGAACAAGCAGCTATGCAGAGGCCCCCACTGAATTTCTGATGATAAGAGTTGTTTGACAGCAGAACGGACTCCCTCAGAAGGTTGTGGACTCTCCTTCGTTGGAGGTTTTCAAGCAGAGGTTGGATGGCCATCTGTCATGAATGCTTTGCAGGGGGTTGGACTAGATGACTGTTGGGGTCCCTTCCAGCTCTACAATTCTATGAATTAATTAAAGTCTTATTAAGCCAACCTTGTGGCTTCTGATATTTCGGGACTCACGCACTTTCAAGTATTTATTGAAATCATAAGGGCTAGAAAGTTGCTCTTAAAAGTGAAAGCCAGAATTAAGAACATAGTGTGTGTGTGTGTGTGCACACGCATAACTTGTACCAATCTCCCATTCCCACTACCCTTCTGAATAATACCCCTCCCCACCCTCTCACTATATATAAGGGTCTGGTGACTTTTGTTTCAGTTTATCTAAAGAAGTGTGCATGCACACGAAAGCTCATACCAGGAACAAACTTAGTTGGTCTCTAAGGTGCTACTGGAAGGAATTTTATTATTATTATTATTATTTTGTTTGTACCAAGGTGTAACTGGCAGAAATATAGATAGAAAGATAGATAGATAATTTGTTCCATATGAACCATAGACTGTCGCAAACAAAGCTGTACAAATTTTCAAATCAAAGAAGGCAGCTGTGCAGAAAGTAAAAAAAACACACACCAAAAAACATTTAAAAAACCACCAGCAGGAAATGAATGACCATCCTCCCTTGTATCCAATCTACAATTGATTGCAGAAGCATGTAAAAAATGTTGCCTGTATCTAAGACAAATCTAGTGCATTCCAATAATGCCCTCCTAAGGATTGGCTAGGAAATAATGATTTGAAAGGTTGAAAAATAGCCTCCAGAAACTGATGGAGCAACTTAACTGTGCTACATTTATTGAGCTTCCTCCAAAATAAATGGAACGTACTTTCCACTGCGCGTTCCCGAGCAGAATTGGGAACTGAAATAAATATTCTATATTTCTGTGCTCGGCCATCAGTGCTTGCATATTTTTAATTTTTTTTTAAAGAAAAGTACATACCCTGCCAAAAGCCCCAACAAGAGTGCTCAGAGGTGCGCACAATGCGAAGACGTTAGAATAATGCAGGCATAAACACAATACAGATAAAAGCAGTTGAAAACAACAACACACCAAAGAATTGCTTACAATGGGATGATAGAATTAGAACGGCAGCAGAAACAATGGGAGTCCAGCTGGCCTCCATCAGACCCAGAAACAGTCTGTGCCCTCTTTCATAGGGCTGCATTTGTGACTGCTCTGGAATGCCCCTGCGATGCTCTGAGCTTTCCCATGACTCGCTGGCTCTGACTTTTGCTTTGTTTGTGGGCTCTGTGTGCCTTTTCTTTCAAACTTCCCTAGCAGGGGCGTTGCTAGGCATCTGAACGATTTGGAGCACAGGAGCCCATAGGAACCAGTTTGCCTAAGGTGTGCATTTGCAGGTAATACCTAGAGCAGCAGTGGCTGGTGTCCGTGGAGAGCAGTAAGGCAGTAGGCAAAGAGGCCAGCAGGAGACGTGGCTGGGGACGACAGGTGGAGCCAGAACCAGGGCTGGGCGATATCTGGATTTCAGCATCGTGATATATCACCCGCTAAACATCACCATACACCGATGTATCACAATGTCTGAAATAAGGATGGAGCCGTATGGAGGCATTGGATGGTTTCATGGTTTTTCCCGCGTCGTAATTTTTGCATAGCACACACACATAATGATTTGTGATATATTACCATGTCAAAAAATTACGAAACCAGTATCACAATATGGACTTCGAACCGGTTTTGGATGATATCTCGATATATCGCCCAGCCCTAGCCAGAACCAATAACAGGCAGACCCAGCTAATTCTAATGTTGCCCCCGTCCTCATCCTCCCAAGTGAGTTCTGCAAGGGCAGCACCGAAATGATGGGGGAAACTGGTAGGCAGTGGTGGTGGTGATGGGGTGAGTGGTGGTGGTCCTGGCCAAGGGCAGACTAAGGTTGGTGGAACTCTGTGCAATTCACTCTAATGGACCCACCCCACATGGTATAGGTACAAATTTAGGATTTACATGTCACAGAAAGCAAGCCAACTAATTTCCAACCACAGGTAGGTAGCCGTGTTGGTCTGCCATAGTAAAAAAAAATAAAAAAATAAAAAAATTCCTTCCAGTAGCACCTTAGAGACCAACTAAGTTTGTTCTTGGTTTGAGCTTTCGTGTGCATGCATGATATCTGAAGAAGTGTGCATGCACACGAAAGCTCATACCAAGAACAAACTTAGTTGGTCTCTAAAGTGCTACTGGAAGGAATTTTTTTATTTTTTATTTTGTTTTAATTTCCAACCGAAATCACTCCTGATACATCCTTCTCTTTCATTTTCACTCCAGCCCAGATCGTCCAGACTTCACTTAAGGCTGCCTCCAGCAGTGCCCCCGTTTCCTAGTTCTTTCTTCCCGTTTCCATACGTGTTGCTGCTGAGTGTGGCTGACTAACACTTTCCCCTTGTCTCCTCTTGTTACAGGATGACCTGGAGCTTGGGGACTTGATTGAAATATTCCGCTTTGGATACCAGCACTGGGCCATCTACGTGGGGAACGGCTTTGTGATTCACCTGGCTCCACCATGTAAGGAATCGTAAGATTAAGATGGCCAAGTGACCAGGCAGTGCGGTATGGTGGGTGGAGGAGGTGGTCTTCCCCTGTGCATCTTAAATGCAGCTTGATTCCTACATTGCAGGGGATTTTGGAATAGATGACCCTTGGGGGTCCCTTCCAACTCTACAGTTCTGTGAAAATGCTACAGGTATGAAGCTTTTCACAGCGTGGAGAGCACCTTGCTCATCTTTGCTAGTCAAGCTGCAGTTAAAGAAGAGTTTGGATTTGGATTTGATATCCCGCTTTATCACTACCCGAAGGAGTCTCAAAGCGGCTAACATTCTCCTTTCCCTTCCTTCCCCACAACAAACACTCTGTGGGGTGAGTGGGGCTGAGAGACTTCAAAGAAGTGGGACTAGCCCAAGGTCACCCAGCAGCTGCATGTGGAGGAGCGGGGACGCGAACCCGGTTCCCCAGATTACGAGTCTACCGCTCTTAACCACTACACCACACTGGCTCTCTTAAAGGCATAAAATCAGGGGCCAGCAAGAATGATGGCAACCCTAGCCTCCATAGCCCTAGGGCAGTGATGGCTAACCTTGACACTCCAGATGTTTTGGAACTACAACTCCCATCATCCCTAGCTAACAGGACCAGTGGCCAGGGATGATGGGAGTTGTAGTCCCAAAACATCTGGAGTGTCAAGGTTAGCCATCACTGCCCTAGGGGAAGGTTTTCAGTATTTTATTTTATCACAGGGTATGTTAATAATAATAATAATAATAATAATAATAATAATAATAATAATAATTTATTTATACCCTGCCCATCTGGCTGGGTTTTCCCAGCCACTCTGGGCAGCTCTCAACAGAATATAAAAAATGCGATAAAATATCAAACATTAAAAACTTTCCTAAACAGGGCTGCCTTCGGATGTCTTCTAAAAGTCAGGTAGTTGTTTATTTCCTTGACATATGATGGGAGGGCGTTCCACAGGGCGGGCGCCACTACCGAGAAGGCCCTGTGCCTGGTTGAAATTGGTGCTGCACCAAAAACGTATTCTGTGTCCCCACTACCACCTGAACATTCTCCATCAACGGATGACATATTCCAGGGGTGGCCAACTCCCAAGAGACTGCGATCTACTCACAGAGTTAAAAACTGGCAGTGATCTACCCCCTTTTGGGGGGTTCAGGTCAAAGTAGTTGTTGAGGTTTTTTTTAGGAAGGAGGAAGGCCCATTTTTGGGGGGTTCGGGTCAAAGTTGTTGAGTTTTTTCAGGGAGGAGGTAAAATGTTGAGCTTTTTTTAGGGCAGCTACAGTTGTTCAGCTTCTTTGGAGGGAGCCAATGATCTACCAGTGATCTACTGCAGACATCCAGTGATCTACCGGTAGATCATGATCTACCTGTTTGAAAATGATCGAAGGGGAGAGAAAATGCCAGTGAAACCCTAATGGGTGTGATACGGGGCTCCATTTGCAGGCATCTCAATGTTGAGGTGGCCCAAGGGGTACATCCACACCGTACGTTTTAAAGCACACTGAATGCCCTTTGGAAGCACATGGCATTGCCCCTCAGAAATCATTTGTAAAGGGCTCTGTGAAGCGTTAACTACAGTTCCCAGGATTCTTTGGGGGGGGGGGAAGGAATCTGTATGCTTTAAATGTATGAGCATTGAAGGGACAGGGGTAAAAGGTTCTCGTAGCCAGCTTTCCCCCATCACAGCCTTTCTCTCTCCCCCCCAGCTGAATATGCAGGAGCAGGCTGCGCTAGCATCATGTCCACCCTAACTGACAAGGCGCTGGTGAAGAAGGAGCTGCTACGGGAGGTGGCAGGGAAGCACCGCTACCGGGTGAATAACAAGCACGACACAAAGTTCCCGCCACTGCCCAGGACCAAGATCGTCCAGCGGGCCGAGGAGATGGTGGGCCAAGAGCTGCAGTATAAAGTCACCAGCGAAAACTGCGAACACTTTGTCACCGAGCTGCGCTGTGGTGTGCCCAGGAGTGATCAGGTACTATTCTTATTGTTTATTCACTCAATGGCGTTTGCTTTCAGAGTGGCTTGCAAAAAAAGAAAGAAAGAAAAAAGAAAAAGCAGATCTAAGATGGCCCCTCCCTGCTCAAGGTCTTCAAAAAAAGACACGGCACACAAGGAAATAGGAAGGGGAGGGAGGAGGAGAAAGCAAGTTCATAATGCTAGAACTCGGAGCCACCCAATAGAATTTTTGAATATTTGGGGTAGACAAAAGGAAGTTATTCTTCACACAGCACATAATTAAACTATGGAATTGGCTCCCACGAGATGGAGTGATGGTCACCAACTTGGATAGCTTCCAAAGGATAGCATCCTGTGTGAAACAGGATGCTGGGCCTTTGGCCTGATCCTGTAGTAGCAGGGCTCTTATATTGCGCAGCATGAAGCCATTGGATGCATAAAAACCAGATCGTTTTGGAATAAAAATTGTCCAGACCCATAAGTATTATTCAAAGCTTTACTAACCAGAACTTATTCAAAACAGGTACAAAAACACCAGTGATACATGCAGATAATTCCTTAAAGCACTTGCTTATCCAAGCATAGGTTCTTCTTCTTATATATATAACACAGTTACGATCAGAGCAAAAATCAATGCTCTGTCTCTCCCATAGCCTGCATTAGCCTGCATCCAGCCTAAAGCTATGCAGCTCCTTGAGAGGCCCATTTACACACTGTTTTGTTCTCTGTGGCGCCCAGAGAAGGACTAACGGGCAACTCCCTTCAAGATCGGAGATTTGCAATTGAATAAATTAATCACATGCTCTAAGATTAAACACTTGTGTTTAAGCTAGCAGAGAACAACAACAGTTATTATAAACTCAGTCAGAGCTCAGCGAGAGCTTCAGTATGCTTCAATGGAAATTTCCAATGTTAAACCCTTTCCGCCATATATGTACAGGCATTCCATTTCAGTGTGCAATTAAACATTTATACGTAACATTCTTCTGGTGGTCTTTGCTGACTCGGCTCCCTCTTTGACCCTGCAGGTCCGAGATGCCCTGGTGGGGGTTAGCATCGCAGGGCTGGGTTTGGCCGCCCTTGGACTATTTGGTGCTGCCGTGGTCAAGAGGAAGAAACAACAGAACCAATAACAGAACCAATAACAGAGACTCTGAGATTTCCGTGCTCCCTTGGTTTTTTTCTTTTTCAGGTTTTGTGTTCTTTGAACAATTACCACTTTGGGGAAACAAACAAACAAGCAAAATAGTTGCTCCCATTTTGGGCCACAGCCTTGGACACCCTCTCCCGTTTCTTAACTCCTTGTTGAGAGTGGCTTGCTTCTCTCTGAGTCCCAAGTCTAAAGCAATTCTTCACGGCCTCCCTGGAGTGGAAAATGGGAATGCCGGATGCTGCCTTTAGACCATTGGTCCATCTAGCTCAGCTTGCATGCAGATGGGCTGCATCTCTCCAGGGTTTCGGACTGGAGACTAGGGATGTAGGAGGGCATCCCTTCCTGTATTTGTCAACTGCAGTGCTGTCTCTGTTCTGCTGCAGTTCGCCCTCTGCCCCAAACAACATCATTCGTGCCGTCTGCCGTGGCAAAATTACATAATTTGCATCATTTATGTAATTAATTGTGTAAGTTACGTTGTCATTACGTTATTCCATTCATTTCAGTGCAAAGGAAACACAATCCAAATGGAGGGGAACAGTGTGATCCATTGTGTATTGATTGCAGACTGAATGCAATACTGATTTCCGTTCCAGACACGGGACGAATAAGCAAACACCGGCAATTTCTGCTCCCGCCTTCCGTTTTTGTTGGAATTCCCTGACATCCCTACTGGATACATTTCCAGGCCTACCTGGAGATGCCTGGGATTGAACCTGAGACTTTCTGCATTCCAAGCATTTGCTCTACCACTGAGCTTTGACGGCCCTTCCCCAAAAGATGGGCGGGGGCTCTTCCTCCTTTGGGGAATTAGCCTCCACAGGCTGTGTCCTGCTCCTGTTGTTCAATGGACAGTGCCAGGGATTGGTGCCAGTTTGGGAAGGGCAGAGGTGTTTGTAGATGAAGAGAGCTGAGAGAAATTCAAGGCAGAGCCAAGATCCACACAGAGGAGGTTTTTAGTTGGTAGCTTGGGCCTGTAGCAGAAGTGTAGCTAAATATGAACCACGAGGAGAGCATAACTTAAACTAGCAGTGGTAGAGGTGATTTTCAGCACTCGTTTCTTTTGTTTAACACTCCCTTTTTAGCTGAATTTCTGTATACCACTGCAGGATAAAGCTCTCTGGATTTAAATGGGTGTGTGGTAAGGTGTAGGTTCTAAACAGCACACGTGGAATGTATCCAAATTATTATTATTATTATATTTTAGACTCATGGAAATGAATGGACCTAAGTTAGTCATGTCCATTAGTCTTCATTTTGTCCTGACTAATATTAGACACAACCCTGCATATACAGAGCATAGCATGTATTTGCATATTTTGTTCTTATTCTGCATTTTATTTTATTGATTTATTCTGAACGATTCATGTCGGATAAGGCAAGAGCTCTCTAAGTGGTGTATGTAATAAAATTCTAGATAAAGCACAGCTAAAATCCACAAAGCTATCTTTTAAAAAACTAATGTACATAAAATAATTTTGATTAAAATTCTGATGAAATCAGTAAGGCTGTTCAAACAAATATAGGTGAGATACATGTCTGGGTAGGCTTGCTGAAATAAAATTTGTTCTCAGTAGGTATATAAAACAATTTAATGAGGGTGCCTGACTAATTTATTCCGTACTTTTTTTAGTGATTTGTGTAATCCGTGCTGGATTTGCTGGCAGTGGCAAAGGATAAGGAGCCTAATTCAGGACACCAAATGCCTACTTCAAGGCTCTGGGCATCTTATTAAGCACCCACTCCAGCTTCCAAGATACCAGCACACACACACTTTCAAAGGATATATTCATAGTCATAAGGACTAGAAACTTGACTTTAAAAAATAACTGAAAGGTGAAGTGCTCAGGGTCTGAGCCCAACACCGTTTTGTGTGTGCTCGCTTCTCTAGCATCTCAGACATAGAAACTGTCCTGGCAGCATCGCTTCAGAAATGAAGACCTTATAGCTGTGAGGCGGATGTGGTGGCCAGCTTGATGATTTCCCCCCTCCCCAAGCCACTACTTTGGCTGAAATCCTTACCCCATGCTATGCCTCTTTACCTCTCCTTATAACATGCAGTTTCTGATGCCCCTTTGAAAGTGGCAGGCCTAACATCTTTTTAGGGAATCTTCCAGGAGCTGCTATCAGTCAGTTTTATTGTGTAGCTAATGATAACACATTAGTAAAATCACAGTAGACCTGGGGTGGGGGTGGGGGCAACCTTTTTTCTCTGCCAAGGGCTGCATTTCTTTAGGGATAACCTGTCAGGGGCCACATACTGGCAGAGGGTGGAGCTGAAGCCAGCAACCAAAAATGGACCTATCCATCCACCTTCTCTGTATGTGTCCCCCCCCTCCAAGCAGGCTGCCTGGGAGAGAAATTACTTCTCCCAATGGTCTGAATCAGTCGCCTGCAGAGGGTTTGTCTCCTCTCCTCCTTCCATTTCCCTGCCTCTTCCTCTCCCTTGGGACTCCTCCAGCTACATGAAATTCAGCCGAGAGTCACATAGGACTCTCTTGGCAGTGGAGTCTGCTCCATCTGGGCACATGAGGCGCTGCCCCCCCAAACCCCAGCTTGCCCTCACCTGTCTGCCTTCTTCCAGACAACCACTGCCCGACCCCATCTTCTCAGTGTTGCCCCTTGTCGAACTCAGCAGGGAGGAGAGGAGGAGGATGGGGACAAAAGTAGAATTCGTTGGCTCTGCCCGTCATTGGCTCTGGTGCCACCTTACTGTTGGGCTCCCTGCCTTCTACCCCACCAACCCCAGTGGGTACCAGCCACCCCCACAAGTTGCCTGTCCCTGCAAGAGAGGATGATGGTTACCCTTGGACTGCAGAGCAGAAGGATGCCTCCCAGAAAGCACATCAAGTGCTATTTCACTGTCAATCCTCAACACCATCAGGTCTTGATTCCTACACCCAACTTTTGCCCTGGGACTGCAGAGATGGAGGGCAGCATGCCTGGACCTCTGCCACCATCCAGGGGTCTAAGGAAGGCAGCGCCCCCTGCCTTCTAGGAAGAACATCACAGCAAGGAGGAGACCAGTCTGGCCTCCTCCACTGGTCCAGAGAAGGAGCAGATGCAGGGAGCTGGCCTCCCTTAACTCTTCCGCCAGTTGTTCTGGGACTACAGAACGGAGCCATCCATCACCCAGAGGATGAAGGGTTGGGGAGGGGAGTGTTTTGGCGTTTGTATTGTTGCAACCTGTAAAGCCACCTTGGCCACCTGTTGATTAGAGGCGAGAGTCTAAAGCTTCAAAATGAATAACAACAAAAAGTGATTTTTTTAAATGCACATTGCAATCTATAACAGGGCAGCAAGCTTTCCCATTGCTACACTAACAACAGCGATGTTGTGACTCTGCTCCTTTTTTACGGTATGTTTTGTACCATCTGTTCTTCTAATGTTTTATAAGTGAGATCAGTAAAATAATCCCATGAATAAAAAACGGGCTGGACTGATGGATTATTTCTTTAGAAATTTTTTTAACCGCTTGCTCAAAACACAACACACACACATCTCCAAGCTGTGTACATTTTCAGTTATATAGAGAACAAGGTGTGTGTGTGTGTGTGTGTGTGTGTGTGTGTCTGTGTGTAAATCCACCATCACACCCCTTGGTTATTAAAACATTTAAAATAAATGTACCTAAATCATGTGTCTATAGATGCGCTTGATGAAACAAACAAGTTTTCAGCAGGCATCTAAAACAGTATAGTCAAGGTGCCTGCCTTTTGTGGGAGTTGGAGAGGGGGTCTTGAAGGCTTTATTTATGCCAGCATTCACAGATGCGGGCTGTGTACACATCACCGTTTATTCTGACTCCTGTGCGCTGCCCACCCCACCACTGGTGTTTAGCCGAGTACACATTACATTGGTCAGTATTTGTGTGTGTGTGTGTGTGTGTGTGTGTGTGTGTGTGTGTGCGCGTGCGCTTTATGCAGCCGGTATTTCACAAGTATTTTCTCCGAAAAATATAAGTTACTTTGTGACTATGCCAGGGTCTACATACTTTAAAAAAATTATTGCTTTTGAAACAGCAGCACAACTTGTGATACATCGATGTACGCGCACACCAAATCCTGGAAGCTGTAGTTTACCACAGAGAGATCTGCAATTCCCAGCACCCTTAAAACTGCAGTTCCCACAATTCTTTTTGGCGGGTGAGAGGGAGGGGCGGCCTTTTCAATGTATGGCATGTAGGCAGCCAGAGATGGTTGCAAACAATGCCCTATTTACAAGCCTCTCTGTGTATGTTTTTGTACTTTTCCTCTGCATGAGAAATCCAGGGGAAAGTTTTGCCCTTTCGGTGGCGGGGCCCATGTTTTGGCGGAACACAAATATTGCACCTTTTGAAAAAAAGAAAAGGAAAGGAAAGGAGAGGCTTCCTCCAGTTTCCTCGGCTTTTGGCAAGTCAGCCGGTCCCTCTGGGATGCCTGCCTCTGCCCATTTCAACACCCTCAGCCCAGGCCCCTTCCAGCGCAAAGGCGATTTAGAGCCTTCCTTCACCCCGCCCTGCCTGCAGCTGCCCACAATCGCTAAACTAAGCCACTGTCTGCTGGCGAGGGTGGAGGATCCGTCTGGGCCTGCCTGCCTGCAGCTCCTCAAAATGTCTGGCTATGTAAGTACCAACTGCGACTGCAGTGGACAGGGAAGCCCAGCCTCGGCTCCAAGCCCTGCCCCTCTGTGCTGTGTTGTGGAATTGCCTCCGCTTTTGCTCCAGCCATTTCTGTCGGTGCGCATTGTGGTGTGTCACAGAGCATGGCCGCTTCTAAAGCGTCTCTCTGTCATCTCTCAGCCGAGTTAAATATAGCCATCTGTGGGTGCCCTCGGGGATTATGTTGCTCAAGGTTAGATTTCGACTCCTAGCAAAGCGTCCAGGCAGGCCTCTGGACAGTCAAATGGATTGCTGTTTTTGCTGTTAAATGATAAGTTTCTAGTTCACAGGACTGTAGCAAAACACACACACACAAAGGTGCTGCTGTGTCTTAAATGACAGGGCTTTTCGATTTGATGCATAGAATCAAAGTGGTTTTTCTTTTGGATTATTGTGTTACATTGTAAAATGGTTTAGTTAACAGGGGTCAGCAACCTTTTTCAGCCATGGGCCGGTCCACCGTCCCTCAGACCATGTGGTGGGCCGGACTATATATATATATATATATATATATATATATATATATATATATGTAATATATTGGGGGGGGGGAAATGAACGGATTCCTATGCCCCACAAACAACCCAGAGATGCATTTTAAATACAAGCACACATTCTACTCATGTAAAAACACTGTAACTATCCAACCTCCCAAAATTTCAACATCTCTTGCGATGGTTTGACCCCTTTCCGTTTTAACAGTGCAAATTCTACAAACACCTTTCATATCTCCTCAAAATCATTTCTCCTGCATATTCCCTGCCTTACCTTAATGGCACATGTTAATTTATCATTAATAGCTATATCCCACACCTCTTTATACCATCCTTCCATTTTATATTCTGCTTGCCCCTTCCACTTCCTGGCTATAATAATTCGTGCAGCTGTCAATAAATTTGTGAGCAAGCCCTTCTTGGCCTGCGAACCTTTCACCCCACCATAAATTGATAATAACGGACTTTCGGTCAGGTTTAACCCAGTGATTTCCGTTATCTCCTTAAACACCCTTTACCAAAAAAACCCCTGTACATATTTGCACCCCCACCACATGTGAACATAATTCCCGGTTTCCTGGCACCCCCGGTTTCCTGCCACAGTCCTGCCTGCATGGTCACCTTGCTGATTTACACTCCTTTATCACATCAGCTCCCTCCTGGCACTTGCTTCTCTGATTCTCTCTCGACAGGTAGAGCCAAAGCCCGGAGACCTGATAGAGATTTCCCGTGTGGGCTACCAGCACTGGGCCATCTACGTGGGTTCCGGTTACGTGATCCACCTGGCTCCCTCAGGTAAGGTCCTCAGGTTTGTATCGGGTGCATGGCCAAGTCAGGGTTTACGGTTTACGGTTGCCCGCATTGCCAACCGGTCCTGTGCCTCTATGCTGGGCATTGCCAAGATGGATATTATTGGCCACCTTTTCACAACGCAGAAAGCTGCGGGGCCTTTCACGAGTGCTGGATTAGGGCCCTGGGTCCGGAGGAGGCTGTTTCTAGAGAGGTGTGCATCTTGGCAGTTTTCCCTGGATCACACCTTGCCACGCAATCGGGCTCAGACTCGCACACAAATCCCTCTCTCTCCTCCATCCAGGCAAACAGGGGGCATGAACAGAGCCGTAGCTAGGGGATCTTGCACCCCTGGCAGAACCGTCCAGATTGCGCCCCCTAGCCACGGGCAAATTAGCTCTTATTTCCGCCTCTCCTCCAACCCCCCCTCCACCCATTCAATTCACCATTTATTTAAAACCATTTCTTATGATGCAACAATCGATATTTATATTGATAGACATATTTTTTAGCTGCTTTTGCACCCCACCCCATCGCGTGCGCCCACCTTGCCACCCCCTAGCTATGGCCCTGGACATGAACAGAGTTCAAGAACACATTTAAGCCCAGAGAAAACACTTAAGGAGCGGGTGAAGCAAGAGCCAGTGAGGGATGTGGCCCAGAGTGGGTAAAATTTACATTTGTTGCTCCACCTTTTTTCCCCTTGCACCCTGTTTTTTACCTCTGGCTCCACCCACCTCTGCCATGTGGCCCCTGGAAAGTTGCCTAGAAGGGAATGTGGCCCTTGGGGTGGAAAAGTATCTCCACTCCTACCTTGAAAGGGCTGCATCCTCCAGACTTTCTTGTTTGGGATGATGACGGTGAAGGGGGACGGGCATTGGTCTTTTTTATTTTTATTTTTTTGCTGAGAAACCAGACCTATAGGATCGCATTTGGCACAGCTAGTCTTCTAGTTCTGGTTTTGTGTATTAAAAAGCACATCCTGTATAACTACGTGGGTGATTTTGAATAATGAAGGTGGGCGAGCAAAGTCAGGTAGCACAAGGACTGTCCATTCTGAAGAAGTGACTTGAATTATCAATGGGCAGGATCCTTTCTTTAAATGATTCCTATTGTAAAAGATACTGGATATCACAATGGATGATAGTTACAGGTAGGTAGCTGTGTTGGTCTGCCGTAGTCGAAACAAAATAAAAAATAAAAAAATTCATTCCAGTAGCACCTTAGAGACCAACTAAGTTTGTTATTGGTATGAGCTTTCGTGTGCATTTCGACAATGGATTATGTTATCACAGGGTGGTGGAACTCAGATCCGGGGGGAGCAGGGCAAATGTGGCCCTCCAGTCCTCTTTACCTGGCCCTTAGCACCCCTCACCAGCCTTGCTCCACACCCTCCTGCCTGGAATGTGTCCTTGAACACTGATCATGCCTCGTGCTTGTCTGAATGGAGGCTAGAGAGGAGTACAAAAACAGGCCTACTGCATTACTGATGTTCCCTTTGGGTCTTCCAAGATGACTTATACCAGGCCAGCACCTCCAGCCTGATGTCTGTTCTGTCCGAAAAAGCCGTGGTGAAGAAGGAACTCCTGTGGAGCATCGTCGGGGGCGACGCCTGCCGCATCAACAACAAATACGATCAGAAATACGAGCCGCTCCCGGCGAACAAAATCGTCCAGGAGGCGGAGGCGCTCCTGGGCAAAGAAATCCGCTACAGCTTGGCCAGCGAGAACTGCGAACATTTTGTCACCAGGCTGCGCTACGGCACGGCTAGGAGCGACCAGGTGCGTATCAATGGGCCACAGCCGTGTCTGCAGTGTGCCAGAGAAGAACACATCTCGCTGCTTCGAAAGGGCAGAGCAATTTTGTGGCCTTCAGGGGGGAAAAAAGCTAATCTTATCAATCCCTTTCTCCCAATGTATTGCTGTAAAAATTCTTCCTGGAGCAGCTACAATGAGAATGATGTTGCATGTGCCCTAATTGCTGAGCAGCTTAGAGCTTCCTGTGCATGTGCAGAGTTCAGTTCTCTTGGAATGAAGGTCACTGCAGACTGTGGTGCATCTAGGATACTGTATAGGATTTTATTTACATACATACATATATATATATAAAACGGGATGCGGGTGGCACTGTGGGTTAAACCACAGAGCCTAGGGCTTGCCGATCAGAAGGTCGGCGGTTCGAATCCCCATGACAGAGTGAGCTCCCATTGCTCGGTCCCAGCTCCTGCCAACCTAGCAGTTCGAAAGCACGTCAAAGTGCAAGTAGATAAATAGGTACCGCTCCAGGCGGGAAGGTAAACGGAATTTCCATGCACTGCTCTGGTTCGCCAGAAGTGACTTAGTCATGGCCCGGAAGCTGTACGCCGGCTCCCTCGGCCAATAAAGCGAGATGAGTGCCGCAACCCCAGAGTCGTCTGCGACTGGACCTAATGGTCAGGGGTCCCTTTACCTTTATATATATAACAGTGCTATTTTTCTAGAAAAAGTGGTGCTGGAACTCACCATGAACGCCTCCCTTGTTCTCTTAGAATGGCAATGGCACCCACCTGAGAGGTGCCGGAACTGAGTTCCGGTGAGTTCCGTCTGAAAATAAAGCCATTCACACACATACACACAACCTGAGCATAATATGGCAGGCCTGGCTTAACAGGCCTGGCTAGGGCCATTAACTTAGCAAAGAAACTGGTCTGGCCACCCCAGGAGCCCCTTCTACTACAAACTCCCAGCTTGGAAAACCCAAAGCACAAGCTTGGCGGGGACCCGCAGGCATAATCCAAACCAACCCCCAGCAAAATCTAGAGGAGGTGTGGGGAAACTCTGAACCATCTAGATCTTGCTGAACTGTATCTTAACACGCCCATCAACCCTTGCAGACACTCCAAGTGTCCCTGTTTTTCAGTGACAGTCCTGGAATTACAGAAGCCACCCTGGTTTCCTTTTTTATCCTGGAATATCCCGCTTTCCCTTAAAAGGTAAAGGTACCCCTGACCGTTAGGTCCAGTCGTGGACGACTCTGGGATTGTGGTGCTCATCTTGCTCTATAGGCCGAGGGAGCCGGCGTTTGTCCACAGAGAGTTTCCGGGTCATATGGCCAGCATGACTAAGCCACTTCTGGCGAACCAGAGCAGCGCACGGAAACGCCGTTTACCTTCCCGCCGGAGCGGTACCTATTTATCTACTTGCACTTTGACGTGCTTTCGAACTGCTAGGTTGGCAGGAGCTGGGACCAAGCAATGGGAGCTCACCCCGTCATAGGGATTAGAACCGCCAACCTTCTGATCGGCAAGCCTTACGCTCTGTGGTTTAGACCACAGCGCCACCCCCGTCCCACCGCTTTTCCTTAGGACGTCCCTATTTTCATTGGAGGGTATGGATTTATGCAACCCCCGAGCCAAGGAGATAAGTAACTATCCAACCTTTAGCAGACATCTGAAGGCAGCCCTGTACAGGGAAGTTTTTAAATGTTTCATTTTTATTATGTTTTTATATATGATGGAAGCTGTCCAGAGTGGCTGGGGGAACCCAGTCAGATGGGTGCAGTATAAATAAAATTATTATTATTATTATTGACGACGTCCCTATTTTCTCTGGAGAAATGTTGGCAACATCTTAGAGGCCTGCACAGCTTAACAGTTTCCCCTTCTGTGTCGTTTGCAGGTGAGAGACACCTTGGTTGCTGGCACAGTAGGGCTCTTTGGCGTAGGCCTGGTGGCTATTGCGGCGACAGTGGTCAGCAGCTTATTCCTGCCCAGAAGGCACAGAGAGGAATAAATGGCTGCGCACTCCTCCACCGATCCCCGTGGCGGGGAATCCTCTCCTGTTAGAAACATAGCCTCTTTCCTAGTCTGTTTCAAATTCTGAAATCAGCGCAGTTCAGGAGATGACGCTTTCATTTTTAAAAGCAAGGTGCTGCCCAGCGAAGGTTGACTTTGTGCTGTTATAGCGGGAATGTTTTCAAGGGCATCTTATAGAAACCTCACAGTTTCAGTGCCAAAGGGTTTTTTTTGGGGTGGGCTGAGAGGTTGGGGGTGTCCTGGGACCACATGCCAGCGTCTTCCTCACTGCTGTCACCCACTCGTCGTGGGCCCAATCCGCATGGATGCCCAGAGGAAGAGCGCATGCCATGTGGGGAGTGTGGGAAGTGTTCCCTGAAGGAGTAGAGATGCTTAACTCTGCATGTAATATTATCCCAGAAATCAAGTATGAACACTGACAAGGACCTGAACCATAGGGTGTAGCCAATGGTACTCAGAGCTGGCCCATTTAAGTTAATAGGCATGCCTAAGCAAGGTTAATTAATTTCAATGGGTTTACTCTGAGCGTACAAGCCACAGAAACCAGCCCTGCTCATTCTGCTCCTCAAAGGAGGCTGGCAATGCCACATTGCACTCCTTGTTTCCTCACCACCTGAAGTGTGCTTGGCGGGCACGACTGACACGGCCTTCTCAGTGGTGGCACCTGAGCTGTGGGAATCCCCTGCTGCAGGAGATTTAGCTAGCTCTCCTTTCTATGTCTTTTTGGACACCAGATAAAACTTCTTCTTTTTTCTTTTAAAGGATACCCCTTTTCTAGATAGCCACATTGAGAGACAAGCTCGTGACAGCCTCTTTTATGACCGCTGCTTGCTGTTTCTCTCCTTCTAGAATTTTGTCTTAGGTACCTTTTGTCTGTTGACTTTTGTAAAAAAAAATAATGCCCCGTGGCTTCTGTTTTTAGAATAGAAAGGCGGATTTTATTTTTTTTAAGTCTTAATAAATATGTAAATAATTATTAAAAAACATGTCTCCCTCTCTGGTCTTTAAGCAATTGTAAATGTGGAATAGAATTTCTCCTTTGCCTCCTTAATGTCTCCAGAGGAATGGGGGGCCAACTTATTTCTCTGTAACACCTTAATTAGGAGAGGCGATGCAGTCCCTGGACACAGTGGTGAGCTGTCCTGGTCAATTCTGTGTCCATGGCATCTATCTACCATCTCCATCTGGTATGCTGTCTGAGACCCTGCCTGCCTGTGCACTGTCTTGCCAAAGTGGTACATGCTCTGAAGAAGAAGAGAAGAAGAGTTTGGATTTGATATCCCGCTTTATCACTACCCGAAGGAGTCTCAAAGCGGCTAACATCCTCCTTTCCCTTCCTCCCCCACAACAAACACTCTGTGAGGTGAGTGGGGCTGAGAGACTTCAGAGAAGTGTGACTAGCCCAAGGTCACCAAGCAGCTGCATGTGGAGGAGCGGAGACGCGAACCCGGTTCACCAGATTACAAGTCTACCGCTCTTAACCACTACGCCACACCGGCTCTCTAGAAGGTCCCTGGTTCAATCCCTGGTACATTATTGAATTATATTGCTGCTGTAACTTGAATTAATTTTTTATATAACTGTAGAAGGGACAACGTTATCTCCTGCTTGGACTACTGCAATGTGCTCTACGTGGGGCTACCTTTGAAGATGACTCGGAAACTACAACTAATCCAGAATGCGGCAGCTAGACTGGTGGCTGGGAGCAGATAAATAACAGCAGATCAATTTGAAAACAATATAATGTAGACACCTGTGGCAGAGACCTGTTTATCCATCTAGGATAGCTTGTTGATGCAACATATTGTTTCCAGAAAGTGCAGGGGTGCCAACTTGAATAAAATATTTGGGGGGGGGGCAGGTAAGGGACCTCAGTCCCTAGGAGTTGGCTCCTATGGCTGTTGTATCGCAACAGGAACGCTGTTCTACAGAACAGGGGCAGCCACACTGAAAGCCCTGCTCTGTGAAGTGAGCTTGTGATATCTTTGGAACTCGCAGGGGAAATTCCACAGGAACCTCCGGCCCTCCAGAAGTTGCTGAACCTCCACTCCCAGCAGCCCCATGGCTGGGATGGGAACTGTAGTTCCGCGACACCAGGAGGGCCAAAGGTTCCCTAGCCCCAATGTAAGGGCTAAGGCAGTCTCTCGAGTGACTTTGTCCCTATGGATGAAGGAACTGAGAAAAAGTGAGTAAACACTTTCCCGAGTTGGTGGGGCAAATGGTATCACACTTCCCCACTTCACATATCCCACCCCCTCCCAACAGTATTTAATGGTTACTTGGTAACAGATGAGGTAGCACTTTCCCTGTGATGTCACTCCAAGCATCAGGTAGAAAATGGGTGGTTAAATTCATTTGCCACAGGGAAAAATTGACAGCCCACTGCAGGTACACAAGGGTTTGTACGTGGTTGGAAGGGGGGTTTCTGCCTCTAGTTTTCTCTACTTTCTCTGCGGTGGTTGCTGGGGTGTATTGAATTTGTACCTACCTCAAGCCCAACACTCGCAGAAGGAGGCCCTGACGTGTAAGTAAGAAAAGAGATCTTCCATCAGGGAAGTTAAGGGCACAGTGGTACCTCGGGTTACATACGCTTCAGGTTACAGACTCTGCTAACCCAGAAATATTACCTCGGGTTAAGAACTTTGCTTCAGGATGAGAACAGAAATCGGGCAGCGGCGGCAGGGGGAGGCCCCATTAGCTAAAGTGGTGCTTCAGGTTAAGAACGTTTTCAGGTTAAGAACGGACCTCCGGAACGAATTAAGTACGTAACCAGAGGTACCACTGTATAGGCTTGGTCCGCAGACACTGAGCTCGGAATTCCAGAGTTCGGGAATGAGGTGAGATGTTCAGGACTGAGTGAAGAAGTCCCAATGGCTTCTGTGCCCCCGGCCTCATTTCTAAGACGAGGCGCGATGGACTCACTTGCTTTGTGGGACTGTTGAGATCACAGACGAGTGCTCTCCTCCTCTAAAGTTGTCTCCCCATCTCAGCCTCCTCCAGTCTCTGCAAGAGACTTTCTGTTCTGCTTTGAGGTGGTGGGGAAGAGCCAGGACCCCTGATCCAACTTCGAAAGTGGCTGGTTGAGGCCCACCAGCGAGGAGCCCGCCCCCATCAATTAGCTTCTTCCCCTGGTTCCCTCCTGCTCTGGGCACTGCCGACACGAAGGCTTATGATGCTATCAGGAGAGCAGAGTGTCTCTCTCGCTCTCTTTCTCGTATTCATTTAGCTGTCAGAATATTGGTTTCCTTGCTTTGGGATCTGACGATCTGCCTATCCGAAGCCAAGCTGCCAAACACAGTATTATCTATTAGAGCAACCTTTGCCAGCCTGGTGCCTTCCAGGTGGATAGCTCAGTTGGTTAGAGCATGGTGCTGAAGACAACAAGGTTGCAGGTTCGATCCCCGTATGGGACAGCTGCATATTTCTACATTGCGGGGTGGGGGTGGGGGCTGGACTAGATGATCCCTTCCAACTCTACAGTTTTCGGATTCTATGTTTCTATTTTGGACTACAACTCCCATTAGCCTCACCAGCAGAGGGCAAATGGGAGTTGCAGTCAAAAAAAATCTGGAGGGCACCGGGTTGGCGAGGGCTGATATAGTCATCAATATACAGAACATTTGTTGATTTAGACAGGCCCCTGCTCTCAAGGGGTTTACAATCTAAATTTCAGCTGAAGTTAAATAACAGAAGTGGCAGGGATGGGGAAGGAGGCAAAGACAGGCAAAGGGGGGGGCGTGCGTGTGATTAATGCATATTAATTTTGGTTGATTAATCATCTGTCTTTTAAAGTGATTAAATGGAAATGAATTTGCAAATGAGAAAACGCACCTTGGGGTGCTGGAGGAATCTTGTTGAATAAACAAGCCGTATCACTCATTGTCAGAAGGAAAGGCCACCAGTATTTATTCTTTATATGTCCTATTATAGCAACAGGCTGGACCCAAAATAGCTTTTCTGAAACAGACACGGCTGCCCTTGACTTTCAGCTGCACTGATTAAAAATGGTATTAGTCGTAGCTGGAATGGCATTTAGACAGCACCGTTTGACCATCACAAGTCATCCTGACGATGGTCTTGCAAAGTAGGCCATGATTGTTACCCACTGTGCCCTCATGTTGCAGCTGAGGCTGAGAGAATAATGGCTTAGCTAAGGCCTCTTAGTGATTTCATGGATGAGGTAAGAGGATGGCCTTAGTCACTGCATGCACCAGCTGGTGTGTGTGTGTATACACAGAAACCAAACTATATTGGTATTTTCAGCCTTCTGCCCTGTTTGGTGTGACCATGAGTCCTGTAGGGAAGGCAGAGAGCTGTGTGTGTGTAGAAAGGAACAGGCATCTATTTTATTGTAGTATTGTAGATTCCCACCTAGAGTTTTTGAGTTAAATAAATAATAATAATAAAATTTATTACTTATACCCCACACCCATCTGGCTGGCCCTCCCCAGCCACTCTGGGCAGCTTCCAACAGAATATTAAAAACACAATAAAACATCAAACATTAAAAACTTCCCTAAACAGGGCTGTCTTCATATGTCTTCTAAAATTCAGATACTTATTTATCTCCTTGACATCTGATGGGAGGGTGTTCCACAGGGTGGGTGCCACTACTGAGAAGGCCCTCTGCATGGTTCCCTGTAACCTCACTTCTTGCAGTGAGGGAACCGCCAGAAGGCCCTTGGAGCAGGCCTTAATAGTAATGGGAAGACTTTATGCTGGATGATGCCCCCGATTCAAGAAACCACAATAATCATATATATGATGATGATGATGATGATGATGATGATTTATATACCACCCTTCATCGAAAGATCTTAGGGTGGTTCACTAGATAAAAACACCAGATAAAAGCACAAATAAATAGTTAAAACAGAAAAAAACAAAACAATAACTCCCGCCTCCCACAAACACATTTAAAAGGTTGCAGAATATTAATCAGCCAAAGGCCTGGTTAAAGAGGAACATGTTCGCCCGGCACCTAAAGATATGTAATGGCGGTGCCAGCCATACCTCCCTGGGGAGAGCATCCCGGAAGCAGGGAGCTGCAGCAGAAAAGGCCCGTTCTCATGTTGCCACCCTCCGGACCTCTCGCAAAGGGGGCACTCAAAGAAGGGCTTCAGAGGATGATCACAGAGTCTGGGTCGGTTCATATGGGCAGAGGTGGTCCTTGAGGCATTGCGGTCCTGAGCTGTTTAAAAGCTTGAGAGAATAAAGAGGTTTCCACCTGGTGCCAAAAGGGTAACTAAAATGATTTAAGGGGCCGAAGCAACTCCCCTATGAGGAGAGGTTATACAGCCTTGGGGTTTTTTCTGGTTGGTTTAGTGGGAAAAGGGAGTGTGCATAAAGTGATGTCATCGTCATCATCATCATCATCATCATCTTATTTGTATGCTGCCTTTCCACAGTTAAAAAACAATGCTCAAGGCGGCTTACAACTTGACAAGATTTACATAATTACAAAAGTCATAAACAATAAATAAACCACATAAAAAATACACAACCAAATGGAGAACAATTTCCACATAAATCAAAATCTAAAACTAAGAATACAGCATTGATATCACAGTTTAAATGTCATAGGTAAAAAACAACAATTTAAAAACAAAAACAAAAAACCGGAGCCCTCTTTGCCCAGCAGCAGCAGCAGCAGTTCTTATATGGCCTGTCAGGCCCTGCCCTAGGGCAGGTGGTGAGTGGCAGGACTGGGGTCCTCCTCTGATGTGAAGCTTTTCTCACAGTTCCCCACCTGCTGTTTGTGCCTACCAGAAATCCCCCCTTTTTTTGCAAAGGGAAAATATTTTCGGGAAACTAGTAGGGTTGCTGGAAACCACCGGAGGGGACAGAGAGCTCGGGTCTTGCTTGTGAACTTCCCAGAGGCATCTGGGTGGGCATTGTAAAAACAGGAAGCTGGGCTGGATGGGTCTCTGCCCTGATCTAGGTCTTCTTGTGTTATCATGCTATGCTCATGGGATTATGGGAGCTGGAGTCCACAAGTTCCCCACACATCCTCTAATAAGACGTAGAAAGTGAGAGCGCTTGGGCAATTCTCCCTTCCCCACTCTAGGCAATGGATCTCCTAGGTCCAGGGGTCAGTAAACTTTTTCAGCAGGGGGCCGGGTCCACTGTCCCTCAGACCTTGTGGGGGGCCGGACTATATTTTGGAAAAATAATGAACGGATTCCTATGCCCCACAAATAACCCAGAGATGCATTTTAAATAAAAGCACACATTCTACTCATGTGAAAACACGCTGATTCCTGGACCATATGTGGGCTGGATTTAGAGGGCGATTGGGCTGGATCCAACCCCCGGGCCTTAGTTTGCCTACCCATGTCCTAGGTCTGTTCCCAGCTGCCAAGGCCTTCTTGGAATAAATTTTGCCTGACTGATGTGTCAATATCCAGAGCAGCCTCATGCAATCTGTGGCTGGCTCACACCCAGCCCAGCAACTGGATGTTGTGTCTTGATGCTCCTTTTCTTGCAGTACCAGACAGGCAGCCACCCCTCTGAAAAATAGAGGCCATTACACATGCCTGATGGGCTTGGTGTATGGCTTAGTGGGTTACCCAGAATCGATCTAGGCTCTTGGATCAATGTTTAGAACAGGTGTAGGGAATTTTGACCCTCCAGAAATTGCTGAACTGCAACTCCCATAATCCTTGGCCATGCTGCATGGGGCTGATAGGAACTGTAGTCCAGCAACATTTGGAGGACCAATGATTCCCCACATCCCTTTAGAGTAGGGTTTCCCAAACTTGGGTCTCCAGCCATTGTCAGACTATAACTCCCACCATCCCCAGCTAGGAGGACCAGTGGTCAGGGATGATGGGAATTGTAGTCCAAAAAACAGCTGAAGATCCAAGTTTAGGAAACTCTGCTTTAGAGGATGTTATGCTTGTGCTCTGAGCCTCACTCTCCCTCCCTCCCTTCTCTCACCCACCTCCTTTCAGACAATCCATGGCTGCTTCTTGTTTTTATAAGTACTTGTATGCCAAGTGGGCTGGGGTAGAGGGAGAGTATAGGCAGAGTTCAGCCAGGATGAGATTCTTTCAGGAACCTGAGCCAGGTCTTTCAGGACCCTGGACAGCAGAGCCCAGGGAGCAAATTATTTGATCCAACAAAGAGATGAACATGCGCGATCTCTTCCATGTCCAAAAACGAAAGAGAAAGAACTATGTACAAAACGGAAGTTCCCAGCAGTACTGGGATGTTACGCAGACATATGACATGCTGCAGTCTCACGTCTGCTCTTAAGGTGGAATGGAATATCACAACACTTGAGTGGGATGTGTGGGAGAACTTGAACTCCCCAGATATTCATCAGTCCCAGTCAGGATGACCAATGGTCCCAGGGATCATAGAATCATAGAACTGTAGAGTTGAAGGGACCACTAGGGTCATTTAGTCCAACCCCCAGCAATGCAGGAATCTACTGCCCAACATGGGTCTCAAACCCACGACCCTGAGACCAAGAGTCTCGTGCTCTTCCAACTGAGCTATATGAGTTGGCGTCCAGCAGCCTCTGCAAGGCCCAAGCTTTCCCATCCCTGAACTAGAGTTCATGTTCTCAAGCCCTTCTCTGCATGCTGGGCGGGGCCTCTCCTCCTCCTTGTTGAGGTGAGTAGAGCCTTAAAGGGGCAGCTCTCTGTCCTGGAACCTGGCATTCCGTTATGCTCTCTGCTGCCTCACGCTGGGGCAGGCTGCCTCTGTGAGTGAGCAAGTGTTGATGCAATGCAAGGCCCTCGCAGCAGAGAAGTGAGAGCACCTTTTCCAGCACAGGTCTTGGAGGGGTGCAGTCTCTGAGGATCCAGGCTGAGCAGCAGGGCATCAGAAGTAGGGGTCCCTGGTTTTGGAATACAATTCCCATCATCCCAGACCACTGGCCCTGCTAGCTAAGGATGATGGGAGTTGTAGTCCAAAAACAGCTGGAGATCCAAGAACGTGCTGGATTATGCCCATTTAGTCCAGCATCCTGTCCTCATGGTGACCACCCAGAGGCTTCTGGGAAACCAGAATCTGAGCACAACAGCACTCTCCGCTGCCTGTGAGTCCCAGAAACTGGCATACTGCCTTCGGTATGAGGAGGTGAAACATAACCACTGTGGATATTAACCACCAATAGCTTTATGCCAGGGTTCAAACCTGGGACACTTTGTATGCATCGATGCGACGCTTCACCTTCATTGCCTGGCCCTTGATTTAGTAGATATGAGAGAAGGAGGAATACCAGCTACCTGTGCTTTATCCAAATGCTTTCCTTCCTAGCTATGCCCATTGGAAGCCGACACTGAGAACAACACACCAAGCCTAGTGAAGATGAACGACGAGGAGCAAAACCACTCAGCCTTCTTTATCAGGGTGAAAAACCCAGCTGAGCGGGTAAGTTGCCACCCGTGCACCACTGGAATCACAGAGCTGGAAGGGACACACAGGGTCATCTAGCTCACCCCCCTGCAATGCAGGAGAGTTGCTTGTGGGCAAGGGAATTTGTGGTGATAGAGCAGGGTCCTTCTCTGTCGCTCCAGATGTTGGGATGAACCGATGCAGTGGAGGCTAGTGCCCATTGGCAAGGAGGCCAACAGTAGGTGGAGCCAGAGCCAATGATAGATGGAGAATCCCACTGAATTCTATAAAGGCAACACTGAGACTTAGGAGAAGGAGGCCAACATCTGGGGCTGGTTGTAAGGAAAGAGAGATGCAGGTGGAGACTGGCTGAAGGCAGGCTGAACTTGGCAGAGCAACCTAATAAACCAGGAGTCATCAACCTTTTTCAGCCGTGGGCCGGTCCACCATCCCTCAGACCGTGTGGTGGGCCAGACTATATTTTGGGGGGGAAAAGAGAACAAATTCCTATGCCCCCGGGCCTTAGGTTGCCTACCCCTGTAATAAACCTAGAAGGCTGGAGTTAAAGGACACAGGGGTCCACATCCCCACTAAACCAGGAAGTGCATTGGGCGACACTGAACCAGGAGCCCATTTCTCAGTGAGTTTGTTGTGAAGTTGAGGCAGGTTGGGAGGCGGGGGGAGAGATATAGCCTTGTAGGCTACCTTGAGTTGTTTGGTGAAAGGGCAGACTATTAAAAGGAAGGGGAGAGGAGGAAGAAGAAATCTGCAACACATATCCATCTTCCTATTTCCCTTCTTTCCCTGCTGAGCACAAAACTGCCAGCAGAGGGAGCTTCATCACAACTGGGGGGGGGGGAACCACCTCCGAAATATTAGCGCTATGGTATTTGTTGACTTTTGAGAGGGCCCACCCCCCTCTTAGTTTTCCTTGAAGATTTTCTTGTGTACCCATTCCTCCAAAACAAACTAAGGAAATCTCCTGTCTCTTTAAGAGCAACACAGCAGGGAGTAGTTTTGCCAGCGGCAGCTTCTCTGCTGAGCTTCTCTCTTAGCTGCGATAAGAAGGAAGTGGTGAACCCCCCCTAAAGCACAGCTGTTTAAAAAAGGCACAGGAGGTCTGGATCCAGCAACCCAGAAAATGGATTTGCAAAGGGTTTCGATTCCAAAATGAATGTCCTCTGGGCAGGGAACTGAACATTCGGCAGCTCACGAGAAGAATTTGGCAGGCTGAGGGGGTGGGGGGGGGACCAGAGCCAGATCAGAACATGGCAATGGCCAGCTCCCATAGAGGGCTCCCAGAAATTGTGCTTGTGGACGTATCCTCTTTCTGCAGTTAGCTGGGCAGACTGCCTCAAGGGCGCCATCTAGGCTGCAGTCCCGGCCTGCCTGTGCATTCGGTCAGCTGATATGAATGGCCAATCCATTCCTGCTCGGCCCTCTAGGTGTCGCTGTTGACAACATTGATTTAAAAACAGCCAAAGGTCTCTCCAAAGATGGACACTGCATGAGAACTCTTCTCATCTTCAACACCCACAGAATTCCAGCCATAATCATGGAAAAGAAGGCTCACTTAGTGCAGAAAGGCTTCTTTCCATACCAGCATTTTGTAGACACATCAACCGATCTCCCCCCGCTTGCACCGAAAAGTAATATTGTCTACTCATCCCAAGTTGGCACATGTTCTACAGCTAAAGAAGCTCTCAGTCAATGGGAAGGATTTTTTCATGGCCTACTGCAGTACCAAATAATAATCGTGTCCCGGATTCACCAGACTGGTCAGTCCCAGAGGAAGTGGATTTGCTAAATAACTTTACTAAGCTAACAGACGAAAAACAAAGTATCATTCTTATCAAATTGAAGAATTTACTCTCCAGGTTGCTACAAATAGCACGGAAAACAACATACCCCGCAAGTGTTGCAGAAAAAGCGGAACATCCTGTTTTTTATCGCAAGAGAACGGCAGCCATTTTGGTTGCCACGATCTCAGGCAATTTCATGGCACAAAATTCCCCCCGAAAAAGCGCTTTTTCAGGGTTGCAATCTTGTGTGGTGCCCCCAAATGCATATTTTGGGGTGCTGTGCCTTTAAAAAGCACTTTTGGGGGAGGGGGAACCATGGTGTTGTGGATCTCACACGGTGCTGGGGGATCACAGCAACCAAAATGGCCGCCATGCTCTTATGATAAAAAATGGGAAGATGGCGTCTGAGAAGATGATATCCCAGATTTTGGCTTGGAGGATATGCAAATCTGCCCCCCCTCTTTGTCTGGACCTATGGACTCTCCCCAGGCTACCCGTGCCCTGCAGGCCACCTGCATCGTGGTATTGTGATGGTTTAGAGCGACAACTAAACTTTGTCCCCTGTTTTCCTTCTAGGATGAATTAAAACCTGGAGACCTCATTGAGATCTTCCGTTCTTCTTGTCAGCACTGGGCCCTCTATGTTGGGGATCGGAAGGTTGTCCACTTGGCAACTGAATGTGGTGAGCTCAGCAATACTTGTGGCCGCTTATTTTGGTTCTGATGACCTATCCCTAGAGTCGTGGTGGGGAGACTTTGGCACTCAAGATGTGGTTGTACTCCAGTTCCCAACCACCCCCGGCTAGCATGGGCAACTGTTAGGGGTGGTGGAAGTAGGAGAGTCCAAAGTTTCCCTTGTCTGAAGCCTGGGGGAGTTTCTCTTCTCAAACCATTGCAACAACCCCCCCCCCTCTTACAATGGCATTGATGCTGTTGCCTTTTAAGCAGAGGATAAGCTGAGCAACAGCACCACCTACTGGCAGGCATAGAAGCACCCAAACAATGCACTTCAGCACACTACGGCACTCTTCAGTTAGCTCCAAGGGATTTAACACCAAGCTAGGAAGATGGGGATGAGTTGTTTACGGTTCAAGAAGAGATGCAAAGTTTACTGGTGTCAACATGTGGTTGACAAGCAGGTGCCCTGGCCCAGTGGCAGAGTATGACGATCGGGTGCCTGGGGCGGGGTAAGCCGGGGCAGGACGCTCCGTGGGGCCTCCGAGGAGTCTGCCTGCCTCCTCCCACTCAGCCACCCTACAGCTGAGGGGGAGGCGGCAAGCAGACCGTTTGGGGCAGCGCGGAGCCTGCGGGTGCCCAAGCCACCTCGTCACTCCTAGGAGAGATGCGTGGCTTGGGCGCGCTGCAGGCCCTGCAGTGAGTGCCGCCCGGCATTTTGTCACCCCCCTCAGTGGAGACACCCGGGGCGGACCGCCCCCACCACCCACCCCTTCCCCCTGCCGAGGCTGCCAGTCGATTTTGGGCCATGGGCCCATTTGGCCAAAGAGGGGGTGGGGAGGGAGAGGAGGAGAGAAGGAATGGAAGAGGGAGGGAGAGAGGAAGAAAGAGGTGAAGTAAATACTGCAAATTCAATAGAGCCCTGCAGGGCAGGTGTGGGCAGATTCAGGGATACCCATGAGGTATGCTAACTGGAGTCAAGGAAAAGATGGAGCTGGGGAGCAAGACAGAGCACAGGTGGGGACAAATATGCAATCATCACAAATGGTCTTAATGGAATATTGAATCCACTTCAAAATAATCTTACAATAGCTCTTATATTAGCTCCTCTCTTTTTCAGTCAGGACTATAAGACTTCTGATACACCTGTCAACTTTGCATCTCCATGGCTGCCTCCAAAGGCTGCCTGGGCCTCGCGAAGCCTCTCTGCATCAATCCAGTTTTAACAAATACTTGCAGCCTAGTAACTGGTGTTCTAAGAAACCCCAAAATAAATGCAGCTTCGAAAGGTTCAGTCCTCCACCTGCATTCAAAATGGCACCCAAATTGTATCCCAACACAGATGATAAATGAGTCCTCGATCTCAACAACCACCATGCCAGATTGGGGTGGAATCTAGACCCATATTTAAAAAACACAGTGAAAATGCTTCTTTAAAAAGCTTTTCGAAAAACATTGAATTTGCCATAAGCTCACCATCACCATCTAGTGTCGCATTTGTATAATGCACTTAAAACGTTTCATTTGCAGCTGTATAGCTGAGTCCTTGGTTAAAGCCACTGCAGTTTTGAAAGGCGCAGTTTGCCATCTTGATTAAAAGTGGCACCCAATTGCTACCTAGCGTAGATAAGAAACCTGCTCCTTGATCTCAGGAACTGTAATGGCCAAACTTGGTTACGGGATCTTAAGAGGTGTCTGCATGCCTAGAGAACAGATGGGGAGACAGGCAAGAGATAGAGAGATGTGCTGTTTTCGTCCTGTTCTCACTCTGTCTCTACCTGCTCTTCCTTCTCCTCCCCAGGTGACCATCTTCCGGATGGAACTCCGAATGCCTTGGCGGTCTTGCCCGACAGAGCTTACGTAAAGAAGGATTGGCTGGAAGACGTCGTGCGGAAGGACCGGTACCGGGTGAACAATAAACATGATGAGACGCAGCCGCCGCTCCCTCTGGCCAAGATACTCTGGCAGGCCGAGGAGCTGGTGGGCAAGGAGATGCCGTACACCTTCAACAGCCCCAACTGCGAGCATTTTGTTATGGAGCTACGCTACGGAGCGGAAATGAATGAGCAGGTGCAGTGGGCAGGGCTGCCGTGTGCTTAGCATTCAAGGGAAGAAGGCCTGTCAGCATACATGGGAGTTGTCCAGCCACATCCATTGACTATTGGCATTGACTACCCCTGGGGTGAGGGACACGGGTGGCGCTGTGGGTTAAACCACAGAGCCCAGGGCTTGTCGATCAGAAGGTCGGCGGTTCGAATCCCCGCGACGGGGTGAGCTCCCGTTGCTTGGTCCCAGCTCCTGCCTACCTAGCAGTTCGAAAGCACGCCAAAGTGCAAGTAGATAAATAGGTACCGCTGCAGTGGGAAGGTAAACGGTGTTTCCGTGCGCTGCTCTGGTTCGCCAGAAGTGGCTTAGTCATGCTGGCCACATGACCCAGAAGCTGTACGCCGGCTCCCTCGGCCAATAATGCGAGATGAGCGCCGCAACCCCAGAGTCGTCCGTGACTGGACCTAATGGTCAGGGGCCCCTTTACCTTTACCCCTGGGGTGAAGCACTGGGCATGTAACCAGAACCAGAAATCTTGGCCACAAAAGGAAAATGATACCTTTCTGTCTCATATCTGGGAGATGGGAACGCAGCAGCCTCTTAGCACCGCCAAAAAAACCCCACTTCAATCTTTCTTTAATTTTCTTTTTTTTTCACCTGTAGGATGAAATTAAACCTGGTGACCTTATTGAGATCTTCCGCTCTTGTTATCAGCACTGGGCCATCTACGTTGGGGAAGGCAAAGTTGTTCACTTAGCTCCTGAATGTAAGTTTCCATGGAAACCCATCAGCCCAGGGCAAAGCCCATGAAATACCTTGCTCCTACAAAATCATGGAGTGGAATGAAGCCTGTTATACCTTCAGGGATGGAGCACACCCCCTCAGGCCCCTCCCCTTGCTTGGGTTGCAGAAGGCCTTAAAGGGGCAGCTCCGTGGCTTAGATCCTAGCACTCCTCCTTAAGAATTATTTCATGGCAAGAGCTCCTAGGATAGCTTATGGGCAGGGGCGAAACTAGGTTTTATTTCACTCAGGTCAAAGACCAAGTTTGGCACACCCACCCACACACATTTGCACACACACACACACACACACACACACACACACACACACACACACACAGGCTGGGAGCCTCAATGGCACCCCTCTGAGGGGTTCACCTGGGGCAAAAAACCTGGCTAGCCCCCTCCCCCAGCCACGACTCTGCTTGTGGGAGAGGTCTGAGCTGTTCAGACTTTGTAACAGAATGACAGCAGGAACCATTATAACACACACACACACACACACTTTAGAGCATGGGTAGGCAGACTAAGGCCTGGGGGCCGGATCCGGCCCAATCGCTTACTAAATCTGGCCCGTGGACGGTCCAGGAATCAGCATGTTTTTACATGAGTAGAATGTGTCCTTTTATTTAAAATGCATCTCTGGGTTATTTGTGGGGCATAGGAATTCGTTCATTTCCACCCCCCCCAAATATAGTCTGGCCCCCCACAAGGTCTGAGGGATAGTGGACTGGCCCCCTGCTGAAAAAGTTTGCTGACCCCTGCTTTAGAGCGTTTCCTGATACTCTGTGCAGAACTCCAAGGATTGTTGAGCTGAACCTTGCACTTGGCTTGTAGAAGGGCACAAGTGCGGCCTGCAACAAAGCGTTGCAGCATGGAAGTGCTTCTGTTCAGGGTTCCAGACAGCCAAGCTCTTTCAAACACTCTGTTCAATTTGAAAAGCCTTTGGTCTGATCCAGCAGAACTCTTCTGAGGTTCTCGAAGGGCTGCTGCAAGAAACTTTCATGCCACCAGATGTTGCTGAACTCCCGTCAACTCCCTTGGCCACGCTTGAGGTGGCCTCTGGGAGTTGTAGTTCAGCAACATCTGGAAGGCCAAAGGTTCCCCGTACCTGCTGCAGCATTGAGGAACCTGTGGTCCTCCAGATATTGCTGGACTACAGTTCCCGTCGTCCTTGGCTATGCTGACTTAAGGGCCTGATGGGAGCTGGAGTCCAGCAACATCTGGAGAGACTTCACATTGCCCTGTAGGAAGGCATTGTGGGAACAAGATGAAAACAAGTTTCCTTTAAATAGAGTGTTGCACAGATGGTTTAGTAATAAATAACAGTGGAAACAGCAGCAGCAACAACAACCATCTTAATGGCAGGAGGGTGATCAATGTGCTCCAAACTTTTGCTTTCCCAGATCTCCCTACTTTAATTTGCCCTCTGAGTTCTTCCTGCCCTGTTTGTAGATTCTGAGCCCCCACCTCTTCCTTCCTTCCCTCCAACAAGGCGACCGTCTTGCAAACGGTGCTGCCAGCGTCCTGGCGGTCTTGTCCGACAGAGCTTACGTGAAGAAGGACTGGCTTGATGTCGTGGTGCGGAAAGACCAGTTCCGAGTGAACAACAAGCACGACCTCACGATTCCCGTGCTGCCCCTTGCCAAGATCCTCCAGCGGGCAGAGGAGCTGGTTGGGAGGGAGATGCCCTACAATCTGACGAGCCACAACTGCGAACACTTTGTGATGGACCTGCGATATGGAGTTGCAATGAGTGACCAGGTAGGACTGCAGAACTGTAGAGCTGGGAGGGGGGGTCCAGTCTAGTTCAGTCCCCTGCATTTCAGAAATCACAGCAAAAGGAATCACCGGAGGGTCCACCACCTTCTGAGGATTTCTGTTTCACTGTAGAACAGGTCTTACCCTCAGAAAGTGATTCCTCATGTTTCGTTGGAATCGCCTTTCTTGAAGTGAGACAACGTTAGTTCAGCCTCAATGTTTTCCCTTTCTGCAACATGGAAACAAGGCTGACTTTTTTTAGAAAAAAAGAGAAAGAGGGAGGGAAGTAAAGGTGGTTTGAGGGAGCTTCTTTGTTTCTGCTTTACATTTCTTTTGTTATGTTGTCATGTCTGGCTCAGACAGGTTTCGCAGGTTCCTGAAGCAAGGCCAAAAACCTGCAACACCTCTTTGACCAGAAAAGAGAGCAGAATGAGCATGTTTACTATGGCAGCAGTGATGTCCTTTTTTGTAGTGCTTTCAACTCTCTGGAGCAGGCATCCCCAAACTTTGGCCCTCCAGATGTTTTGGACTACAATTCCCATCATCCCTGACCACTGGTCCTGTTAGCTAGGGATCATGGGAGTTGTAGGCCAAAACATCTGGAGGGCCGCAGTTTGGGGATGCCTGCTCTAGAGCAAAAATCCCAACGCACCTGCTGCTTCCGTCTTACCCCAAAGGCTACCCTATTAGAGCTAATGCATTGCAGCGAGTAAACTGTAAACCAGGAAGTCTCCGGTTCAAGTGTGGCCTCAAATTCACTCAAAGTGAGGCAGTGTTCGTTCAGCCTCAGTGTTTTCCCCCTCTGCAAAGTAGGGATCAGGATCCTGCCCTACTTTACAAGTATGGATGGGGGATAAAGTTGCATTTAAAGGTAAACACACTGAGTCAGGGCTTTCCAAAACAATACACAAACTGAAACACAACTATCTTTCGAAATTCACAGTTCTCTCCCATTTTCTTACAGGTCACCGAGGCCATTGCTGTGGGGACAATTGGCATGATGGGTGTGGCAGCCGCCATGATCCGATCTGCGGCAAAGAGGCGCAAGCACCGCTACGAATAGCTTGTGGGGAGGGGCCAGGGGCCTCCATGGCGGGATCATTACCAGCTCCGGGGGTGTTTTTTTGACTGCCCAGCGTCTATTATTTGACAGATTGTTTTCAGACCACCAGACCAAAGATTAAATCAGATTTCGTGACAGAAGAAACCATCCACCCACACCGTGCTTGGAGCCAATAAAACTCTCTTCAGGATATTCGCTTGTGGCAGTATCTGTTTTGTTGATGACTCTGCTAAGCCCTACTTTGTCCGGTGTTCGTTGCTAAGGCGACAAAGTGGTGATGGCACCGCCAGTCTCTAATGTGAATAGCTAAGCAACAGAAATGGCGGTACTAACCCTTTTGTAATGGTTGCTTGGCAACAAAAAGATGGGGGCACGGTTGGCCTTTTGATGTGGTTGCCAGGCAACAGAGAGGGGGGTGATGCTGCCCTGTGTGGTTGTTATTGGTCGGCACAAAGATGGCGGCAACAAAAGCCTCTCACAGTCTAGCTATGCAACAGTTGGGATGCTTTGCTAGGCCTCTTGCGATTGTTGCTAAGCAACATAGACCACTGGGACTACTGGATTCATTATGTTGGCTAGACCTTCTCCTGGAGCTACCTCCTACCATGCTGTGGCTGTAGCTTAGTGGTAGAGCAACCTCTTTGCATGTAGGAGGTCCCAAGTTCAGTCTCCAACATCTCCATGTAGAGATGGGAATGTCCACTGCCTAAAATCCTGGAGAGTCACTGCCAGCCAGTGCATGCAGTACTGAGCTGGCTGGACCACTGGTCTGACTCAGTGCACAGCAGCTCATACCCTCCAACACCTTGAAGCCCAAATCGAGGATGCCACTTCCAAGACACCATCTTGCTATTTTTTATCATGAGAGCACGGCAGCCATTTTGGCTCCCTCGGCCAATAAAGCGAGATGAGTGCTGCAACCCCAGAGTCGTCCGCGACTGGACCTAATGGTCAGGGGTCCCTTTACCTTTACCTTTAACTGTGGACACTATTGAACCTGGTAAGAACACTTTGGGCAGGCCCAGTGAGGGGTTGTGGTCTGAGGAGAGTTTTGAGGGCCACTCAGAAAGGCCTAGACGGCCAGATTTAGCCCTTTGAACCAGGTGAGTTTCTTGACCATCAGTTTACAAAACACCACAATATTCCCCCTCATCGCCAACAGCGATGTTTAGGGAAGTTTTTAATGTTTGATGTTTTATTGGGTTTTTAATATTTTATTGGGAGTCGCCCAGAGTGGCTGGGGAAACCCATCCAGATGGGTGGGGTATAAATAAATTATTATTATTATTATTATTATTATTATTATTATTATTATTAATATACTGCTAAGCCCCCCTCCTCTTCTGAAACAGCTGTGAAGTCACTGGAGGATTCCCGAGGCCGACTGTGATAGGGATCCGTTTCCCTGGATGTAAACGTAAATCGATGGAGCTATTCCTAGGCAGCTGGCAAAAGAGGAAGTCCTGAAAGATAAGCCCTTCCTGGGGCAAAGAGCTCTCTCTCTCCATAGATAGGTAGATAGATTCTCTCTCTCTTTAATGGCCAGGGATAATGGGATTGTAAAGGTGGCAGGGCAGAAAGACTAGGAAGATTACAGAAGGGTGCTTTTAGAGTTTGGGAGCATGCTCCAGCTGGAGAGAGCGAGAGAGAACGAGAGAGAGTGAGAGAGGGAGAGAGAGATGTCAGAGTGGGTGGCTGCAGAGCACAGAAATCCTCTCAGAAAGGGGATTGTGTCATCTAAGGCAACCAACAAAGCATTGCTAAAACAGAGAGAGTGAAAACAGAAGGGAATGTTGATTCGCACACCATTTGCATATTGCCATGTATCGGTACAACTTTTTTTTAAAAAAAATCTATTTAACGAATCTCTTCCCGTAAAAATATCCCAAAGCAATTTCACAATAAAAACACCAGCCGTAAAAAACAATCGTACCATTTCATACGGAAAAACAATTATAACCATTAAAACACACACACACAAAATAAAAGAAAAATGCTCTCACATGTAAAAGCAATTAAAAAAACACCTCCATGTGTAAAAACAATTTATGTTACTGCAAGATGAGGACTTCTAGTCAATTAGTGTTCTGGATGGAGAGAGGCCCATCTGAGAGGAGCGAGCCAGCAGGAAATTACCTGAGCAAGTAGAGTTAACTCCTTATTAGCAAGAACAGGATCTGCACAGGAGTGTCAGGCCTAATGAGCACAGCAACTCATCTCTGGCAGGTCTTGCCCCCATGAAGCAGTTGCAGAGACTGAAGGTCCCTGCCTCCTCACAGCTGCCTAAGACCTCTCCTCTCCAGGGTTTTCCCCAAGCAATCTGAGACTGCGCCTGCATGAAGCTATCTTTCCCCCTGCCCTCTTCATGCCTCTCCTGGTTCTGGGAGACCAGGCAGGAGGGAAGCTTGTTGCAACAGGAAGGGGAGACACCCGTGCCTCTTCACCAGTCAGACCCATCTCTGTCTCTTGGCCTCCCTCCTCCTTCTCTCCTGCTTCCGTTTCTGCCTTTGCCTCTGATTCTGGACTTCTTTCTGCCACAGACTCCCCCTGCTCACTAAGCCCTGTTACTCCTTCAGCTTCTGACACCTCCTCTTCCCAGTCTTCACCCTATTCTCCCTCTGACCACTCATTGTCGTCCCACCACCACTCCCCTGGCTCTGAGTCTTCTGCCCTTGGGGGGGTTCCCCAGCTGGTTCCTCCCACCATTCCTCTGTGCCCAACCTGTCCGTGAAACCATCTGACTTGTGAGTGTGGGTAGACAAAGATAAGAGATGAATCCTTTGCCCCACCCAGCATGTGGCCTTTCGAAGGTTGCTGACTAAGGAATGCAGCCCTTGGATTGAAAGGGATGCTTTGGGTGGGGCAAAGTAGCTTCTTCTTCTTCTTTGGCGATCACTCATAGCCAAGTAAGATTGTCTTCCATAAACACGATTTTAACAGTGAGTCCGTAAGAGACTGTGGAGGCCTTTATAAAATCGCCAGAAACTTTAATATTGAGTATATTACCTAATAACTTACCTGAGAATAGAAAAACCATATTCCTGTACGCAAGCGCGGCAGTGAGGCTATTGCTAGCCCAACATTGGAAGGGGGAGGAGATCCCAATGGTAAATGAATGGCAAGTAAAGATGGTGGAATATATGAATCTAGCAAGAATGACTGCAGCAATTAGAAATGTGAATAAACAGAAAGTCAAAGAAGAATGGATGTATGTGGGGGAATATTTAAAGAATGAAGGAATTAATACGGATTTAATGATTTGTCTAGATTGAAACATATAGTTTAAATAAAGAAAAGGTGAAGAAAAGGAATTTTGCTAGCAAATAGGTTAGGAAAGGGTGGAAATAATGGTAATGATAGAATGGAATGCAAGGTATTAAATGAATAAGATAGAGAGAATACATGAGGACGAACTGTAGGAGGTCAGTTTTAAAAGGTAGGTGGGAATGAGGATGAGAGGGGGGAGGGGGGAGGGGGAAAGGAAAGGATGGTATGAGGAGAGAGGTATGCTAGTGTTTGAGGAAGGGGGGGATATGCTTGTACCGTCTTTCCCCCTTTTTAAGACACCGTCTTATAATTTTTTTCCTCAAAAAAACACAGGGTGGCTTATTTTCAGGGAGATGTCTTATTTTTATTACGTCAGTATGGTGCGGTACAGCCTCCCCCTGCGTGCTGAGCAGGCGGGGCAGAACTCCACAAGAGGAGCGTTTCCTCCCCCCCCCATGCCTCTCGCTGGTTCGCTGGCTCCCTGCGCGCTAAGCAGGAGGGGCTGAGGAGGCAACGGGAACAATGGCGGCACCATGGCTTACTTTTGGGGTACGTCTTACTTCTCACAAAGGTAAAAAAAACCTGCCATGGCTTACTTTATGACTGCGTATTAAAAAAGGGGAAACAGGGTATGTAGGTATGGAGGTATGTAAGCAAGTAAGAATGTGAGTATGTAAGTAATGTATATGTGATGTATATGATGTATTGTATGTAAGTAGGGTGTGATGTTTAGAATGTATGGGGTATGATGTGTTCGAGATGTTTTGTAATAATATGTTGTGATAAATAAAGTTTATTTTAATCTTAAAAAAAAAAGAAAAAAAGAGAGAGACTGTGGAGGCCAATTCTGGATTCACACATCCTTCCATGGTGGGGACTGAGGTTTCCGGGCAGGAGTTGATCACGGTGAGGGTTTGCCAAGCGTGGCTTCCTCTTAGCACGTTTCTCTCTTTCGTCCTGAGTTCGAGTGTCTTCAAAACCCATGACACCTTTGGTAAAGGCTGCTCTCCAATTGGAGTGCTTGCAGACCAGTGTTCCCCAGTTGTCCGTGTTTATACTACATTTTTAAAGATTTGCCTTGAGAGAGTCTTTGAACCTCTTTTGTTGACCACCAGCATTACACTTTCCATTTTTCAGTTCGGAATAGAGTAGTTGCTTTGGAAGACGATAATCAGGCATCCGCACAACATGACCAGTCCAACAAAATTGATGTTGAAGAATCATTGCTTCAACACTGGTGATCTTTGCTTCTTCCAGTACACTGGCATTAGTTCGCCTGTCTTCCCAAGTGATGTGTAATTTTTTTCAGAGACACCGTTGATGGAATCTTTTGAGGAGTTGGAGATGACGTTTATAAGTGGTCCATGTTTTATAAGCATACAGTAAGGTTGGTAGTACAATAGCAAACAAGCATTTTGGTTTTCCTCCGAATGTCCCAGTCCTCAAAAAAATTGTCCGGGCCCCACTGCCCTAAGGAGACCACGTTTCTAATTTTGCACAGAGGGTGAAGGAATCCTTGGTTTACCTGCCCCACTCGCTCCCAGGCGGAAGGATGCTCTGCTCTTGCTTTGCTTGAGATCTCCCCAGATCCCGGAGCATTCTGGGGAGCTAGAGGATCTGAGCGTTCTCCAAGGGGAAAGAGTCGATGGCTCTTTGCTTTCATTCCTCCCTAACTGCAGTCGAGGCTCAGGCCGCGGATTGTCGGGAGAGCAGGCAGGCAGTAAAGCCTCCGAATGTTCAGCTGGATTTAGCTTGCCTTAATCCCTTTCCTCAATCCTTTGCATCTGCTTCCGTGTCGCTGTCTGGGAAAACTCAGGGACCCTCATGTTGATGAGCTGATCGATCAAGCATCCCTCCTGTGGCCTGACAGTGCGGAAGGAGTCAAGGCCCCTTCTTTACACAGACCCAGTTGTTTAGGTTGAGCGTCTTAAGCAGGAAAGCTGGACGGATTTTTCTCTTTCAACTCTTACTTCAGGCCTTCCTGCAGCCCAGCTGGTGAGTGAGCAGCTTTTCCTGAGGGGCAAGACCTGAGGTGTGTTGGGGGCGGGGGAAGGAATAGCCCATAATGCGAGGCCTTCTGCTTTACAGCCATAAACTTCCCCTCTCCTTGGCAGATGTCAATGTAGGGATGGAGGAGAATTATAATTTTGTTTGCATTTGAATGAGAAACGACCTGATTTGCACTTCTCAAATCAATATGTGAACCCAAACAAAGCTACCTTGTAAAATTCTCTGAATTTTACAGTGCAGTTCTCTAACCAACTATGTCTGCCTGTCTTCATACATACATACATACATTAGTGAAAATAGCATACAGAAACACATTTAGTTAGAGAGAATTCTTGTGCCAAAGCTGCACAGAAAAAAGTGCCCATGAGAAGAAATCCTCACTAAAATACTGACAAATTTCCACTACGTTGCTTTTATTCAAAGAAAGAATCGCACATCACTGCAGAAACATGAACAGATGTTTTCCTGAGAAACCGGGAGTATAATAATTGACAGGTTCATTATTTTTTAATTATTGGTGCGAGTCTCTTTGAGTTACTTTTGTAAAAAAAAAAGGGAACTAATATGCTTATTAATAATAATTATAATAATAATGTCACTCTAATTCAATCTGCTCTATGTGGGACTGCCTTTCAGCATCAATTGGGAAATTCAACAGTTGCAGAATATGGCATCTCAGTAGTTTACTGGACCACTCTTAAAGAGCCTTCCATGTCTTTTGGTTTCTTTCAAGTCAAAGAACTGACACTGTCTTACAAAAACTGAAACCGCTCAGATCCTGGAGAGCTTCTTAGAAGAGACCAAAGCACAGTGGAAGGGAGCACACTTTGTGTGTAGAAAGTCTTCAGTTCAGTCTCCAGAATTTCTAGTTTAAAAGGTCAGGTAGCAGGATGATGGGAGAGACTCTCTCTCTGCTTGAGATGCTGGGGTGTGGTTGCTGGTCAGAGTAGACAATACTGAACCTGTGCTGTTGTGGTATCCGTTCCAGGACAGGGACCATAGCTCAATCTGCTTTGAATACAGAAGGTCCCCCGCTTCAATCCCAGCTGACATCTCCTTTTAAAAGGATCAAGCAGCAGGAAGCTTCTCTCTGTCTAAGAACTTGGAGATCGGCTGCCAGTTCTGGACTAGTGAATTGCTTGCACTGATCTGCAGTGGAGTCTGGTCCATTAGGACAAGTGGGGCACTGCCCCACCAATATCAGCCTGTCCTCAGTAAACCCCAACTGCTTGCCTTCTTTCTTATAACCAAACCAAGCCCTGCCTGCCAGATTCGTCCTCCTCCTTAGTCTCAGTGTTGCCCCTTGTAGAACTTGGCAGAGAGGAGCAGGATAGGGACAAAACTATATAATTAGTGGCTCTGCCTGTCATTGGCTCTTGCTGAGAGTTGTTTACCAACCAACACTTCTTCCCAGGGAACTCTGGGAATTGTAGTTTTTTTTGGGGGGGATAGAGGCCTCTTAACAGCTCTCAGCATTCTTAGACTACAGCTCCCATAATTCTTTGGGGGAAGCCATGCCTCTTTAAAGTGGAATCATTGTGCTTTCAATGTATGGTGTGTGAATGTATTCTAAGGAGGAAGGAGCTGACAGCCAGCACCATCTGCAGTGACTGGTTGTTAGTACAAAGGCAGGAATATGGGGTCTGGCTGGCTGGCTGGCTGAGCTTTGGTAGGGCTGTGCCTCATTTGCTCTAATGGACGGACATCGTCAAATTGTTCATACATAAACACTTAACTAGGCTGAAACGCTCACAACCTCAACGGTTCCTGGTTGGTAAAGGTTTTCAGTCTAGTTAAGTGTTTATGTATGAACAATTTGACGATGTCCATCCCTGAAGAAACGATAATAGTGAAACGGGGATAATACAAGCTAGCCGCCCGTCGGGAGAAGCAGACATGGACTCCTGAGAGACTTTAGCACTTTATGACATTGGACTTGTTGCACATCGGACATTGCACTTTTGAATCTCTTTGCACCTTTTGAGACATTTGTACGTTGTATGGAGTAGATTTCCTCCGGTTGCATATGCATATATATATGCTTGAATATTCTTCACGGTTTGCGTCATTTTGATATTATTCTACTGTACCGTGTTGTCTGTTTTGTATTTGTCAAACCGACTAGGTGGCTCCTTGATCTGACCCAAGAGCTCCTCTTTCTGAAAGAATTAAGCGAAATATTCATGTTCCCCTTTTGCAGCCATGTCCAGGGAGCAGATCGAGTCCATGATCAAGACGGTGGAGACCTTGCTTGCCGAAGCAGAGCAGCTCAAGAACCGCTGTAGGCGGCAGAACCAGGATGTCACGTTGATCCTTGAGGAGCTGCAGCAGGAGAACCGGGAGCTGGCCCAGAACTACGAGCAGGCTGAGCAGGAGATGGAGGCGATACGCAAGGCTCTGGCCGAGCTGATGGATGCCAAGATAGCTTTCGAGGCCCGCGAGAGACAAGTGCGGAAACTCAGCAAGCAGCTCTGAGATACTGGAGTGGGTGGGATTTTGTGCTTTCAGCTTGGCCCTTGTCAAGGAGATTTCCTTTCCCCCTCCCGTCGGTGGGATTCCCATTGCAATGGCTTTTCTCGCATGAATGGCCACCCATCACAATGATGTGGAAACATCTCCAGCCCCTTAGGAATATAGGCAGCTGCATCAGATCGTTGGGTCTATCCAGCTCAGTATTGTCCACACTGACTGGCAGTGGCTGTCTGGGATTTCGGGCAGGAGTCTCTCTCAACCCTGCCTGAAGATACCGGGGATGAGGGCCTTCTGGCGGTTCCCTCACTGCAAGATGTGAAGCTACAGGGAACCAGGCAGAGGGTCTTCTCAGTAGTGGCAGCCGCCCTGTGGAACGCCCTCCCGTCAGATGTCAACCAGATAAACAACTGTTTGACCTTTAGAAGACGTCTGAATGCTGCCCTGTTCTGGGAAGTTTTTAATGGTTGATGTTTTATTGTGTTTTTAATATTTTGTTGGGAACCCCCCAGAGTGGCTGGTGGCAACCCAGTCAGATGAGCAGCATATAAATAAAATGATGATGATGATAACAACAACAACAACCACAACCACGGAGCTATTGCCCTTTTGTTTTTACCTGCCTGTTTGTGGCACTCATTTCTTCCTGCAAACAAACACCTATTCATCACTGTGGAAGACCGATAAGTTCATTCCATCTTCCATGCGGTAGTTATAGAGGCCTTATATGGTGTCACCCAGAGGAAGCCACCTTGCACCTTATCTCACATCACTTATGTGGTCTTGGAAGCTTTGGCCAACACCCAGGGCTGGTGTGTCTGGTTTTCCCACTTGAGGCAAAATGGGAAATGCTGCCTGGCCCTGCCGCTGCTCCCGCCATGCCCTACTTGCTCCTTCTGCTGCCGCCTGCTCTGTTGCCAATGTGTGCCCCGCTGTATCTGCCACTAGTGAAGCACTACCACCATTGGTGCAGATTCCAAGCAAGATGGCGCTGGTTTGGGGCGAGATCTCACCCCAAATGGACACGATCTTGCTCAAAATCAAAGCCGGCAGTGATTCTGCTTCTCTGCCGCTGGCGGAGGCAGCCGGGCAGCCAGGTCACCTGTGGGCATGCCAGCTGGGGGGATTCCACCACCTGAGGAAATGGCCTCACCCTGCCTAATGACTGGGATAGCTTGGCCAACATCCCGCGAATCTCATCTGCAGCCGGTCAGTCTTATTAAAACCCCCCACCAATTTCACTGCTGCCTGTTTAGCAATCATTGGAGCTGAGCTCTGACTTGTCCTCCTTCTCCAGGGAGTTTATTTATTGCCTATTCTTGTGGTCACGGAGAGCTCTGCTCAGAAGGTTTTGCTGTCATTACAGGGTTGATTTGGACGTAAAGGGCTGGCCTCTGAGCAACTCTCACCCTTAGTGGTTTCATTATCAACATCTGCTTGCAGTATTCAATTTGACCTGTTATGTGGACATAGAGGACTGTCCTCTGGCCATTTCCTGATTATTTTGTTTCCTTAGCGGCACAAGGTTAAGGCACAAGATGTGGGGATTTTTGTGTGGTTGTGGAGGCCTGGTTCCGGGGGTCGTACTCAGCCGATCTGTTTTCTGGGCAGCTGTGTCTTAGATCCTTCCAATACAACCCTGCGTTACTGACTGCTAGACTGTGGAAACCTAGGCTCTGTTCGCCACACCCAAATTCATTCACATTTGCTCTGCCATCTTTGAAATGCTCCTGTTGACATAAACTGCTCCCCAGTGATATTTAGATGCTCCAAGTATGGGAACTGAAGTACACGTAAATGTGCTTTTCTTTAAAATGTTCAATAATATTGTTTCAAGCTAACATTTTATTAAAAATATATATATTTTAAACCAAACTTCTCATTCGTTTGTGAATGTGTCCTGTTCCAGGCTGAGACCACCAGAAAAGCCATTGACCAGAGGTGGAGAAGAGCTTCAGTTCTTGAAAAGGGTTGACTTAAGTAAGGGTTGACGTGGGTGGCGCTGTGGGTTAAACCACAGAGCCTAGGGCTTGCCGATCAGAAGGTCGGCAGTTCAAATCCCCGCGACGGGGTGAGCTCCCGTTGCTCGGTCCCTGCTGCTGCCAACTTAGCAGTTCGAAAGCATGTCAAAGTGCAAGTAGATAAATAGGTACCGCTCCAGCGGGAAGGTAAACGGCATTTCTGTGCGCTGCTCTGGTTCGCCAGAAGCGGCTCAGTCATGCTGGCCACATGACCTGGAAGCTGTACGCCGGCCCCCTCGGCCACTAAAGCCAGATGAGCACGCAACCCCAGAGTCGTCCGCCACTGGACCTAATGGTCAGAGGTACCTTTACCTTTAAGTAATTTTAGAGAGGAAGCAGAAATGGGCAGGCAGTTCAAGTTAGGAGTGGCTTCAGGACCATGGACAGAGCTCCAGGAGTCTTTGTAGGGTGTGTGTGTGTGTGTGTGTGTGTGTGTGTGTGTGTGTGTAGAGGTAGTAAAGATGGAGGATGATCTTGTTTGGTCCACATTTTTAAGTGAACTGAACTAACTTGTGGATGCATAGATAAGAATGTAATTATTATTTGGATTCTGTGCTCAGATTATTATTATTATTAATTACCTGCCAGTCACACCCCAACCCCATCATCCCTCCCAAGGATAGTCAGGGGCTAGCTTATAATCATGGACCCCATGATTTGTATGTTTTATTTCCTCAGGTAAGTACCCCACAATAAGGCTCCCACAACCTTCCCTTTGCAAAGGTTCCTTGCCTTATTGGAAAACCTGCTCCCTCAAGTCCACCACTGGAGGATTTCTGCCCCCTCAACTTTCCTAGCCACCCCCGATACCTCAATGGCTCCCCCTCTGGGTTGAAGCTTCTCACCAGCTTTCCCTGTTGCCCTTTCCTCACACCAGTTGCTCTCTCTCTTGTCTTTCTTTCACCCCACTTCTCCCTCAAAGCCCCCATAGCCCTCCCACTGAGAGGGGAGCCACCTAGGGTCTTGACTCACCCTAGAATTCCATCTGTTCCTCCACTTCCAGAAAGGTGGGACCTGCTGGCCATAAGTGAGGCTTGTGATTGGCTGTGCTGTGCATAGCTGTGACTGGCCAGCAGAAAATCCAGGGAATCCTTGGATAATAGGAAACTGCGGATGTCGCACAGGTCTGCTGGGCCAGAGCTTTGGCTTTCGGGGTGCAGAAAGATATATGGGCAGAGCTCTGCCCCACTTTGCTCCCCTGACTTATGCCTACTAGTTGATTCTAGATTTTCAGTGGGGCAGTCATGGAACTGTTAAAGGCACACAGCCATAGGATGTGTGTGTGAGCAAAGCCTTGGTGCTCTCTCTACTTATTTCAGCCTTACTTCCAGCCCTACTCCCTCAAGGCTGCTCCATTTCTCTAGTCACTATTTTCTGGCAGTGGAACGTTCTCTTTAAGGCCGACTTGATTTCTTTGTTCCGCAGGCTGTAGATAATCGGATTAAGGAAAGGGGTCAGGACAGCGTATACAACAGCCAGCGCCCTGTCATAATCCAAGGAGTAACTTTTCGTCAGTCGGACATACATGAACAAGATGCTCCCGAAGAAGATCATGACCACGGTGAGGTGCGCGGCACATGTGGAAAAGGCTTTCTTCCGGCCGGTGGCCGAGCGGATCCTAAGGATGGCCCTGATGATCTGCAGGTAAGACGTCATGATCAGGAGGAAGGTTGCCAGGATCTTGCAAGCGTTGACTGTGAAATCGACCAGGACGTTGACCGAGGTGTCAGTGCAGGCTAAACTGAGGAGCGGCGGGAAGTCACAGAAGATGTGCTCGATCTTGTTGGGGCCGCAGAAAGGGAGCTTGGAAACCAAGACGATTTCGGCGATGGGGCCTAGCAAGCCACAGACCCAGCAGGTGGCGGCTAATCTGACGCACAGCTTGGACGTCATGACGGCTGGGTAGCGCAGCGGGCTGCAGATGGCCAGGTACCTGTCGTAAGCCATGACGGTGAGCAGGTAGCATTCTGTGGCCCCCAACGAATGGAAGAAATAGATCTGCAGGAGGCAGCCGGAGAATGAGATGCGCTTCCTCTCGCTGAGCAAGTTGGAGAGCATCTTTGGGATGGTGGCAGCTGTGTAGCAGATCTCCAAGAAGGACAAGATGCTGACGAAAAAGTACATGGGCGTGTGGAGCTTGGGGTCGGTGCGGATGATGGTGAAAACGAGCAGGTTGCCGAAGATGGTGAAGAGGTAGACAAGGAGGAGCAAAAGGAAGAGGGGCTTGTGGAAGGGCTGGAGGCTTGGGAAGCCCATCATGATGAACTCTGTGACCTCGGTCTGGTTGAGGATTCCCATCTCCTCTAGAACCTGATCTGGAGAAATGTGAGCTGTGGACATATAGTTGTGCAAAAGAGACAGTAGCAACAGGATACCTGCACATCAAAAGGAGCCATTGAATATGGATTTATGCCCCAAGGCTGTAAAGATAGACTCCAAGGACTCCAGCATCTGAAGACTTTACTGCTCTTTCTACACTGATGAACACAAGACTAGGAACTTTATAAGCCCTTTATACCGGGGTTTAATATTTAATCACATTTATTAAAAACTCTATATAGTTGGGCAGGGGGCAGGGAGAAGGAGAAAAGTGTGTTTCTTTCCATCTGCTATTGCTTTGCCAGCATGTTCCCTGTGGGGAATACAAAGGTGAAGCAGATTTCTGGAGCCTGCAGGATTGCACCCACTGTGGGCAATTCCTGTTCTTGCACAACACATACTCAGCTGCCGCACCAGGTCTGCTTAGTCTCACCTTTCTGCCTTCCCTGCCCCTGCACTGTTGTGCCTAACATGTCCCAACTTGGTGTGATTCAGGCCCCAGCCATCCCTGCCACCACCACCAATGGTGGTGATGCCACCTCTTCCCACTCCATTGCTACCACTTGCACAGCTGCAGCCACCTGAGCCATGATCCCCTCACTTTCCACACACACCCCAACTCCTGCACCAGCTGTCGCCATGACCATGGGGCCACAACTGACTGTGATAAACTGACAGGTCCCCAATGCTGGCCCAACATGAAGGCAGTAGCCAGTTCCTCTTTCCTGTCCGCTGGTCCTGGGCATAAGATACTATTTTTTAAGCAATATAAATCATAATTAACCTAATTAGCCTTGCTTACGATAGATAGATAGATGATAGATAGATAGATAGATAGATAGATGATAGATAGATAGATATAGATAGATAGATAGATATGAGAGGGAGAGAGAGAATTTATTATTTTATTTTCCTGTGTTAGTTTTCCATGGGGTTGCTCAGCTGAGGTATGGCTTTCCCACATGCCAGCTGTTAGCTGGGAGGCTGAATAGCTTCAGCAAAGCCCTGCTGTGCTCCCAGTTCATGAGGAGATCCTCTCTGGAGTCTGTAGAGGATGTCCCCTTCGGGGAGGTGCAACAGAGCTTTGCTGAGGCTGGTCAGGTCTCTCCTTCCACTTCTGAGGTCCCTGATAGGTTCCGGAACACTGTACCAGTGTGTTCCAGCTGGGGGAAAAAGCCCTGGCTCTATCTCTTAGTCCATGGTGTTATACTTTGACAGGAAGACCCAGTATCGAATCCATGTTTGGACACTGGGTGGTCTTGGGCCAACCACGCTTGTGTCTTGGCCTCATCTTCCTTGCAGGGTTGTTGTGAGGATAAAATGTGTGTGTGAGATCTAGGGATGGGGGGAGAAATTCCATTCCATTCACATTTAAAGGCAAGTTTACCCAATTTGCACTTTCTGAAACAATACAGGCGACTCCCAATTGACATGGGGGTTACGTCCCAAGGCACTGTGCATTTAAGTGAAATTGTGTATATTCGAAACACAGCTGAAAAAGCCAACAAAACCCTGGGAGGGGGAAGCTGCAGAATTCCAGGTGTTGTTAGCCCCCCTCAGTCAGCAAGCTTAGAGATGATGGGAGCTGTGATCCAGAGAGGTTCCCCATACCTGCTGTGGGTGAACCTTTAGTCCTGACCCAACGGGGCTCTGTTTTCATAGCATACTCCACTGCAGAAGCTTCCCCAATTAGAAATCCACAATAAATGCAAAATATGTCCCCCCCCCCTTTTAGGAAAGCACACTCAGCACCAGAGAACTGCCGTTTCCAAAGTAGGCACTTACCTGCCTTCTCATTTCATGCAAGGATTCCTGCAGCATTTAAAGGTTCAAGGGAACAGCAAATCAGGAAGGCATCAAATGGGTCTCCAACCTGTGGCTTAAATGTGGACTTGGTTGGCTGCCTAATTCCAGGAGTTACCTGTGGATTACGTATGTATTTTGCATCTGGCCTCCGGGAGCTCATTGTTACAAACCTAATGGGCTGGATTGGTACTGGGAATCAGTCCCTATGCCAGGCTTAACCCCCTTGACACCAGTTTGTGAAAATGTCCCCCCCCCCTCTCTTACCAGGTCAGAAAGTGGCATCTTACAAAATAAAGTGATCAAGGGTGGGGGGATTATTGTAAAGCAATCACTTTGATATTTTTCATGTTTACAAATGGAAGTGGGTGGGTGGGCTTTTGAGGGTTATGTGTGTTACCAGACAGGTTGCTTAAATTATGCCTATACGACCTCATGTTCTATATTTTGAGAGAGACAGCCAAATATTTTCATGAAAATAGTCATTGCAACACCAGATAGACAAATTGTATCGAGACATTTCAAGGCTAGGTAAAGGTAAAGGGACCCCTGGCCATTAGGTCCAGTCACGGACGACTCTGGGGTTGCGGTGCTCATCTCGCTTTACTGGCCGAGGGAGCCCGCGTACAGCTTCCGGGTCATGTGGCCAGCATGACTAAGCCACTTCTGGCGAACCAGAGCAGCGCACGAAAACGCTGTTTACCTTCGTGCCAGTTTACCTGTTTACCTACTTGCACTATGACGTGCTTTCAAACTGCTAGGTTGGCAGGAGCAGAGATCGAGCAACGGGAGCTCACATTGTCATGGGGATTCGAACCGCTGACCTTCCGATCGGCAAGCCCTAGGCTCTGTGGTTTAACCCACAGCGCCACCCGCGTTCCATTTCAAGGCTACTGTGCCTTTAATTAGAAGCTTCCTCCTCCGGAAGGAGAAACACCCTGTATCTCTGATTGCTTCCTCTTCATTCCAGCTAGCATTGCTGATGAATGATGGATATTTATTTTATTACATTTGTTAGTTGCTTTATCTTGCCCAGGGCAACACACTACAATTCAGCCTTTAACTGCCCTGTAATAAATCACAGAAAGCAAAACTGTTTTTACAGCAACCAGGATATATTGGAACACATGGGCACCAAATTTTCTGTGGGTCCTAAATTTTACATGAGGCATGAATGATATGACAAAAGCACACAAGAGGAGCTCTGTTGGGTCAGGACAATGGCTCATGTAGCCCAGCATCCTGTTCCCACAGTGGCCAACCAGATGCTTATAAGATGCTTGCAAGCAGGACCTAACCACAAGAATACTATCCCCTCTGTTGGTTCCAACACATATAAAATTACATAACAAAACATCAAATATTAAAAACTTCCCGATAGAGGGCTGCCTTCAGATGTCTTCTAAAAGTTGCATAGTTATTGATTTCCTTGACATCTGATGGGAGGGCATTCCACAACCCGCGGCTGAGAAGTGTAACCTATATTTGTTTCTTGCCTTTCCACCCAGATGTTCAAGGCTGTGTATATTTTTCTTCCCCCTTTTATAGAATAATAGAATTGTAGAGTTGGAAATGACCATCTGGTACAACCCCTCTGCAATGCGGGAATCACAGCTAAAGAATCCATGAGAGGTGGCCATCCAACCTCCGTTTAGAAACCTCCAATGAAGGACAGTCCACCACCCTCTTCCACTGTCCTCAGAAAGATCTTCTTAACGTTTCATTGGAATCTCCTTTCTTATAATTTGAATCCTTTGGTTAAGGTCCTCCCCTCTGGGGCAGCAGAAAACAGGCTTGCTCCCATCTTCTGTGTGACAGCCATTCAGATACTTGAAGCTGGCCATTGTATCAGCTCTCAGTCCCTGCTTCTCCAGGCTAAACATACCCAGTTGCCTCAACCATTCCTCACAAGGCTTGGTTTCCAGAGCCTTGGTTTTCTTGGTCCCAAATGAAATCAGTTCTGTTAGTTTAGGCTCAGTTCTCTAATCTTTTAAGGAAGGTCATATTGGATCCCGATTCTATCTTATAGGCCTACTTCAGAAGATAGAATCAGGATCCAATATGACCTTCCTTAAAAGATTGGAGAATCCTCCCAGTTTGGCGCCATCTGCAAATTTGATGAACACCCCCTCTATATCTAAATTTGTAACAGCCTTGTGAGGTAGACTAGGCTAAATTAATATATGCAAGCAAGCAGCAGTTCCTGTCAATAGACTGTGGGGGGTGGGATGCAGGGGCCCAAACTTACATATAGTGCATATAGCCCAGGAAATCCTGTTGGCCTGTATTATCATTACTCTACTGAGAATTATTATTGTTGTTCTACTAAGTTCTACTGAGAGTAGACCCATTGAAATTAATGGAACTAAGTTAGTCATGTCCAATAATTTCAATGGGGCCACTCTGAGCATGACTAGCATTTGATACAGTGGATGTGGAAGTTGTGTGGCCTTAAGAAAGTCCTGAGGGCCAGAAAGAGAGGTGTGGAGGGCCTCATTTGGTCCTTGGGCCTGAGGTTTCCCATCTCTTTTGTAGAGAATTGGGTTGACTAATTGGCCGAGGATGGTGAAGTTCATGACGGAAGCTCTGTCATATTCATCCTGATCCTCCTCTTTATCGCTCTTAGGATTTCTTGGTTCCGCAAGCTATAGATGATTGGGTTGACCAATGGGGTGAGGATGGCATAGATCACGGCGAATGCTCTGTCATATTCCAAAGAATAGCTTTTCTTCAGCCTGACATACATAAAAATGATGCTTCCGAAAAAGAGCAGGACGACCGTCAGGTGGGAGGCGCAGGTGGAAAAAGCCTTCTCACGACTCTCGGCCACCTGGATCTTCAGGACGGACTGGATGATCTTCACATAGGAGACCATGATGAGCAGGAAGGTCACCAGAATGATGAAGGCGTTGACCACAAAGTCAACCAAGACGTTGATGGAAGTGTCGGTGCAGGCCAAGCTGAGCAATGGTGGGAAGTCGCAGAAGATGTGCTCAATCTTGTTGGGGCCGCAGAAAGGGAGCTTGGAGACTAAGATGACTTCAGTGACAGGGCACATGAAGCCACAGATCCAGCACCCAGCAGCCATTTGAGCGCACAGCTTGGTTGTCATGATGGATGGATAGCGGAGAGGGTTGCATATGGCGATGTACCGGTCGTACGCCATTGTTGTGAGCAGGTAGCACTCGGTGGCCCCCAGCGAGTGGAAGAAATAAGTTTGCAGGAGGCATCCGGCAAAGGAGATGCTCTTCCTTTCGCTGAGCAGGTTGGAGAGCATCTTTGGGATGGTGGTGGCTGTATACCAGATCTCCAAGAAGGACAAGATGCTGATGAAAAAGTACATGGGCGTGTGGAGCTTGGGGTCGGTGCGGATGATGGTGAAAATGAGCAGGTTGCCGAAGATGGTGAAGAGGTAGACGAGGAGGAGCAAAAGGAAGAGGGGCTTGTGGAAGGGCTGGAGGTTCGGGAAGCCCACCATGATGAACTCCGTGACCTCGGTCTGGTTGAGGACTTCCATCTCCCCTAGATCAGGAGAAATATGAAATATGGGCATAGAGAAAGAGACAATGGCTGCAGAAGACCACATTAAAAGTAGCCCTTGCTTGTGAAGCATGTATACTGTTTAATAATAATTAAATAAACATTAAAAAGTCAGTAAAACAAATGTAGCTCTTGCATGCTGATCCCTAGGGTTGTAAAAGACCTGCACTCAAAAGCTGGAAGTATAGATCCCAACCATCCCTTACTCAATTACCTGCATATCTTAGTGGCCTTTCTACATTTAAGTACACATCTTATAATTGCTGATCACATTTGGTCATCTATCTATCATCTATCTATCTATCTATCTATCTATCTAATCTATCATCTATCTATCATCTATCTCTATCATCTATCTATCTATCATCTATCTATCTATCTATCTATCTATCTCTATCTATCTATCTATCTATCTATCTATCTATCTATCTATCTATCTATCATCTATCTATCTATCTATCTATCTATCATCTACCTACCTACCTACCTACCTACCTAGCTATCATCTATCTATCTAGACTGACTATATCAATATATATGTTTAAATCAGGGTTGATTGCTCCTTCTTATTGTCAATGGGAGTTGACACTGCTTCTTTTTTCTTTCGGTTACATTTGCAATAAAAAATTAGCCGACGATGGTAATAAATCGCTCTTGCATAAGCTGGATTCCGACTATCCGTCTTGAAGACTCCCCCAGAGACAGGCTGGAGGGCACCATGAGCTAACACACCAGGAAGCAGAAGCATCCAACTCCCTTTTCTTGAAACTCTGCTGGTAACTCACTTTATCTTTCCTTCGCAGTGAATTGTCCCCAATCCTCCCTCTCCACCTTTGCCACTAAAAGAGAGTTAAGCAGAGATAAATGTTGGAGAGAGAAAGGTTCCCAGGAACTGATTCCTCTCCAGTTTTCACTGCCTGTCTCCGGAAGACTTCAAATTCTCAGCTATCAAAGTAAGTTTCATACTTGACATGCAGTGCTATTTTTCTGAGAAGAAGAGGTGCCAGAAATCACCATCAACGCCTCCCTTGTTCTCTTAGAATGGCAATGGCGCCCACCTGAGAGGTGCCGGAACTGTGTTCCAGTGAGTTCCAGCTGAAAAAAGCTCTGTTGACATGAAGAATTAAATGTGTTAACTACTAGCCAAGCTCTACAAATGTCAGGAGTTGGGAACCTCAGGCCTGAGCGTCAATTTGGCCCTCCAGGCCTCTCTATTTGACTATTGGAACTGTCCCCTGACCGTACTCCTTTCCATGTTCCCATATTCTCAGTCTGTGAAGAGTAGCAAGCAGATCTCTGGAGCACCTGTGAGCCAGATATCCCTGACCCAGGACCAGAGGCCACCACACCTGTTACCTGGGCTCTTGTCTGGCTCTCCAGTTCTCCAAGGGCCGCTGATACAGATAAGGTGATGAACCAGGCGGGAGTTTCAGAGCTGCATGTGAGGCTACTCAGGAGGATGGGGAAGTGTGTGCAAGCCTGTGGTGGCTGGTCCATTAGGGCAAATGGGCCACTGTCCCGCCAGCCCCAGTCTTGCCTGCTTTCTCACTTGCATCTGGTCCAGGGACATAGCTGTCACCCCTCCCTTTTTTTGTGGGAAACTCCCTTATTCCAATGCCGTTTCCCGCTGCTATCCCGGATTGTTGATATCCCTTAAATTTCCCGGATTTCAAAGGAAGCAGCTCCTCTCCCTCCCTGCCGGCCAGGGAGGCTCCTCAGCTGCGTTGCTCGGCTGCCAATAAGGAGTCTGAGACCGACTGGGGGTGGAGCTTGCATGCCTTGTGCAGCCAGACCCTCATGCCCAACCAGACAGACAGCCTGCCTGCTGTCTACGCGCTCGCTCTTTCGCTCACCCGTTTGCGCGCAGCCTCTGGAGCGCAGGGTGGCGAGGCTACTTGGTGCCATTGTACCGCCCTCGCGGCATCCCTTATTTTCAAATCCGAAAGTTTGGAAAAATCCCTTATTTTCAAATCCGAAAGTTGACAGCTATGTCCAGGGAATGGCACCATCTGTCAGCTACCCCCTCCTCATTCTCAGTGTCTTGTAGAAGTCAGCATGGAGGAGGATGGGGAGAAAACTAGTATCAGTAGGCTCCACCGATCATTGGCTCTGCCCTGCCTGTCATTGGATCTGGCCCCATCTGTGGGTGGGCTTCCTGCCTTCTGCTCCACCAGTCCCAATGGGCACCAGGGTATGATGGAGAGCCAGGAAGGGATGGAACCTTCAGCTCCTATTTTAAGTTTCGGTCCAAGCTATTTCATTGCGGAAGTAACAGCTCCCTTATAGCTTATAAGAGCATCAGGGAAAAAACCCTGCTGGATCAGGTCAATGGCCCATCTACTTCAACATCCTGTGGTCAGCCTGAAAGCACAACCTGAGTGCCACAGGACTCTTTCCACTTGTGGTCCCCAGTAACTGGTATTCAGTCGGAGGAATCTGTCGAAAAAAGGACTATCAAGAAAATTTCCTTCCATCTGTTCCTTTGACCCTTTGCTGTGAAGGCTCTTTCCCTTAGTTCTCTACCATCAAAATTTTAACACACACACACACACACACACACACACACACACACACACACACACTCTTTATAAACAGATAACTAAATTGTTTAGCTATGTACATTATTTAAATATTCATTGGTGTATGCAACTTCCTCTTTGCTTTTCTTGCTTCTGAAGTGTTGTTCATTGCCAAGGGCAGCCTATGTGCACCAAGACCGCAACCCTAACCATGTCTACTCAGATGTAAAACCCATTAAATCCAGTGATGATTACTCCCAGATAAGGGGGTTTAGCATTTCAACCTTAATCTGCTTCCTATTGTGATTTTTAAAAAAAGGAATGCACCACTCATTTTTGTTCTTTTCACATGGAAAGAAGTGGCATATTTGTTACCTGCAGCTTTCACCTGTGCACCACAGCTGAAGTCCTCACATATTTGTTAAGATGGGGAGAATCAACTTGATTTGACTGCTGATTTTTTATGACCACCCATAACTCTTCTTTCTAGAAGTAAAATTAAATTAAAATTCATGTCCTCCCCCCCATTTGAAGTTCTCTTCACTTGTCACAAAAAAAGAGAAAATGGATGACAAGGTTATACTGAATTGTGAAACCGAAGTTGCAGAAGTGGCTGGTATCCTAACCCCACATACCTTACCAAATTCAATAGGATTTAACTTCTGAGAAGACATGGTTAGGTTTGCAGCCATAGATGACCACTAGCCACTTTGTTGTTATGGTGTTTTTGCCACAAAAAACCCCCACCCCCAACGGGGCTACCCTTCTGGAAATTCATTAACTTTGAAAGGGAACATGCAAGGAAGAATTGCAAATATTAGTTGATGGTTGAGATATGTGTGCTACATTAGAAAAGTTATAAATATGTGCATTTCTGCAGCAAAAGACAGTGAAGCGGTTGATTTGTGCAAAATAAAGCAATTACACCAGATCATAAAATACCAGATGAAAGCGCAAATGAATATCGGAAGGAAATCTTTGCACATCCCTGATTCAGAGGCACAATGTTCTTAGCAGTGGAGGGAGAACATAGCCATCATGGTGAGTAGCCATTCCTTCCTACCTTATCTTCCACGAACCAGTCTAATCTTCTCTTAAAGTTGTCCAAGTTGGTGGCCATCATTACATTTTGTGGGAACTAATTCCATAGTTTAACTATGTGCTGTGTGAAGAAAGTACTTTAAGTCTGTCCTGAATCTTCAGCTTGACTGGATGTTTATGAATTCCTGTGGAAAGAGATAATTTGGGTTGCACCATTCTTTAGACTATCCTTCTCCGCCCCAACGTATAGCTCTTTAGCAATAGAATCCCCCGTCCCAAATAGTTTAAAAATAAATGAAACAATAAACATCTGGAGCAAATGAATGGGTGTAGCTGCTTACCACCATGAAGGAAATCATATATTTCTGTGTCAAATTGTGTCTTTTTTTTTGCAGGAGCTAGGGAAAGGAGAGGGTGTTATTTGCCTTCTCCAAATCTTGGTGGTTTCTGGCATGAAGCATCTTCATTTGTTGTTGTTTAGTTGTATGATCACTGCAGATGGTGACAGCAGTCACAAAATTAAAAGCACCTTCATAGGGGCATGGGAGCCAGTGTGGTGTAGTGGTTAAGAGCGGTGGACTCGTAATCTGGTGAACCGGGTTCGTGTCTCCGCTCCTCCACATGCAGCTGCTGGGTGACCTTGGGCTAGTCACACTTCTTTGAAGTCTCTCAGCCCCACTCACCTCACAGAGTGTTTGTTGTGGGGGAGGAAGGGAAAGGAGAATGTTAGCCACTTTGAGACTCCTTCGGGTAGTGATAAAGCGGGATATCAAATCCAAACTCCTCCTCCTCCTCCTCCTCCTCCTCCTCCTCCTCCTCTTCTTCTTCTTTTCCTTCTGTTCATTCAGTGACCTGTCCTCTGTCTTGGGAACAGCATAGTAGGTGATGAAGATTGCTTCCCTGTCTGCCTCCGGCTGCTTTTGAAGCTATCTGTTCCTAACAGGTACTAGCTGTGATGGTTTATATGCTACCTCCAAGGTGAGGGGAATTTTGCCCCCAGTTGCTGAGAATTATGAGTAGGCCTGCTTTTGGCTTCCCAGGGATATCTAATTGGCCACCGCTAGAATTGAATGCTGGACTAGATAGGACTTTGGTCTGCTCCAGAAGGGCTCTTCTGATGTCCCCATTTATGTGGAGGCTCCTTTTCCCTACTCATCTCATCTCTCAAGAGAGAGGGGCTTTGTTCTTTGTTAGTTTGGTCCTTTGGGGTTGGAAGAGAAAACATGCCCTCCCTTGGTTGAAGATGGAGCTGGACCCCCAGTGGTTCTTCTATCCCAGTTGGACAAATCAGCAAAACTGACTGGAAACCACTGTTCCAGAACCCTGTGTGGACTCAATTCATAAGCATGCACGTACAAACGGAATATGTACCTATGAAACTGCTTTAGACTGTCAGAATGTTTCTCCAAATGCACTAGTATTGTCTATTATGATCGCTCACTCGCTGGATCATCACTTTGTGGTGAATGGGCTTGCATGTTCCTATGAGCCTTGTGACCAAAGCCATCAGGAGTCTCGTACTCCCAGCAGGGTCACCCAAGGCTGTAAGGTCAAAGGGGAGGAGCTAGACAAAGAATGATCCAAGAAGTTCTCAACGGCAGAACAGGCGGAAGATAACAACGGCTGTGAAGGCGGATGAAGGCTGCAGCAGATAAGAATCTACTGGTCGTTGTGATACTCATGCCATCGGAATAGAGCCTTTGCTGTGAAGACTGTGCATTGGTCAGCATGCACTGGTCTACACACATAAAACAAATTCACACACAAGCGTCTTCCAAAAACCCATCCCAAACCCAAACCCTAAAAAGTCCCATGGCGATCGGCAAATGCTAGCGGGGGCAGGACTGTGAAATCTGGAAGCCCCTAGTCATGAACCAGCACATGAGCGGTGGATACAGATTCAGTCACTCTGACTCAAGGAAAGAGGCAGTTGAGCAGCTCAGCAGCTGTATCCATGACTGAGCAGCCCTACTTAGGATCCACTCTGCACACCCTGAAAAGGGATTGGCAGAGAATCTCCAAGGTCACAAGCCTTATTCAACACTATTACTTGAGGCTGTTTTAACTGGAGATGGCAGAAAGGCTCTCTCTCTCTCTCTCTCTCTCTCTCTCTCTCTCTCTCTCTCTCTCTCTCTCTCTCTCTCATAATATTAGAACTTGGGGACCATGAAGCTGAGTGATGGGAGATTTAGGACAGACGTAGGGTAGTGCATCTTCACACAACACCTAGTTAAACTATGGAATTACCTCTCACATGATGCAAGGAAGCACACCAACATGGACAGTTTCAAAACGGGATTAGTGCAATTCATGGAGATAAGGCTACTGATTGCAATTATGTTTACCTCCATTGTGTTTTTAATATTTATTGTGATTTTAATATTTTATTGGGAGCCACCCATAGTGTTTGGGGGCAACTCAGTCAGCTGGGTGGCATATAAATAATAATAATAATATTTGTTGTTGTTGTTGTAGTAGTCAGTATGCTGCTTAATACCACTTTCTGGGAATTTCAGGGGAGGAGTGTGCTCTTGCACCCAGGTCCTCCTTGTGGGCTTCTCCCCAGGGCATCTGGTTGACCACTATGAGAACAGGATGCTGGAGTAGATGGGTCTGATCCAGGGCTCTTCTTATGTTCCAGAGCTGCTCTGCCATTGACTCTCAATTGTATTATATGAAGTCAGAGAGCCAGATCACCAACCCACGTTGCCTTCCCCAACCTAGTGTCCTCCAGATGTTGTTGGACTACAGCTCCCATCATTCCTGACTATTGGCCGTGCAGGCTGGGGCTGACGTTGAGATGTGTACATGCCATGGGTTGTATCCAAGGCTAGCCCTACTTAGACCCATCATGTATTTATTTATAGAAAAATATTTATATACCACTATTTCATAAAAAATAGAAAAGCTGATTAAACAAAAATATATACAACTGTATATTGAAAACTATATACAACCATATAGTGAAAACCATTAAAACATGGTTTAAAACAGACATCAGATAACCATTGTGGAAAGGTGTGTTCTTAATTGCTTGCATAGACCTGGCAGAACAGAAATCTATTCAGCAGGTGTTTAAAAGTTGACACAGAAGGTGCCTGCTAAATCTCCATTGGCAGGGTGTTCCACAGGACTGGGGTTTATTTCTTGTTGTTATCAAGTGGGCCTCGCCAACTTGGGGAAGTAAACTGAAGTAAACTCAGGGAAACTCAGTGAAGTATATAGACATGACCCAGGTGGCGCTGTGGGTTAAACCACAGAGCCTAGGGCTTGCTGATCAGAAGGTTGGCAGTTCGAATCCCTGCGACGGGGTGAGCTCCCATTGCTCGGTCCCTGCTCCTGCCAACCTAGCAGTCCGAAAGCACGTCAAAGTGCAAGTAGATAAATAGGAACCGCTGCAGTGGGAAGGTAAACGGCGTTTCCATGCGCTGCTCTGGTTCGCCAGAAGCGGCTTTGTCATGCTGGCCACATGACCCGTAAGCTGTACGCCGGCTCTCGGCCAATAAAGTGAGATGAGCGCCGCAACCCCAGAGTCGGACACGACTGGACCTAATGGTCAGGGGTCCCTTTACCTTTACTTTAGCTTGGATTTGCTAATTCCAGTGGGTTTTGTGTGAGTAGGACTTAGTTGTCTACAACCCCATGTCAATACCTGCTTTGGTTTTTTTTTAAATGAATCTGTTTGACTGAGCTCCGTTCTCTTCCCTCCCCCCCATGGAATCTTTGGTTGTATCCCTAAAGTGTTACTTAACAAACAGTTCTGGGATTTCATCCCTGAATGTGTTTGCTTTTGCTGCTCCCTCTTCTTCTCGGGAGTATGTGGGACTCTCATCATCAACACTTGGGAGTTGTGTGTTAAGTGGCTTGTTTGTGGGGAACAGGGGGATATGAAGTTAGTTCTTGTCAGGCTGGTATGAGGGATGCGTCCCATCACAGTTCCATTCCTTCCCTCTGGGGTAATTAACTAAAGGCAATTAATGAGGCGTAAGAAGATAAAGGGATAAAGGTACAGTGGTACCTCTGGTTGCGGACACGATCCATTCTGGAGTGCCGTTTACACCCCGAAAAGTCCGCAACCAGAGCGGCGCTTTTGCGCATGCGCGAAGTGCCGATAGAGCACGAGTTTGCCGCATTCTTAACATGAAAAAACGCAACCTGAAGCGGCCGTAACCTGTGGTATGACTGTAAAGGTAAAGGTACCCCTGACCGTTAGGTCTAGTCGCAGACGACTCTGGGATTGCGCGCTCATCTCGCTTTATAGGCTGAGGAGCTGGCATTTGTCTGCAGACAGCTTCCAGGTCCTGTGGCCAGCATGACTAAGCAGCTTCTGGCAAATCTAGAGCAGCACACAGAAACGCCGTTTACCTTCCCGCCGGAGTGGTACCTATTTATCTACTTGCACTTTGACGTGCTTTTGAACTGCTAGGTGGGCAGGAGCTGGGACCGAGCAACAGGAGCTCACCCCGTCGTGGGGATTCGAACCGCCGACCTTCTGATCAGCAAGCCCAAGAGGCTCAGTGGTTTAGACCACAGCGCCACCCGCATCCCAGCAAGGGGATAAACATTCTGTATTGATCAGAAACATCAACCCACCTCACAAATCTTTCTGATGAGATCCATCTTTATCAACTTTATTATGCATATTTATTTCATTTTATGGGTGGCAATTTAAACTTTCTTCTGTTGACATCTTATTGCTTGTCCATGGAACCTGTGGATTCTATATTTCAACAAAGCACCTTCATTCATTCGAAATGGCAATTCCCTCCCAATCATCATCATCATCATCATCATTGGACCTAAGAAGTTCATCTGGATGAACTTGAGCTAAACTAGTTTGTTTTGTGAAAGGACATACTTGAACTGGGACCAGTACATTTTGGGACAGGAGGAACATGAACCAGAGCGAACTTTTAGTGTTGCAGCTCTAGCAGTCTGGAATCAATTGCCAGGCGAAATCAGATAGGCGCCTGGATTGGAATAAAAAATTGGAGCTTTCAGTATTTCCCAGACAGTGGGAAAGTGTTTTAGTCTCAATACCAATGGTATCAACGGACCTCAAATTAAGACTCACACAACAGAAAACAATATTCAGAATCTATTTGACTCCTTTATGATTGTATACAAAAGGACTTGCAAAGGTTGCTTTATGCTGGAGATGTGGCAAGGACAATGCCTCCCCTAAACATATCTCAGCTTTTCACTTTATGTGTAAGTAGGCTAAGTTTTCGGGTGGTGGACGGATGTTGAGATCCACCCAGTTCCAGACTTCTTTAACAATCAAAATATCTTGGGGCCAGTGTGCAGGCAGTAAATTTCATCTTCCCAGCATGTGTGGAAGTTAATTATTTTTGTTTTTTGGGGGGGCCTGCACCTTTTGATGGGCAGATGTCAGTGTGACCCAGTTCTAGACTTCCTTAGTTTTCAGGGTGTCTTTAGGCTACGTTTGTTCCAAATGTTAACTTTCTAGCTGGAGTGGAAATTCTTTGGAGTATACTTCTCCCTGCTCCTCATTTTGAGGGAGATGTACAAATGTCCCCCTTTCCTAGTAAGCAGAGGTGACAATGCCTGATATATCTATCTATCTCAGTGTGCTCATTAAAACTGCAACAAACTTTATTCCGAAGCCAAACAAACTTTGCTGTTACGTTGGGGAAATCAGAGGCAGGCATGTAAACAAAGTCATTAGAAGAGCCTTGTGATCCCATCCACAGAGGAAGGAAAAATAGATTAGGTGTCTTTGGGTGAAGGTCTCATAAGGGGTTATTTTTCAGGTGTTATCTCTATAGACTTGGTAAGTGAGTGGGTGTGCTGAGCTGGTGTGATCTCAAAAGGGTTTGTGAACATTTCAGAAATCAGGTGATGCATCTGATGAGTTCAACGGCATTTTGTTGGTGCAATGTCTGTCATCAGACTGTGGCCACAACAGTTGAATGTGGGTGATCTGGTAGCATAGCAATGGAGGAGAAGCTCTGCCCTTTTGGGCTGGGAGAAGGGGAAGATATTAGAATCAGAGAGTTGCAAGAGACCCCAAGGATCATCTAGTTCAACTCCTGAAATGCAGGAATCACAACTCAAGAATCCTTGGCAGATAGCCACCCAACCTCTGTTTAAAAACCTCCAATGAAGGAGAACCCACCACCTTCTGAGGTAGCTCATTCCACTGTCAAACAGCTCCCATCATCCCTAAGTTCTTCCTAAAGTTTAGTTGGAATATCTTTTTTTGTAATTTGAATCCATTAGTTTGAGTGATACCCTCTAGAGGAGTGGAAAAAACCCAAGTTTTCTCCATCTCCCACATGATATTTCAGATCTTCAGATATTTGAAGGTGGCTATCCTATCACCTCTCAGTCTTCTCTTCTCCAGGCTAAACATGCCCAGTGCCCTCAACCCTTCCTCATAAGGCTTAGTTTCCAGATCATTTATCATCTTGGGAGATGGAGAGAGCTTGTTTTCTGCTGCTCCAGAGGGTAGCACCTGATTCAATGGGTTCATATTACAAGAAATGAGATCCTGACTAAACATTAGGAAGGACTTTCTGAGGGTACAAGTCAGTGGAACAGACTTGTTCAGAAAGTGGAGGACTATCCTTCATTGGATGCTTTTAAACAGAGGTTGGATGGCCATCTGTCATGGATGCTTTGGAATAGACGATTCTTGGGGGGTACCTCCCAACCTGACAATTCTATGATTCAAAGGCCCTTTCATGATGTAAGATAAGGCAAGATGGGACAAGGTTCAGTATTGATGTGGGATGCCGTTCAGGCTGTGCTCTGGGGGAAACACATAACTCTGAAGTTGTTCTAGCAAGAAATAAGCTGAATATGAGCCCTTATATAGCTGCAGTGGCAGCAAGGGAAGTGCAAACTAACTTTTGCCACCACTTGTTCTGCGAGATGTTGCTTTGGTTAAAGGACTAGGCCTTCTCCAGTCATCTACTGCTGTAACAAAGAGGGCAGCCTCAGGTCTCCCTGGCTCTTCAGCAGCAAAGTCCTCTAAGGCAGAGGATGGCAGTGCAAAATCCTTTGGTTTGGGTGGGGTGTGAGTGCTTCTGGGACTGATCCTGCATATCCTTCCCCTTATGCTTCAGAGACCTCAGCCTCATCCCCCAAAGATGAGAACTTTGGCTCCAGGGTCATGACAGATGACTACCAATGTTAAGAGGCAATGGACAAATTATTGGTGTGGGTGAAGGTTGCTGTGGTTTGTTTTATTGTTTCTGGAGTATTAACTGGGGCAGAGAATGAAAAACAAGAGACATGGCTAATCCCCCCACTGTTGGAAGCAGTATGCCTCTGAATGCCAATTGTTGGGAATCACAAGGGATGAAAGTTGCTGTTTTGTTCTGGTCCTATTTGTGGGCATCTGGTTGGTGGTTGGGAGAATAGGATGCAAGACAAGACAGGCTACTGGCATGCTCAAGCCAGGCTCTTGCGTTCTTATAACCAAATCAATAAAAATATTTTCGATCAGTTGATAGCCCTACGATTAACCTGTCCCGAGGAGGTCAAGGTCCTGGTTCCCTGCAGGTAGCAATCCATCCCTGTGGGAAAAAATGAGAAGCCAACATTAGAGAAGGAATGTTTGATTGGGGACATTTCCTTGGGCAAGATGGGGGAAAACATTCTATCCATCTGTTACTGCACATATGTGCTCCTAGGGTTATGTGCAAACTTTCATGCATCAGTGCTTGGGTAAGTGCAAGGGGATCATTCTCTTGCACCTGCTATCCTCTGGATCATGGCTACAGGCTGATATCTTGAGCACACTATTTAGGAACATGAGCATCTTTGAACTAAACCAACGGGATATAAATCTTATGATTATGGTTGGGGTGCAGGGGATATTAGTGGCTGAAGGATCTATGAACTGCCCAACTGGAGCTCATCTTGTCCAGCAGACTGTTCAGCAGTGTTGTGGAACCTGTGGCACCTGGGATGTTCTTAGACTCAACCCAAGAGAGCATGACCAACAGTGAACGATGTGGGAGTTGTAGTCCAACAGCTTATGGAGGGCCACAGCTTCCCCATCCCTGATGTATACGGTGGTAGGTTTTGCCTTGTGTGAACTGGCAAAATACCTTTTTGGGTGCATGGCTCCCTTGACCAACTACATTGTTTTTGCAGCTCCCCTGTGGGGCTCAGGAGCCCAGCTACGTCACCCCTTGCCTCCAGAGCCGGCAGCCCCTCAACCCTTTTCAAACACCCTCCCTTGTGGAGTGTTCCCTTAGCCTCCCCTCCCCTCCCCTTGAGAGTCTTCTGGGCAGCCGCAGCCGCCGCCCCTGGTCTCTGAGCTGCCCTACCCTGCCCCAGAGAGAGGTGCCTCCTCACACTGCCCCACAGGGGCCAGGGAAGCACCCCCTGGTCAGCCCCAGAAACACAATTTGCCTGGGAAGCTTGTAGCCGGGGCTCCTGCAACAAACAGCCACGCAAGCCTTGGGGAGGCAGAGACGTGAGGGGGCATCAGAGGAGGGAGGGAAGGAAAGCAGGACAGAGGCCAGTGTTGCCCGCAGCACCCCTGACCATCATTCAAGGCACCCCAGGGTGCCACGGCACACTGGTTGAAAACCACTGGCCTAAATCCTCATCTGCACCAGTTTCCAACAGTGGCAAGAGCGAAGGCCTCCATAAAGTTTGCAAGAAGGGCATAAAGGTGCCTGTTCCGAGCAACTGGTAGTCAGAGGTACATTACTCCTGAACCTGGATGTTCTGCTTAGCTTGCTTTTAGCACCGGCCTCTGTGTGGCCCAACTGGAAGTAAACATGGCTGAGCTGGCAGTGGAATTGTATGATGATAGCAGGTCGTCTGATGTTTTTGTCATGCTCACCACAGGTACATAAAGGCCAGGGGCACAGTAAGGCAGCAGTACTGATGTGGAGCGATGGGGAAGTAGGCAGGAGGCGGCGGAAAAGTGGAGCCCCTAGCAGGTACCCAGAAAAGTTCTTATTGCAGTAGCCAGTAAGGTGTCTCTGGAAGCCCACAAGCAGGACAAGAGTGCAATAGCTACTCTCTTCACTTGCAATGCATAAGAATAGTGCATATAGTCGAGGGAGACCACAGCCAATGTGGCTGATAGCCATAGATAGCCTGTTTTCTGGGGATGTAAATAAACAGTGACAAGCTAGTTCTGGAGAGTAGAGAATAAAATGGAAGAGTGGCAATGCTTTTATGTGCGTGTGTAACTTATGGATTTTATATTTTGTCAGCTTTAATAATTTATGTATCAAAATTCTGCTGCCGGGAAGCCTATTGATGAGAAGAGTATTTGAGCTCTACGTGAAAGTAAAGCACCTATCAGTCAGACCTGTTAATGAGTCTCTTCTGGGGTTCTGAGGACTTTCTTATAAGCCTTGAGTTGGTCAGAATCGGTGAACCCTTGAAAAACACATTTTTCACTGCAAAGAAAATATCTGTTCCCAAATACTGTACATTGCAAGGTTTATAATACTAACAGGGAGGTTTGTTTTTTTTTTACCATAGGAAACAATAATATGGTAATAATAACATAAAAAAAATGAGGCCTGTATTTCAAGACAGAAAGCTATAAATAAACAAATACAAAGGAAGGAGAGACCATGCATTTTGAATCTGGTGATAGAGGACGAGACAGAAACAGAATGTATGACTCCAGGGATTTCAGGAACAGCCGTTCATTTTCCGTTTGAAACCCTCTGGAGTGAAATATAATTAATTAGCATCGCTTACTCAAAGATGAGCGAAAAATTAAGACACCTGTCCTGGAGACCATCTCTGCCGGGACTCGAACCCGGAACCTCTGGATTAGAAGTCCAGCGCGCTCGTCCATTGCGCCACAGAGACCTCACCACGAGCTCAGCATCAGGACCAGAACTGAAAAAGCACGTACCTTCTGCATCACTGCCGAGCAATTCCAGCATCCTGCTATTTCTGTACAGCTTTGTCGAAGGGGGCAGAGTGAAAACGTGGAGCTGGGATCCCATTTCCTCTGCTGATCAAATAGATTCCTCTCAGCGTCCCCCCACCCTCTGCTCTGGTGAGGGGGAAGGGGAGGAAAAATTCTATATATAATTCATCGGATATCTCTGCTCCTACCACAAAGGGAAGAAGAGACAGCAAAAACCTGGAGCTGGGACTGAAATATCTGTTTAGTTGACAGCGTCCATCTAAGCATCAGCACCACGGACAGCGCAAGATGCCTGAGCTTGAATGTAACAGCTGTATCCTGGGAGTGTGTGCCTCTGTCAGCATCCCCCCCCCCCCCGGTCTGGAAATAAGCTAATGCTGAAAAGCAGTTTCCACAGCGTTCTGGTTTTGTTAAAGAATAATAATAATATAATAATAATAATTTATTATTTATACCCCGCCCATCTGGCTGGGTTTCCCCAGCCACTCTGGGCGGCTTCCAACAGAATATTAAAATACAATGATCTATTAAACATTAAAAGCTTCCCTAAACAGGGCTGCCTTCAGAAGAGCAATGGTGTGTGTGTGTGTGTGTGTGTGTGTGTGTGTGTGTGTGTGAACTGGAAAACACAACCCACAGGTTTGCCACAATAGCTTTTGTCTACATCTTGCACTTCCAGGAGACTGGTCCTCATCTTTTTCTGCACAGGAACAAAAATTATGCACAGGGTCAATAGTTTGTTAACTCAGATTGGCAGTGAATCTGGGGCATGAATAGGCCTTGGGGCACATATGATCTTGACCAGTGGTTCCCAGTTAGCTAAGGACCCCCTGTTTTTCAAAAGCCAAGCCATGCAGCCCCTACTTTCGAAAATTCTGATATGGTAGTTTTTGTTATGCGAATGGTGCCACAGACCCACCCTGGGTGAGTTACATAGACCCCCTGGGATCCACGGACCACCACTTGGGAACCACTGCTCTGAGATAGTGGTTCCCAATTAGCTAAGCATTGCAGACTCCCATTTTTCAAAAGCCAAGCTACGGACCCCCTACGTTTGAAAATTCTGATGTCTCTATGGTAGTGAATTGTGCCACAGACCCCCCTGGGTGGGTTACTCGGACCCCCCTTGGGCTCCAAAGATCACCAGTTGGGAACCACTGATCTAGATAACTAAGTTTTTTTTTGTGGTTAGGGAGGTTTCTTCAGTGGTTATGCCATGATTCTGCAGCTTCTTTTCTAGAGTGTTTTATGCTGTAAGGAAACCTGGTCTAGAGTCTTCTTCATCAGGTGCTGGGGAAGAGTTTATAGAGGTCTGTGCGGAGAGAAGAACTGTAAATGGTGAGGTCGGATGGAACTGAATTCCAAAAGTATAATGTGCCACAACTGTGTTTAAGCTTAAATTTATGCAAAGTAACTAATGGCCATTCACAACAGCCACAACTGATAACTGAAAAATGCTAATGCTGCTATGTTAACAACGTGAGACGACCACCTCATTCTGGCCAGCCCCAGTTGTAATTTCATGGTTTCACAATGAAGTTTCATTTTGAATTTTCCTTTGATAAGGCTGTAATTTAGCTATGATCCTTGCAATGCAGGGGGTTGGATGAGAAGACCCTTGGAGTCTCTTCCAGCTCCACAGTTCTAGGATTCTGTGGTGCTTTCCTCCAGTGGGAATAGAGGGTCCCACAAGGATTTTCTTAAGGAATTAGAAAGGCCACCTGCCGCGAATATGACAAATTTCTAATTCATCCTAATCTCTCTGTGAGGTTCATCCTAATCTCACCTTCATTGGAGGTTTTTAAGCAGAGGTTGGATGGCCATCTTTCAGGGATTCTTTAGTTGTGATCCTTGCATTGCAGGGGGTTGGACGACCCTTGTTGTGGGCAGGGCCGGCGCGTCCATTAAGGCGAACTAGGCAATTGCCTAGGGCGCCAAAATGGAGGGGGCACTGGCCAGCCTGCCCCTCGCCCCCCACCGCCACCCGGTGCTGCCCCAACCAGTGGCGGAGCAAGCAACTGGGGCGCCCGGCCGGGCAGGGGGCAGGGCTCCGCAACATCATACGCAATGACATCACGTGGCCCGCCCCCTCGCCTAGGGCGCCAAAATCCCTAGCACCGGTACTGGTTGTGGGGGAGGAAGGGAAAGGAGAATGTTAGCCGCTTTGAGACTCCTTCAGGTAGTGATAAAGCGGGATATCAAATCCAAACTCTTCTCTCGTGCCTGCAATTTTCACACCAATTTCCCACGAAACACTGAGGGAGATAAAGCGAATCTTACTTTTTTCCCTTTCCCCTTTTAAGGGTAAAGGTAAAGGACCCCTGACAGTTAAGTCTAGTCGCAGACGACTCTGGGTTGCGACGCTCATCTTGCTTTACTGGCCGAGGGAGCTGACGTTTGCCTGCAGACAGTTTTTCCGGGTCATGTGGCCAGCATGACTAAGCCACTTCTGGTGAAACCAGAGCAGCGCACAGAAACGCCATTTACCTTCCCGCCGGAGTGGTACCTATTTATCTACTTGCACTTTGACGTGCTTTCGAACTGCTAGGTTGGCAGGAGCTGGGACCGAGCAACGGGAGCTCACCCCATCGCAGGGGATACCAATCAAATAAACAACAATGCAAGAATCATTACTGTACTACAGAAATCAAATAAGCAGATCGAGTCCTGCATACATGGGCACATGTAGCTGTTATATACGTATATTTTTCCTGAGTTTGAAGATAAGTTCAGAACATCTCACCATATTTGATCCAGAGTTGAGAGTAGGGATGGAGGGGAAATTTGGCTCAGTTACGATTTTAATGGGAACCTTCCTAATTCCTGCTTTCTGAAATAATATGCAGACTGAAGCACACTATCTTTAGAAATTCGCACTGCTCTGAATTTTGTGGTGTAATTTTCCTAGCCAAGTAATGCATACAAAAACATGCATATTAGGGGGAATGTGTGCACAAAAACCATATATTAGGGAAAGTAACCTATAAAACGCATTATGTTAGGGGAAACTGCTTGCAAAAAAAAAAAAAAGTCTATTTGCAGTGAGTTGTGCCAAAATGCTGATAAATTTTCATGAGGACTTGTGGGGAGGGAATTGTAAACCAGTGAAGGAATGTGGAGCACTGAACTTAAGGCTGGAAAAGTGAGAAACCGAGAGAAACAGAAATAGACAGATTTGCCCATCTCTTGGTTTGGCTGTGTGAGCCATGCATGCTCCTGCATCCATATACCTTGTTGGTCGCAAATCTAATAAAAAGGTTCCAAACTGCAGAAATGAAATGAAATAGGCCAGGCTGTGTTCCTTTTCTCATAGCCTGCACAGAACATGGGAGTTTCTCCATTCTACCTCTACTGCCAGGAGCAATTTGCTTTTGCTTTTCCAGTTTCTGGAAATCACAAGTGGGGAGAGTTGATGTAGCACTCAGGTCCTGCTGGCAAGCTTCTCAGAGGCGTCTGGCTGGCGACTGTGAGAGGTGGATGGGGGACTAAATGGACCGTTGTGAACCAGGCAGAGAGCCTTCTCGGTAGTGGCACCCTCCCATCCAAGGAAATAAACAACTATCTGACTTTTAGAAGACATCTGAAGGCAGCCCTGTATAGGAAAGTTTTTAATGTTTGATATTTTGTCACTTTAATACAGTGGTACCTCGGGTTACAAACACCTCGGGTTACAAACACTTCAGGTTACAAACTCCACTAACCCGGAAGTAGTACCTTGGGTTACAAACTTTGCCCCAGGATGAGAATAGAAATCCTGCGCCGGTGGCGCGGCGGCAGCGGGAGGCCCCATTAGTGAAAGCGCGCCTCAGGTTAAGAACGGTTTCGGGTTAAGAACGGACCTCCGGAACGAATTAAGTTCGTAACCCGAGGTACCACTGTATTATTCATATTATTCATATTCATATTATTAATATTCTGTTGGGAGCTGCCCAGTGACTGGGGAAACCCAGCCAGATGGGTGGGGTATAAATATATTATTATTATTATTATTATTATTATTATTATTATTATTATTATTATCATTATCCAGCAGTGCTATTCTTATCAGTGCTGACCTCCTTCTTGATACTGTCCAAAGGCACTGAGTTGTGCCCAACATTGCGGCGGGGGGAGCATCACACATATTCTGTGATGTGCGTCAGGAGGAGGCCAATAGCGGGAGTCCATGGTGGCTGTGAGGCCCAGTGAGGCTGGCTGCCACCGCAAGGCCTGGTGAGCCCCACCACTGCGAGCCCCGGTGAGGCCTGCCACTGCTGCCACGAGGCCTGGGCCCTCAAGATTGGAGGGCTTAGCCCCATCCAAACAGAAGACACCTCAGCCCTATAAGAGTTGGTGCCTAGGATATCGTCTGCTATTTATTTCATAAAATCTATACACCATTTATGTGTAAAAAAAACCAAACAAATGAACCTCAAAGCAGTTTATGAGAAGGATAAAACAATAAAGTCATCGATAAGAAACAAGGAACCATAATTTTAAACTTTCAAAATGTTAAAATAACAATGGATAAAAAAAACCCTCACATCAACTGGCTTGTCTAAACAAGGATGTTTTTTAGCAGGCATCCAAAGAAGTACAGCGAAGGCACTCGCCTAATATCATGAGGCAGGGAGTTCCAAAGCATAGGTGCTGCCAACGCTAAAATATCAAGTGCTTACAAATGTGGAATGGGTTTTATGTGGCAGCTGCAACAGGGCCATTCTTCTGATCGAAGTGGTTGAGTGGGCATAAATTTGTGCTTGCCACCTTCCAGCTTTTAGCCACCATGAGCCTTGCCGCTCTTGAGTTATTCATATCTCAGCTGGTCACACTTCGGGGCTTGTCCATCTCTCTCATTCCTCTCTCTCTCTACTTTCCCACACTGTGGGTGTTGGAGGGAGGCCTCTGCAGGCCAGCCCGCTCTCAGAGCATCACTATGGAGCCGTTGCCATGGGAACCAGAGGTGGGGGTGACTCCGGCCTGCTTATCTCCACCAAGGCACGGCTGCAATTAAAGCTTTTACAAGAGGGCAATGTCTGGGTGAAGTGTGGAAGCTTTTCTGCCCAAGCATGATAAATATAACCGCTTGCTTTTAAAGTATCTTTAAAACAAGAACAATAGCTGGGGAAAAATGTTCTCATTAGTTTGTTTTCCTAACTCCCGCCAGCAAGAGCCCATCTAGCCCAGTTGGAGATGTAGGGAAGGCTGCCAATTTGGAAGGCTATTAAAGGGGTTTAGAAAAATTCATAGAAGACAAGGCTGTCAATGGTTACTAGCCATGGTGGCTGTTGTTGTTGTTGTTGTTATTACCACCACCACTACTACTACTACCCACCCTTCAACAGAAGGCCCCAGGTTGGGCTACAGAAATATAAAATACAGCATTAAAAACAGTTCAAAACAATTCCAATCATGAAAGTAACATGGGCCCATAGATAGGAATAATAATAATAATAATAATAATAATAATAATAATAATAATAATAATTTTTTATTTATACCCCGCCCTCCCCAGCCAAGACCGGGCTCAGGGCGGCTAACAACAAGTATAAAAACAGTTGATTAAAATACAGCTTAAAAACAGAATTAAAAACAACATTAAAGTGCAGCCTCATTTCAGTAGAACTCAAATCAAAACTATTTGGGGGAAAATGCCAGGAAAGTCCCCAAATAGGAGTTCCATCTCAGGAGGAAAAAAAGGAAAGAGGGGGGAGGGGATCAAATTGATTCAAGCCAAAGACCAAGTGGAACAGCTCTGTCTTACAGGCCCTGCGGAAAGAAATCAGATCCTGCAGGGCCCTGGTCTCATGAGACAGGGCGTTCCACCAGGTTGGAGCCAGTGTTGAGAAGGCCCTGGCTCTGGTTGAGGCTAATCTAACTTCCTTAGGGCCCGGGACCTCTAGAATGTTACTATTTATGGACCTTAAGGTCCTCCGTGGGGCATACCAGGAGAGGCGGTCCCGTAGGTACGAGGGTCCTAGGCCGCGAAGGGCTTTCAAGGTCAAAACCAGCACCTTAAATCTGACCCTGTACTCCACCGGGAGCCAGTGCAGCTGGAAGAGCACTGGGTGAATATGCTCCCATGGCAGGGACCCCGTGAGGAGCCTCGCTGCAGCATTCTGCACCCGCTGGAGTTTCTGGGACAGCTTCAAGGGCAGCCCCGCGTAGAGCGAATTACAGTAGTCAAGCCTGGAGGTGATCGCCGCATGGATCACTGTGGCCAGGTCGGGGCGGGAAAGGTAAGGGACCAACTGCTTGATACGAGATAACACAATTCAAAGAGTTGGTGCTGACCTTTAAAGCCCTAAACGTCATTGGCCCAGTATACCTGAAGGAGCGTCTCCACCCCCATCGCTCAGCCCTGACCCTGAGGTCCAGCTCCGAGGGCCTTCTGGCGGTTTCCTCACTGTGAGAAGTGAAGCTATAGGGAACCAGGGCCTTTTCAGCAGTGGCACCCGCTCTATGGAATGCTTTTCCGTCAAATGTCAAGGAGACAAGGAACCACACAACTGTTAGAAGACATCTGAAGGCAGCCCTGTACAGGGAAGTTTTTAATGTTTGGCATTTCATTATGTTTTCATATGTGTTGGAAGCCACACAGAGTGGCTGGGGCAACTCAGCCAGATGGGCAGGGTAAAAATTAAACAATTATTATAATAACAAAGATCATCAGTCAGGGTGGTCAAGGCAGTTTTGGTGCCCCGAAGCTGGATTGAAATGAATCCAGATAGCTCAGTTTCCTTTGAGTTATCTTGAAAGACGTTGTGACTTTGCAGGGTGCTCTCGTCAGTTCAGAATGGCGGCAGCAACATGCGAAACATCAGTCTCTGCACAACAGGGGACCTTAGTATCCATGCACCTGCTTTTATACATGTGTGCACTGAAGACAAGATGCACCTAGCCATCTCTTTGGAAATTCACCATATAGGGCGCTGAACCATTTTCAGTTGAAGAGACAGTCTCCTCTGATCGTCTCTCCTCAGTTATACCCTGGTTTTGTTTAGTTTGCGCCATCTGTATTATTTAAATTACTTTGTTAACAACGGGTGTGGTCCAGGGAGAGTTCTGGGGGCGATGCATGACTGTGGTGAGCAGGCCAAGAAGCAAAAGTGAGTGAAGCAAGGTAAAGGTAAAGGGACCACTGACCGTTAAGTCCAGTCGCGAATGACTCTGGGGTCGCGGTGCTCATCTCGCTTTACTGGCCAAGGGAGCTGACGTTTGTCCGCAGACAGCTTCCGGGTCATGTGGCCAGCATGACTAAGCTGCTTCTGGTGAACCAGAGCAGTGCACGGAAACACCGTTTACCTTCCCACCGGAGCGGTACCTATTTATCTACTTGCACTTTGATGTGCTTTCAAACTGCTAGGTGGGCAGGAGCTGGGTCAGAGCAATGGGAGCTCACCCTGTCGCGGGGATTCAAACCGCTGATCTTCTGATCGGCAAGCCCTAAGCTCTGTGGTTTAGACCACAGCGCCACCCTTTGTACTCATGCTCACAGACCTCCCTTGATCCTCCCTCCGGACCAGCAGGAAGCACTATCAGAGTTCAAAGACACATTCCAGCCAGGCAAAAACACTCAAGGAGGGTGTGAAGCAGGAGTGGTGAGGGGTGTGGCCTGCGGAGAGTCCTGAGGAGTAGCTGGAGAAACCTGGAGGGGCAGATTTGTGCCCCTGGGCCTGAGGTTTCCCATCGTTGGTCTAGAGACCTGGGGAAGGAGCTGAACTCTGCAAGGCAACAACTTACACAAAGAAGATGTTCTATCGCTGAGCTACAGTCTCTCTGCTTGCACACACCTTCACATTTATTATTATTATTATTATTATTATTATTATTATTATTATTATTATTATTATATCGCCCTATACCCGGAGGTCTCAGGGCAGTTCACATCTTGCACTCAAGCTCTGCAGCTGCGCACAGATTTTATATCTGTTCCTCAAGCTGCCAGGCGCCCCTTTTTGCTTTTCAGGAGAAGCCCCATTTCTCTCAGCAGCTGCATGCAAGGCAGAAACCCAGCGGGTGCAGCTGCTCTGTCACCCCTGCATCTCCCTGCTGAGGAAAAGCCAGGGTGTTTGCATTCCTGCCTATCGTGCAGTTCCTAAAGGAGCAGAACATCTGTCTCCGGGTGGGGTGGGGTGGATGGAGGAGGAAGTGGCAAAGTTAATGTCTATTGCGGTCAGGTTCTCCTTCAATTCTCCACCCCGCCTCCCGCCAAGTGCTTAAGCAGACGGCCTCAGGCTTTTTGCCGGCTGTTCTAGAAATGGTTCGCTCCTCCTGCCACATTTCACACAGCAGGCTCTGCAAAATGCTGAACCAGACTGTGACACTGGAGAGGGGAATGCAAGAAAGTGAGAATCAATGTGCTGTATATATATATAGAGAGAGGGGGGGGGGAGGCAGAGGAGGAGAAGGAAAAGGAGAGAGATAATTCATCCTCTTTCAAGGGACATAAGCGAAGGTAGAGGACTTCTCTGACCACTTGAAATGAAGTGGGCGATTAGAGAGGGCTGTGCTTGTGAGAGTTAGCGGGCGGGTGGCGCAGGGAAGACGTGCCCTGATTTGTAAAGGTTAGGCTTGGCTAATCAGGAGATGGGGAAGGACAACGTGCAACGCATAGAGAACCCTGAGCGGCCAGGCTAGGACCCTTGAAGAATCACAGAACCAGAAATGGTTGAGCCGGAAGGGACCCCAAGGGCCATCTAGTCCAACCCCCTGCAACGAAGGAATCACATCCCTGACAGATGCCCCTGTGGCGGTTACCTTCACCTATGCAGAACCCCCAGATGTTTCACGGTCCGTTGGTACCTGCACCTACCACGGTTATTTACTCGCTGCCACCAACCAGTATGGCTGCTAATGATTTACTTCCCTTCAGGCGAGGAGAACGTTAGAACAAAACAGTGTTTATTAAAGTACAACACTTAAGCATATGGTTTCACAATAAATGGTTTTTCCTTTGCTTGTTATCTTGTATATTAATAGTTCTAACAGTTCCTAACCTCTTCCTACCGTAACTCTCCCTTCTCTCTTCACAACCCCCTCTATCTCTGAATTCTCCACCACCCTTTCCAACCTCTAACTCGGACTTAACTGTAACTCCCACTCCACCCTGGACTTAACTGCCTTTAACACTCCCTGGGGTGGGTTTATATACTCTTCTAACTCCGCCCCCTAAGGTTCTAACTGACTAAACCCTTTAACTCTTTAAATGCAGTCCCGCATTTTGGGCTGAACGCCACAGTCCCCCCCCCCACAACTTCCAAGGAAGGAGAGAAAATTGCAAGACAGGAAGTTTGGACTAAACATTAGGAATAGCTTTCCGACAGAGTGGTTCGTCAGTGGAACGGACTCCCTTGGAAGGTGGTGGACTCTCCTATGTTGGAGGTTTTTAAGCAGAGGTTGGATGACCACCTGCCAGGGATTCTTTCACTGTGGGTCCTGCACTGCAGGGGGTTGGACTATACAACCCTTGGGGGTCCCTACCACCTTTACAACTCCATGGTTCTGAGATTCTACATTTGCACATAGGTGCTTGATAATTTTCATGAGAACTTCTTCTTCTTCTTCTTCTTCTTCTTCTTCTTCTTCTTCTTCTTCTTCTTCTTCTTCTTCTTGCAATCTGGAAATGTAGAGAACTGAACTTAAGAGCGGGGAAAGGTGAAACAGAATATTCAAAATAAAGTTACTCACCAGTCTCTAAGCTGTGTGCAGGCTGTGGAATGTAGCAGCCAAAGGTGAAAACTGAGTCGTGGTGTGATAAATAAGAGTCTCTGAATAAGTCTCTGCTTTATCACTACTGTTATGCCTCCAAATGTAAGCTGCTGGGAATCACAAAATTTATCCGGCTGGTCCTCAGGACTCTCCGCAGGCCACACCCCTCACCAGCCCTGCTTCCCACCCTCCTTGAGAGTGTTTGCCTGACTGGGATGTGTCCTTGAACTCTGATAACGCCCCCTGCTGGCCTGGAGGGAGGATCAAGGGACAAGCTTATTGTTTGGCCCACTGACTCGAGTATTTACCTATCTGACTTGAGTATTTCCCTATCTTCATTTTGACATTTCATTTGGGATTCAGGCCTGGTTCTGCCACAGAAATGTCCAGGGAAGCCCTGTATGATCTGTGCTGGAAGACAGTCAGGAGGAACGTGACCTTGTTGATACTCCTTGATCTCTCAGCAACTCTTGATACCATCATCCATGGTGGTCTTCTTGGGTGGCTAGATGAGCTCGGGATTGGGAGCACCTGGCCACAGTGATTCCACTCTTACTTTGAAGGTTGACTCCAGAAGCTGGTGCTTGGAGGATAGTGTTCAGTCCCTTGGGTCCTCCAGTAGAGGTCCTGCAGGGGTCAGTCTTCTACCTCCTCCATGCAGAGTTTTGCAGTGCATTGCCACCAGCATGGTGGAGAATGGCCACTAGATGGCAGCAGAGGGACGCATCTAGTTTGCTTTGTTTCTTCCAGTGGAACCCAACCCAAAGTCTTCCTGATTCACAAAGAAATTCGCCAAGGAACCATGTAGTTAACAAAGTAAACATTTTATTTGATTTATTTGTTTTTTAAAAAACAGAGTCAGATATAACTGAGAAGGAAATGAATCAAAACACAGGCCTGTGCATTTGAAATATGTACATAAATAAGGCTGCATGGATCTCGGTGAGTGGGGGACAACATCAGAATTGTTAGGACAGGCATAGACAATGGTGCCCTCCGGGTACTGCAGGACTCCAACTCCCATCAGCCCCTGCAAGCATAGCCAATGATTGGGGCTGATGGTGATAGGAGTCCAATAATACCTGGAGTCCACCCTACTAGGGATGCCTGCATTAGGGGCGTTTCTGCAACAGATAGGAAGCTGAGATTTGGTAAGATATTCCTGGGGTGTCTCCCCTGAAGGAGAATCCAGAATTCACTTCCAATTTTGCTTTAAGTCACTTCCCTGCCATCCCATGGGAAATCAAGGGCTGGGCAGAAGAAATATTAAATCTCTGGGGAATTAGGAAGAAGATCCCCATTCAGTCTTGCTACATGAAGATGCCTTAATTAAGTTCCTCATAGTGCATTAGCGAGGTGATGGAGATGCTCTGATCCGCTTGGCAAGGCTAAAACCTGCAGTTTCCACCTCATTTATTCCCATTAATGGTGCTTTTTTTAAAAAAATAGAAAAACAGGCAAGCTTTTCCATTCCAAATAAGTGTGTCAGGTCTGCAGAAGGCTAAACCCAGCAGGTCAAGGGGGTAAAAACTCAGGGGTTTCACCCAGGGGAAGTTGGTGTACATTGATATCAGTAAGGCAGAGGGTGAGGTTCCCAAAAAAGAAACTGGAGCCAGAGCTGGCTTTGGCACCATTCTCTGCCCTTTCCCTTCCCATTCGCTGTTGAGTTTTACAAGGGACAACAGAGAGGAGGAGAAGCTGATACGCAATGCCACTCCCAAGGTGGGTCACATGCATGAAGACAGGCAGGTGGGGGCTGACAGAGGGCGCCGCCCCATTTTCCCTAATGGGCCAGCCTCCTCTGAACATCCCATGAGGCCCTTTGTTCAAGAGTGGCTTCTGAGGGTGTCCATTCCACTGTCAAACACCTCTAAGTCCTTCCTGGTGTTTAGCCAGAATCTCCTCTCTCGTAATCTGAGGAGATGGAATAAGAACAATGCAATATATAGCCCTTTGCAAGCAGTTTCCCTTAACACGCACACGTCCTCCAACGGCACAAATTTTTGTACGCTTCATTTGGCAGGAGAACTCGCATCGCAAAATTCGGAGGAGTGTGAATTCTGAAGGCCGGCTATGTTTCAGTTCACGCTTTGCGCCAGGAGGCATAAATCAGAGAAGATTCTTTATAAATTCCTCTTCCCTCCCTGTCCCCCTTTCCTTGTGTGTCATGTCCCCCCTCCCAATTGTAAGCCTGTGGGTAATTTTTGCCTCGTTTTGGTTGTATGTAAGCCACCCTGGGAGACTGTTTTGGCAGAAGGGCAGGGTAGTGGTAAAGGGACCCCTGACCATTAGGTCCAGTCGTGAATGACACTGGGGTTGCGGTGCTCATCTTGCTATACTGGCTGAGGGAGCCGGCGTACAGCTTCCAGGTCATGTGGCCAGCATGACTAAGCCGCTTCTGGCGAACCAGAGCAGTGCACGGAAACGCTGTTTACCTTCCCACCGGAGTGGTACCTATTTATCTACTTGCACTTTGACGTGCTTTCGAACTGCTAGGTTGGCAGGAGCAGGGACCGAGCAACGGGAGCTCACCCCGTTGCGGGGATTCAAACCGCTGACCTTCTGATCGGCAAGCCCTAGGCTCTGTGGCTAAGACCCTCCCAATACATTTGCAACGTAGGCCGGACATGACTCGCAAGGACCGAGCTCAACGTTGGCCGTGACGCCAGGCCCTGCCTGTGCCAGAGACGAGCCTTAATTATTTCGGAACCGATTTCCACCAGCCGTACGGAAGAGCATCTTCCTGACGCAAGCATGCTGACGGGGAGGGCAAGGCCTTGGTTCCCAGCATTAAGGAACTGGGACATCTTCTCCCCCCGTTTGGAGTAAGGTCAGGGGAAGGCCTTCCTTAGATGTGATAATCACCAAGTATAGTGACAGCTCTATTTATCACACGGCGAGGAGCCTCTGCCTTTCTCTCTCTCCCCCTCCCCCCTTCCATCTTCAGAAGCCCAATCCATATATATATATATATATATATATATATATATATATATATATATATATATGCCTGCACCCATCTCCTGTCACTGCTGTGACTGCGCCTTACAATGAAACGTTAGAGAGAGAGAGAGAGAAAGGACTCGCTTTCTTTTGCATTCCCAGCGCACTCTCTGCACGGCGGGCAAACTCAGTAAATAATTGAACAAGCGGCGTGTGCCTTGTGAGGTGCCCGGGGTGGGGGGGTGGGCAGCTTGGATGGGGGTGAGGGGGGGGCCTTGTGTGAATCTGCTCTCCCTTTAGCAAATATTTAGCAAGATTATCCATCAGAAAAAAAAGGGAGGAGAACGAATCGCTGTTTGGAGAAAAGAAAGGGAGGGGGAAGGCAAAGAGGAAAGGGGGGGACCCTCTTTCTTCTTTGCCTCTTGCAAAGCGCTGGCTTTGGCACTATTCCCTGCCCTTTCCCTTCCCATTCGCTCTTTTTCTAAGGGTCTCGTAATCGCCAAACGAATGCACGGAAAAGGTTTAATTAGATACGGTTAATGCCGCTTAATAGCCTTTCCCCGTCTTCTCTCTCTCTCCCTCCCTCCCTTCGCCTTTCTCCCCAGACGAGCTTGCTGTTGGCTTTTTCATCTGAGACTGATAAACAAAACGTTGACGGCGTCGGAATTTAGAGGGAAGTGGGGGGCCGCGGCGTCTGTGCCCAGGCCCTGTGCGCCCGCCCCCTCCTCCCGCTGCCAGGGAGCCAAAGTCTACCCTCAGAAGGGATGGTGCCAATTAAGTCGAGTTGCACATGCTTGCTCTGCATAATTGAGCCTGCTTTGGAAAACCAAGACCGTGGACTTTCCATGGGAAAGCATTGCCATTTGGGGGGTGGGGTGGGTAGTCAAAGGGAGGCAGCACACTCTCCAAGTGCCCCTCTTTTCCAGGGACACTTCTGGATTTACAGAAGCCATCCCGCTTTCTGATTTGATCCCAGAACGTCCTGCTTTTCCTTAGGACGTCCCTATTTTCACTGGAGAAATGTTGGAGCGTATGGAGTTATGCGACCCCCGAGCCAAGGAGATAAGTACAACCTTTCGAAGACACCTGAAGACAACCCTGTACAGTGGTACCTCGGGTTACAGACACTTCAGGTTACAGACGCTTCAGGTTACAGACACTTCAGGTTACAGACGCTTCAGGTTACAGACTCCGCTAACCCAGAAATAGTACCTCGGGTTAAGAACTTTGCTTCAGGATGAGAACACAAATCAAGCGGTGGCGGCGTGGTGGCAGCGGGAGGCCCCATTAGCTAAAGTGGTACCTCAGGTTAAGAACAGTTTCAGGTTAAGAACGGACCTCCAGAACGAATTAAGTTCTTAACCCGAGGTACCACTGTATAAGGGAGATTTTTAATGCTTAATGTTTTATTACGTTTTTATGTATGTTGGAAGCCACCCAGAGTGGCTGGGGGAAGCCCAGTCAGATGGGTGGGGTATGAATAATAAAATCAGCATCATCACCATTATTCTGGAATAAGATGTCTCTATTTTCATCAGAGAAATTTTGGAGGGTATGCGGTGGGGGGTGGGGAAGTCTCCGTATGTGGAGTTATTGGCACATATGCAAGCCATCACTTGATGTTGCACTCATCAGCTGATGGTTAAACTGGTTGACGTTGCAGTCGCCAAGTGGTGGTAAACCAGGTGGCCTAAGCCTTACTCCTCGACAGCTTCCCGTTGGCTCATCCCTGACAGCCTGAGGTGCATCTATTCCAGTCCGAGATGGGAAGCTCTTTGGGATTGGGTCCTGCCTATATTGCACAGCAGAGTCTGCCTCGCGCTGATGGCACCATAGAAATAATGAATAATTTAAAAATAATAATCCTCCGTTCTTCGGAGAGCCCTTGATCAAATTTGCCTAGACAAACTTTCCCCTCCCTTCCGCTGGCGGTGAGGCCTCTGGCCTTGGCTAATCCTCCCTCTCCCCTCTTCGTTTCTCTGGGGTTGAGCAAAGATGCTTGCCTTCCCCCGTCTTCTGGGTCTTCGTTGTGTAATTGAAAACAGTAAGTTAAGGAAAGAAAGATGGCAGTGGCAAAGGAACCCTTAAGACGCCAGCGATGAATCGAGAGCCAGCACTTCCCGAGGAATGACAGGTTTATTTCAGGGACCTGGCAAAGTCACCGGCCCTCCCTAGCCAGCTCCCCCACAGGTACTGATTCATTTGGGATCCGGGGAACTGATTTATGTGGGCATGTTAAATAAATATGCCAGGTAAGGGGCATTGGCGCCTGGGAATGGATGAATGGATAGGGAAGATGTGGCCATTTCCCCTGGCTTTTGCGTGATCAAAATGATCTCCCCCTTCCCTGCACTCCTGACAGGATCTAGGTTTCTTTTTCCAGGGTGGGGGGCTCTGGGCGATGTGGCATAAAACGAAACGGAGCTATGGGCAGGGGTGGGAATGGGTAGGAAGCTGCCCTACACTGAGCCAATCCATCTAGTTCTGTATTACCAACGTGGTGTAGTGCTTAGAGTGTTGGACTAGGACCTGGGAGACCAGGGTTCAAATCCCCCCTTGGGCATGAAGCTTGGGCCAGCCACTGCCTCTCAACCTAACCCACCTCACAGGGTTGTTGTGGGAATTAAATGAGGAGGGGGAGAACCATGCATGCCACATTGAGCTCCTTGGAGATAAAGGTGGGATACAAATACAATTCTTAACAGCAGCAGCAGCAGCAACAACAATCATCGTTTGCATCCGTCTGCCTTGGGATATGATAGTAGTAGCAGTAGTAGTAGTAGTAATATTGCCTACATCAAAGACAACCCAGCCATGGAACCAAACATGTGGCCTTCCAGGCCTCTCTCCAGGCCACACCCTTCCTCAGGACCTGCCTTCCACCCTCCTTAAGTATTTTTGCCTGGCTGGGGTATGTCCTTGAACCCTGATCGTGCCACTTTCTTGCCTGGATAGAGGACAGAGAGAGGGCTCTCTAACTGCGGTACAAAACTCTTCTAACTGTAAAAAGGCACAGTTGACATTTGTTGGTCTGCCCACCTTTCAGTATCTTAAGTGTTGCTTCTACTTTTTGCTTTCTAACTTTTTAATAGATGTCTGTGTGACATCTATTTTTTTTTTAATTAAAGAGTCTGGGCTCCCCCCCCCAGGTGGTTTGGGCCCCAGTACATGACCACCCCCTGTAACCCCCTGGTCAGGGGGTTACAGTGGCAGTGTGGTGTAGTGGTTAAGAGCGGTAGACTCGTAATCTGGGGAACCGGGTTCGCGTCCCCGCTCCTCCACATGCAGCTGCTGGGTGACCTTGGGCTAGTCACACTTCTCTGAAGTCTCTCAGCCCCACTCACCTCACAGAGTGTTTGTTGTGGGGGAGGAAGGGAAGGGAGAATGTTAGCCGCTTTGAGACTTCTTCGGGTAGTGATAAAGCGGGATATCAAATCCAAACTCTTCTTCTTCAGCAGCAGCACTAGAACTTGGCCCTGGGAAGGTAATGTGGCCCTCAGGTTGGAAAAGCTCCCCACCCCTTTGCCAGACTTTAGGTCATTGTGGCATTTACTTCAGCAAAAGGGCTGCACTGGCAAGCCATCTTCTTTTCAAACATTATCCAGGTAAAAGAAAAGAGAAGTTGCTTCAACCCTGAACAGCTGCACTTAGCATCTGTCTTGAAATGAACACCATAAAAGTTTAATTAAAATATTATATTATCCCGGCCAGTGGTGAGGGTACTTTGGATATTAATGCGCTTAATAAAAAAATGATAACATATTTCAGACTTGGAGATGTGTTAAAAATTCAGCCACGAAAGAAACCTGATTAATTTCTTTCAGGGAGAAAGAGAGACAGTTTCCCCTCCCTGCTGTAGGAAGGTTAGTTCCTTCTTTAAAAAGACGTCAAGGGTGCTTCCACGGAAACTGACATTTGAGGGATTGGCATGGGAGCCGGTGGGGGAATGCTCTGTGCACATCTGCTGCTAGTCCCGGTGAAACAAGCAAGATCTAAATTGTCATGCAAGCTCCAAAGAGCAATGGTAGCTTTAAAGAACCCAGAACAAGAAGTCCCGGAGCAGGAAGTGCTTTAATGTTGAATTTCCTGTTGTGCTTCCTGTTTGTTTGCTGCCTTTGCTTAGCCATCGATAGCCATGAGTTGGTCTAATCATCTCTCGAAGTCATCCATGTTGGCGGCCATCAACTGCCTCCTTTGGGAGCGAGAGCCATAGTTGAACTATGAGCTTGATTCTGACGAAACTAAGTCTCCTAGAACAAAATAGAAGGCTTAGTTGGTCACAACTGGGTATACTCTTTGAAAGTTAATACTAAATACATTATTTCTGGTAAATGAGCCACCATAGCCACGAGAGCAGGCATGTCCAACAGGTAGATTGTGATCTACCGGTAGATCACTGGACGTCTGCGGTAGATCACTGGTAGATCATTGGCGCTCCCCCCAAAGAAGCTGAACAACTGTGGCTCCCCTAAAAAAAAGCTCAACATTTTACCTCCTCCCTGAAAAAACTCAACAACCCCCAAAATGGGCATTCCTCCTTCCTAAAAAATGTTCAACAACTTTGACCTGAACCCCCAAAAAGGGGGTAGATCGCTGCCAGTTTTTAACTCGGTGAGTAGATCGCAGTCTCTTGGGAGTTGGCCACCCCTGCACTAGAGGACCATGAAAAATTGTGTCCTGGGCATCTTTCTTTCTTTCTTTCTTTCTTTCTTTCTTTCTTTCTTTCTTTCTTTCTTTCTTTCCTTCCTTCCTTCCTTCCTTCCTTCCTTCCTTCCTTCCTTCCTTCCTTCCTTCCTTCCTTCTTTCTTTTTTTAACCAATGTTCTATCTGCAACAAAAGGGGCACATTGGTTGCCAGATGTGAAATATATTGGCACTATTTTCAACTCTCCTACCCCACTAGAAGAGCCTTTAGCAGGAACAAATCCTTTGCTCCCTGAGCACTGTCCAGGGTCCTGAAAGATGTGACTCAAATCACCCTTGTTTTCTCAGGCTCCCGACTGAACCTTACCTGCCCTCTTCCCCAGCTCCAGGCAGTGAGCTTGGCCTGCATCTTTCCAATCTGCCCAGAGCCTCTGCTTTACCAGGAATGGAAGGACAATGACCACCAGGTTTGAATGTTGGAAGATTCAGAATAGATAAAGGAAAGTTCTCCACACAGAAGAAGAGAAGAAGAAGAAGATTTTGGATTTGATATCCCGCTTTATCACTACCCTAAGGAGTCTCAAAGCGGCTAACATTCTCCTTTCCCTTCCTCCCCCACAACAAACACTCTGTGAGGTGAGTGGGGCTGAGAGACTTCAAAGAAGTGTGACTAGCCCAAGGTCACCCAGCAGCTGCATGTGGAGGAGAGGAGACGCGAACCTGGTTCCCCAGATTACAAGTCTACCGCTCTTAAGCACTACACCACACTGGCTCTCCACAGCACAGTTAAATTGTGGAACTCGCCCCTGCGAGAGACAGCGTTGGCCACCAACTTGGGTAGCTTTAAAAAGAGGATGAGATAAATTCATGGAAGGGAAGGCTATTGATGGCTATGTGCCACAATGGTTAGAGGCAGTAATGCTGGAAACTGCAGGAGGGGAGAGTGCTTTTGTGCTTGGATCCTGCTTCCAGGCTTCTCACAGGTCCCTAGTTGGCCATTGTGAGAACAGGATGCTGGAATAGGTGGGCCACTGGCCTCATCCAGCAGACTCTTCTTGCTCATGGAAATCAGGGCTACCAGAAACACTCGGGCTCATGGAGGGCAGGAGTGAGGAACCTGCGGACCTCGATATGGTCCCTGGTGTTCTCCCCAGGCTACATCCCTCATTGGCCTTGCTTTGCATCATCTCTGGTTTGGCTGGAGTGTGTCTTGGAACTGTGCGAATGCTTCTTGCTTGCCTGGATGGAGAAGGGTGTGGGAGTGAGTGTGTGTAGAAGCAATCCTACTGCACAAAGGTAACATGGTTGGTTGTTGCTCCTCCCACTTCTGTCCCTTGCCCTGCCCACCACTGGCATGGGAGTCCCCTGGAAGGCTGCTCAGAACGAAATGTGGCCCTAGGTTCCTCAACCCAGTCTTACAGAATGTGTTGGGGGGTCCATTTGCCAACACCAACCCCCCATTAGCTGCACAGATGCCTCTCCTGACACAAGAGGGCAGCAGATGGCTCCGTTTGAGCTGGGAAGGAAGGTGTGTGTGTAGGGGGGGATGGAGAGAGAGAGAGAGAGAGCTTTCCATTTGCAGATGTGTGCTGTTTGCTATTATAAATCTAATCCAGAATCAATTTCTACTGCTCTGGCAGGAAGGGGAGATATATAGGGCTTACAATCTAGCAGCCTAAAATGAAAGACTTTAGAGAAGGTATTCGTGGAGTTTGCAGCTCAGCTTATAGGCAAAGAAGAAATGCAAAAAGAAAAAAGAATAAAGCCTCCATGCTATAGAGGTGGGTGAAAATAATAATAATAATCTGTGTATACAGTCAGAAGACCTCAGTTAGGCACCAGAGGGAGACCAGTTACACCAAGGACCATATTTATATATTATATATTATATTAAGCCTTAGGGATGGGTGAATTCCTCACAGCATGATCCCCAATAAATCTGGTTCTTAGAATCATATAAGTGTAGAGTTGGAAGGGACCCCCAAGGGAATCTCAGCTAAAGCATCCATGACAGATGGCCATCTTATGGTCCTACTTTGGTCATCTTGAGGTCCAGCTGCATGATGGCTGGTTTCATTAGTTGTGGTGTCAGTCCAGGGCTGGGGTGGGGAGGCTTTTCCTGCCCAAGGGCCACACTCTCATTTTGAGCAGACTTCCAGGGCCCACATGCCAGTGGTGGGTGGTGCCAGAGGGGGAAAGTGGGTGGAGTAACAGATGTAACCCTTTGCTACATTCCACCCCCAAAGAAGCAATAGATTCCTGGAACCCCTTCACCCCAGATCTCAAGCAAGACGCATGATCACAGCTCAAGGACACACCCCATCCTGGGAAAAGCATTCAAGGAGGGTTGGAAGCAAGGCCAAGGAGGGTATGACCTGGGGTGAGTTTTGAGGGCCAGGGAGAGAGACCTGAGTGGCCCCTGCCAGTTCCCCACATTATGACCCTGAAGAGTCAGAAGAGGACTTGCACACACCATCAACCCTGCAAGTGCATCCTTACAGGATGTGGTACCAGCTCCACTCTGGCCCAAGGATGCTGCAATGCTCTCCTCTAACTCAGAGGACTCCGTTGCAGAAGCCCCAGTGCAGCCACAGTCTATTCCTCCACTGTTGGAGTAAAAGATCGCTGGAGCAGGCTGGGGCCCTTTAACTGAAGAGCCGCCTTAACGTCAGAGGTGGCTTTTGGGACTAGGAGAGCGGGAGGCAGGGAGCCCAACAGTAGGTGGCACCAGAGCTAATAGCTGGCAAGTCAATTCATTCTAGTTTTGCCCCCATCCTCCTCCTCCTGCTCCTCCTCCTCACTGCTGAGTTCTACGAGAGAAACACCGAGACTAAGGAGCAGGGGGCTGCCAGCCAGCAACACTCTCTGGGCTGGTTGCATGTAAGAAGGCAGGCAGATGAGGGCTGGCTATAGGCAGACTGAAGTTAGTGGCTGAGAGTGCCATTTGCCCCAATGGACCAGCCTCCACTGTGTGCGCGTGTGTGTACAGACTTGGCCCCTCCCTTGAAAGCAAAGCCCATTCACTTTGTCCCATTGAAGTGATTGGGAGCCCTTGACCCCGAAACCTGATGCTCTGATGCAGATGGCAGCCCCTGCTCCTTCGAATAGTTATAGTCCCAGCATCGTTGCCATCCCGGGGTCCTGTTTCTTGGTCACGCTTGACGGTGACGAGAAGAGAGAATGCTTGCAGCTGATCTATTGAGAGAAAGAGGGCTAGAGCATGTATCTCATGTCCCTAAAGACATCACATGCCAGCCCTGTGTGCACAGTGCTCTCCCTCTCTTAACGTTTCAGCCAGGAGTTGGATCTAACATTCCCTTGGAAGGTGTTTCCATGTGATTGAAGGCCCAGCCCCCCTCCTTCCCCCCCTCTCCCTCTTTCTCCCTCTCTAGATTCCGCCACCAGTTTGTTTTCCCATTTTTGCATGAACTGTGGCAAACAGAACGGCTTGCGTTTAGACAGCCCTGTCAATTACAGGCGCTTTGTGCTGTGAGCTACAGAGGCATCTGCAGAATTCAACAGAGGTATGATTTCCTCCCTTCCTCTGAATGATATCTTGAGTTGTTTTCAGCTATTGCCGAGACGTCAGCCTGCTTTTTTCCCATTCCCTGCCCTGTTGCTGCCAGAGAACCAGGACTTGGTCTCTATAATTGCAGGCAGCAGAGTGTCACCTGCTTTGGCAACCCCTTCAAATGTGGATGCTTCTTCGCTCTTAACCCAGCATGGTGTAGTGGTCAGCGTGTCAGAACTAGGAGCAGGAAGGCCCATGTTCAGCCCCACCCTGGTTGGCCATGAAACTCATTGGGTGCCCCTGGGCCAGCATCCCTGACAACTGGCCATGCTGGCTGGAGCTGATAGGAGGTGGAGGAAAGGAAGTTGCTCCACCTCTGACCTATTGCTGCTTCGTCTCCTTCTTTGCAGCAGAGGGAAGGGAACACCAGCTGACCCTACACGGTTGTTGTAAGCCAGGCACCCCCAAACTCGGCCCTCCAGATGTTTTGAGACTACAACTCCCATCACCCCTACCCTGTTTCCCCTTTTTTAATACGTAGTCATAAAGTAAGCCATGGCAGGGTTTTTCTACCTTTGTGAGAAGTAAGACGTACCCCAAAAGTAAGCCATGGTGCCGCCATTGTTCTCGTCGCCTCCTCAGCCCCTCCTGCGTGCTCAGGGAGCCAGAGAACCAGCGAGAGGCGCGGGGGGAAACGCGCCTCTTGTGGAGTTCTGCCCCGGCTGCTCAGCGCGCAGGGGGAGGCTGTACCATACCATACTGACGTAATAAAAATAAGACATCACCCGAAAATAAGCCACCCTGTGTTTTTTTGAGGAAAAAAATTATAAGACGGTGTCTTAAAAAGGGGGAAAGACGGTAGCTAACAGGACCAGTGGTCAGGGATGATGGGGATTGTAGTCCCAAAACATCTGGAGGGCCGAGTTTGGGAATGCCTGTTGTAAACACTGGATGAAGGACCCAGACTTTGGTGTGCTTTGGAGTGTGTGTGTGTCTTCCCTGGCTGTAGCTAGAGATGCTGGGGATTGAACCTGAGGCCTTCTTCATGCATGAGCTACAGCCCTTCCCCAAAGAGAGAAATGATTGGCCGAGCACAAAAAGGGGCGGCCCATCCAGCTTTGCCTCTGGCCCCACCCACTTCTGACTCCATCTCCGCCCACTACTGCTACATGTCCTCTGACCGATCAACCCCTGGGGGAATGTAGCGCTCAACATCAGAAAGAAAGGCCACCCGCCCGCTGCCTTAAATGCTTCCTCTTGTGTAGGTGCTCTTAATTTCAATGCTGCTTCCTCCTGAGCAAGCTTGTTTAGCGTTGCAGCGTCTGTTGGAGAGATGCTCTTCCCCCCGCCTCCTCCTCAATGAGATGCGTGTCATAACATTGTTACAGCTCGGCCCCAATTCAATTAATTTCTCTGGCATTTTCTTTTTAGTTAAGACTGATTCTTTTGATAAGATTATTACTGTTGTCACTGTGGTGGAATCCGCTCCCATCTGCCTTTCCCCTCCCCTCCTATTTTTATCTCCTTATAAATAGCGCATAGGTGTTGCTATGTTCTCTGTTCCCTCCTCCTTCGTGCCAACCTTCTTTCTCTTTAATAACTTCAGTGCTGCTGCTTTATTTTAACACTTCTGCTAGGCGCAAGGAGGGCTGGGCGGAGCGAGAGAAGCCTCCTTGGCTGGTGTGAGCGCCACTCGCTCGTGGGAGACTCTGTTTCAGGTCCAAAATTTGCAAGGCCAGTTCTCTCTGTTGAAGAAAAGGCATGGAGGTTGTTTCACGGGCAGCTGTTGCCTGTTGGCGCTGATGGGGTGAGAGGCAGGGAGCCGGACAGTAGGTGGCGCCAGAGCCAATGGCAGGCAGAGCCAACCAATCCTAGTTTGGCCATCCACCTTCCTCCTCACCGCTGAGTTCTACAAAGGGCAACAGTGAGACTAAGGAGAAGGAAGCTGGCAAGCAAGGCTACCTTCTGGGCTGGCTGTAAGAAAGACGGGAGGCAGGTGGGGGCCAGCTGAAGGTAGACTGAGATGGGGCAGTGCCCCATATGCCCTAATGTAGGGTTGAGATTTTTTTTAAAGTTTTGCCCAAAGTTGTGGAGCCCGGACACTGTTTCCAGGTCCACAAGATAGAGATAGATGAAGGGGACTCCCAATGTGCCACTGAGAAACCAGGTTCGATCCCCGAATTGTATCTCGAAGCCCTGTGTGTGGCTGCAGGAACTGTTTTGGGGCTGGAGTGTGTGCTTGATCCACAACTGGGGGGAAGGGGGCAAAGCGAGACAGAAGGCTTCCAGGAAGACTGAACCTGTGATTTTAGCTCCAAGGTATCTGTTTGATCTACTTGAATGGAGAACTCTGTGAAACTCAAGACAAAGGTCCATGCAGGGGACTGTCTAATGGGGGCTGGGGGCTTGTGTTTGTGTTTTCTGGGACTATTTCCTCTTGCTACGGGAATCCTTCCTTCAAGCTTTAGCAATAGGTTTTTTTTTATTTTTGTTTTAAATGCTGTTGAATTGTGCCTTTTACATGTTTCTGGTGGTGAGAGCGGGCAAATGATTTTTTAAAAGGATCTCTCCCCCCCCCCCCAAATAACTGTGTGTGTGTTTGAACACAAAGGGAAGAACGAGAAAAGCCTTTGAGGAGCACCAAGGAGAAAAGAAGGCCTGAAGAGTTCCCGAGGGGCTGGAAACTGGTTTGACAGCAATAAGATGTTAGTGTGTTGGTGTTGGGCTAAAAGGCAAATTGTTTTATGCTCTTGATGATGTGTGTCATCATTTAATGCCTTTGCTAACTTTTCTGTTATTTTTCTATAGGGGAGCTGTTAATTATACATCTGAGTCAGACCTCTGATTTCTTAGAAGGGAGTGATGTTATAAGTTTGAGGGTGCCTTGACTCCCCTAAATTCCTGGGTCTAGTGGGTGTTGGAGTTTAATCAATGCTTGGAGTATGGAAATGGACTGCCAGACACTGGATTTAGCAAAGTGCCAAGCCAGTTTTTCCGGGCTCCGGCAGAAGGACCTCGTGCTTGGGAGAAGAACCATCAAAGAGTTAAAATGCAGGTGAAGGGCCATTGTGAATGCCATTAGGAAGGCATAGGCTGTGTCAGACAGCAAGGGAGTGGAGCCCCTCCTTCCATGAATAATTTGTTAGCAGAGAAAAAGCAGGTTTCAGTTTTAAGATTGCAGTGGTGATGACGTGACCTAGGGAAAAGAGGTTGCAGTCTGTTAAATGCGGCAAGTTTAGATGGAAAAACATAGCACAATGTGGGTTGTCTGTTTTGAATCAGAGGCTGCAGCAATGGGAGAGATGGGACCCTCTTGAACTCCTCATGAACTCAGGTTGTATATATGTGTAAATAAACGTTATATCATAAAGACACCAAAGTTTCTGCTGTCCCTCATTTCCAAAGGAAACATTAACCCTGGGGAAGCGCTTGGACCTCTGGAATCTCACACCACTCAGAGATTAGATGGTGTGTAATAATATATTATATGACTCCATCCCTTCCCACTGATTCTTTTTTTATCTGGTAAGACTCCACCTGCTTCTCCTCTACCTGGGCTAAATCTTTGAGTCTGTGCCTTGGCCTTCATCAATCTTCTGCCCTGACTGCTGTAACCTTTGTCTTTCCCCTGGACTTTTGCTTGCCACACCTCAGTCCTCTCACCTCTGTCCAAATCTCTCTGCTGTCAAAAGCATCTCCCACTCCCAGTGCTCCTGATGCCTGCTCCGCAGATCCTTATTCAGGCTTCCTATCCCCTTTCTGCCTCTTCGACAAATTCATTGTCGTTGTATTAAAGCATGCCATTTTATTTATCTACGTACTACCTTTTTTTTTTTAATAGACAGCTTTCCCGACAATGCACTCTAGGCAGTTTACTATGTAAAACGTTCCATCTAATAGACACAATGGAAGCAGGGTGAGATACTGGTTGAAAACGCTTGGGGAGGAGAAACTCAGGGAGCAACACTTGTTGTATAATTGTTATCATGACTGGGCAAAATGTCCAGTATTTCCTTTGCCTGGGGTGGGGGGCAGGAAAGCCAAATGGCAGTTGGTCCCAGCCAGGCTGCCGAAGTGGGCCTTGCTTACACATGTCTCATATTTGCCTCAGATAAAGTTGCTGATGGAGAGAGTTCTGAGAAGGAAGGAACCACATAGGTCCCAGCTGGGCCAATGGATTGGGCTGATCTGCTTCACCTCTCCCTCAGATGCAGCCAATGGCCTTGCTTCACCCTGTTTCAGGTCCTTATTTCCCGTAAAGTCCTTCCCTGAATGGGGAAGGTTCTTTCTTCCACCAGTTTCTTCCTGGAGATTCTGGGACTAGTCATCTCCATCCCTTTTCCTGGTGCGAAAAGAAACTCTCCTGAATCCTTGGAAACTTCCACTGCTGCAACTTATTGGTAAAGTAACGTTTCCCGTGCCAAAGGCCATAGATTCAGTCCCTTGTATCTCCAGATGCGACCAGGAATGACTCCTGTCTGAGATCCTGGAGAACCAGTGCTGATCAGTGTAGACCAGCGCTGGTTTCTCAACTCACATTATAGTAGGGGGTGGTTAGAAAAGTGACTAACAAACATTGCAAGTTGCTTGAAGACCTTTTAGTGAAGAAATAATAATAATAATAATAATAATAATAATAATAATAATAATAATAATAATAATGGGCAGTCAGAGGCATTGTGAGAAATGGCACTGGTGGCCTGGCATTTGAAATGTAACTTGCTTAAGGTGGGGAGGGGAGGGAGAAGTGACAGAGCCAGTGTGGTGTAGTGGTTAAGAGCAGTGGACTCGTAATCTGGGGAACCGGGTTCGCTTCCCCGCTCCTCCACATGCAGCTGCTGGGTGACCTTGGACTAGTCACACTTCTCTGAAGTCTCTCAGCCCCACTCACCTCACAGAGTGTTTGTTGTGGGGGAGGAAGGGAAAGGAGAATGTGAGCCGCTTTGAGACTCCTTCGGGTAGTGAGAAAGCGGGATATCAAATCCAAACTCTTCTCTTCTTCTCTTCTAAAAATGGCTGACGGTCAGCTTGGAGAAGTATGATCCCTTCAAAGTCCAATCTTCTGCTTCCGATCAAGCCCTGCAGCTAATTGGGGCGGAGGCAGTGTGTGTGTGTGTGTGTGTGTGTGTGTGTGTGTGTGTGTGTTTTGTGTGTTTGACTGGCTTCCTGTTGCGCCCTCCACCCACTGCAGTCTCTCTCCCTGTACTGCTCCTCTGATGAACAGAAGCCCTTTAATTCCATTTGCGAAATGAAATTGGCACGAAGGGCAGGTGCCGGGTCCCTCCTGCCCAGTTCCAAAGTGCTCCCCCTGAGGATGATGTCATTGCTCTCTGCGGGAGCCCAGCCGCTCTGCGGCCTCTGCCTCTCCCAGCCTCCCCTTCCTGAGTCCTCCTTTCTCTCTCTCTCTCTCTGGCATTTTTGGACACTGGGCAGCGAGATGACTTCATGTTCTTTGGACAGCTCCAAGTCTCTCCCCCCACCATTACTCTGCATGCCTTCCTTCCTTCCTTCCCTCCTTCCCTCCCTCCCTCCGTCTGCTTCACGGCTCCCTGCAAAGGCCTGTGCATGTGCTGTTGCTGCGGTTCTCTGGACAGGGAGGGAAGAGATGGGGTTTTTTTTGAAGTAAAAAATCTTGGCAATGCCTGAGCACAGGAGTGCATAAGGAGATGCTAAGTGAGATGTAGGCGCCCCAGGCAAAGTCGGATCCAGAGGGCTGTGGCATGGGATTGCTTCAAAAAGGAGGGCAAAAGGAAAGTGTTTCTTCAGCCCGACTCACCTGGGTTTTCCTTCTTATTATCAGAAAAGCATCTAAACAAACATACAAATAAACATGTAGAGAAACTGCCTTGTCTGATCAGGAAAAAATGGCCATCAGCTTCCAGCCGCAGCCAGCCAAAAGGTTTCTGCATGGTCTAAATTTAGTTTCTGTAACCACAGCCCAAAATATTATTGGTCATCCTCTCCCATCTCTGGAAGAACTATACAGTTCCCGTTGCCTTAAAAAGGTTAACAATATTTTAAAGGATCCATCTCATCCGGGATATAGTCTCTTTGCACCACTGCCTTCGGGTAGAAGATATAGAACAATTAGATCAAGAACAAATAGACTGAAGAACAGTTTCTACCCAAGAGCTATAACCATCTTAAATGCTGTAACCAGATAATATGACCTTGGAGAGCTGTGATGGGTGTGGGTGTGGCTTTTTTCGTGTGTGTGTGTTTTGTGCTGTTTTTATTTCTTTCTGTTTTTTAACGGGATGGCATGCAATTTCGTTGCACTTGTATAGCGTTTTGCTTGTACTTGTGCAATGACAATAAAATTATCTTATCTTATCTTATCTGTGCCCAGCATTAAGTTACTCTGCCTTGGTGTATGGTTCCATAGAATTAGAAGTCAACCAGGGCTAAAACCAAGGGACACAAGAGAAATTCACTTTAGGTCACATTGAGAGGCAAAATGCTGTAACTCAGACTTCCTGAAACAATATGCAAACTGAAAATGTAGCCATTCTTCAAAATTCACATTTTTCTGAATTCTGCAATATAATTGTCTAGCCTGGTAATGTGTCCAGGCATGCATAGGTTAGGTGCATTAAAATGCAGATATGAGTGAAAACAAAGGCAAGAATGTGTCAAATTAGGGAAATTGCATTAAAAATCGTGAAGGAGAAACCTTGTGCTATAATGCTGATGAATTTCCGTGAGGATTTTTTTTGGGGATGAAATTGCAGACTGGTGTGGAAATGTGGAGATGTGAAGACTGGAAAGAAAATTAAATTGACAGATTCGCTCACCCCTAGCCAGAACTGGAGCCTGTGTATCTCCAGATATTGTTTGACTATGATTCCCCCATCCTCCCTGTTAGACTGACTGAAATAAGGATGGAGCTTTGTAGAGGCATGGGCTGACTTCATGGTTTCTCCTGCATTGTGATTTTTGCATAGTGCGTACACACACACACACACACACACACACCATGGTTCACAATATATTGCCAGGTCAAAAACTATGAAGCCGATATCACGATATGAACTTCAAACCAGTTTTGGAAGCTATACCGTATTGATATACAGTGGTACCTCGACTTATGACGATAATGTGTTCCGACGCGATTTTCGTAAGTCGAAAAAATTCGTAAGTCGAATCCCCATAGGAATGCATTGGGGGAAAAAAATTCGTAAGTCGAAAAATCCGGGTCAAAAATTCGTAAGTCGAAAAAATCCTATTAAAAGCAGCCGCGACGTCTTTTCGTAAGTCGAAAAAATTCGGATGCGGCGGCCATTTTGTTTTGCCGGAAGTCACTCGTAACTCGAAAAAAACGTAAGTCGAGTTACTCGTAAGTCGAGGTACCACTGTATTGCCCAGAGAGGCTCGCCTGGCACCATCATTACATGTCTTTAGGCAGCAGGCGAAAACATTCCTCTTTACCCAGGCCTATGGCTATTAAATAATCTATGGCCTGTGAAAGGGGTGGGGTGGGGAGAAAATGACATGAAAATGCTATATAGATGGTATCTAACACCTAGTAGATTGGAAAATATGTATAAATCAAAATCGAATAAGTGATGGAAATGCAACGAAAAAGATGGATTTTTTTTATCATATGTAGTGGTTTTGTAGTAAGGTTAAAGCTTACTGGGAAATGATATATAATGAATTGAAAAAGATGTTTAAGATAACTTTTGTAAAAAAAAACCCCAGAAGCTTTTCTCTTGGGAATTATAAGTGTAAAGGTAAAGGTAAAGGGACCCCTGACCGTTAGATCCAGTCGCGGACGACTCTGGGGTTGCATCTTGCTTTAGTGGCTGAGGGAGCCGGCGTACAGCTTCCGGGTCATGTGGCCAGCATGACTAAGCCACTTCTGGTGAACCAGAGCAGCGCACGGAAACGCCGTTTACCTTCCCACCAGAGTGGTACCTATTTATCTACTTGCACTAGTGTGCTTTCGAACTGCTAGGTGGGCAGGAGCAGGGACCGAGCAACGGGAGCTCACCTCGTTGTGGGGATTCGAACCGCTGACCTTCTGATCAACAAGCCCTAGGCTCAGTGGTTTAACCCACAGCGCCACCCACGTAGAACTACACAAATAGTATAGAAATTTATTTATGTATGCAACTACAGATGCAAGAATGTTACTTGGCCAAGAATGGAAAGAAGAATAAGTCCCGATGAGAGATGAATGGATACAAAAACTTATGGATTATGCAGAAATGGCAAAACTTACCGGAAGAATAAGAAAGCAAGATATCAAACTTTTTATAAAAGAATAAAAATGGTTTATTGAACAAATTGTATAGACATTGGCAGGATTACTGTAATAATCTGCAGTTTCAAAGGAATATATACCGTAATCAAAATAGATGAATAAAGCAATAAGTTAAATTAATTTAGAATATGCAGGAAATGATAAATTAAATTTAAGGAACCGCAGAAGGAGGAGGAAGGAAGTTGAGGTTTGAAACGTTAGAACTATTGTTAAACTATTGAAATGGATATAAAGGAAAACTATAAATGAAATTATATACTGTATAAAAAAAGAAAGTGTGGGGGAGAAGACTGTGATTATGATGACTATTTTATTAGTAAGCAGTATGTCTGTCAGTTTGCTTTCTATTACGTATTTATTGTTGATGTCCTGTAATGTGTTTTTAAAGTTGTTCACGGCTCTGGGATCTTCTAACAAAGGGCGGTACATGAATAAAAAATAATAAAAATTAATAATGACCTTATAAGCTTAAGGAAGGGGCAGGAAGGCTTCCCTTTCAGACTCAGGACAGACAAGAGAAAGCACTTCGCACAGTGCATAATTAGAGACCATCGGCTGCATGTTTTGCTGGACCAGAAACTTGGAAGCTGCAGCTGTGCCCCTCTGGTAAGTGAGGCTTCAACAGGGGCGGCCATGAGGGTCAGGCAGCACCTTCCCATTTTGCCTCAGGCGGCGAAACAGGATGGGCTGGACTAGATGAGACTTTGGTCTGATCTGTGATGGCCTGGGCTCGGACTCGGAACCAGAGGAGTCTCAGTCTGCACCGGATCCTCTGCCTCAGACATCATCTGAACCAAGTCCAGGGCCTGATCCTGAAGAGTCCCAGTCTGCACAGATTCCCCTGCAGCAAACACCAACTGGGGCGGAGTCAGGGGCGTGAGCCTGTCCTGGCTCCAGATGCGGAGATTATCTCGTTGCCTTCAGCTGGACCATCATTTACAGCTGGTCCACTACCGGTTTGGTCAGGGGAGGCTGAGGGTGCCCCTGGGTCCAGTAACCCACCGGCATCTCCCGAGCTGCAGAGACTCAGGTCTGAGAGAAGGAGAGACCTGAGTACTCGCAGGAGGAGTGCTCGCCTTCAGGTGAAAGAGGGAGGTGAGTTGCCGGGGGATCGGGACCAGCCATTGCCCCGACAAAGATAAAAGGCTGGCGGACCCCACCCCAGGTTGCGGGAGCAACATTGCTGCAAGCAAGAACCTGCCTGAGATCCTGTACCTGTCCTTGCCTAGTTTCCTGCCCCGTGTTCTGCCTTGGCTCTGTTGGATTGACTCCTCGCTGAACCTTCAGATTCTGGATTGGACCTGGACCTTGTCTCTCGGATTACCCCTGGGCCCAGCACATAATCCAGAAGAACTCTTACGTCTTTGCAGGTTGTTGCCTGGACAGTGGTAGTTTTTGACTGACTCTGGGCTCGGTCTCTGGATCCGCCCTCCTGGCTTCTACTCAGGGATGACTTATGGCTTAGCTCTGACATGCGGCTACTACCTCTTGGGTAGACCTCCTCCTCCATTGATCTGTCTGACTCTAATCCTTTATTGAGAACACCTAAGCTAGTCCTGACATCTTGCAGTGGTGCATGCCATACGTTTTCTGCCGGATCAAGAAGGACTTCCTTTTGCCAACCATGTCAAGGGTGTTGGTTTTAGGCAGGGAGCTGAGAGCGAGAAGTTGAGCCAAGGGGTCAGAGCCAAGGACCGTACATGAACCAGGAAAAAGCTTGTTGCTCACAAAATCCCAGCTGGTAAGATGGCTTGAGGAGAAGAGCTGTAGCTGTGTCACCACTTGGAGGTCCAGTGGGCAGTGGGCACTTGGGAGTCCTGAGGGTTCTACTGAGGGCAGACCATCCAAGGTCCTCCAAAACCCCAGATGTGGGTCTGAGCAGAATGGCAGCTGGTCCTAGTCGGGCTGGCGGATGGGGCCTCGCTATCTCACCTCTTCCTCAGATGCCTCTAGGTAAAATGGCCATTGGCCACCGGTGGAGGCGGTTCTGACAGGGGAGGAACCAAACGGCTGCTGGTTCCAGCTGAGTCAATGGGGCGGCCCATGCTATCCCTATCTGTTTCAGCCATTAATAGCGAGAGAGCCCACTGTGCTCGGGAAACTTCAGCTGACTCGAAAGAAACCTACTTGCAAGTTGATTAGGTTTTTAAAGCATTAGAAGATGAACAAAGGTTATATTGCAAGGGCTGTTGCCAAATTTGCTCTTGTAGCCTGTAAGGATAAGGGGAAGTTGTGTAAATAAAAAATTGTATTGATTGTTCGTATGACTGCCTTGTTTGATACCATTTATTCTTGCTGTGCATGATGTAAGGAGTATGCATAATCTTTGTTTCCTTTGTATGCTGCTGTTTTATGTTGAAATTGTAATGGCCTTGGAGGCTAGTCAATTAAAAAAATGCACCATTCATTCATCTAGCGACGATGAGATATATAGGTGGGGCGCTGGAGTGTGTGTGGAGTGCTTCTGTTCAGGGTTTCAGCTACTCCATTCCACTTCCTCTGGTCAGCGGCAGAGCATATGCCCACGCTGCCCAGGGTGGGCGCGCTCCTGAGGGGTGTGTGGCACGGAGGGTGCCCTCCCAGGCACGGGATAGCGACTCCCATGCCTCCCCCAAGGTGTCAAAATGAAGGGGGAAGGGGGAATGCCGCCGGCAAAGTGGTGCAGCTCCCCCCTTACCCCGACAGCTCGGGGTAGGCTTGGGAGTCGTGGGTGGGCAGCATGCCGAAGGTCACCCCCTCAGTGAGGGCACCCGGGGCAGTCCGCCCCCACCACCCCCTTCCTACGCCCTTGCCTCTGGTTTTCTGTCCCCTGACCCGTTCAGTTAGCATGCACACTCTTCACTGAGCTCCCCCACCCCACGAAGGGAACGATAACATGAGAACACAAACGCAACAACCTTGCAGGATCAGGCCCATGGACCATCTAGTCTCACATCCTGTTCTCACAATGGCTGACCAAATGCCTGCGCTTCCGATCGGATACTGGTATCCATCCGATCCTTGCTATGTTAAAATGTTGCCTTTCTCTATTGATCATTATGGGCAGCTCTCCCTTCCATCCCAGGAGACATTTAAAAATAGCTTCTCAGGGCAGACCAACAATCCAGGTAATGAGAGGTTTCTCTCTGGAGTTTTATACCGATGTCCCAGCTCCATCAACCCCTCTCTCCCTCAACTGTCACCTGGCAGCTGTCATTCCATCAGGCTGCCTCAGTGGGAGAGATGAGGGCTCATTCCCCCCGCTTTGCTGAGAGACTGGCTCCATCAGGCACCCCCTACTCCTGAACTGTTTCTATACCAGCTGCTCATGGTAACATCCACTTATGTAAGAATTGGTGCCTGGGTGTGCTTTTTTCCTCTCCCCTCCCCGTCCTGCTTCCTTTGTGTGCCATGTTCTTCCGACTGTGAGCCTGTCGGTCTGGGACCGCCTTGCTTTGATTGATTGTACGTCATCTGCTCTAGGAACCTTTTTGGCTGAAGAGTGGCGGTCAAACACCCTAAATAAATGAATGTGTCTCGTCCATTGTTTTCAAGGTTCTTCGTTTCCCTTCTCCTCCCCAGTTATTTTGTTTCCATTCCTGCTGCCATGGAAGGTGGCGAAGTCTCCTTCATCAGAGGTTTTTTCCAACAGAGGTTGGGTGGCCACTTGCCAGTGGTTCTTTAGCTGGGATTCCTGCCCTTGGGGGTACCTTCCAGTTTTTCACCTCTACAATTCAGTCTGTGGGCTCTGGACATGCTCTGTCCTGCTTGGCTGGTTTCAGTGGGATGAGGGGTTGGAACTCGGAAGAGCGTCAGGTGACTGGAATCTGACACCTCCTCCCCAATGTCTATATTTACGTGCCCACTGGAGTACAGATGTGGCTGCTCTTCTCTCCGTGGAGAGATTTAATTTCTAAAGATCCTGGGAGGAGGATGAGTGTACTGGAACCCTAAGACCTTTCCTGAACCAGAAGGCATATTAACAAGGTTTCAAAAAGCCACTTAGGAATAAAAAGAGAGAAAAGCCCTCTTGGATCAGACCAAAGGTAGGAACATTTTTTCTTCCTAGTTATCGAAGACCATTTTTTTCCCTTGCAGCCTTTCATTTTAGGAGGCAGACAACATTTCCCTGATTTTTTTAAACTGCTGACTGTCTCTTTTCTTATCGTTTTGGACAAAGGCAGGAGGCCTCTGAAAAGCAGCTGCTGAGAACCATAAGTGGGGAGAGTTGCTGTTGGCGCTTCTGCTTGCAGGATTCCCGGAGGCAATTGGTTGCTCACTGCGAGAACAAGATCCTGGACTAGGCGGGTCTCCTTTGGCCTGATGCACCAGGGATACGTTATCAACAGCTACTAGTCTCCATAGTTATATGCTGTCAGGGACCATGCTGAGGAGGGCTGCACAGATGAGGAATGGTGGGAGCCTTCCCCTCCCCCTGCTCCTGATCAGGATCCTGAACCTTCCCAGGAGCAGTGGGACAGTATAGATTTGGAACAGTGGTTTGCAGAGGGACATAGGTTCAGAAGACAAAAGTTGGGAAGAACTGGGTGGTGAACAGCTAGGAGAAGGAGAACTGGGAGAGAGAGAGAGAGAGTAAACAGACTCCGGTTCACTGGAAAGTGTCCAGCCAATTAGTCCAAGGTCAAGGAGGTTAGACAAGGTAGCGGCACAGAAGGCACAGTGGTTGCGAGATCAGGTTGCAAGACGAGGAAGTGATGAAGGTGACTTGGGGGAAGTGGGGAAAAACCTTAATTGGGAGCACCTTTACACTGAGAATGGACTCTTTGTTCTTTCTCTGTGATCATTAAAATCTCTTTAAATGGTAAGAGACTATTTTTGCTTTGTTCTGCTTATCCATGGCCAAAGGGAGGGAGGAAGCCGCTTCCCAGAAGCCTGACATATGCTAACTTCGGGATCAGAGGCCATGTGACTCTTAAGGCCAGTTGCTAGGAAACACAAATGGAGAGGGCTCACTTGCACTCAGTTCCTGCTTGTGGGCTTCCCAGAGGCATCTGGTTGGCCCCTGGGAGAATGAGATGCTGGCGTTGTGCATTACCCCATTATCATGAGCCCACCCGTGGCCTTTTCACATAGGAGCCTGAGAGACCGGGGGAATATAGAGTATGCTATCCCATACTTATAGAAGAGAAGAACAGAAACCAAACATTCTCAACCAATCCTTCGCTTTCGAAGAAGCAGCAGAAGAAGAAGAAGCAGAAGAAGCAGCAGAGGAAGAAGCAGAAGCAGAAGCAGCAGCAGAAGAAGAAGAAGAAGAAGAAGAAGAGGAAGAAGGGGGAAAAAAAGGAAACACCCCCTTTAAAAAACTATTTTGTGGAGAACTGAACTGAATTTGCAGCTGTGGTAGCTTCTTCTGAGGGCATGAACCACCCCACCAAATTTCAGGATAGCTGCATGGGTTCTCCTGCAAAGGCAGTCATTTGCAGTTTGTGGGGGGGAGGTAGTGTGTGAATCACTTAACCCCCACCCACTGGAGTTTGTAGACATTTGTATTGAAAATTGCTGATATGAGAGACAGGCCCCTGTGAAAGAAATCTGCCAAACCACAGACAAGATAGGTCCATCCATAGGTGTTTGTGCTGTGGTCCTTTAAATTTGGTCTGGAGAGAAGAAGTTAAGGATATATAAACCCTCAGGATACTCACCCCCACCAATCCTATATCTAAGGAGTGGGGGTGAGGGGGAAAACATTATATGCTAAGAAGTAAAGATAAAAGTTAAAGGACCCCTGGACAGTTAAGTCCAGTTGAATTCGATTATGGGGTGTACTTTCAGGCCAAAGGAGCCGGCATTTGTCTACAGACAACTTTCTGGGTCATGTGCCCAGAATGACTAAACCGCTTCTGGAACACAGGACACTGTGACGAATGCCAGAGCACACAGAAACGCCATTTACCTTCCTGCTGCAGTGGTACTTATTCATCTACTCGCGCTGGTATGCTTTTGAACTGCTAGGTTGGCAGGCGCTGGGACAGAGCAACGGGAGCTCACCCTGTCATGAGGATTCGAACCGCCAACTTTATGATCGGCAAGCCCAAGAGGCTTGGTGGTTTAGACCAGGCATAGGCAAACTCGGCCCTCCAGATGTTTGGGGACTACAACTTCCACCATCCCTAGCTAACAGGAGCAGTGGTCAGGGATGATGGGAGTTGTAGTCCCAAAACATCTGGAGGGCCGAGTTTGCCTATGCCTGGTTTAGACCATAGAGCCACCCATGTCTCTGATTATATGCTAAATACTATACTGTAAACAGGGGACCCAGGTGGCACTGTGGGTTAGACCACAGAGCCTAGGGCTTGCTGATCAGAAGGTCGGCGGTTCGAATCCCTGCGATGGGGTGAGCTCCCGTTGCTCGGTCCCAGTTTCTGCCCACCTAGCAGTTCGAAAGCACGTCAAAGTGCAAGTAGATAAATAGGAACCGCTCTGGCGGGAAGGTAAACGGCGTTTCCGTGCGCTGCTCTGGTTCACCAGAAGCGGCTTTGTCATGCTGGCCACATGACCCGGAAGCTGTACGCCGGCTCCCTCAGCCAATAAAGCGAGATGAGCGCCGCAACCCCAGAGTCGGACACGACTGGATCTAATGGTCAGGGGTCCCTTTACCTTTACCTTTATACTGTAAACAGTGTGATGTAGTGGCTAGAATCAGTCTAGGACCTGGGAGACCAGAGTTCGAATGCCCATTCGGCTATAAAGGCCATTGGGTGACCTTAGGCAATTCACCGCCTCTCTCAGCCTAACCTACCTCACAGGGTTGTTTTGGGGGCTAAATGAGGATGGGGGAGAACTGTGTCTGCCACGTTGAAGTCCTTGGAGGAAAAAGGTGGGAGTATAAATGCAGTACGCAAAGAAAAAAATAAAAACAGTATTATACTCGGCTCTCTCGCACTGAAGCTTGGCACAGACACAAACCAAAAAAAAAAAACCAAGAGGAAAAGAAACAGAATTAAAAATGAAATAATTAAATTAGCTGCATTCTTTATTGGTAAATGGAAAGCAACAGGAAAAGGCAGGAGGGGCAGCAGCAGATCTACCATTCTGCAAAGCGTTGTGCTCCGAAAAGCGAAGAAGAAAAGCCAGCAAAAGAGCAACGAGTGAGCACATGAAACAAACTATTTCTGTCAACGTGTGATTGGAGAGGTAAAATAATCCCCTGTGATTATAATCTAGACCTGTCCATCAAACTGAGCTATCCCTCTCCTTCTCTCCTGTTCCATACCAGGGTGTTCCCCTTTTAGACAGTTTTTCATTGGAGTTTAAGAAAAACAGAAATCTGCAGGAGTTTGGGGTGGCTGGGTTGACAGAGCGACGCGAGGCATTCTGAGAGTTGCTTACTCCACTCAGGGCAAGGGGCTTGCTAGCGTTGCAAGTAGAAACAGCTAACGCCCCAAGGCACCCTGGTTAGACTTGTGCCCTTGATTCTGTACACCTCTAGTATACAACCACCATAGGCAGTAGCTTCCTTCCCTTTCTCACCCAGCAAAGTAGGGGATGTTTGTTACCAGGAAAAGGTAGGTGGAGACTTCTGACAGTCTGAAGTCAACTCACGTAGGGCTGCTCACCGGTGCTCCGATGAACCTTTGATATTGTCTGCACCATTTCAGTGGTTTCCCTCCAACTTTGAGACCTTCTTGTTGATCGGGATGCTTACAGGAGATAAGGATGCATGAAGAGCCCTGCTGAGGACTATCCCATTTCCCACCATGGTCAATAGGAAGCCCAGAAAGCAGGACATGAAGGCAGGAGCTCTCTCCCATGGTTGGTCCTAGTAGCCACCAATATCCTTCTCCTTCTTGGCTAATCCCCTTTTAGTTGGTGGGCATCATGACATCTTGCAACTGTGAGAGCCAAAGGTTAGCTAATGCCTGCGAAGAAGGTTTCATCCTGCATGCTCTAAATATGAGCACAAGAGGAGCCTGCTGGGTCAGGTTAATAATAATAATAATAATAATAAGAAGAAGAAGAAGAAGAAGAAGAAGTAATAATAAATCATCAGGCATAGGAGCCCATTCCTAGGGGCTGACAGCCCCCCAATAAAATATTTGAGGGGGCCAGGTCCCCCCTCCAAGTTGATGGGCATTGCTATTCAAATACTATGTCTTGTGATAGATTATGTGGGGTGGGGTGTAGAAGAGAAGAAGAGTTTGGATTTGATATCCTGCTTTATCACTACCCGAAGGAGTCTCAGTGTGGCTAACATTCTCCTTTCCCTTCCTCCCCCACAACAAACACTCTGTGAGGTAAGTGGGGCTGAGAGACTTCAAAGAAGTGTGACTAGCCCAAAGTCACCCAGCAGCTGCATGTGGAGGAGCGGGGATGCGAACCCGGTTCCCCAGATTACCTGGTGCATGCCTGGTTTGCTGCGGCTTCCAATTTCCTTTCTGCAGGCCATGGGGAAAGGTGGGACGACGACCGAAAGAATGAGTTTGTTCCCACCCCCTCGCATCTAGTTCCTTGCAGCGGTGATGGTGAACTGCTCCCTCCCTTCCCCCCTCCTTTGAACCCCACCCCCAGCTCATTAACACAATGCATTAATAATGAGAACGGGCCATTTGCATCAAGGCTGGGGAAATGCTATTTCTTGCTTCAGCTACTTAATCCTTGGATGCCCCTTTCTCTCTCTGCCGACTGGGAGATGCATTTGGAACCAGAGTGCAGAGGAGGGCAAAGGGAAGGGATGGGGCACAGCTGGTGTATATGTGTGTACGCGTGAGAGGTTTGTGAAGGACCAGGTGCGCAGCCTGGGAGTCATTCTGGACTCACAGCTGTCCATGGAGGCACAGGTTAATTCTGTATCCAGGGCAGCAGTCTACCAGCTCCATCTGGTACGCAGGCTGAGACCCTACCTGCCAGCGGACTGTCTCGCCAGAGTGGTGCATGCTCTAGTTATCTCTCGCTTGGATTACTGCAATGCGCTCTACGTGGGGCTACCTTTGAAGGTGACCCGGAAACTACAACTAATCCAGAATGCGGCAGCTAGACTGGTGACTGGGAGCGGCCGCCGAGACCACATAACACCGGTCTTGAAAGACCTACATTGGCTCCCAGTACGTTTCCGAGCACAATTCAAAGTGTTGGTGCTGACCTTTAAAGCCCTAAATGGCTTCGGTCCAGTATACCTAAAGGAGCGTCTCCACCCCCATCGGTCAGCCCGGACATTGAGGTCCAGCGCCGAGGGCCTTCTGGCGGTTCCCTCGCTGCGTGAAGCCAAGTTACAGGGAACCAGGCAGAGGGCCTTCTCGGTAGTGGCGCCCGCCCTGTGGAACGCCCTCCCTTCAGATGTCAAAGAGAACAACAACTACCAGACCTTTAGAAGACATCTGAAGGCAGCCCTGTTTAGGGAGGCTTTTAATGTTTAATAGATTACTGTATTTTAATGTTCTTTTGGAAGCCGCCCAGAGTGGCTGGGGAGACCCAGCCAGATGGGCGGGGTATAAATAATAAATTATTATTATTATTATTATATTATATCGGCAAGGACGGAAACGTAGGTGAGGTGAGCTGCGGAGTCAGAGAACAGACAGGCTCTGTCTCCTGATGGCTCGAGAGCAAGGAGGGTGAATCGCAACGGATTCTGACAGCTCCCTTGGCTCCTTGACACCAGGCAGAAAGCATGCCTGCATTACATCACAAGCAGACCACAAAGCGTAAGGACAGCATAAGATGACCTCTGCTGGATCAGGTCAGTGGCCCATCTAGGCCAGCATCCTTCTCTCACAGGGGCCAGCCAGATGCCCGTGGGAAGCCTCATAGCCAGACATGAGCAATAACAGCTGTGATGGCCTGGGATTCAGACTCAGACGCTGAAGCTGAGGGATCTCAGCCTGCACAGGATTCCCCGCCTCCAGAACCAGCAGAGCCAGGGCTAGGGCCTGAGTCTGAAGGGTCCTCACCTGTGCTGGATCCTCAGGTGCAGGCATCGGCTGAGTCTGCTCTGGCTCCTGATGGGATGGAGGACCCATTGCCTGCAGGTGCTCCACTCCCAGCCCTGTCAGGGGAAGCTGAGGTTGCCTCTGGGTCCGGTAACCCTCCAGCCTCTCCTGAGCTGCAGAGGCTCAGGGCAGAGAGGCGAAGGGAACTGAGTTCCCGCAGGAGGAGTGCTCACCTCCAAGTCAGGAGAGGCGAGTCACCAGAGGATCGGGGCCGCCCTATGCCTCGGGGCAGATAAAAGCCGTCCAGCCCCAGCCCCAAGTTGCAGGAGCAACATTGTTGGTGACCAGTTCCTGCCAGTGTTCCTGCTTGACACCTGTCCTGCTTTTCCTGCCTGAGCTCCTGGCCCGCCCTGGTTCCCTGCTTGCCTACCTGTTCCTGACTTTGCCTGACTCCCTGCCCTGCACCCAGCTTCAGTTATTACGGACTGCCTTTATGTTGCACCTCTGACCACGGACCGGACTTGGACCTCGCCTTTCGGGTAACCCACGGGACCAGCACAACAGCTCTCCCCACTTGCGATTCACAGCAACTAGTATTCTGAGGCCTCAAATTACATCACAGAAGGGTTGGGACAAGCTTCCTCGGCCCTCCAGATGTTTTTGGCCTACAACTCCCATGATCCCTAGCTAGCAGGACCAGTGGTCAGGGATGATGGGAATTGTAGTCTGAAAACATCTGGAGGGCCGAGTTTGAGGAAGCCTGGGTTGGGAGGACCTCAACCTGGGGGCCGAATGCTGTTCTCCAGGCCTCTAACTGGCTCCTGGGCCCCTCCCCCAAAGGCCTGTCCCCCTTTTCCCTGACCACACCCTTTAGTAGCCCTGCTCTGCATTCTCCTTCAGTGTTTTCGCCTGGCAGGAAATGTGTCCTTGAACTATTTTTTTAAAAAATCATTTTTATCAAATCTTCAAAAATATTCCAAAACATTTTTCACCCTATACATTTCCCCCCAACAAAGTTTTCTTCTTGACCTCCCACCTTTCCTGATGTTTGTTTGTTTCTCTTCTTCTTTTTATTAGCCATTTTACAAGACATACGATTTTATTACCTAAACCATTAAATCTTTCAATAAGAAGAAGAAGAAGAAGAAGAAGAGTTTGGATTTGATATCCCGCTTTATCACTACCCGAAGGAGTCTCAAAGCGGCTACCATTCTCCTTTCCCTTCTTCCCCCACAACAAACACTCTGTGAGGTGAGTGGGGCTGAGAGACTTCAGAGAAGTGTGACTGGCCCAAGATCACCCAGCAGCTGCATGTGGAGGAGCAGAGACTCGAACCCGGTCTACCGCTCTTGACCACTACACCACACTGGCTCTCCACACTGAGATATAATCCGCTGCTTATATCTCAAATTCTGCCCAGAAATGTGTCCTTGATGAAGCTTCATGCCTGCCTGGATGGAGGACGGAGAGGGATGTGAGAGGGAGTGTAAAACCCACAAAAAGTGACATTCAAGTTTGTTGCCCTGGCCAACTTTTGCCTTTGGCCCTGCCAACCATTGACATGTGGCCCCTGGAAGGTTCTCCAGAACAGAATGCAGTCCTCAGGCTGAAAAAGATTCCCTGTCCCTGTATCCCCTGCAGTCTGTGCCTCTTTATTGTAAACAGGGCACCTGCTACTAGAGCTTACACAGATTTGGCCCCAGCTAGAGGTCCAGGCCAGGCTCCTTCAAATTTATCATGGAACCAACCTGGCTGTTGTTGACCCAGACCAATGGATTCATATGAGAAGAAAGGAGATTCTGACTAAACCAGGGGTCAGCAACCTTTTTCAGCTGTGGGCCGGTCCACCATCCCTCAGACCATGTGGGGGGCCGGACTATATTTTGAAGAAAAAAAGGAATGAATTCCTATGCCCCACAAATAACCCAGAGATGCATTATAAATAAAAGCACACATTCTACTCATGTAAAAACATGCTGATTCCCAGACTGTCTGCGGGTCGCATTGAGAAGGTGATTGGGCTGCATCTGGCCCATGGGCCTTAGGTTGCCTACCCCTGGACTAAATGTTAGGAATTACTTCTGACGGTAAGAGTTGGTCCACTGTGGAACTGAGTACCTGGGAAGATGGTGGACTCTCCTTCCTTCGCGGCTTTTAAACAGAGGTTGGATGGCAATCTGGGAGTCTTTAACTGGGATTCCTGCATTGCAGGGGGTTGGACTGGCTGTCCCTTGATGGACCCTTTCCAATTCTACAATTCTATGATTCGGTGATGTGAGAAGTGTTCTTTCTGGTGGTGCAGGCCTGTGCCGTCATCGCTACAACCCGCTAAATTTGCACCCTAGCTTTCTGCCAAGTGGCGCTCGAGGCAGTTTGCAGTAAAAAGCAAAGCAAAAGAGAAACCAGCAGCCTAAAACATAAAAAGAGGTAGGCGAGGTAGTGGGGAATCGATAAAAGGGATAAAAGCAACAGTCAATGCAACAAATTGCAACATTTGCAGTGGCTGAATGCTTTTTTAAAATCAGCGCTGGGGGAGCCTCTGGCCCAGGCCACACCCCTGCCCGACTTTCTCCCAGGTTCCTCTACAATCCCATGACGCCGTGATTTCTTTCCTCTGCCATGTTATCTCGATAAAATTCATCTCGACGAAGCATGTGCATTGTAAAAGACCTGGGTTGCAAAGCAAACTTACAGAGCGACGTTAAATGCTTTTAAACTTCCCTGTGTAATGCCAACTCACAATGTGGAAGCTTTGTTTTCTGCGACTAACCTACATGCCATATAGGGAGGGTTACCCGGCCTCCACCCACCCCTACATTATTATATGAGCACTGTTCCACAGCATTTGATATTTTCATTCATATATATTCAATCAAAACTAGATGGTTTTATGAAGCTATTCTATATCTTCCCACCACGCTGACAAAGAATTCTACGAAACAGCAGTCAATATCCGGAATCTCTGTTCGGTATTGGACATTATATTCGCTGAGTACCCAAAGCTTCACAGTGTTGGACATTATATTTGCTGCGTACGCAGAGCTTCACAGCTTGTTTTTCATCGTATAGTTTGGTAAAGGTAAAGGGACCCCTGACCATTAGGTCCAGTCGTGTCTGACTCTGGGGTTGCAGCGCTAATCTTGCATTATTGGCCGATGGAGCCGGCGTACAGCTTCCGGGTCATGTGGCCAGCATGACAAAGCCGCTTCTGGCGAACCAGAGCAGTGCACAGAAACGCCGTTTACCTTCCCGCCGGAGCGGTACCTATTTATCTACTTGCACTTTGGCATGCTTTCGAACTGCTAGGTTGGCAGGAGCAGGGACCAAGCAACGGGAGCTCACCCCGTCGCGGGGATTCGAACTGCCGACCTTCTGATCCGCAAGCCCTAGGCTCTGTGGTTTAACCCACAGCGCCACCTGGGTCCCATATAGTTTGGTACCTCTCTCCATTTAAAGACTTTTAGAGACTTTGAGTCTAAAGATTTCATTTTGCATTTGTTATGGTTTGAAGTAATTCTATAAATATGGCTTATTGTGTATATACATGGTCATCGTGTTGCTTGGATATACGTTGATGTCCTTTTGTTCTATGGCCCATGTATCTGGTGGAGCTTCTCTTCATGTGGGAGAAATTACTGTGTCAGGCTGCTGTTCAAAGAGCAAGGACATTTTTCTTTTCTTTTCTTACTGCAAGTTGTCCAACAGCTCTGCGTATGGGATAAGTTTCATGGAGCAGGACGATCGATGTGTTGTTAGGCATAATTCAGATCATAGCTACTTATAGCCGGCATAACAAGGGCAGGAAACTAGAATATCCCACATTGAATCAGGCTTGGTTTTTGTTGTAATGGGGAGGGCTAAGAGGGAAGGGTGGAGGGTATTAGTGGGTCCCTGTGCCCACCCTCTCCCTGAAATCTCGAGTTAGCCCCTATCATTATCATTATCATCATCGCAATCACCAACATCATCTCAGCCGGGAGGCAGTCAGACCTGCAACACTGAATACATGGTTTCCATACCCTCTAACATGTTGAGTCCCAAAACCAGGAAGCACATCTTCCCGTCTGTGCCTGTGCACGAGTCATGCCACCCATGCGAGATCAAAGAGCCCCAAAGAAGCGCTTTTTTGGGGGTTGTGCTCTCACGCAAGTTTTGGGGTGCCGCATCAGCGGCCCTGAAAAAGAACAACACTTTGGGGAGGCAAGATCTTGGTGCAAAATCACACAAGATCATGGGACCCCAAATGACCACCGTGCTCTTGCAGGGGGGAAAATGGGATGTCCTGGTTTTCCTGGGACACTTGTGGGTTATGGGTTTCTAGTAGTGTCAAGCTGTGCATCTGAGCTTTGGATGACCACCGAAATGTGTTTGGGGTTGTAGGGCTATGTAAAAACACCCGACTTTTGCATAGTTGCAATATAGCCTGTGGCTCAAAGAGCCACCCCTGTTGCTCCAAACACTTTTGCCTCCGACTTTGCCCGCCGCTGGCATGCAGCCCCTGGAAGTTCTCCCACGAGGCAATGTGGCCCTCAGGCTTCTTCTGGGCCTCAGTAAACAGTCCCTTGTGTACTTTAATCTCTTGTAACCACCCAGGAAGAATCGCTGTCCTTTTCAGCTCCTACCAATTGTCTTTATGCTCCTCCCATGGATGGTTGATTCTTTTGTCAACTGTAGAACAGCATGCTGTTCTGTTATTTGTGGGGTTTTTTTTTGGGTTATTTTATTAAAAAGAAACATTCTCAAAGATCCCCCCTCCCCCCAATAGCTAACATTGCTTTAGGGCTATAATTGTCTATTTCTCTCCCCATTATAGGATCCTCGTTGGGCGTTTTATCCGCGGGAGCCGACACGACACCGGTTTTTTATGACCAATAAGGGTTCAATAAAAATAATTACACCCGCTGTCTGTCGGAGAGAGAGAAATCTCCAAACACGATCGTTTTCCAAAAACACTGTAATTTTAACAACTATCGAACTTCTTCCGCATGCATAGGCTGTGGCGGCGGCAGCCTCCGCCACGTTGGGCCTTTTGTTACTTTCAAGTGCCTTGTTTCCTGAAGAAAAACAGCAGAAAACGTGCAAGCTTCCAGCACGAGGAGGGGAAATCCGGCTGCGAGCCTCAAATGGACAGAGGAAGGGCTTTGCACAACACTTAGCGGGACTAAAAGCCTGCCTGGAAAACAAAAACAAGGGGGGGGGGGGAGAGAGAGAGATGCTTGCTTAATGGCAGGAAATATTGAAAACTTCAAATGAAATTAATTCAAAGTGCATCTCGCATTGAGCTGTTTAATGCTCGGAGTGGGTGGGAGGGCCAAGATCCTGCAGTTCTTTGCACTGGGACTGGAAGGTGACCTGAGGGCACCCATCGATTTGAGGCCGACTCACTGGGCATTTCTTTCGCACTTGGATAAAAAGGCTTAGGAGCACAGGAAGCTGCCTGAGCACTGAGTCAGGCCCATTGATCCATCAAACACAGTCTTGCTTATGTCGACCGGCGGCCGCTGTCCATGGTTTCAGGCAGGGAAGATTCCCAGGCCTACCAGGAGATGTTTGAGATTGAACCTGGGACAATTCCTGTCAGGAGGTGTGGGGTCCCTTCTCCAGCTGGCCGCTCAAAGAAAGACTCTGAATCATTAAGCTTTGAAGCTTTAATCTAGGCTAATTACTTTACAATGCGGAGTACATCATAAAAACGTCTCATCAATCACTCTCAGATTCCCAGAATACCTTTCGGCGATTCTCCCGCCAGGAACCCCATCTCGGCAGACAGAAGCACCTTGTGCGACTCTTCTTCCCTTCCCCAGCTACGGGGCGATGGCTCTGCCTGGCTGGCTGAAGCCCTTCCACCACCTCTCCTTCTCCACTGCTTGGGCCGGCAGGGGAACTGGATGAATCCGTCGTTAAAATTGGGGGCGGCTCTCGATAGCTGCTTGACGCACGACTGGAGCAGGGCTGCAGTTCCCTGACAATTCCCAAAAAACCTGAAGCTTTCTTGTTGGGCCCGATGGGTAACGAAATTGTAAAGGCAGATCAAAGACTTTTTATGTACGCCACAGTGGCAGCGAGAACTCTGTTGGCCCAAAAATGGAAATCACAAGATTTACCTACCATTGCGGAGTGGCAGGCGAAGATGCTGGAATATGCGGAGATGGCCAAACTGACCTGCAGAATTCAGGACCAGGACAATTCGAAATTCCATAGAGATTGGAGTAAATTTTTGACTTACTTAAATGACAATTGTAAAAATTTAAAGACTCTAGCAGGATTGAAATAAATCCTACAACAAGGACTTTAGCTAAAGAATAAAGTGTGCGAAGAAATTGAAATAAAATACCTGCTGAGGGGTGGGAGGGAAGTCAAGACTCGGCAGAGTTATAGGATGTATAGTTGACCTTATTTGTATGAAATATGTTAAAAGATGAAAATAATAAAAATTTATTCAAAAAAAGAGAGAGATTGAACCTGGGACCTTCTGCATGCAAACAGGATATTCTGCCACCGAGCAATGGCCCAACCTCCTAAATATACTTAGGGATGTAGGAAGCTGCCATATAATGAGTCAGGCTCATTGGACCATCTAGGTGGTTATGGTCTACACTGGCTAGCAGTAGAGTAATAGAATCATAGAACTGTAGCGTTGGGAGGTACCCCAAGTATCATCTAGTCCAACCCCTTGCAATGTTGGAATCTCAGCTAAAGCATCCATGACAATGGCCACCCATCTGGGATCCTAAGCACACTCATGAGAAATTGAGTAGTTGAGGGGTACGGGCTCTATCGAGGGACCCAGGTGGCGCTGTGGGTTAAACCACAGAGCCTAGGGCTTGCTGATCAGAAGGTCGGCGGTTTGAATCCCTGCAACGGGGTGAGCTCCCGTTGCTCGGTCCCAGCTCCTGCCCACCTAGCAGTTCGAAAGCACGTCAAAGTGCAAGTAGATAAATAGGTACCGCTCCAGCGGGAAGGTAAACGGCGTTTCCGTGCACTGCTCTGGTTCGCCAGAAGTGGCTTAGTCATGCTGGCCACATGACCCGGAAGCTGTACGCCGGCTCTCGGCCAATAAAGCGAGATGAGCACCGCAACCCCAGAGTCAGACACGACTGGACCTAATGGTCAGGGGTCCCTTTACCTTTTTATGGGCTCTATTATGTGTGTGGTGGAGAGAATAAGGAGTGTTGTTGTTGTTGTTGTTGTTACTATTAAAAACCAGTTTCACTGACTCTAATGGGAGGGCTTAGTTTCTGAGCCACATGCCAATGGTGGGCGGGACCAAGAGCTAAAGTGGGCGGGGCAACATAGGCAAATTCTACCTTTGTACTCTAGGCACATACATACCCTTCTCTGTCTTCCATCTGGGCAAGCCAAGAAACATTATCGAAGTTTGACAACTGACTCCAGCCAGTGTGCAATGTTGGGGGCAGTGAGGAGTGTGGTCTGGGACCGAGCAGAGAGGCCCGTGGGGCTGCATTTGGCCCCTGGGTCTGAGGTTCTCCCAGCCCTGCATGAGCTGATCATCTCTGACCATTAGCAAGCAAACAGCTTAAACCAGAGTCAGCCCCTGCTGTCTTGACAAGATCACTGCTCCGCTATGCCAGCAGATTGCAGGATGGTCTCCAACGCCTTACGCTTTGACTTCAGCTGCCTTGCAAAATGACATGCTTGCTTCCACGCCCTGCAATACTCTTGGGGGAGAAAAGGGAAAGAAATCAGCATTTAAATATACATCTCGCTCTCTATACATTTAGTTCCCAGACTTTCAGAGCACTTAGTAAAATACTAAGCTGCTCCTCTTCATTCTTGCTGCAAAGTCAAAAATATAAACGGCGAGATGAGAATGGAGATTTTTTTTCTTTTTAACTGATCGCGCCGCGCATCGGGTTTTGAGAAGCCCGTACAAATTTTCAGCCTTGTGGCAAATTGGCGCGAGCTGGTGGTGCTTCTAATGCGGAGAGATAATTGCCTTTGCTTCCAAACGGTTCCCTCCCTTTTCAAAAAATTATGAAAAGCGTGATTCATTCGTGTGTGTTCTCCCTCACCTCCCCCCCTCAAATGTCCTGTTTATTTCTGTAAAGAAAGACACGTTGCCTCTTGAGCTATGGAGAAGAAAACAACTCTGTACATAAGAGAGATGTTGGGGAGGAAAACGGCTACGAGGAGATTTTGGAGTATAAAAATGAAATTGGGGAGATGACTGTTAGTAGCAATTAACTGTCTACTTCTTGCGCAGAGGGGGATGAGATTCAAGGGTTCACTGGGGAGACAGAAAGAGTGGAGCTTGTGGAGAACAGTGGTGGCTGGTGACAATTGGAGCTGGTGGGGTGGATGGCAGAGAGGCCAGAGGGAGGCGGAGCCAGAGCCAGTGGGAGGCAGAGCCAAATAACTCTAGTTTTGCTCCCATCCTTCTCCCTGCTGAGTTCTTTAAAAGCAACACTGAGATCAAGGAGGAAGAGGAGAAAGCTGACAGGCAATGCTGCCCCCTGGATTAAATGTAGGTAAGAAGGCAGGCAAGTGCGGGGCTGGCTCAGGGCAGACTGAGGCTGGTGGGCAGTGCTCCATTTGCACTCATGGACCAGCCTCCATGGGCAGAAGAGACTCACACTCATAGAATTGTAGAGTTGGAAGGGACCACAAGGGTCATCTAGTCTAGCCCCCTGCAATGCAGGGATCGTTTGCCCAACATGGGGCTCGAACCCATGACCCTGAGATTAAGAGTCACATGCTCTACCAACCAAGCTACCATGCCCCAGTCCCTCAACTCGTGGGGCTCGAACCCATAACCATGCACTTAAGAGTCTCTATCACAACATTGGAGGGGTCCAGGCACAAGCAACAATAATTAGGCAAATGCTTTGTATGCAGAAGGTGATATAAACCTAGAGGTGGAGGGGAGTCTTCTATACCACATGCTCCAACTCCTTGTTTGGTGCAGGAAATCCAGCCACCAATAGCCTCCATCCTGCATGAGTTCACTGAATCCTCTTTGAAAGCCACCAAGTTGGTGGGCATCGCTACAGTGAATGCCATAGTTTAATTATGCCTTTGTGGAGAAGGACTTCCTTTTGCCTGTTTGGAATCTCCCACCATAAAGCTTCACTGGACATATTATGATGCTCTTGTATTATGAGCTAGGGAGAAGCTTTCCTCCTTGTCTCCTTTCTCCACATCCTTGCCTTTGCTTCTTGTCGTGGAGATTTTGAAGCAGGAGCATTCATCACTGGAGTCGGAGGCGACTGGCCTGGCTCCCTATCATGGAATCCATTTCCAGTCCTGCTAAGCAAGGCAGCTCAATTTGGGAAGGTGTCCTCCTAACGGATTGTCTCGGTCATTGAAACCTCGGTCCCATCAGTCGGCTGTCTTGCTCCCCCAGTGGGAAGCAGTGTGACTCCTGGCCCTTACGTTGCCAAGTGTAATCTATGGAGCAATAGGATCTTCCATTTCAGTTCTTCAGTGTTAATCTGAAGAGCTCAAAAGCAAAACTCATCAGTGGAGGAGACAACGGTGTATGTGTGTGTTTGCCTGTGCTGTGAGATGCAACTTTTTTACCAGTGTTGGCGTCTTGAGTTGGATTCCATTTGGAAGGTAAGGGAGAATAAAAAGCTGTGATTGCTACAGAGGGACATTTGTTATGTGTCAGGCAGTGGGGTTTGACTCAGGAAGCCTAGAGCCAGCGATGGGAGATCAAGGGTTGCCAATGTGGCTCCCATGGGTGCAATGGCATCTTTGAGGTCTTTCTGTGGTGGGAAGCCTCTGAGCTCCCCCCTACCCTACAACAAGGTGAGGATGTTTACTTTTCTTGCCCTTGAAAAGTACCTGGAGCTGAAATAAGAAGAGTGATACCCGTTGTTTGCTGAACATCATATTGTGCTCGGAGATTTACCGCCTTTGAAGATGGAGGCTCTGTTTAGCTATCACAGCTTATATCTTTTGATAGACTTTTCCACCTAAAGTTGAGTTTCAGAGTGAGTTCCCTTCTTTTGGCTGAGATGGCACATTTGGATTTTTGAGTGCAAGCTGTGGGTTCACCTTTCTCCCCTTCTTCCCTAGATTGGTCCCTTCCCCAAGAGACACACAGAGAGAAAGCACACACACACACACACACACACACACACACACACACACTTCATTTTTCAGAGATCTGTGAAAAGTCAAGCCCAGTAGGATTAATCTGCACTTTAAAAGCACATAGAGCAGGAAGAAGCGGGAGAGTATCACTCTTCCAACTTCCTCCTTTAGTTCTACTTTACAAGGGGGGAAATGGTAACCATCCGCACCACTAGAGATGTCAGAGGATTCCACTGAAAATGGAAGTGGGAGTGGAAAGTGTCACAATTCACATGTTGGTCTGAGGTCAGGAGCGGAAATCACGCAAGCGAATACAAGCGGCCTTCCTGAACTTTTGTTAGTCTGCAAACATTAATGTAGATGATTATATTACTTTACGTATTCCTTTTGGCACACTCCCTTCCACTGAAATTCATTGAAATTAATTATTTGATTACATTCAGCCATAGAGGATAGCAAGATGAATAATGCAGGGCTCGGTGGAAGTTGCACTGAAGCAGAATGGAAACAGAGCAAATTGCAACAAACCCAGGACAGGATAGAAATCACTTCCTCCTCCCATCCCTCCTCACCACCTCATGACCAAGGGGGTAGTGTTTCAGGGGGGAGAGTTCAGAGGCTTTGTGGATGCCATGGGAAAACCACAAGGGCACCATTGTGCCTACGGGCACCACTTTGGCAATCCCTGCCATAACCTAGCTATGTGTTGCTGATTTCCAGCTCATAAACTCGTGTTCTCAATGACGATGCTGCACCCTTGCAGTGTGACTCAGGGATAATACCCCAAATGGTATGTCTGTATGCACCTTATCCCCCCCATCTCACCTTAACTTGAGACTCTCTTTCCTCCTCCATCTTCAGCCGAGCGCTGCGAGCACAGATGGAGCAACTCGGGGGAAATCGCCTCCAATGGCGAATGTTAATGGCAAACCTTGCCGCCAGTTTGCACCTTTCCTTCCTGGAGCTGGTCCAAGGCTGCCGCAAACACAAAAGGATTCATCACTCTCCAGCTGTCTGCAGACAGGCAAGCCGAGCACAATGTTTGACAGGGAAAAATAATTACTCTGCCAGCATTCCTGTAATCCGTGGTTTGGATTTTAAAAAAAGGGAACAACAGAATTGGGGCTCCCGCTCCCTGGGGAAGGGGTTCAGTGGCGCACCCCCACCGAAGCGCATTCCGCCAGGGATGCTATTCTCCATTCTGTCTTGTATCAGACATATGGTGCTTGGGTAGGAGAGGTGAGATCAACAGATGGCATTCGCTTGAACTACGCCCTCCTTGATCTTCTTGGCACCTTCCTGCTGGCACACCAACCGACGTTATGGAAATCCAAAACTAAGTTCAGAACTGGGGATGAGGGAGAAATTCACTTCACATTTAAAGGTGAACTTGCCTGCTTCACACTTTATGAAACAATACACAAACTGACACACAACCATCCTTCGGAATTCACACTTCATTGAATTTTGCAATGCAGTTTTCTGGCTAAGCTTTCCAAGGAATGTCTTATTTTAATTGATTGCATGCAAGCCACCCTGGGAGCCCTTTTGGCTGAAGGCCAGGGGACAGGTGATAGTGGTGGTGGTGATGCTTAGCATTCAGACTAGTGTTCATGGTCTCTCCTCCCCGTAAGTTGCCTGAGAGTTGTAGTTTGGCATCATTTGGGCATGGCCAGCCATACTATTAGGAAGAGAAGAAGCAGTCTCCTCAGGCCAGGTGCCACAAAAGAGCAGCAGATTTAAGGAAAAGTTTGAAGTATAGTAGTCAGGTAGGAAACTAAAAGGAGGAAGCAGCTGGAGGGAATAACTTTGAATGTTTCAGTTGTCTCTATACTAATGCACAGAGTATGGAAAAGAAGCAAGACAAATTTGAGCTCTTAATACAGGATGGCAAATATGACCTAATAGGCATTACTGAAACCTGGTGGGATGAGACTCATGAATGGAATGTAGAACTTGAGGGGTATAACATATTCAAAAGGAATAGACCAAACAGGAAAAGAAGAGGAGTAGCATTATATGTAAAGGAGGTGTAGACTTGTGAAGAGATCCATAACCTGGAGCATGGAAAGCAGATTGAGAGTATCTGGGTAAAAATTGTAGGAGAGGGAAACAAGTGACCTAACTGGGTGTCTGCTGTAAATCCCCAAGCCACACTGAAGACTTGGATGATACCTTCCTACAGCAGATTACCAAACATTAAAAAGGAGAGCTATAGTAGTTATAGGAGATTTCAATTACCCCAATATCTGTTTGAATTCAAACTCTGCAAATGATGTAAAGTCCAACAAATTCCTCTGTTGTCTTGCTGACAATTTCATTTCCCAGCAGGTGGAAGAAGAAGAAGAAGAGTTTGGATTTGATATCCCGCTTTATCACTACCCGAAGGAGTCTCGAAACGGCTAACATTCTCCTTTCCCTTCCTCCCCCACAACAAACACTCTGTGAGGAGAATGGGGCTGAGAGACTTCAAAGAAGTGTGACTAGCCCAAGGTCACCCAGCAGCTGCATGTGGAGGTGCGGAGACGCGAACCCGGTTCCCCAGATTACGAGTCTACCGCTCTTAACCACTACACCACACTGGCTCTCAGTTGGAAGAAGCAACAAGGGGATCATCTATCTTGGACCTGGTCCTCACCAACAGAGAGGAACTGATTGACAAGGTGGAAGTACTGGGAACCCTGGGAGGAAGTGATCATGTCCTCTTGGGTTTCATGATACAGAGGCAAGGGAAAGCTGAGTGTAGCTGGGCATGCACTTGTGCCATCTGCAATGGATGCTTTAGCTGAGATTCCTGCATTGCAGGGGCTTGGACTAGATGACCCTCAGGGTACCTTCTACAGTCCTATGCTTCTGTCTCACTTTTGCACAGACGGCCCCAGGTTTAATCCCCGACAGCTGCAGATAAGGACAGAGGACAAATTATGATTTGGTTTGCAATTAAAGGTGAACCTACCCAATTAACCCATTCTGCCCTTCACCAAAAGGCCCCAGGGCCCGTTACAGCAATATAAAAGTTGCCATAGGACTTTGGGGTGTTCCCACAAGCATCTGGTTAGCCACCGTGAGAACAAAATGCTGGAGTAGATGGGCCACAGGCCTGATCCAGCTACAAGGCTCTTCCTACAGGATGGTATCTGCAGAGAGCCTCTCAACTGCAGTGCACAGGGATCAACAGGGTGTATAAGGGATGAGATGATCTTTCAGGTCAACTGCCATTTCTAAAGGCTTGTGGGAGTTCCCTTGGGGGGAAACCCCCATGCTTGATTTGGGGGAGATCATGCGTTTGGAAGAAGTCAACAACAACAAAGTAAGAATCCTTGCAGCTTTGCATACATGCGCTCACTGAACACCGCGCCGGAGAAACCAGATAAAGCCAAGAGTCCATGAAAAGCCAGTTATGTGGAGACCACATGCTAAACTGTGTTTGCACAACATATATCATGCTAATAAACTATGAGCTCCTGGGAACCGCCAAGTGACATTTTTCCAGGGCTTGTTTCGGTCTCTTCGTGTTAGCACTCAATGTAGCTTCAATTTTCCTCTGAAGCAAAGCTGGTTGGGGAGATAACATAGAGTTTGCACAGACGTAGAGGTAGCAAAATGGGGTCTGCGTGTGTGAGAGACAGAGAAGGAATAGATGAGCCCTTGTCATGCTCATGGAAGATGGTGTGGATCCCATTTATTCATTTTTTTAAAAATTCAACTGGGCCTCTTCCTACGTTGAAATTAACATGGGCTCTGAAAATTGGTTTAAATTGTTGTCAGATGATAAAACCCACCACCCTGTCGCAGGTTTAAACAGCACGATCTTGGCCACTGTGAGAAACAAGAGTATTGGATTAGATCAGTGTTTCCCAAACTTGGGTCTCCAGCTGTTTTTTTGGACTACAGTTCCCACCATCCATGACCACTGATCCTGCTAGCTAGGGATGATGGAAGTTGTAGTCCCAAAAAACAGCTGGAGACCTATGTTTGGGAAACACTGGATTTGATGCCCCTTTGGTCTGAGTCAGCAGGGATCTTCTTAAGATCTTAAGCCACTGAGAGATCAAGGAGAAGCAACCGAGTTGCACTCCCCCTACCTCTCTCCCAATACAGGTCATCATACAGGATGAGCAAGGCATTTTCTACGCCCACTCATGCATCACTTTCCATCATCCACCCAGGCCAGCAGGAGGCATCATCCGAGTCCTAGGACACATCCCAGCCAGGCAAGAACAATCAAGCAAAGCTGATAAAGGGTGTGGCCTGGGGAGATTCCCAAGGGCCCAAGGGAGAGACTTGGAGGGCTGCATCCAGCCTCCAGGCCTCAGGTTCTCTACTCTTGCCCTAGTGATAGGCTAGCTTGACAGTCCATCCTGGTGTGCTAGTTGGTGACTCTGGACCTTGTTTGTGGAATCTTCAGCCCTCCAGATGTTACTGATCCACAACTCCCACCAGGTCTAGTTCATTAACATCTGGAGGACCGAGGTTCCCCACACAGGCCTTCCAACTTGAATGCAATATTGTGGGAGGGGGCAGGTAAGCCCCACCCCGCATAATTGATCACCTGACATGGCAACACCCACCCCCATTTGAATGGAAATGCCAATCAGCTATGGAGGGCCCAGGGCACCACAAATATTTTATTGAGTGGGGGGAGGCAAATGGACCTCAGCCCCTAGGAGTTGGCTCCTATGTCCCCATACCTGCTCTAGACCTACCGGCTCTTGTGTGGGCAGCGAAGGTTGCAGGGGAGGGGGCACAGGTTGCTGTTAGAATCATAGAATTGTAGAGTTGGAATTGTAGGGTCATCGAGTCCCACACCACCTGCAATGCAGGAATCACAGCTGTTTCCTAAGGATGTGGGTGGTGGGTGGGTGGGGAGCCACTGGATGAAATCCTACACATTCTTTTAAAGCTCTCTATCTCTCTCTTTAAAACACCCTCCTTAGAATCTCTTGGGTACACTTGTTCAGTTGCCCAATAGTCAGATACACCGTTGTGCCACTCACTGCCCTCGGACGCCCAAAGCGACCCTCTGAAATAGGCGGCAGATTTCTCCGAGCCGTTTCTGCCATGGTGATTTCTCTCTTGGCGGTGGCTTTTTGAAGCTTTGGCCTGGAAGGTGGGGTACTTGGGGAGATGCAGGAAGGAAGGGAAAAGGAGACTGGAGATGTGTGTGTGTTGGCAGAACGACAGAAGGAGAGAGGTAGAGAATATTTAGCACTTGGCACTGTTTAGTGAAGGGACAGAGGGAAGCTGTGTGGAGGGAGGAAGAGAGAGAGAGAGAGAGAGAGAGAGAGAGAGAGAGAGAGAGAGAGAAGGGGAGCCCTGATTTGTACATTGACTTGAGAGCCTGTCCTGCTATTTACCTAGGAAAAAACTGACTGGCAGGGTTTCAGGCAGGGAGTCTTTTCCTACCTGGAGAGACTATTGGGCAGGCATCCCCAAACTGTGGCCCTCCAGATGTTTTGGCCTACAACTCCCATGATCCCTAGCTAACAGGACCAGTGGTCAGGGATGATGGGAACTGTAGTCCAAAACATCTGGAGGGCCAGAGTTTGGGGATGCCTGCTATTGGGGATTGAACCCGGGGCCTTCTGCATGTAGAGCAGATGCTCTAACCACTAAACAAAGACCTTTTCCATACAGGAGCATAGGAAGCTGCCTTATATCGAATCACATATTTGGGCCATCCAGTTCTGTGATGTCTTCACTGACCGGTAGCATTTCTCCCAGGTTTAAGGCAGGAGCCCTCCCCCCCACCGAGGATGCCATTGGGGGTAGGTGCCCTACCATGGACCTTCAGTCCTTCCTCCCAAAAGAGAAGAGAGGCAAATGTTCTGGAAGGGAGCAGGAGAATTGGCAGGCAACCTTCCGACCAGCCTAATGGTTTGGCTAATGAGACGGAATCAGGAAATCCTGCGTGTGACAATAGGAGGGTGATGCAAAGGCATCTCTGCAAATTAACTTGGTGCTTTGCCAGGTGACACCCTCTCCTCCCCCCCACAAAAAAAAGGTGAGAGGAGGAGGGGGAGAAGAGGAGGAGGGTCAGAGCCCGTGGTTTTGTAGCTTCCTGGCTTCCTGCCATGTGTTTTAGAAGGTGATCTGCAGCGAGAGGGCCGGAGGGGGTGGGGGAAGACGAGGGAGAGAGATAAAATGTGATCCAAAGCGCCTGAAGTCGCTGCCAGGCGACAGATGAATACCCTGGCTCTGCCTTGAAGCTTCAAGCAGGTCATTTCAGTGTCTTGTTGTGCGGCTGGATGTTCCCATTTAGCAGAGCTGCGCCGCTGCCTGCTTTTGATGTGCGTTTGTGGAAAAAAGGGGCACGGCGGCAAAAGGCTAAGGCAACAGTATAGGTTTGCCGGGGGTGGGGTGGGGGGAGCCGCTCTGTGCCGCTCTGCGGAGCTGCGAGGATCCTGACCCAGAGGGAAAAAAAGGGGGGACAACGAAAGCAGAGGACCTAGATTTTGCGAATAGCTTTCTTGCTGCAGATTAGGGTTATTTTAAAAAAAAAATTAAAAGGGTGCCTTCAGATACATAAGAAGCTGTGCTATGCCAGATCTGACTATTTGTCCACCAGGCCCAATACTGCCTACTCTGGCTGGCAGCAGCTCTCCAGAGCCTCAAGTGGAGAAGGAGCTTAGCTCATCTCCTGCTCCTTGGTCCTTTCACTAGAGGTCCTGGGGACTGAAGCTGGGATACGTTTTCTGCTGCTGAGTGGGTGGGCTGCAGATTCCTCATCCCCTGAGTTTGAGGGGTTATATAGCCCATGGGATGGGGGTTCCTGTGGTTCTCCAGCAGGACTACAGCACCTGTGGTTCCTGATCACAGAATCAGAGAGTTGGAAGGGACCCCGAGGGTCATCTAATCCAACCCCTGGCAATGCAGGGATATGCAGCTGTCCCTTATGGGGATTGAACCTACAACCTTGGCGTTATCAGCACCATGCTCTAACATAGACTTCGTTCACTGGGGCTCATGGGGCTGGGGGGGTTCCCCTGCTCTGAATTCACGGCTGCTCTGCTTGGCAGAGGCTCTCTAGAGCCATAAGCAGAGGTATTTCCTAACACACCTAAAATGTGTTAGGCCGGATGGATTAGGCCAATGGCTCACCTAGCCTAGCATCCTGTTCTCACTGTGGTCAGCCAGATACCTGTGGAGGAAACACACAAGCAAGACTGGAGCACAAGAGAGCTCTTCGCACCAGTGGTACCAGGCAGCTGGTATCCAGAGGTCTGCTTGTCTCCGACTCTGCAGCAACAAGGATGACACCCGTCTGTTTGGGGAGACAATGGAAGAGTGTGCTTGCTGCACTGAGAAAGTGGCCAGCTCTGGGACACCGTGGAAGATGCAAAGAAACTGTTGAAGGATGTTTTCCTCACCCATCTCTACAAATCTATAATTGAAGAGCAACACCCTTGGAGAAGTGTGTGCATGCGTGTGTTGGGTGAGATACATCTGGGTTTGGTTCCTTAAACGGAGAGGGTAAAGGTAAAGGGACCCCTGACCGTTAAGTCCAGTCGCAGATGACTCTGGGGTTGCGTGCTCATCTCGCTCTATAGGTCGAGGGAGCTGGCGTTTGTCCGCAGACAGCTTCCAGGTCATGTGGCCAGCATGACTAAGCTGCTTCTGGTGAACCAGAGCAGCGCATGGAAACGCCGTTTACCTTCCCACCAGAGCGCTACCTATTTATCTACTTGCACTTTGACATGCTTTCGAACTGCTAGGTTGGCAGGAGCAGGGACCGAGCAACGGGAGCTCACCCCATCGCGGGGATTCGAACCGCCGACCTTCTGATCGGCAAGCCCTAGGCTCTGTGGTTTACACCACAGCACCACCCGCGTCCCTTCAAACTGAGAGGGTAGGAGGATAATATTTCAGCACCACGGACAGAGCATTGGGTTGACTTGGATACCGGGCTAAGGAAACAACCACACCATACCTTTAAAGCAATCTTAAGCTACTTTAACAGGCATGGCTACTTCTCAAAGGATCCTGGGAACTGTAGTTTGCTAAGGGTCCCCTAACAACTCCTGGTACCCTTAAGAAACTTAGAGTTCCCAGGATTCTTGGGGTGGCGTCGGTGGAGGGGGGGGAGTCATGACTCTTGCAGTGCTGTAAGAAGGCTTGACATGCATGATGTGTAAACAGGTGGTGTATTTACTCTGCAATCCTGAGTAATGTCTGTTCACTTCTGGGTAGTCCTTTTTTAATTCAGTGGGTCTGAGCTCCTGGGTAAGTGGGGTTAGGAATTTATTTATTTACATTTCTATTTATTTGCAGCCTGTCTCTCCAACCCAAAGGTCTCAAGGCTGCATACGATAGAGATTAAAATCACTTTTTAATCTATCTATTCATCACCTATCTATCCGAATCAAAACAAAATAAATCAAACGAGATCAGAAAATTAGTACCTGTTGCAGAGAAAACAGGCAGCAGAAGCAGAAATCAAAGGATTTATTATTTATTTATTCAATTCCATTTGTGAATCACTTCCCATGAAACACCTCAAAGCGGTTTCACTGTAAAAAGAAAGAAAGAAAAGAAAACAGCAAAAAATAATAAAAAAAACACCTAAACACAAACAACAAAAAGCAATTTCGAATGGAAAAACAATTTCAAATCCGAAATGGATCTCCACCTAAAAGGCTTGGAGAAAGATCTTCTAACTAGAATGAAGATAAATACCACCAAGAACTTCATCCTTCTCTAATGGTGGGCAACCAGATGCATCTCAACTTTCACCATTCCTGACCCCTGTTGGTATTCCACCAGTGCTGGTCAGAATCCTCCTGAGCTCTGAAATACTGATTTCCTACTGTAGAAATCTCGAGGGGGAGGGGGGAGTTATAGAATCATAGAAACATGGACTTGAAGAGGGTCATCTTGACCAACCCCCCTCAATGCAATCACAACTAAAGCATCCCCGACAGGTGGCCATCCAACCTCTTCTTAAGAACCTCCAAAAAAGGAGAGTCCACCACCTTCACAGGTTCTTTTATTCGTTGCTTTATTTATCGGTTGCATCACGCTCTGGTGTGACCAAGAGACAGAACCCCAGGTTATGTGGAGAGGAGTCAGCGAGGGCCACCTCCACCAATTTGGGTTGGACTGTATCGTTCATGGAGATGACTTTATTACTGCAAAATGCTTTTTGTGGGGCTGCCCTGGAGCAGAATGCAGGGACCAGATGGCTCACGCAGGACCAGATTACTGGCAACATATTACTCTGTTGTTGAGAGAACTGCACCACTTGCTGGTTTGCTACTCGGTCAGGTTCAAGGTACAGTCGTACCTTGGTTTTTGAACAGCTTAGTTCACAAACAACTCGGAACTCGAACGTCACAAACCCAGAAGTAGGTGTTCCGGTTTGGGAACTTTGCCTCAGAAGCCGAACTTCCGGTGCAGCTTCTGCAGGACGCCTTGTTTTCCGGAACGCATTCTGTTCAAAAACCAAGGTACGACTGTACTTGTGTTAATTCACGAAGCCCAGAACAACTAGGGCTCAAAGTACCTGTCAGGAGCATCACCTGTCAGGTGAAGGTCAGCAATCAAAAGCACCAATGTCAGTGAAGTTAATGCTTTATTCAAGGAAACCAAAACAGTGCAGGCCTAGTGATCCCAGCAACCAGTGCTATTTTTCTAAAAAAACAGAGGTGCCGGAACTCACCATGATCACCTCCCTTGTTCTCTTCTGAAAAAAGGTAGAAAGGTAAGGGACCCCTGGGCAGTTAAGTCCAGTCAAAGGCGACTATGGGGTTGCAGTACTCATCTCACTTCAGGCTGAGCGAGCCGGCGTTTGTCCACGGACAGGTTTCTGGGTCATGTGGCCAGCATGACTAAACTGCTTGTGGCGCAACGGAACACCGTGACGGAAACCAGAGCACACGGAAATGCTGTTTACCTTCCCGCTGCAGTGGTACCTATTTATCTACTTGCACTAGTGTGCTTTCAAACTGCTAGGTTGGCAGGAGCTGGGACAGAGCAATGGGAGCTCACCCCGTCGTGAGGATTCGAACCACTGACCTTCTGATCAGCAAGCCCAAGAGGCTCAGTGGCTTAGACCACAGCACCACCCACGTCCCTTTACCTGTTTCCTTCTAATGGCAATGATGCCCACCTGAGAGGTGCCGGAACTGAGTTCTGGTGAGTTCTGACTGAAAAAAAGCCCTGAATTTAAATAATTATAATCTGCACTTTCATCAAGCATATTAAGGTGGCTTGCAGGGAAGGAAGGGAAGGATGGTTTCTGCTGAGCCTCTACTGGCAGGGAGTTCCACAGGACAGGACCTACCATTCTGAAGGATTGGTTCCTAGTGATGTCCAACCAAACCTCAGGGGCATGGGAACCACCAGAAGTGCCCCATCAGAGGATCTCAGCCACTAAGGCAGATCATAAGGAATCAGGAAGTCCTTAAGGTACTGCAATGGCCTGGATGGGTGCAGAGGTGTGGTGGGAGGAACCAGCAGGGGAACCCCTAAGGAAACCCCCAGGAGAAGAAGGTTCAGAACCAGGGGATTGGTGGTGGGATGACGATGAGTGGTGAGAGGCAGAAGAAGAAGCAGACTGGGAAGAGGAGGTGTCGGAAGCTGAAGAGGCAACAGGGTTTAGTGAGCAAGGAGAGTCTGTGGCAGAGAGCAGTCCTGGTTCAGAGGCTGGAGAAGAGGGGATGAGATGGCGCTTGGGGTCCCTTCCAACTACAGTTCTGTGATTCTATGATTCTAAGGCTACATGTATGCCCATGCACACACAACCCTCAACTCAACGCGGTTGCCACAGAGGGTTGACTGTCTAGATCTCAACCTGGGAATCCTGCCCAAGGAATGTGCCCATGAAATTCCTTCTCCTCGTCCTCCTTCCTCCCAAGACAAAAATCTGGGTCCTGCATGACCAAGAACACAACCTGTCTTTATTTCACTTCCGCTCCCTTTTTTGCTTTAAAGCAGCAAGCTAAATGCTTTGACGGCTGCATATACTTAGAAAAGAAGTTTGATTCAGCCCAGGTCCCTGGACTGAACGTGATTTGCTGCAAAAATGAAACTTGTGGGAAAACATGACCTCAATAAATCCATGTGCCAGTCCGTCAAAGCAGGGGTAAAAATAACTTCCAGCAATTTGCACAAGAAGATTTCTAAGTAGAAAAGGGCAGCGGGGAGGGGGAGTCTAGATACAACATCTGCCCCACTCCACCAACTACTGAAAGGTATTATCTCTGGCTTCTTCAGCAGCCTCAGATTTTGTAGCTGGAGTCAGTCAGGGCCCCACCCAACCAGGCTAGGTGGGAAAAGGCTTGCACGGCAGGGAGCAGGTCTTCCAGGACTCACAGCCAAGGTTATCAGAGATCAAGGACAGGAATATGGGAAAGAAGCCCTATGGGGAAGGGTTGAAGGAACAGGGCATGGTTAGCCTGTTGAACAGAAGACTCAACGGAGAGCATGATGGTGTCCATCAAATTCTGGATGGGCTGTCACACAAAAGAGGGCAAAGACATGTTCTTTGCTGCAGATCCACAGGGCACAATTAGCTCTCATGCATTTTAAGGAGGTTAGATTTCACTTGAGCATTAGAAACATAAGAACACAACAAGAGTCTTGCTGGATCAGGCCAATGTCCCATGCAGTCCAGCATCCTGCCCTCACAGGGGCCAACCAGATGCCTAAGGGAAGGCCAAGAGTCGGACCCGAGTGCGAGAGCAACTCTCCCCTCCTGCAGTTTGCAGCACCTGGTATTTAGAAGCATACTGTCTCCGACAGAGGAGGTAGAACAACCATCAGGATTAGTGGCCCTTGATAGCTTTCTCCTCCATGAATTTGCCTAATGTTCTCTTAATGCCTTCCCAGTTTGGGACCACCACCATGGTGGCCAGGGGGGAGAATCAAGTAAGTAAATAAAAAATACTCAACTAACTGACCAATTGTGTGGCAGGTAGCTTGGTTCTGCCCCCACCCCCAACATAACTCCTGCTCCCTAATATAAATCCTGTCTACACCCATGGCCACCACTGCAGGAGAAATGTCTTTTTTAAAAATCTGAATTTTTATTGAAATTTTTCAGCACACAATACAATAAAAGCCAAACTAATCTGGAAAAGAAAAGAAAAAAAAAGAAAGGAAAGGAAAGGAAAGGAAAGGAAAGAAGGAAGGAAGGAAGGAAGGAAGGAAGGAAGGAAGGAGGGAGGGAGGGAGGAAATAGGAGGAAAAAGAGAGACAGAAGGAAAGGGAAAGGGAAAGGGAAAAAGAGAGAGAGAGTGAGAGAGAGAGAGAGAGAGAGAGAGAATCTAAAGTCCTCTGTCAGGAGTAGATCTTAACCCTTATTTCACACAAAAGGGGGTGGACCTTCCCAGCTCTCAGTTGGGAGCTTCAATGTCTTCTCCTGGACTCCCACCCTGGGAGATCTTCCCTTCCCTGCCTCTCATGCAGGATCCTTCATCAGCCATCCACCACCTTCCTGCAAATATCCTGTAGGGGAAATTTCTTTAAGGTGGGAACAGCTTGAGAACAGAACCAGGAACCGAGGAAGGAGGTGAGCTTTCCTTCCTTGGAAGTCTCCCAGCAGAGGCTGGAGGACATCTTTTGGAGCTACTCTAGATCAGACAGAGGGTTGGTGTGTAGATGGTCACAACAAGACCCCCCTCCAGTCCTTTGATTCTATCATTCTTTCTCCCCCCCTCCCCCGCCGCCTCAGCACAGCAGGGGACTGGATCAGATGCTGAGCCAATTGATGGAATGTCCCTTAGGGCAGATTCTGCTGGTTTCTTCCTGTCTTCCTTAGCCAATTATCGTTTCCTAGAGCCACATTTGTGAGTGCTTGCCTGGGACTCATTAGGAGCCTGGAGACCTTAATGTGTGTGTGTGTGTGTGTGTGTGTGATGCAACAAGAGAGCAGAGTTTCGAATTGCTTGGAGCCACAGAGAGGGTGAGTTCGTTGTCAACCCCTGTGGGGGATGTTGCAGCAACATTAGTGAGTCCTGTAGGGAATTCCTGCTGAGCTGAGAATGGGGGTACCTGGCGAATGGGGGTACCTGACGGTTTTATGAGCCCACAGAACACACCATACACATCGTACACCCGTTGGCATACCACAGGTGTCTCTGCGCCGATCGGGAGCGACGTGTTGGCAAACCACGGCGCTCTGCACGTCGGAGTGGCAGACACGTGTTGGGAACAACAAAGGATAATGGAGGATGCATGGAAAAGTACCGGGAAGCACGAGATGAGCACGAGGAGGGTGCATGGGGGGAGCATGAGGAATAGTCACGTACACAATGGCAGGGTCCTGGGCGAGGCTTGGGGGTGTCACCCCTTACCATACTTGGGGTGGAAAGTTTTCAAAATTTTCCCCTTATTTGGGACTGGGTTGTGCTTGCACTGGTTAATGTTTTACATGTTGTGAAAACCCGATAAAAGGGGGCGCTCGCAAAGAGTTGAGGTCGCCTTCCCGTACATCCATCCTGTCTACGAGTCTCGTTGTGCCGCCGCTCCCGCAAGGGAAGGAACAGGGAGGAAAGTGTCCTCCATGTGGGAAGAGGCAACAGGAAGCCACTGGCGATTGTCCTGTTTCCTTTTTTTTTTAACATATAATTTTTTATTGATTTTTAATAAATCCATATTATATTACATACTATATTACATTTTGTTCAATACATTTTACTTTTACTCATAGACTTCCAATCTGACTTCTTCTGTCTTCTTTAGATAAGTTTCTTTGTTTTCACATTGTATTCTCATCTTTCACTCTTTTCCTATTTCTTTCTTTCTCTTTATAGTTTGATCGTCATGTTTCCTAGCTGTTCTTAGGATTTGCTAGCAAGGAGACTGTCCGTCGCAAGGAGGCCCAGAGGTGGTGTAATGGTTAGAGTGTTAGACTTGGTACTGGGAGGTAAAGGTAAAGGGACCCCTGACCATTAGGTCCAGTCGTGTCCGACTCTGGGGTTGCAGCGCTCATCTCGCTTTATTGGCCGAGAGCCGGCGTACAGCTTCCGGGTCATGTGGCCAGCATGACAAAGCCGCTTCTGGCGAACCAGAGCAGCACACGGAAACACCGTTTACCTTCCTGCCAGAGCGGTTCCTATTTATCTACTTGCACTTTGACGTGCTTTCGAACTGCTAGGTTGGCAGGAGCTGGGACCGAGCAACGGGAGCTCACCCCGTCGCAGGGATTCGAACCGCCGACCTTCTGATCAGCAAGCCCTAGGCTCTGTGGTTTAACCCACAGCGCCACCTGGGTCCCTGGTACTGGGAGACCAGGGTTCAAATCCCCCACTCAGCCCAAGCTACCTCACAAGGTTGTTGCGAGGATATAATTGGGAGGGGGAAAGAGCCAGTGTGATGTAGTAGTTAGAGTGTTGAGACAAGGGACTCAGCTACATTAGTAAAAAAAAAAAATGTTCTAAATGCATTATAACACTGTGACACCAGAGGGCACTGTAGAATTCGATCCTTTGACAATTATTTCCCATTATGAGCTTTACAACACGTTTTCCTGAAACATTTTTTTGATGTGTCTAGATCCAGCAAGACTGAATTTCCAGCTCACTGGGTCACTTTGGGCCATCCACTGCCTCTCAGCCTAACCTTCCTTGCAGGGTTGTTTTAAGCGTAAAATGGCAGAAGAGGAGAACCATCAACTGATTGTTGGCTCCTGGAAAGCCCTGCACACAGCACTGGCAATCTGCTGATCGTTGGGGGTCTCAGGGGCCACACATGGAGCTAGGCAGGGACTTGTGACCAGCTGCATGGGCAAAAGTGGCTCACCTGATGTCATGGTGCTGTCAGGTGATTGACAGGTAGGTAGCTCCACCCACCTGTCAAATTTGGCCTGGCGGGTGGGTGAGCAAAGTATTGCTCTCTAGTCTGTTCACTGGACTTCATTCTCCACCGCTGAGGTAGGGTCAAGAAGCAAGCCAGAAACCAGATTCAGGAACACACCTGAGCTCAGAGAGAACCTTAACAGATTGAAGAACTGAGCCCAAGCTAACAAAATGAATTTCAGTAGGGACAAATGTAAGGTCCTGCAGTTAGGCAGGAAGAACCAAATGCACAAATACAAGATGGGGGACACCTGGTTTACTAGCAGTACACATGAAAAGGATCTAGAGGTGTTAGTGGACCACAAGGTTAACATAAGTCAACAGTGTGATGCAGCAGCAGCAACCCCCCCCCCCAATGCTATTCTAGACTGCATCAACAGAAGTATGGTGTCCAGGTCAAGGGAATGGTTGAATGGGTATGATTAACCTGGAAAAGAGAAGACTGAGAGGAAATACGACAGCCCTCTTCAAATATCTTAAGGGCTGTCACATGGAAGATGGAGCTCGCTTGTTTTATCCTGCTCTGGGGGGTAGGACCCAAACCAATGTAATTAAGTTACTAGAAAGGAGATTCTGACTAAACATATGGAAAAACTTTCTGACAGTAAGAGCTGTTTGACACTGGGACAGACTCCCTCATGAGGCTGAGACTCTGCTTAAGCAGAGATTGGATGGCCATCTGTCATGGATGCTTTAGCTGAGATTTCTGCATTGCACGGGTTGGAATGGATGACCCTTGGGGTCCCTTCAAACTCTACGATTCTATGATTCTAAGAATGACTCAAATGAAACAGAAAGCCTTTTTATACTCTTTCCTGTCCCATGGCCAGCCTCGGTGGACAGACAGTCTAGGGCCTGAAGGTACTTCACTGAAAAGACTGTCACCTGCAGTTCAGGGGTTCAACACAAGGGGCAGCCACACACAGATCCAGACACCAACATCCTGACCTTCCAGGCTCTCCCTGCTTAATGAGCCAAAAACCCGGCAGGGGGAAGTCTCCTGCTCCCCATGCTGGATCAAAGCTAAGCCCTGGTTCCATATTTTAAAAACCACGCTTCTAGCCCCTATGGAGGCATGCGGAAATGTTCTGGCACATGTGCGTGTCTTACAGAGGGGGCAAAGTGCATTTCTGAACAGGGAGGGAGGCTTCTCTCACGGCAGATTCCTGACAAAGAAAGAACTGCGTATTTCATTTTAATGCTCCCATCTCAAAACACACCGTCTCTGAAGACAGTCCTATCGATTTAACTTTCAAGTAAGCATGCTTAAGGTTACAGCCTTATAACATGTTGGGGGAGAAGCTTAGGCTAGTTTTCCATGTGGAGGAATTTTTTTTATTGGCGAGCTGCGGAGAGAGCTCATCCATCTGATGAGCTCCCCAATCTGGAGTGGGAGGTGATTCAGGCCCGGCGCAAGTGAGCATTAAGCCCTCATTGCTGGAGGTGGGGGTCCGCAGAGGGAGAAATTAAGTTCAGGTCCCATTTTAACAACAAGAAGAAGAGTTTGGATTTGATATCCCGCTTTATCACTACCCAAAGGAGTCTCAAAGCGGCTAACATTCTCCTTTCCCTTCCTGCCCCACAACAAACACTCTGTGAGGTGAGTGGGGCTGAGAGACTTCAAAGAAGTGTAACTAGCCCAAGGTTACCCAGCAGCTGCATGTGGAGGGGCGGGGAAGCGAACCCGGTTCCCCAGATTACGAGTCTACCGCTCTTAACCACTACACCATCCTGGCTCTCTTTTAATGCAAACCCACCCAGATCTGCAGTTCCTGAAACCCTGTGTGGATGGGAACACGGCAAGCCTTCAAGATTGGGTCTTCTCTGAATTTCATGATGTAGTCTTCTGGACCAAAGCTGTGTTTTTTTTTAAAATGTGCATATCGGGGAGATGTGTGCATATTGGTATGTAGCACAGTGAAAATAACGTGCCGCAGAGCATTACATTAGGGGACGTGTCTGGTGAGAATGTCTAAATTAGGCAAAATTTCACACTAAAGCGCGTGCATTAGCAGAAATGTGTGTACTCTCAAACAGAAGCGGCGTCCAGATCAAGGGAAGCAGTAGCAGAGCTCTGTTCTGCCTTGGTCAACTGTCAGCTGAAGTTCTGAGTCCAGTTTTGGGCACCGCAGTTTAAGAAGGATGTTGAGAAGCTGGAACATATGCAGAGGAGAGAGGCCAAGATGATAAACAGTGTGGAAAGCAAGCCTCATAAGAAATGGTTGAGGGATTATGTTTAGCCTGGAGAAGAGGAGACTGAGAGGTGATATGATAGCCATCTTCAAATATCTGAAGTACTGTCATCAAATATCTGAAGTACTGTCACATGGAAGATGGAGCAAGCTCATTTCTTGCCGCTCCAGAGGGGAGGACCTGAACCAACGGATTCAAATGGCAAGAAAGGAAATCCTGACCAAACATTAGGAAGAACTTTCTGAGGGCAGGAGCTGTTCGACAGTGAAAGGGAAGACCTCAGAAGTGGGTGGAATCTCCTTCATTGGAGGTTTCCAAACAGAGCTTGGATGGCCATCTGTCAGGGATTCTTGAGCTGTGATTCCAGCATTGCAGATGATTCTTGGGGTCCTCTGAACCCCACAAATCTATGATTCTGTGAAATGGGTGGTATAATGCTGGTCAGTTTTCACGAGGGCTATTTATTTTTAATTGCAAACTGGTGTAGAAATGTGGTGAATTGAACTTTAGGTAAAGGTAAAGGGACCCCTGACCATTAGGTCCAGTCGTGTCCGACTCTGGGGTTGCGGCGCTCATCTCGTTTTATTGGCTGAGAGCCGGCGTACAGCTTCCAGGTCATGTGGCCAGCATGACAAAGCCGCTTCTGGCGAACCAGAGCAGCGCACGGAAACGCCGTTTACCTTCCCGCCGGAGCGGTACCTATTTATCTACTTGCACTTTGACGTGCTTTCGAACTGCTAGGTGGGCAGGAGCTGGGACCAATCAACGGGAGCTCACCCCGTCGCAGGGATTTGAACCGCCGACCTTCTGATCAGCAAGCCCTAGGCTCTGTGGTTTAACCCACAGCGCCACCTGAACTTTAGAATTCCACAACTGGAAGGAAGCCTGAAGACCATCTCATCCAACCCCCTGCAATGCAGGGATATGCAGCCGTCCCATACAAGGATCGAACCTGCAACCTTGACATTATCAGCACTACGCTCTAACCAACTGAGCTATCCAGGCCTTTGGGTATCTTTACCTTGGCCCTTGACAGTTAAAGGTATTTTGTTTTGTGGGACACACCTCTTTGGCTGGCTTTATACCATCCCGTTCCCACTTGGAACAGTTTTACCTGTTTTATAATTGCAATGGCTTTTATCTGTTTTTTATAATTGTATATTTTATTGCTGTTTTGCTGTTACTCCTCCTGGGACTTCCTGGGGAAGGGGAAGCAAGAAATCTTAGAAACAACTAAGGCTGCATTCACACCATATGCTTAAAGCACACCTTGAGCGCTGGTAAGGCACATAACTTCCCCCAAAGATTCTTGGGAACTGTAGTTTGCTAAGGGTGCTCTGTATATGGGCGAACTATGGTTCCCAGGATTCTTTGAGGGAATCCATGTACTTTAAATGTGTGAGTGGATAGGCAGCCTAAATGAGATTGGAAAAATTAGAAAGCGAGAGAAACTGAAATGGGTAGATTCACCCCTTCTTATGCCACCAGAATACAAAAAGCCAAAAATTGGAAGGGGTTCAGGGTGAGCGCTAGCCTTCCTTTGCCCTGGGGAGGCCCACCACGTGCAGAGAGACCTTTTCCAAAATAGTTCTCCAAAGCCAACCTAAGATTGCTTGGCACCGTGCCCCCTTGCTCTCTGCACCCCCCCCCAATGCCTTGGCTCTGGGAACACAGAACACTCTATTCCTCGGCTCTCCGGCTTCGAGAATTTTCTGCGGTGATGAATGAGACTTGGAAGCGGTCCCAGAGCTGTCGCCCGAGCCTCCGAGCTGCAGCTAATTGAGTCAGATCTGCTCCGCCAATGCAGCAGGATTAATCGGCTCCGCTTCTGAGGCCGTTGCTGGGAGGAAGCGAAGCAGGGATGGGTGTGTGCAGGGGGGGCGATGGGGGGTGGCTTAGAAGGAGAAGAGAGAATATGGGCAGTTAACATTGGGGATTGTTTCATAGATGAGGTGGGATTTATCTAGCTGCATTGGCGGTTTTTGATAATGTTAACCATGCAATGGCATATAGCAACTGGTTGTTTGACGGCTGACATGCAATGGCCTGCAGTATCTGCCTAGGCTTGTTGACCAATGACATTGAATGCATGGCTGTGTTTGATGGCTGACGTGCAAAGGAATATAGCATCTATTTGTACCTGTGTTTTTGTAAGTGGTGGTTGTGCTGCACTATGCTCCAGAGAGTGGTCCAAAAGACAGGGAGTGGTCAGCTCTATGGAGCAGAATGACAGTGATAAGTAGATAAGAAGAGCCTGCTGGATCAGGCCCATAGCTCATCTAATTCAGCATCCTCTTCTCACAGGGTGACTCTGGGAAGCCTACAAAAAGGATCTGAGTGCAACGACCTTCTCCTCACTTGCAATTCCCAACAATTGGTATTCAGAGCCTATGACAGTGGAGGAATGCTAGGCTTCAGGGACTTGGCTTCTCTCCCCCCCCCCCGCCCCTTTGGCAGTAGATAAGCAGAACAAAGTGAAAGGAGTCTCTTACCAGTGAGAGAGTTTAATGATCACAGAGAGAGAACAAAAAATCCATTCCTCAGAATGAAGGTGCTCCCAATTAAGGGTTCCACCCACTTCACCCCTAGGCATCCATGTCACTTCTGCGTCTTGCAACCTGATCTCACAGCCACTGTGCTTTCTGTGCTGCCACCTTATCAGCTCTTCGTGATCTTGGGCTGAGCGGATGGACTCTTTCCAGCGAAAGAGAGTCTGTTAACTCTCTCTCTCCCAGTTCTTCTTCTCCTAGCTGTTCACCACCCAGTTCTTCCCAACTTCGGTCTTCTGAACTATGTCCCTCTGCAAACCACTGTTCCAAATCTATACTGTTCTCCTGCTCCTGGGAAGATTCAGGATCCGGATCAGGAGCAGGGGGAGGGGGAGGCTCCCACCATTCCTCATCTGTGCTGCCCTCCTCCGCACAGTCCTTGACAAGGAAGAACAATGGAAGTAGCTTTAAGACAAATATGCAGTTCATACAAATATGTACATTGACATTCACACTGTCACCAGATTAACAAGAACAGCAAGAATTTCAGTCCATTGATGAATGAGTTAGTCAATTAAATTTGCATGGGAGAAAACCCAATTGCTCCAAAGAATAAAAGGAGCACATTTTATTGTTGGACGTTACTTTTTAAGTAGGGTTTCCCAAACTTTGGTCTCCAGCAGCTGTTTTTGGACTACAATTCCCATCATCCCTGACCCCTGGTGCTGCTAGCAAGCGATGATGGGAGTTGTAGTCCAAAAGCAGTTCTAAAGTATTTCAGAAGGTGTCATTGTAGAAGAGGTATCTTCTCTTTTCTCTCACCCAGGAGGGAATGCCTAGAGTAGTTTAACCATCAATTCTTCCTGGGAAATCCTGGGAATTTAGGAGTTTGCTAACAACTTTCAGCACCTTTAATGTCCCCAAGGATTCTCTGGGGGGAGCCTCAGCTGTTGCGAATGGTGCGATTGTGGTTTAAATGTTTATTTATTGCATTTATATGCTCTCCTTTCCTCCAAGGAACTCAAGGTGGTGTGCATGCTTCTCGCCTCCTCAATTTATCCTCACAACAACCCTGTGAGGGAGGTTGGGCTGAGAGACACTGGTTGCCCCTCAAGGTCACCCAGTGAGCTTCATGGCTGAGTGGGGATTCGAACCCTGCTCTCTCCAGCTCTCTTACCATTGCACCACATTTTCATATTCGACAGCAGCCAAAATCAAATGAGAGAAACCCTCAGGTCCAAGATGCATACTTACTTGGGAAGTCCATCCAATTGTGCACATTAAGATTTACTCCCCAGTAGCTGAGTGCAGGATTGCAGCCTAAGCCTGGGACCCTATAATAACAATTTATCACTTGCACCCTGCCCATCTGACAAGGTTGCCTCAGACACCCTGAGCAGCTTATACCTGCGAAAAAGTCCTACTGAACTACGGATGGAGGAGAAATTTGTTTTTTTAAAAAAAATAATTTTTATTAGGTTTTCCAAACATATAAACAAAACTTAACACAAATCACATACTAAAACAAATACAAATACAACAGTAAACACATATAACTTTCTTTTTCCCTTCTTCTTTCCTTATCATCTTAGTTTGACTTCCTCCTATCACTCCTACTGCGTTTCATTGTATTTCATCCTTAGCAATTTCCTATCATCTTCTAATATTATTTTCTCTTATCTACCTGAAGCTATTTCTTATTTTAACTTAACTCTTTATCTCTCCTTACTCATATTACTATCTTAACCTATCTTAATCATACATCATAAATTTTACTTATCTAATCTTATTTCTACTCTGTAAAGATTTCCACATCTTCCAGCTTTTTTCTATCTTTAAATCTTGCAATAATTTTTAATGTTCACATTTAAAGGCGAACCTGCCTAATTTGGCACTTCCTGAAACAACATGCAAACCGAAACACAGCCATCCTTCGAGATTCACACTTCTCTGAATTTTCACAATGCAATTATCCAGCCAAGTAAGGTAAAGGTAATGGGACCCCTGACCATCTCGCTTTACTGGCCGAGGGAGCTGGCGTACAGCTTCCGGGTCACGTGGCCAGCATGACTAAGCCACTTCTGGTGAACCAGAGCAGTGCACGGAAACGCCGTTTGCCTTCCCGCCAGAGCGGTACCTATTTATCTACTTGCACTTTGACGTGCTTTCGAACTGCTAGGTTGGCAGGAGCAGAGACCGAGCAATGGGAGCTCACTCCATCGTGGGGATTCGAACCGCCGACCTTCTGATTGGCAAGCCCTAGGCTCTGTGGTTTAACCCACAGCGCCACCCGCGTCGCATCCAGCCAAGTAATGTATACCAAAAATGCACATAGCAGGGTAAAAATGTGCAGAAAAAATGCATATATTAGTGAAAGTGGCATACCAAAATTGCTTTGCAAAAAGGTGTACATTAGGAGAAAATTGTACTAAGATGCTCGTGAATTTTCACAAAGACTTCAACCTGATGTAGAGATGCGGAGGACTGAATTTAAGACTGGAAAAGTGAGAAACCAAGAGAAACCCAATGTTGCCAGATTTGCCACACCCAGCACTGAACCCCGTGGGACTTCCTATTGAATAAACCTACTCTGCCTTGAACTTGTTGATCATTCAAATGAAGGGCTGTGGCTCGGTGGCCGAGAACGTGCTCTGCATGTCTTACAACTCCTCCATTAGCTAATTGAGATAAACGTTCCAAAACGTGGTCTGCCAGAGTGCTTATACACGGTGCCATTTGAGTAAGGATTTCCAAACGGTCTGTCTGCTGAGTGAAAAGCGAGCATTTTGCACGACAGCAGCCACTCTGCAAGCAAATTAAAATAAGCATCCCGAAACGTGACCAAGCTGGAATGCAAGGCCTCATCTCCTTTGCAAGCTATCCTGTGCGAAACTGGAGTTCCTAGATATCCAAGGTCTGGAGAGCAGATCTGAGCAAGACTGTAGCTCATTCATCCGCCGAGCAGAGACGGTGTAGATTAGAATCAGTGATTTGGGGTTATTTTAAGCACTATGCAAATCCTATCAACAGTTGGTGTAGAATAATTAAACAAATGTACTGCACATCTAAAAATATTATTACAGCCCTTGATGTTCTTTTATGCAAAATGGCTCGGGGATGGATGTAGATTGGCTCTTGTTGAAATTCCCTATGTGCCTTTAGGCAGTTTTCTGTGCGGTGGAACAATAACAACAAGTTGCATACTAAGTCAGGCCAAGTTAAACCATGGAGCCCATCTAGCTCTGTGCTGTCCACAATGAGTGGCAGCAGATATCCAGGGTTTCAGGCAGGGAGTCTCGACCACAGGTTAAGCAGATGCAAGGAACTCAAAAGAAGCATACAGGAGACCATGAGTTCCTAAAGCAATGTAATGTCAGGTGCAGGTGTCAGGAGTGGGCCAGCAATAAATTACACAAAGTAAGTGAAGCTAATAATAATAATAATAATAATAATAATAATAATAATAATAATAATTTTTATTATTTATACCCTGACCATCTGGCTGGGTTGCCCCAGCCACTCTGGGTGGCTTCCAACACATTCAGAGACATAAAGTTAACTCTTTATTAGAAGAAACAAGAGCTGCTCAATAGTGCCCAGCCTAATGAGCACAGCAACTCTTCCCAGTAGATCTTGCCCCTATGAGGCAGTTGTGGGCACTGACAGACCCCGCCTTCCCACAACTGCCTATGTCTCCTAAGCAATCTGAGACTCTGCCGGCACACCTGTCTCTGCTCCTTCCTCTTCATACCTCTTTGGGTTCTGGGAAAGCAGGGGAGAGGGGAGCTAGTCATAGCAGGATGGGGAGACCCCCCTAGCTTCTTCACCAGCCTGATTCATCTCAGCCTCTTGGCCACTCTCCTCTTCTGCTTCTGCTTCTGGACTTCTCTTTGCCACAGACTCTCCCTGCTCACTAAACCCTGTTGCCTCTACAGCTTCCGACACCTCCTCCTTCCAGCATGCTCCCTCTTCTCCCTCTGACCATGCATCGTTGTACCACCACCACTCCCCTGGCTCTGAGCCTTCTTCCTCTGAGCCTTCTTCCACCCAGCCAGTCCATGACATGTAAGCACCCTGCAAATCTGACTGCAGCTCCTTCTACGATGCAAATCCAGGCCACAGTTTTCCATGCACATTTTCTCCCGAGTCCACACCTTGAAAACAAGTCAGTTTGAGTGTCAGAGCAGGACCAAGGGACCCCAGCATCAAATCCCTACTCAGCCTGGAAGATCACCGGGTGAATTTGTGCTATCTCCGTCACCTACTCTTGCTACCCTTCCAAGATGAGGTGTGGTCTCCTGGAATCAGGAGATACCTTAAACATTCCCTTCTGCGGAAAATTTCAAATGCTGCATGCCAGTGATGCACTCAGGCCATTCTGGTTGACCAGGATGCTGGACCAGAAGCCTGTTGGCCAGATCCTGCAAGCCTCTCGTCTTTTCTTCTTCTGGGCAGGGTTGGAGGTAAAACTGGGCAGGGCAATGGATGTAAATGTTCCCATTCTACAGTAGGCTAGTTTGTACACACTCACGCAACCCTCCGTGTCCTCCGTTCAGACAAGCAAGAGGCATTCTCGGAGTTCAAGGACACATTCCAGCCAGGTAAAAACACTTTGTTGCGAAACAATAGCCAGTGAGGGCTGCGGAGAGAGGAGATGGGATGGGGTGAATCCTGAGGGCCAGATCCAGCAGCCTGGAGGCCTGCATTTGGCCCTCTGACCCAAAGGTCCCTGCTACTGCTTTCAACAAATCTCTCTCGCTGCCAGGCGTGGAGAGTCCTCCTCTCCCTTCGGTAACTTCGCAGATCAGAATTAACGAGCAGTTGATAGATTTATAGTCCTTTTATTACAGCCTCATGTTGCAAGCACAAATATACAGTTGGCTACTCTAAATCCTCCTTCTGACTTCCGCAGCAGTTAAGGCGCCAACGGGAAGTTCCTCCCCCCCTTCTGCCTCCTTTGCTCTCTTATACGCTAGGACCTCTGAGTCCGTGGTGAGGGGGGGGTCCCCCACACTCTCGAGTGACGTCTTGACTAGCTGCCCCCTCCCTTCTTGCTCCCTTGTCATTATCACGTAACTCCTTCCTAAGCTGTTCAGTTTCTGTCTCTCTGCTTCTGAACATGCTGTGGATAAGGGGGGGGGGACTCTTTCCCTCTCCAGGGAAGCTGGTGTGCCATAGTGTGCCATTTCCCAGTCCTCATCTTCAGACCCTGACACACTCGCTATCTATTCCAAAGTTAGCCAATTATATCCTGACAAAAAGAAGAAAGATACTCAAGCAGTCGTTGAGAACCATGACCATTTGGCCGGTGCTTTCTGTGTCCCCTCTTCCTTTGCAGGGGGTTGGACTAGATGAGCCTTAGAGGAACCTTCCAACTTTACAATTCTGTGATGCTGTTAGGGCAGGACTTGTTATGATATACGGTACCCGACCTGGGGCAAGCTGTGAGACCGCCCCAAAAGCCAGAGCACATCAGTTCAGCACTTACCCAGCTACAAGGAGTCCGGAGTGCCAGTTAATATGTGATTGCTCCCAGATAGAAACGATACACACAGCCGGTTTTGGCTAATCTATTTATTCCAAGTAATTGTGCAGAGATTTCTCTGCTGCCAGCCCGTGTAAACCGGTGCTGCCATTTAGCCGTCCGTCTGGCTTGAGGACAAGCAGTGAAGTGAAAGTAAGTGAGCTCGCAGGCTCAGATTACAACAGTACATTCCATAGCAGGAAGTAAACAAAACATACTTTCTCACAGGACTGTGTGAGAGATAATAGCTATACCATTGCAGTCAAGCAGCTTTAGCCACTTGACTTGGACATAATTCATAACAGGACTTTGGGGGCAGAGGTCCAGGGCCCTCCTTCAGCAGAATGACTCCGGCCTTGAAATGCTGGCTTACCACATTTTGAAGCTGGCAAAGCGATGCGCATTAGAAGAAGAAGAAGAAGAAGAAGAAGAAGAAGAAGAAGAAGAAGAGTTTGGATTTGATATCCCGCTTTATCACTACCCGAAGAAGTCTCAAAGCGGCTCACATTCTCCTTTCCCTTCCTCCCCCACAACAAACACTCTGTGAGGTGAGTGGGGCTGAGAGACCTCAAAGAAGTGTGACTAGCCCAAGGTCACCCAGCAGTTGCATGTGGAGGAGCGGAGACGCGAACCCGGTTCCCCAGATTACGAGTCTACCGCTCTTAACCACTATACCACAGTGGCTCTCCATCCAGAGTAGGGCCGGGGGACTTGGTGCCCCCTCCAGACATCGGACTACAACTCCCATCATCCCCAACCATCGTGACTGATGGGAATTGCAGTCAAACAACATCTGGAAGTACAGGTTCCCCAGCTCTGAGCTACAGCCCCCACCCCCGCAGGACCCTTTGAAATAGCTTTATTGTTATTATTATTTATTGAACTTCCCAGACATGCTAGACATTTGTTACACAAAAAGGTCTCCAAGCGATGTGTAACATATTTAAGGGCATGAGCAAAGGTAAACAAAAAACAAAAACAAAAAACACACGCATTATAATAAGCACACATTTATACAAAAACACATGAGATTCATTTTTTTAAAAATACACAGCGCAACCTTTAATAACAGCAGTGGAAAGCTCTGGCAGCTCAACTGACATCATGGAATATTATTATTTATTGAATTTGTGATCTGCAGTACCAACAGTGGAGGCTGGTCTATGAGGTCTACTGGAGCACAGACCTCTCAGGTTGGATATCGTACATTTTTTACTCCTCTGCTGGAAATCAAGGCTGTGGCTATGGAAGAAACATGATTCTTTGGGAGTGTTGATGCTGTGAATCTCTGACTTTTGTTTTCTGGGTTTCTGGGGGTTTTCCTGTTGTTATTCTGTCTTTCACAGCTACAATAAACCTACCATTAAAATTATGGACTGGTCATTTCTTCATCAGAGGGCAAACGGGCAAATTTAGCAGGGGATCAAATACTCCCCCCCCCCCATTGTATATATGTGGGTGGTGCTGTGGTCTAAACCACTGAGCCTCTTGGGCTTGCCGATCAGAAGGTTGGCGGTTCGAATCCTCGCGACGGGGTGAGCTCCCATTACTCTGTCCCAGCTCCTGCCAACCTAGCAGTTCGAAAGCACACCAGTGCAAGTAGATAAATAGGTACCGCTGTGGCGGGGAGGTAAACAGTGTTTCCGTGCGCTCTGGTTTCCGTCACGGTGTCCTGTTGCACCAGAAATGGTTTTGTCTTGCTGGCCACATGACCTGGAAAGCTGTCTGTGGACAAATGCCGGCTCCCTTGGCCTAAAAGCGAGATAAGCGCCGCAACCCCATAGTCGCCTTTGACTGGACTTAACCATCCAGGGGTCCTTCCCCTTTACCTTTGTATGTGTTAACAAACCATATATCATAAAGACACCACAGTCACTGCTGTGCCTCACTCCAAAAGGAGACACGAACCCTGGGTAAGCGCCTGCAACCCCTGGAATCTTGCACCGCTCGGAGATTGGGGTGGCGTGTGACAATACTTACAGAGGCTTGGGGGGGCATTTCTATCACTTTCTGGTGAATCACCTAATGTAGGAATAGCTGTGGCAAAGAGGTCCCTTCTGTATGTCTCAGGGTAGAAAAACTTATTCACGCAGCTTGTAGATAAACCATGGAAGTCGTTTACACAGGAGGCAATGATGGCAAGTATTAGACAAATTAGGGACGTGGGTGGTGCTGTGGGTTAAACCACTGAGCCTAGGGCTTGCCGATCGGAAGGTCGGTGGTTTGAATCCCCGCGACGGGGTGAGCTCCCATTGCTCTGTCCCAGCTCCTGCCAACCTAGCAGTTCGAAAGCATGTCAAAGGTGCAAGTAGATAAATAGGTACTGCTGCAGCGGGAAGGTAAACAGCGTTTCCGTGCGCTGCTCTGGTTCGCCAGAAGCGGCTTAGTCATGCTGGCCACATGACCTGGAAGCTATATGCTGGCTCCCTCAGCCAATAAAGCGAGATGAGCGCCGCAACCCCAGAGTCGTCTGCGACTGGACCTAATGGTCAGAGGTCCCTTTATTAGACAAATTCATGGAAGAGAGGGCTATCGATGGCTACTAGCCACGATGGCTATGCTCTGCCTCTGCAGCTGGAGGCAGCAATGCTTCTGAATACCAGCTGCTGGAAGCCACAGGAGGGGAGAGGGATCTTGTGTTCGAATCCTGATTGCAGGTTTCCCACAGGCATCTGCTTGCACACTGGGACAAAACGATGCTGGATATAGATGGGCCACTGACCGGAACCAGCAGGATATTCTTATGCTCTTATACACCCTAATGGAACAACCTCCTCTGGGATCTGAGTGAATTGGGGGAGTAGAAAGGAGGCAAATTAAGAGCCCGTGGCGAATATGAAAAAACAGCACCTGGGTTTTGTCCTTCCCTCCCACTCCCTGCCAACGCTGCCTCCCTCTCCCCTCGACTGTCAGAGGAAGTTCTATTCAAACGGAATCTCGACAGCGTTCCCCTTCACTTATTAATACCGCCGAGTACATTTCAGAGCTGGGAGTGTAAATATTCAAACAGTTGTATCTCTTTCCCTCCTTAGCGTCTGAAGAGAACAGCTTCCTTGTGTGTGAATGAACTGAAACAGAATAAATCATTCCTGGCAGCTGCATTGTATGTGTGAGGGAGGAGGAGGGGGGGAGCACTGGAGGGGAAGTGAGGATCTCCCAAGGATATTCCCACAATGCACTGCTGGCAGGGCCCCTTTGCTTTCTCCCTGGACTTTGAAACAAGGGGTAGGAGGCCTCCGAAAGCGGGAGGGGGTTGGGGACAAAAACACATTGAAGTGGGGTGGGGTGAAAGATGGAGGCCACTGTGGCTCTTCGTAAACAAGAAATGAGGAGGTTCCATGTCATAAAAGCACTGCGGGGTTACGGCCAAAGGCCCACCTAGGAATGGGCAGGAATCTAGTTTGTTCCTCATTTTTACGTGAATTGATGCAATTTGTGCTTCCCTCGCTAATCTGTGGATCAGAACGCAGTTATCCATCAATTTTTGCTGTTATCTAATTTTTGCAATACAGTTCTCAGCCCAAAAAGACATTAGAAAGTGCATTTTGGGACAGGATGCATGCAGAAACGTGCAGAAATGTGAGTTTTTGTGTGGCTTCAAAAAATAATTCACAGAATGGTGTGCATTGTGGGATAAAACGCCATGTGAAAACGGGCATATTAGGGAAGAGCGTGTACCAGAAATGTGAATTTATGTGTGGTTTAAAAATAAGTAATTCGCAGAATGATATAGAAACCAGTCTTGGGGAAGTACGCAGCTGCCTTATATGGAGTTAGCCCACCAAGTCCACCTTGCTCAGTATTGTCAACACAGACTGGCAGCAGCTCTCCAGGATCTCAAGTAAAGGTCTCTCCCAGCCCTCTTTGGAGATGGCAGGGTAGCATGCAAAGCAGATACTCTACCAGTGAGCTACAGCTCTTCTTCATAAGCACTTATGAATAAACAATAAACAGGGAACAGAAATAAGACGGATCCATCCATCTGTAGGTCCATCTAGACACCATTCACATCCTTCTCCCTTGGCAAGTCTATCTTCTCACTGCAGCAGGACAAGGAAACATAAGGCTGAGCTTAGAATAGAGTGATGGGCAGGTCTAGGATTACAGTTCCTTTGCTACTCAGGGCATGGATGTGTAAGACTGGGAAGGGCCGTGCTTGCTTGGTGGCACGCAAAAACACTCTGTGCATGCCCAGAGACCTTTGATCCTCCCGGGGCTGTGCTGCAATGCCAGCAAGCAGGCTGCCCTGTGACTCAGCAGAAAGTCTCCCTGCGCCAGCTCAGACGTCGGGCACCCTGCCCATCTCGGCGCTGCATCTGCCTGACAATGGCATCCGCAGATGTCGGGCGCGTTGCAGATGGGAGTCTCGACGCTCCTTGGAGGACGCGGGCTCCTCCGTTAATAACGGCGAGGCAAAGCTCTTCTGAAGAGGGTCGTAAATCTTTGATAAGGGCTGCTTAATGCACCGAGTTAAGAAAGGAAGAAAAAAAAAAGACAAGCCTAGGAGCAGGCTGGGTGTGAATATGCCAGGCAGGGCCTGTTTGAGTGCTGGAGAGATCCTCGGGCCGCCCATGTGGCCATTGTCCAAATTAAATCCTCCACAAATGCACCATTATGGTGTCAATGCTATATGGCAAAATACACCCCTCTGCGAAAACAAAAAACCCACCAGCCTGGAGCTTCTGCAACAGTGCTGTTCCCACTCTTGGGGCGGGGGGGGGGGGAATCTGCCACATACCCTGTTTCCCCCAAAGGAGGACTTATGTGGTTTTGCTTTGGGTGGAGTTTGGGGGTGGTGTGGATGACCAAATTGGCCTATAACAACAACAACAACAACAACAACAACAACAACAACAACAACAACAACAACTTGTATCTCTTACCCCCTTGCAGTGCCCTCCCTATGTAGTATGGACTCTGTCAGTTACCTGTTGAAAGGGCCAAATGGGATTTTTCAGGGAGCCCCTAATTGGCCCATGATTCCTCTTTTTTGACCTCCTTCACACTGTTGAGAGTGATTTTTTGGAGTACAGTAGTACCTTGGTTCTCAAACGCCTTGGTACTCAAACAGCTTGGAACCCTAACACTGCAAACCTGGAAGTAAGTGTTCCGGTTTGCGAACTTTTTTCGGAAGCCAAACGTGCTCCGTTTGAGTGCCACACTTCTGTTTTGAGTGTTACGCTGAGGTCTGTTTGTTTTTGCTTTTTGTTTTGTTTTTGTGACTGTGTGGAACCCAGTTCAGCTACTGACTGATTGATCGTGTGACTGCAGTACATTGTTTATTGATTTCATTTTATGGATCAATGGTCTCAATAAGAGAGTAAAATTCATGTTGAATTGCTGTTTTCGGGGTTGTTTTTAAAAGTCTGGAACGGATTAATTCATGTTGCATTACTTTCTATGGGAAAACGCACCTTGGTTTTGGAACGCTTTGGTTTTGGAACGGACTTAGGGAGCGGATTAAGTTTGAGAACCAAGGTACTACTGTAGTGCAATTTATTGTTTAATCTGACTGGCCCATGCTTATCTGGCGAGCTTCATGGCTACACAGGGACTTGAACCCTGATCTCCCAGGTCCTAGTCCAACCCTCTAACCACTGTGCCACGCTGGCCATGTACACTTTCCCCTAATACATACAGTATGTGAACACTGGCTGGAGAATCGCATTCAGTTAAGGGCAAATTTCCAAAGAGGGCTGAGTTTTGGTTCTCGCGTTGTTTCAAAAAGTGAAAATCCACACACTCTCATATTTACATACACACAAAGAGACACAAAATGCAATGTAATATACTCTCACACATTCTTTTATACCATATCTACTCAAATCTAATGCTCACCTTTTTTGGCCAAATTACGTTGCAAAAACTAAGGTGCACATTAGATTCGATGGCACATTTACATTCACCAGCAAATGCTTTTTTTGTTTGTTTCAAGGTTCTGGAAATTGAGGTGCGCATTAGATTCGATGGTGCATTAGGCTTGAGTAAATACGGTAGATTGATATGGTGTTATGATCATAATACATATGTAGATATTAATAGCCTACTATATTCTGTATATAAACTCATTCCGAACGTTGTCATATTTATCCAAACAATGTCTCGGTCTGTAAGCAGCTCATTCATAAGTTGCGAGTGTTGTCATGCTGTTGATCCATTGATTAAAGCGTATCATATCTTTATTCTTCAAATTCATCAGTATCAGTCTCTTGGCCACCATTTGGACGCATAGAATGCATTTTCGTTGTCCTGTTGCTAATTTCAATACAATAGGTATATAGTTCAAAAGAATGTTCTCTGCTGAAAGATTTAACTTTTTCTGCAGTCATAGTTATACAGTCCAGCACTTTCTTCCCAAACTTAGTAAGTATAGAACACTATACAAACATATGTTTCAGAGAGACATTGTCCTTGCCGCATCTTTTTTTTTTTAAAAAATAAAACCATAAAAGGTAAAGGTAAAGGGACCCTTGACCATTAGGTCCAGTAGTGACCGACTGGGGTTGCGGCGCGCATCTCGCATTATTGGCCAAGGGAGCCGGCGTACAGCTTCCGGGTCATGTGGCCAGCATGACTAAGCCGCTTCTGACAAAGCAGAGCAGTGCACGGAAATGCCGTTTACCTTCCCGCCGGAGTGGTATTTATTTATCTACTTGCACTTTGACATGCTTTCGAACTGCTAGGTTGGCAGGAACAGGGACCAAGCAACGGGAGCTCATCCCGTCGAGGGGATTCGAACCGCCGACCTTCTGATCGGCAAGCCCTAGGCTCTGTAGTTTAACCCACAGCACCACCTGCGTCCTTAGCAAAAGCATAAAGGAGAGAGGTAAAAATTGGCATCCATTCCTTTGTCCACTTTTGCCTTTGGCCCTGTCCTCCAGTCTGGCATGTGGCCCCTGGAAGGCTACCCAGAAGGGAATGTGGCCCTCAGGGTTTTCCACCCTTGTTTTAGATTAACCTTTGGGTCATATGTTTATGAGAATCCATCCCTCAACTCTGCCTCCCCATCTATCTGTTTCTCTCCTCCCAATTCTGCAGTCACGAGTAAAAAAAGAAATCACCTGATAGGCCATATTATGCTCATTTTTCTTCTTCTTAACACGCATCCGTAGCATGATCTTGCTGTTTAGAAGCCAACCAAGGTACAGAGAATTTGTAAATCATTTTTTATTGGCACCGGGGGAAGACATGCACTTAGATATCACGACCATTAAAATGAAGATTATATAAAGCATAGATTTATTCCCGTTAGGCAAACCCATTCCATAGGCGAACCTCTCCCTTTTAAAACCTCAAAGCAAGGGAAATCCTGCAGAGCACAGCAGCAAATGCATCTTCTGTGGGGCATTCGGGTCTGTCCATCCCTGCCCCCCTCCCCCAGATTTAATTAGACTTTTAACCAATTGATCTAGTGACAAAGCAATTACATTGAGACAAATCTGCATGTCTCCAAAACGTCAACTGAAGATGCCCTTTTGAGATATCGACAGAAGGGCGAGAACATTTACTGTTTAATAACCAAAAAAACTACTGCTGCCTATTAGAAAAAAATGACTGCCATCATATTTACTAATCACATCCTCAATTCTCCGAGTGCCGGTCTTTAAGTAGCCAAAACACCACCACCCATACATAAGGCAGTTGGGTCAGGTTTGCAGAAATAGAAGCTGAGGTTCGCAGTAAGACAAAAATATTGAAGAGAGCGTTCCCCTCCCCCACCAAAACACCCCCCAATTGAGGGCTGAGCATGCCCAGTGGGCACAGAATGTTTGCTGGTTTGTGGCAGTGAGGGTGGGCTGGGCAGATGGATGAATGGGAAACTGGGTAGCAGGTCCTGCTAAGAGAAGGTCCTGCCTGGCCAAAGGTCACAAAGCGAGCATCATCGCCGAGTGTGGCTGATCCATAGCTGTCAACTCTCCCTTTTTTTGGTGGGAAACTCCCTTATTTCAATGCCGTTTCCTGCTGCTATCCTGGATTGTTGATATCCCTTAAATTTCCCGGATTTCAAAGGAAGCAGCTCCTCTCCCTCCCTGCCGGCCAGGGAGGCTCCTCAGCTGTGATGCTCGGCTGCCAATAAGCAGTCTAAGACCGACTGGGGGCGGAGCTTGCATGCCTTGTGCAGCCAGACCCTCACGCCCAACCAGACATACAGCCTGCCTGCCGTCTATGCGCTCGCTCTTTCGCTCACCCATTCGTGCGCAGCCTCTGGAGCGCAGGGTGGCAAGGCTACTTGGTGCCATTGCACCGCCCTCGCAGCATCCCTGAGCCGTCTGCCTGTTTGAGAAGGGGCCCCGAGCTCGCTCTGCTTCCCCTCCTCGCATCACCGTGGACAGGCTTACTTTGCATAGCTGTGAACATTTCCCTTTTTTGTGGGAAATTCCATTATTCCGAATAGGATTCCTCGCGAGAAAAGGGAAAGGTTGACAGCTATGTGCTGATCCCGTATTTTCAAATCCGAAAGTTGACAGCTATGGGCTGATCTCCTACGCCCAGTGGTAGCTGCTGCCCGTTGGAACTGGTAGGGTGGAAGGCAGGGAGCCCAACAGCAGGGGAAGCCAGAGCCAAAAACAGGCAAAGCTGACTCCATTTTTCCTCCATCCTCATCCCTGCCAATGTCTGCAAGGGCAATACTGAGACTGAGGGCTCACCCACACTCACCTTTTATCCCTCGCTTTCTAGGTACAAGTTGGTGCTTTAAAGTGCCACGTCTGAGCACCCTTTTTTTGGGAGGCGGGTCAGCACTTTCCTGGTGAAAACCTGCTCTTTAATGCTGAATCAGAACAAGCAGAAATTTGGGTTTTCCATGGATTGCTGTTTGTTCTCAATCAGTGGTTAAGAGTGGGTTTTTGCAGGGGGGTGGACTCGAACACAGCACTTTGAAGTGCGGGGCTGTGCCTAGAAACGCAGCGCAAAAAGCAGTCAGGATGAGCCCTGAGCAAGAGGAAGCTGACAAGCAGAGCTAGATCCCCCCCCCCCCCGGACATATTGTATTGTAAATAAAAAGGCAAGCAGGCGTCTGAGAGCAGACGAAGGCTGATGAGGCATCAATCCATCTGCCCTAATGGACCAGCCTCCCCTGGCCTCTCTGAGGTCTTGCACTTAGGACTGATTTACAACGGGCTGGGTGCATTTCAAGCCACTGGGTGAAACGCTTCGCAAGGCAGCCTATGGCCTTCCAATGCTCATCTGCGATATGCAGCCTACTTTATTCTACTGTACTGCAGCTGCCTCTGCCGGGTGTGGGGGAAACCAGTCACCCTCTATGTTGTCAGACTCCAACTTCCATCAGCCCCTGGTAGTTCCATCAGCTCCCACCAGCATGACAGGGGTGGGTGGGAACTGGAGTCCAACTAAATCCAGAGGGGTCATGTACTGTTATGTGAGTGGAATTCCCTGATCTGGGGCCTTGTGCTGAGTACGAATCCACAAACTCTCCGCGCCAAGAAAGAGTTCCAAACTTTTGCTGCAGACTGTCTTTAAACTTGTTACGTAAACCTGTTGTAAATACAAATCAGCCCATTGCTCTTAAACAACTAGCCAAGCAGCTGGGTTTTCTTTAAGTTCTCACTTGTTAATGTAGTCCATGAACAGTAGTTCTCTTTCTGGTCCCAGGGTGAGTCTCAGTTAAGTCAGATAAGTAAGAATCTGGCAGCTTCTGAGAGAGACCTGGACTCCCAGGGATGAGTCATCAATTAACATAACATTGAAATAAAGTCTCCACTCTCCTTTTCTGCACTTGCTACAGTTCTCTGCGAAACAGGAATTCTGCAAATGCAAACCTCCATATAACAATTCATGCATGTTAAACATATCTTGTATAGGTACATGTCTGTCCACAATATCTATCTATCTATCTATCTATCTATCTATCTATCTATCTATCTATCTATCTATCTATCTATCTATCTATCTATCTCTAGCTATCTACATGGAGGCGCAGGTTAATTCTGTGTCCAGGGCAGCTGTCTACCAGCTCCATCTGGTACGCAGGCTGAGACCCTACCTGCCCGCGGACTGTCTCGCCAGAGTGGTGCATGCTCTAGTTATCTCCCGCTTGGACTACTGCAATGCGCTCTACGTGGGGCTACCTTTGAAGGTGACCCGGAAACTGCAATTAATCCAGAATGCGGCAGCTAGATTAGTGACTGGGAGTGGCCGCCGGGACCACACAACACCAGTCCTGAGAGATCTACACTGGCTCCCAGTACGTTTCCAAGCACAATTCAAAGTGTTGGTGCTGACCTTTAAAGCCCTAAACGGCCTTGGTCCAGTATACCTGGAGCGTCTCCACCCCCACCGTTCAGCCCGGACACTGAGATCGAGCGCCGAGGGCCTTCTGGCGGTTCCCTCATTGCGAGAAGCAAAGCTACAGGGAACCAGGCAGAGGGCCTTCTCGGTAGTGGCGCCCGCCCTGTGGAACGCCCTCCCATCAGAAGTCAAAGGTACTAACAACTATCTGACATTTAGAAAATGCCTGAAGACAGCCCTGTTCAGGGAAGTTTTTAATCTGTGACATGTGTATGTATTTTAATGTTTGCTGGAAGCCGCCTAGAGTGGCTGGGGAGACCCGGCCAGATGGGCGGGGTATAAATAATAAATTATTATTATTATTATTATTATTATTATTATTATTATTATTATCTATCTATCTATCTATCATCTATCTATCTATTCTTCTGCTACTTCCTGGGAGAAGTTGCCCTGGATTCACCCCTTTGCAGAATAAGCAACCTGGATGCATTAGCTGAAGTGGGCTCTGATTTATGAAAAGTATGACCAAATAAATATGCTAGTCCTTAAGGAACCACATAACTCTTTGTGTTGTTTCTGCTGCAGGCAACAGGACCACATGGCCAACCTAAATTCTGGGAGAACACTGCGTGCATATCTCTAATTTCCTCCTTCCCTATGAGTCTTATTAACTAACTGAATGTGTTCTGTTGTGTCAGGCTGCAGGCAAAAAGCCCATGGGCAGCTGGGATGGCGCCACTGACTGGCCATCTGCCCTTACTAAGCCTCTGAACATCTGGCTGCCATTTCAAATACATGCCTCATGATTCCCAACTCAGAAAGGAAACATGGCATAACTTCATGAACTGTCAATATACTGCATGATATTGCCTGCTCATGTTGCCCCTCCATCAGGGCCTGGATTAAGGGACAGCATTTTTGTAGAGTGTCTCCCCCTCCCCCCGTATATATGTATGTATATATATATATATATATATATATATATGACTGAATTAAATGTGTGTGCATTTCTTCTAATATGCACATTATTGGATGTAAATTTGCCTAATCTGTGATTATTATTTTTTGCAAGCAATCCCCCTATTATAATGCAATAGTTATAGATAGAAGAGACCTGTATCTATAGTTATGCATTTTTTTAAAAGAATGCTTTCATTTGGAGAACTGCACCATAAAATTCGGATAACAGCATTTAAGTTCGCTGCATTTCAGTCTGTATATCGGCTCAGGGAGTGCAGAATTTCTCCTCATCCCTTGCATCTTTTTTAAAAAAATTAAAAATCAAATAAAAAGGAGGGTCATGATTTATTCTGAACTAATGCAGGTATTAAAACACCTGACCTATTTTTCATTTCTTGACTTCCAGCACGGGTTGTGGAGGTAGGTGTGTGTGTGTGTGTGTGTGTGTGTGTACTGGGGGCAGCGATTCTTCCCTCTAACTTCCCCTCCCAGTTATCGAATCTCGTTCTGCCTACAAGTTTTTTTAAAAAATAAAAAATAAAAAAATCTCCACCACTGTGCAACTGCTTCTTCTTATTCATTATTTATATAATGTCTGCAATGTACAGGAAGTGTTACAAGATTAAATAAGACAGACCCCTGGTGAAAGCTTATGCTTTTTTTAATTTTTATTTTGAAAACACCCTAGATGACTGGGAAGGCGGGCGGGGGGTGGGGGGAATAAAATCACCCAAGGCAAAGGAGGAGAACGTTAGCTGATAGCAGACCACAGAAATGGATTTTGAACAAGCTTGTTTACATGATCTAGGGAGGGAGGCGGTGCAAGCCCAGGAATGGTGAACTGGGCGGTTATTATCGGGAGCAAACAAATCTTGTTTACAGAGGCAGTGAATTGCTAGGAGTGCATTAGTTCCATCATATTCCTTATTTATATACACAGCATTTGGTCTCCACGAGATCCGACCTTTCCTTCCATTGCCAATGATCAGGCTCTGAGTGTTAATGTTGGTGCCTTCAAATGGAGGGGGGGGTGTTCCTCAGGGTTCGGTTGTATCCTGCATGCTTTTTAACACTACATGAAACCGCTGAGTGGGGTCGGGTTGCCATATTTTGAAGAGTAAAAAAGAGGACACGTTTGCCGACTTCTGCTTTTAACTATGGATCGCTGTGATGACTCATGGAAAAGAGGATGTGTCCTGGAAAAAGAGGACATATGGCAATCCTAGTTTTGGCGTACCTTGTCATCCAATTTGCAGGTGACAACAAACTGGGAGGGGTAACTAATGCCGCAGAAGACAGAATTGGGATTCAAGATGAACTGAACAGATTGGACCCAAACCGGGCCAAAACTACCGTCTTTCCCCCTTTTTAAGACACCGTCTTATAATTTTTTTTCCTCAAAAAAAACACAGGGGGGCTTATTTTCGGGGGGATGTCTTATTTTTATTACGTCAGTATGGTACGGTACAGCCTCCCCCTGCGCACTGAGCAGGCGGGGCAGAACTCTGCAAGAGGCGCGCTTCCCCCCCGCGCCTCTCGCTGGTTCACTGGCTCCCTGCACATGGGGAACAGGCGGGGCAGGAAGAGGCGTCTTCCTCCCCCCCGCCTCTCCCTGCGCGCTAAGCAGGTGGGGCAGAATTCCGCAAGAGGCACGTTCCCCCCCCTGCGCCTCTCGCTGGTTCGCTGGCTCCCTGCGCACGCAGGAGGGGCTGAGGAGGCGACGGGAACAATGGCGGCACCACGGCTTACTTTTGGGGTACGTCTTACTCCTCTCAAAGGTTAAAAAACCCTGCCATGGCTTACTTTATGACTACGTATTAAAAAAGGGGAAACAGGGTAACAAAGTGAATTTCACTAGGGACAAATGGCAGGTTCTGCACTTAGGCAGGAAGAACCGGCTGCACAAATATAAGATGGGGGATGCCTGGGTTGTCAGGAGTACATGTGGAAAGGATCTGGTGGTCTTAGTAGACCACAAGCTAAACACGAGTCAACAATGTGATGCAGCAGCAAAAAAATGCTAATGCTATTCTAGGCTGCATCAACAGAAATATACTGCCCAGGTCAAGGTAAATCATAGTACCGCTCTATTTTGCCTTGGCCAGACCATGCCTGTACTCTTTTTGACACCCAAGAGGAACATATCTTGTTTAGACAAGCCTACCTAGATGTTTAGAAAGTTGGTGTGAGTTTTAATCTCGCAGCCTGGGAGTCATTTTGGACTCACAGCTATCCATGGAGACGCAGGTCAATTCTGTGTCCAGGGCAGGGGCGTTCCGAGGGCGGGGGGGGCAGTCGCACCGGGTACCATTCCAAAGGGGGTGGGTGGGTGTGACAAAATGTTGACCCCCCGATTGGCGGCACCCCCTGGGGCATGCATCACGCCCCCTGAGACGAGCGCTGCGTCACCTCTGGTCCAGGGCAGCTGTCTACCAGCTCCATCTGGTATGCAGGCTGAGACCCTACCTGCCCGCAGACTGTCTGGCCAGAGTGGTGCATGCTCTAATTCAGTGTTTCCCAACCAGTGTGCCTCCAGATGTTTTGGGACTACAATTCCCATCATCCCTGACCACTGGTATTGCTAGCGAGGGATGATGGGAGTTGTAGTCCCAAAACATCTGGAGGCACACTGGTTGGGAAACACTGCTCTAGTTATCTCCAGCTTGGACTACTGCAATGTGCTCTACGTGGGGCTACCTTTGAAGGTGAGCCAGAAACTGCAAATAACCCAGAATGCAGCAGCTAGACTGGTGACTGGGAGTGGCTGCTGAGACCATATAACACCGGTCCTGAAAGACCTACATTGGCTCCGAGTACGTTTCCGAGCACAATTCAAAGTGTTGGTGCTGACCTTTAAAGCCCTAAACCAGGCACCCCCAAACTCGGCCCTCCAGATGTTTTGGGACTACAACTCCCATCATCCCTAGGTAACAGGACCAGTGGTCAGGGATGATGGGAATTGTAGTCCCAAAACATCTGGAGGGCCAGGTTTGGGGATGCCTGCCCTAAACGGCCTAGGCCCAGTATACCTGAAGGAGCGTCTCCATCCCCATCGTTCAGCCCGGACGCTGAGGTCCAGCTCCAAGGGCCTTCTGGCGGTTCCCTCACTGCGAGAAGTGAGGTTACAGGGAACCAGGCAGAGGGCCTTCTCAGTGGTGGCGCTCGCCCTGTGGAACGCCCTCCCATCAGATGTCAAGGAAATAAACAACGATGTGACTTTTAGAAGATATCTGAAGGCAGCCCTGTTTAGGGAAGTTTTTAATGTGTGATGTCTTATTCTGTTTTTAATCTGTTGGCAGCTGCCCAGAGTGGCTGGGGATACCCAGCCGGATGGGCGGGGTATAAACAATAAATTATTATTATTATTATTATTATTATTATTATTATTATTATTATTATTATATGGATGGAGCAGCCAAGTAATTTCGTTGTCCCCAAAGGGGACAATGACAATAAAATATATTCTATTCTATTCTATTCTATTCTATTCTATTCTATTCTATTATTATTAATTTGTTTTTAGCCTATTGCTATCTTAACTTTTCAAACTTTTCAAATTATTGTCGTTAATTTTTCTTAGTGATAATTCTATTGTTGCATCTTTTTGGAAAAAAACGCTTTGAGGTTTTGTTTGTTTGTTTGTTTTTCTATCAAGTGGCGTATAAATGTTATGGACCAAACAAACAAATTTATTACTTGGTTTTTGGCAGCATCTTACAATGCTTTAAACAAACAAAAATACATTAAAACCAGCATTAAAAACCAATCTCAAGGATATATATTTTTTTTGAAAAAACCAGATTAAAACACCCTACCCACAAAAAAGACCATATATAATTAAAAGCCAAAGGCATGATGAAACAGCAAAATGTTTTGGCATGGTGCCTAAAGTTATGTAACAGGGGAGAGCATTCCACAAGCAGGGAGCCATCACTGAAAAGACCCATCCTTGTGTTGCCACCCTCTGGACCTCCCATGGTGACAATCACAGGGTACAGGTCAGTTCTTCTTCTTCTTCTTTAGCTACAATGGAATCTCCATATCCAGCAGCAGTCTACCTGTGGAAGCCAGGCATTGGAAACAGATGCATCCTTTTGAGATGTGCTTGCAAGCCCCCTGCCCACATTGCTGGGGGGGGGCGAATCACCCCCCCCCCCAATGCTGGATGGGCCTTTGGTCTGATCCGGTTTGCTTTTGTATCCATGCTCTGCTTGGCTCCTTTTGGAACAGCTCCTTTTAGCATAATTTAGCATAGGGAATTCAGAGAGGCCTGCCTCTGCCTCTTTGTTTCCTTTCCCGATGAGAAGAGCTGATAAAATCAAAGGGAGAGATAGCAATCTCAGGCAGTTAAAGACAATGCTCTGTGTAGCTGTGTGGGGAAAAGCAGAGAGGTTTCTCAGGATGCTGTTATTACCATGGAAATGAACCCCGGGACAGCTCTCCTCACCTCCACAACGTGAAAGAAATGGAGTCTGCTGGCATGCGCTCATCAGATACACCGTTGCCTTCTTCTAATTATTCTTCGGCTGCAGTCACACGGCAGTTTACCCCATTTCCCTGACAGTTTCCCTGACTGTTAATTTCCGCATTGTATTTGCAGACCTTCTAAGTGTCCCTATTTTCCAGGGACGGTCCCGGATTTACAGAAGCTGTCCCAGTTTCTGATTTGATCCCGGAATGTCCCACTTTTCCTTTGTTGTTGTTTAGTCATTTAGTCGTGTCCGACTCTTCGTGACCCCATGGACCAGAGCACGCCAGGCACTCCTGTCTTCCACTGCCTCCCGCAGTTTGGTCAGACTCAAGTTGGTAGCTTTGAGAACACTGTCCAACCATCTCGTCCTCTGTTGTCCCCTTCTCCTTGTGCCCTCCATCTTTCCCAACATCAGGGTCCTTTCCAGGGAGTCTTCTCTTCTCATGAGGTGGCCAAAGCATTGGAGCCTCGGCTTCAGGATCTGTCCTTCCAGTGAGCACTCAGGGCTGATTTCCTTCAGAATGGATCGGTTTGATCTTCTTGCAGTCCATGGGACTCTCAAGAGTCTCCTCCAGCACCATAATTCAAAAGCATCCATTCTTCAGCGATCAGCCTTCTTTATGGTCCAGCTCTCACTTCCATACATCACTACTGGGAAAACCACAGCTTTAACTATACAGACCTTTGTCGGCAAGGTGATGTCTTTTCCTTAGGGCATCCCTATTTTCATTGGAGAAATGTTGGAGGGTAGGGAGTTTTCCACCGTGGAGTTAAGAACTGGCGGGATCTAGGAGACTAAAGGCGTCTCTTGCTCACTGCCCTGCTGTTTGTTTGTTAGTTTTTAAAAGCAAAGTTCAGCCAAATTAGCCTTGATTCCTGCATTGCAGGGGGTTGGACTAGAATGACCCGTTGAGTTCTTTCCAACTCCTCAATTCTGACTCTAAATACACTGAGGTCCAGTGCCGAGGGCCTTCTGGCGGTTCCCTCACTCCGAGAAACGAAGCTACAGGGAACCAGGCAGAGGGCCTTTTCAGTGGTGGCGCCCGCCCTGTGGAATGCCCTCCCATCAGAGGTCAAAGCAATAAACAACCACATGACCTTTAGAAAACACCTGAAGGCAGCCCTGTTCAGGGAAGCTTTTAATCTGTGATATTTTAATGTTTTGTTTTTTAATATTTGCTGGAAGCCGCCCAGGGTGGCTGGGGAGACCCGGCCAGATGGGCGGGGTACAAATAATAAATTATTATTATTAAATACCTCCAGGAAGCCACAAGCAGGGTCTGAAGGCTACAGCCACCGCCAACCATTCACCCGGCATGTAGCAGGCAGAAGTTGATGCCAGACCTCCAAGTCTCATCTGAAGTCCCCAGGTTTGCCTGGCCCGCTCCAGGTGGCTGGTGGAGGGCCTGAATTTCCAGGTGGACTGGAGTGCCTTAAATAATTATAATAATAACAATTTTTTTTTTATGAAGACTCTGCATGCAGCTTGCAAACTTCAAAACCTGGCAGGAGCTGGTCTCAAAATATAGCATAGACCAGGGGTCAGCAACCTTTTTCAGCTGTGGGCCGGTCCACCATCCCTCAGACCTTGTGGGGGGGCCGGACTATATTTTTTTTTGGGGGGGGGAGGGAATGAACAAATTCCTATGCCCCACAAATAACCCAGAGATGCATTTTAAATAAAATGACACATTCTACTCGTGTAAAAACACGCTGATTCCCAGACCGTCTGTGGGCTGGATTGAGAAGGCGATTGGGCTGCATCCAGCCCACAGGCCTTAGGTTGCCTACCCCTGGCATAGACACTCTTTGTGGGGAGGGGAGGCAGTGGCTGCCCGCTTCCACTCCAGTCTCCCAAATAACCTCTGTCTCCAAGACCTGACCCCATGACTGCACTGCAGGCCACCCCCACCCCACCCCACCCCAGGTCTCAGATTTGGTCCCTGAAATCTCTGGGACTGGTTTGACCTGGCAACCCAAAATGCCGCTGCACACTGAGGTCCTGAACTTTCACAAGAAGCGGGGAGGGTGGGGCACTTTGGTTATGCTCAGAGGCACTTAGCCAGTCAAGCCAGATTCCTCCCCACCCCACCCCCAAGCAAACTTCAACTATATCAGTGTCAAGTTGAGTCGGTTGCCCCTGATAGGACCAGATGAGGGATTTTCTTTTCTTTTTTTAATGCCAAGCTGAACTTCCCACTTGAATGAGCCGCCTTGAATTCCCTTCCCCTGTTGATGTCCTTGCTCTCCCAGCCCTCCCCCCCTCCCCATTATAACAAATCGTTCTGGAGATAATTACAGATGGGGGCTATTTATAGCCTGCCAGGCATTCTCTAAAGAGGAACGTTGGCTGTTCTCTACAACACATGTGGCTTTGATATAAATATAGATATTGGCTAATTATCCAAGAGCGGGAAGTTACAACGTGAATGTAGATATATAACAGCAGAGAAATAACAGAGGGGATGGTCTCCCCCTCACTCGCAGTGGTTGCTGCTCCCTTCTCTGCAGGCCAGCAGGCAATTAAAAGGGGCTTGTCTGCTGCTGTTCTATATATATATATATGTGGGGTGAGGATCCCTTCTTTCCAGTTTCAGGGCTGCATTCTTTTCTGGGCAGACTTCCGGGGTGGGCGGAGTCAGAGGCAAAGTGGGCGGGGCAACAAAGGTGCATTCTCCCTTTGTGGAGTCGGCAGACATGCCTTTCTACCTTCCATCTGGACAAGCAAGAGGCATGGTCAGCATTTATATCCCAGCTAGGCAAAAGCACTCAAGGAGGGTGTGAATCATAGAGGGGACCACGAGGATCATCAAGTCCAACCCCCTGCAATGCAGGAATCATTTTTCCCAGTGTGTTGCTCGAACCTATGACTCTGAGATCAAGAGTCTTATGCTCTACTGACTGAGTGAGAGTGTGGCCTGGGGAGAGTCCCGAAGGCCAGACAGAAAGGACTGGAGGGCCAGATTTGGCCCTCAGGCCTGATGTTACCTACCCCTACAATATATGAGAGGCTGTAAGCCAGTGATGGCTAACCTTGACACTCCAGATGTTTTGGGACTACAACTCCCATCATCCCTGACCACTGATCCTGTTAGCTAGGGATGATGGGAGTTGTTGTTCCAAAACATCTGGGGTGTCAAGGTTAGCCATCACTGCTGTAAGCCATTCATTTGGGCGAAAGCCTCCCCCAAATGCCACTCCCCCTTAGGAACTAGATGGGGGGAGGTATCCTTCCTCCTCCCTGCATTAGGGAGCTGCCAGAGCTTTTCTGAGATCTGCAGTGCATGGATTAGTCTCCCATTCCTGCCTCTCAGGTCTATTTGCAAGGCAAGCAATCAACCCATCTCTGACTTAGGGTAGGGTAGGTAATAGCTGCAGTGCTTTACAGGTCAGGAAGCAAAGAGGTCTCTGAAGGAAAGGTGGCATTCGGGTGTAGCTCTATCATCTATCTATCTATCTATCTATCTATCTATCTATCTATCTATCTATCTATCTATATCATCTATCTCCTGTGCATTAGAAATTCACATCATGTGAAATTGATTGACACAGTCATGCATCCCAGTGTTTTCAATTCCATTTGTTTCGGAGGCAGCGCTAAGACACCCAGTGCTTCACCCCATAGCCCTACTCCCTCCTCCATTTTTTTTTTTTTTACTAGAACTGAATGTGTGGGAAAAGGGAAGAGATTATTTACAACCACGAGCAAACCCTGAGAAGTTCAGTAGCCCCTGCCTGGCCTGCCTGGAACAACTCCCAGCTCCGAGTCTCTCCATTCCCTGATTAATTTTTGTAGTGGCTCCTTCAGCCTTGGCAGGTTGACAACTGTCGGTAACAGCCAGGCTGCAGTCGTGGAAAGTGTGTGTGTGCGTGCGTGCGCATGTGTGCGAAGTGTGGTGGGGGAAGGAGAGAAACATCAGCAGCTTTCTCTGCAATCTGTTGGACGCTGCCCAAAGCCAAGACCTGTCCTCTTGCCTTCTGAACTACCGCCTAGGCTGGCAGCCACCTCCACCCACTGGCTATTACAGATGCCAAGGCTGGAGAAGGGCCGAGACGTGATGCGAGGGGAAGCATCGCTATAATACATGACCCGGCTTTGAAGGGGGGGGGCGGAAGAGAGCATTGTGCTCAAGGTGAGCAGCCAAAAGCTGAGCATGGTCCACTGTGGGTGGGACTGAGCTTCCTGAGAATATCCGCTCTCTCCCTGTTACCCATCAGGTCAGAGGATATAAACATATAAAGTATGGGAAATGTTGATGCAGCCTAAAATAGCATGAGCTTTTTTTGCTGCTGCATCACAATGTTGCCTCATCTTAAGTTTGTGCTCAACTAAGACGCCTAGATCCTTTTCACATGTACTTCTGAGGTAGTCGAACAACTCCTAGCAAGCACATTCTTGCCAGCCACTGTGAGGTGCAATCTAACTCTTGCTACAAGTCCTTCTTCATGGAAGTGGAGACTGTGGTCCAAGAAGCCAAATCTTTCAAGTGTAGGGCAGGTGGGTGTGTCTTGCCAGAGCTGGCCTTGTGGGCCAAACTGGGTGATCTGGTGGGCCTAATGACGCCCGTGGGCTGGATGTTCCCTACTTCTGGTGTAGACACACCCAGTGACAACAGAGACCTAGAATCACAGAGTTGGAAAGGGCCACAGCGGTCTTCTAGTCCAACCCCCTGCAATGCGGGAATCTTTCACCCAATGTGGGGCTCGAACCCATGACGCTGAGATTAAAAGTCTCATGCGCTACCAACTGAGCTATCCCAGGACAGCACCTCCTCTCCTGGTTGATTTTATGGATGGAGAGTAGAGTCTTGTCCAGTGCGAGAACTGCAACCCCTGAGGAAGTAAATCTCCCTGAATCCTGGGTGTCTGAGTGTTTGCACTGCAATCTTTATGTCCCTTTTATTAGGGCAATTACGCTCCTTGAATAATACATGGCATGTATGCAGTAAGGGTCAGCCAGGCAGGGATGATTTAATCCATGAAGAAAAGGCCTCAGGGGACAGACGGTTTAGCATGCACTCAGGACAAGTAATCCCCCAAATTTCTTCTTATTTCTTATCAGGGGTGTCTTAGTCATAGAGGCTAGTGGCGCGGGGAACCACGGCGCCAAGTTCTGGAGGGCGCCAGAGAAGAGGCGGAGGCTGGACACGGCGACTCCCGGCATCAGCTCGCTGCCCTTGTCTGCCTCTGCCACGCCGCGCCACGCCCGGAGCCTCCTCCCTCCCGGAGGAGCCACCCTCCAGCCCCGCTGGCAGCGCCGCCCTTGCCTGCCTCCGCCATGCCATGCCCGGAGCCTCCGTCCTGCCGGAGGAGCTGCCTCCAGCTGCTGCCCGCCTGGAGGGAAACGTGGGGGTGGGGGGCGCCAGAGGGATCCTTGCACCATGGCGCCAGATAAGCTTAAGACGGCCCTGTTTCTTATTGCACTTATATACCATGTTCCTGTTCCTCCCTTCAAGGAGCTCAAGGTGGTATATATGCCCCCCTTTGTTCCCAGATCAACCCTATGTGTTAGGTTAGACTGAGAGTTGATGACTATCCCAAAGTCTCCCTGGGAGCTCCATGGCCTAGTGCGGATTTGAACCCTGGCCTTCCAGGTGCTTGTCAAACACTCTAGCCACTACGCCATGCTGCTGTTAAATCCCCTCACCCCAAGTGGAGCGATAATATCCCATCTAAGTTTCTGTTGCTCTAGAGAGTGGAACCCAAACCAACCAATCCATCCATCAGCCAACCAATGGATTCAAATGACAATAAATGAGATTAGAGCTGGAAGAGACCCCCAAGGCCCATCTAGTTCAACCTCCTGCAATGCAGGAATCACAACTAAAGAATCCATGGCAGACAGCCCTATAACCTCTGTTTAAAGACCTCCAGCAAATGATACTCCACCATCTTCCACTCCACTGCCAAACATCTCTCACCATCGGAAAGTCAGAATCTCCCCCCAGGTAATTTGAACCCACTGGTTAAGGTTCTGCCTTCTGGAACTGCAGAAAGCAAGTTTGCTCCATCTTCCATGTGGCAGCCCTTCAGAGATTTGAAGACAAATGGAGGGGGGGCATGAATGTGAAGAAAGCAGCCCATTGCACCATGGTAACATTTCCATCCATTGCTCCGCCCTTTTTTACCTCTGGCTCCACCCACTTCTGGCATGTGTTCGTCAGAATATTGTCCAGAAAGTGCACCTCAGCCTGAAAAAGTCCCCCCCCACTAGTTTACTGCCTGTGCCCTCCCTCCCTCTGTCTCATATGTGCTGTTTTCCATTATTCTGGCATAGCTAGACCTGCAGAGCTTTATGAAGCAAGAAGCAATTATTTAGCGAATATCTAATTGTCCTAGGGCTGAGCCCAAATCACCCCCTGCTTTTCACAGCCCTGTTTGCAAGAGGCCATTCCCCCTTTGGAGGGTTTAAAAAATAAAAAATAAAATAAACCCTGTTGCTTGTAACGTTGGTGTAAAGAGAACTAGTCTGTATTCATCAGCGACTATGCCATTTTAATTCTGCCAGCATGCTTTGTCATTCTGGAACATCAGGGTGGGGAGATGACAGTGGCCAGTGGGGTTCCCCTTTTTGGGGTGATGGCGGCCGTTCTCCCCCCGCCCCTTCTGCGTCCCTGAATTATATTGCATCTGGGGAATAGAGAAGGACAGGTGGACTCCTGGAGAAAAGAGCATTGCACCTCACAGTCAGACACAAAGTTTTTAAAAGAGAAAGTCCTGCTCCCACGGTTAATGATGCATCATTTTATTGCATTTCCCTCCTGGAAATTGCTGGAACAGCATCCTGAAAATAGGGAATGGCCACTGTCTTTGTTTAATCAGGGAAAACTCAAGCACAGGCGCCGCTGTCCAAAACAACGGTTTCTGTGGAGACACAAGAGGTGCCTGTGATCCTTCTGAGAGAGGGTGGGGAGCTATCTTGGCCCAGCAGGCCAGATCTTTATCTGCTCCCTCCTGCAGGGGCAAAGAGCTCTCTAGACAACAGGCCCAAGAAACTGGCACATGCAGCAGGAAATCAGGCAAAGCTGGAGGTTATAAGGCAATCCCCAGTGCGTAGGAATCAAGAACCTGGTTGGTTTTCTTCCTCTCCTCTCCACCGCCCCCCCCAAAGAGCATGATTTATCTTCGTCAAGGAGAGAATTAGGGGGGAAATTACGGAAAGGCAAAAGGGTTTATCCAGAGGGCAGGACACACTTTCCAGAACCTGCTTCTCCAAAGACCTTTTTCTGGCTCTTTTCAATCCCGCCATCAATCCAGACACCAGCCAGCCGAGCAGCTGGAAAGGACAGAAAGGGGAGCGGAGCAATTTGTTCTACTTGGCCACATGCGAGCTCAGCTCATTTGGTTTGGTGGATGAGAGGATGCTGAACTGAGCTGCGCCCGTCCCTCGGCATCCCAGCGTGGGTGTTCCCCCCACCCCACCCCCCGCCAGTGATCTTTTTCTAGAAAAAAGAGGTACTGGAACACACCAGGAACACTTCCCTTGTTCTCTTATAATGGCAATAGCTGCCACCTGAGAGGTGCCAGAACTGAGTTCCAGTGAGTTCTGGCTTTAAAAAGGCCCCGATTCCCCCACCAGATGTTTGGCCTCCAACTCCCGTCAGCCCCAGCCAGGTGTTGGTTGGGCTAATGAGAGTTGGAGGTCAAACATCTGGGGGGAACCATCTTGGCACAGGCTAAATTGCAGCGTGTCTCTGTGTTTTCACATGGTAGGACTAGTCTGCTTGGGCAACGGGGTCACTGCCCCCCCCATCTCAGCACTCCCCACCTGCCTTCCTCCTTATTTACAACCGGTCCACAGGTGGGCCCTGCTTGCCAACTCCCCCCCCCCTCTTTACTCTCAATGTTACCCCTTGTGGAGCTCATCAGAGAGAAGGGCAGAGGCAAAACTAGAACTCCCTGGCTGTACCTGCCATTGGCTCTGGCTCCACCTACTGGTGGCTTCCCTGGCTTCTACCCAACCAGTCTCGATGGTCACCTTCCCAGCCCAATGCGCTGCAATTCAGAAAGCCCAGCTAAGATCACAGCAACTTTTCTCCTCCACGTCCTCCTTCTTCTGAGTTGAGCCAAGCCACCGTTTGACCTAGTGCGCCATCTGAACCCAGGCTTGTGGTTTAGCTCTGCCGGACATGCTACAAATTGTAGACCAGGGCTGTGCAACCAACCCGGCCAATTCTCAAACCGAATCAGGTCAAATCAGGACCAGTCCGAAACGGTTTGAAGCTATTTGTGCCAATCCAAAGCTCAAAACAGTCTTAAAAATAAAATAAAATAGCAAGATGGACAACCTCCAAAGACATAGAGCTAAAGCTTGCTTACAGTCTGTAGAGAGCTGACCACAAGGCCAGATTTAGGCAGCAGGCTAGGTCAAGTAAAGGTAAAGGGACCCCTGACCATTAGGTCCAGTCGTGTCCGACTCTGGGGTTGCGGCGCTCATCTCGCTTTATTGGCCGAGAGCCAGTGTACAGCTTCCAGGTCATGTGGCCAGCATGACTAAGCCGCTTCTGGCGAACCAGAGCAGCACACGGAAATGCCGTTTTTACCTTCCCGCCAGAGCGGTTCCTATTTATCTACTTGCACTTTGATGTGCTTTCGAACTGCTAGGTGGGCAGGAGCTGGGACCGAGCAACGGGAGCTCACCCCGTCGCAGGGATTCGAACCGCCGACCTTCTGATCAGCAAGCCCTAGGCTCTGTGGTTTAACCCACAGCGCCACCAGGGTCCCTGGTGGCTAGGTCAAACCACAGCTTAATACAGCAGTAGGATGGCCAGGCAGGAGCAAAGTAGCTGCAACGGCCTCTCCAGGAGGCTGCCTGCTTGCTCACTGTCAAATATAGCAAAGAACTAGTTGGGAGTTGGGTATGTTTAGCCTGGAGAAGACCACAAGGTGATGTGAGAGCCATTTTGCTGAATCTGAGGTTGCCCAAATTGACCGGGATAGCTCAGTTGGTAGAGCAAAAGACTCCTAATCTCAGGGTCGTAGGTTCGAGCCCCATGTTGGGCAAAAAGAAAATCCTGCATTGCAAGATTTCAGGGTCCCTTTCAACTCTATAATTCCATTATTTGGAGCATCTCATGCTTTCCTCCCACCAAAGGGATGCCTTTTCTTATGAAATCAACCTCACCTCTTACTTACCCCCAGGTGCTGAATGGGGCTCAGCCTTCATTTGGCTAGAATTAAGTGTCTCTAGCTCTGGCACCAACTCCTGTTGGGCTCCCCTTACTTCTGCCCCACCAGCCCCAATGAACAGCAGCCAGCCATTGCCTGGATGTCCGGAAAGGTGGACGCACGCTCTGTTATTTCAACCAGGATTGAAAGAACCGTTCAACTATAGCTCCATTTTGGGATACATTTGCATTTCTCCCTTTCTCAAACAACCCAGATCCCGGATTTCTGAATTACCTTGTTTTCTTTCTGAAGTGGAACCAATTTATTATGGATTCCCCATCATTCCAACTCAAATTATTATTTCTGAATTTTATACAAAGCACAGCGCTTGTACAGTTTAATGCGCCTTTCTGTTCTGATAGTTTCTTTGTGTCTCCCCCGCACACCTCTGCAGCTCCCGTGCACAGTTTGCATATTGATAATGTGCTGCGAAAAGCGAGCTTGATGAGACTATTGGCAGCTTCTGCAGCAGAAGGAAATATGGGATGGCAGGACCCACTCCGCCGACACGGCTGCCCTTTGGCTCCTCCCCTCCCTGAACTGCCTCCATGCAAGCTGGTCATGATCCCGGGTATTACTAATAGCAAACTCACAGTCCAGTCCTTGTTTAGCCAAAACCGCTTTAAGGGAGGCCAAACATCTGGGCCTCCAAGCCAGGCTTGGAAGAATCCTAAGATCCTAAGATTTCCACAAGTTAAAAAGTAGAGAAATTGCCTCCCACCCCAAATAAACCAGTGATCCATGAACAAGCGCAGTGGTCACAGAATGCCGATTGACTTTATTTTTTTAGGGGGGTGGTAGAATAGTCTATCATGGGGGGGGGGGAAGCATGGCTGGAATCTTCAACAGGTGCTCACTGCGTATTGCGTCAACTTCACTGTGTAAGAAAAATGATGCTGATGCCTGCGCTTGCTCGTTTTCCTCTTTCCTCCCCATCCTATTTTCCTTTTGTGCCATGCCAACTGGATGGCAAGCCTGCAGGAGAGACTGCCCTGTTTCTTTAAATATATCTGTCAAAGCACCTAGGAGGCAAGGAATAAATAGAAATGAAGGCAGGACCGATATGCACAAGTGCATTGAGAGTCTTTCTATGGGGCATGTGCATTTGTTCTGTAAAAAAAAGTTGCATCAATAATTCAATAATGCAGTGTGTATGGGGTTTACCAATGCACCAGAGTAACTGGCCATTAGGAGACCTAGGTTGAAACCCAAACCCTGCCCTGCCATGATGCTTCCAGCCTTTGCACTACAAACAGGGCTCTCCTCACCCTCCATCTTTGGAGAGGAGGGGTGACTCGGTGATAGGAGCATCATGCACACCACCAAGGGCACATCCAGGACTGAGTTCCTGCATACCGTGCTCAGGTGCCCTGAACCCAAGAAAGCTGGGAGCCATCTCCCATCACTGGTGCTGTCCAGGGTACTGATTCACATCAGATCCAGATTCCCAAATGCATCCACTAGCACAGGGAGGGCAAGCTTTCTGCAGAGGCGGGTGGGCAGCCAGTGGCAACATGCCAATGGGTGGGGCCAGAGTGGGCAGTGACTGGGTCCAAGGCCAGTGATTTGGCCATTCATACACATCCAACATGAGGAGAGTGGTGCACAAGGATGGCCTTCCTCATTCACCACAGTCCATATGGAAATCACGTTGTGACCCTCACTGTACAACGTCTGCTCCATGTAATTTATGCACCCAAGGCACAGGACCAGCATTGAAATTTGCCAGGCACCTGGCTATCGGCCACTTGCAACTAAGTGAAGATGCCCTGATGTCTCCACCATCTGGAGATGCATGCCTGGGGATCCTTGGATCGTGACTGTTTTCACACACTGGCAACACATCCTATAGAATTCTATCTGTTACATTTTGTCTGCACAATCAGAATGAATTTCAGGAACCAAAAGTCATATTGAAAAACAGGACTTTTGAGCTGCCTGGCCTCCAAATGTCAACTAGGCATTCTGTTTTGGCGACTGTAACCCTGCTTTAAGGAGTCCTTTGGCGCCTAGCTTATATAGGCAGGAAAACAATTCAATGGAGGGGTGACTTTGGTGGTAAGAGGGACGTGGAGGAGCAAAGTTGCTGTGATCCCAGCTGTGAATCCTGAACTGCAGGGAGTTGAACTAGGTGCCCCTTGGGGTCCTTTCCAACCCTACAATTCTAAGATGCTGTGATCTCCTGTCCTGGAGTCCACGTGTCCATGCTAAAGCATGGTTTGGCAAACCAGGCCAGTGTCCAGAGCTCGTGGAACCTGTTAGCAGCTGCCCTGCGTGGCGAACCACTAAACTGCAGCCGGCAGCTTTCTTAATGAAGAAGTTCCTGGACAGACTGATGATTGGTTCCCCTAGGCTGGAAGGAGTAGCTACAAAGGGATTCCTTTCACAGCTGAGCCTCGCTGGAACCACAATGGTTTTCCTGGGCTCTGGCGAGCACCTGTGTCCTGGCTTCTGACTCACTCATCGCTTCTGAATGCCAGCCTGCCTTGCAATGCCTGATTCACTTCTGATTGCTGCCCACCTCAGCCCTCACAGGGACACCCACTCCCAGGGAAGAGGGGTTAACCGTGCAGTTGCGTTTTGTGCTCAGGCCAGGGGGGAAGCAACCAGCAACAATGCTGGAAGCGCCAAAGAGATTAATTTTGTCTGTAATGAGAGAGAGAAATTCCTCTAGCATGCATTGTGGTCCCCGAGCGAGTAATTTGTTTGATTACACACAGGTTGGTAGCAGAGCTGAAATGAAAAATTGTTTCTCTCTCCCCCCACTCCACGGCCTCCTCCCTTTCTCCCCCGAAAGTTTGAGTCTTTGGGGGAAATCCAGATCTTGCAACATTATGGATCACTTCCCGTTGTGTTCATGATGAACAGGGCGGGATTTAACCATGGTTGCATACAGACTTAGGGGCGATTGAGAAAGGCGGGCAGGCAGGCAGGCAGGGCCCATTCAGTTCAATTTGTCACTGTTAACTAATGGTGAGAGGAATCGTCGAATTGTAGAGTTGGCAGGGACCCCAAGGGTCCTCTAGTCCAACCCCCTGCAATGCAGGAAACTCAGCTAAAGCATCCATGACAGATGGCGGTCCAACCTCTGCTTATAAACCACCAAGGAAGGAGAAATTTGTGGCATTTGGGGATGAGGCATGCAACTGAAGGATGGTTTGGGGCTGCCTCTAACCTTCCCAGGTGCTCCATGCAAAGTGGGCATTGTTGGGGTATGCGGTGGGCTCACATCACTCTGCAACTGGAAGAGTGCCACCCTTTGTCAGCCTTTTTCAACCTTGGGTCCCAGGATATTTGTTGGACTACAACTCCCATCATCCCTAGCTAGCAGGACCAGTGGTCAGGGATGATGGGAGTTGTAGTCCAACAGCCCCTGGGGACCCAAGGTTGAGAAAGGCTCCCGGATTGTCATGAGCTGTAAATGCTGCCCCATTTGATGAAGCAATGAACTGCTAGTGGCAGCTTCTCAGGGAAGTACTCCAAGCCCTGGATATCCCACCCAGGCTGCCCATTGGATCCTCCCAGACAGAAAGGAGCATCAGAGGGCTTCCTGTTCCAACTGAGCCTCGCTCAAGCATTGTTAGCTCAGCTGCCCTTCCCTTGCGAGAAGAGAAGAGAAAAAGCCTTTCTCAATCTGGCTCCAAAAGAGAGTTCATTCATGTGATTCAGTAGCCCAGTGACTTGTGACAAAGTTCAGGGAGAACGACGATGAGTTCAAATGTGTTGAACAGAAGAAGCTGCTTCATTCTGAGTCGGACCATTGGTTCATCTAGCTCAGTGCTGCCTGCCCTGACTGGCAGCAGCTCTCCGTGGTTTCAGGCAGGGAATCTCCCCCCACCCTGCCTGGAGATGCCACTTGGGGTGGAATCTAGGAACTTCTGCATGCAAAGCAAGTGCTCTGCCACTGAGCCACTGCCCTTCGCCAAAAGTAAAGTAGGATTCTAGTCCTCATGCTTCCGAATGAAAGACCTAACAGCAGCATAGGAAGTTACCTTACACCAACTCAGACCATCAGACCACCTAGCTCAGTGATGGCTAACCTTGACACTCCAGATGTTTTGGGACTACAATTCCCATCATCCCTGACCACTGGTCCTGTTAGCTAGGGATGATGGGAGTTGTAGTTCCAAAACATCTGGAGTGTCAAGGTTAGCCATCACTGACTAGCTCAATGTTTTCTACACTGACTGGCAGTGGGTTTCTGGTGTGTGTGTGTGGGGGGGGGGGAATCTCTCGCCCAGCCCTACCCAGTGCTCTTTTCACTGAGCTACAACCCTTCCCCATAGCCGTGGTTCTTTTTGGAACAAGCCATCCCCAAGTTTTTGAAGATTTGCCTCCCCCCCTTTCTTGGAACAAGCTGTCTGAAGGTGCTTAGGAGGAAACTGGTTCATCCATTCAGCCTTTTCTTCTTTTTAATAGAATGGAAAATGCTTAGATTAAAAATCCACACGTGCGTCCATGTGCACCATCTCTCTGTCCCCATTTATAGTAACATATGTAGGTCCTCCTTTGTTTTTATTGACTGGTTCTGATGCTGTGAATAGGGGTGGGTGGAGGAGAAAACAGATCCTGTCCATCTTGGCGGGGATACGGCTCTCCCCAAAGACGGGAGCGGCGCTTTTCTCCCCTTCTCGTTTATAAAGAGGCTTTGATTTAATCAGCTTAGGAGCGTGTTCCATTGTGTGCCAAGCACAGGTGCAGCAGATGTACTGTCTCTCGCTAGGCTCCAGGGCTGTAGAGCCGGCAAATTGTTGGAGTTGGAAGGGACCCCCAAGGGCCATCTAGTCCAACCCCCCCCTCAAGAATCAAGATGCCCAACATCTGTTTAAAAACCTCTGATGAAGGAAAGACCACCACCTCCTGAAGAAGTGTGTTTCTCCACCAAACCCTATTAATCACAGATAAATGGGGGGTGGGGGACACAGCTTCCAGATCTTTTTGGGACTCAAACTCCCTTCAGTTAGGAAGAGAGCAGAGGGAATTGTCGCAGATCCTTTGCATCCCGGTCATCATCTGTTTGATTTACTTCCATCTGGACGTCGCTATAGGACTTTATACACAAAAACAGCCCGGCACAGGAACAGTTTTTTCCCTTGTGCCATTAAATTGTTAAATTCATAGTTGTGTAGTGGAAGGGGAGGCCAGTTATGGGTGGGGTTTCTTTGCTGTGTCATTGTATTGTGAATGGAACAGTGTTTGTATAAGGTATGTTTACATTGCAATGTAGCCAAAGCAAAATTCCAAGTATGTTGGAAAATGTACTTGGCCAATAAATTATTCCTATTCCTATCCTATCCTTGAGCACGGACTCTGCTGGCTGGGGCTGATGGGAGCTGGAGTCCAACTATATCTGGAGGTCAACAGGTTCCTACACACCCACATTTTCTAGACATTTTTCAGCTGGAGCACAGCAGCAAAAGACGTGCAAGGGACTCAGCTGGCCACCTCCCTTGCGACAGCCCCTGCCTGGCAGCTGCTTGCTGTCTCCCCTCCTCACTTGCTTCCTCTGTCTGTGCCGCACCTCATGCCGCCATGACAGTGGCAGTGGCTTTGGCAGTGGCAGAGAGGGGCTGGTGCAGGGCCGGATTTAGGTTTGATGAGGCCCTAAGCTACTGAAGGCAATGGGGCCCTTTATATGTCCAGCTGTCCTTTGTCAACAACAAATTGCCGCTGCTTTTTGTGTTGAATATATGCTATACAGTGGAACCTCAGGTTACGTACTGTCCTCCTTACGAACGCTTCGGGCATAGAGCTCTGCTAACCTGGACGTAGATGCTCCTGGTTGCAAACTTTGCTCTGGGATGTGAGTGGAAGTCATCCTTCTCCCGTGCTTGGCGGTGGCAGCGCTGGAGGGAGAAAACGGGACTGTGCTGGTCCCGTGGGTTACCCGAAAGGCGAGGTCCAAGTCCGGTCCGTGGTCAGAGGTGCAACGTAAAGGCAGTCCGTAATAACTGAAGCTGGGTGCAGGGCAGGGAGTCAGGCAAAGTCAGGAACAGGTAGGCAAGCAGGGAACCAGGGCGGGTCAGGAGCTCAGGCAGGAAAGCAGGACAGGTTTCAAGCAGGAACTGGTAACCAATAATGTTACTCCTGCAACTTGGGGCTGAGGCTGGCCAGCTTTTATCTGCCCCGAGGCATTAGGGCGGCCCCGATCCTCTGGTGACTCACCTCTCCTGGCTTGGAGGCGAGCACTCCTCCTGCGGGAACTCAGTTCCCTTCGCCTCTCTGCCTTGAGCCTCTGCAGCTCAGGAGAGGCTGGAGGGTTACCGGACCCAGAGGCAACCTCAGCTTCCCCTGACAGGGCTGAGAGTGGAGCACCTGCAGGCAATGGGTCCTCCACCCCATCAGGAGCCAGAGCAGACTCAGTGGATGCCTGCACCTGAGGATCCAGCTCAGGTGAGGACCCTTCAGACTCAGGCCCTAGCCGCGGCTCTGCTGGTTCTGGAGGCGGGGAATCCTGTGCAGGCTGGGATCCCTCAGGTTCAGCATCTGAGTCTGAATCCCAGGCCATCACAGGGACATTCCCGGTTGAAATCAGAAGCCGTGATTGCTCCTGTAATTCCGTGACTGTCCTGGGAAAACAGGGACACTTGATGGGGATGAGACCCCAAGTAGCCCAATACCCCTGCCGTAAGGTGCCCCGTTCAAATCTGAAATGCCCCATTAAAAAGCCGAGCGGTGAAATTTGCGTTGAACGGGGAGATATTTGCACCTGTTCGTTCCTGCTATAAACAAAGCCTTCAGATTGGATCACCAAACAGCCTCTGGGTAAACATGAATCTTTCAGTGGCCAAGGGATTCCCGGCGGGGGCCTGAACGGCAAACTCCCTGCTCAAATGGGAAGCACCAACCCGAATGTGCTCCATACGATAACAGCGCTCCCGGATGCGACTGAAATGTTAATCTGAGTAGTCAGCAGAATGTTTGTTATGCAAATGTTTCATTTTGTCGTGTTGAACTTTTGCAGTTTATCGTTAATTGGAATAATAATGAAAAATAAACAGCTTGGGGTGGGACAGCCGGAGAAGAGGAACTTTAATTGAGTTCTGCCTCATTCGCCCATCCTTAGCAGGAAGCTGCCCTATATAGCTGGGACACTTTTTGAACCTAGGAATTTGGCTTTCCTGGAGTCAGGCCAGTGGCCCATAGACATCAGGAGCAAATGTTCTACCACTGAGCCTTACCCTAAGAACCCAGGAACTTGGGAAGCTGTGTTTCATTGAGTCAGACCATTGTTGACCTTGAATGGCAGCAGCTCTCCAGGGTTTCAGGTAGGGGCCTTTCAATGCCTTCCTTGGAGATGCCGTTGGGGATAAACGGCCTCGGCCCAGAATACCTGAAGGAACGTCTCCACCCCCATCGTTCTGCCCGGACACTGAGGTCCAGCTCCGAGGGCCTTCTGGCAGTTCCCTCACTGTGAGAAGTGAAGTTACAGGGAGCCAGGTAGAGGGCCTTCTCGGTAGTGGCGCCTGCCCTGTGGAACATCCTCCCATCAGATGTCAAGGAAATAAACAACTATCTGACTTTTAGAAGACATCTGAAGGCAACCCTGTTCAGGGAAGTTTTTAATGACTGATGTTTTAATGTATTTTTAATATTTTGTTGGAAGCCGCCCAGAGTGGCTGGGGAAACCCAGCCAGATGGGCATGGTATAAATAGTAAATTATTATTATTATTATTATTATTATTATTATTATTATTATTATTATTATTATTACTGTATTATTATTATTATTATTATTATTATTATTAAACCTGGGACCTTCTAAGTGGAAGCCCAATGCTGTACCACTGAGCTATGGCCCTTCCTTGTTTCTGCCCAAGACAGGAAGGAGGACAATATGTTGCAGTAGCCAGGTGCATTTGCTGGGAGGGGAACCTGTGGCCCTCCAGATGTGGTTGGACTCGAACTCCCAACAATATGGCCAAAGGGAAGGGAAGAGAGGAGTTGCGTGCCTTGGCAGTTTTGTCAGGAGAGCATGCAACTCTTAATCTCAGGGTTGTGGGTCTGAGCCCAATGTTGGGCAAAGATTCCCTGCATTGCAGGGGGTTGGACTAGATGACCCTCGTGATCCTTTCCAACTCTACAATTCTATGATTCTATGAGGACCAGCAATGTTTTGGGAAAACCAGCAGCGTTCCGAGGGCCACAGGTTTCCCCTCCATGCACTATAGTAAGAATGGTGAACCTAATCCTCAAGCATCTCCTTTGCATACAGAAGATCCCAGTTTCAATCCAAACCATAGCTGTCAACTTTCGGATTTGAAAATAAGGGTTGCCGCGAGGGCGCTGCAATGGCACTAAGTAGCCTCACCACCCTGCGCTCCAGAGGCTGCGCGCGAACGGGTGAGCGAAAGAGCGAGTGTGTGTGTAGACGGCAGGCAGGCTGTCTGTCTGGTTGGGCGTGAGGGTCTGGCTGCACAAGGCATGCAAGCTCCGCCCCCAGTCGGTCTCAGACTCCTTATTGGCAGCCGAGCAACGCAGCTGAGGAGCCTCCCTGGCCGGCAGGGAGGGAGAGGAGCTGCTTCCTTTGAAATCCGGTAAAGTTAAGGGATATCAACAATCCGGGATAGCAGCGGGAAACGGCATTGGAATAATGGAGTTTCCCGCAAAAAAAGGGAGGGTTGACAGCTATGATCCAAACATCTCCAGGTAGGGATGGGAAAGCCCCCCACCCCGTGTGAAACCCTAGAGCAGGCATCCCCAAACTCGGCCCTCCAGATGTTTTGGGACTACAACTCCCATCATCCCTAGCTAACAGGAGCAGTGGTCAGGGATGATGGGAATTGTAGTCCCGAAACAGCTAGAAGGCCGAGTTTGGGGATGCCTTCCCTAGAGTGTCTCTGCCTGTCACTACAGACAATTCTAGATGGACCAATGGCCTGACTTTGTGTAAGGCAGCTTCCTGTGTATGCTGCCCCCTGGTGGATACCCTCAGAACTACACTTCCTCTCAGCTATTATCTCAATAAGGCTTTAACAGCGGACAGCACCTCCCCTAATTAAGAAGCTGTTCGTGGGGGGTCCTGGCAGGCGAGGGAAGTCTGGATGCAATGACCGTCTGATCTGTTAATTCTTTAAAATGCTTTGCAAACCCTCTTGCTTTCCCCTCTGGCAGCCAATTCTCTCCCCCCCCCCCACATACACCGCCCCCCAACTGCAAGACACTGAGCAGGGCTCATCCATCATTCGACTGATCTGGCAGCCTTCCTGGGACTTTCAGTTCCAGCTGTACGCCTGTTCCTGGAATGGGGGGGGGGAGTGTTGTGGGTGGCTCAAGGCAGCGACCCAGCTGCAGCTCTGGAACATCCAGGAGGCAACAGAGTGGATCTCCTCCACGCCTTGCACAAGCTCTGGCCGTTGTCTCCCTCCCTCCTTTTCTCTCTTTCCCCCAAGATAGAGGGAAGCCATATGGTTTCTTTGATTTACTGTCAGTTGAGCAAAAAGAGAATGAGTGCTGTTATGATGGGCAAGGGGGCCTGTCGCTGCCGTCCCAGATACAGGAAGCTCACATCCAGTTAACTCTTTATTGGCAGGAGAAACACTTACAGCAGCTGGGGATACACATGCACAAATGCTTCTAGCCTCCAGGTCTGGGCCCGATGGGGCAGCTGCAGCAACAGTGGGGGCCCTCCCCTCCTCCAGCTTATTAGGGCTGGGCGGTGTGTCGGCACATTGTCCCAAATTGGTTTGAAGTCCACATCATGGTAACAGTGTCGGAATACTGGACATGCAGAAATTTGTAGAAAAACAAGAACTCAGGCCACAAGGGTACAATTGTGTAGAAGTGGTGACTGAAAGATTCAAGCTTTTCAAGTCTCTTATGGGTAGATTTATTTCTTGAAATTTATATGCCAGATAGGGTTAGTATGCCAGTACTAGTTTCTTAAGGTACACGTTGACCTTAAGACGTTAAGACTCTACTGGCGGATGAAGAATCTCCGAAACAGGGCCTTGTCCTGGCATACTAACTCTATCTGGCATATAAATTTCAAGAAATAAATCTACCCATAAGAGATTTGAAAAGCCTGAATCTTTCAATCACCAGTTCTACACAATTGTACCCTTGTGGCCTGAGTTCTTGTTTTTCTACAAATTTCTGCATTGCTTCTATCAAGAATACTGGGCATGACAATATATTGCGAATCGCGATGTGTGTGTGAGAGAGAGATATGTAAAAGATCGTGATGTGGGAAAAATTGTGAAGCCGGCCATTGCTTCTCTCCTGATTCCTGACACCCCTGTGGCTCTGTACTATAAAATAACAGAGACCAAAGAAAAAATTAGAAAGTGAATGGAGCGCCTTTAGGGAATACATCCAAAAATATGTCGAAAAACCAGAACTACTATCGAGATAGAGCGAGTTGCACGGGAATAGAAGGACAAGAAAGGGGATAAGAGAAGAATATAAAAGTGGTACAGAGATGAAGAAAAAGTAATAAAAATAATAGATTTAGAGTATATATTTAAAGCGAAGGGAAGAAGGAGAAACTGCAACTGATAAGATTGAAAGTCATGCACAGGGTAAAGGGGGGGTGATATTGGTGGAAGGGGAGGGAGGAAGGAAACTAAGAGAAATAAATGTTGGTGTGTATAAATGTAAGGGTTTGTACAAGTATATATCTGTTCATTTGTATGGTTTGTATGTATGTTATCAATCAATAAAATTTTTTATATATAAAAAAATTAATTAAAAAATAATAATAACAGTTGCAACGAGATGAGAGTTGAAATTCCAACACCTGGAGGGCATCATGGTGGCTCCCGCAACAACCTTTGCAAACTATGAAAGTTTGATCATCATCATTAGTATTATTACTATTAAATTTATATCCTGCCCTTCCTCGCAAAGGAGCCCAGGGCAGCAAACATAAGTGATAAAACATCACATTCAAATGCAGACACAGACTGGGAAAGATAACTACTTAAAAGGCTTGTTTAAAGAAAAAGACCTTCAGTAGATGCTGAAAAATGACGGCACCCTTTTGATATTTAATGGGGCGGGGCATAGTCTCCAACATTTCTCCGATGCAAATAAGGGCGTCCTATTCCGTAATAATGGTGGTAGTAGCAGCAGTAGTAATTTTATTATTTATGCCCCGCCCATCTGACTGGGATGCCCCAGCCACTCTGGGCAGCTTCTAACATATATAAAAACATAATAAACCATTAAACATTAAAAAAAACTTCCCTATACAGGGCTGCCTTCAGATGATTTGTAAAGGTTGTATAGTTACTTATCTCCTTGGCTCAGGGGTCAGATAACTCCATACCCTCCCAACATTTATCCTATTAAAATAGGGACGCCCTAAGGAAAAGTGGGAATTCTGGGATCAAATCAGAAACTGGGATGGCTTCAGTAAATCTAGGACTGCCCTGGGAAAACAGGGACACTTGCAGGGTCTGGAGGAAATTCCAATGAGAATTCATTCATTGTGTGGACCAGACCTCCTAATGTGACGGTACTTGTATCCCCTGGTGTGATTATTATTCCCATATTGCAGATGTAGGAAGGGGAAACTGAGGCTGACAATGAATAGTAGATAAACTACACCGGGAGGACCCCTAACCCCCATAGTTTTATTTTACTTTTGACAAATCATGTGACTATGAACACTTTTCTTGCTACTTCTCAGTTTCCCTTGCTGTCTATCCTATGCATAGTGATTTTTTAAAATATTTTTTATTTTGCTAGGCGAGAAGGAAAACAGGGAGGAGGGGAGTGGGCCGGCAACGAAGAATAGCATAGAAGACAAACAAATGTACGAGGGAAGACAAACAGCAGTGTTGACACGGTATTAGCAAACCTCAGAGCAAATATATTACTCAAATCCGGGGATAGAAAGGTGACTGCTGGGTGTGTGTGTTTTATTTTCATGTCTGACACATTTAATTTCTTCTTCCTAAAGAAGATGGTTTCAGAAGTACAAATTTAAATACAAAGAGATCCTTCCAACTTAAAAAACAAGACACACACACACACACACACACACACAGAGAGAGAGAGAGAGAGAGAGAGAGAGAGAGAGAGAATATGAGGTTCTGTTTGCACAGAGCATCATAAAAAGATTAATAGAAGCTGGTTGGATCTCTGTACATCACCACTAACATTTCGCGGATGGGAATCTGGATATATTTGGCAATGGCTGTTTTCACATGGAGGATTGCGAAGTAAGCCCCTGCATTTTCCAAACTCGGCTTTCTTTATTCATATATTCTGCAGTCGTCTGTTCCTGAGAACATAAGGAGAGCCTGGCAGCTGGATCAGGCCAAAGGCTCTTCTAGTCCAGCATCTTATTCTCATAGTGGCCAAGCAGATACCTTTGGGAAGCCTGAAAGAAAGACTTGAGTACAACAGCAGCTCTTTCAGAGGCATACTGTCTCCAGCAGAGGAGGAAAACATAGCAACCAGGCAAAAACGCAGAGGGGTGTGGCACAGAGAGAGTTCCAAGGGCCAGATAGAGAGGCATGGGGGGCCACATCCAGTCCCTGGCTTTGAGACTGATGCCCACCATTGGGTGCCCCCCTGCACATGATTCTTTAGCTGTGATTCCTGCATTAGTCTTGATGGCCTTTGGTGTCACTTCCAACTTGGCAACTCTGTGATTCTATGTTACTGAGTCGAGAACGGTATTGCAAGATTCAGAGGAACACAAAACTTGAGGAATAACTATCCCGATCCACGTAGGAATCCGGGCAGTGTGACTCAGGTTGGTTCCTTTGAAAGTGTGGGTCAGATCTCCCACATTTTCAGAGAAATCGCCAAGCGTTTCTCGCAACCTCTCTCTAGCCACACCTGTCCAGAGGCGTAGCCAGCCCAGGTGGTACCCGGGGCGGAATTTTTTTTGTCACCCCCCCCCACCACTTTGCCAGGGCACTGGCAGAGCTGCACCCAGTGGCATAGCAAGTCACCCCCACCCCCCAAAAATGATGGTGCCACTTTGCGAGGTGTGGGCTTTTTTTGTGTGTGTGTCTATTATCTCTTTTTTTTCAATAAAGTTAAAATTTAATTTTTTAAAAAATAAATAAAAAAAATAAAAAATAAAGAAGTGTCACCCCCCTCTGATGGTGCCACTTTGTGAGGTGTGGGGGGTTGTGTGTGTGTGTGTGTGTGTCTATTATCTCTTTTTTCCAATAAAGTTAAAAAAAAGTTTAAATTTTTTTTTAAAAAAAGTAAAAAAATTTTTTTTAAAGTGTCACCCCCCTCTGGGGTGGAACCCGGGGCGGCCCGCCCCCATCGTCCCCCTTGCTACGCCCCTGCACCTGTCCAAAGTATTGTAGCAAGATGAGCACGTCAGAAATGGCACTTGGTCGCCTGTTCTGGAATCACTGACCTTGCAATAAAGTGAACACTGAGTAGGAAAACTTGTGTGTCTGAGTGCTGTGGGTTGCAAAAGGAATTTGCACGGAGTGATGCAGCCGCTTTGTTTAGCGTCCTTGCCTGAGAAACGCTTGCTAACATTATATCTCCCCCCCCCCACACCTTCGCCAAACAATTCCCCTCTGCATAAACAAGGCCAGGCAAAGACAATGGGACAAACAACAGCAGACAGGGGACCTGGAAGCAGTCTGTATGTTGGTGCTGTTGGCTTTCTGGGTTGGCGCCGGACCTTCGGGACTGCTTCTTCTGGAACGTATCCTTTCTGGTGGGAAACCATAAGAACATATAATCACAGAACTGTAAAGTTGGAAAGGGTCCCAAGGGTCATCTAGTCCAACCCCCTGCAAGGCAGGAATCTCAGCTAAAGAATCCATGACAGATGGCCATCCAACCTCTGCTTAAAAACCCAAGGAAGGAGAGTCCACCTGCTGGATTAGGACAATGGTCCATTTAGGCCAGCATCTCACAATGGTCAACCAGATGCCCATTGGAAGCCTGCAAGCAGGATCTGAGCTCCAGAGCAGTGTCCTCTCTTGAGGAAGGGTTTAAGGGACTCTGGCACCTGGAAGCTAAGGTGGTAGCGAGGGGGATGCCCTCCAGGAAGTCACCAGACTCCAACTCCAATCTGCCACGGTGTCAGACAGCAGAGGAACCAACCCCTACGGCAGGTTGCCAGGAATGGACATTAAAGGTAAAGGGACCCCTGACCATTAGGTCCAGTCGTGTCCAACTCTGGGGTTGTGCCGCTCATCTCGCGTTACTGGCCGAGGGAGCCGGCGTACAGCTGGTCATGTGGCCTGCATGACAAAGCCGCTTCTGGCAAACCAGAGCAGAGCACGGAAACGCCATTTACCTTCCCGCCGGAGTGGTGCCTATTTATCTACTTGCACTTTGACGTGCTTTCGAACTGCTAGGTTGGCAGGAGCAGGGACCGAGCAACGGGAGCTCACCCCGTCGCGGGGATTCGAACCGCCGACCTTCTGATCAGCAAGCCCTAGGCTCTGTGGTTTAACCCACAGCGCCACCCGCGTCCCTGGAATGGACATTAGACAGGGAAAAGTCCTTACCATCTGCTTTTATTCAGTATTCACAGAGAGAGGCTTGGGAATGTGGCCTGTCGGAATAAAGGTGTTGCTCCGAGTGAATCTCCACCCCCTCCCACTTCCTCATGAGTCATCAGTATGGGTGCTGGAACGTGCCCTCTGCCTTTGAGCTCTTTGCTCTCCTACTTTCAATGCCCGCCAGGTTCTGGGAGTGGGGTCTGGAATGCTCTCTAAAGACACTGAGGCCTTCAGCTATCTCTCCCCTGGTGCTTCCTCTTCTCCCAATATTTCCCAGCTTTCCCCCTCATCTGCCTCTGACCTGTAACCTCCCTCAAACCCCTGTTGTAATTCTGAACTGTCTCCTTCTTCTCTGGAAGTGTCAGGCTGGGGAGGCGGTCTCCACCATTCCTCCTCTCCCCAGTCCCTGACACCCGGATAGCCCAGTGGAGGAGCCCAGCAACACCTGGAAGGCACTACATTGCCCACCCTTGGGTTATGATGAAGCCGTGCCCTCTTCCCGGGATCGGCCCCTTGCCAGCCCCACCTCAGCCCCATCACTTGTCTCTCCATCTCCCTGCCTCTGGCTTTCCTTCCTTAGGCCAGAATGTGAGGGAATGTCAGCCAGCGGCTTTTCGAAAAGACAATTTGCTAATAAAATATCCATGGAAATATAAAGGGCAGGATTCGCACGTCCCTACTCGAAGTTACCTTGGTAGCAGCAGTGGCATCTGCACGTTCCTTTCTTCTCCTCTCCCTTCCGCCCCGCTGTCTTTCTGGACAAAGGAGAAAGCTGTTGTTTGTGGCTTCCGAAACACTTGTGCATTCTGAGCAGTAATCAATTAACGCTAAATTAGGTTCGTTTGTCAAATTCAAATCAAGTCCCCCCCCCAATCTTTCCTCGCTCCGTTTGCATCCATCGCCCCGCACTTCACTTCTTGCTCTGCAGCTTGTGCGTCATTCTCTCTCTCTCTCTCTCTCTCTCTCTCTCTCTCTCTCTCTCCTCCCTCTCTCTCTCTGGGACATGTACCCTCTGCTGTGTCTCTTTTGTTTCAGCTCTTTTGAAACCGGTGCCATGTCTCTCAGTGAGATCTCTTGGTTTTGGTATCAGAACATTCTTTGGGGGGGGGGGTGGAGTGCAAAAAATTCTCCGCTTGGTCCCGGTTGCTTAAATGTCAGATTAGTTCAACCGAGAGGGGATGTCATCCTAGGAAAAGGCCCAGCCATTTATTTCCTCACGCTGCCCCTCCTTTGCTAAAGGGATGGCCCTGTGCCGACTCGGCCACCAAGATTGCGCACAAATTCCGCACCAAGTGGAAAGGGATTCTGCAATGTGCATACATCATGGGTAGGCAAACTAAGGCCCTTGGGCCAGATCTGGCCCAATCGCCTTCTAAATCCGGCCTGCGGACAGTCCGGGAATCAGCATGTTTTTACATGAGTAGAATGTGTCCTTTTATTTAAAATGCATCTCTGGGTTATTTGTGGGGCATAGGAATTCGTTCTCCCCCCCCTCCAAAATATAGTCCGGCCCACCACATGGTCTGAGGGACAGTGGACCGGCCCCCTGCTGAAAAAGTTTGCTGACCCCTGGCATATATTGTGCAAATTAAGGATCTGGGTCAATAGAAAGACACCGTCCAGAAAGACTTAAGAGCCAGTGTGGTGTAGTGCTTAGAGTGCCAGACTAGGACCTGGGAGAGCAGGGTTCAAATCCCCACTCAGCCATGAAGCTTACAGGCAAGTCCGTCCCTCTCAGCCTCACCTACCTCACAGGGTTGTCGTGGGGGTTACATACCCTCCAAATGTCCATATTTTCCAGGGACAGTCCCGGAATGACAAAAGCCACCCCAGCTTCTGATTTGATCCCGGAATGTCCCTATTTTCGCAGCCGGCTCTGAATAGAACAGCCATACGTCCAGGATTTCCTGGACATAGCCAAGATTCAGACGTGTGGCAACCCATGTCGGAAGTGTAGATTTTGGCGAATTTCCTTAAATTTTCACTTTTTGAAATATGGCAACCCTACCTCTGAGGGGCAGGCAGAGGGCAGGGCTGCCCTGGGCAGGAAGAAAGGGGGAGCAGAGCGCAGAAGTCTGGATTTCTTTTTCGTCTAATGCTTTGTGCTTCCTGCGTCTAACCTTGCACCTTTCTGAAATTTATTCGTTCGTGTTTTTCTTTTTCTTTTTGTAAGTCTATCAAAGAATAAAATCAGATAAAATCGGGATTAATGGGTTTTCTCAAAAGGTGCGGTGATGGCGGCACTCAGCCTTCTTCTGATAGGAAACAGTGGGGACAAAAAACAGGAGATGGAGGAGGGTCGGTCACAGGGGGTGTGAGAAATGCCCTCCATCCAAGAAAGCAAGGATCATTATCACTCCAAGGGGGCTGGCGAGGCATGTGGCCTGGGGAGTGTCCCAGGGGCCAGATGGAGAGGACTGGAGGGCCACATTCTCTCCCTGGGCCTGAGCTTCCCCATCCTTTCTCCACACCAGGGATCATAGCTGTCAACCCTCCCTTTTTTGGCGGGAAACTCCCTTATTCCAATGCCGTTTCCCGCTGCTATCCCGGATTGTTGATATCCCTTAAATTTCCCGGAATTCAAAGGAAGCAGCTCCTCTCCCTCCCTGCCGGCCAGGGAGGCTCCTCAGCTGTGTTGCTCGGCTGCCAATAAGGAGTCTGAGACCGACTGGGGGCAGAGCTTGCATGCCTTGTGCAGCCAGACCCTCACACCCAACCAGACAGACAGCCTGCCTGCCGTCTATGCGCTCGCTCTTTCGCTCACCCGTTCGTGCGCAGCCTCTGGAGCGCAGGGTGGCGAGGCTACTTGGTGCCATTGCACCGCCCTCGCGGCATCCCTTATTTTCAAATCCGAAAGTTAGAGAAAAATCCCTTATTTTCAAATCCGAAAGTTGACAGCTATGCCAGGGATACGCATATCAACCTCAACTGCATTATTTCCTGCTACTCAAATCTGAGTTGGGAAAACTTACTTGTGAATCCCCCGACCCACCACCCCCAGATTTGTTACAGTCAGAGCTGGTAAGAGAAGGAGCTTTAAGTGGGACAAGGAGGGGTGATGAAGGAGGAGATAAGGGTGGAGGTGGAGATCTTGAAAGGGCCACTCTGCTCCGAGATGAAAGCGGAGCTGTGCAGCGCTGGGAACCCTCAGAGCCTCCTGAAGCTGATTCTGGTGGGGGAAACTGCTCAACTTTGATGGGATTAAATGGTTTGATTAAGCTAATAGCTTGCTTGGCTTCGTAATGGGCCCTCTTTTGAAGGCTGCAGGAACAAAGTGGGGAAGGGGGTGGGGCCGTTCGAAGGAGGAGCCTCCCATCTCGACTGCGATGTGGTTTGAGCTTCGGTGTTTGTGCCAAGCTGAACAACAGCAGCAGCAGCAGCCGAGCTGACTCATAATATGATGCACTATTATTTCCATAGTACTACCAGTGCATGTACAGGACGCGGGTGGGGCTGTGGGTTAAACCACAGAGCCTAGGGCTTGTCGATCAGAAGGTCGGCGGTTCGAATCCCCGCGACGTGGTGAGCTCCCGTTGCTCGGTCCCTGCTCCTGCCAACCTAGCATTGCGAAAGCACGTCAAAGTGCAAGTAGATAAATAGGTACTGCTCTGGCGGGAAGGTAAACGGCGTTTCCGTGCGCTGCTCTGGTTCGCCAGAAGCGGCTTAGTCATGCTGACCACATGACCCGGAAGCTGTACGCCGGCTCCCTCAGCCTGTAAAGCGAGATGAGCACCACAACCCCAGAGTCGTCCGCGACTAGACCCTTTACCTTTACCAGTCCATGTAGAGCCTCCACCGACAGAAGCAGTCTATCTCACACTGGACTCCCCTGCCCAGCGCCTGAGGGCCCCAGTCCTGCCACTCACCATCTGGCCTAGGGCGGGGCCAGACAGGCCTACAAGAACTGCTGAGGCTGCTACCACCAGGGAGGACTCCCCTGCCCAGCGCCTGAGGGCCCCAGTCCTGCCACTCACCATCTGGCCTAGGGGGGCCTGACAGGCCTACAAGAACTGCTGAGGCTGCTACCACCGCTTGGCAGAGAGGCCTGTTTTGTTTTGTTTTTGATTATTGTTTAAATTTCTGTTATTTCTAATAAGAGTTCTAAGATGGCGGCGCGCATAGACGCAGCGGCTGCTCAGTGCTCTCCCTTATTTTTAAGTGTTTCGTATGGCTTTTACTGCTGTTAAATGAACTTTTTTAAAAATTATTTTATTATTATTATTATTATTATTATTATTATTATTATTTTAAATCCAATTTTGTTGTACTTGTACAATGACAATAAAGATATATACATATACATACATATACATCTCTAAATATAAGATACTGGGGATGGCAAGCAAGGAAGCATATTTGCGTGTCGAGGGGGAAGCTTCCAAGCAAGTCGTGAGCTCTCTTCCCATTTGTGAGTCCCAGCAACATGGAGGCACACAGGGCAGGACCTCCAAAGCGGAGCTCAGTTTTCACAGAAAACTGCATATTTACCTCAAGGTTAAGGATTTCTAAACATACTTTAATCTAAAACAGTGTTTCCCAAACTTGGGTTCTCAAGCTGCTTTTGGACTACAGTTCCCATCATCCCCGACCACTGTTCCTGCTAGCTAGGGATGATGGGGAGTTGCAGTCCAAAAACAGCTGGAGACCCAAGTTTGGAAAACACTGATCTAAAACAAGGAGGGAGTACTTGCAGCCTTCCAGATGTTGTTGGACTCCAACTCCCATCAGCCCCAGTCAGCATGGCTGATGGACAGGAATGGTGGGGCTTGTAGTCTAAAACAGGGACAGTCAATATGGCAGCCTTTAGCTGTCACTGGATGCCAACTCTCATCAGCCCCAACCAGCAAGACCACATAGATACATTAAAAAGGGGAAATCAATACAGTGGTACCTCGGTTTCTGAACGCCTCTGTAGTTGAACGTTTCGAAAACCCGGAAGTAAGCGCCTTGGTTTTCAAACGCACCTCGGAACTCGAACAGGGAACATGGCTTCTGTTTTGAGTTTTCCTTATTGAGGCTTGCGTTTTGAGGCTTCTGCTTTTGGTTTTTCGAACATTTCGGAACTCAAACGGACTTCTGGAATCGGATTATGTTCGAAAACCGAAGTACCCCTTTACATTAAAAACATCCCGACCACTTCTAAACGGCCACAGATAGTTAAAGTCCTCCTTAACGGAGGAAAGTTTTTGCCTTGCATCTATAATGAAGGCGTCAGGCAAGCCTCGCTGGGGAGAGCATTCCACAAACAGAGCCACTGCAGAAAAGGCTCCGTTCTAGTGTTGCCACCCTAGAGATGGGAAGGCCTGGAAAAAAAATGGAAAAATTGGGGGGGGAGAGAACCTGCCCCCCCCCGTTTTTTTCCCCAAAGCCGTTTTCTTCTGGAAAATTTGAAAAAAATAGTTTGATATAGTTTGAATATTCCACACACTATTTTTTTCTCTTTTTTTCCTGAAAAAAATGGGGGGGGGGACAGAAAAAAAAATCTGTCGTCCCCCACCCATTTTTCCATCCCCCCCCCAGGTCTTCCAGCACCCACACTTTGGAGCTCCCTGCCGAGTGACACCAGGGAGGTGCTCTCACTGCTCTTTCCGGCAACTGCTCAAAGCATTTTCGTTAGGGCCAGCCCATCTGAACACGTAGAAACTGCATGCCATTTACTTCCTTTTAACCACTGCTGACTTTAATCATCTTTTGAATCCTCTTAAATACCTGCTTTTAACTGTGTTTTATCAATCATTTTAATGTTCTGTTGTATGTTTTTGTAAACTGTTTAGAAAGCTCTCTTACCATCATGCGGTTCATAATATATAATAACAAATTCAATTTCAGAAACACACACACTCCTTTCAAACAGAGTTTGAGCCTTAGTGCAACATACTATTCTGTAACTGGATGTTGGTTACTTCTGGGCCTGACATGCAAATAAATTGCCTTATGTTTTTCCCCAGCTGTCCTCAAGTAGAGATGGGAAGGCCTGGAAAAAACCCAGAAAAATTGGGGGGGAAACAGGTTTCCCCCCATTTTTCCCCCAAAGCCATTTTTTAGAAGTCCATGAGAAAAATGACAAAGAGGAAGAGGAAGAAGAAATGGAAAATGATAGTAGTAGTTCAGAAAATGAGATGTATATGTTGTGTCTTGTATTTTTTTGTGGTTTTTTTTTAAAGCACTACTCAAACGGTAGACCTTCTATGGAGCTTAAATATTTAGGTGGACCTTATTTGCTGTTGGTGCTAAGGGGCAAATCTGATTACTTTTTATGTTGATGGTTTCTTGCTTTTTTGTTGTTGTTGCTTTTGAGGGAAAGGGGAGTGGCCACCTGTTTTAATGCAAGCACAATAATTTTATATACACTGCATTTCATGCAATTTGTAAAACTACTCCACACTGAACTTTTTTCAAAATTTCCATTTCCCCCCTGGAAAAAAACAGGAGAAAAAACGTTTTCCCCCTCATGGCTTCAAAATTTCCGGAAACTCTACATCTCTACTCTGAACCTCTCGTGAACGGGTCCCACAAAGATCTGAAAACTACGATGCAGATGATGCTGGTCGCTAGGTTGCTCTCAAAGCAAACTAAATTTTATTTGCTCGTTCTAAGCGTGATCTGATCTATTTTAGCTTTTTTTGGGGGGGACTAGGTAGTTTTTATTACTTTGCATTTTGCAGTGGCATTTTTAAGTGTTGGAAGGCTACCTTGAATCCCAGCTTGAGAGAAAGGCGGGATAGAAAGACATTCAATAAATAAATAAACTTTGGTTGCCCCGCCCCCTTTCCTCTGGCTCCGCCCACCACTGGCATGCGGCCCCCGGAAGGAGGGAATGTGGCTCTTTGGCTGTCCCCAGCCTTTTTGTTCTCCTAGCTCTTGTTGCTTGTTAGAAACCGCTGGATCTTTCCCTCTGATTTCGTATCTTTGAATTCCCTTTCTTTTATTGTTCCTGACCTGCAGCCTGCTTATACCAGCCAATCTCCGTTCAATTGATTCTCTTCCTCTTTAAAAATAACCACACAAAACAAAACAAAAAAAAAAATCCCTCTAAGACTCATTTATTTCAGCTGGCCTTTGTCTAATTGTTTTTCACCTTCTCTTCCTCTTTCAGCTTTCCCATTTATTTTTAGTTTTGTTTCTCATTACAGGTCTGTGGGGCAGGAGTTTTGTACACCACTTAGTTTTGGGTGGATTTTTTTTTTTAATGTGCTTCATTATATATCATTTTAATCTCACTCTTTGGCTAGGAAAAAGCTCCCATAGCGATATACAAAGATCGGAAATAGGGGGTTGTAGCCAACTAAGTTCTACTCAGAGTAAACCCATTGAAATTAACGGACCTGGAGCAATCATCTAACATGGGATACAACCCAATTTATTTTCTGCCCTCAGGCTTTCAAATGGAAATTGATTGATTTGATTGGACCAAGTGGAAAACCAAGCCATATGAAGAACAGTTGAGGGAGATGAGTATGGCGACAAGAGAAGACTGAGAGGTGAGGTGATGTCATCAAATATCCAAAGGGCTGTCACATGGAAGAGGGAGCAAGCTTGTTTCCTTAATGGATGTTTAGGGAGGCTTTTAATGTTTAATAGAATATTGCATTTTGGTGTTCTGTTGGAGGCCGCCCAGAGTGGCTGGGGAAGCCCAGCCAGATGGGCGGGGTATAAATTATTATTATTATTATTATTATTATTATTATTATTATTATTATTACAAGAAAGGAGATTCTGACTAAACATTAGGAAGAGCTTTCTGAGACTAAGAGCTGTTCGACAGTGGAACGGACTGCTTTGGAAGGTGGCAGACTCTCCTTCATGGGAGGTTTTTAAGCAGAGGTTGGATGGCCATCAAGGACCCAGGTGGCGCTGTGGGTTAAACCACAGAACCTAGGGCTTGCTGATCAGAAGGTTGGCGGTTCGAATCCCCGCGACGGGGTGAGCTCCCGTTGCTCGGTCCCAGCTCCTGCCCACCTAGCAATTCGAAAGCATGTCAAAGTGCAAGTAGATAAATAGGAACCGCTCTGGCGGGAAGGTAAACGGCATTTCCGTGCGCTGCTCTGGTTCGCCAGTATCGGCTTTGTCATGCTGGCCACATGAACCTGGAAGCTGTACGCCGGCTCTCGGACAATAAAGCGAGATGAGTGCCGCAACCCCAGAGTCGGACACGACTGGACCTAATGGTCAGGGGTCCCTTTACCTTTACCTTGGATGGCCATCGGTCATTGATGACTCTTGGGGTTACCTTCCAACACTACAATTTGCCGTTCTTCCTGCAAAGAAGGTCAGCTGATGCAATCATGTGGTTGTTTCACAGTAGTCAATGAGAATTTAATTAAGAGTGAGGGGCAAGATCAGTCCAATGAGGGCCAGGGATAAGGCTTCTTGGTGAAGCCCCACCACTGCAGAGATTCATCCTATGTCCTCTCTTCCTGTTTGGGGGCTAACAGCTTTCTACCGATAACCAGCTGTTTTAGTCCAATAGCCCCAGTTGGGCGAAGGGAACGGAGAGGAATTTCGTCTGCTTTGCATTTTAAAGCCAACAAATGTAATCTGCAGTTCCAGGAATTTGCAACAAACCATCGGATTGTGCAACTCTCTGACTTTTTGCTATGCAGTTTTGGTTCAAAAATCTCTTGCGGGGAGACGCATACCCAAACTGTGTGTTCTAGGGAATGCACACAAAATGTGTATTTTAGGAGAAGGGAAGAGAAAACAGCAACCAGGCTTTCCAGTTATCCAAAACTTTTCAACAGGCTGGATATTAAACGAAATATCGCCAACGGTTTGGGGTTGGGGGTGCGAGGAATGGGGGAGAGGAAAATGCTGGCTCCATGTTGTATTAAACATAGGGAATAATAATAATAAATAATAATAATTTATTATTTATACCCCGCCCATCTGGCTGGGTTTCCCCAGCCACTCTGGGCGGCTTTCAATAGAGCATTAAAATACAATAATCTATAAAACATTAAAAGCCTCCCTAAACAGGGCTGCCTTCAGATGTCTTCTAAAGGTCTGGTAATTGTTGTTCTCTTTGACATCTGAAGGGAGGGCGTTCCACGGGGCGGGTGCCACTACCGAGAAGGCCCTCTGCCTGGTTCCCTGTAACTTGGCTTCATGCAGCGAGGGAACCGCCAGAAGGCCCTCGGCACTGGACCTCAGTGTCAAGGCAGAACGATGGGGGTGGAGACGCTCCTTCAGGTATACTGGACCGAAGCCATTTAGGGCTTTAAAGGTCAGCACCAACACTTTGAATTGTGCTCGGAAACGTACCGGTACTGGGAGCCAGTGTAGGTCTTTCAAGACCGGTGTTATGTGGTCTCAGTGGCCGCTCCCAGTCACCAGTCTAGCTGCCGCATTCTGGATTAGTTGTAGTTTCCGGGTCACCTTCAAAGGTAGCCCCACGTAGAGCGCATTGCAGTAGTCCAAGCGGGAGATAACTAGAGCATGCACCACTCTGGCGAGACAGTCCGCGGGCAGGTAGGGTCTCAGCCTGCGTACCAGATGGAGCTGGTAGACAGCTGCCCTGGACACAGAATTAACAGCTGCTTAGTGGAAAAGATGGGATGTGACTGCCGGGGTACACTCGGTGGAGGCTGGTCTGAAAGGGTGAATGGGGCACTGTCCCACCAACCTCAGTTTGCCCTCAGTCGGCTCTCGCCTGCCTGCCTTCTAAATGACACCCAGTCCAAGGAGTGGCCCTGCCTGCCAGTTTCCTCCTCCTTACTCAGTTGTTGCCCATTTAAAACTTAGCAGAGAGGAGGAAGTAGACAAAACCAGAATTAGGTGGCTCTGCCTATAGCTGATTCTGGCTCTAGCGCCATCTACTGTTGGGCTCCCTGCCTCCCTGCCCATCAGACCTAATGGGTACCAGTCACCACTGCCTAGAAACTTAAATTGTCACTGTACCAGTATCAGCTTGGGCACACCACACCACGAGACTGGCAATGCTCAATGGCAATGCAATACTATGTATCTGTCGGGAGCGATGGATAACTGTGGAAGGGGAATGGAATGGAGTATTCTGGGAAAGGAGCACTGTACCCTGAAACTGCCAGGCTACGAGAGAGAGAGAGAGAGAGAGAGAGAGAATATGAGGTTCTGTTTGCACAGAGCATCATAAAAAGATTAATAGAAGCTGGTTGGATCTCTGTACATCACCACTAACATTTCGCGGATGGGAATCTGGATATATATGGCAATGGCTGTTTTCACATTGAGGATTGCGAAGTAAGCCCCTGCATTTTCCAAACTCGGCTTTCTTTATTCATATATTCTGCAGTCGTCTGTTCCTGAGAACATAAGGAGAGCCTGGCAGCTGGATCAGGCCAAAGGCTCTTCTAGTCCAGCATCTTATTCTCATAGTGGCCAAGCAGATACATTTGGGAAGCTTGAAAGAAAGACTTGAGTACAACAGCAGCTTGTACAACAGCAGCAGTACAACAGAGAGCCACTGTGGTGTAGTGGTTAAGAGCGGCAGACTCGTAATCTGGGGAACCGGGAGAGAGAGAAAGAGAGAGATGGTGCTGCAGGGCCTCTCGGTCAGCTCAGCTCAGAGACCGGCGACTTTGGGCTCCTCCTCTCCTCAAAATTGTTCAATTCCCAGCTTGTCATTGCAAGAACTCCATGACTAAGAAGAAACAACTTTATTCGAGACAGTGAGCAGAAGATGAAGTGTACTGAAACACAGTAAAATGTGATTTAAATGGTTTCCCAGCTTTGCTGCGTAACCCACTTTGAAAACTAAGCTAGCATATAAATATTCTAAGTAAATAGATACAAGGGAGTGCCTGGGTTTGTTTCCTCCCTCCTCCCTCCTCCTCCCTCTTTCCTTTTGTGTCATGTCTTTTAGATTATAAACCAACAGTCAGGGGTCATCATGGACAAACGCACACATGCACGCACACACACACACACACACACACACACACACACGTGTATGTATGTGTGATAGACATGCATATATAATACACATATATACATACACCAGTGTGGTATAGTAGTTTGAATGTCAGACTAGGGCCTGGGACACCAGAGTTCAAATCCCTGCGCATCCATGAATAACAACAACAACAACAACAACAACAACAATTTATTATTTATACCCCGCCCATCTGGCTGGGTTTCCCCAGCCACTCTGGGCGAAGAAGAAGAAGAAGAAGAAGAAGAAGAAGAAGAAGAAGAAGAAGAAGAAGAAGAAGAAGAGTTTGGATTTGATATCCCGCTTTATCACTTCCCGAAGGAGTCTCAAAGCGGCTCACATTCTCCTTTCCCTTCCTCCCCCACAACAAACACTCTGTGAGGTGAGTGGGGCTGAGAGACTTCAAAGAAGTGTGACTAGCCCAAGGTCACCCAGCAGCTGCATGTGGAGGAGCGGAGACGCGAACCCGGTTCACCAGATTACGAGTCTACCGCTCTTAACCACTACACCACACTGAATCTCATTGGGTGGCCTTGGGCCAGTCACTGCCTCTCTCAGCCTAACCTACCCTCATGGTGTCGTTGGGATGAAATGCAGCAAACCACGCGCGCCACCTTGAGCTCCTATGAGAAAAAGTGGGGTAGACAGGCAGTAAATGAAAGAAATGCACATGTACACACTTTAAATAAAGCATCGGATATTATTCATCGTGAAAGGGTGGCGACTGGACTCGACGCCCCACAATCTCTCCACTTCCTGCTGGCTTCTGGTGTTTTTCCCCCAGGCCATGACTGCTGCAATATGGCTCGTCTAGAGCAGCTGCTTGACGCCATCGCCGTGCCAGAAGGTGGAGTGTGTGGGGGTGGGGGGAGGCCAAAAGACCCGCGGAAGAAGATTTCCTGCGGGAGCCCTGCCGTTTGACTCTGCTCCCGTATTGCGGTTCCTCCGGAGCACAATTCCAGACAAGCGTGGCGTGAAGCGAGCCTGGGGGTTCTTTGATACGCTGCTCCAGGGGAAGCCTCCAGAGAGATGCCTTCAAAGCCGGCAGCTTAGCTCCCTTCGGATGGTTTTGCCTTTCATCCGGAAGATGGCAGGAAGAGAGAGAGAGAGAGAGTTGTGGGGGGAACTTAAGTGGAAACGGGGAAGGCTGATGCCTGTCTGTTCTCCTTGGGCAGGGGAGAGGGTCTTTTGCGAAGAGAAAGTAGGCCTCTGAGGATACGGCACATGCAACACGGGGCCCCGTATGCACCATATATTTAAAGCGGTGTCATACCATTCTGCACAATAGTCATGGTTCATAAACTCCAACATGTCCGGGGGGGACGACAGGATCCCCCCATGCGAGATCGCACAAGATCATGCCACCCAAAATGGCTACCATGCTCTGGCATGGAAAAGCAGGATGTCCCCGTTTTCCCAGGACAGTTGCTGGGTACGATGGTTTCCCTCAGAGAATCATGGGAATGGTAGTTTCTTAAAGGTGCTAGTTGCAGAGGGGGCTTAACAATACATTGGTACCTCAGTTTCTGAGTGTCTCATAGAATCATAGAATTGGAAGAGACCACAAGGGCCATCCAGTCCAACCCCCTGCCAAGCAGGAAACACCATCAAAGCATTCCTGACAGGTGGCTGACATGACTTATTTTTCAGAAACCCATGCTGACTTTTAGTGATCACAGCGTTCCTTACTAGGTGCTCACAGACCATTTGCTTAATGGTCTGCTCTAGAATCTTTCCTGGTATTGATGTCAGGCTGACTGGTCGGTAATTGTCTCGGAAGCTGGACGTTTCTGTTTTTGAACGCCGAAAACCCGGAAGTAAATGCTTCTGTTTTTGAACACGCCTCGGAAGTCGAATGGTTTCCACTGCGTTCCCCCCTTCCCAATTTTCTCCATTGAAACTGCAGACCGCCCTTTGCGCCTCAGTTTTCGAACGTTTCGGAAGCCGAACGGTCTTCCGGAATGGATTATGTTCAAAAACCGAGGTACCACTGTAATTCCCTCTTGCCAGGGAATTACAGTTCCCAGGATTGTTTGTGGGAAGCGGTGGCTGCTCAAAGCAGTGTAATACTACTTCAAGTGTGTTGTGTCATTGTGGCAGACAGAACCTGTCCACTCAAATTCTACAGAAATTATTTCTCTATCATCCACAGGCACCAGTGTACCTGACAGGACCTTCTGTACCTGCTCGGGAAGGGCCTCACTAAATGTTCCCTCAAAAATCCACAATGCATGGGAGACCATTTGCACTTTCTGCTCAGCTTGACATTTCCTAGACTGAACACCCCCCTCCCCGGATCATGTCCACATTTCATTTGATGCCAGGCTGGGCACCCTCCTTCCTTGGTTCTGAGCAAAGGAGAAGTGCAAAGAGCCTCTCTGTGAGCAAACATGCCAGTGGCCTTTCTCTCCCCATGGATGGGGGGCGGGGCCTATCCATACAATTTTGTGGTCATGTCTCTCCCTCACTGCAGTTTTCAATACAGCAGTTATTATGCCATGACCACCCCCAATCACCACTTTGTGTTTTGCCACACCCAGAGCAGCCATTTTGTGGTATGCCACACACCCCGTGGCGGCCATTTTGCAAAGCCCATGGCACTTTCTAAGATTACAAGTGTGCCCATGGGCTCAAATAGTTAAGCGACTTCTGCTTTGTACTGTTCTTGTTGCCCCATAGGAAAACAGGAAGCTGGCTTATCCTGAGCCAGACCATTGGCCCTTCTTGCCCCGGTGGAATCCATACAAATTCATCCATGTAGTCCATCCACACACAGTCGTAAAACAGGATCCTGCTTTTTCAGCCAGCGCATGAAGACAGCACATGGAGAAGGAAGGTGATCTCTTACTTCTCGCGCAGTGTGACCAGTGAGTGGCTACAGTGGTGTAGCATGGGGGCCCTGGGCACAAAATTGTTCAGGGTGCAAAAATTCACCACCCATTGCTGCCTCTATACAGCTCTGCACTTCCATTGCTGGTCCCCGTTGAAAACAGCTTCTCGAACTTCCTGTGAACCAGGAAGTGACTTCTCCAGACAACAGAACAACTCTTCTTTTCATATCTCTGTGGCTGGAATCTCCTGGGTACTGTTAAGTAGAATGTGCATGCGTACTCCTTCTGTTTCCCTCTTTCCATGTGGCCCTGGGTGCTGGCAAGCCACGCTACACCACTGAGTGGCTGCTACCCATTGGGGCTGGTAGGACTGAAGACAGGGAGCTCACCAGTAGGTGGAGTCAGAGCAGAGCCAAGCCATTGAAGTTTTGTCCCCATCCTCCTCCTCCTCCTTGCTCAGTTCTACAAGGGGCGACACTGAGACTAAGGAGGAGGAAACTGGCAGGCAGGGACACCCTCTGGATTGAATTCAACATCAAGCCAGCTTTTCTCTTCGCCACCTACTCCAGCCCTGCCTGTCACCCACTTCTGGGCACTATAGATAAGCCTTGGTGCAGGAAAGGTTTCCTTGCCCACAGTCTGTTCCTCTGCCAAGAGTAGAACGGCCAGTGTATGGGACGACGTCCCTGCCCAGCCTGGCAGCCCTGCATCCATAATTCTCTGCATCCCCAATTAAGTGGCCAAGCCCTGCTGTAAAAGCAAGAGATGGGGAATTATTGATCAGACATGGCTGAGGCCGTGCCAAGTCCTCCCACTGCAGATCTGCTGCCTCCTTTGCAGCATCTTCTCGAATCCCGGGGGAGGCTTCCCATGCAGTCCATAAGGAGTCACAACTCTACGGCGACAGCAGAAACCTCAGGCCTGACCGGGGGAGGCGGGGGAGAATGTGGCCCTCAGAACCTCTCTGTCTGGCCTCCAAGACTCTGATTATCCCCTTCTCCATGGGCCACACCCACTGCTGGCCCTCTTTGCATCCCCCTTGAGTGCTTTTGCCTGGCCTTGAACTCTGATTGTGACCCTTCTGTGTCCAGATATGTGATAGAGAGGTGGGGTGAGTATGTGTAGGAACTAGCTGACTGTGGCATCTGTTGCTCTTGCTTCTGGCCCTCCCCCCCACTGGCATGTGGCCCCCAGCAGGTTTCCCATAAGGACTACAAGAGGTTCCCCACCCCTTGCTCTATAGCCACTGAACTCCTCCTTTGCCACAAGGAAGACTGCCTAGACGGCACCTTTGGGGGTGAGCAGCACTTTTGCTGCAGCAGCAAGATTGGCTTTTTTTCTTTTCTTGCAGTGCTTTACTGCTAGGGATAGGATTAACCTCCTCTGCTAGGATTAACCTCCTCTGCTCACCTCTTTCCTTTGAGAAGTTCTTCAATCTTGAATGGATCCCTGGACCACTTCATCCTCACCCATCTCCTTTATGCTATAGTGGGATGCTACAGAAATGTTCCATGCTCAGAACACCGACTCTGGCAGTTCATGATGCTCACCTTAAATATAAAAGTTGACAATTAATGCCCCTGACTTCTTCTCCAGCTCAGACCCAGGGCTCTCTCCTCCACTTTCCTACGGCAAAAGGGTTCTACATGATCACTCAGACTGGGAAGAGGATTCGGTTTCTGCAGTGGCCCTTGATACCTCTGTATCAAGGAACTGAGGATCATCTAGTCCAGGCATAGGCAAACTCGGCCCTCCAGATGTTTTGGGACTACAACTCCCATCATCCCTAGCTAACAGGACCAGTGGGCAGGGATGATGGGAGTTGTAGTCCCAAAACATCTGGAGGGCCAAGTTTGCCTATGCCTGATCTAGTCCAACCCCCTGCAATGCAGAAATATGCAGCTGTCCCATATGAGGATCAAATATGCAACCATGGCGTTATCAGCAACACGCTCTAACCAACTGAGCTATCCATTAATAGGAGTGGGGAACCTGTGGCCCTTCAGATTCTGTTGAACTGCAGCACTTATAATCCCTGACCATTGGATATACTGGCTGGGGCTGATGGGACTTGGAGTCCAATAACTTCTGGAGCTGCACAGGCTAAAGGAAGCCGAAACCCCATTTAAGGCTCAGGCAGAGTTGGCTAGCAACACTCAAGGCAAGGTTGTCTGGCTTTCAGCCTCCACTGGGAGCTCTCCATGGTGCTAACTCATTTCCCACCTCCCTCCTACTCCTCTAACTTTGCATGTAGGACCTGCATAGACTACAAAGCATGTGATGCACTGTGACTCTGAGTGAACTTGAAGAAGGGAGGGAGGGAGGGAGGGAGGGAGGGGGAGAGAGGGAGGGAGGGAGAAGAGTAAGCATGATGCTGCAATGGGTATTGTAGCAAAGGCACATTGAGATAACTAAGTCTCCCACACATTTCAGCTCCACATTCACCTTCAGAATAGAAGGGTGCATGTAACAAAACATTGCAATGTACAATCATTCCAAATAGGAGTGGTGCTGTTCAGGATTCCAGTCAGCCACACCTTATTTCAGGATGTTCTAAACTGTGAGGGGCTGAAGCAGGCGTTGTTTGTAGGGGTCGTGTTAAGAACCCACTTCTGATTCCCAGCGATTGGGATTCAGGGGCCTCCTGCCTCTGATAGTGGCGGGAAGACATAGTAGCTGATAGCCTTAACCTCCATGAATTTGTCTTTAAAGCCATCCAAGTTGGTGTCCATCACCATCAGAATCTGTGTCTGGCTGCCCCATGTGGCGAATCACAGAACTGCAAATGGCAGCCTTCTTAGTGCAAAGAACCATCCAGATTGACTCCACCTGCCAAGGCTGATTATTAGATGCTACTAGCCAGGGCTTCTTTTGCCAACTGAGCCTTCCTTAAGCAGCATGTTCTTCCTGAGCTCTGGTGTGCTCCTGCATCCTTATGCTCTCTCTCTCTCTCTCTCTCTCTCTCTCTCTCTCTCTCTCTCTGTCCTGCTGGTTTGCTGGCTTGATCCTTGCCTCTGCCTCTGGGTTTCTCTTTCAGTCCTGCCTCACACCTCAGCCATGATTCCTGGGTTCACCCCATGCCCAACTCTGATACATATCTCGCTGGTATTAAAGAATGCATGTGCGCCCAAAGAAAGAGAACTCTTAGTGTTCAAGAGTGCGCATGTGTACATGGAGAAAAAAACTCGCCACCAAAATCAAGTTGGATGCGACTCATACATACAATCACATCCAAACAGTTTTCCAATGGCTTTGGCCCTGCATACCTGAAGGAGCATCTCCACCCCCATTGTTCAGCCCAGACACAGGTCCAGCTCTGAGGGCCGTCTGGCGGTTCCCTCACTGCGAGAAGTGAAGTTACAGGGAACCAGGCAGAGGGCCTTCTCGGTAGTGGCACCCACCCTGTGGAATGTCCTCCCATCAGATGTCAAACAGAGGAACAGCTACTTGACTTTTAGAAGACATCTGAAGGCAGCTCTGTAGAGGGAAGTTTCTAATGTTTGATGCCTTCTTACTGTGTTTTAATTTGTTGGAAGCCAACGAAGTCAGATGGGCGGGGTAATAATAATAATAATAATAATAATAATAATAATAATATTGAATAACACACCCCTATTTTCATCGGAGAAATGTTAGAGGGTATGTCCCAGTCAGATGAGTGGCATCATAATAATAATTACAGTGTTTCATCCATGAATTTTAGCATTTTTTATATATCCTCCAAGTGTGAGGATGTATCTATGACCTTTCCTCCACTCCCAATATGCTTCAGGTTTGTTTGCTCATTTTGCATGAGGATGACCACCTCAGAGGGTAGCTTGAAGAAGTCTCAATTTGAGCTGATAAGAGTCAGAGTGTTAGTCGGGTGTTGTCTGTAAAGCCTAAGGGGGGTTGACTGGTGCCAGATGGCTACTGCTTGAAGGGGCACAGAATACTTAACTACATGGGGCTCCTTGGCAGAGGATCTGCCTTGCATGGACAAGGTCCTGGGTCCAATCCTCGGTGTCCCCAGGAAAAGCACTGGTCTGAAACCTTGGAGAACCACTGCCAGTCAGAATGGACCATACAAGCTAGATGGACCAGTACTCTAGGACAGTGTAAGGCAGCTTCCTGCTTTCCTATTTAAACCATCCCTAGAATTAGAGTGTTCGGAGACTGTCATCTTACCTTATTTCTGAAGGAAAGGCTGCCATTCAGTGGCAGAGCACATCATTTCCATGCAGAAGGTCCCCGGTTCAATACCTGGTACCTCCAGGTAGGGCTGGAAACGGCCCCTGATCCGAAACCTTTGGAGAGCCAGTGTTTGAGAGTCAGTGTTGTCAATACTTAGCAAGATGGACCTAATAGTCCCTATGCTCTTAAACATGTCTTTGTATCATAGCGGGGAGGAGGGTGGGAGATGCAAGGAACCAACACCCCACGGCAAACACTGCATGCTCCAAATCCCAGAAATAATTTTAGAATTTCTCAGTTAAACTGGAATTCAGGAGGGAGCAGAATGCATATCAGAGCAAGCCAGAGGAACAATGAAAGAAACGGGAGAGGGAACGTCTCTTGTCCTGATTTCTGGTTTGTTTCATTCCTAAACTTTATCCGCAATCTTCTCCCACCCTATCTTCCGAGAACTATTTTTTCACCTTGTTTGTTTGTTTACAGAGTAAGCTCTCTACACTTTTGCCAGGCTAGTAAGTGGGTGTGGATTAGCCAGGGATGTCCCTCTACCCAGCTCTCCTGACTCAGCTAGTTGCCAATGGAGTCACTAGTTTGGAGTCAACCTGCCCTTTCTGACCACCAAACCTGTGGCTGAGCGGACCAACAGAAAGACCCCAATGGGAATTTCTAAGGGTGGCAGTGATGGTGGGGGAGCAAGGTTGCATTGGTACTCTTTGTACAGTAGGCTAGCTTCTACCCTGACTCACACACCCCTCTCTGGCCTCCATCCAGGCAACCAAAACACATGGCCAAGAGTTCAAGAACAAATTCCAGCTCAGGGAGTAAAAATCCCCTCTCAACTGTTTAAAGTGAGGCCAGTGAGGAGGGGACAGTTCTGAGGGCCAGTTAATGAGACCTGGGGGCCACAGTCTGCCCCTGGGCCTGAGGTTCCCACCCCCTGATGCCAAGAGTCCACTTTGCAGCACTACAAGCGGAAGAGAGAGTGTGAGGTCTTATCGTGGAGAGGACAGAATGCTTGGTAATGGGCATGCCAGCGTAGAACAAGGTCCCATCGCTCAAAAGGCATGCTTGGGGCTTTGACACTGTGAGGATCTGACTCCTTCATCCTCCTGTCATAGATGCCTGCCCAGGGAATGATTATCACCAACAGCCATTCGGGCTGGGATGGAGGGAAAATTAAAAACAGTTTCAATCAAAGCCACCTGCAGAGCTCTGTCTTCCTCTCTCTCTCTCTCCCCTCCCCACTGGGCTTCCCTAACTGGGCTTCCTGCCAGCTCTCCCTCCCTCCCTCCCCCTGCAAACTCCCTGGCACCAGTTTCCAAGCAACAATATTTGAGATACGGCTATGAACACATGATGATTATTTTATTATATGTTTCTCCCGTCGCGTCACTGAGAGATCCCCGACGTGAAATCTGCCAAGTTAAGCACTCTGGAAATACATGCTGGGGTGGAAAGAGAGAATAATAGGTCCAGGAGCAGGGCGGGGGGTTCCTTTCCCTGCCAGCCAGGAAAGGGGGTGGGCTTGGTGCCCTCCTGCCTGAAGACTCTTCTTGGCATGTCTTGGATCCACAAGGGAAAGGAAGCATTGAAGAATGTAGCTTAGCAGATCTCTGCCTTGGGATTGTCTGAGGAACAGCAATCTCTGAGATTCCCCCCACCAGAAGACGGCAATGTCCCTGAGGTTGTCCCTTCACATTTCTCAAAGGAGGACACTATTCACCGCTTCCTCACACTTCACTCGCCTTGGAGCTTCCAGAAAAAAATGGAAATCTAAAGATGACTCAGCAAAGCAGAACCTCCCCCTTTTAATTCCAGCTACCTGACAGACTTAGGATGCTCATCTGCTTCCCCACTCAATCAAACACAGAGCAACAACCTTCTTCCTTGGGAGCTGTCTGTGGTCCTGAACATCACCAGCCTGCACACCACAAGAACTGCCCATGGTCCTGCACATCATTACCTGCTCCTGGCTGCTGGTGAGCTCACATCCTGGATCAACCTCCTCCAGGCGTCTCCATTGCCCATCATCACAGCATGTTTTGGCAAGAGAGGAATCCGAGAGGAGCTGTGGTTTTGTCTTGTGACAGCCTCACAATACTTTCCTCAATGCAGATTTTTGCATGGGGGTCGGAGGTGACATCTTTGCATTGTGATCCAGTAAAAGGGCCTTGCACACACCTGCAAACCAACCCCTTGCAGGAGCTCCAGGGGTAGAACCACAGAGCTGCATGCTGCCTCTCAGGATACAGACTGGAACATGTATCAGACAGTAAAGGATTCCTAGGCTCCAGAGGGGCTCCAGATGCCCAGGCTGCAATTGCCTTTCCCTGACCCAGGAGAACTATAAGGGGTTGCTGCCTATGGTCCGGGTTGTGATGCCTGCATACAAGGTTCCTTCAATACTTAAGGAACAGAAGACTGAGGTAGGTTTTGGGCAGGGGTGGAGAAACCTCAGGCTCAGCAGCCAAATGTGACACACACACCCCGGACTCTGTAGCTGGTCCTTGGCTACACCTCCTACCAGAGCACAGTCCTAACTAGCCCCACTCCTTGCCCTCCTCAAGTGCTTTCGACTGGCTAGAATACAGCCTTGAATGTCAATGATGACTCTTGCTGGCTTGTCTAGATGAAAGATTGTCAGGGTTCTTAAAGAAATCAGCCCTGAGTGCTCACTAGAAGAACAGATCCTGAGGTTAAGGCTCCAGTACTTTGGCCACCTCATGAGAAGAGAAGACTCCCTAGAAAAGACCCTGATGTTGGGAAAAATTGAGGGCACAAGGAGAAGGGGACGGCAGAGGATGAGATGGTTGGACAATGTTCTCGAAGCTACTAACATGAGTTTGGCCAAACTGCGAGAGGCAGTGAAGGATAGGCGTGCCTGGAGTGCTCTGGTCCATGGGGTCACGAAGAGTCGGACACGACTGAACGACTGAAAAACAACAAAGCGTGCATCGAAACTAGCCTACTGTTCAAAGGTGACATTTATATCTGTTGCTCCATCTCCTTTTGCCTGTGGCCCTGCACATCACAGGCATGCGGCCCTCGCTTGCCCAGATGAGAATGTGGCCCTCTGTCTGAGTTGGATATCTTCAAGAGGCACTAGGTTAGCTAAAGATGTTCAGCTGATGACCTACCACCAGCAGAGAAAGCCACAAGCATTGCCTTGTGGGATCAGAGGCCTTTGGATTTTTGTGGGGTGGGTTGACATCACTGGGCCCCCATTGCACCAGGAGCTTTCAGTCGTGCCGTGATGTATGGCCTGTGAGCTGTGCCGGCTAATCCAGCAACTTTCAAAATGACAACTCCCGAGGAATGTTATTTATTGTGCTCTCCTAGCGGAGGAACTGTGCACATATTTACCAGGACAGCCACGGCAGAAGCAGCAAACACTCTCTTTGACTGTGCCAAGCGGACTGCTTCTGTTTGCCCCCCCCCCCTCTGGAAAGACTAAGCCTTAGTCTCCCTCTCCACTGCGGCTGCTTCAAAGGAGGATGGAGAGACACAGCCACTTCCTGAACGCACCTGGCTGATTCGGCAGCCAGCTGCTCTTCTCCTAACAAGCTCTTCACCTTGGTAAGTACACGGATAGCTCCACGACGGTGTGCGTAAGAACGGCTCTGCTAGATCAGGCCAATGGCCTTTCTAGTTTTCTCCGTGGCCAACCAGATGCCTCTCGGAAGCCCACAAGCAGGGCCTGAGTGCAACAGCAACTATCCCCTCCTGCAGTTTCAGAATCATGCTCCCTTTGGCAGTGGAGGTAGAGCATAACCATTGTGGCTAGCAGCCTTTGATAGTCTTATCTTTCCTGACTTTGTAAGAGAGATGGCACACAAGGAAAAAAGAGTGGGGAGGGAGGAGGAAACATGAAAGCTCAGGCCCTGCCCTTAAAGTGACAGTTCTTATAACAACCAGGTAGTGGAATGGCTGCCACTAGGTGACCGTCGAGGGAGGCCAAAGGCACCTGGTGTCATAGCAGAGCCAAAGGAGAGGTCCTGCTTTCCTCCTCTCCATCTGCTTTAAAAACACACACACACCAGCTTTTTTATTGAAAAGGAAAGCATTTTCATATAACCTTTATAGGAAAGAAAAATGTTCTAAAATATAACAACTGAAACATGGTAGGAGAAACCCAGAGTCAGTATATCATTATAATAGGGCTTAAGTTACTTACCCTGCAAAGATATCTGATCGGAATGACATACTTAGGAAAACATTTAACCAATGGCTCATTATTTACAATCGAGATGAATAGATAGCAATACTCCATAATGCTTCTTCTACGGTGGTGCTCGCTAAATGCAGTTTCCAATAACGTAATCCAACCAATTTTTCCTTTTTTTAAAAAAAGAGAAACTTAAAATCTGCCAACGGATTTAATTGGGTGCACTAAAGTAACGGCCTGCATTCACATTAAATTTTCAAAAATGTAAACTCTGCCAGCAGATTTAATCAAGCACATTTTAAAAAACTCGGTTCAAATACTTCTAATCAACGAGTCAATGAGCAGCACAATCCCCAGCCATGTTGACTCATGAGGAAGCCCCTTTGCATTTGTTTGGGCTCAGCTGAAGGTCTTTGGGTATGTGATTGCACACTTCACAGGGCTGGCACAAAATGCTTTGTTCCCTGAGGTGAAGGAAAAAGTGGTGGGTGCCCTTTCTCATTCCACTGCGAGAGAGCCAGTGTGTTGTGGTTAGAGTGCTGGGCTAAGGCCAGGGAGGCCAGGGTTCAAATCCCCACTCAGCCATGAAGTTCATGGGGTGACCTTGGGCCAGACACTCACTCTCGGCTTAACCTACCTCACCGGGTTGTTGTGATGATAAAATGATGAGCAGGGGGAACCATATATTTCGCATTGAGCTCCTTGAAGGAAACATGGGATAGAAACAAAATAATACTCATCATCGTCTTTCATTGTTTCAAATGATGTATACATTTCATCTACCCACCTCAAAACTGTGGGATGTAAACACTAGAGCAGTCAAGTACAACAATGCTAGAAGGTATCTCAGTCCTCCAGCCACAACTTCCTGGTCACATGGATTGAGATATCTTCCTTTGCAAGCTAGAAGTGGGAGTGGCTTCACCTGGGAAGGTATTAGCAAAACCAACTGCCCAGCAGCCATTCTGCCTCTTTACTTCCATTCCACTCTCTCACTCGAACTGTGAGGAGGATGCTCAGTTGGCTTCCAGCCAACTGGGGCCTAGCTGACTTCTCTCCCACATGGGGAGATTCCAATTGTAAATATCTTTACTAAGAATAAGCCTGCCTTCTTTGGGATTTGTCTTGAGCTGGATACATGTGAGTAAACATTTTATACCTTTTTATAGAAGACGTGTGTTGTGTCTTATTTAAGAGGGACAAAGGGGAAATATAGTGACAAACCAGGAAACTAGATTAAGTTGATTCTAGCGAATCAAAGCAACTTCCGCTGTGTGTATTTTAAAAGGGAATGTTACTCTGCTAGTTGAACTTGTTAGCACAAGTTAGGATGAGATATATTAAATTATAAATCTCCATCCACGTTCCAAAACATTCCCACAAAGGGTTATGGGCCCAGCGATGCATAATTTTGTGTATTTTTGAAGGATTGCGTTGGATTGCATTTTTGAGTTGAGTAGGATTTTTCTAAGAGCATTTCCTGGTCAGACCGCATGGTCTTTTGTCCTATTGTTTAGAGAAAGGGGGATTAAGCTACCCCTCCCCTCCCTCAGAGCTCACAAAAGACCCAAAGGCAGTGAAGATTTATTTTGAGGCTTTTGCATTTTGAGAATTTTGAGATTTTGATTTTGAATTTTGACAAATTTTTGAATTTTGAAATTTTTCCAAATTTTGGATTTTAAGATGGCTAGTGCCAGTTTTTATAGTGAAGCAAAGCCAGGCTTAATGCTGCTAGATGAGGACAATTTTGTGCACTGGAAAACGCGCTTAATAGCATATTTAGAAGCAAGGGATGTTTTGGATGCGATAGAGAAAGCAAAGCCCCAAGGTACAGATGATGAAGCCAAGGTTAAAGTCTGGAAAAGGCAGAACAGCGAGGCCAAGCACATAATTTTGAGTGGACTTCGCAATAAGCATCTATCGTTAATAAATAGCAAAGATGATGCATCTCAGATCCTAAAAGATATTGAGCGCATGTATGGAGAATCTACAAAGAACTCCTACAGAACATTGATGGGCAAATTAACTAGACTGAGAATGAATTCAAAAGAAGAATTCACAGAGCATATTGATAAATTCACAGAAATTATTCAAAAGCTTGAACTTACTCCACAATCTTTTGATGAAGTAACAAAGGTATCATTTCTGTTAGCCTCATTAGGGCCACATTTTGATGCATTTGTCAGTTTGATGGATCATAAAGAGAATCTAACTTTTAAGGAACTGACTAGTGAATTAAGAGAGGAATGCAGAAAGAGATCTGATTCCCCAGAAAGGAGCACTAGAAATAAAGGCAGCAATTATGTTTTTAAACAGCCTGCACAGTCCAGAGATGGACACAAGAAGGTCACATGTCACAATTGTAATAAAATCGGCCATATAGCCAGAAATTGTAGAGCGCCTAAAGCTAAAGAGAAAGATTCCCAAGCCTTTCAGCGTAAAGGAGAAAGAAAAGGGAAATTTGAGCGCAACTTGCTGTTGCAAGAAAGGAGTTTAGCTGTCCAGAGCCAAGAAAACACACGCAATAAGTGGTTATTAGATTCTGGAGCCAGCAGCCACTATTGTTTTGAAAAAGACTATTTTAATGAATTAAATGATAAAGAGACTGAAATTGAGGTTGCAGATGGAAATGTTTTAAAGTCCAAAGGTGAAGGTTCAATGCATTTGGAATTCAATGTAAACAATGAATCTTTTAGGACCAGAATGTCCAATGTTGTGTATGTACCAGAACTGAGCTGCAATTTACTCAGTGTCTCTACTTTGGACAAGAAAGGTTTCAAGATCACATTTGAGAATGGACAGTGCAGTGTAACTAAAGATGGTGAAGTGTACATTGAAGCAAAATTAATAAATGGTGTTTATGAGGTTAATCTTTCAGAGAACCAGTCTGCAAAAGTGGCACGCTCCAGCCAGAAGGAAGACGCAGATTTGACGCTGTGGCATAGAAGACTTGCACACAGAGATACCACCATCATTAAGAGTCTACAGGAAAGTGATCTTGTCACAGGTTTGCAGGTAAAAGGGAGCAGCAACCAGGCTCCAACAAAATGCATAACTTGTGTTACTGAAAAGGCAGTAAAACCTTCTTTTACACGTTGCACAGAACAAAGGAGTACTAAAGTTCTGGATATCGTGCATTCAGATTTGTGTGGGCCACTCAGTGTTCCATCACTTGGACACAACAAGTATATTTTGATTTTTCTTGATGATTTTTCGAGATATTGTGTGGCATATTTCATCAAAGATAAAAGTGAGACAGTAGAAATGTTCAAGAATTACATTGCCATGGTTAGGAACAAGTTCCAAAGAGCTCCAGGTGTCTTAATGTCTGACAATGGAGGAGAATACTGCTCACATGAGATGAAAGCCCTTATGGCAAAGGAAGGAATTACACATGTAACCACAGTTCCTTACACGCCACAACAGAACTCCATAGCTGAAAGGAAGTTCAGATCCATTATGGAAATGACAAGGTGTATGCTGAAGGAAGCATCCCTGCCAAGGAAGATGTGGGGAGAAGCTGCTTACACAGCTGTCTATCTCCAGAACAGGTTGCCAACAAAGGCAACACAGCGCACACCATTTGAACTTTGGCATGGAAAGGTGCCTAGTCTGTCGCACATACGTGTATTTGGCAGTGTGTGTTACTACCACGTGCCCAAGGAACAGAGGCACAAGCTTGACTCCAGAGCACAAGCAGGTATCTTAGTGGGATATGCTGCTGGAGGCAAAGGATACAGAGTAATGGGCTTACAGACAGGCAAAGTGAGTGCGCACCATGCAATTTATTTTGATGAACATGCAAAAGCAGACACAAAGAACACTGTTATTGGCTGCTCAAAGGAGTCAGAATGGACTCAAGAACTCATAAACTTTCCTTCTGAAACCCCACGTGATACTAATCTGCCTTCTAGTGTCATAGCACCCCCTACAGGCGACGCACCAGAAGACGCAGATGACCAGATCCCTGGCGGCTCCAGAGACGAAGAGGAGGACTCAGATGAGGACATGCCACCGTTGGAAGGGAGTGAGGAAGCTGATGCGGTTCAGGAACCAGAACCAGAGGTCAGACGCTCATCCAGAACCAACAGAGGTGTCCCACCAGCAAGACTGTCCTACCTTGCAGGGTCGGTGTCTCCACAGGAACCTTCCACATGGGAAGAGATTCTGAAGATGCCATCTGCGCAAGCCAGTCTCTGGAAGAAGGCCGCTCAGGAGGAGATGGATGCACTGCATCAGAACGAGACGTGGACCCTGACAGAGCTCCCTCCTGGTAAGAAGGCCATTGGGTGCAAGTGGGTGTTCAAGGTTAAGAAGGGGTCAGAAGGGGAAGTGGAACGCTACAAAGCAAGGCTAGTAGCACAAGGTTTTTCACAACGTTTTGGTGAAGATTACGACGAAGTTTTCGCACCAACCGTGAGATATAGTACCGTCCGAATGCTTTTGAGCATTGCAGCCTCTAAACAATTGAACGTGAAGCACATTGACATCTGTACTGTGTTTTTACATGGGAGAATTTCAGAAGAAATATATATGAAACAACCTAAAGGTTTCACAAAACCAAATGAGGCGCATCTAGTATGTCGACTCCAGAAAGGAATCTATGGGCTTAAACAAGCGGCTAGAGCCTGGAATCAGAAATTGCACAGTATGCTTGTGCAACTTGGGTACAAGCAAGGAAACGCAGACAAGTGCTTGTACACCAAGTCAAGTAATGGACAATATTCATATATATTGGCTTTTGTCGATGATTTGATTATTGCTACTGCAAATAATAGAGACTATACACAAATAGTAAAACACCTCAGCAAGGAGGTACAAGTAAAAGAACTTGGAGATGTCAAGTACTACCTAGGAATTCAAGTGGAAAGAGAAGAAGACGGCTCATTTCTTCTCAGCCAGAAGCAAAAGATTCATGAACTGATTGAGTATTTACAGATGCAAGACGCACACCCGGTTGCAACGCCCATGGCTACAGACTTCTTGAAGAATCAGCAGGATTCGAAGCTGTTGCCAGATAACAGTCAATATAGGTCGGTAATTGGTAAACTTTTGTATATGGTTACCACATGTAGACCTGACTTAGCTAATGCTGTGGGGATTCTGAGCAGAAAAGTGAATTCTCCCACTGAGCATGATTTAGCGGGGCTGAAAAGGGTGGTTAGATACCTGAAAGGTACAATAAATTGTAAATTAAAGTTGCCAGCTGTCAGAGACCCTAAGTTGGTTGGGTACACTGATGCAGATTGGGCCGGGGATAATGCTGACTATAAATCCACAAGTGGTCATGTTTTTATGTTTGGGGATGGACCTGTTGTGTGGGGCAGCTATAAACAGAGTTGTGTAGCTTTGTCTTCAACAGAGTCCGAATATGTTGCTGCAACAGAAGCGTGCAGAGAAATTGCCTGGCTTGATGAACTCATCAAAGACTTTGGACTGGTGAGAAGGGAACCTGTCAGCCTGCTAGAGGACAATCAAAGTTGCCTGAAGCTGACGCAGAGTGAAAAGTTCCTAGCCAGAACCAAACACATTGGGGTCAGGTACCACTATATACGCCAGATGGTGCAAGATGAACTTGTGGAACTGTCTTATTGCTGCACCAAAGAGATGACTGCCGACATCTTGACAAAACCCTTGCCAAAAGAGAGTTTCCAGAATCTACGTGTCAAGCTGGGACTCTGGGTGGTTGAATAAAGTTGTTTATGTTTTGTATGTTGTATTTGCCTGAGAAGGGGTTTGTGGGATGTAAACACTAGAGCAGTCAAGTACAACAATGCTAGAAGGTATCTCAGTCCTCCAGCCACAACTTCCTGGTCACATGGATTGAGATATCTTCCTTTGCAAGCTAGAAGTGGGAGTGGCTTCACCTGGGAAGGTATTAGCAAAACCAACTGCCCAGCAGCCATTCTGCCTCTTTACTTCCATTCCACTCTCTCACTCGAACTGTGAGGAGGATGCTCAGTTGGCTTCCAGCCAACTGGGGCCTAGCTGACTTCTCTCCCACATGGGGAGATTCCAATTGTAAATATCTTTACTAAGAATAAGCCTGCCTTCTTTGGGATTTGTCTTGAGCTGGATACATGTGAGTAAACATTTTATACCTTTTTATAGAAGACGTGTGTTGTGTCTTATTTAAGAGGGACAAAGGGGAAATATAGTGACAAACCAGGAAACTAGATTAAGTTGATTCTAGCGAATCAAAGCAACTTCCGCTGTGTGTATTTTAAAAGGGAATGTTACTCTGCTAGTTGAACTTGTTAGCACAAGTTAGGATGAGATATATTAAATTATAAATCTCCATCCACGTTCCAAAACATTCCCACAAAAACTGGTAGGTATCCAGAAAAGGTGCAGAAAATGATAACTTTTTAAAAAAACTTTTGCTGACCATTCAAATCAAACTCCAATAGAATACAGCCATAAACCAAAAGATGACTCTGCATTCACCATTTCGGCATAAGACATACCTCAATTGGGACTTATGACTGGTGAACAAACTATATAATATTGTCCACCCAGAGTAGAAGCATATGCAACATGAGAGTGGGAAGGAAGTAGAATTGAATGTCCATACATGATTAATACCAAATAAAATCAGACTTAGTGCTGACCTGCCAGCCGTGGTTCTGTGTCTTGATATAAGTCAAGAATGGCAATCACACGGCTGCATAGTCCATAGGTTCAGATCCTCCAAGTGCCCCTGTTTTCCAGGGGCAGGCCCAAATTTGCAGAAGCCATCATTCCGGTTTCTGATTTGATCCCGGAATGTCCCGCTTTTCCTTAGGATTTTCCTATTTCCACCTGAGAAATGTTGGAGGGGATGGAGTTATGCGACCCCTGAGCCAAGGAGATAAGTGAATATACAACCTTTAGAAGACATCTCAAGGCAGCCCTGTGTAGGGAAGTTTTTAAATGTTCAATTATTTTTTATATACAGTGGACGCTCGGGTTGCGAACATGATCCATGCGGGAGCCACGGTTGCAACCTGCAGTGTTCGCAACTCACAGCACCGCATCTGCGGGTTGCGATTTGGCGCTTCTGCGCATGCGCAAAGCATGATTTAGTGCTTCTGCGCATGCGTGAGCGCCGAAACCCGGAAGTAATCCGTTCCGGTACTTTCGGGTTCGGTGCGGAGCGCAACCCTAGAACGTGCAACCCAAAGCGTCTGTAACCCGAGGTATGACTGAAGTGCCTGGGGCAACCCAGTCAGATGGGCGGGGTATAAAGAATGAAATGATGATGATGACGACGGAATAGGACGCCCCTATTTTCATCAGAGACATGTTGGAGGGTATGTAGGTTTAGGTTTGTCTCTCGGTACTCTTAATGAGTGGGTTAGCTTTCCAGAGCTGGTGGTGTGCAGGGTAACAAACATGATATGGATTAGATCAGGGGTGGCCAACTCCCAAGAGACTGTGATCTACTTACAAAGTTAAAAACTGGCAGTGATCTACCCCCTTTTGGGGGGTTCAGGTCAAAGTTGTTGAGCTTTTTTTGGGAGGAGGATAGCCCCGTTTTTAAGGCATTCAGGTCAAAGTTGTTGTTGAGCTTTTTTTTAGGGAGAAGGAAAGCCCTGTTTTTTGGGGGTGCAGGGCAAAAATATTGAGCTTTTTTTAGGGTAGCCAAAGTTGTTGAGCTTCTTTGGGGGAGCCAGTGATCTACCACAGACGTCCAGTGATCTACCAGTAAATCACTGTTGGCCATGCCTGGATTAGAGCATCTTCCTTCTATGGAAAGGCTGAGTGTAGGGGGAAGAAATGTATTTATAGTTTTCAATCCATAAAGCATTTCAAGTCGTTAGCTTCTTAACCAGTGGACATGTCCCTTCCCAAGTGCCATCATTTCTCTGCTCCAGATTATACCTAGCACTGCAATTTTTAGTATCTGTGGAACGGCACATAAATTGAAGTCAAAATCCAAAGTGAGGGAAGTGGAAAACAACAAGGACAAAGGTTTTCTTCTGGGTGAAAGGATGCAGATTCTCCAGCCACCTTCTGTGGCTCCCCCCCCCTTCCCCTTTCTCATAATGCTGGGTCAGGCCAATGGCCCATTTGGTCCAGCATAGGAGTATAGCATCTAGATCAAGGGAAGTAATAGTACCACTGTATTCTGCTCTGGTCAGACCTCACCTGGAATACTGTGTCCAGTTCTGGGCACCACAGTTCAAGAAGGATACTGACAAGCTGGAACGTGTCCAGAGGAGGGCAACCAAAATGGTCAAAGGCCTGGAAACGATGCTTTATGAGGAACGGCTTAGGGAGCTGGGTATGTTTAGCCTGGAGAAGAGAAGGTTAAGGGGTGATATGATAGCCATGTTTAAATATATAAAAGGATGTCATATAGAGGAGGGAGAAAAGTTGTTTTCTGCTGCTCCAGAGAAGCGGACACGGAGCAATGGATTCAAACTTCAAGAAAGAAGATTCCACCTAAACATTAGAAAGAACTTCGTGACAGTAAGAGCTGTTTGACAGTGGAATTTGCTGCCAAGGAGTGTGGTGGAGTCTCCTTCTTTGGAGGTCTTTAAGCAGAGGCTTGACAGCCACCTCTCAGGAATGCTTTGATGGTGTTTCCTGCTTGGCAGGGGGTTGGACTGGATGGCCCTTGTGGTCTCTTCCAACTCTATGATTCTATTCTATGATTCTATGATCCTGTTCTCGCAGTGGCCAACCAGATGCCTGTGGGAAACCTGCAAGCAGGATTCGGGCAAAAGAGTCCACTCCCCTCCTGTGGCTTCCAGCAACTGGTATTCAGAAGCATTGCTGCCTCAAACTATGGAGCGCATAGCCTAGCCATCATGGCTAGTAAAACTGTTCAGAATGAGATGGCTAAGGAGCCCCCTGGCCACCCATGGGAAAACTTTGAAAAGGCAAAACTGCCCCACTGTTGGGATCCACCAAGCAAAAGACCTATCTTGTCCAGTGTCCTAAGAAGAATCAGTGCTAAGATAGTGGTCAATGAGATACCAGCCACCACAGAAGCCCACAAGTCGGGTATGAAGTTCATAGGCATGTCAGTACTTTTCCAGCAGATAAATATTCCCTTGTATAGAAATAGGGTAGAATGGCATTTAAATCTAAACATCAGCCTTGGTAGTGGGGCAGTGTCCTATACTGCGCTGGAGGACAGCAGTAGGGGGTGCTGGCCAGACCAGCTCTTTAGATATTTGAAGATAGCAGTTATATCACATCTGAGTCTTCTCTTCTTCAAGCTAAACGCACCAAACTCCCTCCACTGTTCCTTGAGGGCTTAGTTTCCAGGCCCTTGATCATCTTGGTCACCCTCCTCTGTACACGTCTCAGCTTGTTCTCAAACTCCAGAGCCCAGTTTACACACATGCACACATAAGTATGTATTAGGAGACGTTTGCTCTAAAATGCTGGTGAATTTTCATGAGGATTTTTTTTTTTTTTTAAAAAAAACCTGCTAATTGCTGTGGAAAGGTGAGAAACTGAAGTTAGGATTGGGGAAAATGAGAAGCCGAAAGAAAGCAACCTCAAGAGATTCATACACTTCTATCCTCAACTCACTTCCTCTCCTGCCCTTTGGAGCTTTGCAGGCAGAAAAATCCCACCCTCCAGCCCAACTGCATTTCTTCCTGTGATTGTATCTAGTGTAACTTCCATTTAACCTGATTCTACAGCCTATTTCCCCCCAAGGTCTGGCCTTTGGAAGGGGGTATTGTGTGCACGCCTGAATCCACTCCACGGGGAATAGTTCTCCCATCAATCACCTGGCTGGACTTGCAGTCACTGGTTAAAGTAGTGGTGGCTAACCTTGGCACTCCAGATGTTTTGGAACTACAACTCCCATCATCCCTAGCTAACAGGACCAGTGGTCAGGGATGATGGGAGTTGTAGTCCCAAAACATCTGGAGTGCCAAGGTTAGCCACCACTGGAAAGCAAGCCTGATGTCGGCAGGCAGCATTCTTGGACACTTGTTAAGATCCCGTTGTGTGGATACTGCTAGCCAAGACCCTCTTTTCTGCCTCTCCAATGACTAATAGCTGGACACGCATAAAACATGAAACTCCTAGTCTCAGGGTTGTGAGTTCGAGCCCCGCGTTGGGCAAAAAGATTCGTACATTGTGGGGGCTTAGACTAGATGGCCCTTGTGGTCCTTTCCCACTTTATGATTCTATGATTCAGGGCCCCACAATTCCCAGAGTGGCTTAACATTTCATCTCCCTTTCCAGGGAACTCGGGGAATTGTAGCTCTGCAAGGGCTTCTGCCAACTCTCAGCACCCTTAACATACTACAGCTCCCAGGATTCTTTGGGGGGCATGATGCTGCTTTGAATGTATAGTACAGATGGAGACTGAGCAGAGTTAGCACTGGATGCAGCCCCGAGCCAGCATTCTGTGCTCACTGAGCATGCTCAGTCCTCATTGGGCTGTTTTTGCTTTGTAGAGATCCATACTCGAAGAACTGAGGTTGCTATTATTATAAATGATGTGTGTAGGGAAGTGGGGTGGATAAGTTATCTTGGATTTACCCAGGCCTGGCAAAACATATTTCAAATTCCGAAATATTGTCAAGCCTTCCCCCAAGACAGCCCCCTCCCCACCCGATTGCTAGAATCCTATATGCAAAATATTGGGTGAGAATTGCTGAGATGAATTGATATATGTGGGTTCCTGCTTCCAAGGCAAAAATTTTACTGATTTCATCAGGGCCAGACACAATAGGAAAAACATTAGAGCCGTCAACTGCTCTTAAAGAATGTTGAGTTGATAAATCATCAGCTCCTTAGTTGGGGAATGGAAGTAATTAATTGATTGAATTTAAATGAACGTGTTGGCTGCCACAACTTCAATAGGCACGTGATATATAGGTTTATAGACACCTGACAGGAGCGGGACCCTCTATATTTTGTTGGACTACAACTTCCATCATCCTTGACTATTGGTGATGCTGATGGGAGTTGACACTTGGAGGGCCAGTTGTAAGGAGCGGAGTCAGAGGAAAATGGCATGCCCAGAGAAAAGAGCAACAATTCACATAGAGGGAATACATATGCAAAATAAACACAGTGACCCATTGCAATGGCAGTGACAGGTAATAACGAAACAATCAGCCTGACAAGGTTAAGTTTAGCATCTGTAGCGGGAAAGGAAACCCGTGCCTCCCTTTTTTAAAAATAACATTTTTATTGAAAGTTTTTTTAACATATTAAACACTAAAATTCAATTACAGGTAGGTAGCCGTGTTGGTCTCTCATAGTCAAAACAAAATAAAAAATTCCTTCCAGTAGCACCTTAGAGACCAACTAACCAACTTAGAGAACAAACTTAGTTGGTCTCTAAGGTGCTACTGGAAGGAATTTTTTTATGTTTTATTTTGTTTTGACTAAAATTCAAATTCATTTATAAGAAAATAATAAAAAGCAATATATCAAAATGGAAAAATCATATATATATATATATATCTCCTTACAAAACACAATTGTATGAGAAAGAGGAAAAAGAACAGAGAAAGAATAACTAAAACAACCCTTTATCACATTTATATTGTGCATATCATATCATTTAAACACACAGGTAATAACCAAACAATCAGCCTGACAATGTTGAGTTTAGCATCTGTAGTGTGAAAGGAAACCCACGTCTCTCTTAAGGCCCAGATGAATACTGTTGAATTTATTGATGAACTCTCATCCAGCAGTTTCATACTGGAGCATGCCTCTGAAATTCTCTTATTTTGCATACATCCTAGCTCTTAAAGGAATTGTCACCGTTGGCACTTTCTAGCATTTAATTTCCCTCCGGCTCCACTGCGTACATCAACAGCCCCGCTCTACCCACAAATGTGCCGATACTGGGTCCGACGGTCAAGAAGGTGGTTTCTGCATGTGCTGTAGAGGGAAGTGAGGGGCAGATGGGGCTTGTCAACCTGGGAAGGAATCCCATCTAGGAGAAGGAATACTCTGGTCCTAAACCTCTGTTGCCTTGCGGGAGAAGAAAAGACTAAGGAGGTAAACCCTCCATAAATCTGGAGTGGAGTCTCTAAGATGGTTGGATGGCGCCTTGTACACCTCTTTCCAGCAACTCCTGCAGCCCAGCTGGTGCCAAAAGTCTTGCTCTGCTTTCCATTGGACCACATCAGAGAGGAGGGTCTTGTCGCCTAGGCATCCCAATCCCCCCATACACACTGCCCAGGCTTGCACCCTGCGGAGGTCACTTAAAGGTAAAGGTAAAGGGACCCCTGACCATTAGGTCCAGTCGCGGATGACTCTGGGGTTGTGGCGCTCATCTTGCTTTATTGGCCGAGGGAGCCAGCGTACAGCTTCTGGGTCATGTGGCCAGCATGACTAAGCCGCTTCTGGCGGACCAGAGCAGCGCACGGAAATGCCATTTACCTTCCTGCCAGAGTGGTCCCTATTTATCTACTTGCACTTTGATGTGCTTTCAAACTGCTAGGTTGGCAGGAGCAGGGACCGAGCAACGGGAGCTCACCCCGTCGCGGGGATTTGAACCGCCGACCTTCTGATCGGCAAGCCCTAGGCTCTGTGGTTTAACCCACGTCCCGCGGAGGTCACTTAGGTGATGCTAATGTGGTGATTTGACCTCACCCCTTGAGGCACACTCCATTTTCTCTCAAGACAGATGGATGCCAACAGTTTTTACACAACACGCACACACCCCTCTGTGTTCTCCATCCAGGGAAGCAAGAGGCACTGTCTGAGTTCAAGGGCACACACAGCCAGATGGGTATGAAGTAGGGCCGATGAGGGGGCATGGCATGGGTGGAGTTTCAAGGGCCTGAGATTCCCCATCTTTGTTCCAGAGGATGCAAAACGTGTTGGCCAAGCTGTCAGTCAGAGGACTGGGAGATAAAGAAGCTGTTCTGTTGCCACAGCCGCCCCCACCCCAATAAGCTGCTCAGAGAATTTATCTTCTCCCTGGGGAAATTCCATGCAACGGGTCCCTTCTTTACTCCTGAGCAAACTTCCAGGCAGTTTTCTCTGCTCCATAGTGGCGATATCTATGTTTGCTTTCTCCCTGTTGTCTGGGGTTTGCATGGAGCAGAGCATCCCTGCATCTTTTGAAGACTGATATGCACTGGTGTGTGTGTGTTTCTGCATGCTGGAAGATCTCCTGCTATTTATTGTTGTTTGTTATATCCTCACTCACCACCTCCTCCCACAGCTCCAGATGCTCTAGGGCTGAATCGCAGAGGTTTGTTGCAGTAAGATCGTCCTCAGCAACCGCTGGGTGTGCTGCTCTTCCCCCCCACCTGCCTCCCCCCTGCTGCTTTTAGAGTAGCGGTGTGGATTTGCAGGTGTAGAGACCAGCAAGGAAGATCTAGAGGGGGAAATCCTCTTTCCTGTGACCTTGTAGGAAAAGGAAAAGAGGAAACAGTGTTGTGGTCTTTTTTTTAGGGAACATAAAAAGCTGTTTATAAAAGGCTTCCACTTGTGGTGCAGAACAGCGCTTGGCTATATTAGGGAGGTGTGAATCCCGCCCTCCAAATTTTGCGAGTCTTACACACTTCTTTTTTTGTTGCCTCCCTTAAATTTCCCCAGTGATTTTCTCAGGGAGAGAAATTCAGTTGATGGGGGACATGATGAGGTTTGTAACAAGATGGAGAACCCAGATAGGCAACAAATTTGTTTTCTCCCTCTCCCATAACACTCCAGGTAAGAATAACCCAGTGAAGTTGATGGGCAGTAGGTCTAAGGGACCCAGGTGGCGCTGTGGGTTAAACCACAGAGCCTAGGGCTTGCTAATCAGAAGGTCGGCGGTTTGAATCCCCGCAACGGGGTGAGCTCCCATTGCTTGGTCCCTGCTCCTGCCAACCTAGCAGTTCGAAAGCCCGTCAAAGTGCAAGTAGATAAATAGGTACCACTCCAGTGGGAAGGTAAATGGCGTTTCCGTGCGCTGATCTGGTTCGCCAGAAACAGCTTAGTCATGCTGGCCACATGACCTGGAAGCTCATGGGAGCCACCCTCGGCCAATAAAGAGAGATGAGCGCCGCAACCCCAGAGTCGGTCACAACTGGACCTAATGGTCAGGGGTCCCTTTACCTTTAGGTATAAGACAGGAAGCTGGTGTCTAATGAGCTTACGGAAATGGCTGCCACCGTATGTGGTGATGACCACTCTTAGATGGCTTCTCATTATTTTAAGAAGGGTTTTTTTAAAAAATAAAATAAAAACTCCCAGTGCATAGGTCTAATTGTTAATAACAGAAGCGGCTCACTGATTGGGACGGAGCTACTATGCCAGCTTCTCTGGGTCGCTGTTGCTTGGTGTGAGGGATGTGAGCAGGCAGAAAGTGGGAGCATCCAGGAAGCATAGGCATAGCCAGTATTTTTGTTAGGGTGGGGGGGGGGCAGAACCAACATAATTGCTCAGTTAAGGAATTCTATTGTTTTACTTGATCTAGGGTGGGGACAGCTGCCCCCCTGCCTCTCCTTAGCTACACCCATGCCAGGAAGCTCTTTTGCTCAAGTGTGCATGAACAATTGAGAAAAAAAACATTACGACTCAGCAGTGAGAGGAAAGCACTTTGCACATGCTCAGAATACTCCCTTCATCTATCTTCTTCCACAAGCCCTGTATTCAGCCCTGTATAGGGAAGTTTTTAATGTTGGATGTTTTACTGTGTTGGATGTTTTAAGTTGCTAGAAGCCGCCCAGAGTGGCTGGGACAACCCAGTCAGACGGGCGGCATATAAATAAATTATTATTATTATTATTATTAGTCAAAGTAGTAGTAGTAGAATTATTATTATACAGCTCAGTGGAAGCCCCTGAACTCGTAAGGTCTGCATATAGTAGAGCAGGCACCCCCGAACTCGGCCCTCCAGATGTTTTGGGACTACAATTCCCATCATCCCTGACCACTGGTCCCATTAGCTAGGGATGATGGGAGTTGTAGTCCCAAAACATCTGGAGGGCCAAGTTTGGGGGTGTCTGTAGTAGAGGCACCTCCTTCCTGATTTTTGCATAGCCCTGCCCTGGTTCCTATTTCTTTGCCTGCATCTCCAGGGTAGGAGAAGGATGGAACTGGAACACACTTAGGAAAACTGCAAGCTGCCTTATACTGAGCCAGACCACCAGTCTGATTGAGTTCAACATTGTCTACACTGATGAGCAACAGCTGTTCAGAGTTTCAGACTGATGTCTTTCCCCTCCAGCCCTACTACCTCTGATGTATGCCATGTACCCACACAGTGGGAGCTTACTTTCCAGCAAACACACTCAGGGTCCGGCTGTCGGTGTTCAAGGGCTGAATCCAGGCCTCTCAACCCAATGCCAGACTGAGCCCAGGTGAGTCCAGCTGCAGCTAATCTGGCAACAAGCCCTACTTGACTCTTATGTTTTGACACCTGGGACAAATAACCTCCTTGCCCTAAGGCAAGCCCGGCCCTGCTCCTGAAGGCAATGTTTTTCTGCACCCGGGAATGGGGAACCTGTGGCCAGTCAGATCCTGCTGAACTCCAACTCCCAGCAGCCCCAGCCAGCATGGCCAATGGTCAGGGTTGATGGGAACTGTAGTCCAACACCTCCCCCTTCCTCATCTTGGCTCCAGATTAGTGGGTTCAATCGGGCCACATTCGCACCTTCCAGCCTGGAAAGTCGGATCCAGCCTGGAGGGTCGGATCCAGGGTGCCAACCTGAATAAAATATTGGGGGGGGGAGGTAAACCCCACCCCGCATAATCGATTACATGGCACATGTGTAAAATGCACTCACACTATCAACTTTGAGGAGCCGGGCCCCCTCACATATTTTATTGAGGGGACGAAGACCCCTCGGCCCCTAGGAGTTGGCTCCTATGGTCAGATCTAAGTGGCTTTGTTTGTCCTTTGCCATCAAGGTGGCCAGCCGCCCAGCGGTCAGGACAAAATCTCTCCTCGGGCTTCCCCCCTTTTTTGGACGACGGGGAGGGCTGCTCTTCCAATATCCAACCCTGGGTGGGGGGGATCATCATCATCAGTAGCAGCAGCAGCCCCGATATCAGCAACAGCATTCCACTCCCTCGGGGGAACGGAGCCATCTGGACTGCACCAACTCTCCTCTAAAAACGGGGAGGGGGAGCGGGGAGGACAACAAGAGAGAAATTGGGTACCCAGCTAGACCTGCCTGCAGGGAGGAAGCTGTGAAACTGGGAGGGGTGGGGGTGGAATCGGTGCAAAACATTGCAAGCTCCTGACCCCTCTCTCCAGTTCCATTCCAAGCCCCCCCCCAAAAAAAACCCCTCCTAAATTTGTACTGGTACAAGGGGTGGGGTAAGGGAGGGGAGGCTAGAGTCTCCCCTCGCCTCTCCTCTTTCCTACCTCTCCTCTCTCTCCCTCCCGTCTTTCCTCGTCCTCCCCTCTCCTCCGAGGGCGAATGGTCTCGCCCTGGTGCTCTATTTAATCCCAGCTACTGCCGCATCCCTTCTCTCCCTCTTTAGTCAATACAGCAGCATCTATTTTGCCTGGCCTCTCGCTCGCCCGCCTCTCTCCGCGCCTGGGGTTTGTGCCACTGCGGTTTGGATCCAGAGAGAGCGAGCGAGACAGAGAGATCCACCGGGGAGAATTAAAGAGGCAGCGCGCCAGCGTTGATTTCCCCCCCTTTTCCCCCAGTGGGGAGGGGGAAGGACTTTAAGTTTGCTAGAAACCCAGGAAGAGGACGATTTCCTCTCCTCTCCCCCTTCGCCTTCCTGCCTTCCTTCCTCTTTCCTCTTCCCTCTTCCTCCCCCTCCCTCCCCCCGAAGGCAACCACCGGGACCCCCCACCCTCCCCAAGATGCTCTCTCCGGCTTGCAACGTCTTAATCCTCCTGGGGTCTTTCCTGATCGCCGCCAGCCAAGGGAACCTGTCTCACGATCGTGAGTTTCTGCCTAGCAAGAGGCATCCCTTTTATTTTAAAGGGGAGGGGGGATTGAGGATGTGGTGGTGGGAGATAAGGCATCGATGTGTATTATTGTGTTGCATTTTTTAATTTTTAAGGCGCGGGGAGAGAAACAAAGGAAGGGCCGGGATGGCAAGGGTTAAACAGCGAAGAGGGTGTTTGGGGATCGCGTTCCGTGGCTCGGGGCTGCGGTGGGAACCTATAGATGCGCATCAGATGTGCGGGATATTTTTATTTATTTATCGCGAAAGCGCCGCACCGTCCGCTGTGGCTTGTGGGGCTGCGGGATGTTTATTTTTATTTTTTGTCACGGTGGGTTTCCGCGTTTAAGACAATCGAGGGTACTGTATTTTTGCTATCCCACAAAAGACGGTCCCTCATCCTTTTCTGGGAGCGTGCGATAAAATGTGCCAGTCTCCCGACTCCAGTGTGCCAGAATGTGCCAATCGCCTGGCTCTTTCGAGAGAAGGGGTGCCCCCCCAATCGAATGCAACCTGCTTGCTTTCCTCCCTCCCTCTGTAAAAGGGATATTCTCGCACCATAAAAGCCAATCTCCTGGGATGAACGGATGGCCCATTTAATAGGCGGCTCACCTGTTTTAAAAGGGCGTTGGAAGGGATGCCCCCATCCTTGTCCGATAACGGGGCAAGGCGGCTGGCCGGGACACCCTGGTAGCCAAAGGGGTCCCTACTCTGTTTTCAGGGGGTGGGTGGGGGAGAGAGAAGGGTGGCTGGGTGCTGGGCGGGGAATAAGAGGGGATGGCAGCCGCCCAGACTGCTGTGTTGATGTGTCTGGGGTGGGGTGGCAAAGCTGCAGGAACGCTGCCAGATCTAATGTATGCAAACACACCCACATTGGGAGTGAGCGGGCGCTTAAGAGCGGGGAGGGGCAGGTGGGTGGCGGAAGAAAGGAGGCGATGCTGAGTGGGTGGGTACTTCGCCTTGCCAGCAACATCAACAAGCCGAGTGGGGCTGCCTGCCTGGGGACGCTGCCGCAGCAACAGACGCAAGGCTGGCAAGGCGAGGGGCAGAGGGCGATGGCACCGGCTCCGCTAGCCGCCTCTTGCCAAGGCGACGTGGGCTTGGCACCCGGCAGGGCCGCCTGCAGGTCGCGTCGCTGGCTTTGTTTGGGTGGGCGAGCAGCAGATTCTTGTACAAGGAGGTGGCTGGGCCAATTTCTCCATCATTTTTTTTTTTAATCACAACAACTACTCTGCCCCCTCCTTGAAGTCTGGCCGCAGTGGCGTCCAAGGAGTTGGAAGCTCGGCTGTTGCAGTGACAGGTGACAGTAGGGCGGGGGGACCGGCCTGGGAGGGGCCAGGCAATAATAAATAAGAGCACATGGCTTCCATCCCACCCAGGCATCGATCGCGCCAGCCGCTGCTTTGCATCATCCGTGCATCTGGCAAAGTAGAGCCGTTGCCTTTGGAAGCTCCCGGAAAGGCAGTCGGTCTTGACTGGGCGGGGGCGGGAGCGCGGGGCGCTAACAAGGGCGTCTATCTATTGTCTTGTTGCCGTTCTGGGCAAAGGCAGCGATAGCATGTTGCAAAAGTAGCAGACATGAATGACCATAACAGTGGGACGTAGGAGTCTCCTTGCACAGGTGCATATGGCTTCAGTTGGGCGGTTTGTTGTTTTGTAACATTACAAGCATTTAAAACAAAACAAAACAACAACACACAAATACACTGGCAGTGAAGGCCGAGGCAGAACAGTACGGAAGGTTGGAGGAAAAATAATAATATTCCACATTGCAACAACTAGGCAGCTGGAGAGGAGGAGAGAACTGAGCTTCCCCTGTTGGATTCTGAGCTTGACCAACTTGGAAAAGCTGCCTGCACAAAGATGAAGAGCTATTTCTGCAGGTTCTTTACTGGTTGTGTGGGTCGGGTGGCGGCGGATGAAGTGTTCGAGGGGTTGGTCTTTAGGAGGGGCTGCCAGCTGCACACCCCCATCCCAGAAATGGGAGGGGAGAAAGCGCTTCATTTGTGATGCTGCTGCGCTGAGCGGAGGGTGTTGCGGTTATGTAGGTCAGAGAGGGAGGGCCTCTCCCCCCCCCCAACCTCTGAGTACATCCTTAATAGCTCCCTACTGGATTGGACTGTGGGGGGCGGGTGGGGGGCGTTAGGTTGCTAAAAGCGGGAGCATCTGGCCAGCCTGCACTCTGGGACTGCAGAAGAGAACAGCCTGCTTTTGCCGTTGACTGATTTAGGTGATGCAGAGTGCCCGTTCGATGCCAACCGTCCCCTTCTCTCTCCAGCTGGTTGGGATGGATTGCCATCCATCATCTGCCCAGCAGTATGCTAGAAATGCTGATGGCCTTCAAAAAATCCATTTTTTAAGGGAGGGGTGTCGTGTTTGATGGGGCAGCTAGCAAGCCTACAATGTCCTCTTTGGGATGTAGTCCAATATTTCCTGGCAGTGCAGGGCTCTTAGAATTGTTCCCTGTTTTTGCTTCCCCTGCCCTCCTCCCAAGTACCTAATAAGAGCCCTGCTGGATTGGACCCAAGGCCTATCTAGTCCTGCAAACTATTGACCCACAGTAGCCTATCAGGTCCCTCTGAGATGCCTACCACCAACCTTCTCCTGCTGTTCTTCCCCAGGGACTGATCTTCAGAGGCAATGCTGCCTCTGGTCCTGAAGACAGGACATTGCCCCACCCTGGATAGTAACCACTGGGAGCTTTATCCTCCATGCATGCATCTAATCATCTTTTAAAGCCGCCCAGGACTGTTGTGGCCGTTGCCACATCTTGTTGTAGCAAATTCCATAGTTGATAATAACTAGGTGCCTGCCTGCTAGCCCAAACCGGTCCATCTTTAAGCATTTTTGGCCTGCCAGCATAGGAAGCTGCTTTATAGAATCATAGAATTGTAGAATTGGAAGGAACCCTAAGAGCCATCTAGTCCAACCCCCTGCAATGCAGGCATCTTTCGCCCAACATGGGGCTCAAACCCACAACCCTGAGAATAAGAGTCTCATGCTCTACTGACTGAGCTATCCAGGAAGCTAATGAACCAGACTACTGGTCCATCTTGTTTATGATTGTCAGGACAGACTGCTGTGAGTGCAGCTGAGTCCACTTCGCTGAATTAGGTTTGCACAAGAGGGAACCGACCCAATGCAGAACATAGGGGCGGCCTACCAGTAGCTGAATAAAACTGTTCTGGGAAGCTAGTCTGGGACAAGGAAAGGGTGTGTGAGAGAGAGGAACATCTGGCAAGAATCAATGTGTTGCTGGTGGACTCCATTTTTCATGGGTGGGTTCCTTTTTATGCATAGGACATGGGAGTATAGGAAGCTGCCTTACAGAGTCAAACCACTGACTTGGTAGCTGCGTATTGTCTACACCAGGGTTTCTCAAAAACAGATATCCAGCTGTTTTTGGACCACAACTCCCATCACCCCTAGCTAGCAGGACCAGTGGTCAGGGATGATGGGAACTTTAGTCCAAAAACACCTGGAGACCCGAGTTTGGTCTACACCGACAGGCTGCAGCTCTCCAGGATTTCAGACTAGGGGACTCTCCCAAGAGCCCTACCTGTAGAATGCCATGGATTGAACCAAGGACCTTCTGTGTGCAAGGCACATGCTCTCCTCCTGAGCTGCAGCCCTCAAGACTTGCTCTCACATCACACACAGAGGTTGAAAGTGGAGGTGGGGGATCTAACGCCAGCGTTAGAATCTGTCACCTGACATGATTGACTCATGGTGCTTTATGGTAAGGGTTGCCCTCCCGATGTGGTTAGACTCCAACTCCCATCATCAATACTGGCTGAGGCTGATGGGAGCTGGAGTCCACACATGAAGGGCGACAGGTTCCCTGCCCGTGATACAGAGGAAAGGATGGGTAGAAAATAATAATATTATGATCACAGGTATTATGATCTGGGCACATGTTATTGCATTCAAAAATATACAGTGATGGTATCAGTCCTTTAATCCTCACTGTTTTGGGAACATGCAGAATGTACAATGTGGCCATTGGGAATTTTGTGTTGCATATGTATGTGGAAGTCTGAGGGCTGTGTCTGCATTTGCACAGAGTAGACCCGCTGAAATGAGTGGAGCCACGTTAATCATTTCCATTATTTTCAATAGGTTTACTCTGAGTAGGAGTACCACTTAATCCATTGCAGGGCAAGGGGCATGAAAGTGCAATTCACAAAATGTAGGTCGACCCAATAATTTTAAGGCTACCTTCAGTATGAGCTATACATGCCTACTCACAAGTAAGCCATTCTAGGCCCAGTGGGACTTAACTCCTAAACCAAGTGGGTATCGTTTTATAGCTTTAACATACTTAAAGCAGTTGACTAAAGAAGAATGAAACATTTGCCCAAGTATATGTCAATCACCCCAGTTTCTTTTTCCTCATTAGTGGGAATACTAGGAAGTGGGCTCAGGGACACTCCTTACCGGATTGCTTTGGTTAAACGCTACCAGTGCATGGAATGCATTTATATAAAATCATAGAACTGTAGAGTTGGAAGGGATCTAGTCCAACCCCACCAAATGTTACTGGTTATTCAAAATAGATCCCCCTTTGTCATTCCTTCCCAGCATGTTCCCCTTAGCAGTCATAGAATGAGCAGAAGTTAAACAGACCTGGCTTTCTGTGGTGTGGGACTGTAACAGAATGTCACCTGTTGATTTTCTGCCTGTTGTGCAGTCATTGTTTCCCGTCATCTAAGCCGAGGGAGCGTGAGACTGGAAGACAGCTTGACAACACCACTTGTTTAATTTCTACACATAGGAAAATTGTTTCTGCCTTTTCAGCTTAACCTACCTCACAGGGTTGTTGAGAGGACCACGTGAACCAGCCTGAGCACCTTGGTGGAAAGGTGGCTCAAATATCTTAGAGCTCTCGAATCCATCTTGCCTCAAGGCCGCTGGGCTTAGCTCTGTTCTTAAGCACAGATGAAGGCGGACTGCTGGGTTGGGCCAAAGATCTTTCTAGCCGAGTCTCCTGTTTATCCCCAGTGGCCAACCAGATACCTCTGGCAACCCCCCAGGGAAGACACCAGCACAATAGCAACCTGCCTTCCTTTCTGTAACACAGCAGATAGAGCTGGGCGAAGCCATCAATTTTGGGTTTTCATTTTGCTGCACTTCGGTCATTTCCACATCTTTGGTCATTTCTTTTAAAAAAGTTAGTTGTGAAAATGTAGCATTTTCATGTGAATTTCTCCTAAGGTACACATTTATTTATTTATATTTGTTATGTAATTTTGCCTAATATACACAGTTTTTGCAAAGCATGTTTTCCCCTAATATAAAACATTTCCTTGCCATTGTCTTCATTAATATACGCACTGTAATGCACACCTTACTTTTGCACTTAGCTGTAGAACTTAGCACTGCAAATATTTGCAGAAGCACAAATTTCAGAGGGTGTGTGGTTTTGGTCCTAATATCCTTTTGGGAAGTGAAAAATGAGTCAGGATTGACTCTTAACTGCCAATGGAATTGAAGTTCCCCTCGTTGCTATTTGGGGGTGGAAGAGCCTGGTGCTCTCCAGGAATGGTTGGACTGCAAGTCCCATCATCCCTGGTCAGCATGGCCAGTGGCCAGGCATCATGGTAACTGGAGTCCAACTGCACCTTGAGGCCATCAGATTCCAACATGCTTTTCCAGGCTAGATGGAAGGGTCTAGACCAGTGATGGCTAACCTTGACACCCCAGATGTTTTGGAACTACAACTCCCATCATCCCTAGCTAACAGGACCAGTGGTCAGGGATGATGGGAGTTGTAGTCCCAAAACATCTGGAGTGTCAAGGTTAGCCATCACTGGTCTAGACTTCTGTCACGCAGTGTCTCTCCCCACCCTCTGTAGCCGTTCTGTACTGTGGAATGTTCCAGCAAGTTCCTCTTGGCACGTCTCCAAAAGCCTTCGGGGGGGGGGGGGGACCCAGAACAAAACATCTAAACCACAGAGGCAGAAAACAAAGCACTGGAGCCGATGGGATTCTGAAGGGCTCTTGTCGTTTCTGTGGGAGAAAGAGCAAGGTCACATTCAGTCTGTATTGATTCTAGGAGAAGGATCTGAAACGAGAGAGAGAATAGCGGCGACATGGGCTTGTTTCTTGGCAAGGTCCTGAGGTCGAGGGCAATTGTGGATGAGACAGGCCTAGGGCGTCAGCTTGAGCTCCAGGATAGCTCCAAAAGAGGGCTGCCTCTTCCACCTCTAGATCTATGTGCTGGGGCCATGCTTTCTAAATCAGCCTGCAGTGAATGCTAATTCATGGGTGGGTGGGTGTCCTAACCCCTTTCCTGTTTAGTTCATGACTGCTGCTTCTGCACCGTTTTTATTTGGAGAGGTGTGTGCATCTTCCAGGCAGTGTGATTCCAGCCAATCAGGGATCACAGTGTGATTCCAGCCAATCGGGGACCATGCAGACTGCTGCTTCCGCATCATTTTACTTGGAGGGGTGTGTACATCTTCCAGGGTTTGTGATTCCAATCGAGGGTCGCAGTGTGATTTCAGCCAATCAGAGGCCACACCAACTGCTGCTTCCTCACCATTTTATTTTGAGGGGTGTGTGCATCTTCCAGGTAGTGTGATTCCAGCCAATCAGGGAATCGCAGTGTGATCTCAGCCAATAAGGGGCCACATGGGCAGCACCTGTGCTCTGCAATGCCCTGCTTACTGACACCAGGCAGCCCCCACCCCCAATTGTTTTAGAAAAGTTTTCAGGAGGCAGCATTTTCAACAAACCTGTCCAGAGGACACACAATTTAGCTGCCTTGATTTGCTTCAAAGTTTTTATTGATGCTGCTGCTGTATTTAATGATGGTGGTTTTTATGCAGATTTATTTTTTAATTGGTTTGTGGGGGGTTGTTTCCAGCCACGGTAGGTTGTATCTAATTAAGCTCAGAGTAGATTTATTGAAAATGGTGAATTGAAGTTGGCCAACTTCGTGAAAGACAATGAGTGCACTTGGAGCAGGACTAACATTCCGTATATTTCACACACTACTTAGAGACCAAGTGGATCAAGCTATTTGTAAATATTCAAAATAAAATAAAATAAAATGAATGCGGGACTACCAATTGACTTTGGCTATGTGATGAAGTCACACAGTCAGTTGAGAGAGAGAGAGGAAGTGGTTCTTCCTGGATTAACATTGCCCTTACTCTGAATGGGCCAGCGCTTACCCCTTTCCGCAGCACCCCTTGAAAAATTGCTGAACGGGGCTTACTTTTCATGGCATCTCCACTGTCAGGTAAGGATAAAGGCTGTGGACTTTGCAGCTAAGAGGTGCTTTCAGGACATCTCTTTTACTCTCTGTCAGGCTTGCTTATCGGGATTCCGATGACTCCTTATTTGCCTCCCAACCCATATCGCTCCATTTGTCTCTCTCTATGCTCCTTCTCTTGATCCATCTGCCTTTCCCATTAAGTCAGTACAGAGAGTGCCTCAATTAAGACAAGCTACCAAAGTTGCAAGAGGAGCAGCAGAAGGCTGTAAAGGGAGCCCAGAGGAAGGAGCAGCCAAGTTTTCCTTTTGCCAATGCCTGTGCCGCTAGGGCTCCGATCCCGGGCTGCTCCTGGCCCCTTCCCAGTATTTAGCTTCCTTCCTTCCAGTTTCTAGACCTTTTAAGTGCTCCAGAAAGCAGACCCCTCCTCCTTCCCTTTTCAGGGGTCAACTTTGAGAAGCCGGCCATGCCTGCTGGGAGTTGTTGTTCAGCAATGCCTGGAGGGCTGAAGATTCCCCGTACCTGATTTAGAACACAGAATCATAGGAGCTGGAAGGGGACCTCAAGAGTCATCTAGTCTAACCCCCTGCAATGCAGGATTCGCAGCACATCCCCAAACCTGTAAAACCAATTGCATACCCTTGCAGTTCCAAATTTCAAGGTAGCTGCAGCCAGTATCTATCAGCCATCAGGTAAAAAGAACTGTCTTTAACCCCCCCCCCACTCCCGAAAGTCAATACATTTGCTCTTATGATTGTCCAAAAATTGGTATCTGAAGCCCCCACTCCTTGCAACGTCCTATCCCTGCTGATGGGCCTGAGCAAACATGCCCCTTTCTTCCTGCTGCAAATGTAGCTGGGATTTGTGCATCTTGCGGCGGCCAAATTACTTATAAACCTCACCCTTCCGGCGCTTCAATATTCTTTTATATATATATATATATATATATATATATATATATATATATATAATTTTTTATTAGTTTTGACAATAATTTTATACAATAGTAACAATCACATAATTTTACATTTCTTATACCTTTTTGGCTTATTACAGCCTTGACTTCCTTCAGACCTTCCTTATGACCTTCTGATAATTATACCTTAATTTTATATTTCTTATTTCTTCCGTTGTTTTATTATATCACACTCTACCTTAATTTCAGCGCTTCAATATTCAGCGTGGTTTAGCAGGTGGGTTTGAAAAGGGTCGGCTGCTCTGTTGCCCACTTAACCCTCTAGACAGAAGAGTGTTTTTCAGCAATTGTATGGCAATGTCAAGCCGCACGCCACACAACAAGCCAACCTTTAATGAAACAATGCAGAACAAATATCACTGGGATCAAGGAATCTGCAACGACAGCCCTCTCTTCTACCCGGCTTTCCACCTCCTCACCCCCCGCCTTTCCACAAACCATTGCAAAGCAAAGTTGCTGTTTGGCGGTGACTGGCTTCGGAGCCTGCCGGTTCTGAACGTCTGGGAGTGGTGACATTTCTTAAGGAGGTTTCAGATAGTCTTACTCCCTTTTTAAAAATCCCCTCCAAATTCCAAGTGAGAAAATAGGAAGAGAATCCCTGCTGGATCAGGCCAAAGGAGGCCCATCTAGCCAGGGCCGGCGCGTCCATTTAGGCAAACTAGGCAGTTGCCTAGAGCGCCAAAATGGAGGGGGCGCTGGCCAGCCTGCCCCCCCACCGCCGCCCCAACCAGCGGCGGAGCGAGCAGGTTGGGGTGAAAACCGCGGCGGCGGGGGCGCCAAAATGGAGGGGGCGCTGGCCAGCCTGCCCCTCGCCCCCCGCCGCCGCCCGGTGCCACCCCAAGCAGCGGCGAAAATTGCGGCGGCACGTGGCGCCAGTCGGGCCATGCGCAATGATGTCACATGCCCCGCCCCCTCGCCTAGGGCGCAAAAACCCCTAGCACCGGTCCTGCATCTAGTCCAGCATCCTGCTCTCACAGTGGCCAACCAGATGCCTATTTGAGAAGTGGGACCAGGGTGCAACAGCAACTCTCCCCTCCTGCAGTTTCCAGCAAGTGCATACCAAAGTATACCCTCCAACATTTCTCCAATGAAAATAGGAACGTCCTATTCCATAATAACATTAGTAGTAGTAGTAATAATTTTTATTATTTATGCCCCATCCATCTGACTGGGTTGCCCCAGCCACTCTGAGTGGCTTCCAACATATATAAAAACATAATTAAACATTTTTTTTAATAAAAAAAACCCTTCCCTATACTGGGCTGCCTTCAGATGTCTTCTAAAGGTTTAGAAGTTACTCATCTCCTTGGCTCAGAAGCCACATAACCCCATACTCTCCAGCTTATTTTTCTCTGATTAAAATAGGGATGTCCTAAGGAAAAGCCAGATGTTCCAGGATCAAATCAGAAACTGGGAGGGCTGCTGTGAATCTGCCACTGTCCCTGGAAAATAGGGACACCTGGAGGGTCTGGTCCGAGGCCTGCTGCCTTCAACCATGGAGGCCCAGCATAGCCATTGTGCCGTGTGCAGAAGCATTAGGACAAACAAAAGAAAGTCCTTCTTCACATAGTTGAACTATGGAATGTGGTTCCCACAAGGTGTGCTGATGTCTACAAATTTGGAGGATTAGACCACGGATCCCTAGACTAAGGTCCGCGGGCCGGATACGGCCCGCATGAGCCAATTATCCGGCCCTCTGCCCTCTGCCTGCTCTTACCGGCGTGGCGCGGCTGCCCATCTCCGGGTCGGCACGGCACCAGAAATAGCTTGTGCGCATGCACAAGCATCATTTCCGGCGCACTTCCGGGTCTGCGGAGGCCCGTGCGCATGTGCACAAGCTGTTTCAGGTGCTCCGTTGACATGAAAGTGCGCCGGAAATAGCGTGTGGGTGTGCGCTCCCGCGCCCTCCAGCCTGCCGCGCGACTGGCGCTGGAGGAACCAGCCCAAGGCCAGGTAACTTTGGGGACCCCTGGATTAGATCAATTCATGGAGAATGTGGCTATGCTCTACCTCCACAGAACATGGCTCTGAATATCACTTGCTGGGAATTATGGGGAGAGTTACTGTTGGGCTTAGGCACTGCTTGTGGGTGTCCCATTGGAGCATCTACTTGAATCATAGAATCATAGAATTGGAAGAGACCCCAAGGGCCATCCAGTCTAACCCCCTGCCAAGCAGTAAACACCATCAAAGCATTCCTGACAGGTGGCTGTCAAGCCTCTGCTTAAAGGCCTCCAAAGAAGGAGACTCCACCACACTCCTTGGCAGCAAATTCCACTGTCAAACAGCTCTTACTGTCAGGAAGTTCTTCCTAATGTTTAGGTGGAATCTTCTTTCTTGTAGTTTGAATCCATTGCTCCGTGTCCGCTTCTCTGGAGCAGCAGAAAACAACCTTTCTCCCTCCTCTATATGACATCCTTTTATATATTTGAACATGGCTATCATATCACCCCTTAACCTTCTCTTCTTGGCCACTGCGAGAGCAGGATGCTGGATTAGATGGGCCTTTAGACTGATCCATCAGCCAGGTCCTCCTTACATTCTTACAGACCCTGATACATGGCCATCCAACCTCTGCTCATAAACCTCCAGTGAAGGAGAGTCCGGCACCTTTAGAGGGAATCTGTTCCACTGCCCAGCAGCTCTCTGAACACTGATCTCTTAACAGCTGTGCTGTGTGAAGGTTCGCTCCACAGTCCTCTGAGAGAGGAAAACACGGCCCAATTCCCCTTTAAACGCAGACCTGTGATTTAGACTTCATTACCATAAGGCAGGGAGAGGGCAGTGGATTAAATCAAGACTTTGAATTCCCAGGTACACCCCCTCCTCTCCCCATCATGACCCCCTGCTGGCTAATGTATTTTCTGCTCTTGATGAGATTTAAGCTGTCAGTTTTGCAAACCGGAATGGGCAAAGGAGATGAGGTGAGGGGGGCGGGCAGCTCCCTCACTGGCCCCTAAACCACGTTCCTCCAGGGGCATCAGGCAAGCAAAGGAGAGAGAGCGGACTGTGAGCTGTATGGCTGGATCTCTGCAGGTTTTTCAGAGAAGGCAGGTCAGAGGAGACCTGGAGGAGCTGTGTAAAATGGCATGGAGAAAAATGAACAGGGGAAAGTTTCTTCCGCTTTCTTTCGTCATGCTAGAACTCAGGGCCATCCAATGAAGCTGAGCGTTTTAAGATTCAGGACTGACGGAGGAGAATTTTCTTCACATGTTGCAAAGAGAAAACTGTACAGTTTGTTCCCATGAGGTGTAGTGATGGCTTTATACCAGGGGTAGGCAACCTAAGGCCCGTGGGCTGGATGCGGCCCAATCGCCTTCTCAATCCGGCCCACGGATGGTCCAGGAATCAGTGTGTTTTTACATGAGTAGAACGTGTCCTTTTATTTAAAATACATCTCTGGGTTATTTGTGGTGTTTTTACATGAGTAGAACGTGTCCTTTTATTTAAAATGCATCTCTGGGTTATTTGTGGTGTTTTTACATGAGTAGAACGTGTCCTTTTATTTAAAATGCATCTCTGGGTTACTTCTGGGGCATAGGAATTTGCTCATATATTTTTTTCAAAATATAGTCCGGCCCACCACATGGTCTGAGGGACGGAGGACCAGCCCACGGCTGAAAAAGGTTGCTGACCCCTGCTTTATGTTAAGTAAAATAGAAACATCGTCACCCGATTCCACCCACCCATCCTCCCACCCCTGTCCACCTCTTCCCCCCTTTCCCCCAATGTCTCAACAAACGAAACTTATCTGTAAAAATATGAGAGACATTGCACAAACTTCTGTAAATCAAGAAATCTTTAATAAAAAAATACTTAAAGGGGGGGCTGTGCCAATTTGTTGGAGGTCTGGGCCATCGATGGCTACTAGCCACGGGATGGCTACATTTTATTTGCGCTGTTGGAGGAAGTATGCCTCTAAATACCAGAATAAAATAAAAAAAATTCCTTCCAGTAGCACCTTAGAGACCAACTAAGTTTGTTCTTGGTATGAGCTTTCGTGTGCATGCACACTTCTTCAGATACACTGAAACAGAAGTCACCAGACTCTGATATATAGTGAGAGGGTGGGGAGGGGTATTACTCAGAGGGGTGGTGGAAATGGGTGAAAGGTTGATAGCTGTGGTAAACCTGTTGACGACTGTTAACGGCTGCAATTAGTCTTATAGGAAAAAGCAAGGGGTGAGAAGGTTAAAAAAGCTTTGTCATGTATAATGAGATAAGAATCCAATGTCTTTGTTCAGACCAGGTCTCTCCATGGTTTTAAGCTTGGTAATGAGTTGCAATTCAGCAACTTCTCTTTCCAGTCTATTTCTGAAATTCCTTTGCAATAAGACAGCTACTTTGAGATCTTGTATAGAGTGTCCTGGGAGATTGAAGGAATCTCCTACTGGAAGGATTTTTTTTAATTTTATTTTGTTTTGACTATGACAGACCAACACGGCTATCTACCTTTATCTAAATACCAGTATCTGGTTAGCCAGATTGATTCGTATGTTGTCCGCGGATTCTTGTTGTTTGTCTTGTTGGGCTGTGTATGTGATAAAGGGGATCCATACCGGGGTGAAGGCGTCTTCTTCTATTTGTCCCCAGGTCAGTTTCAGTTTATTGGTTAGTTTTTTCTAATAAGGGTGTTTCCCATACTATTTGATACGATTGGTCCATGCTTACTCCTGACAGGTCTCTCCAGTGTCTGGCTATGATGCTTCTGGCTGCTGAGAGTAGGTGGGTTATGAGCTCTCAAAAACAAATTTCACTACAGCCAATCAAAGACAACCAACCACGCCCTAGGCTACCTCCAACCTCTCTCGCCACCCAAGAAATACAAGTGAATAGTAAGAGAAGCCACACAAATGACGCTGACACAAAACCCCACACATACACTAAGTAGAAGAATAGAAGCATTGCCACCCGACCCTACTCACCATCCCCCCTCCTCCTTTTCTTCGTAACCCAACGCTGTATGTAACACTGATGTCTCACAACAAATGAAATTGATCAGTAGAAAACGGAACTTAAAAAAGAGACAATGCACGTATTTTTGTAAACTAATAAATCTTTAATAAAATATATATTTATAAAAATAAACACCAGTATCTGGGAATCTTAAGTGGGGAGAGTGGTTTTGCACTCAGGTTACCCATATGGGCTTCCCATGGGCATCTGGCTGACTTCTGCAAGAGCAGTGGGCTGGATTAGATGGGACTTTGGCAGTGCTGTTAGGTTCTTCTACCTTCCAGATCTTCTTCCATTTTGTGGGTTTCAGACCCTCCAAGTGCCCCTATTTTCCAGGGACAGTTCCGGATTTTCAGCAGCCGTCCTGGTTTCTGATTTGATCCCAGAATGTCCCGCTTTACCTTAGGACATGCCTATTTTCATTGGAGAAATGTTGGAAGGTGTGGAGTTATCCGACCCCCAAGCCATAATGTTTAATGTTATGTTTTTATATATGTTGGAAGCCGCCCAGAGTGGCTGAGGAAACCCAGTCAGATGGACAGGGTATAGATGATGATAATAACATCACCACCATCACCATCATCATCATTTATTGAATAGGACAGTGATGGCTAACCTTGACACTCCAGATGTTTTGGAACTACAACTCCCATCATCCCTAGCTAACAGGACCAGTGGTCAGGGATGATGGGAGTTGTAGTTCCAAAACATCTGGAGTGTCAAGGTTAGCCATCACTGGAATAGGATGTTCCTATTTTCATTGGAGAAATGTTGGAGGGTATGGGATTTTCATTGCCCAAATGATGATTTTTTTATCTTTGTATGGAATGAGTTACATTTATAATGATCCCTTCCTCTAAGAAGAACAGGTTTTAAGCCTCACAACAACCTTGTGAGGTAGGTTAAATGGAGACCAGTGGTTCAGTCCAGCAGCTTGTTGTGCCTCTGAATGGAGTTGGATCAGGGTCAGAGACCTTCTGTTCGCTTGGGATTAATAATTTTAATTTAAGAAGATCCATAGAGTGCTAAATCAAAAACTAAAGTCTCTAAACGGTTTATGTAAAATGGTGTATTAGAAGTAGCAAATCGAAGGAAACCTTTAAAAAGCAGCGAGCAGACTAACATGATCAACATGTAGATAAAATCAATGGATTTTCAAAGCAGATGAATGTCACAAGACGACATGTCTGAGTAGGCTTACCTAAACAAGAAGTTTTCAGCAGACCTTGGAAACAGCCAAGTGAAGACGCCTGCCTAAGTCAATAGGCGAGGAGTTCCAGAGAGAGTCTGTAGCTGCTGCTTGCCATGCTAAAATATTGATTTATTGTTAATGCAAAATGAACATTATATGGCGCTTGTGAAGGTGCCAGTTCCACAGAGTGAAGCGGTCCAAGTGGGTGCATGTAGGGAAAGATGATTGTTCCAGTAAACTGGCCCTAGGCTGTTGTGGGTTTTGTATATTTAATAGTGACACTTTGAATATGGCCAGGCAACTAATTGGCAGCCAGCGCAGATCTCTGAGCGCAAGTGGAATATGCTGCCACGGTCTCCCTTCTGTCAGCAATCACGCTGCACCATTCTACACGATATATCTATTTTATTTTAAGGTACTTATGCAGCAGTTTTCTGGCCAGCCTCACAAAGCAGCTGTTTAATGCTATCTCCCATCAGCTTTATGGCTAGGGGGAACATTTAAACTTGAGTTCCTCGCAGGCAAACTAAACGCTTTGGCCGCTGCATCACACCGTAGCTCAAGGGCAGAGCATCTGCTTATGCGGAAGGTTCCGGGTTCAATCCCTGCCATCTCCAGGTAGAGCTGGAAAGGACTCGTGCCTGGAGAGCTGCTGCCGCCATAAGCTGGTCTGTGACCGTAAGAATAAATTCATTCATGCTGCTGCTGCCAGTCTGTGTAGACAGTACTGAGCTAGATGGAGCAATGCTCTGACTCTGTGTAAGACAGCTTCCTAGGCCTTACCAGCTGTCCTGTTGCGTCTCTTCCTCCTCCACTCACACCCACATGCCTGCAAGGGGGGGGGGGATGCTTGCAGGAAATCATGAGATCTAGAAGCTTTAAAAAAAGGCTAAGGAAAAGAATTCTGCATTCTGCACCAAACAGCATATTCTTCATGGCTTCTGGGAAAGACACCAACTTTTTTTCTTTTAACCTTTACACAGGTGCAAAAACCCCGAGCTTCTCCAATTTTGGCTCAGCAGATTATGGCCAATCTTCTGTCTATTCCCCCCACCCTCTTTTTTCAGTAGCAGCAAATCTCTATGTGGCTGGCTGGCAGCCACTGTGGGGAGCCTGACATGCAGTTAGCTGCTCATATTGAGCCTTTTGCAAAAGAGCTGTTATTCCATCAACAACACAGCAGCACGGTAGATCTCTGGAGCAAGGATGGAGATCATCCCTGTAGACATTTCTAAGCAATGGTTTTCTGGAATGAGAGGCCTATGTGGTGTATGCTTTGCTCTCCCCTTGTGCTTGGGTGGGCCTGCTGTGATAGAAGCCCCCACACCCGCAGCCCACAAATTCATACATTGCGTTCTCTTGCTCAAAAAAGGGGAAATGGTAGGCTCATTTAGTGGTTAGGCGAATGGTGGTGGTGAATTTTGTGCTGCCTGTGGGCTGGCTTCTGTGCCTTCCCCCATACCTGCTAAACCTGCCGATCTGTCAGTGAAAAGATTATTGTATAAAGCTACTCACAAGCTGTTGGTATTCTTGCTGCAATTAAACTGCAGAGCGTGTTGCTTCGCTGTTTCAACCTGGGCAGAGTTAAAGGGTGGAATCTGCTCCCACAAAAGGCAGCGGTGGCCGTAAACTTTGAGGGCTTCAGAAAGGGATTAGACAAAACCACGGAGGGTTGGACTATCAGTGGCTAGTAGCCACAATGCCTATGTTCTACCTCCACTGTCGGAGACATTATGCCTCTGAATAGCGGTCGCTGGGAATCAAAGCGGGAAGATTTTCTGCTGTGCTCAGGTCTTCCTATTACGGACTTCCAAGAGGCATCTTGTTGGCCACTTTGAAAACAGGATGCCTGGACTAGATGGGCCTTTGGCCTGATCCTGCAGCCAGGCTCTTCTTAATCACCTTATTTGTAGTGGAGGGCGAACTCATCCAAATCCACTGCCATTTTAAGCCGGAGTAAACTGGATCAGTTTCCTTGGCCTGTTTAGAAAATTGATCCAGACCAGGCACCCCCAAACTCGGCCCTCCAGACGTTTTGGGACTACAGTTCCCATCACCCCTGATCAGTGGTCCTGTTAGCTAAGGATGATGGGAGTTGTAGTCCCCAAACATCTGGAGGGCCGAGTCTGCCTATGCCTGATCCAGACTCTGGGTTGGGTCTGTAGACCTTGCAATGGCCTTCTCACCATCCCCATAACATCATCATTATGAGTCACCATCCACAGTCTTTGAGAAGGGCGTTTGCACAGCAGACACTGCCTTCCTTGTTGCCCACCGCTCTGTCCAACATTCTGCAGTTGAGTAGGGCGTAAAATACACAGGAAAGGGGTCCTTCCTTCCTTGTGGGAACACTGCAGAACTGGCTGAGGCCTTGGAGAACAGTTCCCAGGACCCCTGGGCTCCACAGTAAGCTTATCATGGCATTCCTAGCTGCAGTGCTTGAGAACGACGTGCGGAAGGCCACCGAGAAGCATTTTTATTTATTTATTGCTAAATAGCAGGCCCAAGCTAGCTGAAAGTGACCAGTCAGCTATCTTGGTAAGTCTCATTAGCATCAACGGGAAATCGCCATGTTCCGGAAAGGAAAACAATCTCTCCTCAACTGTGTTCACAGAGTATGTCTGCCTTCTTCTGCCAGGGTCTAGGCATCACTCTGGATTTGGGGTCTTTGGGAAGCACTGAGATATTTTGGGTGGTAACAAAAGGCAAGGTTCTCCGGCTCATAGTGTGGTGCTTGCTGGAGGAGAGACAGGGTGGGGTTGAGAGAGCCAGCGTACAAGCATTTGTGGATTTGCTTGATGCTGAGCAGCACACACAAGCATATTGATATCATTGTGTCTCAGGTGACTGGGTTGTTTTGCCTGTGGTTTACGGCGCACTAGGGACAAGCGGATTACTTCCACCCCGTTTATTTTAATGTTTCTCCGGTACACTGTGCCATGTGTGCCACTCCTTTGTGGAATGCCCATTTTAACGAGAGTTTCGGCCATGTAATTCCAGAAACTGAGCATGCGCAGTTGGCCTCGGCTCCCAGTTCATTCACTTCCTGCATACCACACGCTCAAAAAGAATCTGGATGCAGTCATGCGGGCCATCACACCAAGGCTGGTTTTCTTTTGAAATCAGCACGTGTGTTTGTGTGTGTGTGTGCAGCAAGACATGCCAGAACCAAATGCTGTAGCAGGCTGCACCTGTGAAACTCTCTGCACAAAATCCAGAAGTTAAATAAACAAGGCAGTGGAAGACAATAGAGGATTCCTAGGTACAGGTAAAGGGACCCCTGACCATTAGGTCCAGTCGTGTCTGACTCTGGGGTTGCGGCGCTCATCTTGCTTTAGTGGCCGAGAGCCGGCGTACAGCTTCCGGGTCATGTGGCCAGCATGACAAAGCTGCTTCTGGCGAACCAGAGCAGCGCACGGAAACGCCATTTACCTTCCCACTGCAGCGGTACCTATTTATTTACTTGCACTTTGACGTGCTTTCGAACTGCTAGGTTGGCAGGAGCTGGGACCGAGCAACCGGAAGCTCACCCCGTCGCGGGGATTCGAACCGCCAACCTTGTGATCGGCAAGCCCTAGGCTCTGCGGTTTAACCCACAGCGCCACCCGTGTCCCCAAGAGGATTCCTACTAGAGCAAAAAAATTATTGAAACAATTTCTGCAGTTTTCTTTGCCAAATTTTCTCCGAATGTTCTCCATCATTCTTTGTGGGGACGTGTTCCCCCTATCCCCTACAGTGCCTTGGAATACTGCTAGGCCCAGAGCATTGCGGGGGGGGGGGTGTGTGTGCAAAATGGCAGCCAGTCCTCAGCCAACACAGTTGCTGTTTCCACTATGCAAAAACCCAACAACTGACCTGGCAGGGGGGGGAAGACCCAATGTGTGGTGAAGTGGTTAGAATGCTTCGATAAGGTCTTGGAGGCCAGGGTTTCGATTTCCACTCGTTCATTTGTCGCACTGGGTGACCTTTGGCTAGTCACAGCCTCTCCTTTTCAGTCCAGCCTGAGATGAGCCAATGCAGCTAAAAGCAAAATCCAAGGCAAATTTTAGGTGTGTGTGTGTGTGTGTGTGTGTGTGTGTGTGTGTGTGTGTGAAAACATACATGCTTTCGGATGTTTGGCATGTGTCTAAGCACACCTGGGCTCTAAACCTGGGGGCAGAGCCTGCTTCGCTGAGACATGGCTCATTCCAAGTGGAAGTGCAATTTTGCTGGCTCCAGGCATTGCTTCCCTATCCTAGCTTGGAGTAATGACAGTCCGCTGAGATCTCCCCCCGCCCTTTCCCTGGAGTCATCAGTTTCCCAGCAGAACTTGTTTGCTGAAGAGATTGAGTTTTGTAGCGGCAGAACCTACACGCTCTGCCATTCATAGCTCTGCTGACGTTCACATTCCCTAGATGGATAGGCGGGTGGATGAAGCAGCTGCTTTTGTTTCCAGCCTGTCTCTCCCCCCCCCCTCACAAAAAAATTGAAATCCCTCCATGATCGAGTGATTGCACTGAAATATATTTCCCAGTCTTTTTCTGAGACAAATCACACAACCGTTGTGACTTAACTTTTGGACTCCATTTGCAAATGCATGGTGGTTGTAGCAACATAGGAAGCTGCCTTATACAGAGTTGGACCATTGGTCCATTTGGCGCAGTATGGTCAACACTGACTGGCAGCAGCTCTCTGAGGTTTGTGGTAGAGGCCATTCCCAGCTCTACTTGGAGATGCCAGGGGTTGAATTTGATCCTGGGACCTTCTACATGGAAGGCAGAGGCTCTTCCACCCAGCTAAGACCATTCCCCAAATAAGTTTCTGGCCCTCATGGTTCTGAATAAAGGACTGTATTAAATAGGAATGTGTCAGGGCTGGTTCAGTTGCAAGTCAGCATGGAGACTCAGAAACGAGCAGCAAAGTTTATTTTTTATTCAGGGAAATGGAATACAAACAGAGAAACTCAAGGCGAGACTGGCCCCGATGAAGAAGTTGCCAGAACTTATGGTCTAGGCCTCCCACTTCCCTCTAAGCCTCTTCCCCATCCAGTTGTTTCCCCTGTGGTTGTAAACTCCGCCAGGTATGGGGCCCCTGAGACCTATGGGCTTGTTGTTCTGCTACATGCAAACATCTGAGTCCTTGGAGACAAGGGAGGGAGGGAGCTGAATACCGTGGGACCAGCAGACGCCTATGAATCTGTTTCAGCCTCAGTCCCCACCTCCTCCTCAGCAGCCTGTCCTGTGTCTGCAGTGCTTTCTGCCCCTTCTTCCTCTCTCTCACCCAAGCCTGTTGCTTCTTCAGCATCCAACTATTCTGCTTCCCCTTCATTCTGTCTCCCATGTCCCACCACCCACTCCTTGGCTCAGAGCCTTCCTTTGCTGAGGCTTCCCTAGGGGATTCTCCAGCCGGAGCCTCCCACTGTTCCTCATTGTCCAGCCAGTGCCTGACAAAATGTAGGGAACTGGCTTCTACTGAGTCACATCATTGGTCCATATGGTTCAGTATGGCCTATGCTGACTGACAGCAGCTCTGCAACCCTGGAGGCAGGGTTGGGGGTCCTACCAGGAGATGCAAGGGATTAAACTTGGGATCTTCTGCCTGCAAACCAAATGCTCTCCCAGTGATCTACAATCCACTCCCCTGAACTTCAGGGATCAAGCGCCACCACAGGCAGAGAGGCTGGGTGCTGGATTGCTTTTTTCCAGAGGCATGGCAGGTGCTATGATAGAGCTGTTGTCATCTGTGGAGTACACACACATATTTATCGCCTGTGGTCAAAATATATATATGTGAAGGTTTCTATTTTTTAAAAAAAAACTTTACAAAAACAGTTATTTGACCAGTGAGGGTAGCAGGAGAAAACAAAACAAAGAGTCCGCAGACTGCCACTAACAATGGATTTATTGCACCACGCTTGGTCTCTACTCAAAGATTTCAGACATCGCCTCCAGAATATTGTAGAGCCAGGAAAAGCGGGATCTAAGCCGCCTTCGCACTGTATGTTTAAAGCACAATTGTGCCACTTTAAACAGTTGTGGCTTCCCCCCAAAGGATCCTGGGAGCTGCAGTTTGTTAAGGGTGCTGAGCGTTGTGAGGAGACCCCTGTTCCCCTACCAGAGCTACAATATCCAGAGTGAATCCCTATTCACAGGGAACTCTGGGAACTGTAGCTCTGTGAGGTGAATAAAGGTCTCCTTAATAACTCCCAGTACCCTTAATAAATGGTAGCTCCCAGAATTATTTGGGGGAAGCCATGACTGTTTAAATTGGCATCAGAGTGCTTTAAATGTGGTATCATAGTGCTTTAAATGTATGGTGAGGTTATGGCCCAAATTGATGGTGTCGGAGTGTGTGTGTAAAATCTGAGGACGTGGGGTGGGGCCTTCTGACTAATACATTTGCTGCTCCAGTGCCTCTTGCATGTGCTACTTACCAGAGCTTCTGAGCTGTGAGAGACAGAAGTGGTAGCAACCCAGTGAGTAAGCTCTGACCTCCGAGGACCTAATGTTTGAGCTACTTCAATGGCCAGTTCCAGGCCAGGAGATTCATCTGCAGATTCAGCTTTTGCGACATTGGAAAGTATGGGGAGGAAGCGTATACCTTTGCCCTGTCTTAATCCCTCTTGTCTATTTTATGGTGTGTAAAATGTGTTGGGCTGACTCCAGCCAAGGCTTGCTCTGAGTAGATCTGTTGGGAGCGGGTCTCCTCTGAGTAGGACCAGCATGGGATGCAACCCAGCTGCCTCGAGAAGTTCAGTTGGCAGGCATGGTATAAATATGCCACATAAGTTTAAAAATAATAATGTGGGGCATTGCAGTTTAGTGGGAAAGAAGCCTGAATGTTGTGGTGTAGGCAATGATGGCTGCTGCATAGCAAGAGCCAGTATGGTGTAGTGGTTAGAGTGCTGGACTAGGACCTGGGAGACTGGGGTTCAAATCTCTATTTGGCCATGAAGCTCATTGGGTGACCGTGGGCCAGTTGCTGCCTCTTAGCCTGACCTACCTAAGCTTATAAATATATTGTAAAAAAAAAAAAAAGGTGTTGGAAATAACTTGCAGTTGCCATCTTTTATTTCACTGTGTTAGAAATGGTGCTCTAAATGTAAAGCTTTGTTGTGAGGATTAAATGAGGAGGGGTGCAAACCAATGTATGCCACCTTGAAGAAAAAGATGGGATATAAATGCAATAGATAATAAGTTAACAGATAATGGTTCCTAATTCTCTCTCCCTATCCCTCTCATAACACTAGAAAAAAAAAACCTCCCTGCATTTTTTGTGTGAAGGGGTATATCATACAATGACCTCAGCGGCATCCCAATCTTGGGTGTTGAGCAACTCCTCATTATGTGTGGGAAATCTCTGGCCTACAGAGCTAGGGACAGGGGTGGGTTCCCATAGGCCAGCTAAGAGGGTCACATTTGGCCCTCAGGTCAGAGATTCCCAACCCTTCCTATATACATTTATCTGACAGGAAGTGCCTTTAAGGGCTGTGGCTCAGTGATAGAGTATCTGCTCTGTAGGCAGGAGGCTCTAGGTTCAATCCCCGGTATCTGAGAACATCTTCCACCTTCTGAAACCCAAGGGAGCCACTTCCAGTCAGGCCCCGTCTGCACTGTACATCAGTAGCGGTATCATATCACTTTGAACTGGGACTTATTCTTTTTTCAGCCGGAGCTCACCAGAGCTCAGCTCCTGCACCTCTGAGGTGGGTGCCATTCCCTTGTTGAGAATTTCATGGTGAGCTCTGGCACCTCTTTTTCTAGGGAAAAAAACCAGCACTGCTTTAAATAGTCATGGCATCCCCTAAAGAACTGTAGTTTCTCTTCCCAGGGAACTCTGAGAATTGTAGGCCTGTGCGGGGAATAGGGTTCTCCTAACAACTCTTGAGCACTCTTAACAAATTACAGTTCCCAGAATTGTTTGGGGGAATCCATGGCTGTTGAAAGCAATATCATGCCACTTCAGTGTGGACAATGCTGATTTAGATGGACTAATGGTTTGACTCTGTATTAGGCAGCCTTCTGTGTTCCTATCAACTCGGTGGGACTTGCTTCTGAATTCCGAAGCTTGTACTCTAAGCTTTCAAACAACAAAAGAGAGGAAATTATCCTTCTCCCCCCGCTTTCTAACTCACTCTGGGAGTGGGTGGGGGGAGTGAATGGTTCCATTTGGATTCAGATAGGCACCCATCTCGTCTTGGTTTGCCAGCAGAAAGGTGCATGAGCTGAAACAGGTTTCCCAATCTCCAGTCAATTTCAGCCACCCGAGATGGATGGCGGTGCTGCGTCTGGTTTGCGGTAATGAGACTCACAATCCAGCACTTATCTGGGGGAGTGTCAGCAAAATCAGATTATAATGATGCATGGAAGGAAGTTCTTCTGCACAGTCGCTCTGATTTTGTTAACCCTCAGTGCTGCTTGAGAATTGTGCTTGGAGGTACCCCTCATCACTATCCAAATATACCAGCAAACACACACACACACAGAGAGAGAGAGAGAGAGAGAGAGAGAGAGCGCTTCAGTTGTCCAAAGTATAGGCATTGCCTACAAATTCAATAAAACAGAGGTAAAGGTAAAGGGACCCCTGACCATTAGGTCCAGTCGTGACCCACTCTGGGGTTGCGGCGCTCATCTCGCTTTATTGGCCGAGAGCCGGCGTATAGCTTCCAGGTCATGTGGCTAGCATGACAAAGCCGCTTCTGGCGAACCAGAGCAGCGCACGGAAACGCCGTTTACCTTCCCGCCGGAGAGGTACCTATTTATCTACTTGCACTTTGACGTGCTTTTCGAACTGCTAGGTGGGCAGGAGCTAGGACCGAGCAACGGGAGCTCACCCCGTCGCAGGGATTCGAACCGCCACCTGGGTCCCTGTAAAACAGAGGTAGAGAACCTTTTTCAGCCTGAGGGCCACATTCCATGCTGGGGAAGCTTCTGGGGGCCACACATCTGTGCTGAGCAGGGTCAGAGGACTGGCTTGCCACTTTCTGAAGCTAGCGAGGGAATGCAGCAAGGAATGGGGAACGTATGGGCCTCCAGATAATTCTGGACTCCATCTCCCGTCATCCAGTGGTGGCTGGTGCCCATTGGGACTGGTGGGGCATCAAGCTGGGAGCCCCAGCAGTAAGTTGAGTCAGAGTCAATGACAGGCAGTGACTACACATGCTACTTTAGTCCCCATCCACCTCCCCGATGAGATACACGAGGACAACACTGAGACAAAGGAGGAAGCGGGTGGGGCAGGGTTGCAGGCAGAGCTTCCCACTTGCCAGTCCAAGCCCTGACCTTGGCCTGAGTGCATTTGCCGCAGGTGGTCCTGGCTTCCAGGTGGATGCCATGCCAGCTCTCTCTCCCTCCCCCCCACCAGTACCACCGCCGCCATGGCTGGCTCCTTCCCTTGGATCAGCTTGCAACGCTGCTGTGTTTTGTTCAGCTAATTGGTGTAAAAAGAAGTGTAAACACAATAGGGACTCTCCGCCAGGATGTCTATCTGCCAAGCCACTGGCAGGGAAGTGTTGCTGATGACGAGGGAAGCAGATCAGGTTTCTCCTTCTGCTTTTAACATGCTCTCTTGAAATCCAGAAAGAGGCGAGCTGGAGATCTTCTCGGGAGCTGTTGTGGAGATGAGTCAGATCATTTGTCCATCTAGCTCAGCATTGTCTACTCTGACTGGCAGCAACTCTCTATGTTCTTGGGAAGAGAAAGCTTGTTCATGCCAGCTGTTTTTGGACCACAGCTCCCATTATCCCTAGCTAGCAGGACAAGTGGTTGGGGATGATGGGAATTGTAGTCCATAAACAGCTGGAGACCCAAGTTTGGGAAACCCGTTACCAGCTAATTGTGAGCCCCTTTTTATGGAGATGCTGGTGGGGCTTGAACCTGGGACCTTCTGCATGCAAAGCAGATGCTCTACCACTGAGCTACTGTCTCTCATTTGGAACCCAGGAGTTTGTCTTCCACTAAGTGAGGCCAGATGCCCATCCATCCCAGCACTGTTACTCCAGTGGTTCTCCAGGGTCTTGGGCAGAAAAATAGCATTTCCTGCCACCTTCTGTCTCAGGGGTAGTCCTCCAGATGATGTTGGACCACAACTCCCATCATCCCTGTCTATTGGTCATGCTTGCTGGGGCTGATGGGAGTTGAAGTCCAGCAACACAGGGCAGCCATAGACTTTGCCTTCCCTGCTTTACATGTAATATGTGAAACCTGATTGGCTGGGACATGCATCTACGAGAAGAGTGGAGCACCTATGGCCTTCCAGATTTGCTGGAGAACAACTCCCATCCCTGTCCAATGGCTGCACTGGTTGGGACTGTTGGGAATTGGAGCCCAACAACGTTGGGAGTGTTGGGTACCCCTGTTCTATCTGATTCTTTTCTTTTTAAGAAAGAAACAAAAACTTCAGTTCTTTCCCACTGAGCTCTGGACCCTTCCCCTACTTAGCATGACATCCTTACAAATATGCTTCATAGCAATTTGTTTTTTAAAATTTAAATTTGGCACCCCAACAACCCATGCTTCAGCAATTCGAGCAGTGTGTGTGTTTAACTTATTCTGATATTATTATTATTATTATTATTATTATTATTATTATTATTATTATTACTGTTTAACTGCTTCTGATGATTTTGCACCAAGGCCCCACTCTCAAGTACTGGAAATCTTTAACTGGCTTTCTGGATTCTAAGAGTTCAGCATGCAATGCTTATAGCTATAGCACAGAATTTTACAGAGGAATGCAGCCCTCAGGATGGAAAAGATTGCCCACACCTGCTCTAGAGGTCTCTCTCTCTCTCTCTCCCTCCCTCCCTCCCTCCCTCCCTCCCACCCACACTCACATATCAGACCCTCAAGTTTCTCGCCCATAATATTGTGCAAATCAGAGGTGGCAGAACATTTCCTGTGATGGACTGGAGACTTCAGTACCCTGGATAGCTCTCTTTCTTCTTTGGATGAGAGAAAAGATGAAAGTAACTTGTGAAAAATAACTTTTCTTTCTGCCCTTCCTTCCTTCTAAAAAGGAATAAATTAAACACAAGAAGAGCCATTCTGGAACAAATGGAAATAATAGCCTCACCTCTGATTTCCAACAGTGGCCAGCCCCTGTTCTTTCAAAACCCGCAAGTGTTGCACAAAGGCAACATCTCTCTCGCTTTTTAATGCCCCCACCCTCGAGTGATATTCAGTGGTAGACCACCTATAAAACTGAAGGTTCCTTGTAGCTTTTATAGTTAATATCCATCAACGGACCTTACCTCCTCCAGACGTCTATTTATTTTATAGATTTAGAAGCCACTTCAGAGCCAGTAGCTATCAAAGGGGGTTGCAATAAAATAAAATGCGGTAAAATACCTAAGAGACGGGATCTTTTAAAAACCAATTTCTACAACTGGGCAGGTCTTTATTTCCGAAAATGACTGGGTCACACTTTAGGGGAAGCCTTAAAACAAACAAACAAACAAACAAACAAAACCCCTTCAGTAGTTGCTTAAACATCAAGATCCTGTGCACCTGTTTAATTTCAACTGATTCCAGAGGGCTGGAGCTGTAACACTAAAAGCCCCCCCCTTTTTTAGTCCAAACTGAAGTACACCTTGGGATCATGTGGTGCTCTCAGCCCTGACCCATCCCAGGAGCACAGGGATATATGGGATGAGGTGGTCCTCTAGATAAACTAGTCCCAAGTTGTTTAATGCTCTAAATACTAAAAGCAAACCCGGCTGCTGGTTGCTTAGTAGTGGCATATTTGCCAAATCCCCTTTAATAGCCATGTAAGCCGGTGGCCGTCAATTCCCTTGTACTGCTGCAGTCAATTCCATGAATTAACAGCCAAGTTGCGTGAGGAGGGTTTTTCTCTTTCACGTTTCCTGAATGTAGCAGAGCTTTTGGGCTGAATCGACAAGGGAGGGACTGCAGAGTGGTGCTGGGGCCTTTCCCCACTCCCCTCCTCTTTCTCCTCCCAACACCTGCTATCTCTCTGCTCCTGTTAATTGCCTATCGATTGCTAATTACTAGCCATTTTCCAATCGTTTAGTTCTTGTTAGGCGTGGCACGGATCTGCCAGCTTGACTGCTCTCCTGAAACATGTCTCCTCCCGCCCAGTGGCCCAGACCGAATGCCGGCTTGCGCCTGAGCTCTCTGCTCTTAACTCGCGGGATGTGCAAAGATTTAGCCCCCTGTCTTGAATCTTACAGCTCTTGCCTGTCTCTTATATTGTGGATGAGGAGGGGGCACACATTTTCTCTCTGCATGTGCAGGGACAATCAAATAAGCATGTCTCAGAGGGACACCACTTTTTATTTTTGGGAAAGACTGCCTTTGAACACCCCCCCTTCTAAAAAATTTTTTTAAAGGCCCCACTTACTCCAGTCTTTCATTCTGAAGTTACAGCAGGTGATCCTTGACTGAAGTGATTCATCCATGAATTGGCTCAGTGCTTCATATTTAAACATTGTGGCTCACCCAGTTTCAGTTCTTTGAAAAGAGTCGTGTTTCTAGTCCTCATGACTACAGATGGTTTTATTTTTTTATTTAAGGAGCACACTTCAAGGAGAGAGCTGCTGAAATTTAAACGTGGCCAGAGGTGAGGAGGGGGAGAGAAGACGAAGAGACTCACCAATCCTCTGCCCACCCATCCCAGCCACCAGCCACATGTTTAATCAAGGTTTTAAACCCTCTTTGAAAGTGTTCAGGTATATCTTAGTTGGTAGAGCATGAGACTCTTAATCTCAGGGTTGTGGGTTCGAGTCCCACGTTGGGTGAAATATTCCTGCACTGCAGGGTGGTTAGACTAGATCAGTGATGGCCAAACGTGGCCCTCCAGCTGTTTTGGGACTACAATTCCCATCATCCCTGACCACTGGTCCTGTTAGCTAGGGATGATGGGAGTTGTAGTCCCAAAACAGCTGGAGGGCCAAGTTTGGCCATCACTGGACTAGATGATCCCCAGGGTCACTTCCAATACAATTTTGTGATTCTATGCATTCAGGAGGAGGGGGAAATGCTGACTCCATGTTTAACTGGAGTTTGAGAATACAACATTGTGTAGATGTAAGGGAGCTAAGCTTTGCTCTTTTCAAAGAACTGAAGTGCTGCATCTGAGTTGCCCAATTAGCCCCAAAATGTATTGGAGGGAGGAGGGCTTGAATAGCCTTAGCTTGTTGTGTCAAGAAGTTCTTTTGTATGTGCAGTCAGGAAATCCACCTTTCTCGTAATTGGAACCCAGTCAATTAGGTCTGGAGGAGACTTGCCCCTTTTTGCAGTAAACCTTCCAAATCCTCCAGCTCTCCCCTCGCAGAAGCTCCCAGTTGCTCTCCTCTCCCTGCAGCATCTGATGCTGTCTCTGGAGATCATCTGATGAAGGGCCCGCCAGCAAAAAAAATATAAAAAATAAGAGAACGGATGGCAGTGAGCAATTTGAATATCGCTGAACCACAAAATCAGCTGATACTGCAGTGTTCCGGAGAGAGCATCTTGGCTCCTCTCCTCTGCCTTGGTCATCACGCACAAGCCTTGGCAGTGAACCTGTGCACGAACTTGCAGGAGGTGGCCAAAGCTGTAATTTTAAGGCGCTGCAATTAGGAGCTCTCTGTTAATGACCTGGATGGTGGAGTAGCGGCGATGCGCCTCAAATCTGCAAATGAAACTGAACCAGGAGGGGCAGCTTACAAGAACCATTTTTGAGCTCGAAGGCTACATTTCCTTCCAGGTAACTTTTTTGAGGGCCACATGCCAGGCTTCCCCAATAATTTGCTCATCTCTTTGCTGTGCATTTTGTTGTTGTTGTTGTTCAGTCGTGTCCGACTCTTCGTGACCCCATGGACCAGAGCATGCCAGGCATGCCTATCCTTCACTGCCTCTCGCAGTTTGGCCAAACTCATGTTAGTAGCTTCGAGAACACTGTCCAACCATCTCGTCCTCTGTCGTTCCCTTCTCCTTGTGCCCTCCATCTTTCCCAACATCAGGGTCTCTTCTCATGAGGTGGCCAAAGTACTGGAGCCTTAACCTCAGGATCTGTCCTTCTAGTGAGCACGCAGGGCTGATTTCTTTAAGGATGGATAGGTTTGATCTTCTTGCAGTCCTACAAATAGGGGCGGGTGTACAAAAGGCTCTTTTAAAAAATCATTTAAAATGGGAGTAACATTTACGGAGAAACTGAAATGTCAAGAGATGTGTGGAGGGACGAGGTGAGGCCTACAACATTGAGACTCGGTGCCGGCTTGGTCATTGGGCAGAGTAAGGCAGCTGCCTTAAGTGGCATTTTTGGGGAAGGGACAGGAAGCTGTGGCAAGAGAACATTTTTTTTATCCGAAGGCCCATGTTCTCTTCTTTTGAGGGATGTGTCTTGGAGAGAGTTCTGAGAGGCCTAGAGGGGCCACAGTTGGCCCACTGGCCTGTGGTTCCTCACCCCTTGCCTTAGAAAGCAGATACAGGCTAATTTGGAGGGTGATCAGCTCTCCTTTCTGGAAGGTTTTCTATTGGGGGCTCTATAGGCAACAGCGGGAGGCTGGAGTATGTGTGGGCAAACCTTTCAATTTTGATTTCATTCCGTTTCTCATTTTTGCATCAGTTTGTGATTTATTTATTTTTAAGCCCACGTGAAATTTTTGCATGCAATTGCATGCCCATTTTTCCAAATGTATGTATTTTTGTATGCAATTTTTCCCAGCACACACACTTTTGCATGTTGTTTCCACTAATACATTTTTTTTTGCACACACTTTCCTCTGATATATGCATTTGAGGTTTTTAAGCACTGCGTCGCAAGATTAGGAGAAACGCGAATTTCAAAGGAGAGCTGGTGTTCACTTTGCATATGATTTATTCATTAAATTAATATCCCGCTTTTCATTCTTAAGGAGCCCAGGGTGCATCAGGTAGTAGGGGTGTGTGCACAAGCCCCAAGATTTGCCTTATATCTCTCCCCCCCTTTTATCTGATCCATTTCTGAGCCACTCTGTAATTCAGATTCTGAGCTGCTCTATGGAAAACAAAGCACACTTATGGGGACTCTGAAAACAGCTATAACTTTCCCCCCTTCTGGCAGAAGTGAATTAAATTTGCAGGCAGAGGAATCCCTCCGGAGTGAATTAGGCCTGTCAAATTGCAGACAAATAGGTCCAGGGGCTTTTTGACAAGGGCCCTGTTGACCTCCTTGACCAACCATGTAGGCCTCAGCTGTGGGGGAGAAAGCTCCAAAGCAAGCCTGCCTCTCTTATACTTCTGGGTCCTCCTCTCCATTCATAGCGGGACCTCAGGGGATTCCTCCTCATTTCATTTCCCCTTGTCCTTATAGGCAGCTCTCAAAGTCACACACGCCTCCTTTCGCTGCCCCAAATTCCCATGTGTCTCCTTGCTCTTGTCCCTGTTGCCAGGGAAACCGGCATGATGCTCTTTACTTTGCCTCTTCGCCATAGCCATAGCTGCTGGGCTTTCTCTTGGGCAAACTGAGAATGTCTGATTATAGCTTTTCCAGCCCAAGGGCCAAGTTCCCTTCTGGGCAGGCTTCCGAGGGCCACATGCCCATGGTGGGCAGGGCCAGACGCACAAGTGGGTGGAGCGATTAATGCGGATTTGGCCTTTGTACAGTATTCTAGGTTCTACAGACACTGCATTCCTTTTTGTCCCCCCTCCAGGCAAGCAAGAACCATTATCAGAATTTATGTTCCAACCAGGTGAATGGAGGGTGTGAGGCAGGTCCAGTAAGAGGGTGTGTGACCTGTGGATAGTTACAAGGGCCTGTAGGACCTGAAGTTTTCCACCTGTTACTTAGGTAATCTCCTGAAGTCCTGCTCCATTTCTCTCTACCTCACTTCTGTAGGCTTTGCTAGGTCTATAGAACTCCAATGCTTGGGACTCAAGCAGCGAAGTGGTTCCTACCCTAGAATATTTTAAGCAGGGTTTTAGATAAATTGATGAAGGAGGAGAGGTCTACCAGGTTATAGCCTCAATGCCTTTACAGTGGTACCTCTGGTTAAGTACTTAATTCGTTCCGGAGGTCTGTTCTTAACCTGAAACTGTTCTTAACCTGAAGCACCACTTTAGCTAATGGGGTCTCCCACTGCCGCTGCGCCGCCAGAGCACAATTTCTGTTCTTATCCTGAAGCAAAGTTCTTAACCTGAAGCATTATTTCTGGGTTAGCGGAGTTCTTAACCTGAAGCGCATGTAACCTGAGGTACCACTGTATTTATAGAAGCTCTAGGTTCCGGGGCAGTCTGCCTCTGAATTCTGGCCACTAAGGGCCACCGATTTCCCACCACCTTTCAAGCTCTCTGGGCTTTCCAGATGCACCTGGCAGTGTCACTGTAGGAAACGGGTTCAAATCCCCCCTCAGCCATGAAGATCACCGAGTGACCTTAAGCCAGTCTCTGTTTCTCAGCCTAACCTACCTTGCGAGGTTGTTGTGAGGTTAAAATGGAGAGACGTGAACCATGTATGCTGTCTTGAGCTCCTCGGGGGAAAGGCAGGATATAAAGGATAAGGGGAGAAACCCCACAAATAAATAAATTGGGGAGGGGGAGGGGAAGGAATGTCCAAAAGAGACATAAAGGGGTAGCACTGCCTCCCTTTGGCTCTAACTTGATCCACCACTGTTAAGAACTTAAAGAGCCTGCTGGACCAGGCCAGTAGCCCATCTAGTCCAGATGCCCTAATGGGCAACCCGTAAGCAGGGCCTGGGCACAACAGCAAGTCTCCCCTCCTGTGCTTTCTAGCAGCTGGTACTCAGAAGAAGACTGCCTCTGGCAGTGGAGTTGTACGGCCCCAGGCAGATTACACCCTGAGGAAAAGTGGCCCTAGAGCAGGAAAAAAAAAACAAGGGTCACCATGCCTGACATACATAAAGCTTCTTAAGCACTGAAAATGACCAAATATCAACATCTGGGCCAGTTTGGGATGAAGGTGCCTGGAGATCTGTTTAATTTTGGTGATGCTCTGCTCCAGCTGCCACATGGGCAACTGTGCAGTGCTGCCTCTGCCAAGCCACTTTGAATCATCAGGCGGTGGTGTGGCTGGAAGGACACCCTGTCAGCTCTTGCCGGAGAAGCAGCTGGTGAGTCACGCTGGAGGAAGGGGGAAGGCCAAAGAATAATCATGTGGCGAAATAGGCGCACATGACCATGCTTTTCAGCTCCCTGGCATTACATAGCCCGCTTCTGTCCTGGCGCCGTGAGCCTGCTGGGCTGTTGTGTCATGCCAAAGTGGCTCCAAGCAAGGGCTCGCTGATGTTACAGGGGAAGGTGTCTCCCACTGGACAACGTGCGTGTGTGTTTTTCAGAAGGTGATACATGTTTCTTTTCCACATTGCCGTTGGCATCCTCCCCGGAGGGGATTGCACTTTGTATAAATGAGACAGAGATGCCACGGTGCTTTGTGGCGCTCCGAGAGCCTGGAAGTTGCTTGCAGACATGGCTGGGCCAAAATAAGGCATGGAACAGCGTCTCTTCCAACCTCGGTTTCCAGACGTTGATGGATTGACAGCTCCCATCACATTGACAGCTCCGACCATTGACTAGGCTGGCTGGAGATGATGGGAGCTGGAGTCCAAGAATAATCTGGAAGTGCAAGGTTGAAGGACCCTGGGATGTTGTTGGCTGATAATGTTGGGGCATAGGAGGCTGTCCCATCACTAGGGCAAGGCGGTTTGAGCATATAGCTCTGTCAGAGCTCTGGTGAGTGCGTGGAAGAGGTGAGGGGGCCAGCGGTTTATGGTGTTTTGTGCCACCCACAAGGCAGGAGGAAGGGGAGGAGCCCAAGCAGTCAGAGAGAGGGGAGGGGGCACAGGATGCGTCAGAAGCAGAGGAAGAGGCTTTCCGGCGAGGGGTGGGCCAGTTGAATCTCTGCCACCCCCTCCCTGCTTTCTCCTAGGACCAGGAGGGGTTTGAAGAGGCAGGTGCAATGGCATCTTTTGTGTAGGAGAAGTCACAAGTTGAGTGTGTGCACTTTGTCAGATGAAGGTACATAAGCCAGGTAGAGTAGGGCATGGTTCCCCTATTGCGTCAACTGCTCTGCCGGGCATGGACCTGGGAATGCCAGAAGCCTGTGTGTGTGTGTGTGTGTGTTCTGTGCACCTTAGGAGCTGCTGGGTGCGCTTTTGTCAATAAAGAAATAAACTATTGGCTGTTTGTCCTCCTTGGCCAGGTGTGCACGGGACAAACGCCAAGCCTGGCCAGACAGCACTGGCTGTCCATTAGTTTCCGGGCCCAACTCAAAGTGTTGTTTTTGACCTATAAAGCCTTAAACAGTTCAAGACAGCAATACCTAAAGGACCGCCTCTCCCTATATGAAACAACCCGGACCCTGAGATCATCTTTTGAGGCTCTCCTTCGTGTACCTCCTCCAGGAGATGTCTGGAGGGTAGAAACACAAGAACAGGCCTTTTCTGTGATGGCTCCCCATTTGTGGAATTCTCTCCCCAAGGTGATTCGCCTGGTGCCATAATTATATGTCTTTAGGCAACAGGCAAAAACTTTCCTCTTCCCCCAGGCCTTTGGCCTTTAATTATTATTATTATTATTATTATTATTATTATTATTATTATTATTATTATTATTTTATTTATTTTACTATTTATACCAAGCCCATCTGGCTGGGTTTCCCCAGCCACTCTTGGTTGACTTCCAGCACATATAAAAACATAATAAACGATCTTTGGCCTTTTTGAAATGGGCAAGATGTTTTTAATGTGTTTCTCTTTCCTCTTGGTTTTAATGTATCTATGTGGGGTTTATTATTTGTCTGCGTTTGTAGCTTGCTTTGCGCCACCCTCAGCTAACAGCGACTAACAAATTAAATTTATTATCATTATTTTATTTTATATAGGTTTTATAAAATGTTTCAAATACATACATAAAGTGATTTATTACAGATTCAATATACATATCTAAATATCTATATTTGTCTATACACACACACAAACACATACACTGAGAGAGAATTTTGTTTTTGATGTGTAATAGGTTGCATGTTTGCTCATGCATGCTTATTATGTGAAATAAGATTTTTTTTGGGGGGGGAACCTGTATTTATGTACCTCTTTCAAGGAGTGGGGGTGGCAAGACAAAGTCCTCTCACTGCTGTCTCCTGGGCCTTTCTTCCAGCCTTCTTCCTACATCAGTTTTCTGGGCCTCACACTACAAGGAAGCAGTGTGTCCGTTTCAAAGGTCACCCAGCACAGTCAAATTAAAGCAGCCGCTCCCTCACCCTCCTTTGTGCTTTGCAAAAATTAAAAGAAGAAAAAAAGAATCAATGTTTTCTTAATTAAACTCCTGGCGCTCCTTTGCATCATTCCCCCACCCTCTGAATATTCATGAGTGAAGCAGGCAGTGTGGTGACGCTCATCTCACTTCAGAGTGAGACACTGATGCATTGTCTCTTGAGCGTGACTGCAGAGACCAGGAGTTTTATGGGGCCACCATAAAGAGATTTGTTTTGAGCTTCCTTATCTCCGCCCGCCTTCTCTCATACACTTCCCTCTGGGTATTTTCCACAGCACAGCTGAATTTTCTCGGGGGGGGGGGCATTTTTCTGAGAAACCCTTCCAGGTGTATCATTTTCTCTTGCACACATGCAGAGGAGCAGAACGTCACTTTGCAGAATTTCCTCCAAATATCCCCCACCGTTCCCCCTCCTCATGGCCACTATTTCCTCCATGACAACCACCATCCTGATGCTCTGGAACAGGCTTCCTCAACCTTGACCCTCCAGATGATTTTGGCCTACAACTCCCATGATCCCTAGCTAGCAGGACCAGTGGTCAGGGATGATGGGAATTGTAGTCTCAAAACATCTGGAGGGCCGAGGTTGAGGAGCCTGCTCTGGAATGATGCCAGCTCTGGTGGTCACTAGAACATAGGAGGCTGTGTTCAGGACCGGTGCTAGGGATTTTGGCGCCCTAGGCGAGAGGGCGGGCCACGTGACATCATTGCGCATGACGTACGGTGCCCTGCCCCCTGCCCGCTGGGCGCCCCGCGCCGCCGCGATTTTCGCCGCTGGTTGGGGCAGCACCGGGCGGCGGTGGGGGGCGAGGGGCAGGCTGGCCAGCGCCCCCTCCATTTTGGCGCCTCCGCCGCCGCGGTTTTCGCCCCAACCTGCTCGCTCCGCCGCTGGTTGGGGCAGTGGCGGGCAGTGGCGGGGGGCAGGCTGGCCAGCGCCCCCTCCATTTGGGCGCTCTAGGCAACTGCCTAGTTCTCCTAAATGGATGCGCCGGCCCTGGCTGTGTTATACAGGGTCAAATATCTGAGGATAGTCTACACAGCTCTCTAGGATAGGGTTGCCATATTTCAAGTAAAAACCAGGACACCCCGAAAGACCCCAAAATTGTTCATTTTAATGTGTCTGTTCTGGGTAGCTATTAATTGAAGCAACCATACACAGAGAAAGAAAATGTTCTTTCAGTTGTAAGCACATAAATTGATATTAAATCTGTAATAGATCATTTTAAATGGATAAATATATAAAGCCTGTGATAAAATCTCCATAAAAATAATGTAATTTTTATTTATACTTTATTTTAATCTATACAATCATGTTCCTTTTGTCCCATCTATATACATTTCTATTAAATCTGTAAAAAAGTGACTTTAAATGGATGAATAAATTGTTAAAGCCTTTGATAAAATCTATATCAAATAAGAAATTATTGATGTAAAATTATATTATCTCGGTGTCAAATAATTCCAGTTTAAACATTTGCTTCCAGTAACTGACAAAGGGGAACCATGTATCTTCAAATTGTGTTTTTATTTCTGTCTTGCATCTCTTAATTTCACTAACTGTAGAAATTTCTCCATCTTTGCAACATTCCACACCTTGTTAAACTGTCCTCTTTTGGTGGGAAATTGAGCAGATCACCATGTTGACGCTAGCAGTAGTAGACAATTCCTACTGAAGTTAACAAACCTAGAATCATAGAATCATAGAGTTGGAAGAGACCACAAGGGCCATCCAGTCCAAGCCCCTGCCAAGCAGGAAACACCATCAAAGCATTCCTGACAGGTGGCTGTCAAGCCTCTGCTTAAAGACCTCCAAAGAAGGAGACTCCACCACACTCCTTGGCAGCAAATTCCACTGTTGAACAGCTCTTACTGTCAGGAAGTTCTTCCTAATGTTTAGGTGAAATCTTCTTTCTTGTAGTTTGAATCCATTGCTCCGTGTCCGCTTCTCTGGAGCAGCAGAAAACAACCTTTCTCCCTCCTCTATATGACATCTTTTTATATATTTGAACATGGCTATCATATCACCCCTTAACCTTCTCTTCTCAGGCTAAACATACCCAGCTCCTTAAGCCGTTCCTCATAAGGCATCATTTCCAGGCCTTTGACCATTTTGGTTGCCCTCCTCTGCCCTCCTCTGGCTCCTGATCTAGGAATCATTACCCTCAGTCTCAATTGAATGCCTTTTGTGATGTCATCACATAGCCAAATTTGATGGGTTACATGGCAGTCGTCTTCGCAACATGCTCCCTTATTGGCTAGAATGACTAATCCTAGTACAGAGACACAGCTTTTTAAAACAAAGATTAGGCTTGCGTGAGCTCTCTTTGGCTCACTTTCGAATTGGACTTGGCAAATTTGAGCCTGTTTTGAAAACAAAATGCGACAACAGCTCATTTCGCGCACCCCCCTCTTGCAAGCCCCGTTCCAAATATTTGGATTCTGCTGTGCTCGCAACAACATTGTCAGGAGCCTGGTGGGATCTGAATGCTTCTGTTTACACACACACACACACACACACACACACACACACACACACACTGGTGAGACCATGTTCCTGTCCTACTGCTCCCTTCCCTCTGGCTTAGACTTGCAGTGGTGGCAGCATCACCAGCAACACTGAAGAGGTCATGGTGGGTGGGTGGAGCTCTATATATGCAGCCAGTGCCACACGTGCATTTGCTGAATAAATGTCTGGTCTGCTAGGACTGGTAACAGTGAGTTATTTTGAGTTACAAAAATAACTCTGAACCGTTCTGAGACCTCTGGGTACAACAACAACAACAACAACAACAACAGCAACAACATGCTGTTAGAATTATTATTTATGCAATTATATGTGGAATATATCAAAGGGAGTGGGTGGGTTGTCTTTTTCACCGCCACCACTTCTAGCCCACCTTTTAGGGTGCATGCCACTTATGGAAACCAGTGGTCTGCCAGATGTTGTTGTATTTCAGCTTCAGTTATCCCTGATCATTGGGCATGCTGGCTGGGGGTTTGGAGTCCCACCAGCATCTGAGTGGCCACAGGTTCCACCATCTCCGTGTGAGGTCTTTGCATTTGGCAGCTCCCAGATGAAAGGAGCTGTCCATGGTCCTGACAGTCTCAGCCACCTCAAGCAGCTGCCTGCCAACCTTGCTGCTTCTCTCGCTCCACCTTCCAGGGCTCCGTCTTTCCTTTTCTTTTTTTGTTCCAATCTTGTCATCACTCAGCTGATGCTCACAAACCGCCGTGTCCCATTTCTCTGCACTGCTGTTAGAGGCCGCTCATTGGAGAACTAATGAAGCTATTTTTCAGGTTCTTCTCCCTCCACTTCTTTGTCATCTCCATTGACAGCTCTGATTTGTAACCTCTGTCGGTCCATGACCTTCTCCCTCTGTTGGACACCTGATGGTGAAGAACATAAGAGCTGCCATGTTGGGGCAAAGCCATGGTCCATCTTAGCAGTGTGTTCCATCCTTCAGCAAAGTTGAGCTGGGTAGCCTAGTGAAATTCACCAGCAGAACAGTGTTATGGGCTGAGAACCAGGACATAGGAGAAGCATCATTCAGACAACTGGATGGATTTAAACCAGAGAGTACTAAGGCAATGATAGGAACTATTATTATTATATAATAACATAATATCAGTGCTTTTGTGATGGTGTTCACCAGTACAGTGTACCATCCATGTTTTTTGCCACCTATGGCAGCCATTATTTGTGGCACCCATGTCACTTTTATCAATATATGAGTAAAAGGTAAAGGGACCCCTGACCATTAGGCCCAGTCGTGACCCACTCTGGGGTTGCGGCGCTCATCTCGCTTTATTGTCCGAGGGAGCCAGCGTACAGCTTCCAGGTCATGTGGCCAGCATGACTAAGCCGCTTCTGGCAAACCAGAGCAGCGCACGGAAACGCCGTTTACCTTCCCGCTGCAGTGGTACCTATTTATCTACTTGCACTTTGATGTGCTTTCGAACTGCTAGGTGGGCAGGAGCTGAGACCGAGCAATGGGAACTCACCCCGTCACGGGGATTCAAACCGCCGACCTTCTGATCAGCAAGCCCTAGGCTCTGTGGTTTAACCCACAGCGCCACCCACGTCCCCAATATATGAGTACCAGCACTTTATTTTTATTTTTTTTAAGTTGTTGTTAGCATTTGTATTAAATTTCTAACCTTTTTTAAATATTTATAGAATTTTATAACAATTAATGATACAAATCCCATTCATCATGTTATTTGCAATTATTCTCCCTCCCCTCCTCTGGACTTCCCTCAACCCCCCCCCCTCTGCTGAGTTATTTAGTTTTATTTATCATGTATTAAATTTCTAACCTGACCCTCCTCCCAATGGAGTCCAGGGAGACAAATGCCAAAGTGGTTAAACAATGCCATTAAAAATAAAACAAAAACATATTTAAGACCTTTAAAACAATTAAAAGCAGCTCAAAATATTAAGAGCCTCTAAAAACATGTAAATGTTCTACATCTAGGAATGCCACTCAGAGTTAAAGAAATGACTTGATCAGTAGTGTGAGATTTAATTAAGTTGTTTTGCTATTAGTTAATAAATATGATGCACACACACACACACAATTACATTATTACAATTTCCGCACAACCAGCAGGAGAAAATTTCAGGTTTTTAGATCACTGATTTAAAGGGCAACTAACATGTTTTAAGGGGCTGGAGCAATTTCCCTATGAAGAAAGGTTACAACTTCGAGGGGGGGGAGGGTTAGGTTAGTTTAGAAAAAAAGGAAAGTGTGTAACATGATGTAAAACTCTCCCCACAGCTCCCCACCTACTGCATTTCCCCTCCTGAAAAAAAATACTCATTTTTTGCAGAGGGGAGAATATTTTGGGGAAACTGGGAGGGTTGGCGGAAACCTCAATTCCTGGAAACCATAGGAGTGGGGAGAGGGTCCTTGTTCTTGAGTCCTGCTTGTGGGCTTCCAACAGGCATCTGGTTGGCCACCATAAGAACTGGCCAACCAGCCACCAGAATTGGCCACCAGCCTGATCCAGCAGGTTCTTATGTTCTTATGGGTGAGATTTTGGCCCAGCCTTAGGCTGCTCTTCTGACCTTGATATAGGCTGGGATAGGGAACCTCAGACCTGGAGGCTGGATGTGGCCCCCTCCATCCTTTCCGCCTGGCCCTCTCCCCAGGCCACACCCTACTGGACTTGCTTCACCCCCTGGGTGTTTTCGTTTGGCTGGGATGTGCCCTTGAGCTTCTTCCTTGCCCGGATGGAGGAGGGGTGTGTGTGTGTGTGTGTGTGTGTGTGTGTGTGTGTGTGTGTGTGTGTAGACTGTACAATAAGTAACAGTTACATTACTTGCTCCATCCAATTTAGCCTCTGGTCTTGCCCACCACTGGCGCGTTGGCTGCTTGGCAAGGAGGGCTGCCCTCCAGCTGAACAATGCATGGTTTGGTTGGTACACAACCCAGTCTGGCAGGTGTTTCCCCATCCCCAGGAGATGGCAAGCAGGTGCCAGCAGCTCATCCCTGGCAACAGTTGCTGGCAAAACAGTGATGGTTGTTTCCCTGACTTATTTTTTTCCAGCGCATCTCTAGAGCTTCCAGAGGTTACATCACAATTTGATTTCCACCCACCCTGTGCCTCATGGGAACTGGGGGAAGGGTTATGTCAGTGGACCCCATTCTGCTCTTTTATTATTGGTTAACTTTGTTCTGAACACTGACCCACACCTCCTGAGTTCTTGTTCCAGGTGTGACCTATCTGTGTGTTTGTGATGAGGATCAAGATTCACAGGCATGCTGTTGATTTCCAAAAAGCGTTTGCTAGACTGGAATTAGTCATTACTGGCTGAAATCCTACCGCTTTCAACGGGTTGAGTTGCTACAAATTGTAGGTGGGTTAAGAAGGACTGGCCCTACCATTGTAGGCAGTGAAGAGGGCTGCCTCTGGAGCAGGTGCTATGGGCTGCGGAACAGATGGAACTGTGGGTGTCATGCAGCCTGCCCTGCCCTCTGATGGGACAGAGATGTCATCCAATTGCTAGAGTTGAAGTGTGATTCAATGGCCAGTCCGGATGGCTTTTGTTGTTGTTGGCGTCTGTCTGTCTCAGGAGACAATGGAGGAATACACCTTTGGGGGTGAGGTCAAGCTTTTGGATGCTTGCAGCACCTGCTGTGGCTGTGGAGACCGATGCAGGAGAAACATGTTTTGTTGCAGCTGGGGCAGATGAAGGCAACCAGTTGTGCTGCTGCAGATGCACCCGGGCATTTCTTCTCTCTGCAGCCATTCCTCCTCTGATCACGCTATGGATACACAACTTTGTGGGAGATGAGTGGGAATATGGATGAGGGAATATTGTTTAATATTTCCTATCCCAGCTTGTGTTAACAAGCTCCAAACTAGCAGAGATTCTCATCCCCAATTAAATGCAGCAAAACGTGGCGATCAAGTTCTTTTGAACTTCTAAAACAAGGCAGATTCCTGGCACTTTCCCCTGGTTCCCCCTTAAAAGTAAATACACGACACAATGCTCTTTAAAAGTAGAAAGGTTTACTCACAGACATTTCCAAGGTTCTACAAGTCTCAGAAAGGCAGGCTAGCTTAGATTAAATATGTGTACCTGGAGACTCTCCTTAAGGGAGGAGGCTCCATCTGGGCCCTCTTGGCTGGAAGCCAATAGTGCATCTTCTCTTGAGATGTTGCTTGCTTGAAGTTCCGATGAGGAAGAGAGAATGAATGGCAGCTGACCTATGACCTTGAGTAACTGCACAGGTAAGGCCACTCCCACCTCTGGTCACACAGAGGAAGTGGTCTCAGTCAAGGTACAGGAAACTCTAGCTGGAGGACTGAGACCCTTTGTGTACATTCTAGGAATGTTGTGATTGACTGCACCAGTGTTATGCATCCCACAAACTTGACTGCCTGTCTCCAGGCCCTTTGGTCGTCTGCAAGGGATTCCCACATGGCAGGGTTGATGTTTCCAGGGTTGATGTTGCCAGCCTTTGTGTTGGCAGACATTTGGAGCGGAGAGGATGTCATCTTGCCCTTGGCCTCTGCAGAGATTTGGCAGGGATCCTGAGAAGAGCTCTGTCGAATCGAGCCAATGGCCCATCTAGTCTAGCATCCTATTCTTACATACCTGTGGGGAGCCTGCAAGCAGGACATGAGCTCAAGAGCATTCTGTGATTCCCAGTAACTGGGACTCAGTGTCACAATGCCTATGAAAGAGAAGGCATCGCTTGGGGACTTTTAAAAAAATGCCAACAGACCTTGGCGGCTGTTCATTTTTCATTTTTCATTAGCAAGTCACCTTAATGATTCTCCGGACGTTTTTTGTTTTAATTGTATTTTTATGCTGTGGGACCCAGGTGGCGCTGTGGGTTAAACCACAGAGCCTAGGGCTTGCTGATCAGAAGGTTGGCGGTTCGAATCCCTGCGACGGGGTGAGCTTCCGTTGCTCGGTCCCAGCTCCTGCCAACCTAGCAGTTCGAAAGCACATCAAAGTGCAAGTAGATAAATAGGAACCGCTCCGACGGGAAGGTAAACGCTGTTTCCGTGTGCTGCTCTGGTTCGCCAGAAGTGGCTTTGTCATGCTGGCCACATGACCCGGAAGCTGTACGCCGGCTCTCGGCCAATAAAGCGAGATGAGTGCCACAACCCCAGAGTCGGACACGACTGGACCTAATGGTCAGGGGTCCCTTTACCTTTACCTTTATGTTTTAACTTTGTACATCACCCCAATATTTATTTGACATGGCAGCGTAGGAATACTTCTACAAATATATAAAGGGGGAACTTTGGCTCCAACAGCAGGTCTCACTTTGTTGCTGAGGGTCTTGGGTCTGCGTTTCCCCACCTTCTCTGTGCCCCTTCTGCTCCTTCGGCGCTGGAATCCCTGCGTGGCTGAAGCCCGCGTTGCATTAGGAGGCGAGCTTACATCCCTGTCGCTGCCGTGACCCCATTCTGTCAAGGGCCAGTGGGTTACAGCCGGGGAGCTCTTTTAATTAAATCTAGCTGGCAAGTGGGGAAGGGAGCTTCAGCGCTCCCATCTGTTAGTTAAAGCTGTCAGCCTCGCGAGCTGCTCCAGGCCGAACAGCGGATTTGGGTCACGCCTGAGGGTGGCAGGCAGTTGAGTGCGCTCAGTGAAGACGAGGGAGGTTGTGAGCAGAGGCAGCCTCTCCCCACCCCACCCCACATCAGTGTGTGTAAACCTCAGAATCTCCCTGCAGAAAATAGGGGGCAAGGTGGGGGGGGGATCCCTACACTCGAGCTGAAATGTATTTTCTGCTCCAAAATGCCTGGCAGTGGTTTCTTCTCGGCGCATCCAATGCGCTCCGGTTTTATCAGTTCTGTGCCAACACTGACATGTGGAGAGGAGCCAGTTTTGCAACAGTTTCATCAGAATACAAAGGGCTTGTGCCCCTTCCGATGATATTTTTTGGGGGGTGGGGGTGGGGAGGAAATAGCATTGCAAACTGTTTGTGGAATTGCTCGATTCTCTGTAGCTACGATCACCCGCGCGCCAAGCAGGAAGCGCTGTCTTTCCTCTGCTGGGCTTAATTTTCCCAGCTTATTTCATCAATGCACTCCGTGGTGGAGAGAAATTGAATTTCCCTGAAGTTTTGTGGGGGGGTCTTTGTGTTTTGCTTCACCTTGGCCATTTGGACCTGCTTTAAAACCAAGAGGGTGTATTTTGTTTTGTGCTTTGAAATCATTCGGGTGTTGGCTGTAGGGTTTGTGAGGCAGCCTCCAAGCTACCGGTAAGTTTCCTGGGCCAGACTGCCATGGGAACAACACTACAATACATAGCATTTTATTTTATTTTACACTACAAAAAATGGGGTGCTCAACCACATAGTCCAGGAAGCCAGCTCATTAAAAAGCTGGGGGGGGGGAATCCCTTCCTCTCCAAAAGCAGGTCCCAATCCCTTATTTCTTGGGAAGGGGGAGGCTGGCTGGGGACATGTCTGTAACTGTTGGAATTCCATCATATCCATTCTGCTGTCCCTGACTGACTGGGATCATTTGACAAGGGATGAAATAGAGGAGAGTGAAATGACAGGCAAGGGCGTGTGGCAAATGAGAGGTGCTGGATGCAAATAGTTTCAAAAAGACATGAAAATTGCAGTAGTAGTGACTTCTTTCCCCCACCCCAAGGAGTCCCCCTGAAAATATATTTTTAATTATTACTATTATTTATTAAATTTGTATACCACCCTCATCCAAAGACCACAGGGCAGCTCAGAAACATAAAAATACAAAAGGAAAACACAAAATACACAAGAAAACAATAACAAAACAAGCCAATAACCCCCCTTCCCAAAGGCACATTTAAAAGGTCACAGTATATTAATCAGCTTCCTCAACCTCGGCCCTCCGGATGTTTTTGGCCTACGACTCCCATGATCCCTAGCCAGCAGGACCACTGGTCAGGGATGATGGGAATTGTAGTCTCAAAACATCTGGAGGGCCGAGGTTGAGGAAGCCTGGTTCAACCTCTGGGTTGATAGTAAAAATGAATTACGGTGTTGCAAAATGATGCATGACTAAAAAGTGTGTCACCAACATAAAAAGTTTGGAAAACTCTGCCCTGAGGGTTCATGAAGGACCATGTGATCCCATATGAACCCTCCTCAACCTCCTAAGAGCTTGGTCCAAGGTCTTGCTCATCGCTTTCTCCCACCTTACAAAGCGAGCTGAGGGCAAGAATGAATGAAGCCTTTTGAAAATTCCTGCATTGAAGGGGGTTGGACTAGATGACCCTTGTGGTCCCTTCTGACTGTACAATGCTATGATTCATAAAGCCTGCTAATGTTCTTCTTCTTTGGCGAGGGGGGTGAATCTAAGGATGGCGCAGCTTCTCCTCCTGCTTTTTCAAGGGATATGCTGGAGCTGCTGTTTCTGAACTGCACATATTGATCACTTGATTTGTTATTGTTAAGCTTTCATTGTGATGCTATATTTTGTTAGCTGCCTCGGGAATTGCCAAGATGAAGAGGGTAGAAATATTCAAAATAAATCAATATGTCAGCGCTGTGATGTGAGCCACTGTGTGCTTGCCTCGGCACCCATTTTAATGGCTGCTCAAACAATACGTTGGTAAACAACTCACTCATTTATTACAGTGACATTGTAAGGCCCCAATGCATTCTCCTTCAAACGGGAATACCCTATGAAAGGGTGGCCTTGTGCTTAGGGAAGAAGAGGCACCCACCACCATTTCTGAACGGCCAGAATTCTTTTCTACCCATGCAGAGTTTTTGTTTACCACCTTTTTGAAACACCACCTTTTCCTCCAAGGGGCTCAAGGCATTGATCCCCCACGCTCCCCATTTTCTCCTCACAGCCACCCTGGGAGTAGGTTAGGCTGAGAGGCTGCGACTGGCCCAAGGTCACCCAGCTGGAGCTGATAGGAGTTGGAGTCCCCAGAACATTTGGAGGGCCCACAGGTGAGCTAGCCTTGGAATAGACAATGCTGGGACAGGTGGACCCGTAAAAAGATAAAAGAAGCACGTGCTGGACCAGGCAAGTGGCCCTTCTAGACCAGCATCCTGTTTGCTCCATGGCCAACTAGATGCCTATGGAAAGCCTGCAAGCAGGATATGACCGCAAGAGCCCTCCTTGCTTCTGTGGATTTCCAGCAACTGATATTCAGAAGCAATGCTGCCTCTGACAGTGGAGGGGGAACATAGCTTTCTCCTCCATCAATATGTCTATAGCAGGGGTCCCCAAACTAAGGCCCGGGGGCCAGATGCAGCCCAAGGGGCTCATTTATCTGGCCCCCGGAGACCCCTGCCGCCTGCTGCCACCGCCCGCTCTTACCGGCGCTGCGCGGCTGCCCATCTCCGGGTTGATGCGACACCGGAAATAGCATTTACGCATGTGCAAAATGTCATTTCCGGGTCCGCGGAGGGCCATGCACACGCTCACAAGCTATTTCCGGTGCCGCGTCACGCCGGAAATGACGTTTGCGCATGGAAAAAGTGAATGCGCGCACGTATGGGTGCACGCTCCCCCACCCTTCGGCCCGCCACGTGATCATCGCCGGAGGAACCAGCCCGCCTCGCAGTAAGTCTGGGGACCCCTGGTCTAAACCTCCTGTAACGCCATCCAAATTTGTGGCTGTCATTCCATCTTTTGTGTTGGCGAATTTCATAGTTTAGCTATGAGCTGCATGTCTGTCCTGAATCTTCCACCATTCAGCTTCGTCGGAAGCCCTTGCGTTCTAGTGCTGAGTGTGTGAGAGAGAATACTTTTCTTTATCCACCTCCTCCAAACCATACATCGTTTTACATGCCTCCATCATGCCTGGGCTTGGTATGATGCAGCTATAGGGAAGGGATTGGTGAGGGGGAAACCAGGAAGCAGGCAGGGGCAGAGTATAGCTTCCAGCTCAAGGGAAGTAATTGTATCTCCCTATTCTGCCTTGGTTAGAACCAACCTAGAGCACTGCATCACAGTGCTGGGCCCCTCAGGTTAAGAAGGATATTGACAAGCTGGAACGTGTTCAGAGGAAAGTGACCGAGATAGAATCATAGACTTGGAAGGGACAACAAGCGCCATCTAATTCAACCCCCTGCAAGGCAGGAAACCTTCACCCATCGTGGGGCTCAGACCCACAACCCTGAAATTAAGAGCCTTATGCTTTACTGACTGAGCTACCAAGGCATGAGGAAGGGTCTGGAAAGCAAGCCTGGTGAGGAACAGTTGAGGGAGTTGCATATGTTTAGCCTGGAGAAGAGGAGACTGAGAGGTGATATGATAGCCATCTTCAAATATCTCAAGGGCTGTCACATGGAAGGTGGAGCAAGCTTGTTTTCTGCTGCTCCAGGAGGGTAGGACTCAAGGCAATGGATTCAAGGAGATTCTGATGACACATTAGGAAGCACTTTCTGGCAGGGAGAGCTGTTTGACAGTGGAACAGACTCCCTTGGAAAGGTGATGGACTCTCCTTCGCTGGGAGTTTGTTTATTTATTTATTTTAAGCAAAGGTGGGATGGCCACCTGTCAGGGATTCTGTAGCTGCGATTCCCGCATCGCTGGGCGTTTGTACTAGACTAGATGACCCTTAGTGTCCCTTCCAGCTCCGCAGTTCTATGATTCTATGAGAGCTAAGCATCTCTCCAGCAAACACCTCCCACCTCGTCGCTTTGCACCTTGCAGTGTAAACTTCAGCACCTCGGGCAGCTGTGACGATAAAAGCCGTGTGCTCGAACGGGAGGCATCTCTGGTCCTCTAACACTGCCTGGCGCTGTGAAAAGCTTTGCCATTGTGGATGGCGCGGCGGCGGCGGCACTTCCGCCTCCCTCCCGCTGGTGCCTGAATGGATTGTCTCCACTGGGCTCGTTTGATCTCGACGTGTGAACCGCTTCGGAGTGGCTGGGAGGACTGCGAAAGGAGTGTGTGTGACTCAGCCGAGTGGGAGGCAGTGGGTAGGATCATACTGAAGGGGCGGGGGAGACCTCAGGTCAGAAAGCGGTGATCTCATGGCAATTAGCTCAGAGGACGAGTCCTCTCGGGAAGGGCTGGGGAGGGGGAGAGGTTTGCCAAGTTCCCGAACCTGCCCAAAAAAAAAAAAAAAGGCCCTGCAAGGCGGGCAGGAAGCCATTCTAGCAGAGAGCTGGTGAATGCAAAACACATGCTAAAGCTATTTTTTGTCATCTGTGCACTATCCCTTGCTTTTTCCTGTAGGACTAATTGCAGTCGTTAACAGTCGTCAACAGGTTTATCATACCCATTGAGCCAATCACCCATCTCCTACTACCCTTCTGAGAATAACCCCACCCCACCCTCCCACTATATATAAGGGTCTGGTGACTTCTGTTCCAGTGTATCTGAAGAAGTGTGCATGCACATGAAAGATATACCTAGAACAAACTTAGTTGGTCTCTAAGGTGCTACTGGACTATTTTTTAATTTTTTTATTTCGGCATATAGCTAGGGTAACATTAGAGTCTCCGGAGAGCAGGGGGGCTGCATCAGGACTGACAAAAGGAAATGAACTCTCCTTCCTGGGAGGTTTCTAAGCAGAGGTGAGGTGGCCACCTGTCAGGGATTCTTCAGATGCGATTCTCAGGTTGCAGGGTGTTGGGCTAGACCCCAAACTTACTCCGCTTCAGGCAAGTTCCTCTGGTGCCAATCGCGCGGCACGCCAGAGGGTGGGGGAGTGCGCGCCCATGCGCGCGCGCACACCCACTATTTCCGGCAGGGCTGCCTGTCTCCGGGATGGCGCGGCACCGGAAATAGCTTGTGCGCATGTGCAAGTATCATTTTTGGCGCACACCGACCCGGAAGTGCACCAGAAATTACGTTTGCGCATGAACACAAGCAATTTCCAGTGCCGCGGCATCCCGGAGATGGGCAGCCGCGCTGCGCCGCACTGGTAAGAGCGGGTGGCGGCGGAGGACGCCGGGGGTCGTCGGGGGCCGGAAAATTGGCTCGCTCGGGCCGTATCCGGCCCGCGGGCCTTAGTCTGGGGACGTCTGGGCTAGACACCCTTTGGGTCCCTTCCAAATCTACAATTCTATGGAAAGGAAGTCCTTCTTCAGACAGCTATGGAATTACTGCAAGAGGTAGTGATGGCCACCAGCTTTGAAAGAGGGTTAGACAAATGCATGGAGGTGAGGTGATCAGTGGCTACTAGCCAGGATGGCTAAATTCTCCATCTGCTGCTGGAAGCTATATGTGTCTCTGAAAGGCAGTTGTTGGGAGTCACAGGCGGGGAGAGTTACTGTTGCTCTCAGGCCCTCCCATGGCCATCTGTATGGCCTCTATGAGGGCAGGACGCTGGGCTAAATGGGGTCTCACAAAGTCCAGCAGTTTTTCCTGCCCAGATTGTGAAGCTCACACAGGATGCTTGCTTGTCAGAATGAAGAGTGTGTGTGTGTAGAAAGTAGCTGTATTAAAACCAATTTGCACTAAATGCAATCACTAACAACCTTTAAAACAAATGCAAGACTGGCCTAGCTGATCTTGCCCCACCAAAAGCAACCACAGATACTTAAAAACTCTTCAAACTTAAGGCCAAAAGCCTGGGGCAAAAACGCCCCTGAACCCAAAACCAGGCAAAGAAGGTGCCAGGTGAGCTTCTCTGGGGAGAGCCTTCTCTATGAAGCTGACATTTGACTGCACCTCCCACTTTTGCCACTAGCTCTGCTCACCACTGACATGTAACCCCAGAAAGGAGCATGGCCCTCAGGTTGAAGGGGCTCCCCACACCTGCTTTGTATACAGGTCTATACCCCCATCTCTACCCACTCCCAAGATGTCAAGGGGTGGCTGCTTGCTTCTTCTTTTTCTCCCTGAGCTCCCAGTGAGATTCGATGACTTCCTTGAAGGTGGTGGACCTTCCATCACTGGAGGTTTTTCAACGGAGGTTGGATGTCCCTGTGTCAGGGATACTCTAGCTGTGATACTCTAATGTTGCAGGGAGTTGGACTACATAACTCTTGGGGTCCCTTCCAACTCTACAATTCTTTTAAGGTGTAGGGCAGGGGTGTCAAACTCAAATTCATCGGGGGCCGCATCAGCAGTTTGGTCACCCTCAAAGGGCCGGTGACCCTCAAAGGGCCGCCCTTCCCCTCTCCACTGTGTGGAAAAAAATTTTTTTCTGGTTTTCCTCCTCTAAAAGGCTGGGAGGGAGGGAGGGAAGAGAGAGAGAAGGAAGGAAGGAAAGAAGGAAAAAAGAAGGGGTGAGAAAGAGAGATGGATGGATGGATGGAAGGAAGGAAGGAAGGAAAGAAAGAAAAATAAAGGGAGAGAGAGAGAGAGAGAGAGAAGGAAGGGAGGGAGGGAGGGAGGGAGGAGGAAGGAAAGAAGGAAGGAAGGAAAGAAGGAAGGAAGGAAAGAAAGAAAGGAATGAGAGAGGGGGGAAGGCAGGAAAGGATGAGAGAGGGGGGAAGGAAGGAGTGAGAGAGAGTGAAAGAAAGAGGGAGAGGGAAGGAACGAAGGGGTGAAAGATAGAGGAGAGAGGGGAGGGAGGAAGGAGGGAGGGAGGGGTAAAAGGGAATGAGACAGAGAGAGAGAGAAGGAAGGAAGGAAGGAGTGAAAGAGAGAGAGGAGAGAGGGAAGATGCTGCTTGCTTCTCCACCCCCCCACCCGAAAAAGAAGGCTTTTGCGAGGGGGGGGGCGGGAGGAGCAAGAAACGTCTCCGCTGTAGCGGAGGAGATGCTGCTCATTCTCCCCCCCTCCACCGCTGCCTGCTGTTCGCAGGGATTGGCGCAGCGCGGGGTGGTGGTGGGATCAGCAGGCTGGTGCGGGGGGCTTCCCCGAGGCGGCAAAAAGCCGCGCTGGGCCAAAACGGCCCGAAGAAAAAAAGCCTTGCCAGGTTCCCCCGGCAAGGCAAAAATGGTGCGGGGGGCTTCCGCGAGGCGGCAGAAAGCCGCGCGGAGCACCCCCGACGCGGCAAAAAGCCGCCCTGGGCCAAAACGGCCCGAAGAAAAAAAGTCAAGGCAAAAATGGTGCGGGGGGCTTCCGCGAGGCGGCAGAAAGCCGCACGGAGCACCCCCGACGCGGCAAAAAGCCGCCCTGGGCCAAAACGGCCCGAAGAAAAAAAACCTCTGCTCCCTTCCTCTCGCGCGCGCTGACCTTCGCCGCCCACCGCCAACCAGCGCACGCTCACGGGCCACATGACGAGGTCTCGCGGGCCGCATTTGGCCCGCGGGCCTTGTCCTTGACACCTGTGGTGTAGGGTATCCAACAAAGTTTTGCTCATAGAAGACTCACTGAAACGGATGAACCTAAGTTCAGTGGGTCTTCTCTGACTAGGACTAGGGAGCTGGGTATGTTCAGTACTATTTCGCTAGAGAAAGAGGTGCCATAACTGAGTTGAAAAAAAATGCCCTGGGTATGTAACCTGGGCAAGAGGAGACTGAGAGGTGATATGATAGCCATGGGTCTCTCATGTGGAAGATGGAGCAAGCTTGTTTTCTGCTGCTCCAGAGGGGAGGATCCCAACCAATGGATTTAAATTGCAAGAAAGGAGATTCCAACATCAGAAAGAACTTACTGGAGAGTAAGAGCTGTTCAGCAGTGGAACGGATGAACTTGGAAGGTGGTAGCCTCTCCTTCATTGATAGTTTCTAAGCAGAGGTTGGATGGCTATCTGCCAGGGATTCTTTAGTTGTGATTCCTGCATTGTATGGGGTTGGACTAGACGACTCTTGGGATCCCCTCCAACTCTACAATTTGATGATTCGATGACTATCACTGGATGCAACCCATAATCTGGGCTTTGAGCTAACCCCGCCTCTCCAAAGCCCCCGACCAACCCTTCCTAGCCAAATTGCATCTCATCACGACTCTTAAGAAGCCAATAAGCATGAAAGGGCATGTGGGTTTTTTCTTCTTCCCCAGAACTCTTCCTTGGGATGATAACAATGCTGCCTCTTTGTTGACAAGCCCAAAGGAAGATGAAAGGAACAGAGATAGATGTGGGGCTCGCTGGGATTCTGTGCGCCGCATTCACTATGGCACCTGTCAGATGCCCAGTGCTTATAATTAATTCAAATTGGCTGGGATGTGGGAGCTGTCATATCAGCACTAGACTAGCTGCAGGGCTATCAACAACAAACAAAAGAAAGAGGGGATGGGGAGAGAACGCCAGCCTCTGTGTGGGTGGGTGGGTGGGCTGGCAGGAGTGGAAGATGTCTATAGTCAAGACTGTGGGAGTCAGCACCAGAGCTCTTTTGATGCTGCATTTCTCACTGACAAACCAGGACCGCATAACTGGAGGTGGGAGGCAGGATGGATGGGCAAGAACACCCTCATTACGCTGATCACCGAAATAGTCCATGGGCCAGATGGTTGGTGGAGGGTGTCAGGGCCACCAGTAGGAGGAGCCTGTGAACCTTTCACTCATGGAAATAGGGATGGGCTGATAACCCACCAACCCCGGTGCTGATGCCAAGAGTCAAGGCCCCTCCGTCTCAATTATTCCACATCGCTGAAGACTCTTATTCTCATATTGGGATGTCATTCTTCATTTACCAGCTGCAGAAGCCTGTCCTCCCTATTGACTTAAAAGCCAACAAGCCAATGGAGGTGTTTTTTAATAATAATATTAATATTATTATTAATAATAATGTTTATTTGTTTATTTTGCAAAGAGCAAACATGAACAATGTAGGAAAAAGAAAACCACAGCAGCAAAGCATGTCAGTTCATAATACTCTAAGGAAAAGAAGACACCTGTAATCTTAAGCCAAAAATAAAAATAAATGAAGAAAAATGCATTGGGGGGGTGAGAGGAGAATATTTTGGGAGGGGGGAGGCTCCAGAAAAGCCCACACAGTGAAAATATCATGCAAACAGCTCTAACCCAGGAGTCTTAGATTTCTGTGTATTTAGTCTCTATCTTCCCTCCAGGTACCGGTAGAAGTGACTTATTTGCTGCAAAGGAAGAAAGGTCCTCCAACCAATAGGGGGAGCTGTTTGATCCTTCCCGTATTGTAAAGGCCAGACTCTTGGCCACCTATAAAGTGTGCAGGGTCCAGCTGCAATGCCCCTCAGTCAGATTCCAGGAGTGCCCAGGATATAATGGACAGCATGAACATCAGAAGGTTTTCAGGGATGTCAAAGGTATATTTGGGGAGTGGGGGAGTCATTGATCTAGATCAGTGTTTCCAAAACTTGGGGCTCCAGCTGTTTTTGGACTATAACTCTCATCATCCCTGACCAGTGTCTTGCTAGCTAGGGATGATGGGAGTTGTGGTCCAAAAAACAGCTGGAGACCCAAGCCTGGGAAACACTGATCTAGAGCGAGGGTAGCCAATATGGTGCTTTCCAGATGGCTCTGGCACCCTGGTGTGGCAGGATAAATCTCTGTTTTTGGTCCCTCACACCCCACATCTTCCCCAGCTGTTCCAAGGGGCAGCTCCCAAACTCTGAGCCCCAGCACTCTCCTCCACCCCACAAGGCTTCAACAGAATCTCCCCGCAAAGAGAGACTGTGCCATTTGTGTTCTTGGAGCAACATCTGGGTTGAGGATGGGGATTCCCAGAGAGATGCTGAGAATAGATTGACCTAAATGTGCAAATGGATGGAGCCTGGGGAATTAAGAGGACAGATTAAGGTCAGGGCTTCGTGCTGTGTGTGTGTGTGTTTGGCTCTGTGTTTTCTTTCACTTAATCTGGGCGATCCTTTACAAGCAAACCTCCACCTTCACTTCAGTGGGACAGTCCTATGAGTCATAAGAAACAGCCTTCTGCTAAATAATCAGATGGTGGGTCCATCTGGAGCATATTATTATTGTTGTCATTATTATTATTATTATCATCATCATCCACACACATGTCTCAAGGCAATGTACAGAATTCAACAAAAGCAGCTTAAAAACAATTTAAAGCAACACAGAAAATAAATTTAAAACCAATGCAAAATAGGCACCCATGGCAGGGACCTTTTTTTATCTCTCTGGAAAAGCTTGTGGGAATAAAAGGTTTTTCTGTTGTTTCTGGAAAGTGCACATAATGGGCGGGGTGCCTGTCCTATCTCAGAGCAGACCCCCCCAGAAATTAATAAAGATGACTTAGGTCCATTAATTTCAACCCCCAGGGTTGTTGTGATGATAAAATGGAGAAGTGAGCAGGAGAACCATATATGCCAACTTGAGCTCCTTGGAAGAAAGGTGGGATATAAATGTGATAAATAATAGTAGATGGAAGGATAGCTCAGTCGGTAAGAGCATGAGACTCTTAATCTCTGAGTCGTGGGTTTGAGCCCCATGTTGGGCAAAAGATTCCTACAGTGCGGGGGGGGGGGGTGGACTAGATGAGCCTCATGGTCCCTTCCAGCTTTAAAATTCTGTGATTCCATGAAACAGGGCTAGGAGGTGCCAGGGATTTGGCAGTGGCCCAGCAGGCCTTGGTGATTGCCTGGCAATGCCAACCCTAGAAGATGGTCCTGCTTGGAGACCTTTGAATCAGAGGCTCTGCAAGGCATCAAATAAGAAACTCTCTGGGGGCTGCGTTACCCACCCCCCCCCAATTCTATTCCTCCCTGGAAGGTCCTTCTTGTGCCTCGAGAACCCCAAGCCAAAATGGAGAATTTAACTGAGAATAAGGTTATGGTTTTGAAAGGAAAGTGAACGGAACATTAAGATGCATAAGGGAGGGAGGGAGGGAGGGTGATGGAGAACAGTGGAGGAAATATTACAATGCCATTATGTAAATCGGCAGATTGCCCTTATCTAAGGCTGCACCATGCTTTGCACCCGTCATGGCATCTAAAAAAGCAGCAGCAGCAGCTAATTGACAAATTGGGGTGAGTTCGGGGAATGGCAGCAGGGTAGATTAAGTGTCTGGAGAAACACCCAGACAATCATATTATTTACCATTTCAATAACGGCTTTCTGAGCAGTGCTGAAACAAACAGCATTTTCCAGTGTGTTTTTTCTTCTTCTTTTCATTATTATTTCAGATTCGAGGAATGCAATTTGCATTTTCCCCACTCCGCTTATTCACACAGTTGCTATTCTGAATAATGCCGGGATCCAAAAGGCAGTGCTGTCATTTCGCTGACTGAGGAGATGCTCAGAATTGTATGCCCTCCTTTCCACTTTTAGAATGAGTGCTGGGAGGAATGTAAGGACATAAGTAGAGCTTGCTGGATCATGCCCATGGCCCATCTAGTCCAGTAGTCTGTTCTCATAGTTGCCAACCAGATGCCCCAGGCAGATGATCCAGTGGGGCAGGGCTCCCCTTATCTTCATACATTATCATTCTCCATTGGTCCACTGAATAAATGTGCTTTACTGTGTTAGGCTGCAGCTAAGGGGAAAATTTCAAGGGACCCAGGTGGCGCTGTGGGTTAAACCACAGAGTCTAGGGCTTGCTGATCAGAAGGTTGGCGGTTCGAATCCCCGCGACGGGGTGAGCTCCTGTTGCTCGGTCCCAGCTCCTGCCCACCTAGCAGTTCGAAAGCACATCAAAGTGCAAGTAGATAAATAGGTACCGCTCCGGCGGGAAGGTAAACGCCGTTTCCGTGCGCTGCTCTGGTTCGCCAGAAGCAGCTTTGTCATGCTGGCCACATGACCTGGAAGCTGTCTGCGGACAAACGCCAGCTCCTTGGCCTATAGAGCGAGATGAGCGCCGCAACCCCAGAGTCGGACACGACTGGACCTAATGGTCAGGAGTCCCTTTACCCTTTACCTTTAAGGATAAAGTTAGACCAGTCTGACGGGATGGTTCCCTTCACTAAGCCACTGAACAAGCCCGTGTCTCAATTTTTTCAGCCACCAGCTTGCAGGGATGTAAAAAGGCATTGCTTTCCATTGCACCCCATACGTTCCGCACGCAGAAGCATTTCCGTTCTGCTTCAATTTGGATTCTGCAAAAGCGATGCTGTTCGGCTCACTGTTCACTGTGGCCAAATTTAATAACATAATGAATTGTGTGATTGCAATGTGATTCCACGCCACTCTTTTCAACATGAAGGGGGGAAAGGCATCAGTGACGTACCGAAAGAAATAACGACAGTGAATAGCAGATTTGGGAGGGGGAGTGGGGGGGGCAAGGAAATGACAAGAGCAGATACCGATCGCATCTCCCTACCTGATTTCCGTTCCTGTTTGCAGACAGACACACAAGCTGATGCAATTTCCGGGACTGCTTCCCATTTTGATGGAATTCTCTGACAACCCTATCAGCTTGACAAGAGTCTGAATGGCTCTATACTGAAAAGAATAGTCCATGGTCCTAGTGCGGCGGCAGAGGAGACACCTTGGATCAGGAATTGCTTAAGTAGCAGGAAGCAGAGAGTAGGAATAAATGGACAGTGCGCTGAATGGAGAGATTGAGAAAGTGAAGTCTCCAAGGATCAGTATTGGGACCCATGCTTTTTAACTTGTTCATAAACAATCTAAAGCAGGCACCCCCAAACTTTGCCCTCCAGCTGTTTTGGGACTACAATTCCCATCATCCCTGACCACTGGTCCTGTTAGCTAGGGATGATGGGAGTTGTAGTCCCAAAGCAGCTGGAAGGCTGAGTTTGGGGATGCCTAATCTAGAGTGAGAGGGACGCGGGTGGCGCAGAGGGATGCGGGTGGTGCTGTGGGTTAAACCATAGAGCCTAGGGCTTGCCGATCAGAAGGTCAGCGGTTCGAATCCCTGCAACAGGGTGAGCTCCCGTTGCTCGGTCCCTGCTCCTGCCAACCTAGCAGTTCGAAAGCACGTCAAAGTGCAAGTAGATAAATAGGTACCACTGCAGCGGGAAGGTAAACGGCATTTCCGTGCGCTGCTTGGTTCGCCAGAAGCGGCTTAGTCATGCTGGCCACATGACCCGGAAGCTGTATGCCGGCTCCCTCGGCCAATAAAGCGAGATGAGCGCCGCAACCCCAGAGTCATCCATGACTGGACCTAATGGTCAGGGGTCCCTGTACCTTTAATCTAGAGTGAGCAATGAGGTGGCCAGGGTTGCAGATGGTACTAAGTTGCCCAGGGTCCTTGGAACGAAAAGAGGATTGTGAAGAGCTCTAAAGTGACTTCTCCAAACTGAATGAATGGGCAGTAAAATGGCAAATGCATTTCAGTGTAAGTGTAGCGTGATGCATGTTGAGGAAAAATAAAATCTTAATTTCATATATACAAGCATGGCGTCTGAACTGGCAGTGACTGACCAAGAACAAGATCTTGGGGTCCTAGTAGTTAGGTCGGTGAATATGTTGGCCCAGTTGGCTTCAGTGGTGGAAAGGGAGAATTCCATGCGAGAAATCATTAGGAAAGGAATTGTAAATAAATTCTGCTGGTATCCTAATGTCATTGTACAAATCTATGGTGCACCTGCATTTGGAATACTGTGTCCAGTTGTGGTCATAATTTATATCTAGGGCTGGGAAGAAAAATAAGCTAAAGAAATGGGTTAATTGCCTTGACTTACATTTGCACTCTCATCCGTTCCCAGAATCATCTGTTCCAAATATCCAGAGGTGCTGGATTTGATTTATTAGAATTAAAAGATATTAATTTCTATGGTCAGAAGGAATCAATTGTGAGTGGATGTGATTTGCATATTTGCTTGCTTTGGGGTGTGTGTGTGTGGAACATTTGAATATTCATCGAGGTATGAATATTTTTGTGGCAGCTTAAGAACTGGGATAGCATTGTAGTGTAATGTGTAATTCTATGCATGTTTACACACAGGTATAATTCACACTGAGTCCAATAGGGCTGACTCCCATTTGAGATGTGAGAATGCATAGGTAGTATAGCCTTACTTCCCAGCAAGCGCGCCTAGGTTTGCAACCTGAGCTATGACCAGAAAGTCCTGGGTTCAAATCTTTCCTCTCTACTATAAAAACCCTAGGTGGCCTAAGCAAGCTACTTATATCAGCCTCCGCAATAGATGGAGCAATCGGTCCATTTCAGCTTTTCCCCATTTCTCTTTTTTTCTTGTCTTAAATTCCGTTCCTCACATTTCTGCAGCAAATGCTTTTTTAAAAAATCGTCGTGAAAACTTGTCAGCGTTTTAATGCCTATTTCTGCTAATAAGCCCATTTTTGTAAGCAGCTTTGACTAATATACACCTTCTTATGAGCCATGGGGATGCGGGTGGCGCTGTGGGTTAAACCACAGAGCCTAGGGCTTGCCGATCAGAAGGTCGGTGGTTTGAATCCCCGTGACGGGGTGAGCTCCCGTTACTCGGTCCCTGCTCCTGCCAACCTAGCAGTTCGAAAGCACGTCAAAGTGCAAGTAGATAAATAGGAACCGCTCCAGCGGGAATGTAAACGGCGTTTCCATGCGCTGCTCTGGTTCGCTTAGTCATGCTGGCCACATGACCCGGAAGCTGTACGCCGGCTCCCTCGGCCAAATAAAGCGAGATGAGCGCCGCAACCCCAGAGTCATCCGTGACTGGACCAAATGGTCAGGGGTCCCTTTACCTTTACCTTTATGAGCCATAGAGTAAGCGCTTGTGGTCTTGTGCCAGCCCTGTCTGTAAACATCTGGTCATCCACTATGATTAGAGAGTGCTGGGCTGAATTAGCATTGCCTCCTAATTCTGCCCTGATTTGTTCAGCGTTCTAAATGCCATAACAAATTGCCCGGGGTGGGGGGAGTGATTTCATTCAGCCTTATGACCTAATTCGCAGGGTTGTTGTGCAGATGTGTGGGAAGTGCTTTGAACATCCGAAAGCAGATGTGGGGGGAGCCTGTGGCCCTCCAGATGTTTCTGGAGCACAACACTCATTGTCCCGGACCCCTTATAATTATTTACTGAATTTACATCACACTTTCCCTTCCAAGGAGCTCAAGGTGGTGTAGATGGTTCTCCCCCTCCTCATTTAATCCCCACAAACCCCTGCATGGAAGGTTAGGCTGAGAATCATAGAATCGTTGAGTTGGAAGGGACCCCGAGGGTCATCTAGTCCAACCCTCCACAATGCAGGCGTCTCAACACGGGGTCCCCCATCCGGTTTGTAACCATGCTGGACGCTGCTTAGCTTTGAAAATGTGCTAGCAGTTTTTAGCTCTGCACCACTCTCAGGAGCCATGGTCACCCAGTGAGCTTTATGGTCGAGTGGGGATTCAAACCCTGGTCTTTCCCAGGTCCTAATCCGACACCGGCAATGGAGGCAGTGAGAGATTTTACTTTCTTGGGCTCCATGATCACTACAGATGGTGACAGCAGTCACGAAATTAAAAGATGCCTGCTTCTTGGGAGAAATGCAATGACAAACCTAGACAGCATCTTAAAAAGCAGAGACATCACCTTGCCGACAAAGGTCCGTATAGTTAAAGCTGTGGTTTTCCCAGTAGTGATGTATGGAAGTGAGAGCTGGACCATCAAGAAGGCTGATCGCCGAAGAAGTGATGCTTTTGAATTATGGTGCTGGAGGAGACTCTTGAGAGTCCCATGGACTGCAAGAAGATAAAACCTATCCATTCTTAAGGAAATCAGCCCTGAGTGCTCACTGGAAGGACAGATCCTGAAGCTGAGGCGCCAATACTTTGGCAACCTGATGAGAAGAGAAAACTCCCTGGAAAAGACCCTGATGTTGGGAAAGATGGAGGGCACAAGGAGAAGGGGACGACAGAGGACGAGATGGTTGGACAGTGTTCTCGAAGCTACCAACATGAGTCTGAGCAAACTGCGGGAGGCAGTGGAAGACAGGAGTGCCTGGCGTGCTCTGGTCCATGGGGTCACGAAGAGTCGGACACAACTAAACAACAATCCGACACCCTATGCTGGCTGGGGCTGATGGGAATTGGAGTCTAGCAGCATTTGGAGGACCACAGATCCCACCAACCCTGCTCAAGCACTATATGTGCGAAATGTTATTGCTTGAAACACAGAGGATTCAGCTGGATTCTAATTAAGGCGTTCATCGGAAGCTGTTAAGTGGGAACAACCGAGCTGCTGATTTAATCACAGTTTTTAAAAACATGGATTATTCCTTGGATGTGATTGGGAGCTGACCCCTCTGAGAGGCTGCGTGGAGCCGATAGCAGCATCTTGATTTAAGACTCCCCTCCCTCCGAAGACTAAATGATTTGTCTGTATTAATTAGTCAAGGAAAACTGTCATCTTAGATACCATCACCTATAGCGAGAGACTGTAATATTTATAGTAATTAGTTAATTAATTAATTTGCTAAAACAGAGACGGGTAATGGATGTGGGGGAAGAAGGGATCCTGCTGCTGATTGACAGCCAGAATGAAGGCTCTCATGCGGCATTTCCGACAAGGCATAAGAGTTTTGGATAAATTCCGTACCGCTGTGATGACTTGTGATTTATTGAATGGGCTTGTTTTGAAAGCTGCAGTCAGGGTAAGATGGACAAATGGGCATGTCTGAGTTATGCTGGAGCAGTTTATGGAAATCAAGTCATTTGAAGACCTTTATAATGTATTTTGTTTAAAAAAATAAATCCACAATCAAGTTGTTTGCTGCCTTGGGAGCTTTTGACTTTGGAACGATGTTTTTAAGGCTGTTCAGTTCTGTGCCTTCCCCTTTTATTTTTTGATGTGCCTTTTATGGAACACTTGTAAGCCTATTTGAAGGACTAGGAGGGAAAGTGATAGTATTTGGATTACTACAGTGGTGCACTGTGAGAGGGACTACCCTTGCTCCTGATCTGGAAGCTGCAGGTAGTAATAATAATAAAATAATAATAATTTTTATTTGTACCCCGCCCTCCCCGGCAAAGCCGGGCTCAGGGCGGCTCACACAATCAAAATCACAATAAAACATAAACACAAAAACGATCAATTAAAATACAGATTACAAAATTTAAAATGATTTAAAAATGATTTAAAAAGCCGCCTTAATGTAACTGCCCATGAATTTTTAACAGTAGGGAGGATCTAGTCTTACAATGTTATATTATAACACAAAGGTCGGACTGAGTCCAACTCAAAGGCTAGGTGGAACAGCTCCGTCTTGCAGGCCCTGCGGAAAGATGTCAGATCCCGCAGGGCCCTAGTCTCTTGAGACAGTGCGTTCCACCAAATTGGGGCAAAAACAGAAAAGGCCGTACAGAATGCTGCAGCACGATTGCTGACAGGAATGAGGCCTTGTCAGTGTAGATTAGAACACCTGTGCTTGGATTTGCTACTGGGCCAAGTTCAAGGTTAAGTGTAAAGCCTTTAACAACTTGGGACCAGTATACCTGTGAGATCTCCTTAGCCCACCCAATCACTTCAATCTGAGGAACTGGCACCCGTTCCACATTTGTAAGAAAACAGTCTTTTAGTGTTCCACTTTGGAACTCCCTGCCTATTGATATCAGGCAGGTGCCTTCACTGTACTTATTTCATAGACTGCTAAAAACATTTTTGTTTAGACCAGCCATTCTTGGACTACCCAGATGTTGTTGGGCTACAACTCCCATCATCCCTGGCTACTGGTCCTGCTAGCTAGGGATGATGGGAGTTGTAGTCCAACCGTATACAGGGACCCAAGTTTGAGAAAGGCTGGCTTAGACAAACCTACCCAGATATTTAGAGCACTGGTGTGTGTTTGCACCACCAATTGCCGCACATTTTTATTCTGGGAAGTTCTTGGAGTTTCGTCCCAACATGTACTTAACACCATAAACCAGGGAGTTGGAGAACTTTTGGTTCTCCAGATATTAGTAAAGGTAAAGGGACCCCTGACCATTTGGTCTAGTCGTGTCCGACTCTGGGGTTGCGGCACTCATTTCGCATTATTGACCGAGGGAGCCGGCGTACAGCTTCCAGGTCATGTGGCCAGCATGACTAAGCCGCTTCTGGCGAAACCAGAGCAGCGCATGGAAACGCCGTTTACCTTCCCGCCGGAGCGGTTCCTATTTATCTACTTGCACTTTGATGTGCTTTCGAACTGCTAGGTGGGCAGGAGCAGGGACGGAGCAACGGGAGCTCACCCCGTCGCGGGGATTCGAACCGCCGACCTTCTGATCGGCAAGCCCTAGGCTCAGTGGTTTAACCCACAGCGCCACCCGCATCCCAGATATTACTGGACTCCAACTCCCAGCAGGCCCTGCCAGTGTGGCTAATAGCCATGAATGATGGGAGTTGTCACAGATTCCTCATCCCTGCCATAAAACATAGGTGGGGAATCTTAGGACAGATGTCCAGATGTGGCCCTCCAGGCTTCTCTATCTGGCCATTGAGACTCTCCTTGGGCCACACCCTTCACCAGCCCTGCTTTTCACCCTCTTTGGTTTATTTAATTCTCCCCAGGGAGGCTCGCTTGGCGCCTTCATTACATATCTTTAGGCTCCAGGCAAAAACATTCATCTTCTCCCAGGCCTTTGGTTAATTAAATAATCTATGGCCTTTTAAACTGTGTGTGAGGGGCGTTATTGCTTTTGTTTGTGATTAAAGTATGTATTTTTGTAAACGGCCATGTGATCATCTGATGAAGGCCAGTATAGAAAACTAACTAAGTAAGTAAGTAAGTAACTGATAATGCCTCTGGCTTTCCTGAATGGAGGGTAGAGAGCAGTGAATGTGTACACAAACTAATCTACTGTACAAAGGAAATATTTGCATTAGTCGCTCCGCCCACTTCCAGCCCATGCAAATTAAGTACCATTTGGGGGAAGCACCATAGCTCAACGGCAGAGCACCTGCTCTTCATGGAGAAGGCTCCAGGTTCAACCCCAGCATCTCCTGTTACAGCAGCTGCCAGTCAGAGTTGGCAATACTGGCCTCAGTAGACAAATAGCTTGACCAGGATATAGCTAAGCAATAACCTCTAAGCAAAAATAGATCAAGTCCCTAATGTTCTTAACCTGTGTTATGAGTTGCAATGATTTTTTTAAAAAAAATATTATGTATTCCCCCTCCCAACTTATTTTGTGTCATTATGGCATAAAATGTCACCTAACAACTCTAACATGAGTCTGGAGGGAAACTTTGTTCCAGAAAGGGAAATTCTTCTGTACGTGGAGGGAAACATTGATGAAGAAAATCGACAAAACGCTCTTCTTCTGCCTGAACTGTGTCACTCACCCAGGGAAGCCTCTCGGCTGATCCTGTCAGCTCCCTCCTCTGCACATTCCCCATTCATCCTGCCTGTTTCAGCCCAAATGAAGCAGGAGGAAAGGAAGATATTGGTCCATCTAGCCCCATATTGTCTACACAGACTGGCAGCAGCTCTACAAGTTTTCAGACAGGAAACTGGAGATGCCCAGGATTTAACCCATGACATTTTACATGCAAAGCATATGCTGTACTACAAGGCTTGACCTTTCCACTAAAATTAAATGAAGGTCCCAGTCCTCATTGTTTTGAATGAGGGGCTGATTGTAATAGGAATACAGAAAGCTGCCTTCTCAGACCATTAGTCCTTCTAACTCAGTGCTATCAGCACCAGGGTAGGGGACCCTCAGGCCCAGGATCCGAATGCAACCCTCCAGGTCTCTCTGGCTGGTCCTCAGCACTCTCTGCTGGCTGCACTGTGTCCTTGAACTCTGATAATGCTTCTTGCCTGCCTGAATGGAGGCTAAAGAAAGAAACTCTAACATACTGGTACAGAGGTAAACCCCTAGAAAGCTGCTGCCAGTCAGTGCAGACAATACTGAATTAGTTGGAGTCTGTATAATCAGGTCCTCCCTGTGTCCCTATTTTCCAGGGACAGTCCCGGATTTACAGAAGCCGTCCCAGTTTCTGATTTGATCCTGGAATGTCCTGCTTTTCCTTAGGGCATCCCTATTTTCATCGGAGAAATGTTGGAGGGTATGGAGTTATGTGACCCCCGAGCCAAGGAGATAAGGGACTATACAACCTTTAGAAGACATTTGAAGGCAGCCCAGCATAGGGTTCCTTTTTAATGTTTGATGTTTTATTATGTTTGTATATATGTTGGAAGCCACCAGAGTGTCTGGGGGCAACTCTGTCAGATGGGCAGGGTATAAATAATAATAAAAATTATTATTATTATTATTATTATTGAATAGGTAAAGGTAAAGGGACCCCTGACCATTAGGTCCAGTCATGACTGACTCTGGGGTTGCGGCACTCATCTCGCTTTATTGGCCAATGGAGCCGGCGTACACCTTCCAGGTCATGTGGCCAGCATGACTAAGCCGCTTCTGGCAAACCAGAGCAGCGCATGGAAACGCTGTTTACCTTCCCGCTGCAGCGGTTCCTATTTATCTACCTGCACTTCAACGTGATTTCGAACTGCTAGGTTGGCAGGAGCTGGGACCAAGCAACGGGAGCTCACCCCGCCGCGGGGATTTGAACCGCCGACCTTCTGATCGGCAAGCCCTAGGCTCTGTAGTTTAACCCACAGCACCACCCGCGTCCCTATTATTGAATAGGACAGTGGTGGCTAACCTTGGCACTCCAGATGTTTTGGGACTACAACTCCCATCATCCCTGACCACTGGTCCTGTTAGCTGGGGATGATGGGACTTGTAGTTCCAAAACATCTGGAGTGCCAAGGTTAGCCACCACTGGAATAGGACATCCCTAATTTTCATTGGAGAAATGTTGGAAGGTATGTATAATGCAGCTACCTATGCTCTTAAGTAGGACACGCGGCCTATTTTCCAGCCTCCCCCTCCTTCCCTCCTGCTCCTTTGTCTCACCATGCAGGCGTCTGCTCCACTGCCCTTGGAGCGGAGCGAATCCATAGCATCTCTCCGCCTGCAGGGTGTCCACAGTTGCCTTGCAACCCCCAGGGAACAGCAGTTGGAAGGGCTCCAAAGCGCTCGGCTTGCATTCCTTGTCAGGGGCAGCTGTTATCACATGCGAGCAGGTCCTGGCAGCCGTCGCCTCGGGCAGGACTCTGTTCCGGGCCTTGCCGGCATCTTAAGCCAAATGCTTTGTGATCCATTGCTCCATTCCGTTGGCATTTTTTCGTATGCTCCCCCCCCCTCTCCATGCCAGGCAGGCATGCAGTTTCCACAGGTCCCCAGTTGGGATCTAATGACTGGGAGAAATGTAATCTGGCAGGGTTTGTTTTGTTTTATTTTTTGCAGATATAATATTGGGTGGGGAGGGAGAGAAACATTATCAGATGACACTAACAGTGAAAACATTTGTTCAGTAAAAATATTCTATTCCTGACTAAAACCTATAAATTAATATAAGCAAACCCACAACCCCAAGATTATAAGTCTCATGCTCTTATCCTTCCATCTACTATTTATTTATCACATTCATATCCTATCTTTCCTCCAAGGAGTTCAAGGTGGCATAAATGGTTGTCCTGCTCACCTCTTTGTTTTATCCTCACAACAACCCTGTAAGGTAGTTTAGGCTCGGAGACCATGGGTTGCATCCTGTGCTCAAACCCACGACCCTGAGATTAAGAGTCTCATGCTCTACCGACTGAGCTATCCATGGTAAAAAGGTCGGTAAAGGATCCCTGGACGGTTAAGTCCAGTCAAAGACAACTATGGGGTTGCGGCGCTCATCTCACTTTTCAGGCTGAGGGAGCCGGTGTTTGTCCACAGACAGCTTTCTGGGTCATGTGGCCAGCATGACTAAACCGCTTCTGGTGCAACAGGACACCATGACGGAAACCAGAGCGCACGGAAATGCCGTTTACCTCCCCGCCGCTGTGGTACCTATTTATCTACTTGCACTGGTGTGCTTTCGAACTGCTAGGTTGGCAGGAGCTGGGTCAGAGCAACGGGAGCTCATTCTATCGTGGGGATTCGAACCGCCGACCTTCCAATTGGCAAACCCAAGAGGCTCAGTGGTTTAGATCATAGCACCACCTGCATCCCTTATCCATGGTATCTTAACAGTGGCCAGGATAGACAACCAGATGGCCACGAGAAGCCTGCAGACGGGGACATTTTGGTTGCAGAAATCGGAGGCCTTCAGCCTGCAGAAAGGGCAAGAAGGTGAAACCATTTAACATGGGAAACTTCCTTAAGAAGAAGGTCAAGCGTGCCTGGGTCAGGCCAAAGGGGCCCCATCATAATACAGCATCCCGTTCTCCCAGTGGCCGGCCAGATGCCACAGAGGGGAGTCTGTGAGCAGGACACACACGCGTACCCTTGAGCCCAGGCCACCCAGCTACGCCCTCGGCTGCCGCATGTGTCTTTGCTTGCCTGTGACAGTTTCACCTCCCTTTGGGGCATCCTGCCTTTTGTTTTGTTTTATCTGTCCACGCTTGGTTGCTTTATGTCGCTATAGCAAAGAATAACAGCGATACAAATAGTGTTTTGTCGTGGTTTCAGACCATCAACCCCTGGGATTTTTCTTGGCTGCCTGGGAAAAAAAATAAATTAAATCGCAGTTGCTATTGTTCCTCCTCCTCCTTTGCTATTCGCTGCATTGTCCCTCTCATTTGCCACCTCCTTTTCTTCCTCTGGAGGTATTTTCCCAACCCGCCCCCCCCCACCAGCCCCCAGTTGTATTGATTTGGCCCCTCCCTCCTCCACATCGATTATGACTCCTCCACCCCTCCTTCTCTCCTTCTCTTTCACATTCTGCCCTTCCGGATCCGTGCTGGTCTTTTGCTGCTTCCCGGCATCATTAAAAAAAAATCTCTCTCCCTGTTGTGCATGAGACACATTTTTGATCCAACCTCCAGTTGGTCAAGTTTATTCCAAGGGGAAAACGCTGTTTCCATGCCTGACCCTCATTTAAAACCCACTAGGTTCTTATGTTCTTAAGCTCAGGATGTGAAATAAATAGAGGGTGGAACTTGGAGTGTGTTTTGGAAGAAAGAATCAGCTTATTTAAAGAAACCATTTAAAGTTGTTGGTTGTTTTTTTAAAAAAATGGATTCTTTAAATACGGTAAGCTCCTTCTCTCTCCCCCCACCCCACCCAGCCATCCATTGCAAAGTCCAGCATCTATTTATTTCACATCCTGAGCTTAAGAATGTAAGACAAGCCCTACTGGATCGGGGCAAAGGGGCCCCATCTCATCCAGCATCCTGTTCTCACAGGGGCCTATATGGGAAGCCCCCAAGCAGATCGTGAGCACAAGAGCAACTCTCTCCACTTGTGATTCCCAGCAACTGGTCTTCAGAGGCACATACTGCCTCCAACAGTCAGGGTAGAACACAGCCATACTGGCTGGTACCCATTGATAGCAGCCTTATCCTCTCCAGTCCTAAGGACTGAAGGTGGGTGTAATTAATATATATCTGTACCAATAGGGACGCGGGTGGCGCTGTGGTCTAAACCACAGAGCCTAGGGCTTGCCGATCAGAAGGTCGGCAGTTCGAATCCCCGCGACGGAGTGAGCTCCCATTGCTCAGTCCCTGCTCCTGCCAACCTAGCAGTTCAAAAGCACGTCAAAGTGCAAGTAGATAAATAGGTACCGCTGAAGCGGGAAGGTAAACAGCGTTTCCGTGCGCTGCTCTGGTTCGCCAGAAGCGGCTTAGTCATGCTGGCCACATGACCCAGAAGCTGTACGCTGACTCCCTCAGCCAGTAAAGTGAGATGAGCACCGCAACCCCAGAGTCGTCCACGACTGGACCTAATGGTCAGGGGTCCCTTTACATTTACCTTTACCAATATAATATATATTTTGGCTCCCCCTCCAAGCTATCCTGCTTTGAGGGAGTTGCATTGAGCACTCCTCCTTCCCTGTATAGATCCACATGTTCCTTATTGTTGGAAATAATTTATAATGTTGTTGTTGGTAACCTGCCTTTTCTCCCTACAGGGACTCGAGGCAGCTTACAGATAAAAATAATAACAGCAAAAAAGATAAGGGGGAAATCATTAAAAACAATTACAGTTGTTCCTTGGTTCTGGAACGCCTTGTGACTCGAACGTTTTGGCTCCTGAACATCACAAACCCGGATGTGAGTGTTCCGGTTTGCAAACATTTTTTGGAAACTGAATGTCTGACGCACCTTACGCAGCTTCCAATTGAGTGCAGAAAGCTCCTGCAGCCAATCGGAAGCCGCGCCTTGATTTTTGAACATTTTCGGAAGTCGAACGGACTTCTGGAACGGATTCTGTTCAAGAACCAAGGTACGACTGTATTAGAATCATAGAGTTGGAAGGACCATGAGGATAAATCTTGCCCAATGCTCAACAATGCAAAAATATGCACCTGTCCCATACGGGCATTGAGCCTGCAACCTTGGCATTACCAGCACTATGCTCCAACCCACTGAGATATCCAACTGAAGTGACTCCCAATGAATTCTATGGGACTGGAGTCAATGGGTAACCTCGGAATCTGCTTTATATGGAGTCAGATCCTTGGTCAGTCTAGCTCAGGGTTGTCTACACAATGACTGGCAGCAGCTAAGTACATGAGAAGAGCCTACTGGATCAGGCCAATGGCCCATCTAGTCCAGCATCCTGTTCTCACAGTGGCCAACCAGATGCTTGTGGTTCTGAGCGCAGGATCTGAGCGCAAGAGCCCTCTCCTCTCTTCTGGTTTCTTTGTATTCGGAAGCAACTGTGGAGGCAGAGCATAGTCATCATGGCTTGGTAGCCTTCGATAGCCCTCTCCTCTGTGAATTTGTCTAATCCTCTTTTAAAGCCATCTCGGTTGCTTGGTGGTTGCCGCTTCCTCCTGTCGGAGAGAGTTCCATAGTTTATGTGCTCCCCGGAGATGGAATCTGGGCCTTCTTGCATGGAAAGCAAATGCTCTGTCACTGAGCTTTTCCCTTTGCCATCTAAGATGCAGCGGAGAACAGCCAAAACCACCAAGGGGGGGGCATCCATTCCGTCCTATTGGGGGGAAATAAAGCCCAGTATTATTCAACATGCTGGAACAGACCATCTGCTCGCTGCCCCCATTGCTGAGCAGCCCAGGTCCCCTCAGGCAGGCTGCTCACTGGAGGAGGTATAATGGGCTCCCCGCAATATATAGATATTCTCCATCCAAAGCACAGGCACTTTTTTTGGTCGTAAATAATAAAAACGGGTCCTGGGGCAGAGCACCTGAATGAGCTCTGCTCCTTTGCTCGCTCTCTCTCTGAAAACAAATGGCGCAGGTTTTCCCCCCCACAATGCACCTGGGGTTTGGTTCATTTGCTCCCCCTTGACCCAGTTTCATACGGAACACGCTCCCCGGGTCCCCCTTGTCCCTTTTAGACGCAAGTCAAGAAGATTGACAGCCATGGGGCATTGGTGGCGTCTTCCAAAGGGGGTGGAGAGGCACTGTTTTCCTTCGGAAGATGATATAAAGATCAATTCTTTTCCATGGCAACCGAAGAGCAGAGAAAAGGGGATGAGATTTGACAGCAGAAAATAGACTGGAGCCTGGTTGCATTTGGGCAAGGAGGATTAAACATTGGGCAGCGAAGATTCACTCAGCGGGGAGGAAGGGATGGAGAAATCTGTCCATTTCAGTTTCTCTCCGTTCCTCATTTCTACAGTCCTAAGTTTAGTTCTCCGCATCAGTTTGTGATTTTTAAAAAAGTCGTCGTGGAAATCCATCAGTGTTTTCATGCAAATTTCTCCATCACTGTAGCCAACTTTGCCTATCTACACATTTTTGCAAAGGAAGTTCCACTGGTACAAAGCATTTGGGTACACTGTTCTTACTAGAGAGCGAGCATGGCGTAGTGGTTAGTTTGTCGGTCTAGGACCTGGGTGACCAGAGTTCGAATCCCCACTCGGCCATGAATAGGGTTGCCGTATTTCAAATTTGAATTGGCAACCCTAGCCATGAAGCTCACTGGGTGGTCTTCGGCTAGTCACTTGCTCTCAGCCTCACCTACCTCCCATGGTTGTTGTGAGGATAAAATGGAGAGGAGAACTGTGCAAAAACCACACAGAGCTCCTTGGAGGAAGAGTAAACATAAATCATCATCATGTGTGCATTGTGATGGGCCCAGGTACACAGTGCTGAGCTGGAGAAGTGAATTGAAAAATTCAGAGAAGTGTGAATTTCAAAGGGGGGATGTGTTTCAGTTTGTGTAGTGTTTTGGGAAGTGGGGATTAGGTAGCTTTGACTTTAAATGTGAACGGAATTGACTGTCTCTCCTTTCCCTACTGGGAGGCGAGTTTATGGTTTCTAGAGCAGGCTGTTTTCAAGGATTTAGGTGCTCTGTCTCGCTGCAGTTCCTCTTGCCCGTCGCCCATAATTTACACATGGTTTATGAACCAGGCTACCAAGAGTATGCTCTCATGTTGCAGCAGGGTAGAGAATGTTTGTTGGGCTGAGGGCCAACTTCCCTAGTGGACAGCCTTCCAGGGGCCGCCTGCCCATGGTGGGCGGGGCCAGAGGGAGAGATGGGCAGAGGCATCGATCTGATTCTTACCTTCGTATAGAAAGTGACATTCCAGCCATGCAAAAGCCAGAGGTTCCTACACACACACTCACACTCACACACTCTCCTCCACCTCCAGCCTCCTTCCACATACTCTTCAACCCAGTGGCAGAGCTTCATACTCCGGCACTGGGGGGCGGAGAGCAGGCGGGGGTGGGGCTGGCATGCATCCTGGGGACGGGGCAAGCCGCCTGCAGGGGCATGGTGTCAGGAAACTGCCTACTCACACGTAGGACCCTGGCAGAGACTCATGCCCGACTGGCATGTGTCCTCCTTCCTGGGCAATCATTCGGGAGCTTCTCTCAAGCATTCCTCAGCCCGAACATCACAGTGACTGGTGCCAGAAGACATCCAGCACACTTAGGGATCCACAGAGTGCGCACAGTTGCGTAACAGACCACAGCAACTCAACATGTTGGCTAACCTACTTTATTACATATCTACACACACGGAGCTCTGAGACATGGCTTCCTCTCTCTAGCATCAGGCAGCAAAAAGAAAGAACAAAGGACAACAGTCCCACTTCTGGGAACACAGTAAGACAAAACATCCTATCTTCCATCATTTCCCACTTCCCACTATGTGGAATGAAAACACATACCCAGTCATGTGATAAACAATAAACCCATGACTGCACACGGGGAATGAATCTCCCAACTTGTGGCGCCCAGCTCGGGCGGCGGGGGGGGGGGCAGCCGCGATGGCACCCTACTGGGATCATGCTGCCGGGGCGGTGCGCTCCCCCCGCACTCATTTTCCTCCCCCAGTGCCTCAACCGTCCTGATTTGAGCAGAAAACAACAACAATTATTTTATTATTTATACCCTGCCCATCTGACGGGGTGCACCGGCTTCCAACACATAAAAACATCAAATGTCAAACATTAAAAAACGTCCCGATACAGATCTGCCATCGGATGTCTTCTAAAAGTCAGACAGTTGTTTATTTCCTTGACATCTGATGGGAGGGCGTTCCACAGGGCGGGCGCCACTACCGAGAAGGCCCTCTGCCTGGTTCCCTGTAACTTCGCTTCTCACAGTGAGGGAACCGCCAGAAGGCCCTCGGAGCTGGACCTTAGTGTTTGAGCTGAATGAAAGGGGTGGAAATGCTTCTTTATGTATACAGGGCCAAAGCCGTTTAGGGCTTTAAAGGTCAGCACCAACACTTTGAATTGTGCTTGGAAACATACCAGGAGTCAGTGTAGATCCTTTATGGCTGGTGTTATATGGAATTGACAGGAACTCCACCTTGTCTCTGATGAGGTTCTGCTGCTGGGGCCATTGCCATGCTGGCTGGTTGCTTGACCATGAGCCAGTGAAGTCCACACTGGCAGGCCAGGCTCCAGGTTTTCTGAAACCCCAGACATGCTGTATCCAGGTCTGGGCACCACAGTTTAAAGAGGCTATTGACAAGCTGGAATGTGTGCAGAAGGAGATGACTGTGTGGAGAGGGCTGCAGAATTCGTGCCCTGCTTGCCAGCCTCCAAAGAGGCATCTGGCTGGCTGTTGGAGTGTGCCATGCCAACTTCTGAGGGAAGCAGTTTGATGGGGAAATGCTTTAGTGGCGAGAAGAACCTGTTTTGCATGCAGAAGGTCCTGGACTCAATCCCCAGCATCACTTGACAGGGCTGGGGAAAGACCCCCGTCTAAAATCCTGGAGAGCTGCTGCCAGTCAGTGCTGCCAGGACTAAGCTAAATGGATCAATGGCCTGACTGAATATAAGGCACCTTCCCGTGTTGGGAAGGGTCTGTAACTCAGTAGGCAATCTGCTTTGCATGCAGAAGATCCTGGGTTTAATCGCCAAAATCTCCAAGTAAGGCCAAGAGCTGCTGCCAGCCAGTGTCAACAACACTGAGCTGGACAAACCAATAGCCTGGCTTGGGATAAGGCAGCTTTCTGTGGGCTCCATTGGCTTTTTGGCATAGTTCAGCAGGTGCATCCTTACAAATCAGGATACCTGCTCAGGTACATTCCTGAATTGCTGGATTAACCGTTAAGCAAAATAAGCAGGTGTTCAGGGCATCAAGGGAAGGGAGGCACCACAGAAATTTCCCATTGCCAGATTTTGAACGTTAATGGTCACCCATGGCTCAGCTGAGAGTTCATTTTCTCAATTGAAGTATATTTTTAAAATCCCAGCGGAGCAACTAGGCAACAAGGTGGGCTGGATGCCTTATCACAACTAAGTATAGAAGCAGATGCATTGCATAAGATTAGTTTTGAGGATCTGATCAAAGACTATGCAATTAGGGGCGGGGGGGGGGGGAAATCAAATATAAATAATATAAAAATATAAATAAAGTGGAAGTATACAAAAACATTGTTTCCCACCTGCCTGTAAGTTTCATTTCATTTTGAAAAATAGAATTTTACTTTACAGTTTATTGTTGTTTATGTTTTGAATTGTGGCTGAGTGGCTGGGGTACAAATAATAAATAATAAATAATAAATTATTATTATTTTTATTATTATAATTATAATTATAATTATAATAATAATTATTATTATTATTATTAAGAATTAGATATTTATGGGGGTGCCAAAATCTTTTAAGTGCTATGGGCCCCGAAAGGTCTTAATCCAGCCCTGACCGAAGTGATTTTGATGCTGCGGTCGATTGTCCCACAGCCATGCGCTGAAATGCCACTGCTGTGCATACTTTGGCTGTGTGGGGGAAGTGGACACAGGACAAGGGGCTGCTGTTTTGCCAGGCAGCCGAGGCTGTGTGCTAGGGATGCCGGCCAGGGGCTATTTTATTCTCCAGCCGTTTCTTGCATGGGTTCTTTGGGCAGAGCAGAGGAGGGGAGGAACTTGGGGCCGTAACCCCGGCCAACGAGGCGGGATGGAATGTGCTTAGCGGAGACGCCCACAGAGCCCAGAGGCAACAGAGGCAACGACTTGAGAAGGGGAGCTGGCAATGAAAGCACATTCTTAAAATATATTTATTTTACTGGTGCTGCTGAAGGCTTAGCAAGGAAACTTCCAGTTAAATTGTTCGATGTCCTTTTTTCCCCCAGGGAGGACCCAGCAGCAGTGATGGGTCCTCAAAGAATCATAGAATTGGAAGGGAACACAAGAGTCATCTAGTCCAACCCCCTGCAATGCAGGAATCTTTTGCCCAGTCTGGGGCTGGAACCCACGACTCTGAGATTAAAAGTCTCATGCCCCACTGACTGAGCAATCCCAACTGTATGCTGCTTAGCTGTTCTTCACTGGGGAATGTGCAGTGTGAGACAGGTTGTGCAACTGCCAGAACCTGGACCTGGAAGCAGACATCGCTTCAGGTTTCTAGTCCTTAAGATGGTCAGGCAAGGCTTTAGGGTGGTTGGCCGGTGCCTGGTGAAATCTTGGGAACTAAGCAGGGTTTCTTTATATTGGAAAGGGGCCACTATTTATTTATTTATTTGCAGCACTTACACACCATTGGCCCAGAGCAGCTTACAAAAATTGGCACTAAAAGAGTTCCCAGCCATCAGGCCTGCAAATCTAAAAGAGACACGGCACACAAGGAATGGTGGGGAAGCAAGCTCAAGCACAATTTTTGCCATCTGGCTGGGATTTTTGAGCTGCACTGCAGGGGGTTGGACTAGATGACCCTTGGGGGTCCCATCCAACTCTACAATCCTATGATTGTGTGAGGAGGAGGAGGAGGAGAAAAGGCGGAGGAGGAATAATCTGGCTTTGTTGCACACTATTCTGGCAACTAGCCCAGAGGCCTAAAGCCTCTAAAACAGGCTGCTGTTCTCCCTCTGCTTCATGTTTCTTGATGGTTTGGCACCTTTGGGATCTTCCAAATGACCTGCTTCCTGAGCATTCATCCTGACCTGCCGACCCAAAGCTTGCAGGTGTGGTGAGGGGCTTGGAGGATGGTTGCTGTTTTAGTGAGCATTCATTCTGATTTCTTCGCAGGGTAGTTATAAGGGCAATGAACATCCCTCCCGCATTCCTCCCAGTTTTGCTTGCAGGGTGTCCATACGGCTTCCCATTAATAAGTTGTGCACGCCACACTTTTCAGTGCATTTATTTCAACATCCTTTCCGTAAATATTTTATATATATATATATATATATATATATATATATATATATATATATATATATTTACCTCCACATTTGCGGGGTGTGGATGGAACTGGCATGTGAAGGGAGATGGATTTTTTAAGCTTAGCTTTCCACTAACATGACATTTTCCACTTGTGCAGGGGACTTAATTTGTATGGGGCAGACATTCTGTGATGTGAACTTTCTGCTGTAGCCCAAAGTGTTAGAGCCCCAAACACACCTCAGTGAGAACTAGACTCTTGCATACCAGTATGTTTGTGTTGGTAGGTTGTTCAGCGTCTCCTCCTCCCTCCTCCTCCTTCTCTCTCTCTCTTCTAAAACATCCCTCTTGATTTCCTGCAGGGAGCCAGCCGACGACGTCGGATGAAATCGTGGTCGCAGGCTCCAAGGTCCTCCTCCAGTGTGAAGTGGAAGACCCTGATGACTCCTCCCTACAGTGGTCCAATCCTGCTCAACAGACGCTCTACTTTGGGGAGAAACGAGGTAGAGAATCTGCATTCCATCAAGGTCTTGAGCTGGGCAGAAGGTGCCTGGAGCTGTCTTTAGCGATGGGTGCTGAATTTATGCATTGTTCTTGATTTGTGCTCTTTCTCAGTCCCCTTCCCACTAAAAGTCCTCATCCTCCCCTCACCAAATAATAATAATAATAATAATTTATTATTTATACCCTGCCCATCTGGCTGGGTTTCCCCAGCCACTCGGGGCGGCTTCCAACAGAATAATAAAATACAATAATCTATTAAACATCAAAAGCTTCCCTAAACAGGGCTGCCTTCAGATGTCTTCTAAAAGTCTGGTAGTTGTTGTTCTCTTTGACATCTGGTGGGAGGGTGTTCCACAGGTCGGGTGCCACTACCGAGAAGGCCCTCTGCCTGGTTCCCTGTTACTTGGCTTCTCGCAGTGAGGGAACCGCCAGAAGGCCCTCAGCGCTGGACCTCAGTGTCCGGGCTGAACGATGGGGGTGGATACGCTCCTTCAGGTATACTGGACCGAGGCTGTTTAGGGCTTTAAAGGTCAGCACCAACACTGATCTTCTTGGGCATTAGGTTCTTGACTGTCCCATCACCATCAGAAGTGCAGGAAACGGGGATCTGGAAATTCGCTCCCACAATAAGCCGTGGTGCCCACCAACATGGATGACCATTTTGAATACCAATGGCTGGGTGGAGTGTTGTTGTGCTCGGGTTCTTATGTTCTTGCCATGAGCATCTGGTTGACTACTAGGAAAACAGGATGATGCCCTAGTAGGATCATTGGCCTGATCCTAGAACAAGGCTTTTCTTGCACACACCCCACAGAGATGTGCAGTTTTTAACGTACGCATTTTGGGTTTTGTGACCCACCTCCTTTGCTGAATTCACGTCACTGTTCCATTTTGGAGCGGTTTTATGGGTTTTACAATTACACTTATTTTATCTGCCTTGAAATTGTATTTCCTGTGTGCTGGAACCTACCCTGGGAGCTCGTGGCAGAGGGCGAGTAATAAATCTTTCAAATAAATAAATTTGAGAAACCACAATTAGTAATGAGCAAATGCCCCACTGGCTCGGTTTGAAATTAGACTATATATATATATATATATACATATGGGCATCCACTCTCCACATCATCAGCCCAGTTCTGAGTTTGGACTCTGCTGCCGCCAGAAGAAACCCGGCAAGGTCCTAGTGCCTTCCTTTCAAAGCTTTCCCCCTCCCACAACAGCAGGCAAGCTTGGAAATGTCATTTCCACTTAAGGCTGAGATTTGCAAGCATGAGGCCTCGGTAGTCAGGCCAGGCAGAAATTGTATTCATAACCTCTTAGCAAGGCATCCCCTGAAGGCGAAAACAGAGCTGGTGAATTACCAGAAACAGAAGGCAGAAAATAAGGACTGTCCTTGATAAGCAGGGAAGATTTTAGCTTATGTCCTTGGAACCTCAGTGAACCCCGGGTAAATGATGCAGCACAGAGAACAGTGTTCCTCTAAAGCCCTCAAAGTCTGGGGAGGATCCATAAAACAGGCATGTGTATTTTCAATACCCTGCTCACCTGCGGCGATTCAGAATTGCCTCCAAATGACCAACGCAGATACATATTTTTTTTTCAGCTGGGAGGGAGTTGGTTCTCCCTGCCACTACTGGTAGGTAGGTAGGTAGGTAGATTTATTGCGGCCATTGGCCCATAAAACATAACAAAAACAAAGTCATCATAATACACGCAGTACACAATTTCGACAATTTTATACAAAATGATGCAAAATCAATTTTAAAATAACCCATTTACACCTTTCCGACTGGGTCAAACCGAGATCTGAGTAGTCCAAATTCACTTTAAAGATTAAAAATTATTTTATCACCTATTTGGTCACCCCTTTATAGATCTTAGCTATTTTCTACATTATCATAAATGAACAAGGAACCGTTTCTCCTCTTTGTAGCTAACACATTAATCAAAAACCTAGCGACTGTATGGGTTCTGTTCGGATCTTCGTCATTTAGTAAGTATATTATTTTGGCATCCTGAGTTCCATCATGAGCCACTACTGAATATAAATTTATCCGTTTAAAATTTGGATCTTTCTCAGCCGAAAGAGCAGCACCAACAGTCAAGAAGAGCAAGAGGAGATTTAACATATCAGCCTCCCCCCCCCCCCCGTTTCCGAGCTGTCAATGTGTCACAAGCGCAAGGCAATTTGTTTGCTTGTTTGCTGCTTATTGTTTTCCATAATTTATACCCTGCAACTTCAGCAGTCATTTTGTGCTAACCAATTCAGATAAAGCAAAAATACAGTATTCAGAATGTTGAATAAACACATGTGCCCAACCTGTTCCCCATGAGACTACAGCATTTGCAATAAAAGTGTTTTTTTAAAAAGCAATTTTTTAAAGACCGAGAAAATGAAAATGCATTTGCTTAACACCTAAAAGATGATAATGTGAGTGCCAGGAGGAAACTCAATAGGTCCATATATCTGATTCTCGTGATGAGCAAGCTAAAATTATATATTTAACGTCTAAGTAAGATAAATTTGCAACAGATCAAGTAGTCGGATTTGCTGTGGACACCCCAGAGCTGAGGACAATGGAGCTAATCTGGTGAATTTTAGAGATGCTGTCATCTGATATATGATTTATTGATTAAAAGCCCAGTCCTACATATCTGAAGGGGAAGTATATTGATTTTAATTCTGTAAATTGCAGGGCATGGAAGCACACATGCATGAACGCGCTGTTAATAGTATTTTAGTAGTAATTCTAAAACACTGTTGATAACTCACAATGTTAAAACGAAATTTTAAAACCACTGGTCAGGACCATAAAAACAGAAGGGAGTAAAATCTGCAGATCAACAGGCTGTCTGGAAAGAAGAAATCTTTTGACTTGTTTTTTAAAAAGGGCAAAGAGGGAGGATTCTGTACCTCGCTGATTGGGAACCAGTGAACCTTCACATGCGGTTGGACTACAACTCCCATCATCCCTGTGATCATTGGTTGATGGAATTTGGAGTCCAACCACATTTTATGGCCACAGGTTCCCTATCACATTGTTATTATTGTCATTGAACAGCAGTATTGTGTAATGGTTAGAGCTCTTTCATCTCTTTCTGTGGTTCCTTATTTTTTTATTTTTTAAAATATTTTCTGCATATTCCAAAGAGTTATCTCATATTATCTCATGTTATCGTGGTAGCTATGAAATTCTGTGGTGAGTAACTTAGAGACTACCTAAGACAATTATGACTACAACATTTCCAAGAAAGGAAGTTACAGAGAAACCACCTCTATGGCTTTTTTCTGGATTTCATAGAAACCTATTTGGGACATTAAATAGCTAATAATAATAATAATAATAATAATAATAATAATAATAATAATAATAATAATAATATATGTTGGGCTTTGAAAGCAGAAAAAAGAAAGGTGAATTTCTCCAACAGGGCATCCTCAAATTCAGTATTAGAAACCGTTACCATGTGCTATTTTGGCTTTCCTTATTATTATTATTATTATTATTATTATTATTATTATTATTAATTATCTATACCCCGCCCATCTGGGCAGCTCCCAACAGATTATTAAAACCGCGATAAATACATCAAACATTAAAAACTTCCCTAAACAGGGCTGCCTTCAGATGTTTTCTAAAAGTCAAGTCGTTGTTTATTTCCTTGACATCTGATGGGAGGGCGTTCCACAGGGCGGGTGCCACTACCGGGAAGACCCTCTGCCTGGTTCCCTGTAGCCTCACGTCTCGCAATGTGGGAACAACCTCACTCACCCGTTTTGCAACGCTCCTTTTTCTCTGCTCCCCTAGCGCTGAGAGATCTCCGCATCCAGCTGGAGAGGTCTACGCCCAACGAGCTGACCATCAGTATCGACAATGCGACTCTGGCAGATGAGGGCGAGTACACCTGCTCCATTTTCACCATGCCTGTGCGGACCGCCAAGGCCATCGTCACTGTACTGGGTGAGGCGAAGGGAGGTCAAGGCCAGTTAGTGCCAGAGGGTAGTGAAGGCAGGCAGGTGCCAGCATCCCCAAGCCTAGCAGAGGGCCTCCTGCCGTTTCCACTTCTCCCAGAGCATCCAGGCATTTCAGTGGCAGCCTAAGGGAATTCTGAGTTTGCATGTCCTGTATCTTCCAGGTTAGGAGGCCTCCTGTAGTGGGTGCTATGTCTAGGGACACAGTCTGACTCTGGGTCGCACCATAGGAATGCCAAAGGATACAGTGGTCCCACTCCGCTCCTGCAGAGAATTTCGGCCGATGGTTGCTTATAGGGTTTTTTTTTAACTAGACACTAAGCCTGTGTGTTAGTAAAGGTAAAGGGACCCCTGACCGTTAGGTCCAGTCGCGGACAACTCTGGGATTGCGGCGCTCATCTCGCATTATTGGCCGAGGGAGCCGGCGTACAGCTTCCGGGTCATGTGGCCAGCATGACAAAGCCGCTTCTGGCGAACCAGAGCAGCGCACGGAAACGCCGTTTACCTTCCCGCCGGAGCGGTGCCTATTTATCTACTTGCACTTTGACGTGCTTTTGAACTGCTAGGTTGGCAGGAGCTGGGACCGAGCAACAGGAGCTCACCCCATTGCGGGGATTCAAGCCACCAACCTTCTGATCGGCAAGCCCTAGGCTCTGTGGTTTAACCCACAGCGCCACCCGCGTCCCTTTAAGCCTGTGTGTTACTGCCCTCCATCTCCAGCATCTTGGAGGGTCGCTACGTAGGTGAGGATTCTCCAACCAAGTCACTAGTCCTCAGTGTCCCAGGTTTCTTTCCCTTCTTGCAGGAATCCCGCAAAAACCCCAGATCTCTGGCTACTCAGATCCTCTTAAAGAAGGAGACGTGGCCCAGCTGACGTGCTTCTCTTCCGGCAGCAAGCCGGCTGCTGACCTCCGGTGGCATAAGGGGGACAAGCTGCTGTCAGGTATGAAGCCATGGGACAGCTCTGACCCTCTGACAATTCGGGGTCCCCTGCGCCCTGAATCAATCACTTAAAAGGCAGGTGGTTAATCACCTGTGGTGAGTCGAAAACTGCCTCCAGGCGAACTAGCCTGGGCGAACCAAGGAACGATTCTTTCATTTGGTCGAGAATCCAAACTGTTCTCTTTGCCACAGTTCCCTGTGGCCACTCAACCGTTCTTACTCCTTCTTCCACCAAACAGCTGAACCTGCGGAAGTGGAAGAAGATGCTAACGGGAAGACGTTCACAGTCACCAGCCGCGTAGAATTCACCGTCGGGAAAGAGGACAATGGCGTGGAGGTCACCTGCACAGTTGACCATGAGTCCCTGCAAAACTCCGACAAATCCACCTCCCAGAAGCTAGCTGTCTTTTGTACGTGAGCTGTGGGCAATGGAGTGGGTGGATGGGGATCAAAGGAAATGAAGGTGGCCAAACCTGGTTGATGCTAGAACCCAGGAAGTAGGAGTGGGGGACATAGCTCAGCAGGAGAGAATCTGCTTTGTGGGCAGCATGACCCGGGTTCAATCCCTGGTACCTCAACGGTGTTGGGCAGCAGTTAGAGTGTTGGGCTAAGATTAGATATTAGAGTGGTTAGAGTGCTGAACTAAGACCTGGAAGACCAGGGTTCGAATCCCCACTTGGCAGTGAAGCACTCTGGGTGATCTTGGGGACCAGTCACTGCCTTTTTTGCCTAACCCACTTCACAGGGTTGTTGATGGAGAGTGGGAGGAATGTGTACACCACTTGGATAAAAGTTGGGTGTAAAGGTAATAATAGATAGATAGATAACAACAAGCTGGGATGGGGAACCCAGTGTCCTTCAGAAGTTGTCGGACTCTAGCTTCCATCATTCTTCACCATCAATCCTCACCTTGCTAGCTGGGACTGATGGGAGCTGGAGTCCAGCAATATCTGGAGAGCCCAAAGGTCCCCCAGCCCTGGCTTCTCCTGCTGCATCTGTAGGAAACCTGGGGCCCTTTATACATTGCTGGGCCACTGGCCATGCTGGTGGGGCAGATGGGAACTGGATGGGAATGAGAGCCAGTGTGGTGTAGTGGTTAAGAGCGGTGGACTCGTAATCTGGTGAACCGGGTTCGCGTCTCCTCTCCTCCACATGCAGCTGCTGGGTGACCTTGGGCTAGTCACACTTCTTGAAGTCTCTCAGCCCCACTCACCTCACAGAGTGTTTGTTGTGGGGGAGGAAAGGAAAGGAGAATGTTAGCCGCTTTGAGACTCCTTCGGGTAGTGATAAGGCAGGATATCAAATCCAAACTCTTCTTCTTCCTGTTCTGCCTCCTATAGTAGAGAATTCAGTGCCTTTTCTTTTAGGGGAAAAAAGGTGTGGGTACTCACCAGGAAGTTGTTACAGTTAAGCACCACACTTTTAACATTTGGTGGGAAAAGGTGCGGATACCCTTGAGTACCCCCAGAAAAAAAGCACTGCCAGAGATGGGAAATCTTTTGCCCTCCAGATGTTCTTAGACTCCACAATGCTCATTTGCTTCTCTTGAGCATTGGTCATGCCAGCTGGGACTGATGGGATTTGGGAGTCCAACAACATCTGGAGGTGTTTGGGGTTCCTCATCCCCAACTTGCAAAGATGTCAAGTAGCAGAGCTGGACAAGGGCCTTTTCCTTCACCTGAGATCTGGGCTACCAGCCTTGGTGGACCTAGAGAGCAAGGCTGTTTTTCAGATGGAACTCACCGGAACTCAGTTCTCGCACGCCGTTGCTACTCTAAGAGAAGGAGGGCGGTGTTCATGGTGAGTTCCGGCACCCCTTTTTCTGGAAAAACGGCACTGCTAGAGAGGATTGAAGAGGATAATGAGGGGCAAATGCCCTTCTGTGGAAAGGGTCCCTTTTGCAGGCCAACCAGAAAGGTTATCAGCCCCTCCTTGTACCAGAGGGGGGGGGTTACCATAGCTGTCAACCTTCCCTTTTTTGCGGGAAACTCCCTTATTCCAAGCCATTTCCCGCTGCTCTCCCAGATTGCTGATATCCCTTAAAATCCCCGGATTTCAAAGGAAGCAGCTCCTCTCCCTCCCTGCCGGCCAGGGAGGCTCCTCAGCTGCGTTGCTCGGCTGCCAATAAGGAGTCTGAGACTGACTGGGGGTGGAGCTTGCATGCCTTGTGCAGCCAGACCCTCACGCCCAACCAGACAGACAGCCTGCCTGCCGTCTACGCGCTCGCTCTTTCGCTCACCCGTTCGCGCGCAGCCTCTGGAGCGCAGGGTGGCGAGGCTACTTGGTGCCATTGCACCGCCCTCAAGGCATCCCTTCTTTTCAAATCCGAAAGTTTGAAAAAATCCCCTATTTTCAAATCCGAAAGTTGACAGCTATGGGGGTTACTTAATTGACTGTTGCAGCTCCTGTTAGTGCAGGGGCAGGGGGGGCACATTCCCCTCTAGGCAACCTTCAAGAAGTCACATGCCAGTGGTGGGCGGGGCCAGAGGGGAAAGTAGGCGGAGCAATGAATGTAAGTTTCACCTTTGTACACTGGGCTAGTTTCTACACAAACGCACCTCTCTGTCTTCCTTCGAGACAAACAAGAGTGCAAGGAAGCGTTCCAGCCAGGGTTGTGCCTGGAGAGAGGGAAGGGAGTGTGGCCTGGGGAGCATCGCAAGGGCCAGGGGCCACCTCTGGCCCCCAGATCTGAACTTTCCCCTCCTCTCTGTTGTTGTTACTATTATTATTGTTGTTGTTGTTGTTGTTGTTATTTTCATATTTTTTTGAAAGTATTACAGTGAGTTAAATAGTAAAAGGAAATGGGAAAAGAAAAATGTTACATACAAAAAAAATTAAAAAGCAGAGGAAAACAATAGCAATAAAATACAATTAAGGTTAAAGAGCTATATAATATATATGTAAATTAATACGTTTATTGTTTCCCTCAGAAATATGTTGATTCATGGGTCACTATGGTCCTCTTTATTAGTGGATCTGAAGCTTTTATTTGTGTTTTCGAGTGTCTTCGTGGATTTAGGCCCTTGCTAACTCCTCATCTCTGCTTCTGCTTTAAACGCCTTCTTCTCCTTGGGCCTTTTGCTCCTAAGATATTCATCTTCTTCTGAAATCTCATCTCTCATGCTCTGATTATCCGTTCTGTTCTTATTATCTTGCTGCTCCATATGCCGGAAAGGCTGTCATGCCATTGAGGCAACGGGCCTCTTCTATTTAGAGTATTAATCAAAACACTTTTCTCTCTCTCTAAAAACCCTTCCTTCATGGTCGTCCATGTATTTCCTCAGTTGGTATTTTCTCAATTGGTCTTTAGTGAATTGGGAGCTGTTCTGTTGTGCATGTTAAGAACAGTAGGGTGTGTGTTTTTTTTTAATGTATTGGGGGTCAGTCTGGATGATACCCGGGATCCCTTCCAGAGCTGTGATCCTATATCCAGTGACTACCGGTAGCAGAAGAGTCTGATGAAGCAGCCAAGCCACTTCTTTTGTTATGGTAATGGCTTTGGCTGGCCAGAAGTACTGCCATTTACCATATCCAAAGTGGTTGCTCTGTTGCCATGGAAACAAACGGGTGGTTCTTTCCTCAGCTCACCTGGCTGGATGCTGCATCATCCTAGAGGATGGAGAGCATAGGCCAAGGGGGAGCTGTGTATGAGAAAGTTGTGTGGGCTGATGCTGGAAGCTGGAGACACAGAGATACCACAATGCTCTGTACTAGACCCAAGAGCTTCCCTAATGGGGAAGAAAGCTCTGTTGGAGTGTTAATGCTGTGAGTCCCTCCATTCCATGCTCAGGTTGTATATATGTGTTAATAGAACCTTATAACAAAAAAGCAACACCATCTCTGTTGACTATCATTCCAAGGAACTGAACCCTAGGTAAGCTGAGGAACCCACAAAGTATCACATCACTCAGAGACTGGGTTGTGCCCCACAGTACTTTATATGTGTGTTTTTAATCTAGGTTTTATTGTGAAAACTCCCTGCGGTTTGCACAAAGGGCAGCATATTGCTCGCCTAAACAGATAAATAAATACCCTTTTGGTCTGGATATAAGCCGCCCTCAAATATTGTCCGCACTATATGTCTTCTCTACCTATGAAAGCACAACCAGTTGGTTGAACTCAGGTTTAATACAAGCCAGATTTGGGAGAGGAAATGCAGCCTATATTCAGACCAATATGGTAAAAATGAGAGGGCAACTGGTTGGTAAAGGCTGAGCTAAGGATTTGGAAGTGGTAATGACAGTGATCCTGTAGGAACAAGGGAAGCTGCCATATAATAAGATAGATGGCTGGTCCATGTAACTTGATATTGTCTACAACAGGCATCCCCAAACTTCGGCCCTCCAGGTGTTTTGGACTACAATTCCCATCATCCCTGACCACTGGTCCTGTTAGCTAGGGATCATGGGAGTTGTAGGCCAAAACAACTGGAGGGCCGCAGTTTGGGGGTGCCTGGTCTACAACACAGAGGGGGAACCTGTGGCCCTCCAGATGTTGAGCTACAACTCCCAGCATCCCTGGCCATGAAGGACCTGGGATAGCTCAGTCGCTAAAGCATGAGACTCTTAATCTCAGGGATATGGGTTCGATACCCACGTTGGGCAAAAGATTCCTGCATTGCAGGGGGTTGGCCACGATGGCCCTTGTAGTCCCTTCCAACTCTACAACTCTGTGATTCTATGATGGTTGCTGGGGGGGGGGATCCCATAACATCTGGAGGGCCACAGGTTCCCCATCCCCGATCTACAATGACTGGCAGCAGCTCTCCAGGATTTCAGACAAGAGCCCTACCTGGGGATTGAACCTGGGACCTTCTGCATGCAAAGCAGATGCTCCGCCACCGAGTCAAAGGTCAAAGGTGGATCTGCAGGCGATTCATGGTTGTAACAATGACAGCCATTTTCCTTCTTTCTTCCTCTGTCTCTCTCCCCAGACAAGCCAACAGCTGAAATCAAATCGTATCCCGACAGCCCACGAGAAGGACAAAATCTGAGGCTGCGCTGCGATGGACGAGGCAACCCAATGTTAGTCTCCTTCTCTCCTCTGATGCGTAAATGGCAGAGAACCTCGCGTGCAGTGAAGGTTGGTCCATCGGGGCCTGTGTGCCAATGCCCCACCAACCTCAGTCTGCTCTGAGCCAGCTCCCACCTGCCTGCCTGTTTACTCACATCCAGTCCAGCCAGCTTCCTCCTCCTCAGTCTGCTTTTCTAGAACTCAGCAGACCCTCCAAGCGTCCCTATTTTCCAGGGACAGTCCCGGATTTACAGAAGCTTCTGATTTGATCCCGGAATGTCCCACTGCTCCTTGGGACGTCCTTATTTTCATCAGAGAAAAGTTGGCGTGTATGCAACCCCCCCAGCCAAGGAGATAAGTAACTACAGTTGTACCTCTGGATACGATTGCTTCAGGTTGCGTTCGTCACGGGATACGGATGCGCCGAACCCGGAAGTACCGGAACGGGTTATTTCTGGGTTCGGCAATTCGCACATGCGCAGAAGCACTGAATCGCGCCGCGCACATGCGCAGACGCGGCACTTCAGGTTGCTCATGTTGCAAACGGGGCTCCAGAACGGATCCCGTTCACAACCAGAGGTACCACTGTACAACCTTTAGAAGACATTTCAAGGCAACCCTGTATAAGGAGGTTTGTTTAATGTCTTACTATGTTTTCAAATATGTTGGAAGCCACCCAGAGTGGCTGGGGCAACCCAGTCAGATGGTACCTTGGTTTGCATACGTTTTGGATTACAAACACGTCAAACCCGGAAGTGAGTGTCCTGGTTTGCGACCTTTTTTGGGATTACAACCCATTTTTTTTTTGGATTATGAACAATTTCTTTTGGAAGGCCCCATTGGCGAAAGCGCGCCTTGGGTTACAACCTGTTTTGGTTTACAAATGGACCTCTGGAACTGATTATGGTTGTAAACCAAGGTACCACTGTAATTATAATTATTATTGAATAAATAGGGCAGTGATGGCTAACCTTGACACCCCAGATGTTTTGGAACTACAACTCCCATCATCCCTAGCTAACAGGATCAGTGGTCAGGGATGATGGGAGTTGTAGTCCCAAAACATCTGGAGTGTCAAGGTTAGCCATCATTGAAATAGGGCATCTCTATTTTCATCGGAGAAATGTTGGAGGGTATGAGACTCAGCAAGGGAAGAGGATTATAGGGACAAAACTAGGATGAGTTGGCTCCGCCTCTCCTTGGCTCTGACCCCGCCTACTGTTGACCTCTTGGACATACCAGTCCCAATGGACACTAGCCACCACTCTTCACTTGCTCACATTATTCCAGCCCACCTCCTAGGTGGTTTAGATCAGGGTCAAATGTGCTCTGCTCGCTGACCATTAAACAATCACTTAAATTTATTTATTTATGGAATTTTATATCCCATCATTTTGTCTGAGCAGCTCAAAGTGGCGTCAATGGTTCTATCTCTCTCCTCTTTTACTCCCCACAACAACTTTGTGAGGTAGGTTAGGCCGAGAGGCAGTGACTGGCCCAGGTTCACCCAGCGAGCTCCATGGCTGAGTAGGGATTCGAACCCTGGTCTCCCAGGGCCACTCCAGCTTTTGCACCACACTTGCTCTCTAAACGGTTTTATCCTGTGTATACCACCCCTTTAACAATGCCCTTTTGATCTTTTTAATGATTCAAACAATTCCTAAAAGGCAAACAAGAAGCTCTTTAAAAAAAAACCATGAAAAATGACCCCACCAGATAACTAGACAGCAGAACAGAAACCACCAAGGAGAGCTGAAAACACCAGCAATGTTTAAATTATCTCAAGGCGCCTAAGATGGCACTGAGAAGAGCAAAATGTGGATACCTGGTGAGGCTGTTTCAAAAGGGCATCACACACTGGGGGAACTATCTCCAAAAAGGTCCTTTTCTGGGGCCCATTGGGATTGGTGGAGCCAGAGGCAACGGCAGGCAGCACCAACTCAGTCTAGTTTTGTCTCCATCCTCTTCCTCCCTGCTGAGTTTCTCAAGAGCAACCTGGAAACTGAGGAGGAGGAGGAACCTGGCAGGCTGCACCATCTCCTGATTGGTTGGAAGCAGGAAAGCAGAGTGGTGGAGAGCAAACTGTTCTTGGTGGGGCAGTGTGCCCTCTGCCTGAATGGACCCACCTCCACTGCTGGTCACCAGTTGGTCCCAGCCAGACCAAGGCAAGAAGAGGCCTTGCTGTTCCGTCGTGTGCATAGAACAGCTTTGTATACCCCAGGCATCCCCAAACTTGGCCCTCCAGGTGTTTTGGGACTACAGTTCCCATCATCCCTGACCACTGGTCCTGTTAGCTAGGGATGATGGGAGTTGTAGTCCCAAAACATCTGGAGGGCCGAGTTTGGGGGTGCCTGGTATACCCCAAGCTCTGCTCACCAACTCTCTTCCCTCCCTCACAGCCCTCAGGAATACAAGTGGGAGAAGCAGGGAGCTCAGGCGCCCCTAGCCGAGGCCCAAGACAACCTCCTCATCTTCGACAGTTTGAACAAAAGCGACAGCGGGACCTACATCTGCTATGCCTCAAGCATTATGGGCATCTCCACGGCAATATACAACCTGAATGTTCATGGTGAGCATTGTTTCACAGCGCCCTCTGCTGGTCGGAGGACTGCATTCTTTGTGTTTGCTGGCCAGGGTGAGAACAGGATGCTGGGCTACATGGTCCCAGGAGGCTTTTCTTATATTTTTGTAATAATACTCTGCTCCTCTCAGCAATTAATTTGCCTAGAATGGGAAACAGCGTTAAATCATAGAATTGTAGGGTTGGGACCACGAGGGTCATCTAGTCCAACCCCCCGCAATGCAGGAACTTTTCGCCCAACATGGGGCTCGAACACACGACCCTGAGATTAAGAGCCTCATGCTCTACCAAGTGAGCCTATCTTATATATCTGAGTTTCTAACACTGCCTATGTGTCAAGGGGTCCAAATATATTTTTACTGAACTTTTAAAACTATAAGAAAATGAAACATTTACAGAAGGGAAAATTAGAGAGAGGGAGGGGGGCATACTGGGGGCAGGGAGAAGTATTATGCAGCATTAATGCAAGCATGGAGCACAAATATTCTTGAGGTCTAACAACTACATCTACATATTTTGAAAAGAAAATACCACAGTAATTGCCAACATGCTGAATTCGAAGGGAATCAAACAAAAATGTTGATCTTAATTCCCTTGCTGTTTTATCTTGTACACACCATATGAATAGAGCATACCATGATAAGATAAATATAAAGCATGGGTGTGTTGCATCTCGTGTGTGTGCGCACATACACATATGATTTGACATTATATAATCTCGAAATAGGCGTCATTAAAAATTCATCGGAAACAATGCAATGGCCATTAAAAATTAATCTGGAACAATGCAAAAGTACCTAATAAAATAACAAAACCGCAACAGTTGAATCTGTTTGTTAGTTTGCTTAAAAGGCAGGAAAGCCTGATTCCTCGGAGGAAGGTGGGATACATAAAAAAAAGTCTGTTGAAATGCACTATTGATGGGGGGAATATGAGACAAGCCTTTTTCTCTTTTTTTGGAGCAAAGGGATTTGTGCATCTGGTATGTGTGTTTAGTGCCTCGACCAATTTCGCTGCATGCAACAATAACCGCTTGAGAGTGTGGCATCAGTAAGAAGGCCAAAGGCGGTTGTGCTCCCGAGTACACATCAATCAAGTGCTCTCTGAAATGTGTGTGTGTGTGTGTGTGTGTGTGTGTGTGTGTGTGTGTGTGATTTTTCTCCCTAAACAATTCCTGCACTATCAGACTCTGAACTGATTGCAGACTTCTTAGCAGCCCCAGCCCTGGTGTAGCATGGTGGCTAGATGGCTGCGCTAAGAATCAGGAAGTCCCTGGTTCAAATCCTGCCGTGGTAGCTTAAGGCAAGCTGCAGCCATTCGGACTCAGTCTCCCCATCTGCGTTATGGGCGGGGATCATAATGCTGACCCACCTTATAGGGTTGTTGTAAGGAAGATGGCATGATTTCCGCGTTGCAGGGAGTTGGGCTAGATGACGCTCGGGGTCCCTTCCAACTCTCTGCAATTCTATGATTCTGGGATAGCACGTGCGAAGTGCTTTGAACACATGGGAGCACCATACCGTGCTGGCCCCCACATGCTGGAGCCAAATGCACTTTCTCTGCCTTGCCAGCACCTCGTCTGCTCACCCCACAGCTAGTCCTCTACCTTTAAAGGTCCACCGATTGTGTTGCCATAGCAACCACTTAACCCCTTCACTCAGGCTGCTGTGTTGAGTGAGCATCTTCATTCCCAAATAATCCCCCCATGGGTTCTGGATGGGCACTTGATTGGCAGGAGTGGAGGGGGGAGAAGCCACCAGGGAGCCACCTGCTGAGGCATCTCGGCCGAGGATTTAGCTGTTTTATATCTGGATCCATGGCCTGGCCTATCTTGCTTCCATATCTTGCATGGCTGATTTTCCAGATTCAGGAATAGGAATGGCTTTGCTAACACTTGGATCACTTTACTGCTCTCTCCTACAGGATGCTTGGTTGCTGCAGAAATAGCCATAGTTATTTACTTATTTATCATTGTTACTACTACTACTTTATTTAGGCAATTTATATACTACTGTCCACAACAGAAATATCACAAGTCATTGTTTTTTATCACAATTATTTTAGGGAATTTATATACTGCTTGCTATAGAAATATCACAAGCTGTTGTCGCTTATATATTTGCATATTTTTATTTTATTAAATTTGTAGACCACCCTTCGTCACAAGATCTCAGGGCACTTCACAGAATAAAATACAAGATAAAGAATTAAAGCAAAAACAACAAAACAATACTCCCCTGCTCCCATAGACACATTTAAAAGGCTGCGGGATATCAATCAGCCAAAGCCCTGGTTGAAAAGGAATATTTTCACCTGGCGCCTAAAAATATATAATGGAGGTGCCTGGTGAGCCTCCCAGGGGAGAGAATTCCACAAATGGGGGAGCCACTACAGAAAAGGCCCCGTTCTCGTGTTGCCACCCTCCAGACATCACGTTCTTTAAGTACAAGCCCACCACAAACAAGGCATTTTGGCTGAGCCTCTTCATGTACTTGGGAGAAAACAGAGACCTATTGCTATGTGGGGCCTATTATTTCCCCCTCCATACCACCATTTCCCCCTCTGTCCCTGAACCACTAAGTTGGTGTCCGGACCTGGCAGCCCCTCCATCGCAGAGCCCATTTCCTGTCTCTCCCTCCCACCGGAGGACTCCGGGCCCCTTGAGCGGTGTTCGCTGCTCGCAGCATCAGAGAGCCTTCCCTCCTCCTCTACTGGCTCTCCGCTGCCCCCTGGCATCTTCCCCTCTGTATATTCTGCTTCCTTCCTTCCTCTCGGCCTCATCCCTCTCCCCCTTCTGCCTCGGCTGCTCTGGTTCGGGTGCTTGGAAGGAGAAGCCACTCAGTGAGATGTGTGGATTTTCTTGGCCGCTTCTCAGCCAATCCTCCAACTTTTTCTCCTTTCCCTCTGGATAGATGCAAGCCCAATGACCCACAGCGGGAGCACGTACCACGCCATCATTGGGGGAATAGTGGCTGTCATTGTCTTCCTGCTCCTTATCCTCCTCATCGTTCTGGGACACTACCTGATCCGGCACAAAGGTAGGCTTCCATGCAAACCTGCACAAATGTTTTCTGCGTCTTGCAAACCGCAGACCGCAGGGGTGGAATGCGGCCCTCCAGGCATCTCTTATCTGGCCCTCGGGACTCCACATACCCTTCTCCTGCTGCATCCACATTCAGTGGCGTAGCAAGGGTGGGGCGTTGGGGGCGGAGCGCCCTGGGTTCCACCCTGGAGGGGGGTGACACTTGGCGCCCCCCCGTGAGCCCTCAGCCCCCTGCCGCCCAGTAAAGGAGCCTCACTTGGCGGCTCATAAGGTCGCCGCGGGAGCAGCAGCACGGACGGACTGTGCATGTGTGGCATACCGCACATGCGCAGTCTGTGTGTCGTGATGTCACGATGCACGGACAGAGCGACGCCCCGCCCTCGGGGCGTGCCCCCGCGTTTGCCGCTCCGGGCGGCCAAGGGGCTCCGTTCGCCACTGTCCACACTCTGCTCAGGCTGCTCCCCTTGCCAGCCTTGCTTCACACCTTCCTTGAGGGGTCTTGGAAATGTCTGAAATGTTGGCCTGGATAGGCGATAGAGAGGTGTGTTTGTTTGTGCGGAAACTAACCTACAGTACAAAGATTTTTTAAAATTGCATTCGTCGCTCTGCCTGCTTTGGCCTCTGGCCCCGCCCACCAGTTGCATGTGGCCCTCAAAGAGTTGTCCAGAAGGAAATGTGGCCCTTGGGCTCCAGCTCTAACTGGAGATATTGGGAAAGGGGGCGTTGAACAGGATTTAGGTTGGGGCAGCAAGACACCCACCTGTCCTGTTCCAGAACTGAGCTACCTGCGACGCGATTGGTCAGTTCGTGGAAGCCACGCCTATCGCTCTGTCAGGTCACTAGAATGCGCCACGACATCATCGCAGTGACCCCGGCGAGCATTTCCATTTCAAATATTGTGATCATTTCTAATTTTGGTTACGTATCGCTGGGGAACAACATTTTTGTTGCATTGACACCTGCAGTTGTTCTAACCTAATTTTGATGTGCTGATTTCATATCTGAACTCGGTTTTGTTCTGTAAGCTCTATTTTTGTTTTTTTTTTGCAATTCATGTTTTTCACTTTTCACCATAATCTTTGTTTTTCACAATGCAAGAATTCAATATTTTATTAAACACATAGCCAAAGTAGTACAATATGAGTATAAATGTAAGTGACTTATATAGCATTGTACATGACATGTATAGCATTGAAAATGACATATATATCTATGTACAGTTGGAGGTATGCAAAAAAATGTAGAGCTTACAGAACAAAACCGACTTCAGATTTGAAATCTACTTACTTACTTATCAAAACCTTTATTAGGCATTTTACAAATAAAACCACGAGAGATAAAATCGTGTGATTTTAATACAAAATTTATATTCTTCTAATATTTGCCAAGTCAAACTTAATGCTAAAGGTCATATTTCATCAGATATCCCTAATACGAAAGGGGTAAAACAAGGGTGTATTCTTGCCCCCTTTCTATTTAATTTATTTTTATCAGATCTGCCAGATCACCTCCAAAAAATAGAATCACACGCCCCCAAACTTAATCAGAAACCTGTTCCTCTTCTATTATACGCAGATGACGCGGCCTTACTATCATTAACGAGCTTGGGTTTGAAACGTCTTATACTTTCCCTGATCCTTTACTGTGAAATTAACAAACTCTCTATAAATTACGAGAAGACGAAAATTTTGGTCTTCTCTAATAGCTGGAAATTGGAGAAATGGAAAATAAGAGAGCAAGAAATCCAACAAGTGAAGATGTATAGATATCTGGGAATTTTATTCCAGAGCAATTTAGGGTGGTCAAACCATTGTACAAATGCCATAAAACAGATTTGAAATCAGCATTGAAAGAACATATAAGAACAGTTGAAAAATCTCATGCAACAGAAAATGAAAATAAAAAATTGTTCCCCAGTGGTATTTTTTATTTACTTACCGGTATTTGATTTAGGGGGGCAGCTGCTGCGCCTGGCTATGCCCATGGTGCTGAACCTCTGATCTTCTGCATGTAAGCCATGTCTTTTGGAGGCGTGGTTGGGTGAACCATGCAAGTCCCATGTTCCCTTGTGGTGGTACAGACCCTTCCCACTTTACTTAGCCATCCTAAATAAGCTCCACTGTTGCTCCAAGCCAAATGACCCCCTCTGGTAGCTTCCTCTCTTTTCCTGTGTCCCTATGCAGGTACCTATCTGACCCACGAGGCCAAAGGCTCAGACGACGCCCCAGACGCAGACACAGCCATTATCAACGCCGAGGGCGGTCAAACTGGTGGGGATGACAAGAAGGAGTATTTCATCTGAGTGGGGAGGGTGGGGCCTGGCGGCCGGGCAGCAGGGGGGAGGAGGAGGAGGAGGAGGAAGTGGCGGATCGGAACCCAACCTCGACTGAATGACAACAGAACCCACCCAACCAATATGTCAAAGGAATTTCTCTCGCGCCCAGGATGGAATGGACGGACAGACAGAGGGATGGTGGTGGGGGACCGAGATCGGCGATGGGACAGAGGAGGAACGAGAGAGAGAAAGAAGATCAGCTTGGCTCACAATGCTTCTTTGAACTTGTATAAAACATTGTTACTAAACGGGGGGGACACGCACCCGAACATTGAGAACCCCTCAAAACCCCTTGTTCCTGCTTGCTTGTACCTACATATCTGCGGCTGCCAAAATCGCACTAAACACAGACCTGGAGAGTGAGTGATGATACCTTTCTTTCTTCCTTCCTTCCTTCCTTCCCTCCCTCCCTCCCTCCCTCCCTCCCTCCCTCCCTCCCTCCCTTCCTTCCTTCCTTCCTTCCTTCCTTCCCTCCCTCCCTCCTTCCTTCCTTCCCTTCTTCCTTCCTTCCTTCCCTTTTTCCTTCTTTCCCTCCCTTCTTCCTTCCTTTCTTCCGGCTCCTTTTGAGGCTGTTTTATCTTCTTTTTCGATGGCGTACTCTTGTTTTTGACTCTTTTCTTTCTTTCTTTTTTTTACAAAAAAAGAGAAAAACCTCTGTTCTTGTTCCCTTATGTTTGGAATGTCTTGAAGTGGGGGCACTGTAGGGGTTTGTTGGTGGGGTTCGGATGGTGTATCTCTTGCTTTCCTTTAGAGTTGTTCTGCTTTTTCTGTTTTGATGTCGAAGGATCAAATCCGCTTGTGTTTGGGGTGGGGAGAACGGAAGCCGTGGGGACATGGGGAGGAGATCCCTTCACCTTGCATCTTATGGGTCAAGGAAGGTGGGCTGAACTCTGAGCAAGGGAGTGCTGGGCTTATCAAAATCGAGGCGCTGGCTCTAGGGCCTGGAAAGCCCCCCCCCCTTCCTACTGGAAGAGGAGGGGGACACAGCAAAGGGAACTTTCCTCCACGCCGCCTCCAACTTCCTTAGGCCTTCCTCTGTGATGGTCTTCATTCAGGAAGGTTTTGGGAGCCGGGCTGATGAAGGACAGGCTCAAATTTGGGGGACAGGTTCGCTATGAAGAGCTCTGCCGATTTTATCCTTCGACGAGATTCCGTTCCTCCGGTTGCGTCTCTTTGTTTTGAGAGGAGAATGTCGTTGTGTGGTCCGTGTACCAAGGGATGCCAGCTAGCCGGTTGCAGTCCCGACCCAAACCCATGGCAAAAAAAAGAAGAAAGGGGGAGTTTGCTTTGGGGCTCCCCTGGTGTCCTTTCTGCTTCCCAGTCACGGGGGGGGGGCGGATTCGAGAGCCAGGTGCTTCTAAGGGGACCACTCAGAGAGAGAGGACCCCCATCGCTGGGGTTTTCTCTTGGTTCAGAGCCCCGGTTTCTCGGTGCAAAAGGGTACCCACTACCCTCCTGTGTCTTCCTTGGGTTAGAGAGGAAGCAAGGCATTCCAGGGGGTGCCCCATAGCTCAAGGGCAGCTCCCAGTGCCATCAGCCCGTTGGTGGGGAGAGTTGAATGAGCAAGATTTATTGAGTGATGCAATTACAGTCCCCCAATCTCCAGTGTTTGCTACCGATTAGACCACGGGGGGGGGGGGGAGCGTCAGCTGTGGATATTTCAGCCTGCACCCAAATACACACCCTGCCAAATTAATTCAAGCCTGGCTCCAACACTGCAATCAGAAAGTGTTTCTTCCTCACAGGCATACATCTGAAGGTTGATTCAGATGCCCTGTTCGCCACCGTCACAGAGGGATAAACAAATGCCTTTCCACTATCAATAAAAACTGGGGGGGGGGGGAAGGTCCACCACTGTCCCCACCCCCCAAATCATGAAATCTTGCTTTGTGATCTCTAAAAGAACAACTGCCTCTGGTTCTTCCTTCCGCTTTGCCTTCTGTCACAAAAGCCTCTCCTCCCTCCCAACTGACACACAGACATAATTGTCACACACAACTACTGCCATGGTTTTTTGAGATTTCCTCAAAAACCTCAATGAGGGCCAGAAACTTGGTGGATTGTAAAACGAAACAAAAGCAGACTTTGAGGAGAGGGCAGTTGTTCTCGCCATGAAAATGGCAGGCCTTTCGAGTTTTAAGGTGCCTGCTTTTTTTCTTTTTAAATAGTGTAGCGGCTGAGTACTTAACGCAACAGTTGGCATGGATAGGTGAAATCTTTTGCCTTAGCTCTGTGAGTTCACATCTGTCTATTTTTCAAAGTATTTAGTGCAATGAACATGCATGCAGAGAGCATGTCCCAGCGATGGCTTCTTTTGCTGCTCGTTTTGTCGTTCTGTGACGTTCACACATTTCATCTCAAACACAGAGCCAAATGCCGCTTTCCAGCTTGCGATGTCTTGTCTTGAAGATACTGTTGGTCCAGGTTTCACCTAAGATGGGCTAGGTAGCTGGTGATTGTCCTTGGCAACTGGGCAGGCTGGAGAAAAGGGCTTCTGAGCATGTGCAGAGAACTTTCTGTTGTCAGAGTCATTGCAGACATTCCTGGCAACTGCAGCTCTTCCAGTGGAGTGAGCATATGAATTCTCCTCTTGATAGCTTGGCAATATTGATTGGCAACATTCTCAGGACAAACCAAATGCAGCGGAACTTCTGGCATGGTGTAGCGATGATGGCTGTGAAAGAGGGGATTAGACAGAATTCATGGAGGATAGAACAACCAATGGGTACCAGTCCTGGTGACTATATGCTACTCCTAGGATCAGAGTCAGTGTTGGTTGGGAGCAGCAGCAAGAGAGAGCTGTTGACCTCATGACCCACTTGTGGCCTTCCTAAAACACCTGGTTGGCCACTGTAGGAACAGATTTCTGGACTAGATGCACATCTGGCCTGACTCAAGAGGGCTCCTCTTTTGTTCTTACTGGCCACAGAGGTTAGGAATGGATCCTTCATCTTCAGATGCAGGCTACCTCTAAATATCCAGTTGCTGGGGATCTGTGGCAAATGAGGGTTACTGGCTTCAAGCCCTGGTGGTTGATGGTGGACTTCTCAGACTGAAGCACCTGATTGGCCACTGCGGCAAACAGGAAACAGAAACTAGAAGATGCTGGAGCTGATGGACCGGTGGTCAGTTCGAGGAGAGTTCTCAAGTTTGTTACATCAGTGTTGTCAGGTGTTAGGAGGTCAGCAGGTTGGCCCAGATCCTGCTCTGGCTGAGGGTCCCTTGAAGTCAGAACTAGCATCTCAAGCAGTTTGGTCTTGGGCAGCGATGGGATCCTATTTGAGTTTGCAAGCTTTCTTCGTTTTGCCTGCAAGGCTGTTCTGACCAGACTAAGCCTACACCCGATGTCAGGTTTTGGACAGGTAAAGATGGGCCTGGTCCAAGAAGGAGGCAGGGAATTTGTGCTATGGGCTGTGTTTTGAAAACCCTGGCAACCAGCTGATCACCGGGGCTTCAAAGCACCCTGGTCTTCAGTGCTTGCAGCGAGAGCTGTGTGCGATCCTCTGAAGTCGCCAACGATCAGCTGGTTGCATTTGCACTTACATGGTTTGATTTCAAAACGCTGCAGGCAGAAATGGGTCTCACCTGTGATGTCAGGTGTGGCAAACTTGGCCTGTGGCAGGGAAGATAGGTAAAGAGCTGGATCCAGTTCCCTACTCCTGGTGTAGGAGGACCTTCTTAAGTGCCTATGGAAAGTGGGGCTCGGGGAGAAGGAGGCTAAGCAAACTTTATCAGCTGATTGTTGGGGGCTTAAAGAAAACCACACATTGCTCTGCAAGCACTGATGGGTGCTTTGAAGCACCGACAATCAGCTGATTGTTGGGACTTCAAAGCACAGTCCACAGCACAACCTTCCCCCACCTTTTATGGACCACGTCCACCTTCACCTGCTCAAAAGTTGACATCAGGTGGGAACTTCCCAGGGTTCCTGCGGTGAATCATAGAATCACAGACTTGTAGAGTTGGAAGGGTCCCCCAAGTCCAAACTTTGAAGTGGTGGGAATCTTGCTCCTGCCTCGGCCAGTCTCTGAACTGAGTGAAAACTTAGATGGAAGTGTCGGCTCTTGGATTTGATCAAGCAAATGACTGATACCTACCCACCACCACCAAAACCTCCGCTCTGACGGACCCCAGCCATGGATGGATCCCTGCAGATGTTGTTGGACTCCCAGTTCCCATCAGCCCCAGCCAGCAGGGGATGATGGGAGCAGGAGTCCAACAACATCCAGAGAGCCATAGTGCGCCGTGGGATCTCCCCTGCTCCCTTCTTTCGCCTGGTGACTGAACAGATTATCAGCACCTCTGCAAATGGAATCAAGGCTGTATCAATGTCAGTGGCCTCCAGGGAGCCTACAAGACAGCAGACACCCCTCTGTTGTTCCCTCTCCTCCCCTAATCTGCTCTTTAGAGCTAGACTTCCCCTGGACATGGAGGTTCTAACACAAGGTCTGCCTTTCTATAACTGCTGGGCATCTTGAGTTCTCAGCACGGGGTGGGATCTATTTTTTTATTTGGAGTTGCAGCCAATGTTTGTCCTACTCAGAGGAGAGCCGTGGAAATTAATGGACACGGCTAACTTAAGACCATTAATTTCAATGGGTCTATGCTAGACAATATTTAGTTGGATACCACCCTGTAGATCATGGATTAGGTTGGATTACCATGTGGTTGAGCCATGTGAGAAGATTTGTCCAGCTGGGGGAAATCTGCCTTGTGCACGTGAGAAGGAAAGCAGAGTAACCTAACCAAGTCAGCCCATTGATGCATAACTCAGTGCTGTCTACGCTGACCAGCAGCAGCTAGCTCTCTGGGATTTAAGACAGGTGTGTCTCTCCCAGCCCTACCTGGAGATGCTGGGGATTGAACTGGGGACCTTCTGAATGCAAAGCAAATGCTCTGCCCCTGAGCTGCGGCCATTTTCCAAATAAGATTCTAGTCCTCATGTTTCCATAGAAAGGACTGTATTAAATAGGAACATGGGAAGCTGCCTTATACTGGCTTCATCAAGCTCAGTATTGCCTACACGGACTGGCAGGATTTCAGAGGGGATATTCTGAGCCCCACCTGGAGATGCTGTGGGTGTTTGAGCCTGGCGCAAGGCATGTGCTGTAGCAATGAGCCGTGATGGAGAGAAAGAGAGAAGGAATTTTATGTCTCTGTGTGTAAGAGAGAGAGAGAGAGAGAGATGGGGCTCTTATGATGCACTAATTAAAGGTGATATCTTCAGCTCAGCAGGGTTAACAACAGTTTTAAAGCCCTTGTTGTCTCTTCCAGCACGAAACAATTACTTGTCGTTTGAAGCTTTGCCTGCCAACATGCATGTTGACAAAACCTTTAGCGTTTTTTTTCCCTTTTAACCTGGCACTTGGCAAGCAGTCACCTCCTTTGAACTGACAACAGAGTCATGCCTTCACGTTTAACCCTCCAGTGTTCTTTTCTGTCCCCTCTCAATTCCCCTGGGTGACTAAGCCGCCTCGATTTCTGTCCTCCTGCCAGGCAAACTGGAATATTATTCCAACAAAGCCTCGGCGACTTGTCAGCCCCTCGTGCACCATTTAAAATGGGATGCATGGACACCATGTCTATTAGTTTCCATGGGTCTACTCTGAGTAAGATTGGCGCCACCCTGTTGTTGTTGCTGCTGCTGCTGCTTTAATGCAACAGCATTTGTCAAGCTGGTGCCCTGCAGATGTTTTGAACTGGGGCTGATGGGAGTTATAGTTGAAAGTATCTGGAGGGCACCAGCTTGGCAAGCCTTGTTTTGATAAGACAGACCTGCCAAGGGAGGTTGTCTCGGGCAGGTCTTTGTAACAGATGGCAAAAGACTGTTCCCAAAATCAACTGGAATCTTTTTAAAGGTAGATAGCCGTGTTGGTCTGTCATAGTCAAAACAAAATAAAATAAAAAAATTCCTTCCAGTAGCACCTTAGAGACCAACTAAGTTTGTTCTTGGTATGAGCTTTCGTGTGCATGCACACTTCTTCAGATACCATACCAAGCTCATACCAAGAACAAACTTAGTTGGTCTCTAAGGTGCTACTGGAAGGAATTTTTTAAAAAAAAAATTTTTTTTTTGGAATCTTTTTGTTAGGAGCGTTGAGATCAAAAGTGTGCTGTCTAAACTTTTAAAACACACAGGTGCCTTGTGTTTCTTTTAAACAGAAAACATTGGAAAGAGCCAATGAAAAGAAACCGGGCAGGTAACTCCTGTTGTATAAACTTTTCTATAACTGCACTCATATGAACTAGTACCAGGGTTATTTCAGATTTGTAAATGTGATAGCTTCTGGGGAACTGTGATACTGTGGGATTCATTTGTCCTGCCCTGCAAGAAACAGATTCAAAGGTTCTAATTCATGCAACAGCTACAGGAGTGAACTGGAATACAAAACTGAACTGTGATCATAGCACAGAGTCCTATATTTGTAGAGTTGGGAGGGACCAGCCCCTTTCAATGAAGGAATCGCAGCTAAAGAACCCCTGACAGCCAACCTCTGTTTATAAACCTCCCATGAAAGAGAGTCTGCCAACTTCCGAGAGAGTCCCTCCTGCTGTCAAACAGCTCTTACCTTCAGAAAGTTCTTCCTGATGTTTCGTTTGAATCTCCTTTCTTGCCATTTGGATCCATTGGTTTTGGTCCTAATACCCTCTGGAAGAGCAGAAAACAAGCTTGCTCCATCTTCCATTTGACAGCCCTTCAGATATCGTATCACCTTTCAGTCTTCTCCAGGCTAAACATTGCCCAACTCCCTCAACCGTTCCTCATAAGGCTTGCTTTCCAAACCCTTGATTATCTTGGTCTCCCTCCTCTGCACACATTCCGGCTTGTCAATATCCTTCTTAAACTGTGCTGACCAGAACTGGACATAATACTCCGGAAGGGGTCTGACCAATGCAGAACAACAAAGTCGTCCTGTTATTTCCCTAGATGTGGGCAGTGGGGTAATGCTTGTTCTTCAGACACTTAGGAAGCTGCCTTATACAGAGTCAGACCATTGGAAGACCTATCTCGGTTAGCCTAGAGGCCTTCCTAGCCTTACCTTGAGATGCCAGAGATTGAACCAGGCCCTTCCTCAAATCACTGTACAGAAATATTTATTGGTGAAAAGGAGGGCATAGAAATTAAGTTTGGTTGATCTCGCCAAGGGTGCAGCAACAACTTAAAAGTGTCCCTGGCTTACTTTTTTATTATTGTGATTTATCACATTTTTATTCCCCCAAGGAACTCAAGACTTGATGCATTCCTCCCCCGCCCCCATTTATTTCCTCACAAGAACTCTGTGAGGTGTGATAGGCCTTACTATGCCATTCACAGGAGAATATATACCGTATATATATATATATAAACAACAGAAAGACATGCCAATATTGTCTCTGTTTTGACATATCATTCAAACACAGGGACGAGATCGTTCCTTAGAGACAAGCCGTTAAATTGCAAACCTACAAAGATTTATTGACCATTTTATTAGCTGAGCGTGGAAAGATTCAGCTCAATGGTGTTTCCCGGCCTGTTGTCCAATAACTTTAAAAAAATTATGTTGGTGTCATTTTTGGAGTTACACAATTCATTCTCCAGGAGCTGAAATGGATTTGCCCACCTTCAAATAATCTTGTGTCAAATATTCACTGGATGTTCTCTGAATATTCACCAAATACCGGCCTTGACACCTGACAAGATTTGAGGGTTCTCTCCTGCTCTCTCCCAAGGCTAGGAGACCTGTGGCCTTCCGGATGTTGCTGGTCTACAACTCTCATCATCCCTGACCATTGACCATGCCGGGTGGAGCTGATGAGAGCCAGAGGTCAACAACATCTGGAGGACCAAAGGTTCCCTATTCCTGATCTACCTAACCCAGTGGTGGCTAACCTTGACACTCCAGATGTTTTGGGACTACAACTCCCATCATCCCTGACCACTGGTTCTGTTAGCTAGGGATGATGGGAGTTGTAGTTCCAAAACATCTGGAGTGTCAAGGTTAGCCACCACTGACCTAACCTATCTTCTCCAGTTCCCAGCATGCACTCTGATGCACCCTTAAGATTCCACCATATGCTAGGATCACACCTAGAAACAGAATGTGGGCAGAGCTATGCAGATTTGAGGGTGGGGCTAAGCCATCTAAGAGGTAGGGCTATTCAGATCAGGGGTGTGGCATTCAGTGGTTTCCATCCACAGGCTAACAGTACATCTGTATCTGGCTTGCTTTGGAGAAACTGGGCAGGCATTTTACATATGGCGGAAGTTTCTTTTTGTGTCCCCTTTTTCCTTTCATCATGCTCCTCTATCTGCTTTCTCATTTCCGAAAAAAGAAAAACTCACTTATGCTTAGCCTCTGAACTTTTTCTTCAGCTTCATACTTAGTTCCGGAGTATATAAAATAATTTCCTTTATAATCCAGTTCCTAAATCCTTTCCCTTTGTTATATGTTGGGTGTGGCCAAGAAATGGAGCCAGGGTGGAGCCGTTCAGATTAAAAAGTGGAGCTATTATGTACATCAGGGATGGGGAAATTCAGTCCTGTTGGCCTGATTAGCAATCCCATTTGGGGAAATCCAAACCCAGCTGCAGAGGCTGATTTAGGGCAGTGTGACCAGTTCTACCGCACTGGGCACTGAGCTTGGAGGGTGCCACAGGGCATCACAAGGATGACATAGTGAACTGAGCAGAATGGAAGGTGAGAGGTGGAAATGCCGGATTTTGGCATCGCATAGGTCACCGCTGAAATTTGACCAAATTTGACCGAAGTTCGCTCCTGCCAGCTGTCGGTAGGGATAGGATAAATTTGGTTCAATTAGCATTTAAGGGGAACCTACCTAATTCGCATAATACATTCACATAATGCAAAAACTGAAAAATAGCCATCCTTTGAAATTCACACTTCTCTGAATTTTTGCAGTGCCGTTTTGTAGTGTGTACAAAAATGCAATTTCTCAAGTAAAGTGTGCACATATATTAGTGAAAATAATATACCAAAATGCATAGTATTAGGGAACTTTGCTTTACAAAAATGTGTCTATTGTTTAAAATTGCGTACAAACGTGTATATTAGGGGGAAATTGCATTAAAATGCTGTTAAATTTTCAGGAGGACCTTTTCAATTAAAAAAAGTTGCAAAGCGATGTGGAAATGTGGAAAGCTGAACTTAAGATCAGGAAAATGAGAAACTGAGGGCTTACCCACACTTCCTCTTGTGCTCTGCTTTCCCTGGGGAATACCGCTCTTTAGCACTCAATCAGAGCAAATGGCAATTTGGGTTTTCTCCTAATTGATGTCTGCTCCGATTTAGAGCTGAAGAGTGGGTTTTCCCTGGGAGAGGAGCAGAGCAAGGGGGAAACTGCTCAGACTCAATGCTTTCTAGGTACGGGACAAGCAGAAGTGTGGATGAGGTCTGAGAGCAGAATTGACAGATTCACCCATCCCTACCTGTCAGATATCTGTCATCTTATGATGCCAGGCACAAAGATCTGTTATCTCTGATCTTAGCACTAAGCACCAAAGCACTAGGATCAGAGATAAGCTTCTGCCTGCTCTTTGACAGTATTTCTTTTTCTGAAGGGCTGCCTTCAGATGTCTTCTAAAAGTCAAATAGTTGTTTATTTCCTTGACATCTGATGGGAGGGTGTTCCACAGGGCAGGCGCCACTACCGAGAAGGCCCTCTGCCTGGTTTATTTCTAGATGGGTGGTGAGATCGGAGATAAATCTATGCCTGTGCTTGACTTGAAATTTGAACAACCTGGCGTCAGAGGACATAAGATGATTGACAGATCAGTGGCGCTGCCAAACTGGGCCAGTTGTTGACCCGACCCTTGGACTGAAAAAGTTCCCCAACTCCTGATGTCGATAGTAGCAGGCCCAAGACTTCAGGGAGGGCAAACCCTGGCAGTGGGTGATTCATGTTGAGATACGTTTGCGCAACTCTCTCCTGGGATCTCTGCAACATTCTCATATTCTCCACCCATCATCCATGACAGAGCATTTTGCTAGTATTAGACGTTTGGCAGTATTTGATAGCTGACACACGTTGGCATTTAGTCCTTGGCAGCTGACGGCTTATGAGATTTTATATCAAACCGAAACACCCGGGAGATTCCAGGAAGCCACTAAACTCCCTCTTGAACTATTTTGAGGTTAAGCACATCCCTGTCGAAAATTAAAATCCCGGTGTCAAATCTTGAAAACAGCAGATTCTACACTTGCGTGATGGAAGTGGGAGATGTTGCTGGATTTTGAATGGGGCTGGGTTTCGTTGCTAGACAGAGTCAGCAAACAGACCAAAGGACTCCCCGCTGATGGACCGCTGAAGATTTTGCCCCTCCCTGCACTTGTGGAGCATAGATTAACCATAAAGCGACAGAGTGGCCTCCTGCCTTGACTGTAGAATACCACCATAGAGATGAAAAGGGCCTGGCAGGCTATCTAGTAGCCCAACTTCCTGTTCTAAGCAGGAACTCCAATGGTAGAACTTCTCAAGAGGCTCATTGGTCATTGGCTCCATGGTGGAACTGCTCTTACCATCAAGAAATATCTCTTAAATGTTCATCTGAAACCTACCTCCTTGCATCTTAAACCCATTAGCCCATGGAGCAGTAGAGAACAAATCTTTGCCTTCTTCTGCATAACAGCCCTTCTGTTTTTTGAAGAGTGCTGTCTCCTCTCAATCTTCTCTTCTCTGTGTGAAAAGCATGCCCAGCTGCTTCTTTCTTTCCTCATACAGCTTATTTTTTCCATCCTGCTGAGCTCTCTTTGTGGCCCTCCTGTCAACCATTTTTTTTCTATATGTCCTTCTTAAAGAGTGGTGCAACAGTTGGAGGTGCCCAGAGAAGCAACTGGTCTGCCTAGCTCAGTATTGTCCACACTGACAGGTAGCAGCTTTCTGTGATTTCAGACAAGAAATCTTCCCCAGTCCAGGATTGAATCTGGGACCTCCGCATGGGAAGCAGATGCTCTAACACTGAACTACAACCCTTCAAACAGCTGGAAAGAGACCTCCAAACAAGGTCTGGCTAGTGAAGAACAAAGTGCAATGACTTGCTTCCTACAGTCTCCATCTGTAGGACCATGGGGCAAACTCCATCCTTAGCCACCAGGTGGTTCTTTTACCTGGTGGTTGTCAAATCCCTGTGCTACAAGCCAGACCACAATTTTAAACCTCAACATCAGGTAGTCCTACAGCCTGGGAATCTGTCACTCATGGGAATGAGCACAATGATTCACTAGTCATGCACAAGCCTTCAAGAATACGAGACTTGGCTCTCTGGATTGCATCCCACAATGAACGAATAGCCTAAAGGCAGAATGCAGTTTTCTCCTACCTCATCTCTTTTAAATATTGGGTTGTCAGGCCTACTCAGAGTAGACCTGTTGAAATTAATGGCCATGGCCAACTTAGACTTATTAATTGCAATGGATCTAACTCCAAGTAAACGTTAGTTGAATACAGCCCATTGTTTTTAAATGTTCAGAGGAAGAAAATCACTGAGCAATAACATTCACATGACAAAAAGACAAAATATAGGGAAGGATCCTGCCATTTCTATATGATGGCCCCGCAAAGTCCACAAAACTGTGGTTCCTGCATTTCAGGGGGTTGGACCAGATGACTCCCGGGTGCCTTCCAACCCTACAAGTCTATGGTTCTATGAAAACAGTACTATTTTTCTAGTCATCGGAATAACATTTCTCCTTCCTGAATATATACAGTGGTACCTCGAGTTAAGTACTTAATTCGTTCCGGAGGTCCGTTCTTAACCTGAAGCATACTTAACCTGAAGCACCACTTTAGCTAATGGGACCTCCTGCTGCCGCTGCGCCGCCAGAGCACGATTTCTGTTCTTAGCGGAGTTCTTAACCTGAAGCATACTTAACCTGAAGCGTACTTAACCTGAAGCGTATTTAACCCGAGGTACCACTGTATGTTACTTTTTTAAAAAGAATGCATAGTAGTTGCAGTATTATATTTATAGTTTACCTATCTTCCAAGAAGCTCAAGGTGTCAAACAAGGTTCTCCCTCTTCCCCATTTTATCCTCACAACAACCCTGTGAGGTAGGTTAAGCTGAGAGATTCTGACTGGCCCCTTAAGATCACACAGCGAGGTTCATGGCTGGGTGAGGATTTGAACCCTGATTTCCCAGGTCCTAGTCCAACATCATCATTAGCTCTCATAATCATTGTATATCACATTTTCTGGAGCCGATCTGCTTTTGGCACATTTGCAGTCTAGGATGGTGTAAAACTACCCACCCAAGTTATTCCAATGGCCTCAGGGCTGGCATCACAGATTGGCACAGTTGGGCACTAGCCAAGGCCCACTACCAACCAGACACACACACACACACACACACACACACCACATTGCTACTGTTCTTAAAATCTGCTGTTGTTACCTAGTCACCCGCTTTCTTTATTCTACCTCATTTTCATTATGGCATCCCTATTCCACATCTCCTCCAAACGGCTCGAGATTCTCTCCCTACCAAGTTCATCCTCACGACAACCCTGTGAAGCGGGTCAGGCTGAGAGGCTGTGAATGGCTCAATGGCACTCAGCGAGTTACATGGCCAAGTGGAGATTGGAACTCTGGTCTTCCAGGTCCTGGTCCAACACCCTAACCCAGTGATGGCTAACCTTGACACTCCAGATGTTTTGGAACTACAACTCCCATCATCCCTAGCTAACAGGATCAGTGGTCAGGGATGATGGGAGTTGTAGTCCCAAAACATCTGGAGTATCAAGGTTAGCCATCACTGCCCTAACCGCTACACCACACTGTCAAGTAGCAAGCAGTATCTGGAGTGAGGAGAAGGACCTCCATTCACCTCTCCATCTAGGGCAGGTGTGAGGAACCTGCAGCCCTCCAGGTGTTGCTGAACCAGAATTAACCACAATCCCTGACTGCTGGTCATCCTAGCTGGGGCTGATGGGAGCTGGAGTACATCAGTAGCTGGAGGACCACAGGTTCCCTATCCCTGGTCTACAGAGCTGAATCGGTTGGACTCAGGCCACATTCACACCAAACATTTCAAGCCCTACGCTACCTCTTTCAACAGTCATGGCTTCCACCCACAAAGAATTCTAGGAGCTGCAGTTTGTTGAAGGTGCTAAGAGTTGTTTGGGGACCCCTATTCCCCTCACGGGGCTACAATTTGCAGAGTTCCCTGGGAAGAGGGATTGACTGTTAAACCACTCTGAGAATTGTAGCTCTAGGGAGTTTCCTAACATTTCTGAGCACCGTTAACAAACTACAGCTCCCAGAATTCTGTGGGAGTTGAAGTCCTGACTCTTTAAAGTGGTATCGTTCTTTAAATACATGGTGCAATTGTGTCCTTAGAAGAAAAAGGCAGGTGACCTGGAGGGGATGACTGCAAGGAGGAAGAGATGGGCCACTCCAGAAGGGAACCCACTGAAGACCTTTTGCCCAAGGGTCCCCCAAAACTCAATTAGCTTCACCCAAACTCACTTGGCTGTTTTGTGTCCCAACTGGAGCCCCCCAGTATCCTTCACTTTTGACAGTAGCTTAGGAGCACATGATCAAAGCCACAGTGATGGGTGAACAGGAGCAGGCCTAGACACACAACTCTCTGGGTCACAACGGGGAGATCTGTCCGCCCTTGTACCTTAATGGTCAATGCCCATGCCGTACATCTTATCAGAGGGGTGGGGGACCTCAGGCCCAGGGGCCAAATGCAACCCCCCAGAACTTATCCCAGGCCACGTCCTCTTTCTCTGGGACACACCCCTCTTTGGCCCAGCTTTGCACCTGAGTGTTTTTGCCTGGCTGGGATGTGTCTATGGACTCTGATGATGCTTCTTGCTTGCCTGGAAGGAGGATAGAGAGGATGGGTGTGTGAGTTGTGCGTGTGCAGAAACTTGCCTACTGTAAAATGCACGGTGCATGTTGTTGCTCTGGCCACTTTTGCCTCTGGCCATGCCCACCACAGGCATTTGGTCCTCACTGCCTGGAAGGATATGCAGCCCTCAGGCTAGAAGCCCACCCTTGGCTTATGACTCGAACTCCTTGGGTGTGTCACTTGAGCAGGGCTCTTCACCTTGACTTCTTTACTACAGGGTGGTCGTGTGTCCTACTTTACAGAGGGTGGTCCTCTCTTTGAAGGAGTCATCTGGCAGAGCAGCTGTCTGGTCTTAAGTCCAGCTTGTAGATAAAAGGTGATGTCCAACGAAGTTCTGCTCAGAGTAGAGCCATCAGAATTAAGAAACCTAAGTTAGCCATCTCTATTGATGTCAATGGGTCTACTCTGAGTAGGGCTAACATTGGCGACAACCCAAAGTAATTTAAGAAGGGGGAGGTCTTGTAGTTGTCCCTCAACACTGAACACCTAGACTGCAAACTGAGCTGTCACAGAGGCTACCTGGTCCAATTCATGTTCCCCACTAAGTTAAGATGTATTTTCTTTCTGTTTGAATTATAGTGATTCTTTCTAAATTTGCATAAGTACACATAAATTAACATATGCAAATTGGTGTCCTCTTTTGTCCATTTTTGGGGGAGGGGCAATGCATTTCCTACTCTCTTCTGGTCTTTTGGGGAAACTCTTGGTACACAGTTGTCCTCTCTTTTCTAATGGTGTCTCTTTTGGGGAAGTAGGAGAAGACGGAAGGGTTGCTTCACACAGATCATTGTTTCCCAAACTTGGGTCTTCCGCTGGTTTTGGACTACAGTTCCCATCATCCCTGACCACTGGTCCTGCTGGCTAGGGATGATGGGAGTTGTAGTCCCAAAACAGCAGAAGACCCAAGTTTGGGAAACCCTCATGCAGATCCAAACCCACCCAACAAAAAATCATGTTCATTTGGATATAAGCGTCATGATGGATCTTCCTTCTGAGTTGAAATCTCTGTGATCCGCCTCAATGCTAGTGCAATATACGCATCATTGCACACCCATGAACACAAGACGCCTTGCGCCCTCTCCCCATATTCAGGTGGTGGATGCATGTGGATGTGTTTGCAGTTCTAATAAGATGTGTCATAGGATTTCAAGCTTCCAGTAAACATTTGCAAACTGTTCAAAGAAGGGAGAGACTATTCCAACCACTTTACTAGCACCCCAGAAGCCCACAGTGGAGGCTGGTCCACTGCAGCTAAAGGAGCATTGCCCCACCAGCCTCAGTCTGCCCTTGGCCAGACCTGAGCTGCCTGCCTTCTTCCTTATAACCAGTACAGGTAGGGGGGGGAGAGAGAGCTGCTTGTCACCTTTCTCCTCCCCAGTCTCAATGTTGCCTTTGAAAAACTCAGCAGAGTGGAGGTGGGGGCAAGACTTGGAATGAATTGGCTCTGCCTGTCCTTCACTCTGGCGCCCCCTACTGTTGTGCTCCCTGCCTTCTGACCTACCAGTCTCAAAGGGCACCAGCCAACACTGGAAGCCCATACAGGGCAAGCTGTTGGTGTGTGCGCACATGGGCATGCGCAAAGGCCTGCAGCCATGCGCTTTGATATGAGGATCAGGCTGTTTCGGGGACACAACCGTGTTCCTTCCTTCATCCACAACCTGCCGGAGGCTATGAACTCGTTTGTGTCGCGTCTGCTTTGGCCCAGCCTGTGGTGCATTGATTTTATATCAAGCATGCCTGTTGTTTGTATGTATTTCTGCAACACACATGGAAAAAAAATATCCACTGCAGTTTCTCAGCTGGGGAGATTTGCAAGCTAGGAGTGGAGATTCCAGGCTTTGGTTATAAAACTAGGGGAGGCGGGCAGCTGAGGGGGAATTGGAGCCAGTGACACTCCAATGGAGCGAGGCTTCTGTTTCACGGATAACAGGCCCCATCATCAAGGAAGATGGAACCCGCCGTGTGACAGCAGGAGAAAGGAAATGCTTAGGTTGGGGAAAACGAAGGCTGTGGGTTGTTGTTTTTTTCCATCGGTTCTCTTGTCACTGTTTGCTCAAAGCCCATTGTTGAGGGTGTTGTTTTTCCCTGTAAACCTCCCAGCCTGGCTGGATAACTAGAAGAGCTTTAGAAAGTCTACACAGGCTGGGTGACTCGGAGGCAAATGGCAAGAACCCAACTTTGATTGAATAGAAAGCCGGTCCCAGCGATGTTGAGCTAGATAAGCTGCATGCATCATCAGTCCTTCTCAGAGTAGACCCGTCAAAATGAATGGACAGGACGAACTTTGGCCCATGAATTTCAATGGGTCTACTCTGAGTAGGGCTGACAGTGCATATTACCCGAAGTTGTGCGTTCTATTTTCTTCTGCTCAGTGGGTGGTGGTTGTGGTTTTATTTAAGCAACAGGGTGGCAATTATTGGGATGGATGCAGAAGAACATTAAGTGGATGGGGAGGCCTTTCTCTCTCTTTCGCATCGTCCCAGAACTTGGGGATACCTTATTGGGAGAGTCAGGACAGGCACACAATGCATGGTTCAGCGACAGGCACACAATGCATGGTTCAGCGCCTCCCAGAAGAGGCGATGATGGCCGTCAACCTGGATGGCTTTAAAAGGGGGTTAGACAAATTCATGGAGGAGAAGCTTATCAATGACCACTAGCCATGATGGCTATGTTCTCCCTCCACTGTCAGAGGCAGAATACTTCTGAATGCCAGCTGATGAGGATCACAAGTGGGGCAGTGTGTTCCTGTACTGCTTGCAGGTTTTCCAGAATTACCTGGTTGGCCACTGAGAAGAGGACACTGGTCTAGATGGGCCCCCTTTGGCTCGATCCAGCAACAAGACTCTTCTTATTGTCTTAAGGTGCACCTGGTTCAGCTTTTCCCAAAGGTTTTGCGCTGCAACTCCCACCACCCCTGACCCTCGGCCATGCATGCCGGGGCTGATGGATGTTAGAGGGTACCTATAGAGGGAGGGGGAGCAACTCCATTTTTATTCAACAGAGATCAACCAGAAAAATTTGCAAGTAGGACACAAATGGGATGGTAGTGAACGTCCATTGTGATGTTTGTTCCGGATCCATGGTGTCCTGGTAGGCAGTCCTCGCACCGTGTTCCAATCGTGTAGCTTCCATAAGCCCCCACCGCCCCCAAAAAGTTGGTCTGATTCCAAGGTTGTGCCTCCCTAATAAGATCCCAGAATCACAGAATCACAGAATCATAGAGTTGGAAAAGACCACAAGGGCCATCCAGTCCAACCCCCTGCCAAGCAGGAAACACCATCAAAGCATTCCTGACAGGTGGCTGTCAAGCCTCTGCTTAAAGACCTCCAAAGAATGAGACTCCACCACACTCCTTGGCAGCAAATTCCATTGTCGAACAGCTCTTACTGTCAGGAAATTCTTCCTAATGTTTAGGTGGAATCTTCTTTCTTGTAGTTTGAATCCATTGCTCCGTGTCCGCTTCTCTGGAGCAGCAGAAAACAACCTTTCTCCCTCCTCTATATGACATCCTTTTATATATTTGAACATGGCTATCATATCACCCCTTAACCGTCTCTTCTCCAGGCTAAACATACCCAGCTCCCTAAGCCGTTCCTCATAAGGCATCGTTTCCAGGCCTTTGACCATTTTGGTTGCCCTCCTCTGGACACGTTCCAGCTTGTCAATATCCTTCTTGAACTGTGGTGCCCAGAACTGGACACAGTATTCCAGGTGGGGTCTGACCAGAGCGGAATACAGTGGTACTATTACTTCCCTTGATCTAGATGCTATACTCCTATTGATGCAGCCCAGAATTGCATTGGCTTTTTTAGCTGCTGCATCACACTGTTGACTCATGTCAAGTTTGTGGTCTACCAAGACTCCTAGATCCTTTTCACTTGTACTGCTCTCAAGCCAGGTATCACCCATCCTGTATTTGTGCCTTTCATTTTTTTTGCCCAAATGTAGTACTTTACATTTCTCCCTGTTAAAATTCATCCTGTTTGCCTTGGCCCAGTTCTCTAATCTGTTAAGGTCATTTTGAAGTGTGATCCTGTCCTCTGGGGTATTAGCCACCCCTCCCAATTTGGTGTCATCTGCAAACTTGATCAGGATGCCCTCAAGCCCATCATCCAAGTCATTGATAAAGATGTTGAATAAGACTGGGCCCAAGACAGAACCCTGTGGCACCCCACTAGTCACTTCTCTCCAGGATGAAGAGGAGCCATTGATGAGCACCCTTTGGGTTCGGTCAGTCAGCCAGTTACAAATCCACTGAATGGTAGCATTGTCTAGCCCGCATTTTACCAGCTTCTTTACAAGAATATCATGGGGCACCTTGTCAAAGGCCTTGCTGAAATCAAGATAGGCTACATCCACAGTGTTCACTTCGTCTACCAGGCTTGTAATTCTGTCAAAAAATGAGATCAGATTAGTCTGGCATGACTTATTTTTCAGAAACCCATGCTGACTTTTAGTGATCACAGCGTTCCTTTCTAGGTGCTCACAGACCGTTTGCTTAATGATCTGCTCTAGAATCTTTCCTGGTATTGATGTCAGGCTGACTGGGCGGTAATTGTTTGGGTCCTCTCTTTTCCCCTTTTTGAAAATAGGGACAACATTTGCCCTCCTCCAGTCTGCTGGGACTTCACCTGTTTTCCAGGAATTCTCAAAGATTACTGCCAGTGGTTCTGAAATCACCTCTGCCAGTTCTTTTAATACTCTGGGATGTAGTTCATCTGGCCCTGGAGACTTGAAGATGTAGTTCATCTGGCCCATCACTTGAGATGTAGTTCATCTGGCCCATCACTTGAATGCTGCAATATTTGCAAGTTTGGATATTGGAACTTTTTCATGATCAGAAACATTTTGCCATCAGTTGTGCATGTCCTTAGGCAGGTACATATTATGAACATTGCCAGGTGTGACGGGGGCAGGGGTACATTACTTTGGGGGTCCACTCTGTTTTTTGAAACATACACGCAGGGACTCCCTCTTGGAACCCAGGAGCAATGCCCATGGATGTGTGTGTTCTTCAGACTGAAGGTCTGCACGTCATTTTACACTAGGCATTTTTCTCGCCCTGACTTAGCACCAAAGCTAAGCTTGCTTGGGCACCTTAGGATGCTTTGCAGTCTTTGACTCACCTCTTGAGCAAGTACATCAGAGATGGGGAGTCTGTGGTCCTCCAGATGTTGCTGGACTACAACTCTCTGTGATCATCCCTGACCACTGGCCAGGCTTCCTGGGGCTGATGGGAGTTGGGACCAACAGCACCAAGTTCCCCATTCCTGAGGTGCATCGACCAGAGATTTCTCAGGGTGTGCTATCCCAAAGCAAAGGGAAGACACGCCGTTTCTTATTATTGACCAGTAAACATGCTCCAATGTTTGTTTGTTTTCTGGAGGGGGGATGTTGGGCAAGATGCCACCAGGCATAGCTGTCAACTTTTGGATTTGAAAATAAGGGATGCTGCGAAGGTGGTGCAATGGCACCAAGTAGCCTCGCCACCTTGCGCTCCAGAGGCTGCGCGCGAACGGGTGAGCGAAAGAGTGAGCACATAGACGGCAGGCAGGCTGTCTGTCTGGTTGGGCATGAGGGTCTAGCTGCACAAGGCATGCAAGCTCCGCCCCCAGTCGGTCTCAGACTCCTTATTGGCAGCCGAGCAACGCAGCTGAGGAGCCTCCCTGGCTGGCAGGAAGGGAGAGGAGCTGCTTCCTTTGAAATCCGGGAAATTTAAGGGATATCAACAATCCGGGATAGCAGCGGGAAACGGTATTGGAATAAGGGAGTTTCCCGCAAAAAAAGGGAGGGTTGACAGCTATGCCACCAGGAGGCCATCCTTAACTCTGAGGCCAGCCCACCTCTCTGGCCAGAGGGCAGGAGCAAGGCAAAAGGAAATACCACATTATTTTCTTCTTCCTCTTTCTCGGAGAGTGGACAGGAAGTGGCAGTGGCAGGGTTGGGAGGTTCTGCGATGGAGGTGGCAGTGGGCACCCCTTGCTTTGGGTGGGGTCTCAGCAGATACCCAATAACGTCAAGCACTAGCGCCAACCCTGGAATGCCCATCTCTATGCAGCAAACATGGAAGGGATCTTTGCATGTTTCAAGGACTCCTGGGGGGGGGGTTGTGGGGAGGCAATGTATCCACCACACCTATGCTCAGAGATGCATTGCACCCCTCCTGCTTTGCCATGGGATCTGTCAGTCAATGCCAGAAGTTCCACAGTCTCCACCTCATTTGTTTTCTAGCGTTGGCCAAAAAATACCAGGCCATTTTTATTTTTTTCCGGGGAGAGGGGAATAAAAAGACACCATTTGGTTATGTTTGCTGCGGGGAGCAGACAGACTACCAGCCTGAGGGCCTTGTTGATGAGAATCAGGCCTGCTCTTTTGCATAAATCTCATTCCAGTTTCTGTTTTTTATTCACACCAGGTTGTGTCCAAAGGCAGGGCTGACATCTGTATGGATGCAGTGCTATAATTGCTATAAAAAAAACACATTCACACCCTAGAATAATTTTTCTTAGGGCTGACGAGAGGCAAGATGGGTCAGAGGAAGAGCCTAATAATTTACTTATGCTTCACATCTAGGTCTTCCCTTTACTCCCAGAGAGGCAGAGGCAGGCTGGAGGGTGGAAATGAGAAACAGGACTAGTTAAAACATCGTCTTGTCCTCTACCTGTGGCAACTGGCGCCCCCTACTGGACCAAGCTCTCTATGCTTCCTAGTTGGAGTTAGACTCTCCCAATATTTACACAAAAGCCATATTTGTACTGAGCTAAAACGAAAAAGAAAACACACCGACACACAAAATCTTCTTCTGGGTGGGCAGTGGGGACAAGAGAGGATGGCGGTCTTGGATTGTTGTGTTGTGATCTTGTATGTACATAAAACTTTCAGGGGTGTGGGGAGGAGAACAAATGAATTACAACAAATGTCAATGTTACTTTATAACCTTTCTAAATATCCTGTGCTAATCTCAGAAGATAAAACCTATAAATATATCTGGATTATACATGTTACCCTGCCGTCTTCTTTGACTGCTTTCCCTGCCTCAAACGGCAGAGTGAGTTGTGACGGGACAACTTGTTTCCTTACAAGTTTTTCTTACTCTCTCATAACACTAGAACTCGTGCCCATCCCATGAAGCTGAGCGTTGGAAGTGTCAGGACAGGTAAAAGAAATGGCCTCAGCCCAGTATCCCTGAAGGAGTGTCTCCACCCCCATCGTTCAGCCCGGACACTGAGGTCCAGCTCCGAGGGCCTTCTGGTGGCAGAGGGCCTTCTCAGTAGTGGCGCCCGCCCTGTGAAACGCCCTCCCATCAGATGTCAAAGAAATAAACAACTACACGACTTTTAGAAGACATCTGAAGGCAGCCCTGTTTAGGGAAGTTTTTAATGTTTGATGTTTTATCATGTTTTTAATATTCTGTTGGGAGCTGCCCAGAGTGGCTGGGAAAACCTAGCCAGATGGGTGGGGTATAAATAAATTATTATTATTATTATTATTATTATTATTATTATTATTATTATTATTATTATTTGTCAGGAGGGCTGGACTGCCTCCGCAATTGATTGCCCGAAATAAGAGTCCAAGCCATGTAGCTTTTTAAGGCTTTAATCTAGGCTAATTGCTTTACAAGCGGAGCAGGTTGTAAAACCGGCTCATCCATCATTGTCATCAGATTCCGAAAGTGGATCTTTCCTTCTATTTACCCGCCAGGAAGCCCAGCGGGGGAAGCGGAAACCCTTGTCCTTCGCTTTTTCCGTTCCCCCTTTTTGTAACAAGGTCTCTGGCTGCTTAGCTCAAGCCTCTCTACTGCCCCTCCTTCTCCACTGCTTTGACCTGAAGGGGAAGTGGATGAATCTGCCTTCAAGAGCGGGGGCTGCTCCCGGTAACTACTTAACGCCGGACTGGAGGAAGGATGCAGCCCCATGACATTATTATTATTACTTCTTCACACAGCACATAGCTGAACTATGGAACTCACTCCCACGTGAGACAGTGAGAGCCACCAACCTGGATGGCTTTAAAAGAGGAACAGACAAATTCATGGAGGAGAGGACTATTGCAACTGCTACCCATGATGGCTAAGCTCTGTCTCCACAGCTGGAGACAGCAACACTTCTGAATTCCAGGAGAGGAGAGAGCTCTTGTGCCCGAATCCTGCTTGCGGGTTTCTCACAGGTGTTTGGCTGGCCATTGTGAGAACAGGATGCTGAACTAGGTGGGCCACTGACCTGATCCAGCAGGTTCATCCCTACTGGAACTCTTATTCTGTTTTTAAATGCCTCTAGAGAATAAAGGGGGACGCGGGTGGCACTGTGGTCTAAACCACAGAGCCTAGGGCTTGCCGATCAGAAGGTCAGCGGTTTGAATCCCCGCGACGGGGTGAGCTCCCATCACTCGGTCCCAGCTCCTGCCAACCTAGCAGTTCGAAAGCACGTCAAAGTGCAAGTAGATAAATAGGTACCACTCCAGCGGGAAGGTAAACGGTGTGTCCGTGTGCTGCTCTGGTTCGCCAGAAGCGGCTTATTCATACTGGCCACATGACCCAGAAGCTGTACGCCAGCTCCTTCAGCCAATAGAGCGAGATGAGCGCCGCAACCCCAGAGTCGTCCATGACTGGACCTAATGGTCAGGGGTCCCTTTACCTAGAGAATAAAGAGGTAGAGAGGGTCTCACCAAGGAGTAAGGGGTAGGTGGTCACTCTGGCCATGGAACTGGGGCAGCGGATGACATGCAAGTAAGTCCTTTTCAATAGCCGCAACTCAAGCCCATTGATTTCTCCCCCTGCTCCAAGATTTTTACTGATTATAAGGAATGTGCAATAATTGATCATAAGCATTTGGCCATTTCTATATCTCTCGCACAATATGCAAGAAGGCTGCAATTTCCATGACATCCCGTATTCGTCACAATCACCGCCGTTTCCATTCCGCAACAGTTCAGCTTTGGCCAGATACTATGTTATTCATCTCACTGCCCACTATTAGGTAAGTATTTACAATAGCTTGCATTCATTTCAATGTAAAGGAAACATTGAAACAATGTAAAGAAAGTCGTTAATTATGTATCATCCACGGACTTAAAAACCACCTGAACAAATACTGATCATATCGGCAGGACCGTATTTCCACAGCTGACCACAAAGATGCAAAACCGCAGCAATTCCTTTTCCAGCGGAATTCTCTGGCATCCATACAAAAACAAAAAGGGAGGAGGAATAAAATCCGTGACTGAGCGGGTAAAAAAGCAATATTAAGTTGACTTGAGTTAAGTGATTACTGTATTACATCTAGCAAAATGTATGGCTGAACGTGGTCTGAATTTTTTGCAAAAACAAATGTCTCCAGGGAAATTGTGGGTCAGCTCCAGCTCCACGCCTTCCTCAGCACACAAAAAAATTGCATTGCACTGGAAAGTTATCCTGTACAGATCCAAGGTGAAATCACAGAATCATAGAACTGTAAAGTTGGAAGGGTCATCTAGTCCAACCGGCTGCAATGCAGGAATCACAACTAAAGGATCCCTGACATGTGGCTATCCAACATCTGTTTAAAACCTCCAATGAAGAAGAGTTCGCCATGTTCAAGAATGGTAGTAGGGCTGTGCATCAGATCTGGCCAAATCCCATATCCTGAACCAAATCAGGCCAACGTGGTCAACTTGAGATCTGGCCAAATTAGGATGAGGAAGCCCCGGATCACTCTGGCTCACCTCAGATCAACCCAGAGTGATCCAGGGCTGTAAAGTGGCCAGGTAGGGGGTGGATTTAGGCAGCAAGGAAAGGAGAGAGAAGGAGACACACACACACAGGCTACTTTCCCCGGACCACATATCTAATTAACCCTGATTAAACTCAGTTCATGGCTCAGATCCAGTTCAGGGTGGGTATGTCCTTGGTCAAAGTGGAGTTACTCTGGATCAGGCCCTGAACTGGATTGGGCGCCCCTGTGCACACCACTAAATGTGCTAAAGCCCGGCTATTCCCCCACCCATTCAGCTCAATGGGGCTTCTGCAGATTGTGCTCCATGTTTGCTAGTGGGAAGGGGTGGATTTTCCAACTCATGAACACGGACGTCTTTGCTGACCGTGCCAAAGCAAAACAAGGTCAACGCTTCTCAGTTGCATCGCCTAAGTGCCTATTTGTACAGCAAAGACATTGCTATCCTCCTGAGGCTGGGGCTGAACACACCATCTGATACAGAGACCAGGCATTCAAGGTACTTTACACTAGAGATGCTCAAGGGTTTTGCTTTCTGTGAATTCCAATGCAAACTGACCTGATCTGCTCCTCCCGGACCAAGGTGTGGGTTGGAAGGTAATTTATCCTTCAGATGTTGCACATCTTTGCAAGGCATCTCTCGGCTCCAAAAACATGCCCAAACCGGTAGGCGCTGGTCTGTTAAGGGAAATGGTCACACTGGTGTAACAAGCACCCCCACATAGGGATGGGTGCCGGAAAATGCGGCTGCTATTTTAGGGTGTGTTATTGGCTGAATCCCAGCACAGGTTTCGTATTAACTGTTCAAGGTAGTGTGATTATTTACTAGTCGTGGGATATTACAAATAGGAGAAGGGGAGCCTGTGACCCCTCGCCCCTCACCCAGAGGGTCTAAGTAAGGATGAGGCACTTTTAAAAGGAACTTCATTTGTTTACACCCAAGGAGGGCATAGCTTAGCCGTTACTTTTGAAATACTTTCTTTCAAACAGACCCTCTTGACAGAGCTGTTTAATCTCTTTCCACCTGTCGCTGGACAGAGGACTTGCTTCTATGACAGCGATTGTTTCATCCTACCAGTGTGCAGTGTGCAGTCTGCATTCCTGAGAGCCAGTGTGATGTAATGGTTAAGAGCGGTAGACTCGTAATCTGGGGAACCGGGTTCACATCTCTGCTCCTCCACATGCAGCTGCTGAGTGACCTTGGGCTAGTCACACTTCTCTGAAGTCTCTCAGCCCCACTCACCTCACAGAGTGTTTGTTGTGGGGGAGGAAGGGAAAGGAGAATGTGAGCTGCTTTGAGACTCCTTCGGGTAGTGATAAAGCAGGATATCAAATCCAAACTCTTCTTCCTCTTATACCAATAATAACAACAATCATCATCGTTGTTTATATGCCGCCCATCTGACAGGGTTGCCACTCTGGGCAAATTCTAACAAAGCTTTAAAACTTCCCTATACAGGGGTGCCTTCAGACGTCTTCTAAAAGTCTGTCAGGCAAAGGAGAGACACACACACACCCCACCTCCTGAGGCAGCCTCTTCTACTGTCCAACAAGAGTCCTTAAATCATAGAATTTTAGAGTGGGGAGGCATCTCAGTCACTGGCAGAGGAAGGCGGGTGTGGGGAGTGCACCAGGTGTCAGCCGTGAGGAGGGGTGACATCGCCGCGCCAACACCCCAACCCCACTCGCTGTGGGCCGCTAGGGACAATGCTGCTGTGGGTGGCTAGCAGTGCCCCTCCCAATTCTAGCCGTGCAGGCGGCAGGCGGCTAGGGACACTTGCTGTGCGGCCAGCTAGCCCCACCCCTGTGGGCCAGCTAGCCCCTCCCCTGCACCACTCTGGGTGCCGGGGCAGGTAGCTCCTCCTCTGATCTCAGTGTCGTCATCCCCCAGCAGAGGACCAGCTAGCCAGCCTTCCAGCCAGTCCCAAGCAGGACTTCTAAGCAGAAATGCTGAAGTTTGTGCCATCAGTTGATGAGGATGGACTAAATTAAATAATCAGTTAGGTTTGCATCTGATTGGGGACAAGAATCTCGAAGCACAAAGCAGGCTGGTGAACTGAGCATTGGCCTCATGGTTGTCAGAGGAGGCTCTGCAAATGTACCTGTGCAAGAGAAGAAGAAGAAGAAGAAGAAGAAGAAGAAGAAGAAGAAGAAGAAGAAGAAGAAGAAGAGGAGGAGGAGGAGTTTGGATTTGATATCCCGCTTTATCACTACCCAAAGGAGTCTCAAAGTGGCTCACATTCTCCTTTCCCTTCCTCCCCCACAACAAACACTCTGTGAGGTGAGTGGGGCTGAGAGACTTCAAAGAAGTGTGACTAGCCCAAGGTCACCCAGCAGTTGCATGTGGAGGAGCGGAGACGCGAACCCGGTTCACCAGATTACGAGTCCACCACTCTTAACCACTGCACCACACTGGCTCTTGCTAGGAGCTGTGTCAGCACACCCACCCACCCACAAAACTTGGCTGTATGCCTTTGTGCCACAGTATGGGAAGAATGGGAAGCTTCTCCTACATTTGATCTTGCCACGATGGTAGCAGCGCTCCGTCACACACATAAGTGTCACACAGGCTATAGTCTGATAGGTGGTTGTTTTTGTGCCCCTATCAAGGTTTGGTTTCGCAAAACCCTAGGCACACCTCTGCTGCTCGTTGGCATTTGCCCTCTGCCCTTTTTGTAAGGACTTCTATCATTAATAAGGTTCAAAAGCAAGCAAACAAGCAAAACCCTATTGCCTGACTAATTGGGGGCAGCTTTTTAGCTGATCGAGATGTTTCCGATCAATTCATCTAAATCGATTACGCGTCGCAGCTGTACCTATAACTCTTTGCAACCTCAGATTCACCCCTTGACTGTGTAAGTCCATCAGAAGTTAAAATAAGTTCAGGGATTGTTAAACCAAAGGCAGATGTTGCTAAATCATCATCATCTTGTTAATTTACAAATTGGTTTCCTTCCCCATGACACTCAAGGTCTTTTACCTTAAATACAACCACTACACCACACTGGTTCACACTGTCACACTTGTGGAAGCTCTCCTTGGATTCCACCGCCTGAGGCAGCTGCCTCCCTCTGCCTCATGGACAGGCCGGCCCCTCAGCCATGCCAAAACATTCCAAGAGGGTATGACGCAGGACTAGGGAGGGGTGTGGCGAGTCCCGAGGGCCAGGTAGAGAGGCTTGCTTGGCATGATGCTAGGGGCTCCCCACCCCTGTGCCAATTTTTCCAGCCTTATAAGCTCGCTTGCTAAGAAGGTTGTGGGTGCTGAGGGAAGGGTGCGAGGGAGAGAGGGAAAGGCATCGCGTTGCAAAGAGGGAAGGCTGGCTGGGAGGGGACGAAGCTGCCGACCTGTCAAAGCAGCCGGGGAAACGGCACGTGCCGAACCATCACGTTCCAGAGCACAGAGGCAGAGAGACCGCATCTCTCTGCAGCTGAACCACACCTGGGAGAGAGGCAGGGATGTGTGTGTGTAAGAGAGAGAGAGAGAGAGAGAGTATTGCACGCACTGTGCATAGTGTGTTCTGGGCATCTCATTATCGGCAACGACTGACAGGATGGAGGCAGTTCAAAGAGAGAGAGGGAGAGAGGGAGAGGGAGGGGGGGAGAGAGATTGCAGCAGGGGGAAGGGAGTGTGGGGAGACCTACCGAAATAATAAGGGCTCTGGAGGGACTTGGTTCTGGGGGGAAAGATTAAGAGAAGCAAATCTGGCTTAGTGCAGTGAAGGGAGCCAACGGTGGGAAAAAGGACTAAAAAGGAAGGTCCAACTCCAAGCAGCCGGGAGAGCCTCAGGCTAAGTTAGGATTAAGGCTGAGAAATAGTTCCCCCTCTCCAGAGCAAAAGAATAAATCAAATTGGTAAGGGAGCCAATTGCATCTGGCTGGGAGTTTATAGAACCGTGGAGTTGGAAGGGACCACGACCCCACACGGTCCCCGTACGAACATTTGGGTCAAACTAAAAGGGGCAAAGGGAAAGAAACCCCATTCAGTTTGCATGGAAAGGGAAGTCTGCCCGATTTGCACTTTGCAAAACAAAAAATGATCTGAACCGCAGCCATCCTTCGAAATCTGCACGTCTCCGGGTTTTGCAATGCAGCTCTGCAGTCAAGATATGTGTGCAAAGATGCACGTGCGCAGGTAACGTGGGCATAAAAATGCATATACATTCATTAAACAATGACAAGATGGATTATATTAGGGGAAATTGCTTTCCAAAACTGTGCGTCTTAGATAACATTACCTCCAAAAGTGGGTCTACCACAATACATTCACGCAAAAATATTGCTGGCAAATTCTCACGGGGACTTTTCTATCCACCGATCAATCACAAATGGATTGATCCTTAGGAGAAGGAGCTGCTGTCACCGCTGCCGCTGTCCTGAAGGCCAGACCCAGCTTCCCCTGTCATGGGGGCACCTGGTTGCGCCCCCTCAAAAAAATGCACCTGTGGCAACACACACACCAGCCCCCAGTTAGGCCACTGCTGGGATGTGTGTTTTTTAACTTGCTCACGAATGGTCTGGAGTTAGGAGTGAGCAGTGCGGCCCCAAAGTTTGCTGCCGATACCAGTTTTGAAACAAGATGGGATTGTGAAAGGCTCCGAAAGGATCTCTCCAGCAGAATGGGCAGTAAAATGGTGAATACAATTCAGCCTGTGCATATAGTGAGGTACAATGGGGCGTAACATCATATATCTATTAGTGCAGTCTGAACTGGAGGTGACTGATCAGGACTGAGACCTTGGGGCCAAGGGGTCAAGCTTGCTAAAAATGTCAGCCCACAACGCAGCAGCTGTGATTGAACAAGGTCCATTCCATGTTAGGGATCATTAGAAATGGGACCGAAAAGCCAAACTGCTGGTATCATCAAGTCTTTATAGCAATCTATGGAATACCGTGTACAGTTCTGGCCGCCTCTGGGTATTGTAGAGCTGGAAAACATTCAGAAAAGGGCAAGGAAATTATTAAAGGGCGAGGAAAAGTTACAGCATCTGGGCTCTTTAGGAAAAAAAGCAAGAAAGAGGTGCCTTGAAATCTTGCAAGCTGTGGTGAAAGTGGAGAGAGCTAGGTTTTTCTCCTTCTTTCATGATACCAGAATCTGAGGTCATCCAGCGAAGCTGAAAGTTGGGAAATTCAGAAGAGACCAAAGGAAGGATTTATTCAAGCAGGGCTAAGTTAAACTATGGAACTCGGTCCCACTAGATGTGGCCAACAACGTTGAAATATAGTCGGAGTCAAGTGTGAATTTCATGCTCTTTATTCAGCTCATAGTAGCAAGGAATGAGTCTTTCCCCAAAATGCCTGCTATAAATACGTTATTAACACAATGGGCCCCATGTGATTGGCTAATTCCGGGCTACTCCTGTAGGCCAATCAGGTTGCAGATTCACTTCATCCAGGAGCCTGATTGGCTGCTCTTGCAGGCCAATCAGGTCGCTGATTCACTTCCACCTAGAGCTGGATTGGGTGGCTCCTGCGGACCAATCAGACTGCTGCATTCTGGATCCTATTGTTCTAGGACCAATCAGACTGCTGCATTTTGGATCCTATTGTCCTAGGATTCAGCTCAGTACATGACAAACATGGAGGGGCTTTGAAAGAGGATTAGACAGATTCAGGAAGAAGGAGAAGGCTATGAACAACTTCCAGGCACAATGGCTGTGATTTCCACCGTCATGTCAGCTGCTGGAAATTGCTGTTGCGCTCAGGGTTTGCTTGGGGGTTCCCATTGTGGGACTTGATTGGCCACTGTGAGAACAGGATGCTAGACCTCATGAGTCTTTGGTCTGATCCAGAAGTCTCTCCAGCACAACTTTTCTAGTACAGAATAAACACCACCTCCTAAGAAGTTGCGATTTCGTTAAAATAAGATCCCGGCCCTGTTTGTTCACATAAACACTCGAACGCAGGCAAATCCGAATTCTAGAATTTCACATTGGGATGGTGGCAGCCAGACCCCTTCCCATTCAAAATCGGAATGCACAATGTCTGCAAAATGCCGACGCGCTATTAGAGAACCGCTCCTGTTTCCTTATAAAGAAATCTAATTGATCCAGGCGTTTACGACGGGCAAGATATTGAAGCAATAAGCAAAACTTCTCTTGGCTTAATCTGGTAACTGGGGATATTAGGAACCAAGAGCCAGGCAGGAACGAAGGCCAAATATCTATCGGCCGTGGTCCAGCGCTCCCAAAAAGAGCTCACCAGCAATATTAAGAATGTACAGTGAGTTAGACTATTGGTCTACCTGGTTTTTGTAACTGGCAGGGACTCTCCAGGGTGTCAGACAAGGGGACGGTCCCTGTCCTACCTGGAGATGCCTTGGCTTGAACCAGGGACCTTCTGCATACAAAGCAGGTGTTTTTGCCACTCAGCTGAGCCCCCTCCCCTGTTTGATTTTGTGATCAAAGAGGCATCCAAGGACAGCCTCCGCACGACAAGCATCAACCTTGCACGATATTCTGCAGAGATGGACGGGGGCGCCCATTTTCAGCTCACTTGCCTGCCGCCGCCTCCTTAATCTCTTCCCCTCCTTGGGGGTGAGGAGGAACCACCAGCCTTGGCGTAGCTCTTTATCTCTGCGCTTTTGGTGTTTTGAATTTCTGGCTGTGGCTGCGCCCGTGTGTGTGTGTGTGTGTGTGTGTGTTTTCTTCTTCTTCTTCTTCTTCTTCTTCTCCTTCCCTTTGCAAAAGCAATTTCCCGCCTGGACCTTGAGGAACCCATTCGCGGCTGACAAAAGAAAAGCGAGGGTGCTCTATTAAACTCCAGACCTCTATCAATCTCGGCTGCGCAGCATTAGCGTCTGGCGTGCTCCGGCTGCACTCTCGGCTGCGCTCCGCTGCTCAACATGAATTTCAATAGTGCCCATAATAAAACGCTGGCTCAGGGAAGGCGCCCAGGCCAAGGCCCGAGGGGGTGGGGGGGTGGCGGTGCAGAGGAGCCAAAGGTACCACTATGATCGCTCGGGCATGGGGGAGCCACATGTCCAGTGCTCTATTTATTTATTTTTTAACATTATATTTATTGGGTTTTCAACATAACACAATAGACATAAAAGAAAACATAATAATACACTTACACAAATACAAACACATATCATATTTATCCTTCATCTTTAATAATAATAATAATAATAATAATAATAATAATAATAATAATTTTTTATTTGTACCCCGCCCTCCCCGGCAAAGCCGGGCTCAGGGTGGCTCACACAATCAAAATCACAATAAAACATAAACACAAAAACGATCAATTAAAATACAGATTACAAAATTTAAAATGATTTAAAAATGATTTAAAAATGATTTAAAAAGCCGCCTTAATGTAACTGCCCATGAATTTATAACAGTAGGGAGGATCTAGTCTTACAATGTTATATTATAACACAAAGGTCGGACTAAGTCCAACTCAAAGGCTAGGTGGAACAGCTCCGTCTTGCAGGCCCTGTGGAAAGATGTCAGATCCCACAGGGCCCTAGTCTCTTGAGACAGTGCGTTCCACCAAATTCTATACATCTTGTCAGGACTTCCTCACGTCCCCCCCACTTCGCTTCATTATACATCCTCTTTAGTAATTTCCTCTCATCTTTCTCTCATATTATTTATTATACTTGTCCTATTTTCCTTATCAATACCAAGTCTAACTTCATTATACATTCATCTAATATTGTTTCTAATCTGTATACTATCTTTTCTTCCAGCTTTTTTCTATGTTTGAATCTTACAATGCTTTTTCAAATAAACCTTAAATTTACTCCAATCTTTTTCCGCCATCTCCTCCCTCTGGTCGCGTACTCTCCAGGTCATTTCTGCTAGTTCCATATAGTCCATCATTTTCAACTGCCAGTCTTCCATTGTCGGTACTTCTTGTGTCTTCCAGTTCCTTGCTATCAGAACCCTAGCTGCTGTTGTGGCATACATAAAGAATATTCTATCTTCCTTGGGAAGCTCCTGATTGACCATTCCAAGTAGGACACATGTCTAGTGCTCTAGGGCAGGTGTGGGCAACTATTCAGCGGCAAGACGGAGGCCCAGACCCAAGAGTGGTCAAAGGTACCCACTTTTCCTTTCTTTTTTTTAGGGGTGCAAAACGTCAATACATGGGCATTCGATTGCAGCAATCAGCTACTATTGTGAAGCTATCATGAGGGCTCCTAGCTAGTGTGAAAATACGCTAACCTTTTCCAGGTAAACTCTTTGTCTCCTGTATCAAGGAAGAGGAATGAAAATCAGTATCCCCTTCTTGAGACATTTCCTAATGATTCCTGCATTGCAGAGGTTTGGACTGGATCAGGGGTCAGCAACCTTTTTCAGCAGGGGGCCGATCCACCGTCCCTCAGACCTTGTGGTGGGCTGGACTATATTTTTGGGGGAAATATATGAACAAATTCCTATGCCCCACAAATAACCCAGAGATGCATTTTTAATAAAAACACACATTCTACTCATGTAAAAACACGCTGATTCCCGGACCGTCCATGGGCCAGATTGAGAAGGCGATTGGGCCGCATCCGGCCCCCGGGCCTTAGGTTGCCAACCCCTGGACTAGATGATCCTTGTGGGTCATCTATGATTCTATGATCTTTCTTTTCCCTCGTTTTCTGCCACACCCTCCCCTTTCTGACGCTCCGCTCTCTCTAGCATTTTCTGCCACCCTGTCTCTTTCTCCCTCTGCTCCTCCTTCCCTCTCACTCCTTCCTCCACCTCCTTCCTCGCTTGCATGCTCTCTCTGCCGCCCCTTTCTTGCTGCCTCTCTTTTTCGGCTCTTCTCCCTTGCCCTCGCTCTCTCCTCTTCTCCAGCCAGCGGGCTGCCGGGGGAGGGACACGTTGCCCTTTCCCTGAAGTCTGAACTGACAGCTTTGGAAATTGGGCCGAGAGCTTTGCATAATTAGGCTGAGGGCTGCACATGGCCTTTGGGCTGCAAGTTGCCCACCACCTGCTCTGAGAAAATCACAAGCACACGCAAACCTGCCCTTTTAGTTGTTTGGCACAGACTTCCACCTGCGCTCGGTCAAAATGCCTCCCTTCCCTGCCCGAGAAATCGTCTGAGGGTTTTCCTTGTCAGGCTCTCCTGGACTGCTGGGAGATTGCAGTCATCGTCCCCTACTCCCCCTCGGGGGGAGAATATTTTGTGAAATGCCCCATAATGCTTCTTCAACCACAAAGAATAGGGTGGGAAATTTGGGGCTGTGGATCCGACCCAATATATTTCAACACTGCCCAGTTCAACCCTCCCGTCTTCCCTTTGGCCATTCCTGGTGATAATAACCAGAAACATGCTGCCTGTTTGGGGCATTTACCCATGACAATGTGGTGGTTTTTAAATTTTTTATTTATTTATTGAATTTCTATCCAGTACGGATAGAAACGGAGCCGCTTGGCTGCCAGGGGCGGCAAACATGGAGGCGACCTCCGGGGGCGGGATGTCACTCTGCAGCGCGCATGCGTCAGGATGCACGCGACAGGACGAACGGTGCATGTGTGGGATGACGCACATGCGCAGTCCGTCCGTGCTGGTGCTGCTGCTCCCGCGGCAACCTTACGAGCCGCCGAATGAGCGGCAACTCGTAAGGCTGCCATGTGCAAACAGCACGCGTAAGGCTGCCCAGCCCGTGTTGCTTTTCACGCGCGGCAGCCACCGCATGGACAGGGTGCCGGGCGGCGGGGCTCGGCTTGGGCATCGCGGGGGCGTGCCCAGAGTGTCGCCCCCTCCAGGGTGGAACCTGGGGTGGCCCGCCCCCAATGCCCCGCCCTTGCCCCGCCCCTGTTTCTATCCCACCTTTTTCCTCCAAAGAGCTCAAGGTGGCATACATTTAATTCCCACAACAACCCAGTGAGGTACGTTAGGCCGAGAGGCAGTGGCTGGTCCAAGGCAAGAGCAGCCAATCAGGCTCCTGGATGAAGTGAATCAGCAACCTGATTGGCCTGCAGGAGTAGCCCGGAATTAGCCAATCACGTAGGGCCCATTGTGTAAATAATGTATATATAGCAGACGTTTTGGGGAAAGATTCATTCCTTGCTACTATGAGCTGAATAAAGAGCATGAAATTCACACTTGACTCCGAGCATATTTCAGCAGCCAAAGCATCAGAATTTAACCCTGCCCACCTCCCCATCCGATGACACCACAAGTGATGTCAGTCAGTGGGTGGGTGTGGTTTGGGAGAAATGGCCTCACAGGCTAGCTTGGACTCCCCTGGTACCCCAAAATCAGCCTGTGGGCAGAGGTCCTCCATCCCTGGTTTACACTGACTGGCAGCAGTTCTTCAGAGATTCAGGCAGGGGACTTTCTGATCCCTACCGGGAGATGCTGGGAATTGCGACCTTCTGCACGCAAAGGATACGCTCTACAACTGAGCAGCGGCCCTTCCCTGCATATAATATCCATTCATTTGTGACATCCCTCCTGCAGCTTCCTTCCTCCGCCTCCCTTAAGCAGATGGATAGATGGAATTTAGGGAAGGGGAAAAGAGAGAGCGTGAAAGTGGAAGCAGATGGAGTGAAGTTGAGGGTGCAGGCAGGCGGGCCTTGGGAAATTATTTGCAAAGCTGGAGTAGTCTTTAAAACACGGGGAAAGGGGGGTTGAGAAAGGGGCTGTGAAAGTGCTTGAGAAGCCCAATTAATCCATGCGCGCGCACACTGATCTGATCTGATTCTGGGAGATTTGTATCTGGTAGCAGACAGCTGATTGGCGGGCTTCGAAGCTGTGATTCTCCTGAATGTGATTGCAAACAGAGAGAAGCCACCGCTGGACAAGATGATGCACCACTGAGTTGTGCAACTGGAGGATGATTCATTGTGGCACGGCCCCACCAACCGCAGCCTCACTTACCTTCTTACCTACCTGCCAATCGATCGATCAGGGGCTTAATGCTACCTGTTATTGGATCTGGTGGTTTACCTCCTGTTGGTCTCCTCCTCGCCTTCTGCCCTGCCACTGGCCACCAGCCACCATGGAGCCTGAATTTCACACTAGGTACAGAGAACGTCAGCTTTTTAAAAGTTCTCATGGGTGCTGCCATGTTGTTGAAAGGGTGCAGGAAGGCGACAAGTGTTGAAACGTCATGAGCCAGTGAGATGGTTGGATAAGATTTCCAGGCGAGCAGGGGGACAGTCTCCTATGACTGCGTGCACACTGTGCATTTAAAGAACATTGAAGCACATGTCTTCCTGCAAAGAATGCTGAGGAGTGCAGTTTACCCCTCACAAATCTACAATTCTCCTGGATGAAACGGACACCATTAGGCCCCGGGTGCTGGCAACCCATGTTATGCCACTGGCAGCAGTCATTTCAGCAGATGAAGTGTACTGGGTTAAGGTAAAGGTAAAGGGACCCCTGACCGTTAGGTCCAGTCACGGACGACTCTGGGATTGCGGCGCTCATCTCGTTCTACTGGCCGAGGGAGCCGACGTTTGTCCGCAGACAGCTTCCAGGTCATGTGGCCAGCATGACTAAGCCGCTTTGGCGAACCAGAGCAGTGCACAGAAACGCCGTTTACCTTCCTGCTGGAGTGGTACCTATTTATCTACTTGCACTTTGATGTGCTTTCGAACTGCTAGGTTGACAGGAGCTGGGACCGAGCTCACCCTGTCGCAGGGATTCGAACCGCCAACTTTCTGATCGGCAAGCCCTAGGCTCTGTGGTTTAACCCACAGCACCACCCGCATCCCTGTACTGGGTTAGGAGGGCTATTTAATCCCTCCATCCCCCTTTGATAGTGAGTTAAAGGGCTGTTTACTCCATCCCTTGACAGAGGTAGTATACTGGGTTGGAGTAGAGCGATTCAGCCTCCCCTTGAGAGAGATAATATATACTGTCTGGTTCAGAGGGCTCTATTTAATCCCTAACTGACAGAGGCAGCCTACTGGGTTAGAGGAGAGTGATTCAGTCCTCCCATTAAAGAGGCGATATGCTGAGTTAAGAGGGCTGCTTAATGCCTCCCTTGACAGAGACAGGATACTGGGTTCGGCACCAAAGAGAGCTGCTCCTTCCCAGCTGCCATCCTTTCCTGCCGCATCATGTCATCTCCTCCTCTCGTCACATGCGCACACACTACGCCACGGGCTCCACGCAGAGGCGACAGCCACGTCCCGGCTCTGTGTGTGACGAGGTTCCGAATGAGCCTGGAGCCCGCCAGGAGCAGCCGCCGCTCCCCGATAGCGGCTCTTTGATCTCTCCGAATTAGCACTCGCCTCCAAATGGGCCGCGATTGTTTTTTAATTAAGTTCCATTCAAACAGCTGCCACCGAGGCCGTTAGTATTCGGGGGAGGAGAGCGAGCCGCAATAACACTCTGGGATTATAAATCAGCCACGGGGGCTCCGGCTGCCTGCACGGTGTGACTGCAAACAGAGAGAAAACGCCACCCGTGGCGCGTGCATGGCGGGTTGGCTGCATCCCTCCCTGGTCTGGGCTCGAATGGCAGGGGAGCCACCCGAAAGGCTTCTCTCAAGACGGCTCGAGCAAACACACAAATTGCAATAGTTTCTAGCAGTTTCAAAAACTTCCCTCCCTCTTTTTCCAATTTCCCCCAACCCTCCCCAAAATGTCTATTCTGTTGGGATGCTAGGAGAGGATCTAATTATTAGATATTATCTTCTTCTTTTCCAAAAAAATTACTGATTTTAACAATTTTAAGCACATACCATTACTGTTAAATTTTCCATACTTCCCCCCTCTCACTGAGAGAAGCAATATACATCCCCCTCTCTCACCAGGGTAATCATAAACATTGTACATTTAACATCATTAACATTATTAAGTATCATTGCTTGGGCCTGGCCCAATTCTGTGGGCCAGGCATTCCTGCATTCCTCAATTTCATATTTCGATTGACTTTATTTATTAGATATTATCTTTCCTTCCTCATGTTTGTGAGCTCAGCAGGAGTGCATCCCTTTGTGTCTTAAAAGGGAAACTTAGTTTTCACCTTTTAGTTTAAGCAATCCAGGTTGCCTTAAGGCCCACGGCTGAAAAAGGTTGCTGACCCCTGGTCTAGAGCTTCCCTTGTCTTGTTTACATAGTCATCCGATTCTCTGTCTTCCTCCATTGCTTTCATTCCTCCCTCGGCCATCTCTGCACCTGCGGAGTCCTCAGAGAAGGCTTCATCAATTTCTTCTTGAAGGTTGGGTCTTGCTTTATGGGCCCCGGAGTCAACGTAGCATTACTCTGCCAGAGCAGGGATGAAGCCTTAAAACTGTATGCATTTAGAGTCCACTCTACACCAAAGTAATCCTGAGGCGATTACAGACCATAAACGATGCCGCCATTTAGGTCCTCGGCTAGCTACATCCCCCATGCTCTCACTTTCCATTGACTTCACTGGCCGCTCATGACATCCCCCCCCTTATAGTTCCTGGGGATTCATGCTTCCTGCCACCCCACTCCCACCCCCCAATTATTCCTATTGAACAAACCCCAAAATAATAAAGTCTGCCCTTGTGGGAGAACCACTTGCAGCTATCATTCTGAAATTTGGCGACCGGCTTCATCACCTCAGAATGGTGACTATGTCTGCAAATTCCATTCAGTTTGGGCAGAAAATTGGGGGGGGGATATCCCTTTTTTTTAAAGCAAGCCAACAAAATTTAAACCTGATCCTTAAAAACTGCATGAAACCCTGGCTACTTGTGTCTACAATTTGGCAGGTTTAACCCACCCTGCCTGCAAAGTCCATCCACTTCTGTGAAAAGTGAAAAACATTATAAACTTGCTTAGATTCCCCATTACAATGAATGGGAAAGAACATAGCATCATTTTTATCACATTGAACTGAGAACGGAATAAATGGATCAGACTGCTTTCCAATGCTACAGATTCAGAAATGAGTCAAATCTCATGACCAGTGCACATCCAAAATATGTAGTTTTTTGTGGGTTCGAGCCCCATGTTGGCCAAGGTTTCCTGCATTGCATTGGGTTGTACTAGACGACCCTTGTGGTCTCTTCCAACTTTACCATTCTACAATTCTCTTCCTTTCCCCCAACATACCTCCCCCACCACAAAAACCCAACAGGTTCTTATCATCTTGGCAATTCCATAAACACACAAACGAACTTTTCAGAGCAGGGTCGAGAACTTCAGGCCCAGGGCATAAATGCAGCCCTTCACACTCTCTACATAACCTTACAGACCCTGCTACACACTGGGAGTGTTTTTGCCTGGCTGGAATATGTCCTTGAACATGCTTGCCTGGAGGATAGAGAAGGGTGTGTGAGGGTGTCTAGAAACTAGCGTCTCCACGCCCATCATTCAACCTGGACACTGAGGTCCAGCTCTGAGGGCCTTCTGGTGGTTCCCTCACTGCAAGAAGTGAGGTTACAGGGAACCAGGCAGAGGGCCTTCTCGGTGGTGGCGCCTGCCCTGTGGAATGCCCTCTCATCAGATGTCAAGGAAATAAACAATTACCTGATTTTTAGAAGACATCTGAAGGCAACCCTGTATTTTTTTAATGTTTAAGGTTTTTAATGTTTGAGGTCTTACTGTGTTGTAATTACTTGGAAGCCACCCAGAGTGGCTGGGGCAACCCAATAAGATAGGAAGAAGAAGAAGAAGAAGAAGAAGAAGAAGAAGAAGAAGAAGAAGAAGAAGAAGAAGAAGAAGAAGAAGAACAACAACAACAACAACAACAACAGCAGCAGCAGCAGCAGCAGCAGCAGCAGCAGCAGCGTGTCTGGCTGTTAACCAGAAGGTTGGTGGTTCAAGTCCACCCAGGGATGGCTATGGGCAGGATTCCTGCATTGCAGGGAGTTAGACTAGACTGGGTGGCCAACTCGCAGGAGACTGTGATCTACCCTGTTTCCCCTTTTTTAATACGTAGTCATAAAGTAAGCCATGGCAGGTTTTTTTTACCTTTGTGAGAAGTAAGACGTACTCCAAAAGTAAGTCATGGTGCCGCCATTGTTCCCGTCGCCTCCTCAGTCCCTCCTGCGTGCGCAGGGAGCCAGCGAACCAGTGAGAGGCACGGGGGGGAAACGTGCCTCTTGCGGAGTTCTGCCCCGCCTCCTCAGTGCGCAGGGGGAGGCTGTACCGTACCATACTGACGTAATAAAAATAAGACATCCCCCGAAAATAAGACACCCTGTGTTTTTCTGAGGAAAAAAAATTATAAGACGGTGTCTTAAAAAGGGGGAAAGACGGTACTCACAGAGTTAAAAACTGGCAATGATCTACCCCCTTTTGGGGGGTTCAGGTCAAAGTTGTTGAGCTTTTTCAAGGAAGATGTAAAATGTTGAGTTTCTTTGTGGGGAGCCAATGATCTACCAGTGATCTACCACAGATGTCCAGTGATCTACTGGTAGATCACAATCTACCTGTTGGACATATCTGGACTAGATGACCCTTGGATCCCTCCAACTGTGTGAGTCTATATTATTATTATTATTATTATTATTATTATTATTATTATTATTACCTACTGTACAAAGGCCCTCATGAGGTTGGGCAGAAGGGCATGTGGCCCTCGCCCTGCAAAAGGTTTCCCCTCCCCTTGATTCTGAGTCGCAGGACCAGCAGTATTTCAGAACCATTCCTCCTGCTTGCCATCTCCTGGGGGCAGGGCTGAACTTTTAAGCAGCGCACAGGCACAAACTGGTGCATTAATCACGGCTCACATTTCAAACTCCCCCATCCCTCCCTTCTACGAGCAGCTCTGCTCTTTTGACTTTCAGCCGAAGGAAGGTCAGAGAGAGGACATTTCTCATTTGGATTTGCGGGTGCCAACGCAGAAGACTTGCTTGCCTCCGTCAAGTTGTGGAGGTTGAAAAGCTGGGGTGGGGGTGGCACAGTCCTCTTCCCAACAGGCAGCTCAGGTGATCTATTCACCAACAACTCCTTTGTCACAGGTTTAGGTGGATTAAATTTATACATCGCTTCCCATTAAAGTCCCAGTTTACATCCAACGTGTGTGTGCAAATACACAAACACAGAGAGAAATAGACATACAACATACTTAGGGTTGCCATATTTCAAAAAGCCAGGACACCCCAAAAGTTGTTCAGCTTTTTTTAGGAAGACCCCCAAACGGTTGAGTTTATTTAGACAAACCCCAAAGTTGCTAAACTTTTCTTTTTTTCCTTTCCTTTCCTTTCCTTTCTTTCCTTCCTTCCTTCCTTCCTTCCTTCCATCCTTCCTTTCTTTCTTTCTATTTCTATTTCTATTTCTATTTCTATTTCTATTTTTTACAAAAATGCCAAGAAACGCAATTTTTCAATTGACTCCAGGACAAAGCACTGCCTTTCATAAATTCCAGTAAACATACTCTTCAACATTTCTCCGATGAAAATAGGACTGTCCTAAATATTGTTGTTGTTGTTGTTATTATTATTATTATTAATAATAATAATAATATCATTTATACCCTGCTCACCTGACTGGGTTGCCCCAGCCACTCTGGGCAGCTTCCAAATATATAGAAACATAATAAATCATTAAACATTTAAAAAAATCCTTATACAGGGCTGCCTTCAGATGTCCGTACCATCCAACATTTCTCCGATGAAAAGAGGAATGCCCTAAGGCAGTGATGGCTAACCTTGACACCCCAGATGTTTTGGAACTACAACTCCCATCATCCCTAGCTAACAGGATCAGTGGTCAGGGATGATGGGAGTTGTAGTCCCAAAACATCTGGAGTGTCAAGGTTAGCCATCACTGCCCTAAGGAAAAGCAGGACATTCCAGGATCAAATCAGAAACCGGGACGGCTTCTGTAAATCCGGGACTGTCCCTGGAAAATAGGGACACTTGGAGGGTCTGACATTTTAAAATACATACATTTTAAGAGCAGATGTAACAGCACAATGGCCTCTCAGCTCGTGGTTGGCTTAATTCCCGAATTTCCACTCACACACAAGTTAGTGGGTTTTCATACACAAAAACACTACTTCATCCTCCTCCTCGTGGGCCAGCAAGAGGCATGATCACAGCCCAAGGGCACATTCCAGCCAGGTAAAGGTGCTCTGCGAAGGTGTGGCTTGGGGAAGTGGGTGTGGCCTATGAAGGGGTGTGGCCTAGACAGAGGACCTGGAGGACCTCCTTTGTCCCCCCCAGTCCTGAGTTTTCCCACCCGCTGCTCTTCCTTTTTCCTCCTAAGGGGAGGAGTCGTCACTCTAGCCAGCCAACTCTGTGGCTGGCTGCCATTTTGAAAGCAGACCAGGCTGCCTGGCTCCTCGCCACAGCTTTAATTCCTCCCTGGGTGACTTCCTGGGGAAGTGGAACAAAATCCATGTTTTCCTGTTAAAAAATAATCATCATAATAAAGTAAAGCCATAAAGAGCCTCATCCCCACTGGAGATTTTCCGTTACCTTGATGATTGATGACCCCCTCCCCTTCCACTTTGCTCCCCCTGGACGCTCTGTGCAGCTACCCATCAGTCACCGGGCTCGAAATGCTTACCGTTTCCCTGACCTGCAGGGGGCCCATCTGTCATTCTCCATAATAAAACAGGAATGGAGGTTTAATAAAGGAATAAATAGCAGCGGATCACTCCGTAAAGATGCTATAACTTTTATTCCTGGCTATAAAAACGGCAGAGGATGCCGATGGAGTCGGAGGCAGGTAAACAAAAAGGAGGAGGTGCCCCCAAGGCCTAGCCAAGGTGGACGGGAGGCTGGAGCATTTTCCCTGGAATTGCCAAAGGGGAAGGTGCTGAAAGAGGGGGAATATTTGCAGCAGCCCTGGAAAAGCAACCCCACTCAGCTCCAAATTGGGCCCCAAAGCATTTCCCCATTCAGAGTGAGGGCAGCATGGACCCAGGCGGCCACGCCATCACTCCGAGTTGCCTTTGCTTGCTCTCTGCAATGTCACTGCATTGCTGGATCTGATTGGCTACGTATTCCCAGTGTTCCCATCAAATTCGCTGATGTGATGCCTGATTCGCTGGGCTCGTCTAGTGAAGGGCTGAGGCAGCAACACAACAGGGAAGAATGGTTATGCTAAGGCACATACAGTCGTACCTCATGATACGAACGCTGCGTGTTGCGTTTGTCACGGGTTACGAACGTGCTGAACCCAGAAGTACCGGAACGGGTTACTTCCGGGTTCGGCGGTTCGCGCATGTGCAGACGTGCAAAATGACATCATGCGCATGCGCAGAAGTGCCGAATCGCGTCACGCAGATGCGCAGACGCGGCGCTTCATGTTGCGTACCTTTCAGGTTACGAACGGGGTTCCGGAACGGATCCTGTTCGTAACCAGAGGTACCACTGTACATGGAGAGGAATGAAGAGGGCAGAGCAATGAGAGACTAGACAAAAGAGCCTGGAATTGCTTGGGAAGGACCCAGAGAAGGAGGAGACTTAGAGAGCTGTGGGAAGTCCTTGCTACTGCCTCATTGGGGCAAGACCTACTGGGAAGAGTTATTGTGGTCACTAGGCCTGTGCTGTTTTGGTCTCTTTGCAAAAAGAGTTAACTTCATGGACACCTCATGTTTTATTGCCTGACTCTGCCTCCTGACACCCATTGAGCTGAGTGGGAATTCGAACCCTGGTCTCCCAGGGCTTAGTCTGACACTCTAACCACTATTTCCACACTGGCTTTCAGATGTGGGTGGCGGTCTCTCCCAGCTCTATCTTGGGATTCCGGGATTTGAACCCGGGACTTTCTGCCTGCAAGGCAGATGCTCCTCCACGGAGCTACCGCCCTTCCTCCTGGTGTCACGCAAGCGGAGAAGAAGGCAAGATCAGGACGGGAGGTGGCAAGGGCAATTGCCTGCTCTCATTGCAGCGTGAAAAGCCTGGAGATGGATGGCTCTAAAAGACACGAGGATAAAGTCCTTACCCTTATAATCGCTGAGCATCGTCCTCTTAACCAGGAAGCCGATCCATAGTATGGATAATATCGCAGCACGCCTGCTGCTGGGGGGAGCAGGGAGGAAGCTGGCCGCAAAGACAAATGGGCTAATTACCGTCCATGATCGCAGTGATATATTCCCAATTGTGGCCATCAACGCGACAGGAGGGTGGAGAGAAACACAACTTTAAGTTGCCTCTTCAAAGAGCGCAAAGGCTCAGTTGCTATAGAAATGCAGAGATATTCACACAGTTTGCATATACCACACACACACACACCCCTCACCTTGACTTGGGAAGGACCAGCCTCCACCTGATAAAGAAGGAGAGGGCAGAATGCCGGATCGTACCAACGCAGGTTGCAGGAGGGGCTGTGGAGAGAGACACAGCAGCTGTGATGATGGCCGCAACAAGTAGATAGAACTTCCATGTTCAAGGGCAGTCATCACGATGGCTAAATATCAGATGCTGGAGCAGGGGCGTAGCGTGGGTTGCCAGCCCCCGGGGCCACGTAGAAAGAGGGAAACAGACAGAATATGCATGTGCATTCAACTGCCTAATGGAGTCCTCCTCACCCAGATCATAAAGGTAAAGGGATCCCTGACTATTAGGTCCAGTCGTGACCGATTCTGGGGCTGCGGTGCTCATCTCGCTTTATTGGCCGAGGGAGCTGGCGTACAGCTTCCAGGTCATGTGGCTAGCATGACTAAGCCTCTTCTGGCGAACCAGAGCAGCACATGGAAACGCCGTTTACCTTCCCGCCAGAGCGGTACCTATTTATCTACTTGCACTTTGACGTGCTTTCGAACTGCTAGGATGGCAGGAGCAGGGACCGAGCAACGGGAGCTCACCCCGTCGCAGGGATTTGAACCGCCAACCTTCTGATCGGCAAGCCCTAGGCTCTGTGGTTTAACCCACAGCGCCACCCGCGTCCCACCCACCCAGATCATAGCCGCAGAGATAAGAAAAGAAGAGTTGCTCCGTTATCTGGAGAGGTCACTTCCTGGTTCGCACAGAGAAGCTGTTTTCAACGGAGCCCAGCGACGGAAGTGTGCAGCTGTATTGAGGCCACACCGAGTGTTGACATTTTGTGCCCCTAACAATTTTGCGCCTGGGGCGACCGCCCCTGCACCCCCCTCCGGTGCTATGCCACTGTGCTGGAGAATAGGCCGTGGGCAAGGACCATATGGTGGACTTGGTTGTGGGGTTTTCCAGAGACATCAGCCTAGCCGCAGTTGGAAACAGGACACTGGGGTAGGTGGACCTTTGATCTTGACCAAACACAGCAGCTCGTTTGCTTTTACAGGACTGGGACATGTCAGCAGCATTTCTGATGGATGGGTCTAATGTATTAGTTGCCAAGCACAAGGGAGTCGCTGCACAGGGTTGTAAGCTGCCTGAAGGGTTCTTAAATTCCATCAGATACCTGAGTGAAGAGGAACATAAGAAGTGCCATGCTGGATCAGGCCAATTAATTCATTGCATTTATATGCAACCTTTCTCCAAAGGCACCCGAGTTGGTTTGCAGTTTTGAGAAGCAGATCAAATGATATAACATGTATAACATATATAACAGGGGGCAGTCGGACTGTTGTTGTTGTTGTTGTTGTTGTTGTTGTTGTTGTTGTTGTTGTTCTCAAGGCTAGCCCCCCCCCCATGATGCAAAGTGAGGCAACCGCCTCGGGTGGCAGGATCCATAGGTGTGGGGTTCATGTAGGATTGTGTTTAAGGAAAATATGTCTTCCTCTGTTCATGTGCGAGTGAGCAATATCATTCCGATGTCCAGTTCTGGATTGTGTGAGTGTGACGTTCCTTGCTGGTCCAGAAAAGCATGTTCTCCTGACCAATCTTACAGGACACAAAATTGACAAGAAATTGGCTACTGCTGCTTCCATAACTCTAGGATGGGAGAGTCACGTCTCTCTCTTTAGAATTAACATTTGCTGTACCAGACGTTACAACTGACTGGCAAGAATGTTCCTTAGGTGTGTTTCTTTGATACCCATAGTATCTTTTCCCCTTGAAGTAAATCTTAGAGCCCTGGTGTAAGTACCAGCAGGCCAAATGGCAAGGAGGTTTGCCAAGGATGTTTATTTCCTTTTCCTGCTTCCTAATCTATCCTTTCATGTACTTGAGCTTTGGAATGCAAATAGATACTAGAACAGGGAAGATAGTTCCGGGGAAGTAGACCTGCAACTTCAAAGGGTCTTTGTTCTGACTTTATTCCCACGTGGAGTTTTTGGGGAACCGTTGGATGATTCTCATTGGTTCTTTTGATTTTTGTGACGAGATGCTTTGTGCTAATAAAAGTAGCCTGAGGCTGGGATGCAGGGAGCAGAGCTTTAGCAGGTCAAACCTCTGTGTCTTTATTTCAAACTCATGCCAACTCTGCACAATGCAGAGGGACGCAACACACAGGGGCAACAAATCTGGCCTCCAAGGATTGCATCGCCCGCTACCACTGCCACTGCAACCACTGCCACTGCAACCACTGCCACTGCAGCTGTGATGGTTGCTGTACATTTCTTGGCACTGCCTCCTGGGCAGCATGCCTCTTTGGCACTGCCCCCCCCATGCCACCTCCACAGCGGCCTCTTGCCGAATATGAAGCACTGCTGGTCTCCTCTCACCCCTAGGGAGGAAATGGGAGGCTGCCCTCTGTGGTCTCCTGGGCTCCGCATCCACCTGGCATGATTCAGAGCGGACCCTTTTCTCCCACAACAGTCTCTGACTCCCACTTCAACTGTCAGGTAAGGGCGATTTGATTCCCTGTCCCCATGTTCCCTATGTAGATCTTCACTAAGCCCTTTGTTCCCATTGTAGATCTTGATTCCCACCCACCCCGTTCCTGATGTAGATCTTCACTCAACCCTTCTTCCTGGAAGGGGGGGGGGGCGGAGAGAGACACCATGTTGTGGTTTTGCCCCCAGGTACCAAAATGTCTTGGAACAGCCCTAATTATTATTATCTTAAAAATCTATTGCCTGCCAACCCACGGTTTTCTGAGCAAAGGTTGAAGGCTGCCTTGAAGAGAGTCTAAGGGAGTTGGGTTTGTTTATCCTGCAGAAAGGGACCACTGAGAGGCGACATAATAACCACCATTAAATATTTGAAGGGCTGTCACAAAGATGATGGAGTGACATTGTTCCTGCCGCCCTTTAGGGTCGGACCCAGGACCAATGAATCCCAATTGCAAGAGAGGGGTTTTCACTCAACCTTAAGAGGATGTTCCTGACAGCATGAGCAGCTTGTCAGTGAAACAGACTGCCCAGGTGCGGTGAAAATCTCCTTTGCCAGAGGATTTGAAGCAGAAGCTGAATGTAGGTTCCTGTTCAGCTCAGATATACAGGAGCCCATGATAGACCTAGCGTCCTCCTCCGTGGATCTGACAGGCTCTTTCCTTCTTCAAACAATCTGCTTCCATCACAGCTTGTGGCGGTGAGTTCCATAAATCCACCACACCTTCACGACCAGGTCCGAAAGCTCCAGCTGGGGCAGAATGCGCGGCTAGGCTGGATGACAACATGTGACACTCATGCTAAAACTTCGACACCTGCTGCCCATATGCTACCAGGCCAACACCTTGGATACCTTGAAGACCACTTGAGGGTCCTTACATCCCAGCCTGGTCACTGAGATCATTCAGAGGAGCACTGCTAGTTGCTCCCCGTGTTACAAAGACCTGACTGGCTTCAACTAGAAGTCTCTTGCAGCTTTTCTTATATATCAGGGGTGGCCAACTCCAAAGAGACTGCGATCTACTCACAGAGTTAAAAATTGGAAGTGATCTACCCCCTTTTTGGGGGTTCAGGTCAAAGTTGTTGATCTATTTTTAGGAAGGAAAGCCTTGTTTTGGGGGGTTCAGGTCAAAGTTGTTAAGAGGAGGAAAGCCCCGTTTTGGGGGGGTGCTGGGCAACAATGTTGATCTTTTTTTAGGGGGGCAAGGTTGTTGAGCTTCTTTGGGGGAGCCAGTGATGTACCAGTGATCTACCACAGACGTCCAGTGATCTACCGGTAGATCACGATCTACCTGTTGGACGTGCCTGTTATATATGATTAGGGCTATGCCGTTGTTGATTTTTTTTCATGAGCAGCCAGTCACTGGGAGGATTGTGTTCTGTACTGCTTTTAATGCTTTCTTTTTTGCTAAAATGTTTTTTTTATATTGCTCTGCACAGCCCTGACATTTTATGAGAGGGTGATTATAAATACTTTTATAAATAAAGCAACATAAAGATATGCTCTCTTTCCTTGGCATATCAAGGCGTCTCTCCTCTAGGGAACACTGAATTCTAGCTTTTATTCATTTTTTTTTTTATTTTAAAAAAAACTGCAACAAAATGTTGCAGGGTGCCCTATCTATTCCATTCTCCTTTTTCTCCTTCCCCAACAGGAAGTTGCCCATAAACCTTTGCCTTTGATCACAAGAAGCCCAAAACACTCCAGCCGTTCTTCCTGGGGAAGGTGTTTCTCCATCCCTTGGGCTGCCTGAAACCGTCCTCTTCTGCATCCCTTCCAGCTTCATGTTATGGTATTTATTTTTTATTTTATTTTTTTGGAGATGGGGCAATCAGAACCGCACAGGGTTTTCATAATGTGGCTGCAGAACAGAACAGCCCACACAGAATATTTATACCTCCTAATTATGACGGCTTCTGTTATTAGTAGACTGGGGTGGGGGTTGGTAATTAAATAAATCCAGGCTTCAAAAGGCCGCAGTAACGAAACAGGGAAGGAAGAATTGCAAGATCCTGGGACTCTAAGATCAGGTGCTAGAAACTGGGGGCTAAGATGTCAGGGATGCGCAGGTGCCAGTATGTAGATGGTTGCTGCTTTGTTTTCTTGCGTTAAGTAGAGAACGAAAGACAAAGAGAGATTGACCCAAATTTCCAAGGCATTAACTACACGGACGGCGAATTATATATACACACACACACACACAGAGTACAGGGAGTGTCTTTGCCTAACCAGTGGCTCCATTCTGCCACCTAGTGGCCGATGTACACGGCAGCCCAGGCCCTAACTGAGAGCTGGGCAGAGGGCCAGCTGTTTAGGCAGAGCCTCCCTTAAGCCTTCTGTTCCAGATGTGCAGAAGCTTTTGCCCCCCCAAACACACCTGAAATAGGAGGAGGTTGCACGCATGCAATGGTGGCTGTGTTAGCAGAAAGATGCGCACGCTTTAACCCCGGAGAGTTTCGAAGCCAGTATTGGCTTTAACACTTTTCTTTCTTTCTTTTTAATGAAGAAATCCAAATATCTTTCGCATGCACAAATGAAAGGAAGTTGGGCAATTAGCTCTCACACCTGGCTTGCACACAGTACCTAAGAATAGTCTTGTAACAGGGAGAAGGATCCATTTCGTACAACAGCAGCGGGGGACAGGGGGGGTGGAGAGAACCTTTCCTGCCCGAGGGCCGCTTTGACTTCGGGGCAACATTCCGAGGGCCACATCATGCCAGGGCCTGGTGAAACCGGGAGCAACAAGGGGTGGAGCAATGAATTGAATTTTTGCCCTTGTGCAGTAGGATAGTTTCAAAAAGGGGCTTTTTCACCCCACCCCATAAATTTTTGTTCGTTTTCAAGCAATTTAACCAATTCCATTCAATTTCAATTCAGTACCTGAAGTCCCAGGGACCCAGATGGTGCTGTGGGTTAAACCACAGAGCTTGCTGATCAGAAGGTTGGCGGTTCGAATCCCTGTGACGGGGTGAGCTCCCATTGCTCGGTTCCTGCTCCTGCCAACCTAGCAGTTCGAAAGCACGTCAAAGTGCAAGTAAATAAATAGGAACCGCTCTGGCGGGAAGGTAAACGGTGTTTCCGTGCGCTGCTCTGGTTCGCCAGAAGCGGCTTTGTCATGCTGGCCACATGACACGGAAACTGTACACCGGCTCCCTCGGCCAATAATGCGAGATGAGCGCCGCAACCCCAGAGTTGGACACGACTGGACCTAATGGTCAGGGGTCCCTTTACCTCTTACCTGAAGTCCCATCCTTATTTCCATGATGCTTCTAATTCAAATCCTTTATCTCCTGTCATAAATGGAATATTTCTCTAAAACATATACCCTACATTGCATTCCTTTATCATTCTCCTACCTTCACTTATATTTCAAGTCCTGCCTGCCATTTCATTTGGCTATAATATTTTCTTAGGTCCTCGGGGGTCCCTTCCCACTCTACGATTCTACGATTTCAGGTCCAGTCGAGGTGGGTGGAATCAGTCCAGGAAACGGAGGCTGAAAAGTCTGCCACTGGCATTTCAGGGATTTGCAGCAACACACAGATCCAGCAAGTCTTGCCCTGAAAATACGTTCTGCTTCTGCACCCTGGAATGGATCGTGCTGAGAACTGCTATCTCTAGGAGCGACACTCAAGAAATTGTTGTCCCCCTTCTTTTTTCCTTAACTTCCAGCGACAACGCTTTGCATACCTAACACTTTCCCTGCAAGGCTTAATTTTTGATGGGGTGCGATTTTGTTTGGTCTCCACGCATTTGTGTCATGGCAAAAGAGGTTACTTATGCTTGCTTATTTGCAGAGGGTCTTCTTATGCGGATTTCTTCCTACTGGAAAGAGTGGAGGGGAGGGGGGAAACAAGATGGGACCCAGGTGGCGCTGTGGGTTAAACCACAGAGCCTAGGGCTTGCTGATCACAAGGTCAGCGGTTCGAATCCCTGCGACGGGGTGAGCTCCTGTTGCTCGGTCCCAGCTCCTGCCCACCTAGCAGTTTGAAAGCACGAAGTGCAAGTAGATAAATAGGTACTGCTCCGGAGGGAAGGTAAACGGCGTTTCCGTGCGCTGCTCTGGTTCGCCAGAAGCGGCTTAGTCATGCTGGCCACATGACCCGGAAGCTGTACGCCGGCTCTCGGCCAATAAAGCGAGATGAGCGCCGCAACCCCAGAGTCGGACATGACTGGACCTAATGGTCAGGGGTCCCTTTACCTTTATGCTTGCTTATTTGCAGAGGGTCTTCTTATGCGGATTTCTTCCTACTGGAAAGAGCGGGGTGAGGGGAGGAAAGGGAGGGGGGAAACAAGATGGGCAGATATATGTTGTCATTCCTCCAAAAGAGGTAAATCGGTCGGGATCAATAATTCAACACATTCCAAACAGGTTGGTTTGTCCCAGGAGTAATCCGCCTTAATAGTCGCTCGTGGAGATGATAAGTGGTGAATAATTTAGCGCGCACACACGCACACCCAAACACACGCGCGCCGGCACAGGCACTTCCCCGCTGTAATTAAAGCGTGTGAAACTTCGTTTGTTATACAAAATTATTGCTGAATAATTCAGATCCTCAGTAATTACTAAACGGCGGAGGAATTCACCAGCAGAAAGGTGCCCCTTCGGAGGCTGAGTCTAGGAGGGATTTGCAACAGGGCCAATTACCTCTGAACCGCGCACATGATTTAAACCCACCGTGACCTGGGGATTTTCAGACATCTCCAATCTGATTTTTTTAAAGCTTTCAACTATTTATCTTATACTAATGATGATTCCTAACATTGTCCTAGGCACTGTCTAAAAATTTAATACAGGCAGAGCTATCCCGGCATAATTTACACGGGGGGGGGGGGTAAATTACGCTGGTGTAAACTGTTCCTGGCAGACCTGCTATAATCTCACCATCCTTGTTTCACCAGGAGGAGTGGCGAGGGTTTCCTCACCTATGCATAAAACCTTCCAAGCGATCTGAGGATATAGGGCAAGGAGGAAATCAAGTTGCCGGCAAATTCTTTCTTTTTTTGTAGTATAATTTTTTTATTAAATTATTCAACCCTATTCACAATAATCTTCACCTCAAATAGTGACATTGTTTCATAAATTGACTTCCCACCCCCACTCCTACTTAAACCTTCATATCTTTATCTATTACAAAAAGTTTCTCTGTTACAGTTATTCTATCATTTTCCTTCTGCCCCTCTTATCTCCAATCCTGCCCGCAGTTTCATTTGACTGTAGTATTTAAAAAAGAAAAAAATTCCACAAAAGGCCTTCATTTGAAAAGCTGGCAAAGGGTCTGTTTTCTGCTTCAGTGTATCTGAAGAAGTGTGCATGCACACGAAAGCTTACACCAGAACAAACTTAGTTGGTCTATAAGGTGCTACTAGGGACGCAGGTGGCGCTGTGGTCTAAAAAACCATTGAGCCTAGGGCTTCAGTCCCAGCTCCTGCCCACCTAGCAGTTCGAAAGCACGTCAAGTGCAAGTAGATAAATAGGTACCGTTCCAGCGGGAAGGTAAACGGCGTTTCCGTGCGCTGCTCTGGTTCGCCAGAAGTGGCTTAGTCATGCTGGCCACATGACCCGGAAGCTGTACGCCGGCTCCCTTGGCCTATAGAGCGAGATGAGCGCCGCAACTTCAGAGTCGTCTGTGACTGGACCTAATGGTCAGGGGTACCTTTACCTTTTATTTAAGGTGCTACTGGAAAAAAATATATTTTTATTTCTACTGTGTCAGACCAACAGGGCTACCTACCTGAATCAGTGGCACCAGTTCACTCTAGGATGGTCCATTACGGTGAATGGATCAGTCACCGACCGCCCCCCCCACCTGCCTATCTTCTTACTTGCAATAATCCCAGGGGGTGGTCTTGCCGGTCAACCTGCCTCCTCCTCAGTGATGCCCCTTGCAGAACTCAGAAGGGGGGAAGAGAAAGATGGGGGCAGCCTAGACTTGGTTGCCTCTGCCTGTCACTGATTCCAGCTCCACCTCTCTCACCGGCCTTCCTTTCTCCCACCCTGCCAGTTCCAAAGGTCGCCAGCCCTGACTGCCCCATAGGGGTCATGTCAGGATGTCCACATCCTCATTTCCCACCATCACTTCCCCATTATTTACACCCTGGCAACTGTCTCCGGCTTTCAAAGTTCCTGGCAAGTCGCTGGCGCGACAAGTCCTTTGCTTCCTCTCTCCTGCTGAGGAAAGGAGAAGATGAGCACACGTTTCTTGTTTTTCTTTCCACCTTCCTTATCTTATAAGAACATTCGCTCGTCTCTCGCAGGCAGTCGGGTCAGCAACAGCATCGCCCTCACAAGACACAGCCTGGCTTGGCATCACAACCATGGGCAATTGTGTGAATATGGTGAGTCCTGTGTCTCAGTGCCACCCTTGTTGTTGTTGTTGTTGTTGTTGTTGTTGTTGTTGTTGTTGTTCTTCTTCTTCTTCTTCTTCTTCTTCTTCTTCTTCCTCTTCCTCTCCTCCTCCTCCTCCTCCTCCTCCTCCTCTTCTTCTTCTTCTTCTTCTTCTGCGATCACTCGTAGCCAAGTAAGATTGTCTTCCATAAACACAGTTTTAACAGTGCGTAAGTGACTATGGAGGCCAGTTCTGGATCCACACATCCTTCCACAGTAGGGACATAGGTTTTCGGGCGGGAGTTGATCATGGTGAGGGTTTGCCAAGCATGCCTTCCTCTTAGCACGTTTCTCCCTTTCGTCCTGAGTTCGAGAATCTTCAAAGTCAATGACACCTTTGGTAAGGGCTGTTCTCCAACTGGAGCGCTCGCAGGCCAGTGTTTCCCTGTTGTCGCTCTTATGGAAGTCTAGACTCTAGAACCATTCCCCTTTAAATAGGGGGTCCACTCATAAGACCGTTAAATGGGACTGAGTCTGATTTCAGTCACTTCAAAAATGTTGCCCTCTGTTTCTGCTGTGTCTGAGGTCCTAGACGTCCAACCTAAAGCCCTGCACTGACAGTACCATTTCAGGGTCTTCCTACTAATGCTGAACTGAAAGGTTCTAAAGAAAAGTTTTAGGCTTGGATTTGGGGTGGATGAGAGGTCATCAGTAAAAGAGAGGCCGAAACAGCCTTCCTACCGGTATTTGTGGCAGGGGGCAATGTTATTCTGGGACAGGGTGGGGAACTTTTCCCCCAGCTTGAGGGTCTTTCTGGGCAACCTTCCTGGTGGTGGCTGGAGATGGAAGCGAAAGAGGGCAGGGAAACATGGTAATTTCCAACTTTGTAAAGTAGGCTAGGTTCAACATAGGTAAAGGTAAAGGGACCCCTGACCATTAGGTCCAGTCGTGTCCGACTCTGGGGTTGCGGCGCTCATTTCGCTTTATTGGCCGAGGAAGCCGGCGTACAGCTTCCGGGTCATGTGGCCAGCATGACAAAGCCGCTTCTGGTGAACCAGAGCAGCACACGGAAACGCCGTTTATAATAATAATAGTAATAATAATTTATTATTTGTACCCCGCCCATCTGACCGGGTCCCCCCAGCCACTCTGGGCGGCCTCCAACAAACACTAAAATACATTAAAATATTACAGATTAAAAACTTCCCTAAACAGGGCTGCCTTCAGGTGTTTTCTAAAGGTCATGTAGTTGTTGATCCCTTTAACCTCTGCTGGGAGGGCGTTCCACAGGGCGGGCACCACTACCGAGAAGGCCCTCTGCCTGGTTCCCTGTAGCTTTGCTTCTCGCAGTGAGGGAACCACCAGAAGGCCCTCGGCACTGGATCTCAGTGTCCGGGCTGAATGGTGGGGGTGGAGACGCTCCTTCAGGTATACAATGAATGGATCAGTCACCGACCGCCCCCCACCTGCCTATCTTCTTACTTGCAATAATCCCAGAGGGTGGTCTTGCCGGTCAACCTGCCTCCTCCTCAGTGATGCAGAATAGGTACCTTCCCACCAGAGTGGTACCTATTTATCTACTTGCACTTTGACGTGCTTTCAAACTGCTAGGTTGGCAGGACCTGGGACCAAGCAACGGGAGCTCACCCCGTCGCGGGGATTCGAACCGCCGACCTTCTGATCAGCAAGCCCTAGGCTCTGTGGTTTAACCCACAGCGCCACCTCCACAACCCTCTCATAGAAGAAAAGCAAGAGGCGTCCTCAGAGTTCAAGGACACATTCAACTGACAGATAAAGGATCCAATGAAACCAGGCCCCGGTTTAGCTGCCTTTGCCAATCAGAACAGGCAATGCCATTCTGGAGAGAGTGGGGCCAGGGATGGGACTCAGGGTTGCTGTTGGCATCGGTCTGTCTCAAGGGACAACGGAGTGCGCCTCTGGGGGTGAAGTCAAACCGCTGGAGAATCACAACGCCTGCTGTGGCTGCAGAGACCGGTAACTCGTAACAGCTGCCTCCTGTGTTGTTTGTGCTGCGTTAGCAAGCACCGAAGTAACCTCTCAGGGGTGCAAGTCTGGGCAGTGTGCATGAACGTCCTGGACTGCCTGAATGACAAGACGACCCCGCTCTTTCCTGGCTGATGTAGTCCAAAGGAAAGCAGAGCAATATGTTTGACACCAGCTTGGCTGCAGGAGTTGCCGGAAGGAGGCATACTCCATGTTTGCGTAGCGCTTGCTCCTTAGCCTTTTCTTCAAAGATGACCCACAAGGCAGCAGTACAGATTTTTATTCACGGTTTACTCTCACGAATGAACGTAGCCACAAGGCAGCAGAGGTTTAGAATCGGAGTTTTCCTTCTCCTTGATTGACAGGTTGACAAGCCCCATCTGCCCCTCGCTTCCCTCTCCGCAGCAGAAGCCACCTTCAGCAGACTCAGTATAAAGCAGATATATTTGTTCAAGATTGTAGTATATTGGGTGATTTAGTGCTTTTAAATTGGGTTTTAAGAGGATCTTTTACGTGCCATGAGAGAGGAAGATGGAAGGAGGAAATATACGTCTTGTTGAGCCCCCACCCCACTCTGGAAATAACAATATTTATATAAACTAACAAGAAAGCCAGAGAAAGAGGCTGAGCAATCAATCCATAAACACTGAAATATCAATATAGAAAATGACCCTGTTATACGACATCGTTCAAGGCAGCAAACTGCATCGCTCTTGACGGCACCCTCTTTAATTTCTGCGGCTAAATTTGCAAGTAATGCCACTCTGGTAGAATGGATGGGCTGCTTTGGCAGGGTTCGGGTTTTTGTCTCAAGGATCGCAGAACTGTAGCGTCGGGAGGAGCCCAAGGGTCATCCAGCCCAACCCCTGCAAAGTCTTTGACACACTGCATAATCCGCTTGCGACATTCGTTGCTACAAGGTATGGTCTTCATAGAATCATAAGAGTTGGAAGGGACTCTGGGGGTCATCTAGTCCAACCCCCTGCGATGCAGGAATATCTAGCCTTATGGGAATCGAACCTGTGACCTTGTTGTTATCAGCACCATGCTTAGTCTAACCCAGTGTTTCCAACCAGTGTGCCTCCAGATGTTTTGGGACTACAATTCCCATCATCCCTGACCACTGGTATTGCTAGCGAGGGATGATGGGAGTTGTAGTCCCAAAACATCTGGAGGCACACTGGTTGGGAAACACTGGTCTAACCCAGGGGTAGGCAACCTTCGGCTCCCAGATGTTTTGGGACTACAATTCCCATGATCCCTAGCTAACAGGACCAGTGGTCAGGGATGATGGGAGTTGTAATCCCAAAACATCTGGGAGCCGAAGGTTGCCTATGCCTGCGGCAATGGAGCTATTAACAGTCATCAGCCTATAGGGTAAAAGGAGATTTGCTAGACACATTCTCGGAGAACAGGTCTATCAATGTTTTCTAAATACAAGATAGGAACGTAGAACATAGGGAGATGCCTTACATGGAGTCAGCAGGGCCGGCGCGTCCATTTAGGCGAACTAGGCAATTGCCTAGGGCGCCAAAATGGAGGGGGCGCTGGCCAGCCAACCCCCCGCCGCCGCCCGGTGCCGCCCCAACCAGCGGCGGAGCAAGCAAACCGCGGCGGGGAGCGCCGGCCGGACAGGGGGCGGGGCACCGCTCCACAGCGTGCGTCATACGCAATGACGTCACGTGGCCTGCCCCCTCGCCTAGGGCGCCAAAATTGCCAGCACTGGTCCTGGGAGTCAGACTATTGGTCCAGCTACCTCAGTACTGCCTGCACTGACTGGCAGCAGCTCTCCAGGTTTTAGACAGAGAGTGTCTCCCAGCCCTACCTGGAGATGACACTGGGACCTTCTGCATGCAAAGCAGCTGCTCTGCCACTGAGCGATGGCCTTCCTCTCTCTTCCTCCATCTTCAGATGAAGTTTACCTCCAGTTACCGGTGGGGGAGGCCTGTTGCTCATGGGCTTCCCTGTGGGGGCACCTGACTGGTCGCTATGCAAAACAGCACACAGGAATAGTGTTGATCTTTGGTCTAGAACGAGCCAGGCTCGCTTGCTCGTCTAATTGCTCCAGGGCTGCTTCTGAGTCTTTATTACATCGTGCCCTCTTGCTTTATGCTGTGCTCTGTATTTTACTGATTTTATTGAGTTTGCAATTTAGCCATTGTACTGTCTTTTAACGATTCCACCCTTTGAAATCCTTGGGAAGCCAGCTTGAAATCTTTTTTTAAAAATGAAAAGATGGGAGTTTAGAATGTTTCGAATGAATAAAATCAGAGGGAAGGAAGGAAAGAGTAGGAATTGGGGGTGCAAAGGAAGAAAGAGGAAGAGAGCTTCCTGGCGACCTGTTTATGGAGCATTCATCCTGATTTATTTGCCCGGGAGATTAGATGACGTCGGAGCATTTGCCTGTGGGGAAGTTATGCAACGTCGTATCATCCCGCAATCACTATGCCACACCTTCCCAGTGAATTTCCTTATTGCAAGGAGTCTGGTCTTTGGGCAAAGTGGATTTGTTCAGAGCCAAATCCACTTTAACTTTGGCAACCTGAATCTGCCAGTATGTGACAGAAGCCTCGTCTCTATTATACGGTGTAAGCACAGTTATGCTATTTAAAGAAGAAAGAATCATGGGAACTGTAGTTCGTAAAGGGTGCTGAGGGTCCTGAAGAGACCCCCCACCCACATTCCCCTCACAGGACTACAGCACCCAGAATTCCCTGGGGAGAGGGAGCAATTGTTGCACCACTCTTGGAATTTTCACTCTGTGGGGGGAACCAGGGGGCTCTCAGCATCCATGAGAAAATGTGCTGCTTTCAGCTGAGCAGTCGATCCAGCAATCACTCCCTAGTTTTACATATGCACTCATGGGGTCTGAACTGGCAGTGATCGACCAGGAACAAGACCTTGGGGGTCATACTGGACAGCTCACAATCATAGAATTCACAAGGGTCATCTAGTTCAACTTCCTGTAATGCAAGAACCACAGCTAATTATTATTATTATTATTATTATTATTATTATTATTATTATTACATTTATTATTTATACCCCACCCATCTGGCTGGGTTTCCCCAGCCACTCTGGGCAGCTCACAACAGAATATTATAACATGATAAGACATTAAACATTTAAAACTTCCCTAAACAGGGCTGCCTTCAGGTGTCTTCTAAAAGTCAGATAACTGTTTATTTCCTTGACATCTGATGGGAGGGCGTTCCATAGGACGGGCGCCACTACCGAGAAGGCCCTCTACCTGGCTCCCTGTGAGGGAGATTTCTTGCAGTGAGGGAATCGCCAGAAGGCCCTCAGAGCTGGGACCTTGCAGATGCTATCCAACCTCTTCTTTAAATACCCCAACCATCTGAGGGAGTCCATTTCACTGTTGAACAGCTCTTACCCTCAGAAAGTTCTTCCCGGTGTTTAGTCAGAATCTACTTTCTTGGAATTTGAATCCGTTGATTCAGATCATACCCTCTGGAGCAGCAGAAAACAAGCTTGCCCCATCTTCCATGATAGCTATTTGAAGGTGGCTATTGTACCACCTCTCAGTCTTCTCTTCTCCAGGCTAAATATACCTCACTCCCTCAACCATTCCTCATAAGGCTTGGCTTCCAGACCCTTGGTCCTACCAGTTGCCCTCCTCTGCACACGCTCCAGCTTGTCAATATTTTCTTAAACTGCAGTGTCCAGAACTGGACGCAGTACTTGATGACGGTGTTGGCTGTGCAGCAGCTGTGGGGAAAAGGCAAATTCCATGCAAGGGATCATTAGGAAAGAAGTTGAAAATTAAGCTGCCAATATCACAATGCCTTTGTACAAATCTATGGTGACGTCATGGGACGCTGGTGGCACTGTGGTCTAAGCCACAGAGCCTAGGGCTTCCCAATCAGAAGCTCGGCGGTTCGAATCCCCACGACGGGGTGAGCTCCCGTTGCTCGGTCCCAGCTCCTGCCAACCTAGCAGTTCGAAAGCACGTCAAAGTGCAAGTAGATAAATTGGTACCGCTGCAGCGGGAAGGTAAATGGTGTTTCCGTGCGCTGCTCTGGTTCACCAGAAGCGACTTAGTCATGCTGGCCACATGACCTGGAAGCTGTCTGCGGACAAACGCCGGCTCCCTCGGCCTATAGAGCGAGATAAGCGACGCAACCCCAGAGTCGTCCGCGACTGGACCTAATGGTCAGGGGAGGGAGGGAGGGAGGGAGGGGGGGAGGGAAGGAAGGAAGGAAGGAAGGAAGGAAGGAAGGAAGGAAGGAAGGAAAGAAAGAAAGAAAGAAAGAAAGAAAGAAAGAAAGAAAGAAAGAAAGAAAGAAAGAAAGAAAGAAAGAAAGAAAGACTTAGGCTAGATTTAACTAAAGTCTGGTTGAGGAAGAGTTGGATGAGACCAGCTACCGGTAGGCATCTCATTCCAATTCAACCCTGCGATCTTATCTGAATCTCAGGAGACCTAGTGAAAAATTGTTCCATCTTCGTTCACACTAGGAAGGAGATCCCAAGGGTGCAGGAAGGAAGATTATTATATTTATAAAATAGCCACTCTTCACACGCTGAGGCGATGGGGGGGGGGGTTGGGGATATAAATGAAACCATTTTCAATCAGCAACCAGTATGCAGACCTAAATCAGCGCTTAATTTCTACAAATTAGAAATAACAGGCCTTCAGTTTGTCTGGAAACCTCCAGTCTCTGATCACCAGAGTCTCTTTAGAGAGGAAAACTGTGTATTAGCAATGAGGAAAAAAATGCATTCTGCTTTGTTCAGCTCTGACTTAATAGGGTTGAGCACTTTCTAAAGCATACTATTAAAAAAAAAGAAAAAAGCACAAAGGCTAAGGCTGCAAGCCTGTAGCCACTAATCTCAAAAGACATGTGTAATTTGCACTGTAAGAGAATGATCTAGCGCAAGGGTTTCCAAACTCCGTCCCCCCCCCCCCCGACCACTTGAAAATTACCGAGGGTCTTAAAGGACCACTTAATGGTTTATCTGCCCATTGTAGCAATTGTAATGAACTGTGCTGGATGCTGTGTGATTTATAATAGTATTTTATTGCTCCTTTTAGGCTATAGTCAACTAATGTTTACTCAGAGTAGACCCACTGAAATTAATAACTATGGCTAATGTAGATCTATAACGGTAATTTCCAGTGGGTCTACTCCAAGTAAAGGTTTAGTTAACTATAACTATTTTTGGTTTTGCATTTCAGTGTGGATTCAAAATGTAACACAATAAAGTACAAGAAATGGAAGAAGCAATGAAAATGCAATTAAAAATCACCCCGTTGTGGGGATTCAAACCGCTGACCTTCTGATTGGCAAGCCCAGGGTCTGTGGTTTAGACCACAGTGCCACCCGCGTCCCATATATATATATATATATATATATATATATATATAACATTAGCAACTTCGCATTGTCAAACTCAGCTTTCAAGGTGAAGCTGTCTTGAATGCTGCCTGCAGGATGCTGACGAGTTCTAGAATGATGGTGGCGATGGTTTCAAGTAGAGCAGCAGATCGTTTTTTAAAAGTTAAATGAAGTATTCAACTTAAAGCAACTACTATCCACTGCTCTGCTTTAGTAAAGTAAATAGATAAATCCAGAACCCTTCAGTGCTCCACAGGCAGCATTCAAGACAGCCTCACTTCATGAAGGCCCCATGGACCTAGAGTAGAGAAACTCAGAGACATAGGGAAGCATAGAGAGACAGGGGGCAGAAAAGCGGAGAGCAATACAAGGCTTTGTGGCGGGCCAAATATGACCCAGATGCTCTATTGATATCGTGGGTTGACTTGGGAAGGGTAAAATCACCACCCCCCCATTTGCCTTGTTCTCCAGCCCCAGCACTGCATTCTGCTATGTGAACCAAGAACTGCATCACAAAATCCAGACAAGTGTGAAATCCAAAGAGTAATTTCATTCTGAGCCACGCATTTGTCCAAGAGATGCAAATCAGGCCAGCCTACGTCAGAATTCACAAAATTTTGAATCCTGAAGCACCCCCAAATTCAGATGCCCATTACTGTATTGTATTGTGTTTGCGATGTGCAAATAATACTGACCTACTCTCGTCTTCTGCTTCCGTTGTTGTTTTTAAGCAACGTTCTAAAAATAAAAATGGATACGTGGATCAGTTTTTTAAAACAGAAGTTTCATACACAGTGCTTTGCAAGCAAGAAACACATGTTTATATTCCAGTTGTTATGAAATGCAAAAAAAGGTGTGCTTTCATCCAGGATGATAACAGAACTGCCAGACCCTGAACTTGGGAACACGGAGAGAAATACCTTTCCATTATCCAAAGATAACTACATTTCACTTCACACATCAACAGAACTATTCCTCTCCTCTTGGACGCGCTTTTAAATAGCTGATCGCTGTCTCCATCCGCTCTGCCAAACTTGCCTCCCCTAATTGCATAGAGCCCCGAGCACTACCAGACCCTGAAATACATCCCCTGACTCTTTCCCTCGCGCTTGAGCTGGTGGAACATCTTCGTGTCTCTTATTCTCTACAATCCCATCCCAGCAATAGCTCAAGGTACAGTGGTATCTCGGGTTAAGAACTTACCTGTATTTTTCGCTCCATAAGACGCACCTGACCATAAGACGCACCTAGTTTTTAGAGGAGGAAAGGGGGGAAACCCCGGTTTTGGGGGGATCAGTTTGCAGTTGTGCAGCTTCTTTTGCAAAGGGGGAAAGCCCCTTTTTTTGAGGATCAGCTCAAAGTTGTTGAGCTTACTTTGCAAAGGGAAAAAATCCTGTTTTTATGGGGTTCAACTCACAGTTCTGCAGCTTCTTTAGGAAAGGAAAGGGAGCCATTTCTACAGTTTCCAGACAGATAATCTAATCAGCCAGTCACATGTCGCTGGGGGAACAAACAGCCTCCGTCTGCAGAACATTCAACAATGGAGGCCTGGGCAAGGGGGCGGAGCTGGAAAGGGAGCCAGCGATCAACCACATATCCGCTCCATAAGACGCACAGACATTTCCCCTTACTTTTTAGGAGGAAAAAAGCGCATCTTGTGGAGCGAAAAATACGGTAATTCGTTCTGAAGTTCCGTTCTTAACCTGAAACCGTTCTTAACCTGAGGTACCACTTTAGCTAATGGGGCCTCCCGTTGCCACTGCACCGCCGCCACGCGATTGCTGTTCTCATCCTGAAGCAAAGTTCTTAACCCGAGGTACTACTGTATTTCTGGGTTAGCGGAGTCTGTAACCTGAAGCGACTGTAACCTGAAGCAGCTGTAACCCGAGGTACCACTGTACTCCAAATAATTGTCCTGCCCTGTGTTGCTAAATCTCTTAAAGCAGCTGAACTGGTAGCCAGTTGTTTTCTGGGCCCAATTCAAGGTGCTTTCTTCGACATTTTAAGCCAAGGAAGGAAATGTTATGCCATACTGAGTTGAGCTGCCTGTGCTCTAAAGCCAGAAGATGGGTGCTCCTAATGGTCCTTCCTCAGTTTGAGGAGTGTGGCACAGAGTCCCGGAAAGGGGCCTTCTCAGTGGTGGCTCCTCATATTTGGAGCTCCCTCTCTGGCTTCATCTCTTTATAGTTTCAGGTGGCCTGTTAGGTCACACCTTTTCCGGTGGGGTGTTTTGAGGAAAAGAGACCCGATTGCTGCCTCGAGTAGCAGTGATAACCACCGTTGTTTGGTGATTTGTTGACGTGTATGTTTTAAAGGATCGCGCTGCTTTTATTTTTTATTTTTTTAATTTCCTCTATTTGCCTGTTGTAAACTGCCCTTGGGTTGCGCAAAGGGTGTTAGTACAGTGGTACCTTGGTTTGCATACTTCTTTGTTTGCATGCTTTTTGGATTACAAACACGTCAAACCCAGAGGTGCATGTCCCGTTTTGCAACCTTTTTTTGGATTACAACCCTTTCCCCCCCCCTTTTTTTTTTTTGGATTACGAACAAAAAAAATTTGGAGGCCCCATTGGCGAAAGCGCACCTTGGGTTACAACCTGTTTTGGTTTACAAAACGGACCTCCGGAACGGATTATGGTTGTAAACCAAGGTACCACTGTACGATCAAAAGAAAGAGTCTAAATGCTTAAAAGAAGATAAAGGTGGCAACAGCCTCTGAAATGATGAACCCAGTTCCTGTGTTAATGCAACTTGCATGTGCTGGACGTCTCTCTCCCCCACCCCCCCAATGGAAAGTGTTTTCATGCGAACGTAAGTCCAGACGGGGCAAAATTGGCAGCCTTCCTAGGACAATCTCTGAGTTTGTTTGCACTGTGGAGTCACAGGGGAGACTGGCCCTGCCAGGCCATTGTTCTCGACTGTTAATTACCGTCAAAACAGAAATAATTTGTTTTGTTCCTGGAGAGTCTGGTGTGGATTCTGTGATTAGAGGAGGCCATTCCTCCTGAAGTTGTGTGTCTTGTCGGCGTACAAACACATAACATAAGGAATTCACTTGCCAGAAGATGGGGGCGGAGATTTTAGCTTAGCCGGGGGGGGGGGGGTTAAAAAAAGAACTGGAAAATACCGGAACCGGGCCAACCCAGGGAATACCCAACCCAATCCTGTCAGCTTCCTCCCCTTCGTTGGTCTCAGTCTTGCCTTTGTACAAATGAGCAGGGAGGAGAATGGGGAGCAAACGAAAATGGGTTGGTTCTGCTGAGGGCGGGGCAGCCCGTGAGGTGGACTGAAGCAGCCATCTTGGGTGGTGGAATCCTGTTATGTACTGAGCTGAATAGGATCCAGAATGCAGCAGTCTGATTGGTCCTAGAATAATAGGATCCAGAATGCAGCAGTCTGATTGGTCCTAGAACAATAGGATCCAGAATGCAGCAGTCTGATTGGTCCTAGAACAATAGGATTCAGAATGCAGCAGTCTGATTGGTCCTAGAACAATAGGATTCAGAATGCAGCAGTTTGATTGGTCCTAGAACAATAGGATCCAGAATGCAGCAGTCTGATTGGTCCTAGAACAATAGGATCCAGAATGCAGCAGTCTGATTGGTCCTAGAACAATAGGATCCAGAATGCAGCAGTCTGATTGGTCCTAGAACAATAGGATCCAGAATGCAGCAGTCTGATTGGTCCTAGAACAATAGGATTCAGAATGCAGCAGTCTGATTGGTCCTAGAACAATAGGATTCAGAATGCAGCAGTCTGACTGGTCTGCAGGAGCCACCCAATCCAGCTCCAGGTGGAAGTGAATCCACAATCTGATTGGCCTACAGGAGTATCCCGGAATTAGCCAATCACGTGGGGCCCATTGTGTAAATAATGTATTTATAGCAGACATTTTGGGGAAACACCCATTCCTTGCTACTACCGGTAGGAGCTGAATAAAGAGCATGAAATTCACACTTGACTCCGAGTATATTTCAAATCCCATGCTGCAGCTTCTGGTGAGATCTCACCGCCAGCCACCACCACACAACCACAGCAAGCAAGGCTTCCGCGCAGGGCGCAGCCTCTCTCCACCTCACCTCAGGCAGCAAAATGGGACAGGCCGTCCCTAGATTTGCCTGCCATTTACCCTGGTTCCACCTCCTGTCGGGCTTCCTGCCTTCTGTTCTATCAGTCCTAAAGGGAACCAGCCACCAACTTGTGTTTTCTCTTTTTTGTTGATTTATGTAGGTGGAGCTAAGTTTCACTGGGGCCCTTTGGGAAAGTTTTTTGGGGTGTCTGAAATGGGACCATTTGAGGCCCAGAGAGGGCATGGCCGTACTGAGACTGCGCAGAGGCTTTTAGAGTCTGGTGCCAGGTCATAAAAGGCCTGACAGAAGCTTTCAGGCGATCTATCAGGCCTGTTGCACTGACGTCATTGCCAAAACTCAAGTTTCTATTTTCATAGAATGGTAGACTTGGAAGGAATCCCAGGGGTCATCTGGTCCAACCGAGGAATCTCAACTAAAGCATCCATTTTGTCAAAGGTTAGCCAGCTGACAGACTGCTTTGCCCACGCTTAATATTTCCTGCTACTCGCTAGAGATGAAAATGGATTCAGTAAGCCTCCAAAAGGCAGGCTTCTCCTAATCTGGAGTTTCCCAAACAATCTGAGAACTGAAACACAGCCATCCCTTGAAATTTGTGCTTGCCTGAATTTTGCAATGTAGTTCGCCGGCCCAAAAAATGTGTAAAGAAACTGCATAGCGTTCAATAGGCAGCCTATTGGTGAAAATAATGCGTTGCATTAAGGAGAATTGCTTTGCAAACATGTATGTTAGGCAAGATTGCATACAGAAATGTGCACATCCAGAGAAGTTTGCACTAGGATGCTGGTGATTTCCACGAGGACTTAAACAAAACAAAACCTGCAAACTGGTCCGGAAATGTGGCTCACCCATCTTTGTTCCTCCTGGTCCTCTGATCCAGGATCCGCCCCCCCTTCTGCAAGTTGAGTCAGCCTCCAGAACTTTGCTCCCCTCTTTCCTCAGGCCACCTAGTATGCAACAAACAGAACTCCCAGGCAATTTGCTTGTTTAAGAAAAGGCTAAGGTGGGAAATAAATTTCCATTAATTCAGAGCCGCGGCCTGACAGGAGAGGCATAAAGTTATCAAAGCAAATATGAAGGAGGGAGGCTCATTTACATGCTAGCTGAGTGTGTCCTTCAGTGATGACTTTTTGGACCAAATAGATCTACTGCTCCTTGAGATCTTCAACCCACGTGTGTGCGCGCACGCACACGCACACACAACTATTTTCCTACACCTTTCCCCACAAAATGCTTCCCTACATCCAAGAATGCCTGATCAGTCTTTCAAAGGCTTAGTTTGTATAAGGGATGCAAACAGCTAACTCATATTTATTATTATTATTACCGGTATTATTATTATTATTACAGTCATACATCACTCAGGTTGCGTACACTGTTGTGTACATTCGGGTTGCGTACTCTGCAAACCCAGAAGTGCAACACGGAGTGTGGACGCTTCTGCACATGTCCGCACGGTCCGCGCATGCGCAGAAACGTTCTGTGCAGTTCATGCATGCGCAGAATCGCGATATTGCGCTTTCAGGCATGCGCAAAAGCGCTGCCCAGGTTGCACACTGTTCGGGGTGCGAGCGGCACCCTGGAACGAATTGAGTGTGCAACCCGGGGTACCACTGTATTATTATTTAATTTCTATACTGCCCTATACTCGCAGGTCTCAGACCTTTATTTGACACCAGAAGAACGAGCACTCCTGCCTGCCAATGTCTTCCCCCGCCTTAGTCTCAGTATTGCCCTTTGCATACCCTGCAAGCGTACCAGGGGAAAACGGGACATCCCATTTTCTATCACAAGAGAACGGCGGCCATTTTGGTTGTTGTGATCTCGTGCGATTTGACGGCGCTAACCCCACCCCACAAAAAAGCGTCTTTTTCAGGGCTGCAATTTCGTGTGGCACCCCAAAACACGTGTTTTTGGGTGCCATGCCTGAAAAGGTGTTTTGGGTGGGGGGCACAGCAGAAAATCACACCAGGTCATGGCAACCAAAATGGCTGCCATGCTCTCGTGATGATGGAGTCCCAGATTTTGGCTCCAAAGTGCTGGAAGGTACGCCTTTGTAGAACTCAGCAGGGAGGAGGAAGGTGGGGATAATAACTAAATTATTTGCCTCTGCCTGCCATTGGTTCTGGTTCCACCTTCCTGTTGGGCTCCCTGCCTTCTGCCCCACTGGTCCCAATGGGGCACCATACATCACTGCACAGGCCTACAGTTAGCCAGGGCCCGATAGATATAAGAGGTGGTCTCAGCTGCAAAGCCCATCCTTCTTGGAATGGAAACAAAGAGAAGTTAAGTCAAAAGCTACGAGCAGAGAAATTTGTGGCATTGCCTTTCAGGCCCAGGTAGCAGGCGTCCCTTCCCAAATGCAATTACTTTGGGTGAATATGACAAGCAAAAAATGGATGCCAAGCTTCCCATCAACAGCCAATAAATCCAGCTCAGGGTGGTTTATGGCTCTCCCTCCCTGATCCTCCAGACAGAAATTGACCTCGAATGTTTATGTTATCTTAAGTCTGGAGAAACAGGGAAGCGTTCAAAGTACGGGTCTGCAGGAGGAAACAAACTTCATTTGGCGAACCTCAAGACGGCATCCCTGAGTTGTTCCCCAATGCCAGCAGGGACCAGGTCGAGAACTGCTTCGCTTCAGCAAGGCGGCTCCCAAGGTCATCCTTTCCAAAAGCCAAAAGAAGCCACTTGGCTCAGGCAGTGGAGGCTGGTTCAAATGGGACCAGCCATGGTTTTCCCTTGGCCAGCCGCCAGCTGCCTGCTACCTTTTTTCCCCAACCAGGCTCTTCAGGCTAGCTTCCTCCTCCTTAGACTCAACGATGCCTTTCTAGAACACAGCAGGAAGATGGAGGAAGAAGGGAATGGAATTGGAATGGCTCTGCCTGCCATTGGCTCGGCTCTGCCTCCACCTAATTTTGGACTCCCTGCCTCCCACCCTGCCAATGGGCACCAGCCACCACTAAGATTTTGTTTGTTTGTTTGTTTGTTGCAATTATATCCCATCTTATTTCTGCAAGAAGCTCAAGGTGGTGTACATGGTGTGTCCCGTCCCCCCATCTCATTTAATCCCTACCTCAAGGGCCGCCTCTCTCCATATGAACCAACCCAGACTCTGCAATCATCCTCTGAGGCCCTTCTTCGTGTGCCCCCTTCGCAAGAGGTCCGGAGGGTGGCAAGACGAGAACGGGGCCTTTTCTGCATTGGCTCCTCAGTTGTGGAATTCTCTCCCCAGGGAGGTTCGCCAGGTGCCTTCATTATATACGTTTAGGCACCAGGCAAAATTCGAACAGGCCTTTGGCTGATGGACAGGTCAAGCCCTTGTGGGATGGGAGGAGGTTATTGGTTTGTTGTTGTCCTTAATTTTATGGTTTTTTATCTTGTATTTTTATGTTGTGAACTGCCCAGAGATCTATAGATGATAGGTGGTATACAAATAAAATAAAATAAAATAAGTGGGATGCGGGTGGCCCTGTGGGTTAAACCACTGAGCCTAGGGCTTGCCGATCAGGAGGTCAGTGGTTCGAATCCCCATGACTGGGTGAGCTCCCGTTGCTCGGTCCCAGCTCCTGCCAACCTAGCAGTTCGAAAGCACATCAAAGTACAGGTAGATAAATAGGTACCGCTCCGGCAGAAAGGTAAACTGCGTTTCCGTGCGCTGCTCTGGTTCACCAGAAGCGGCTTAGTCATGCTGGCCACATGACCTGGAAGCTGTACGCCGGCTCCCTCAGCCAGTAAAGCGAGATGAGCGCTGCAACCCCAAAGTCGTCCGCGACTGGACCTAATGGTCAGGGGTCCCTTTACCTTTAAAATAAAATAAAACAGCCCTGTGAGGTAAGTTAGGCAGAAAGGCAGTGACTGGCCCAAGGTCACCCAGGGAGCTTCATGGCCAAGTAGGGGTTTGAACCCTGGTCTTCTAGGCCCTAGTCCAACACTCTAACCACCACACCACACTGGAGGCAGATCTACGCTCATGGCTTTTAACGTTCGCAATGCATTATTTTAACGTTCATAATGCATTATTAAAATGTGACACCAGAGGTCGCTGCGGAGCAACCAGAAACCAGGTAGACGGTGTGGAAAGGAAGCAAAAGAGAAACCAAAGAGGACTTTCCCTATCTTAACATTTTAGAATGATATTTCCAATTTTGTTCTAATAAGGTCGTAAAAGTGAGTGTAGATCCAGCCTGGCTCTCAGGAGAGGCAGCAAAGGAACGTAGGAAGCTGTCTTACACTGAGTCAAGCCGCTGGTCCAGGTACAGTATTGCCAACCCTAACTGGCAGCAGCCCCCTGGGATTTCAGGTATAACAATAATAATAATAATTTATTATTTATACCCCGCCCATCTGGCTGGGTTTCCCCAGCCACTCTGGGCGGCTCCCAACAGAACACCAAAATACAACAATCTATTAAACATTAAAAGCCTCCCTAAACAGGGCTGCCTTCAGATGTCTTCTAAAGGTCTGGTAGTTGTTGTTCTCTTTGACATCTGAAGGTAGGCATCTCCCCCACCTAGAGACACCAATAGGGACTGAGCTTGGGCCCTTCCATATGCAAAGCAGATGCTCCACCCCTGAGCTAGCTACAGACCTTCCCCGTGCAACTGCTTCTGGTGACATCATCCATGCATTTGCGCTTGGTTGAAATAGTTCTGCTTATTTATTTTTTTTAAGGGTGCGCTCTAAACCTCTGTGTTGTGTCTCGCCCTTTTTTCAGGACAGGAGCCCAAGCCATGTCTTCGAATCTGCTGACTTTGCAGACCTGCTGGCCACCTGGACCGAGTATTATACCTATGAAGACACCACGCTCGCTGACAGCGCTCTCCCCGCGCCGTGTTACAGCACATTTTGCTCCTCGCTCGGCGGCGTCATCCCGACGTACCTGGTGGTAGCCGGCACTTTGGGCATCCTCGGCAGTCTCGCCCTGGCCATCGCCTTGGTCATGTGCTTCCGGCCCTGGGAGCAAACCGGGCTCGTTCTCACAGCGCTGTCAACTGCCCTCTTTGCAACCATCTTGCCGTTTTTCGCAGCGGGGATCAGCTGGGGCTGGACCTTCGGGAACGGGCTCTGCCGGACGGCACAGGCCGTGAAGTATGGGTGCCTGTTTGCCCAAGGGCTCTTGGTGGCTGCCTGTGTGTGTCCAACGCCCAAAGCCACCCTTCCTGGCTGCCTCTTGCTTCTCGTTCTCTGGGCCACAGGCTTCCTTCTTGCAATCCCTGTCGCCATGATCCACAGCACGGGTAAAGACGGGGAAGAAATATGTGCCCTGAGCCAGGCACCTGAGCTGCTCTGGTGGTCTCTCACTCACGTCATCTTCTGGCTGGCTGTTTTCTACATCCTCCCAGCGGGGATCGCCCTGGCCAAGGTGGCGCTGAAGTGGCGGAGGGCTGGGTGGCACCCGCCCGCGGTCATCACTTGGCTCTTCTACCTTCTCTGGGCGCCGTATGGAGTGGCCCTGATCCTGGACACGCTGCTGCAGATGAACTTGCTCAGCCATACTTGCAGCTTGCAAGAGCATCTCAGCTACTTCCTGGGGCTATCTGAGGGGCTGGGGGTCCTCCACTGCATTCTGTGCCCCTTCTTAGTTCTAGGGATGGTCATCCATCACCGAAGGGCTGCCCAATGAGGCAGACAATAAATTGGGGAGGGTGTGTGTGTCCAGCTACAATCAACAGAGCTTTAATCTACAGATCATTTTGTATCTGCTTCTGCCTCTGCAACAAAGCCTGGAGGGTGGGGGACTTTCTTAGAATTTCATAGTAGCCAAGCTTGCTAAATAAATAAAGTTCTGCGGTTAGGCAATCCCAATTCTGCTTCCAGAAATGGTAGATTCTGCGACGTGAATTCTGCAAAAATGGACTATTCTGCCTCTGAAAATTGAAGAGAGGCTACATTGTGCAGGGGTAATGAAGAACATACCACAAGTGTGGAAATTTTATTCAGACCTACATTTTGGGGGCCCTGAAACTTTAAATGTTATGAGGGCCACTTTGTGACCAGCAACAAGGTCTAGGTAACCACTGTTATTGTTTAAAAAAATAACTACTACATCTCAGATTTTGATTAAAATCGCTGTACTGGGCTATCTCACAGGTCCCAAGTCAGTGGTGCAAATAAAAATTCCCTATGCAGTGTAGTTTTCAAGTCGTGCGACTCAAATTGGGTCTAGTAGACCCAACCTTTTAAAGCCACGTGGACCCACCTTGGATCAGGCTGCGGCCTACTAGTTGTTTTCAACATTGTGATATATCTGCAGCTAAATACCACGATATGCTGATATATGACAATATCTGGAATGTATCTTTGTTGTAAGCCAAAAGTGTGTGTGTAATCTGTTTGTTCTCTAGCTAGCAGTTATGAATTGTATCTTATTTTGTTCTCTTTCCCCTGCTTGTGGTCTTGCTTCCCAGGCCCTCTGCCTTGGAATGGGGGAGAGCTGGGGGCTGCCTGGCTCTCGAGCTCTCCCACCCGGCTGAAGGGTGTGTGTGTGTGTGTGTGTGTGTGTGTGTGTGTGTGTGTGTGTGTTTTCACTGCAAGCCTTACCTCACAGGTTAATTCGCCATGTACACCTTACTACTGGATTTTACTGGATTGCTCTTCTGCTGTTCAAAGGGATGGGAGGGAGAAGCAACCGAGATACATCACCCAACCCAAGCTCCCATACCAATCCCACTTCATTAAAATTGCTCAGGTGGAGGACAGGACACCTCCCACCCCTCAGCTGAGTGAGCCCCCATACCACTCCAACTTCTGTGAGCTGGGGGGGGGGGGCTTCCTCAAAGGCGCACATAAGGAAGGAGATGGAGCCCAAGAAGGCGCTCACCCAGAACCTTTCTCAGACTCCGTCTGTTTGCCTGCCTGCCTGCCTGCGCCTTTGCCACCCGCAGGCAATTTGAGCTGGAGCGATGTATTGCCAGCACAAAAATGTCTGGACCCAGTATCACGATCTGAGCACCGTACTGCTTTCATTTATTTTTAATTATTTATTTATTTGATTTTTTAAAATAAATAAATAAATGTACTTTTTTAAAAAAAAAAATTCAAAATCCAAATATCAAGATTGCTCTGGATCTCCTGACTCTGCCCCCCCCAATCCCTTCCATGGGTCCAAATAATAATATTTACAAACTGCATATCAATACTTGTCCAAATAATTTTTGTCCTTCCAAATTATCCAAACTTTCCATAATTTTTACAAGTGTGATTAAAATCCTGCTAATACAATGGTCTCATAAATAAATCATAAACTTTTCCCATTCTTTTTTTAAAAAAGTTCTTGTCTTCTTGATTTCTGAGCTTCCCAGTTAATTATGCCATTTTTGGCATAGTCCATCAACTTGGTTTGCCATTCTTCTTTAGTCGGGGTCGTTCCTTCCATCCATCTCTGAGCTAGCACCATACTGTTTTCAGACAATGTGCCAATATATCGCACAGCTCCAGTGCTGGCCCATCAGTTGAAGACCGATGCTCTAGAGCAGGCGTAAGCAAACTAAGACCCGAGGGGTGGATTCCGCCCAATCAACTTCTCAATCTGGCCCACGGACAGTCCGGGAATCAGCGTGTTTTTACATGAGTAGAATGTGTCCTTTTATTTAAAATGCATCTCTGGGTTATTTGAGGGGCATAGAAATTCATTCATTTTTTTTCCTTCAAAATATAGCCCGGCCCTCCACAAGGTCTGAGGGACAGTGGACCAGCCCCCTGCTGAAGAAGTTTGCTGACCCCCTGCTCTAGAGTGAATTCAGCCTGCCAAATAATAGGCAAATGAGGGAGAGGTGAGGGAAGTGGCTTTGGGTAATGTCAGGGATCTGCCCACCCCTGCCAGTCCAGCTCTGAGTGCATACAGGGCACCCGCAACCTGTGTTAATGACAGATTCATCTTCGAGTGAATCTGGCAGCCCCTTTTCGAGGGAGGAGCAGTTAGTGGCTGGGAGCCAGGGAGTGCCAGGTGTCCAGGGAGTTGCTGGCAGACCTGGCACCACCCAGCAGACTCGCTTGGAGGGGGAGGCGTCAGTTCCGGCGCATATCTCACGTAGGAGGAGAAGGCGGCAATTTAGGATGCCGAGGCTTTGGTGTTGGCGCCAAAACAGGAGGGAGGCACTTCCGGATTCTGCTAGTGACTGAGCAGACATGATAAACTGAACTCTGCACTGTAAATAGCTTTGCACTGAAATAAAGAGACTTAAAGACAAGATGGCTTGGTGTTACTATTGAACAACCGATAAGAGGACCTGACAGGTAAGAAACCTGCCATATTGTAGGAAAACAGGGCCATGGTTCTTTGTGCTAGGAGTCTTCAAAGTTGACTCTCTCTCTCTCTTTGTTAGGGGTGGGCAGAAGTAAAAACATAAGGAGAACCCAGCTGCATGATCAGGCCATCTAGCCCATCTTCCAGTTCTCTTGCCTCTCCCTCTCGGGCAGCCAGGTAGAATGGCTGCAAGTGGCTGTGTTTCGGGAAGGGGAGGGAGCACTGTGACTTTTGGCCTCCTCCAAGTCAGCCCATCAGAAGGGCCTGTGATAGAGTTTTGCTTGCTGGTTCCAGTTTCCTTCCCCCCTCCCCCCACCCACACTTTGGAGAGAAACTCTGTGACCGTTCTACCTGAGAATATGAATTTGGCTCACTCCACATTGGACCATCTCATCTCAAGACACAGATTGCCTCTTCTTCTTTCGCAGCAGAGAATAAAGGCCAGGCTTCATTCTCTCCTGGCGTCTCTCCCAGAATGCCTCTTGGGACCATCATTCTTCTTCCATCTCCGGGGATCGGTGCCAGCGCCGTGGGCAGAGAGAGGCAGCAAAAAACGGATCCTTGTTTCCTCCTTCTCCTCCCGCCTCCCCCATGAAGATGCAGTATGTTTTGCTGGAGAGATTCCGGCTGAAATGTGACTCCCCCCCCTCTAACCTGCCAACGGGCCATTTGACTCAAGGCACGATAGGAGGGCACCCTGGGGCCTATTTCTGTTTACTAGCGGGTAGCAGAATTGCTCACTCCATTAAGGCTGGCAGTAGGACTGCAAGGCAGGCAGAGTCTCTTCCTGCTCCCAGGCCTTGGGACAGAAGATGCTCACCCAAACTTGTTGTGATGCTTGGACCGGAACTGCCTCACAGAGTCGAGGGGAGACACATCAGCGCAGCGTTGGAGCACTTGTCCCCAGTTCAATTTGCAGCCTCTCAACAGCAACGACAAACTCAATTTATGGAAGTTTTTCTCTGCCCCTCTCATAATACCATAGCCTCCAACAGTGCTTTTTTTCTTTAAAAAAATGTTTAGGGGTATTCTCATTTTGACTAAAGAAAATCACCATTTTATAGTTCAAATCGGGGGAAATAAATACAGTAAATGGACAGAAGTACAAAGAACATGCATTACCTCATGATGATGAAAAATAGTAATTTTCCTACTCATATTGAAATACTGCCCCTCAATGAGGCCAAACTTTCATCAGCCAGTGTGGTGTAGTGGTTAAGAGCAGTAGACTCGTAATCTGGTGAACCGGGTTCGCGTCTCCGCTCCTCCACCTGCAGCTGCTGGGTGACCTTAGGCTAGTCACACTTCTCTGAAGTCTCTCAGCCCCACTCACCTCACAGAGGGTTTGTTGTGGGGGAGGAAGGGAAAGGAGAATGTGAGCCGCTTTGAGACTCCTTCGGGTAGTGATAAAGCGGGATATCAAATCCAAACCCTTCTTCATCAGTAAAACACCACACATTCACATTCCACACTGCTTCACACATCATCATCATCATCATCATCATCATCGTTTATTGTTATTTATACCCCGCCCATCTGGCTGGGTTTCCCCAGCCACTCTGGGCGGCTTCCAACAAAATATTAAAATACAATAGTCTGTCAAACATTAAAAGCTTCCCTAAACAGGGCTGCCTTCAGATGTCTTCTAAAAGTCTGGTAGTTGTTGTTCTCTTTGACATCTGGTGGGAGGGTGTTCCACAGGGCGGGTGCCACTACCGAGAAGGCTCTCTGCCTGGTTCCCTGTAACTTGGCTTATCACAGCGAGAGAACCACCAAAAGGCCCTCAGAGCTGGACCTCAGTGTCCAGGCAGAACGATGGGGGTGGAGACGCTCCTTCAGGTATACTGGACCAAGGCTGTTTAGGGCTTTAAAGGTCAGCACCAACGCTTTGAATTGTGCTCGGAAATGTACGGGGAGCCAATGTAGGTCTTTCCTAATATAGCATCCTGTTTCCAAATTGAACAATAGGGATCCCAACTTGAATAAAATATGGTGGCGGGGGGGTGGGGGACAGACACAGGTAAGCCCCATTCCGCACAAATGACCACAAGACGTGGCACACAAATACCATTTGAATGGCAAAGCTCATCAACATTGGGGTGTGTGTAAAGGTAAAGGGACCCCTGACCATTAGGTCCAGTCGTGTCCGACTCTGGGGTTGCGGTGCTCATCTCACTTTATTGGCCGAGAGCCGGCGTACAGCTTCCGGGTCATGTGGCCAGCATGACAAAGCAGCTTCTGGCAAACCAGATCAGCGCACGGAAACGCCGTTTACCTTCCCGCCGGAGCGGTTCCTATTTATCTACTTGAACTTTGACATGCTTTCGAACTGCTAGGTGGGCAGGAGCTGGGACCAAGCAACGGGAGCTCACCCCGTCGCAGGGATTCGAACCGCCGACCTTCTGATCAGCAAGCCCTAGGCTCTGTGGTTTAACCCACAGCGCCACCTGGGTCCCTGGGTGTGTGTGTCTCCCTCAAATATTTTAAGGGAGGGGGGAAGAGACCCTCGCCCCTGTGGTACTCTGGTCAACCAAATGCCTCAGTGGGAAAACCACAAGCAGGAACTGGACACAAGAGCAGCTCTCCTCGATTGTGATTCCCAGCTAGCAGCCATTGATAGCCGCATCCTCCATGGGTTTGCCACGTCCTCTTTTAAAGCTATCCAAGCCGGTGACCATCGCTATGTCCTGTGGCAGCGAATTCTGAAGCTTAACTTATGCACAAGTCTTTGGGACACGCTCATTATTTTACTCTTGTGCAATTTACACGGGGAGGGTCGTGCACCGGGATGGTTCTTTTTCCAACACAAACCTGATCCCGAAACACCCAGTCGCTCAGCCGATTTTCAAACTTGTGCCGCAGCTCTAATGTACAGAAAGTAATAGGAGGAGCGGATCCTTTCCTCGCGGGCAACACTCTCCCCCTCCCCCACGGTCCCAAGTACCCTCTCGCCCCATGTGGCTTCCCCCCTGGTACAACAGTGCACTTAGTGGAACCATTATTTGATCAGAGCTCTCAGCACATCACCTTTTAAACACACGCACACATACACAATGGCTGTCCTCCTAAACCAAGGATTGATTTGCCCGTCTGCAGAACATTTTACAAGGCTGCATATTAATCCCGCCGCACGCTCTCTAACCGGAATGCAAGCTCTAAAACATCCTGTACCCTTTGCTCCTTACATGCATTCATTAACTATTGTTCATTGGGACTTAAATACACATCAAATTAAATGCACTTATCAAAATCGGGGGCAGAGGAAAATGCTCTTCCCAGGTGTCGGCATTCTTGGATTCAGACTGCCCTCTGCTGGCTGGGATGAGCGCTGCGGAACATATACCAAGATGGAGATAGGCTGACGTCTCCAGCCTTGCATGGTGGGCATTTATTTACAGTGGTACCTCGGTTTAAGAACAGTCCTGTTTAAGAACGATTCAGTTTAGGAACGCCACAGAACTGGAAGTAGTGTCCCGGTTTGTGAACTTTACCTTGGTCTATGAACGGAATCCGAACGGTGGAAGGGCACCGGCGGCGGGAGGCCTAATTAGGGAAAGCGCACCTCGGATTAAGAACGGTTTCGGTTTAAGAACGGACTTCCGGAACAGATTACCACTGTACTAGGATTCCGGATGCCCTGATGTGTCTAAAATGTGGAAGGCCATGCTAAGGCTCTCTGAGCAGTGGAGGCACAGCTAATCTGCATGAAGTGATCCTGAGTGTGTACTTTCGCTTAGTCCAAACTTTTTTCAAAGAGGGCCAGATTTGATGAAGTGAAGGGCCGTGAGGGCCGACCAAAGGGCCAGCCAGAGTTGTTGACCTTTTTTTAGGATTGAAGTTGTTGAGGTTTTGTGTCTGCCTATATGTGGCATCATCTACATCATCTACACCTGTGCTGTCTCCAACTACCTGCCCACATGGGTGCAAAAAAGGGTACACACCCCTGATTCACACTGAATGACAGTGGCTGTCCAGGGTTTCAGGCAAAGGTCTTTATCAGCCCTACCTAGTGTCAGGGACTGGTTAGAGGAGGAATGGTGGAGACCGCCTCCCCAGCCCGACCCTTCCAGAGAAGAAGAAGAAGACAGTTCAGAATTACAGCAGAGGTTTGAGGGAGATCACAGCTCAGAGGCAGATGAGGGGGAAAGCTGGGAAATAATGGGAGAACAGGAGGAGGAAGAGGAAGAGGAAGAGGAAGAGGAAGAAGAAGAAGAAGAAGAAGAAGAAGAAGAAGAAGAAGAAGAAGAAGGGTGACAGATGATGGACTCAGTGTCTGTGTATCTGAAGAAGTGTGCATGCACACAAAAGCTCATACCAAGAACAAACTTAGTTGGTCTCTAAGGTGCTACTGGAAGGAATTTTTTTTATTTTTTATTTTGTTTTGTCAGTGTCTTTAGAAAGCATTCCAGACCCCCCTCCCCCCAGAACCCAGAGAGCATTGAAAGTAGGAGAGCAAAGAGCTCAAAGGCAGAGGGCACTTCTCAGCACCCGTAGCGATGACGCATGAGGGAGTGGGAGAGACGGGGGGGTGGACACTCACTCAGGACAACGCCATTATTCCAAGAGGCTGCATTCCCAAGCCTCTCTCTGTGAATATTGAATCAAAAGCAGATGGTAAGGACTTTTCCTTGTCTTGTCCGTTCCTGGCAACCTGCCGTGGGGGTTGGTTCCTCTGCCGCCTGACACCTAGAGATGTTGGGGATTGAACCTGGGACCTTCTGCTTGGCCGCTGGTCAGTGGATTTTTTTTATTCCAAGGCTAATATGGAGTATCTCTCCATCTCTGAGTTCTCCCTGACAACTTCTCAAAGCGACTCTCCGAGACCTCGTGAAGAGCAGGGTCTTCTGCAGTCCAGCTTACCTGAGATTCCTATGGTAAGAACATAGCACAGGAACATTGAGAAACATGGACTAGTAGAGTTGGAAGGGATCCTGAGGGTCATCTAGCCCAACCCCCTGGGATGCAGGAATCTCAGTTGAAGCATCCATGGCACCTCTGCTTTAAAGCCTGCAATGAAGGAGAGTCCACCACCATCATCTAAGGTAGTCCATTCCACAGCTGAACAGCTCTTGCCACCAGAACGTTCTTCCTGATGTTTAGTCAGAATCTCCTTTCTTGTAACTTGAAGCCATTGGCTTGGGTCCTGGCTTCTGGAGCAGGAGAAAACCATCTTGCTCCATCTTCCATGTGATATTAGATATTTGATATTAGATATTTGAAGGTGGCTATCGTATTGCTCTTCTCCGTCTCCTCTGTACTTGGCTAAACAGACCCGGTTCCCTCAACCGCTCCTCACAAGGCTTGGTTTCCAGACCCTTGATCATCCTGGTCGCCCCCCCCCCTTTCCCTTGCATACATTCCAGCTTGTCGATATGCTTCTTAAATTGTGATGCTTAGAACTGAGCACAGCACTCCAGGCAGGGTCTAACCAAGGCAGAACAGAGTAGTTTTCATGTTTGTGAGAATCAATTCTAGAGATGTAACATGTTCAGAAATGGCCCGGGGGGGGGGGGATGTTTCTCACCATTTACTTACTTACTTACTTACTTACTTACTTACTTACACACACACACACACACACACACACACACACACACACATGGAAACCTTTGGGAAAGATTGAAATACAGGCAATACTTACCTTCTTATCGAACTAACATTAGTTTGCTGCTTTTAGGGCATAAAAGGCATCCCTCATAACTTAACATATAAATTAGTAGTACCGTGTTTCCCCTTTTTTAATATGTAGCCATAAAGTAAGCCATGGCAGGGTTTTTCTAGAAGTAAGACGTACCCCGAAAGTAAGCCGCCATTGTTCCCGTCGGGCCGCCAATGGTGCCGCCATTGTTCCCGTCGCCTCCTCAGCCCCTCCTGCATGTGCAGGGAGCCAGCGAACCATCGAGAGACGCGGGGGGGGAAACGCGCCTCTCGCTGAGTTCTGCACCGCCTGCTCAGCGCGCAGGTTGGGGGTGGGGGGGAAAGCCTCTTCCTGCCCCTCCTGTTGCTGACGCGCCTCTTGGCAGAGTTCTGTGGCCTGCTCCTGGCGTGCCGGGAGCCAGAGAGCAAGAGGTGAGGGGAAAAAAGAGACGACTGCAAGAGACGACGACTGAGCAGAGACTGAGGGAGCAAGAAGCAAGGAGGTACCGGTACCAGTAAAGACCAGTAAGAAAGAACCCCTTTATTACTACCCAATAAAAAAATAAGACATCCCACCAAAAATAAGCCACCCTGTGGTTTTTTGAGGAAAAAAAGTTATAAGACGGTGTCTTAAAAAAGGGAAAACACGGTAGTAGTAGTAGTAGTTATACCCCGCCCTCCCCAGCCAAAAGCGGGCTCAGAGCGGCTAACATCACATGTATAACACATTAAAATAAACACACATTTGGCCATGGAGCTCACTGGGTGACCTTGGGTGAGTCACCAGCTCTCAGCCCAACCTGTCTCGCAGGATTTTTGTAGGGAGCCATATTCCTTAGAGGATAAAAAATGTAATAATAAAAACTAAATAAGACCTGTGAGGGCTTTTTTTTCCAGCCAGAACTCACTGGACCTCAGTTCCGGCATCTCTCAGGTGGGCGCCATTGCCATTAAAAGAGAACAAGGGAGGCGTTCATGGTGAGTTCTGGCACCTCAGTTTTTAGGGAAATAGCACTGAGGCCTACTCTGTTTTGGAGAGTTTTCTCCCAGGCATAATGTGTCAGCTTTTGGGGAGAGAGGGGACAAGGTCAGCCACAAAGAGGAGCCAAGTGAGAAGGGCAGCAGGTTGAGGATACTTGATTCTAGTATCTCCAAACTAGATCACAGGTCCGTCATCACAAGAAAGCAACAGCAGTGTAGAGTTGAGAAGGCCTGGACACAGGGAGGGGGAACAGAACAATTGGGAGACCCTGTTATTTTGCTGAAGGCTTTATTTTCCAGTTTGTGGCAATGTTGCAAACAAACCAGAACTCCTCTGAAATACTTTCTATTGTGGCATGGGTGAAATGGAATCTATAGGTATCCTGAGAATTACTGCTGTTCGATGCATTTTCCGCTCAAAGCAGCCTCCATCCGATTTGGAAATGTTAAGTTGGGGTTAAGAAATAGGGGGAAAGCATGTTTCTTGGAGACTCTGCATACCGAGCGGAGAATGTGCACATTGCCTGGAGAATGCACAGGATTGTATTTTTATGTTGTGAACTTCCCTGTGGTCTTTGGCTGAAGGCTGGTATACAAATAAGCGTGGTGATAAATAAATAATAAAATAAAATACAAAAGGGTGGTAATAAATAAATAAATAAATAAATAATATGCACATTAACCACTCCTGATTGGTCACTGTAGGGTGGTGGAAGGCAGACTAGCTCACAATCCCTCCTCCTTGCAGCCCTCCTCAGCACGGACCCTGACAACTGTCTTTGCTCACCTAGAGCACTCTCGGCATTATGACATTGAGCATATGCACGTTAATCCATGCGCGCACGTGAACAGCAAGGTGCGGTGTGGCGCATGGCCTCCCGCTTCCCATATTGCGACAGCTGGGAGGTATTTTGACAAGTTGATAATGCGATGTTCCAGTGCGTCCATTGCATGACAGTGAGGCAGATGGCAGAGTAATGCAGCAAGGTGGGCCAGCGTCTGCAGCACCAAGGACAGCTCCTAGTGAGCCACTGGCTGCAATAAAGGCTGGAGCTCAGGGCTATGCACTGGTCACAAGACTCAGTCTGAACTTCCCTGTCTATGTGTTGGCTATCTATGGCTTGGTGGGTGACAATCTCAGCAACTTGGGAGATCTTTTGTTCCTAATCATCAGCATTTGAGTATGACTCTCTCCCAATATACACATGTCAGAATGCCATTTTGCCCAATAAACACATTTGTGCAAAGCCGTTTCTCCTAAAATAATGCCATTTGCGGATGTTATTTTTTGCTAATGTATGCATTCGTATGCACACTGTGTTCCTGAGGGAAGTGAGCTTAACATCTCTGGAAAGCTGAGTGATGGGGCTGTCAACATGTTAACTGCTGTCAGAATGGCCCAGCTCCCCTGCTTAGGCAGCAAGCCTTTCTCAGCTTGCATATTCAGGCTCGGCGAGAGAGAAGGCCGACCTCTCCGCTGCGGCGGATGAGAGAAGTTGGGTATCTCGAAGGAACATGCTGTGGCAGGAAAGACTGACATGACAGAAGCATGCCCCCATTTCCATCTGTGAAATGCTCCAGGAAGGATGGGCAGACTCAGCCCAGGATCTGAAGGCGGCCCCTCTGCCCTGTCTGCCTGGCCCTTGGGAATCTCCATAGGCCACACCCTTTTTCTGCCACTAATTTGCACCCCCTGCATTTTTGCTGGAATGTGTTCTCTGATAATACCTCTTGCTCGCCTGGATGGAAGACATGAGAGAGAGGGGGGGGGGAATTTACCAGTACAAAATTTACATTCATTAGCTGTGACACCTGTATTGCAGAAGGTTGAACTAAATGACCCTTTGGGGACCCTTCTAGCTGCACAGTTCATTTTTTCCAAAAAAAATTATTGATTAAAGAAAATTTAATACAGTCTCTGCAAAGCAAATAAATAAAGCATTGAATCTATAGCCTCCTTTTACATAATCTCAAAACATTAATGGCCCATGTAGGCTCTCCACAGACATGTTTGTGAAATTGGTGGGAGAAATTTGCTATCTTACGTATTAAAAGAAAGGAGGCTGGGTTTCATCAAGAAGAGTTTGGATTTGATATCCCGCTTTATCACTACCCGAAGGAGTCTCAAAGCGGCTCACATTCTCCTTTCCCTTCCTCCCCCACAACAAACACTCTGTGAGGTGAGTGGGGCTGAGAGACTTCAGAGAAGTGTGACTAGCCCAAGGTCACCCAGCAGCTGCATGTGGAGGAGCGGGGACGCGAACCCGGTTCACCAGATTACGAGTCTACCACTCTTAACCACTACACCACACTGGCTCTTTTTATAACACCTTTAGTGACCCTTCTAAGCCCACTTAGTCACTCTGAAATAGTCGTGTCCCGGATATTGTTGAACCATGCCTCGAGGGGTACCCCACCCCAGGCTGTACATTTCTATGATTCTCTGATTGCTCCCCCCACTTTCACCTCTGTCCCCCGCCTACTTGTGGCCCCTGGAATGTTTCCCTGTAGGAAATGCGGCCCTCTGGCTGAAAAAGGCCCACCTTTATGATGTTGTTATATTTGTTATAGCTCTTGTATCCTTAGTAATAATGGGGGGAAAACCTCCTTCAAAATAAATGTTGCCCAACTCTGGTCCAGATTACCTTTGAAATCGTATTCTTTAAACGAGGAATTGAGGTGGCAGCAGCGGGGAGTGAGCCGTTTATCTCAGCAAATGAAGAGAAAGAGGAGAAGCCGGGGGGGGGGAGAGAGAAGATTCACTCTCTTGCTGAGGAGGGAAGATAAACGTCATGTCACAGGCTGAGCCGGCGGAGGATTATGGCCAATATCCCCCATGTGTCACTTCCTCTTCCCGGGGACTGAAGCTACGTTTAATGACAGTTAACTGAAAAGGGCAGGCGGCGAGGAGGCCCAAACTGGTGGATGACATGCCTTCCTCTTTTAATAACTTGTCAGCTGCCCTGTCAGCCGTGAAATAGCAAATGGTTATGAGATGTGCCAGCAATCAAACCGGGGAGCAGGGAGAAGAGGAGAGACTTCGGCAACAGAGAATCGGTGGGTTGGTGGGTGGCTGGTAGGGACAGAATTGTCAAAGCCAGGGAAGAGATTTGGCTGCGCTGGATTTATTTCTCTACCCGCCTCATTGTTGCCATATCCCATAATCACTAGGGCAAATCAGTCAATTCTGGTTTCTCCCCGCCGACATTTACACAATAGATTTAAAGCACGGTGGTGACACTTTAAAAACCGCCATGGCTTCCCCCCCCCCCAAAAAAAAAGAATTCTGGGAAGTGTAGTTTGTTGAGGATGCTGAGAGTCGTTACGAGATCACTATTGCCCTCCCAGCGCTACAATTCCCAGAGTCGCTTAACAGTCAATTTTTCTTCAAAGGTAACTCTTGGAATTGTAACTCTGGGTGAGTGAAAGCAATAGGGGTCTCCTCTCTGCACCATTGACAAACTATAGCTCCCAGAATCCTTTGTGGGAAGCCGTGAGTGTTCTAAGTATGGTTCTGCTTTAAATGTCTGGTGGAAATGTGGCCCCGGTTTCTCATTTTGCCAATCTTCAGCTCGGTTCTCCACATTTCCACATCAGCCTGACCAAAAATAATAATAATAATCCGTTATGAAAATTCACCAGCATTTTGGTGCTAATTTCTCCACATACATACATTTCTGTATGGAATTTTGCCTCATATACACATTTTCTGAGAGCAGCCTTCCTTAATATTGTTGCGCGTCGTCCCAATCTCTGAGCGGTGTGAGTTTCCAGGCACTTGCCGAGGGTTCCTTTGGAAATGAGGCACAGCAGAGACTGTGGTGTCTTTAGGATATATGGTTTATTTACACATATATACAACCTGAGCCTACAATGGAGGAGCTCACAGCATTGACCCCCTCAAGTGGTTCTCCCCCCCCCAAGTGATTCTTGCTTTTGCCATAGCAACAGCCCTGGATTCAAACAGGCACCAGCCATGGCACCCACTCTCTGCAGCTTGCTGACTTTCACAGCCTGCAACCATTCTCCCCCACCACCACCAGACCACATCATCCCCAACTGCAGTCCTAAAACCCCACTCTGCTTTGATTCTGCTAACTACCTCCGAGCTCGGGGAGGCGCCCCACGCCTCTGCTGCCTGAGTCTTCCATTTGTTAATGACCTTCCCTTTGTTCTCCTTCAATGGCCCATCTCCCAGGCGATCACCTGAGGAAGCTGGCCTGACTTATATCTTAGTCCTTGCTGGATCCAGGGGTTCAGGAGGCTTGATTAAATTCTAAACCTTTACTAGATCCAGGATTTTAGAGGAGTCTCGCACCCCTGAACTTACAACAATATAATGACCTGATCCAGAATGCTCACCTTCTGGTATTCTCTTACTTGCTTGGGCAAGTGTGTGTGTGTGTGTGTGTGTGTGTGTGTGTGAACCTCTGAATTATGTGCAGCTTGGTTGCAGCACAGTGTACAAAAGCAAGAGTCAGGTATGTTGCTCCGCCCACTTTTTGCCTCTGGCCACACCCACTACCAGCACATGGCCCCCAATTGGTTGCCTTTGCAGGAGGGTGCCTCCTCCACCCTGGCTGAGAATAGGCTTCTCTGCCCCTGCACTCTAATGGAAATGAACCTTCTCCGTTTTCCATGGGGTGGCAACGGACACTTCTCAGCCTATTCTTCCCCAGCTGATGTTTCTGCTGTGTTTATGATGGCCCCGTAATTTGCCGGCGCGTGCAATTCATCTCCCAGAGAGGGTCTCGCGATGATGCAAGCCCGGCTGTTCTCTAACAAGCTCGTGAGCTACTTGGAAAACGCAGCCACACAACCAGAGGGCATTTCTCCCCAAGGCGCAGGGACAACCCCCCCCCCCATGCAAGCACATTCTACCAGTGAGCCCCATCCCTCCGCCAAGGGGACTCTCATTCCAGCTCTCCAATCCATCCCCTCCTGTCACCGAGGCGATTAAAGCTCCCCAAGAGGGCATTGATGGGCAATGGGAGCCATACGCTCCCCCGTGCTTCCAAATTACGGAGGAAAGTTAATAACTTTGGAGACGTTCCCCAGGCTATTAGTGGGGGAAGTGGGGGGGTCGGAGGAAATGTAGAGCCTTAAATCAAGCAGCAGAGGGCTCTAAACAGCCCTCATTTATTCCGATTAGGAGGATGGCATCCCAGGCCTCGTCTGGAAGAAGCACACGTACGGAGGGGCTTGGGGAGAAAAGCGCCGTTGTTCTCTGCAAAAGGAAAGCGGAGTAAACTGTGCACCAGCTCTGGCCAACTCATAGGTAAGCCAGGCCCCATCTGCACTATACTTTTAAAGCAGTATCAGACCCATAGCTGTCAACTTTTGGATTTGAAAATAAGGGATCAGCAGCTTCACCTGTCCCGGGGACAGTCTACGGTTCTTGGGGACAGTCCACGCTCCCCCCAGGCTACAAATTAATTTATACCAGGCTACAAGCTAAGGCTGAACAAATTGTACCTGCAAGCAAGCTAAGCCTCCACGTGTTTTGCTCAGAGGGCAAGCAAGCCCCCGAGTCCAGTGGGTGTTACTCCAAAGTAAGCCTGTCCATGGTGACTCGAGGAAGCCATGATTGTTCAAAGTGGAATTATACTGCTTTAAACGTATACAGTCATACCTTGGTTGCTGAACGCCTTGGAACTCTACGTTTCGGCTCCCAAACGATCAAAAACCAGAAGCGAGTGTTCCATTTTTCAAATGATTTCCGGAAGCCAAACATCCAGTGTGGCTTCCACGGCTTCTGATTGGTTGCAGGACGCTCCTGCAGCCAATCGGAAGCCGGGTCTTGTTTTTCGAACAGTTCCGGAAGTCGAACGGACTCCTGGAACGCATTCTGTTCGAGAACCAAGGTACAACTAGTGCGGATGGGTCCCAGGCTGAGCTGCAGCCTTACTTAAAACTCAGCCCATGATAACTGGTACAGAAGCAACATCCCAAACTTGCTCTAGTTTGAGGTGGGTTTGCCTTTCAATGTGAACTGGGTCAAATTCCTCCCCACCCCACACCCTTCCATCCCTGGTTACAAGAAGTTGATAGTGTTTCTGTTTCCATCTGTGAAATGCTGGAGCAAATTCATTTAGCCATCTCATCCCCTTTGAGGAGGTGGAGAAATCTGAGATGGTCAGCTTTCTGGGTCATCCCTTCCTCTTTTTGGCCGTGATGTGGGTGAATCACACACATCATCCCCCCAAGACAGCAGACAGGCTGCCTCAGCACAGCAGTGGAGGGTGCGACCCACAGCTCTTGCAAGAAAGAAGGAAGGCGAGCTGAATTCTGTGATCCGTCCGTCCGTCTGTCCATTCCCCCCCCCCCAAAAAAAAATAAGCATCTCTGTGTCTGGGCAAAAATAGCTTCCTTGAACAGCTGGAGACATCCAAGAACATCAGATCAGCCCTTCCTGGTAGCCAAACCTCTGGGAAGCCAAAAAACAGGACTGAATACAACAGCAGCTCTCCCCACTTGTGATTCGCAGAGACTGGTATTCTAACTCTGACAGCGGAGTTAGAGCATCACTGTCATGGCTAGTGGCCCTTGATAACCTGAATCCATCCTCTTCTAAAGCCATCTCATTGCCACGACAGCATTGTTTCCTGACAATGCTCTCAGCTCTGTTGTTCTGTTAGGCCAGGGATGGGGAACCTCAGATACAGGAGCGAAATATAGCCCTGTCAGGAGCGGGAGTCAGGAGCTGGTCAGCAATAAAACCAAAACAGTGCAGGCCTAGTGGTCACAGCAGCCCTTCCCCATAGGCCTTGCCCCAATGAGGCTGTTACAAGGATGGAAGGTCCCTGCCTTCCCACTGCTCTCTAACGCTGCTCCTTCCCCGGGTCCTTCTCAAGCAACCTGAGAATTCTTCGCCTGGTCTGTATTTGCTCCGCCTTCTTCATACCTCTATGGGTTCTGGGAGACGATGGAGCTGGTCACAGCAGGAGGGGAAGACCCCTTGGCTTCTCACCAGCCTGCCTCTTGGACTCCCCTTCTCTCCAGCCTCCACTTCTGCCTCCGATTCTGGGCTGTTCTCTGCTCCAGCCTTCTCCTGCTCGCTCCCTAAACCCTGTTACCTCTTCAGCTTCTGACACCTCCTCCTCCCAGTCTGCTCCCTCTTCTCCCTCAATCTTTGTCCCACCACCAGTTCCCCGGCTCTGAGCCTTCTCCCCTTGGGGGTTCCCTAGCTGGTGCCTCCCGCCAGTTCTCTGCATCCAGCCAGTCCATGACAGCATCTCTCTCTGGCTCTCTTGGGTGTTTCTGCCTGGCTGGACTTTGTCCTCGAACTCTTATACAGTGGATGCTCAGGTTGCGAACGCGATCCGTGCGGGAGGTGCGTTCGCAACCCGCAGCATCTGTAACCCGCAGTGCTGTGTCCGCGCACACGCGGGTTGTGATTCGGGGCTTCTGCGTATGCACAAAGCGCAATTTAGTGCTTCTGCGCATGCGCGAAGCGCCGAACCCGGAAGTAACCCGTTCTGGTACTTCCGGGTTCGGCGCATTCGTATCCCACAGTGAACGCAACCCGCAGCGAACGCAACCTGAGGTATGACTGTAATGCCATAATAAAACAATTTCCTTCCAGTAGCACCTTAGAGACCAACTAAGTTTGTTATTGGTATGAGCTTTCGTGTGCATGCAACCAATAACAAACTTAGTTGGTCTCTAAGGTGCTACTGGAAGGAAATATTTTTATTTTGTTTCGACTACGGCAGACCAACACAGCTACCGGTACCTACCTGTAACTAATTCTTATAATGCCAGTTGCTCATCTGGAGGGTGAAATCTTTAGACTATTGTACAAAAAAAAACAACCCACAAAATTTGCAATTGTCGCTCTGCCCACTTTTGCCGCTGGTACCGCCCATCAAGGACTTGCAGTCTCCAAAAGGGGGGCCAGAAAAGAAGGGATCCCCTGGGATGAAAAACATCTCCCAGCCCTTTGTGACCCTGAAACAGTAGCCGCTGCCCTCAGCTCTCGAGTTCAGTTGGGCCTTTCGGGGCCCTAGCATGGTGGTTGTGGAACAAACTCTGTGCAGAGGATAAAGTAGCTGCCTTTTCCTTATTAACTTAATTCCTCACTTAATTTCTCCCTTTTCTACTTTACCTTGACAAGGTTCCCCAAAGCCAATTGCTGGGAGAGGGAGCAAGTTACAATCAAGGAGCCCCATTAAAACATCCAATTAAAACCACTAATCAAAAGCCAATCAAAGCCAGGGAGAGCAGGTTGATAGCATCAGCAATTAGCCAGCCCCTGCAAAAGCTTTGCAAAATTAATATCACCAGCCTCCTAAAAGCCTGGAAAGAGAAACAGCTTGGTGCGCTTCTGTGGGCTGGGTTTACTATAGCTAAGGGGACACTTTGCTCCCACTAGATCATAGAATAGGGTGTTTTCAAACTATCATAGAACTATAGAGTGGGAAGGCAGACCCTCCAAGTGCCCCTATTTTCCAGGGACAGTCGTGGATTTACAGAAGCCATCTTGGTTTCTTATTTGATCACAGAATGTCCCACATTTCCTTAGACAGTGGTGGCAAACCTTGGCACTCCAGATGTTTTGGAACTACAACTCCCATCATCCCTAGCTAACAGGACCAGTGGTCAGGGATGATGGGAGTTGTAGTCCCAAAACATCTGGAGTGCCAAGGTTAGCCACCACTGCCTTAGGACATCCTTATATTCACTGGAGAAATGTTGGAGGGTATGGAGTTATCCAACCTCTGAGCCACGGAGATAAGTAACTATATAACTTTCAGAAGACATCTAAAGGCAGCCCTGTATGGGGAAGGGTTTTTTTTAAAAAAAAAAAATGTTTAAAGCTTTATTTTGTTTCTATATATGTTGGAAGCCACCTAGAGTGACTGGGGCAATTCAGTCAGATGGGTGGTGGAAGAAGAAGAAGAAGAAGAAGAAGAAGAAGAAGAAGAAGAAGAAGAAGAAGAAGAAGAGGCCATCCCTATTTTCATAATGTTGGAGGGTATATATATATACCATGTTGGCCAGAATATTGGGTGGGGTGTAAATAATAAAATTGTTGTTGTTGTTGTTTTAGATGTTGAATAGGTCGTCCCTATTTTCTTCGGAGAAATGCAACCTGGATATCCCAGTTGGTTAGAGCGTGTTGCTGATGATACCAAGGTTGCAGGTTCGATCCCTGCATGGGGCAGTTGCAGGGGGTTGGACTAGATGGTCCTTGGGGTCCCTTCCAACTCTACAATTCAATGGTTTTATGAAACGTTGGAAGGTTATGCTAGATGGGTCCCCTTTGGCCTGATCCAGCAGCTGAGCTCTTTCTTACCTTCTTAAGGAGTTAAGCAGCTGCCTGCCTCTCTTCTGTAACTTCCGGAAGCTGAGAAGGGGTTGCTCAATTGCAGACTCAGCCTTTGGTGGGCTGTTTTCTTCCGCCTGTCTCAGTGCAGGGATAAATTTAGACATCGCCCTCAAAGTTTCTGTGATTTGCAGACGGTCACTGATGATTGCGGAGGCTGCAGCTTCTCCCTCCCGCGATCAGGTTCCGCTTGCACTTTTTCTAAAATCCATTTTTGGATAGCCCTGAAGATGGACTCCCGCTGGGTCTGTCTCCTCATCCTTGCAGGTTTGTCAGAGGCTGCTGCCCAGGAAGGTTAGTAGCTTATTCAGTTTATCCTTTGCGGTCATCTTATGACATCTCCTTCCGACAATTAAAATCATGATGAAGATGGGCTTGTAGCCAACGTTATTCCTACTCAGAGTAGACCCACTGGAATTAATGGACCAAAATTAGTCATGTCCATGAATGGCTTAACTCTGAGTATGATGATGATGATAGTAGTAATGAAACCATTGCAATTGTGGCCGTTTTTATGAATAATTTTGTGATACTAATTATCATAATTAAAATTGTGGCAGCTTTATTATGTCTGTTTTTAAAATTTGCTTTTTATTGGTATTTTTCATATATATATAAAATTTGGTAAGTGGTATATAAATCTTGTTAACCAAATGCCATGAATCAATGGGGGGAAGCGGAAGAAAAACGGAAAAGCAGACCACAGCAGGACTGAGTCCCCCACTTACCAGCCCTAATACACACAATATGGCTACAACAGTCTCCAAAAACTGCTCAGATTTTTTGTTTATCTGTTCAGCTGTGGAATGGATTACCTGTTAAGGTTTTGGGCTCTCCTTCGTTGGAGGTGGGATTGTCATCTTTCAAGGGTTCAAGGAAATGGTGGCAACCTTTCTTCCCTGTGTCTCTCTCTTTTCTTGTCTCCTCACAGACCTAACCAGGAAGGTCTTTGTCTTCCGCACGGAGCCTAGCGAGGCCTACATCGTCCTCAAGCCTTTGCCCAAGGAGCCGCTGCAGAACCTCACCGTCTGCCTGAGGTCCTACACGGACTTGACTCGGCCCTATGGCCTCTTCTCCTACGCCACTGAGTCTGAGGACAACGAAATCCTGATCTTCAAGCCCAAGCGGGGAGAATACCGAGTGTACATCGGTGGAGAGTACCTGTCCTTCAAAGTCCCAGAGGACACCCTAGACTGGGAGCACGTCTGTTTCGGGTGGGAATCGGTGACCGGCATCGCCGAGTTCTGGATGAACGGCAAGCCTTGGCCACGGAAAGGCTTGAAGAAAGGCTACCTGGTTGGCTCCGGGGCCTTCATCCTGTTGGGCCAAGAGCAAGACCGCTTTGGGGGCACCTACGACTCCTACAACTCCTTCTCTGGAGAGCTGACGGACGTCTACATGTGGGATTTCCTCCTGTCTCCTCACAAGATGAGGGCGGCCTACCAGGATTTGCAGCTGCCCCGATGCGCTCTGGGCTGGAAGAACCTGCACTATGAAATCAAGGGAGACGTGGTGGTGAAGGGCAGGCTGAGATAAAGGATATGAGGGAAATCCAACCTCCTAAGCAGAGTTTAATCAGCCTTTTCTGTCCCAAATTCTAACCCACCTGGCCTCCGAGGTGTTGTGTGGCACACTGAGCATTTCAGAAAACAAAAAGCAAGCAGTGAACTTCCACTCATCCACTTGGTTTATTGCAGCTCCCCCCCCCCCGTCCTGGTTGCCTGGAAGCACATCTCGCTCGCCAAAGGCGACCAAGCAAGCGTGTGTTTACAAATCTGCTCTCGGTGCCATCCACATGATGACTGGCCGGATGAAGTTTTGCCGCTGAGGTGTTCTGCTGCTGCTTTGCTGGGCCTGTTCTATGGATTTGGTGTGATTCTAATTGCAATGTAATGTTCTCTCCCACCTCACTTTCCGAGACGTTTTCGTTTAATAAACCAATATAAAATGAGATTCCTTGTCTGGGTAGGGTCTCCTGAACAAACGAAAACATTTTTCTTTTTTTAGCAGACATCGAAAACAGTGCAACCGAGCTGCCTGCCTGATATGGCATGGAGTGTTCCAGGGAAGTTTATTTATTTAAAATGTTTGCGGATTGCCATAAAATTAAATAAAAGAATCCTAAAAGGCAGAAACACCATATAGACGGTGCCGCAAGAAAATTCTAATTTAAGAAGAGGCCTTTGCAAACCAATAGGACCTTAGGGTCAGTTCAAAGGGAGCTAGGAACCTTTGGCCCTCCAGGTTTTGCTGGACTTTTAACTCCCATCAGCCCCAGCCAGCAGGACCAATGGTCAGAGGTGATGGGAGTTGTAGACCAGCAACATTTGGGAAGACTACTGGTGCCCCACCACCCCGGTGCATTTCAAGCAGAAGATCATTCCAAATGTGTGTTTGCCAGATACAGCTAGACCAGGCATGTCCAACAGGTAGATCGTGATCTACCGGTAGATCACTGGACGTCTGTGGTAGATCATCAGTAGATCAGTTGCTCCCCCCAAAGAAGCAAAAAAACTTTGGCTCCCCTAAAAAAAACTCAACACCTTTGCCCTGCACCCCTAAAATTACCTGAACCACCAAAAACAGGGCTTTCCTTCCTTAAAAAAAGATCAATGTCACTTTCCTCCTTCCTAAAGAAGCTCAACAACTTTTACGTGAACCCAAAAAATCAGGGCTTTCCTTTCTAAAAAAAAAAGCTCAACAACTTTGACCTGAACCACCAAAAGGGGGTAGATCACTGCCAGTTTTTAACTCTGTGAGTAGATCGCAGTCTCTTGGAAGTTGGCCACCCCTGAGCTACACTAACTCACCCAAATCTAAAAACTAGCACTGAGAGCAGCTCATGGGACCTGAGGTGCATGAAAGGTAAGCCTGATGGGAGAAATAATTTCAGTTTGATTCGAACACGAACCTTTCCAATTTGTGAACCAATGTGCAAACAGAAACTGAGCTCTCTTTCAAGATTTACACTCCTCCATCATTTCGAAGTTGCAAATCCTCCAGCCAAAAATTGTGTGCCGTAAATGTGTCTGTTGAGTGAAAATAATGTACAAAGTTGGGAGAAACGTCTTACAAAAAAAACCCACACGTGTTAATTGCTGATGCAGAAATGGAGTGAATGTAACCTAAAATGGGGGGGGGGGGGAAGGAGGCGAGAACCTATAATTGTCAGTTTTGGCTGACTCTAATTTAGCAGCTCACCACTGCCATCCTCTGGTCAAAGGAGAGGAGTGCAAAGAGAGAAATTCTCTTAGCAGGAAGTGCTCAGAAGGGATCCTGTCTGTCCTCTGCATGAGAATTTCTCACTTGCCTGAACAACAAGACGATTCTGATGCTTTCTAAAATAGGCAGTGACCATTCCTGAGATCCTCTGAGGGAGCCATAGCTGTCAACTTTCGGATTTGATAATAAGGGATTTTTCCAAACTTTTGGATTTGAAAATAAGGGATGCCGTGAGGGCGGTGCAATGGCACCAAGTAGCCTTGCCACCCTGCGCTCCAGAGGCTGCGCACGAACAGGTGAGCGAAAGAGCGAGCGCATAGACGGCAGGCAGGCTGTCTGTCTGGTTGGGCGTGAGGGTCTGGCTGCACAAGGCATGCAAGCTCCGCCCCAGTCGGTCTCAGACTCCTTATTGGCAGCCGAGCAACGCAGCTGAGGAGCCTCACTGGCTGGCAGGGAGGGAGAGGAGCTGCTTCCTTTGAAATCTGGGAAATTTAAGGGATAGCAACAATCCGGGATAGCAGCGGGAAACGGCATTGGAATAAGGGAGTTTCCCACAAAAAAAGGGAGGGTTGACAGCTATGGAGGGAGCAGCCATGGCAGTTGTAGTAGTAGTAGTAGTAGTAGTAGTAGTAGTAGTAATTTATTTGCCACTCTGGGCAGCTTCCAACATATATAAAAACATAATAAAACATTAAACATTAAAAAGCCTTCAGGTTGCCTTCAGATGTCTTCTAAAGGTTATAGTTACTTATCTCCTTGACAGTAATGTGCCCATCTTCAGTTTCTGCAGCTTGTTGGCTTATATTAGGTGTGTAAGTTCGGTATTATTTCACAAATACTACAGCTACAAGTTTGTCATGGCCTTTGGCTAGAACAATAAACTTATGAACTATGAATAGAAAAAGTTGCTGCTGCCAGCAGGAGGCTAGCTGAGCCAGGAGAGATTGGGGAAGGAATCCTTTAGCCCAGTCCTACATACAGTGGACCCTCGACTTACGAAGGTAATCCGTTCCGACGGATTCCTCGTAAGTCGAAAAAATCGTAACTCGAGTCCCCATAGGAATGCGTTGGAGAACACATTCGTATGTCGAAAAAACCTTCGGGACTCGAAAAAACCACATCTAAAGCGGCCGCGGCTTCTGATCGGAAGTCGAAAAAATTCAGAAGCAGTGGCCGCTTTGATCCCTCATAACTCGAAAAACTCGTGAGTTGGGTCTTTCGTAAGTCAAGGGATCACTGTACACACAAAATCTAGCACAAAGGGGGCCTGCCGTGTGTCCTTGGCCACTTGGTAGCGTCAGTCTAATATGGACACGCAGCCTAACTTTCTGTGATGTGTGTACGAGACAACATATGTGACTACAGTTGTGTTGGCTGCTGGGTGGTTAAATTTCCCCTCAGACAAGATGATTGTGTCAGCTGGTTGACTCCAACAAAACCTTAGAGGTGATTGTCCTCTTTGTTTGGGTCACAGAAAGCAAACAAGGTCATGGCGTTCAATATATCACAAACTGTTCCGATGTGTTTGGTCAGCAGCACTGAGATGTCTTTAGGCTAAGTTTGGGGCTTCTTCGTGTAGAGAAAAGGCAAGCAAAAGACAGCACGGAACAATGGAATCACGTAGAAGTTTATAAAATTATGCCTAGCATGGAGACAGTGGGCAGTATGCTCTCGTCTCCATGTTCAGAGGTTGTGTGCGTCTTGTGGGAATTGGACTCTAGTTCCCATTTGTAGCGTACGCAGAAGACAGTCCTGGGTCATTTGACCCTTGAATCATAGAGTTGGAAGGGACCCCCAGGGGCCATCTAGTCCAACCCCCTGCAATGCAGGAATCTCAACTAAAGCATCCATGACAGATGGCCACCCAACCTCTGCTTAGAAACCTCCAAGGAAGGAGAGTCCATAACCTCCGGAGGGAGACCGTTCCACTGTCAAACAGCTCTTCCTGTCAGAAAGTTATTCCTGATACGGGGCGTAGCTTGGGGGGTGCCAGAGGGGCCGTGGCCCCGGGTGCAGATTTCTGAGGGGGGGTGCAAAGCAGGTGCCCCCATGCCAGCGCCTCCAGCATGGCATGGGGGCACCTCCTTTGTGCCTGCTGAGTGGTGCATCAGCTGGCCGGGCTCCCCTTGCGTGGGTAGGCAAGCATGTGGTTGTTGTGCTTTTCTCATGCCGCCCTCCCCGGATCCGAGCCTTGCAAGGCTGCTCGGGGAGAGGGCAGTGTGGGGATGTGGCAAGCAAGTGCCCTTCAATCCCAGACTTCTGCGTCCAAAGTTGCCGGAAGGAGGTGTACAGGGCCGTCTTAGCAGTCTTAGCAGGGCCATCTTAGCAGGGCCAGCGCGTCCATTTAGGCGAACTAGGCAATTGCCTAGAGCGCCAAAATGGAGGGGGCGCTGGCCAGTCTGCCCCCCGCCCCCCCCCCCGCCGCCGCCCGGTGCCGCCCCAACCAGCAGCGGAGCAAGCAGGTTGGGGCGAAAACCGCGGCAGTGAGGGCGCCAAAATGGAGGGGGCGCTGGCCAGCCTGCCGCCCGCCGCCACCCCAACCAGCGGCGGAGCAAGCAAACCGCGTCAGTGGGGGGCACCCGGCCGGGCAGGAGGTGGGGCACTGCTCCACAACATGCGTCATACGCAACGACATCACGTGGTCCACCCTCTCACCTAGGGCGCCAAAATTGCCAGCACCGGTCCTGCGTCTTAGGGACTCCACTCCAGATTTGTGTAGGATTTGCCCCTTAGCCTTTTCTTCTCCTGATTGTGGAGATAGTAGAGATTTTAGGGTCAGTTTTCCTTCTCCTTCCACCTTTCCAGGTTGATGAGCCCCATCTGCCCCTCGCTTTCCGAGCACAGTTCAAAGTGTTGGTGCTGACCTTTAAACCCCTAAATGGCCCAGTATACATGAAGGAGCGTCTCCATCCCTATTGTTCAGCTGGGGGGTGATGGTTCAGCTCCAAGGGCCTTCTGGCGGTTCCCTCACTGAGAAAAGTGAGGTTATAAGGAACCAGGAAGAGGGCCTTCTCAGTAGTGGCACCCACCCTGTGGAACACCCTCCCATCAGATGTCAAGGAAATAAACAAATATCTGACTTAGAAGACATCTGAAGGCAACCCATTGTAGGGAAGTTTTTAATGTTTGATGTTTTGTCGTGTTTTTAATATTCTGTTGGGAGCCGCCCAGAGTGGCTGGGGAAAACCAGCCAGATGGACGGGGTAATAATAATAATAATAATAATAATAATAATAATAATAATAATAATAATAATAATTCTACAACAAGTACAGGGAACCAGGCAGAGGGCCTTCTCGGTAGTGGCACCCGCCCTGTGGAACGCCCTCCCTTCAGATGTCAAAGAGAACAACAACTATCAGACCTTTAGAAGACATCTGAAGGCAGCCCTGTTTAGGGAGGCTTTTTAATGTTTTATAGATTATTGTATTTTAATGTTCTGTTGAAAGCCGCCCAGAGTGGCTGGGGAAACCCAGCCAGATGGGCGGGGTATAAATAAATTATTATTATTATTATTATTATTATTATTATTATTATTACTACTACTACTACTACTACTACTACTACTACTACTACTACTATTATTATTACAGAAACACCTTCTTGACCGTTGGACCCACTATTTGCCTTGTCCGCTCAATCTGCTAGAGCCTGTCTTCACATGCAGGGGAAGTCCCTAACTCACACATTGTCTCCCTTCACCTGGTTTAGCTGGCCAGACTAGGCCATTTCGCGGGGTGTAGCCACCATCGCATGCTGACAGCTTCTAGGAGCCACAGGTGATAGATGAGTGCAGTGCACCTTTATTTATTTATTGAACAAAATTGATATGCCACTTAAACAAAGGACTTCTAAGTGGCTTACAAAAGATTCTTCTTTCATGAAGGCAAGCTAACGAACTCAAAGGTCCCACTATTATAGGCCCCGCCATTCTGCCGCTTCTAAAGATGAGCCTTCTTCAGCTAATAGCTTGGCACCTGTGAGATTCGTCATTTTCCTGGCCTTTGGGATGCCTGCGTTGTCTCTGGCAGGGAACGTTCTGTCATCTCAGTCCTGCATAGGTCACTCTGATCTCGGTTTGACCCTCGCAGATAACAGGCGAGGGTGGAACCCCTCCCAATGGAAGCCACGGATCTGCTCATTGCTCCACAACCACAAGACAAAACATCAGCAAAATGTAATTACTCAAAACTGTAAAGAAAAGAAAAGAAAAATGTCAAGTTGCTGCTGACAGCTTTTCAAATCAGCAGCTCCTTCCAATCTCTTAAACAGGCCGCCCCACTGCAAATGCCCTTTCCTTCCTTCCTTCCTTCCTTCCTTCCTTCCTTCCTTCCTTCCTTTCTTTTTTGGGTGTGTTCTGTTGTGGCAATGGAGAGCTCTTTATAATACATAAATGTGTCTGTTGGCAGGGTGGGGGAGAAGGCCCTCGCAGTGATCCAGACCCTTCAGGTGTCCCTATTTTCCAGGGACAGTCCTGGATTTACAAAAGCTGTCCAGGTTTCTGATTTCATCCCAGAATGTCCCTCTTTTCCTTAGGACGTCCCTCTTTTCATTGGTGAAATGTTGAAGGGTGTATGGAGCTATCCGACCCCCAAGCCAAGGAGATAAGTAACTATGCACCCTTTAGAAGACACATGAAGGCAGCCCTGCATTGGGAAGTTTTTAAAATATTTAATGATTTATTATGTTTTTTGATATGTTGGAAGCTGCCCAGAGTGGCTGGGGCAACCCAGTCAGTTGGGTGGGGTATAAATATTATTATTATTATTATTATTATTATTATTATTATTATTATTATTATATAAGACACCCCTATTTTCATCACAGAAATGTTGGAGGGTATGTGATCCAATCTAGGGTTGCCAGACATATCCGGAATGCTGCAGCCTGAAGCAAAATGTATGACATGCCGGCAGTGTCGTTTTTGCCATTCCTCCAATTCTTCTTTGTGATTTTGTCAAAAAAGCTCAACGACTTTGGGAAGAAGAAGAAGAAGAAGAAGAAGAAGAAGAAGAAGAAGAAGAAGAAGAAGATATTTTAATGTATTTTAATATCTGTTGGAGGCCGCCCAGAGTGGCTGGGGGGACCCACCCAGGTGGGCAGGGTAAAGGTAAAGGGACCCCTGACCATTAGGTCCAGTCATGACCAACTCTGGGGTTGCGGCGCTCATCTCGCATTATTGGCCGAGGGAGCCGGCGTACAGCTTCCGGGTCATGTGGCCAGCATGACAAAGGCACTTCTGGCGAACCAGAGCAGCGCACGGAAACGCCGTTTACCTTCCCGCCGGAGCAGTACCTATTTATCTACTTGCACTTTGACGTGCTTTCGAACTGCTAGGTTGACAGGAGCAGGGACCGAGCAACGGGAGCTCACCCCGTTGCGGGGATTCGAACCGCCGACCTTCCGATCAGCAAGCCCACAGCGCCACCTGGGTGCCGATGGGCAGGGTACAAATAAATTATTATTATTATTATTATTATTATTATTATTATTATTATTAAGCTGCTCAACAACTTTTGTGTCCAGATATTCACTTTTTGAAATATGGCAACCTTAGTGATCCTTTGTGTGAAAATCAGACTGTGAACAATCATGAGCCATAAAATGTGGGGATCTATGCGTTCCCTGCCTAGCAAAATGATCTGGAGAGGTTCTTGGCACTCAGGGTTTGAAAGAGGCAGGTTCATTCTGGAAGGAATGGAAATTTAACCAGCAGGCAGATAAGACCAGGGGAGGCGAATGGACAGCATTTGTTGATTTTTAATCTCTGCCCTATGGAACTGCTCTGAGAGTGGAGGTGCCCGCCCCTTTCCAGCCCAGGGATAAAATCCAGAGAGGACTTCACAGCCAGGGCTTGGTTTCCTCCAGGACAGGCTGAGCAGATCCAGACAGGTCCACGATCCATTTCAACCACCTGCCAAGTTTATTCTGCAGACAGACGGCATGGGGTTCCTTCATATCTTCCTCCTCATCCTGGCCGGACTGTTGGGGTCTCTTGCCCAGGAAGGTGGGTGCTCTGATCAGAGGCAATGAGCAATGTGGGTGTTGCTGTGTGCATGACTGACTGGCTGCATTGTGAGTTCAGACATAGAAGTATCTCTGTTTGTGGTTGGGCTTGAATTAGAGCCAAAGGGAAGGGCTGTAGCTCAGTGGGTAGAGGAACTGCTTTGCATGAAGTCCCAGGTTCAAATCCCAGCATCTCCAGGTGGCATCTCCTCTAAACAGCTGCTGCCAGTCAGTGTGAACAATACTGTTCCTATTTTAATCAGCCCTTTATTAAGAACAATGAGAACTGGAACCTTACTTTCTTTTTTAGGGGAAGGAGCACAGGTCCCAGGCTAAATCCCCAGCATCCCCAGGTAGGACTGGGAAGGTCGCTTGCATGAAAGGTCCTGAATTGCAGGGGGTTGGACTAGATGGCCCTTGGGGTCCCTTTATGACCCTGTGACTCTAAAACCCTACGGAGCTCCTGTCAGGAGACAATATTGAGCTAGCTGGACCTGTGGTCGGATCTGCATATCAGCTTCCTATGTGTGAAACGTGAGAAGGCAAATGTCAGATCGACAGCAAAAACAACAACAACCCCAAATTCTCAAATTGCATGTCAGAATTTCCATTCCCTCCCACTCTGGGGCTTAAACAACAGAGTCTCGTTGGCCAGTAAATGCCTGATTACTTACAGAGTCTGTGTGGCTGAACACACAACCCAGAATTAAGCGCTGCGGAGCCCCGTTGATGTGAACAAGAGACGTAACCACAGGCTTAAATACAGGAATAAAAGGGATCAACGAAACGCAAAAAAAGCTGCCTCAGAGAAGATCAATCTGTTCCTCCAACCAACCCAATACTGTCTCCACCCTGGGACCTTATGCTTGCGCAGCAAGTACGCTTACAGCTGAGCTGCACCCCACCCCAGCCCCCACATTCCAAAACGAATATGATGGAATCCGCAATCCTCACACATGCATGCGCTATCCGAATCGGCCGCCAGGTGGCGCGTGAACACCAAAGAACCGTTGCAGGTTCGTCTTATGGCTTGAGTGATTGAGGTGAGGGGATGGGGGCAAGTGGAAGAGTTGCAAGCATGTTTTGCCCCCTCCCCCAGTAAACCCGATGAAGCACTGGTCAGTCTTTCAGACCGCCATCAGAGCATCTCCCTCAAAGACTAAGGCAAGTTGGGGGAATCCATCAGGAAAACGATGCGGCCCTCCATGCTTATATTTCTGGCCCTCAGTACTCTTCCCAGGCCATGTCCCACAGCAGCCCTGCTTCACACTCTCCTTGAGCACTTTGGCCTGGCTGGGATTGGACTATCAGGGGTGGCCAACTTCCAAGAGACTGCGATCTACTCACAGAGTTAAAGACTGGCAGTGATCTACCCACTTTTTTTGGGTTCAGATCAAAGTTGTTGAGCTTTTTTGAGGAAGGAGAAAGGCCCGTTTCTTTGATTGGGGTTCAGGTCAAAGTTGCTGAGCTTTTTTTAGGCAGAAGGAAAGCCCCATTTGGGGGGGGGGTACAGGGCAAAAATTTGAGCTTTTTTTAGGGGAGCCAAACTTGTTGAGCTTCTTTGGGGGGAGCCAGTGATCTACCACAGACATCCAGTGATCTACTGGTAGATCATGATCTACCTGTTGGACGTGCCTGGACTAGATGATTATTATTATTATTATTTATACCCCGCCCATCTGGCTGGGTTTCCCCAGCCACTCTGGGCAGCTCCCAAGAGAATATTAGAAACCCAACAAAACATCAAACATTAAAAACTTCCCTAAACAGGGCTGCCTTCAGTCGTCTTCTAAAAGTCAGTTGTTTATTTCCTCGACATCTGAAGGGAGGGAATTCCACAGGATGGGCGCCACTACTGAGAAGGCCCTCTGCCTGGTTCCCTGTAACCTCACTTCTCGCAGTGAGGGAACTGCCAGAAGGCCCTTGGAGCTGGACCTCGGTGTCTGGGTTGAAAGTTGGGGGATGGAGATGCTCCTTCAGGTATAGATGATCTTTGGGGGATCCCCTTTCCAACTCTACACTTCTTTGGTTCTGCAGATCTCCAGAGGAAGACCTTCCTTTTCCCGCAGCCGACCAACACGGCTCACGTGGTGGTGAAAGCCAGGCTGGAGCGGCCTTTGAGCAGCTTCACGGTTTGCATGAGGCTCTACACGGACGTCGCCCGGGCCCAGACCCTGTTCTCCTACGCCACCGAGGCCGAGCCCAACGACATCGTCGTCGACCGACTGAGCCGCTCCCAGTACAGGCTGTACATTGGGGGTGATGCGGTAAAGCTGAACATCGCAGAGAGGGCAGCCCCACTGCCCGCATGGGAGCACATCTGCCTGGCTTGGGACTCCACCAGCGGGGTGGTGCAGTTTTGGCTGGATGGCAACCCTCTGCCCCGGAAGGCGGTGAAGCCAGGCTATGCCGTCGCCCCCCGGGCCTCCATCATCCTGGGGCAAGACCAGGACGCCGTGGGGAGCGGCTTCGACTTGATGCAGTCCTTCGTAGGTGAGCTCACTGACCTCTACATGTGGGAACGGGTCTTGAGCCCCCAGGAAATGTGCCGCGTGGGGGACAAGCGCATCCCGGCCAACTCCGTGATCAACTGGGGGTCCTTGGCTTACAAGATCAAAGGCAACGTCGTTCTCACGCCCACCCTCTTGCCGGTTAGCCGAGCGGATTGCGGGTGCCCTTCGCAAGCGGCGCCCTGCTGCTGGAGGAGGCTGGCGCTCTGAGAGTCTCTTGCTGGCTTGGCAAACAGCCATGCTGTTGAGCTCAGCACTTTCCAGCCTATTCAGATTTCTGTGAGATTTGTATGGGGGGTGGCCCTCTGGATTTTGCTCAACTACAACTCCCAGCAACGATGGGAGCTCTAGTTTCTGCAGCATCCGGGTGGTCCAAAGGTTCCCCTCCCCCACCTGCCCTATGCTAATCTTCTTCCAATGAAGGAAGACGGATCTGTCAGTTTGGGTTACTCTCCATTTCTCGTTTTTGCAGTCTTCCGTTCTCTACATTTCTGCCTCGGTTTGCAATTGCAATTTTTTTATTAGTGCTTGTGAAAGTTCCTCAGCATCTTAGGGTGAATATAGGTGCTTTGTATGCAATTTTGTCTGATATACACACTTCCGCAAAATGGTTTCCCAAATGTAATGCCTTCTTGCAAGTTACCGTACTTTTCCGTGTATAAGACTAGGTTTTTTTAATTAAAAAATTATGTTCAAAATTGTGGGTCGTCTTATATACGGATACAATCTTTCCCCATTTTCTCAATTTGGAGTCCCCCCAAAAAGGGGGGTGTCTTATACATGAGGGCGTGTTATACATAGAAAAATATGGTATTTTCATGAATCAATGCAGGCATCAGCTGAGCATATGTATTTTTGCACACATTACTTTGCTAGAAAACTGCACTTCAACATTCTTGTCTTGTCATGCCTTGTCTTGTCGTGACATGGCATGACCTGTCGTGACATGATCAGACCTGTCATGAGATCAGCACATGATATTATGCTGTTGCCTGAATGTAGCATTTTTTTGTTTTTTGTTTGTTTTGAAACACGTTCTGTAAGTAAAGCCTTTGAACCATATTTTTGGACTGGACAATTTTTAATTTCAAGAAAAGTCTGGTTTTATTCATCCATTTTGCTTCCAAATGTGCACTATTCATAACCGCAATACACAAGACCGTTGAGAAAGGATCCCATAAATTTCCAGACCTATGGAGAAATATCATCTCCCTCCCAGAGGTTATTCCCTTCCTCGCCTCATTTTCAAGAATGTGGGATGTAGAACAGGGTTAAAATCACCATTCTGCCATGAAACTCACCACGTGACCTCAGGCCAACCACTCAGAGCCTGGCCTACCTCACAGATTTGTTGAGGGGGGTGTCCATGTTCAGGGACTAAAGGCAAAGTGCACCTCACACCTGCCCTGTTGCCTGTCTACAGAGCTGAGGGCACCTTACAAGAAAAATAATGGAGCATTGGCAGTTGTAATTACTTTGTGGGAATGTTCAAGGAGGCAGAAGAGGATATATTGTTTATTAATATCCTTCCTAACTTGCGCTAGCAAGTTCCTTTACTTAGCAGAGTTTATACAGTGGTACCTCGGGTTACAGACGCTTCAGGTTACAGACTCCGCTAACCCATAAATAGTACCTCAGGTTAAGAACTTTACCTCAGGATGAGAACAGAAATTGTGCAGTGGTGGCGCGGTGGCAGTGGGAGGCCCCATTAGCTAAAGTGGTACCTCAGGTTAAGAACGGACCTCCAGAACGAATTAAGTTCTTAACCCGAGGTACCACTGTATTCCCCTTTAAACACACAGCAGATAGCTGATTGCAGGCTTGTTCAAGTCTCTCAATATTAGGTTCCTGGTAAGTCCCCTTATATCCCTTTTAAAAGAATAAGCACGCCACAATCTTGTGTAAAGTATATAAAAGAAGTTTACTCACATCATCAGTTCACAGTTGGATCCCTGAAGGCAGACTTAGTTACAAAGTATATACATGTGGATCTACCCCATATTGGGTGTGGGGTGTAATCCCAGTGACTGCAGACTGGCAGCCACTGCAGCTCACACGACAAAAGCAAGATGGAGAAGAGAGGCGAAGAAGAGAGTGTGCTGCGTGCCTTGCCCTTTTGTTACCTGGGCAGGTAAGGTCACGCCCACTTCTAGTCACAAAAGGAAGTATGTCCCAGTCAGGAGGAAATAGGAAGTTTTCAACTAACTGGACCAAACATTCCCTCGCATGTCCACTCTAGGAAAACAAGGAATGTTGTACTTGACTGCTACTTATGTATCACATCTCACATTCTTTCTCCTACACCTTCTTATTTATGAGGCGCCCAGCATGCTCAGAAGAAGTCCAGGGGCTGCGAAATCTCCACAAAGGTGGTGCAGTGGTAATATAAGGAGTGCCAACCTCTTGTCAAATCTTCTTTCTCCAGAAAAGATTACATCTGATTTTTTGTGACCTTTTCCTGTTTCGGTCAAGTTTCTTTTAGAAACGCCCCCAGCTGCCAATGGTTACGCAATCTTTCCCAGGAAAAGACTTCCCCAAAACCTCCTTCCACACCCTTCTTGTCCCAAGAGGATACTTCAGATGGAGTTTGAAATTTGGTTTGATTTGTATTACCCTAACTGCCAGGTGGCGCTGTGGGTTAAACCACAGAGCCTAGGGCTTGCTGATCAGAAGGTCGGCGGTTCGAATCCCCGCGACGGGGTGAGCTCCCGTTGCTCGGTCCCTGCTCCTGCCCACCTAGCAGTTCGAAAGCACGTCAAAGTGCAAGTAGATAAATAGGTACTGCTCCGGTGGGAAAGTAAACGGCGTTTCTGTGTGCTGCTCTGGTTCGCCAGAAGCGGCTTTGTCATGCTGGCCACATGACCTGGAGGCTGTACGGCCAATAAAGCGAGATGAGCACCGCAACCCCAGAGTCGGACACGACTGGACCTAATGGTCAGGGGTCCCTTTACCTTTACCTTTAACTGCTCTTCACAGGACAATTCAGGAACCAAGATGCAGGTATCATTTGAAATTCTCATTTCATTGAATTTTGCAACACACACACCCCGCCCCCCCCCAAAAAAAGAATTCTGCAGCAAGCTTCAGAGATCAACACAGGAATGGCTAAGTAAAGAAAAGTCACACAGAGAGAGACCTTTTCTTAGACCAGCATCTTGTATTTCAGGTTACCCCTGCCTCAGTAGGCCACGGGGTTAACAATAACATAACCCTTGATTTCATAATCGACTGTTTTCCAGTCAAACACGGGGTCGTCGCCAGGAACGTCTTGGTTGCGGCAAGCACTCTCCAGTTCCTCGTTGGAGAGCACCCGGTCCCACATTCTCACATCCTGGAGCTCCCCCACAAAGCAATCGTTTATGTCAAAGCCGCCCCCCATAGTGTCTTGCTCTTGACCGAGCACGATCGACGGCTCCCCACTTATGGAGTACCCTTTCCTTAGGCCCTTGCGGGGCATCCGCTTCGAATTCACCCATAACTCTGCTAAACCGGTGGCAGAATCCCAAGTCGCACACAAGACCTCACTGTCGAGAGATTTTTTTTCCGGATCCGTGAAGGTCACCGCTTCATTCCCTACTGCAAACCCGTACACGTTGTTTGTTTCTTTGAGGAGGATGATCTCATTGAAATTTCCCCGGGTGGCGTAAGAGAAGAAGGTGTGGGGGCGGTTGAGGTCCGTGAAGTGGGTCAGGCAGAGGGTGAAGCTGGTCAAGGGCTGCTTTGGGGCGGTCTTCAGAACCACGTGGGCAGAGTTCGATGCCTGTGGAAAAACTAGCTGCTTCCCAGCAAGGCCCGAACCTGAGGTGACAGGAGGAGAATTAAGGATGCCACATGTTAAATATAATTGTTTAATTGCACACTGGAATGGAGAATGCCTGTATGTATGTTGCTAAGGGTTTCACGTTGAAAAATTCCTTTGAAGCACACAGTCGTACCTTGGAAGTCGAACAGAATCCGTTCCGGAACTCCGTTTGACTTCCAAAACATTCGAAAACAAAATTGTGGCTTCTGATTGGCTGCAGGAAGCTCCTGCAGCCAATTGGAAGCCGCGGAAGCCCCGTTGGACATTCAGCTTCCGAAAGAACATTAAAAAACCAGAACACTCATTTCCGGTTTTCGATCGCTCGGGAGCTGAAATGTTCAACTCCCAAGGCGTTCGGGAGCCGAGGTACAACTGTACTGAAGCTCTCTCTGAGCTTTAACCTGTTGATAATTAACTACTGATGTTCTCTGCTAGACTTTGGTGTGTGTGTGTGTGTGTGTGTGTGTGTGTGTGTGTGTGTGTGTGTGTAAATTTTGATAATATGCAGAGTAGCTTACAGCTAGGAAGCTAAATAACTATGTAAATCCTATATAATAAAGTTGCTGTGTCCCTGCGTCCAACTTTCCGTGTGTCACGGAAGTGCGGTACTGCGCATGTCACTCACGGACGCAGGGATTGGAGCGTAGACGATGGCGGTTACGCCTCTTCCTCCCCACCCCGCAGCTTGCAAAGCGCAGGGGAAGTGGCGCGAAGCGCCGCTCCCGCCGCAGCCACCAGCCGCCTCCGCACCTCGGATCCCGGTCGCCGCCGCTAGCGCCCGTTATTAACGGGCTAAATTCAACTAGTCTTTAATAACCTTTAAATCAACAAAGAATGAAGATGCTGTGTCAGAAATCTAAAACCCTTAAAATAAAATAAAAAGGTTTTGTGTGTGCAAGACTGTGCTACAGAAGAAGTCACCCACCTACTTCTTCACACACACACACACACACACACACACACACACAAATGCAGCTGAGGTTGTCACCCACCTTGCTGGCCAAAAGACCCCAAGACCCTCAAGAGGACAAGAAGGGAGAGGAACGCCTTCTCCATCTTGCCTGACTGCAGAACGAAGAGAGGCAAGAGGGTGTCAAGATAACAGGCTCTTCAAGAGATCAGTTCTCAACTGAGAGCCTCAAACTTTGTCCCAAATATGCTCTTGAGGGCCATGAAGGGAAATGTTTTGGGAAATCCTCTTCTGGAAAAATTACCTCAGAACTGGCAACTGCCGTTTCCTTGCTTTCAAATTTTCACAAAGGAGTCGAAAGGGGGAAGTTTTTCACAAAGGAGTTCAAAAGCAAGAACATTTTCAGAAAGGCATTGATTTCAAACTTGAGGCAACGTGGTTTATGTATCTTACTTATGCCAGCTTCCTGAATAAATATGTATCTTCCTGAATAAAACCTTTGATGACGCATGAATCTCTACAGAGAGAATTTAGGTGTGTTATACCATGGTGTATACTTGTAATTGCTTTATGTAAACGAGGAGACCGTACACCTTTTTGCTTGGTTTTTGTTTGGGTGAAAGAGCAGCTGAAATGTGTTTCTTGAAAATCAATAAAATACACTTTAAAAAAAAAAGGTGTGGTTGATTTAACACCTGGTTCCCCCTTTCTTGGGGGGGGGACGACAACCCTGCAGCCCCAGTTTCACAGTATTTAGATTACTGTCCAAATATTTGTGAACACATAAAATGATGGCAGGTGGTTTATGGTAGAGGTGCATAGCCATTCTGTGCTGGGGCCAAATAAGATGAGTTGAGTTGCTGTTTCCCCTCCCCAAGTCAAACTACAAGGGCAACGAAATGCCCCCAGTTTAATCAGCACCCCCCACCCCCCACCATCACAGCCTCATGTCTCTAGAGACGGGTAAATCTGCCAGTGCATCGATTTCTCATATTTTCTCCTTTTTCCAATCTTAACTTCAGTTCTTCACACGCTCATTTGCTTTATTATTATTATTATTATTATTAGAAAAAAGGTTTATCACCCAAACGTATCAGCATTTTAGTGCAAATTTCTCCTAATAGACACACTTTTCTAGGCAATTTTGCCTAATATGCGCAATTTTGCAAAAAGAATTTCCCCTCATAGAAATAATGCATTTTGTAAGCTGATTTTCAGCTAAAATACGCATCTGTATGCACACTTCACCCCAGTATCTGCATATGTTGGCTGTACACATGACATGGCATTGCAAGTGTGGATTTTGGAGGATGGCTGTGTACCGGTTCATGCTTAATTTTGGAAAGTGTGAATCAGGTGGAATCAGCTTTAAAAGCGATTCCCTCCCCCCACAACACCCCACCCCACCCCACCCCACCCCCAGACTTTGGAAGAAACAAACTCAGGTCTCCCCACTGAAGGTTGTTGTTGAAGGCAGAAACTGCTGAAGAATACAACAGACGTAAGAGTTAATCTTTTATTGGAGGAATAAATTGAGACGACAGCATGTGGGTTTCACAGAACTCTTCATTCCAGCATAAAGAACTGAAACCAATGCAACTAACAGTGCCTATTACCATGCGAAAGTATAGATCTTTTAAGGACTACCACCACAATCCTAACTGTAAGCCCTGTTGGAGGCTTCAATAAAAGAAGCGTAGAATCGTAGAGTTGGAAGGGACCCTAAGGATCATTTAGTCTACCTCCCGTAATGTTTTGTTTTTTTTAAGACTATCCGTCTGTTTGCAAAGCCTACTCAGCTCTACAGTTGGAAAACAGGGAGGGCTTAAGAACAGTGTAGCCTCTCATGACATAATTTAACGATCTCCAGTTAATTATTGGGTTGGAAGGAACATGGTTGTCCCAAACAAGGCACATTTCGTCCCCAGACAGCACCCGGTCCCACATGTACACATCTGTGAGCTCCCCTACAAAGGACTGATTGATATCAAAGCCACCCCCAAAGGAATCCTGATCTTGCCCCAGGACAATCGATGCTTCTGGACTTATAACATGACCTTTCATCATACCGTTTCGGGGGAAAGGTTGCCCATCAAGCCAGAACTCCACTAGTCCTGTGTCAGATTCCCAACTCATACAGATCTGCTCCCAGCTAGGTTCTGAAACCAGCTTTTCTGGGAAGAAGAAAATCACATCTGCAGTCCCCACGTAAAGGCTGTACTCGTTGGTTTTGGATTTGAAGACCACGATCTCGTTGTCACTCGTCTTGGTTGCGTAAGAGAACAGGGTGTGAGCTCGGGTCATGTCTGTGTAGGACCTCAGGCAGATGGTGAAGCTGGTCAAAGGCTGCTGTGAGGTGGCCTTCAAAACCACGTGGCTGGTGTCTGATGATTCCGGGAATATGAAGACCTTCCTTTCAAGATCTGGGGGGTGGAGGAAGAGAACAGTTAAAAGGGACAGACATTTTTTTCCAAGGATTAGTATGGCACCAAGACGGTGCCATTATTCATGTTAGGCTCTGTTTCTCCATGTGCCTCATCTAAAGGAAGTCTGGATGTTGGCCACATGGTCTATCCAGTTCAGCATCATGTACTCGCAGTGGCCAACCAATGGGAAGCTCACACGGATGTCATGAGCTCAACGGCACTCTCTGTACTTGTGATTCCCAGCAACCGGCATTCAAAGGCAGACTACCTCCAACAGTGGAGATAGGACAAAGCCATCGTGGTTTGTAGCCATCGATAGCTGTCAAGGCTTCAGGGAATGCTCTCTCTCTCACGGTGGGATGCCAAGAAGCAGAAAAACCAGAGGAGTTCTTACCGAGTAGTTTATTCAATATTCACAGAGAGAGACGAAGGAATGTGATCTCTCTTAGATAATGATGTTGCTCCAAGTAAAGTCCCACCCCCTCAGTCCCTCCTATTCTACGTCACTCCTGTGCCTGCTTATCTGTGCTTTCTGCCTCTGCGCTTTCTGTTCTACTACCCTCAAGGCACACCTGGTTCTGGGAGAGGGTGGGTTGGGAATGCTTTCAAGAGACACTGAGTCTGTTAGCTGTCTCTCCCCTGGTGCTGCTTCTTCCTGCCGCTCCCCCAATATTTCCCGGCTCCTCTCCTCTGCAGCCTCTGAACTATGACCTTCTGCAAACCACTGTTCTAAATCTATACTGTCCTCCTCTTCTCGGTTCCCACCATTCCTCCTCAGGCCAGCCCCTGACAATAGCCATTCTCCATGAATTCATCTACTTCTCTTTTAAAGCCCTCCTGGAAACCCAGCCAGATGGGCAGGGTATAAATAATAAAACTGCTCTTGCTGCTGCTGCTGCTAGGAGTCATCGTTACTTCTCGTGGGAGCAAATTCCATAGTTTAATTAGGTATATGATGACTTTTTTCAGTCACAAGAAGAAATAAAACAGTTAGTAGGTAGTGATTTTCTATTCTGGTGTGAATATCTCCACTCAAGAAAATATCATAGAAAAATGAAGACAAACTGATTCCAATTAAGAGACAGCACAAGTTTTTTTTGGGGGGGGGATCTATATTTCAAATAGTAGAAAGTATTGCATGGAACGATTACCTGCAAATTCCATCTGCTTCTGTCAAAAGTGGGGGGGGGTGATAGCTGCTTTTATATTCCCCGTAAAATATTATGGGGAACACAGAGAGACTCAGAACCTGAATCACAGATGGAAGCAGAACAGAACACAGAACAACTCAGAAACAGAAAGGCTTTTTTTTTTTTAAGGGAAAGTGGAAAGAAGGAGTTGGAACTGTGAAAAGCTGTACTCCTTGCTGCAATATTTTGTTCCCATAAAGGTAAAGGGACCCCTGACCATTAGGTCCAGTCGTGTCCAACTCTGGGGTTGCGGCGCTCATCTTGCTTTATTGGCCAAGAGCCGGCGTACAGCTTCTGGGTCATGTGGCCAGCATGACAAAGCTGCTTCTGGCGAACCAGAGCAGCGCACGGAAACGCCGTTTTACCTTCCCGCCAGAGCGGTTCCTATTTATCTACTTGCACTTTGACATGCTTTCGAACTGCTAGGTGGGCAGGAGCTGGGACCAAGCAACGGGAGCTCACCCCGTCGCAGGGATTCGAACCGCCGACCTTCTGATCAGCAAGCCCTAGGATCTGTGGTTTAACCCACAGCGCCACCTGTTCCCATATGTCATGCCTAATAGCCCTTGATAGACCCATCCTACGCCATGAATTTGTCTTATCTCCTCTAAAGCCACTTTCACGAATGTGCCCTAGCCTTCCAGCTCACGCCCCTGGGTTGCTTTTACAGCTCAACACGGCACCCACCTTCCTGGGCAAGAGATCCCAGCAGGCCAGCAAGGATGAGGAGAAAGGGATGGAAGATCTCCATGCTGCTGGCTGGGAGGGGCCTGGAGGGAGGATGAAACGGATCTCCGAAATGGTCAGATCTGCCTTGGAGACGTCCTCCCTGGTTGAAGCTGATCCCCGATTTGGAGCTACTGGAGAGTCTCTCTGGTATTTATAGGTGCACAGCAAGGGATTTGCAGGGGGATAATCCATGAAATAGATGGAAATATTTTTCCCATCCCAAACGCGGTATCAGTTGCAAGCTGGGTTTTTAAGAAAGCGAAACCCTGCCAGTATGAAAATGATCCCTCTTAGCCCACACAGACATTGGGAGGCTTTCCAGACAACCTTGTGGGATGCAGAATTTACAGGTAGAAATAGGTTTTCTGCAAAATTCAAAATGTCTTTCACATAGCTCAACGTGGAGAAATCACATTGAATGAAATAATGTATCTGAACTCTCAGAATTTTGTGATGCAGTTCTTTGCTTGAAAAAATGGGGGGCACACTTTCGGCTTTTTAATGGATACAAGGATGCGTTTTTTTAAATCAATATGGTGCAATTGTTTGTGAATATGTTTTTTGAATTTATATTATTTCCCATATGTTGCAAGCTATTTGGCACAAAATGTTGAAATTTGTTTTCTCCAGCTTTTTACAGGTTTTGAGCCTTGAACCTGTCACCTTCTACAGCCTTCAGCTTGGGGTGTCCTTCGGACCTGGCATGTACATCTTGGTGAATCCTGGTCGATGGGTCTGGGTGAACATATTGGCTTCGCCTACCCAAGGTGCTCTGAGCAAGGAGGGAGAATTTTCCCATCGTTCTTGGCTGGTGAGCCATGTTGTTGTTGTTGTTCAGTCGTTCAGTCGTGTCTGACTCTTTGTGACCCCATGGACCAGAGCATGCCAGGCACGCCTATCCTTCACTGCCTCTCGCAGTTTGGCCAAACTCATGTTAGTAGCTTCAAGAACACTGTCCAACCATCTCATCCTCTCTCGTCCCCTTCTCCTTGTGCCCTCAATCTTTCCCAACATCAGGGTCTTTTCTAGGGAGTCTTCTCTTCTCATGAGGTGGCCAAAGTACTGGAGCCTCAGCTTCAGGTGAGCCATGGAACACAGCTTTTCATATGCCCAGGGGATTGAGGGATACATCCCTCTTACATGTTAATTCAAACCCACCATAGTTACACAATTAGGTGGGGGGTTTGGCAGATCTTCTATCTGCTATGTTTAATATGAGCACAAATGATATGTTTAATAGGACCACCATCAGTTGTCTCTCGTGTCTCCTTCCAGAGTGTGTATTGGCAACCTCCTAGCAACTCCATCTTCTTGGCTGCTGATTTCTACCTGGCACCTGTTCTTAAGAAGCACATGTCCAGAAGGTCGGTTTCCTGTTATCCCATTCTGGTAAATGTTGCTTCTCAGGTGGCTTTTTATGCCTGCCAAGGCTGCTGAAAAGATTAGAGGCAAGTTTATTAAAGTGTATTTCCTATCATAGGGATAATCTTACAGAACAATCAAGATTACTGTCCCCTTAATCCACAAGAGCACCTCTGGCATTTACTTCTGTGCTTTTATGTTGATGTTCTGCCCTTTTGATGCTAGGGCAGGAGTGGGAAGTCTCTATCTGGCCTTCGGATTCTCCCCAGGCAAGTTTCTTAGCCTTCACCAGACCTTTGCTTGGTTTAACACCTTCCTTCTGAGCAAACCAGGTGGCGTTGCCTCTCTGGAAAACCTGAAATGTGCAGAAAGCCTCCAAGACTGTGGGAGGCTCCCTACATTCACCCTCCAACTTAGCGAAGGGACAGAAATCCACTTCAGTTCACATTTAAAGACAAACATAATTAATTTCCGCTTTCATAAACTATATGCGAACCCAAACCCAGACATCCTTTGAAATTTGTACTCTGTGGTGGACGTGCCCAAAGGTGAAAGACTTCTGGGGAAAGATTTATAATGAATTGAAAAAAGTGTTGAAAAACACATTTAGTAAGATACCAGAAGCCTTTTTACTTGGTATTGTAAAACAGGAAATCCCAAAATGTGATAGGACTTTTATGTATGCCACAACAGCAGCTAGAATTTTGTTAGCTAAAAACTGGAAGTCAGAGAAATTACCAACGATAGAAGACTGGCAGATGAAAATGATGGACTATATGGAACTTGCTGAGCTGACCGGAAAACTTCGTGACCAGAGGGAGGAAGCGGTGGAAGAAGATTGGAAGAAATTTAAATTATATCTAAAAAAGTATTGTAAGATTAAAGAGTAGAAGTAAGCTGAAAGATAAGTGAGGCTGTAGAGTTAGAAAATAGATCTATGTTTTATAATGGTTTGAATAAATGTTATGGGCAATAGATAAGTAGAGAGGTTAAGGTAAATTAAAAAAAATGTGTTCAATGATGTAAAGAAATTACTAAAGATGACATACATGGTACGCAGGAAGAGAGGACGGGAGGAAGTCAACCCACGATGATATGAAACAATAATAGGTTAAAAGGATTTATGTATGTTTTTATTTGTTTTTCTTTTGTATGCTGTGTTTTTTATGTTTGATTGTTGTTTGTGTTTTATTGTATTAATTTGATAAAACCAATAAAAATTTAGTGGTAAAAAAAAAGAAAGAAATTTGTACTCTGAATTTTGCAATACAGTTATCCTGCCATGTCCTGTGTGGCATGTACTACTAAGGCATGTGCGGAGCACCTTTGGCCTTCCAGATGCTGCTGAACTATGGCTCTCATCATGCCTAGCCATTGGTCATACTTGCTAGGGATAATGGGAACTGTAGTTCAGAAACAGGCGAAGGGCCAAAGTTTCCCCACACCTGCTCTAGGGTAAAGTCTGCATGTAAATGCATTTATTAGTTAAAAATAAATAAATACAGGAATGCATTATGTTAGGGGAAATTTCATTGCAAAAATACATCATTCTTTGAGAAACAGAGATCTCTGGTGACTTGCCAGTGTGCACACTGCAGTTCTGTTTCATTTGATACTTTTTCCTGTGAATTATTTTAATCTTCTCACCGTCCCTGTCCTGGTCTCCCACCTGGCTAGAATGCATCCTTCATCTATGATTATGCCTCTTGCTTATCAGTGTGGAGGTGTTGGGGAGGGGCAAATCTGTCCATTTCTGATCATTTATATAAGATTTTGGGTAACATACAATGTTCTGCACAGCATTTTTTTCAAATATAATGCATTTTTGTATGTTATTTACTAATATACACATGTTTATGCCCACTCCTATCCAAGGGTGTGCATTCTTGTACGCATGACTTGGCTATAGAACAGCATTGCAAAATTCAGAAACTGCGTTTCAGTTCACGTATTGCTTTGGAAAGCGCAGCATACATTGCTTTTGCCTTTGAAGGTGAATGGAATCAAATTTCTTCCACCATTCCTAGACTAAATGATCAGTTTTAGGTTGTTTGGTCTTCAGTTGTGTTGGAGACAAAACTCTGTTGAAGGTCAAAAGCAGAGGGAAGGAAGTTGAAGTCCTCTCCTGATCTCAGAGGCATGATTTGGCGATGGGGAAACATGAGGTCTGAACAAGATTCCACGCTGTCAGAGCAATCCTTGGCCAAAACTATGTCTCTTATTGGAAACAAAGGGTGCCTGTTACCTGAAACAAAGCTGTGTTTCTTGTTTAAAGCCCTCTGAAACACTGCTGGGTGTCTGGAAATTCCCCCAGTGGCCACCACCTGAGCTGGGAGCTTGACTTATCACACTGTGCATTGTGTTCTTTGCTACTTCAAAAAAAAAAAAAAAAAAGGTCATCTGTAGGCTTAGCACGAGAGGCGGAATATTCTGGAATGGGAGTAAAGCACTCTGAGGGCCGGTGGTCTGTTGTAAGGAACTGAATCCCCAACCCTTTCAATTCTCTGGCAACGAGAGACATATACAGGAGAGATGCAAATCACAATTTTGTGTGGGTCCGAAAACCACCAAAGTAGAAATATGTACTAATCAGGTCTCTCCTGGGGAGAAAACAGCTCCAGACTTTAATGGAGTCTGTGTGGAGAGGAAGACTTTTGATTTCTGGTCTGTTTGGAGTTGCATTATATTTTAAAGAAGCTGAACCTATGCTTGGACAAGCATTTAAATTATGCAATCACTTGGATGTCTCATTCTTGTTTTAAGTCTGTTTGAAGAAAGTTCGAGTAAAGCTTTCAAATTATATATTGATGGGTCTGGGCAATTTTGATTCCAGGAGTTTTTATTCATCCTTCTGCTTCAAGCTGCGCAATATTAATATCTGCAATATGCTCCGCACCCCCCCCCCCTTGAGTGTCTTTTGCTTGGCCAGAATGAGTCCTTGAAGTGTGATGATGTCTTTTACTTGCTTGGATGCAAGACAGAACGGCTTGTGAGTGTGTACAGAAAAACTAACCTACTGTCAATGTTGGCCTGGGAGGAGCCAGAAAAGTTCCCCACCACTGCTCTACTTAATTGTTTCCGTTGTTAAACTGCTCTTACTGTCAAAATGTTCTGGCTGTGAAGTTCCCATTTGATACAGATCTATAAATTACTAAATATCCTCACCGAGGTAAAAAGCAAGTTTATGCATCTGTGGAAACAGTTATTTTATTCCCTTTCTCCAGTCCAGAAGATAGCTGTGCTGCTACCGCTGCTAATGTTGCAGGTGAGGCCACCCCTGAGAAAACATTGGGGAATTTCTCCTACCCTTGGAGAAATTTTGTGAAAGCCCCCCCCCCAAAACCCACAGTGATCTGCTTCCGAAATAGGATGGAGGGTGCCAAGAGGCCATTTTGCACACAACTCTACTTCCCCACCTCCAGATTTTGGGAGAAGCAAAACAAAGAATTTCCTCCCAAAACCTGGCTGGACCATTCCGGTGTGGGATGTAACATAAGCAGTCAAGTACAACACTTCCTGTTTGCCCAGAGTGGACACACAGGGGGATGTTACTCCAGCCAGGAGGACTTCCTGTCACCCCTGGTCTGGAGTTTCCTCCCTCTGCGTGTGACCAGGTAGATGAGCGTGACCCTGGGAGACCCCATAAAAAGGGCTGGTCACGCAGCCATCTTCCTCTTGATGCCATTCTTTCTCTTTTGCTGTTCTTCTGCTGATGCTGTTGTATTTTGCTGTCTGCTGGCTCTCAGCCAGTAGGACATGGGCTCAAATCCCCATGTGGGATGAACCCACATTCTTTTCTGTAACTCTAAGCTAAGGCCTGCCTTCAGGGATCTGTGAACTGAATGCAAGTAAACTTCTTATTACTTATAAAGAAGATTGTTGTGTCTTTATTCTATTTAGGAGGGATAAAAGGGGACTTCCCAGGAACAAACCCCAATCTGGACAAAGCCAGATTGGATTGCTTAAATAAAGGGATTCAAGCAAAACTACCAACTAGCTTCCTGCTATACCGGTATATTGGGGAATGCACTCTGCTGCTGACTCACAAGCATGAGTGAGGAAGGATACTATTAAATCAATATATCCTCTCCTGGTATCCACAGCATTCCCACATCTGGTTGGACATCTGTCCCATTCTCTCCTCAGCAATACAAACTTTTTTTAAAAAAGGAAAAGGAAATAAAATGCAATCTGTTTTTATTAGAAAGGCAATGGTATATAGGAGAAGTTGCATGTATGATTTCCTGGAACTTGTTTACAGGCTGAAAGAGTTGAGATCAACACTGTCACCACTGAAACACCCGGAAGAAAATCTGGATAATTTTAAGACAACTCCATTTCTTTTTAGGCAAGGGCTTCATTTAAGACAGCTCAGTAGATGGCCATCAGGGAAGGTTTAACTACGACATCCCCCTTAATTTGATAGCTCAGGGATCTCCAGTTGACAAGATAGTTGGGAAGGGTGACGCCCCTGCGGATGAGAAGCACCTCATCTGCGGTCAGCACCCGGTCCCACATGTACACATCCGTGAGCTCTCCTTGTAAGGACTGGTTGATATCAAAGCCACCTCCCACAGAATCCTGATCTTGCCCCAGGAGAAGGGATCCCCCTGGGCCTATAGAGTAACCCTTCTTCACGCCCATTCGGGGGAGAGGCCGCCCGTCCAACCAGAACTCCACCAACCCCGTGGCAGACTCCCAGCTCATACAGATGTGCTCCCACCGAGGTCCGGAGGTCATTCTTTCCGGAACACTGAAGGTCACCGATGTGCCACCCACATAAAAGTTGTATTGGTTGGGTTTGGGCTTGAAGATCAGGAGTTCATTGTCGCTTTTTGGTATGGCGTAAGAGAAGAGGCCGTAGGCGCGGTCCAGCAATGTGTAGCTTCTCAGGCAGACGGTGACGCTGGTCAAAGGATCCTGGAACGAGGCATCCAAAACCACAGCGGCTGTGCTTGAACTCGTTGGGAATATGAATGCCTTCGTTTGAAGGTCTGGAGGCAGGAAAAGAAGAGAGTAAGGGTTTTTTCCTCATACCTATAACTACATGCAGGTGTTGCTTGAACATTGTCTGAGAGATTGCTTTAATATCCTGTAGCCCATTGACTTTTGGTCCAACCCTAGAGACCTGTTGTTGTTGTTGTTGTTACAGACCCTCTCAGCGTCCCTATTTTCCAAGAACAGTCCTGGATTTACAGAAGTCATCCCGGTTTCTGATTTGATCCTGGAATGTCCCGCTTTTCCTTTTGACGTCCCTATTTTCATTAGAGAAATGTTGGAGGGTATGGAGTTATGCAACCTCCGAGCCATGGAGATAAGTAACTATGACAATCTTTAAAAGACACCTGGAGGTAGCCCTGTATAGGGAAGTTTTTTTAAAATGTTTGAAGTTTTATTTTATATATATATATGATGGAAGCCATCCAGAGTGACTGGGCAACCCAGTCAGATGGGAGGGTATAAATAATAACATTATTATGGAATAGAATATCCCTGTTTTCATTGGAGAAGTGTTGAAGGGTATGTTGTTGTTATTCTTCATTAAATTTCTATACCAGGGCGGTTCACAACATAAAATAACATATAAAGACACACTCAAGCGGAAGCCGCGTCGGACGTTTGGCTTCCAAAAAACGTTCACAAACCGGAACACTTACCGGTACTTCTGTTTGTGGCGCTTGGGAGCTGATTTGTTCAGCAACTAAGCCGTTTGGGGACCAAGGTATGACTGTACCAGCAAGAAGGCTAGGTCATATGATAATACGCCTTCGCTTCTATGGGGCTTGTTGTTCTGCAGGGCTGGCCCTATGATGAGGCACAATGAGGTGAGGGGGCAGGGAGTAGGGTTGCCATATTTCAGAAAGTAAAAATCCAGACTTTGGGGGGGGGGGCCTGATGAAAGTTGTTGAGTTTTTAAAGCTTTTTCTTCTTCTTTTTTTAGGAAATTCACAAATCAACACTTCCAATATGGGCTGCCATACGCCTGGGTTTCCCCTGACATTTCAAGCTATTTTCCAAAATTCCGCTCAGACACCATTTTTGACAGACGAATCCCGGCAATGTCCAGGAAATTCTGGACGTATGGCTGCCCTAGCTGGGAGTAAACACAGCTATGAGTGCCCTGTACCCCCTGTGTTAGCCTGCTGCCCTCTGGTGCAGTGGAAGATACAGTCCTTTCACCACTTGTGGCCCATGGGCCTTAGGTTGCCGACCCCTGGTCTCGAGAGACAATGGAGTGTGCCTCCAGTGGGGGAAGTCAAACTGCTGCGTTAGTTGCACCAAATTGAGGGGGGCAAGCCTAGGCAGTGTGTATGGAGGTCCTGGGCTGCCCAGGTGACAAGACCCCCCCCCCTCTCGGCCTCACCGATATGGTCCAAAGGAAAGCAGAGCAATACACTTGGCACCAGCTTGGCAGCAGGAGTGGCTGGAAGAAGGTATACAAGGTGCCGTCCAACCTCCTAAGGGGCTGTACTCCACATATGCCTTTTCTTCTCCCAAAGATATCCCGCAAGGCAGTGGAGGTTTAGGATCAGCGTTTTCCTTGTCCTACATGGGCTCCTCCCTTCCCAGGTTCAAGAGCCCCATCTGTCCCTCCAATGTGCTAGCAGTTCTATTGCTGCAGAACCGATTGGAGCCCTCCAGGATTTCCCCCCAAGTCCTGCCCTGATGGTTCCACAGCAGACGATCCAGCTGTTTGGCTCTGGTGCAGAGCTACAGCCATTTCAACTACTCACCTTCCTCTGCCAGAGACCCTAAAAGGCAGGCCAGGATGACGAGAGAGGGATGAAGGATCTCCATTCTGGCTGGACGCAGAACAAACTGGTCAAAGTGGCCCCAGAATCTGCTTTTGATTTCTGTTGGCAACTTCTGTTCTCGGCAAAGCCCATCTGATATTGTGAAATTTGGCAAACCTTCTCGGCTTTTATCTCTGAACTGACCTGGGCAGGCTGTGTTTCCTGTTGGTTCACTTCCTTGGGATTTCCCCAATGTACTGACAAAACTGTTCCTCCCCCCCCCCCCCCATTTTCAAAACTATCTCAACTAGCACTGGCTTCTCTTCTCTTTTTAACTCCTTCCAGCTCAAAACCATTCCTCACAAGGACATGAGATAGTGAAAAATCCCACACCGCTGACCGTGAGAAAGTGTAGAAGAGATTCCAGGAGAAAGAAGATACATCGAAAGCGAAAGTGTCAACTACGGATGAGACTCTGCAGGAAAAAATACAAGAGATAATGGACTGACAGCAGACAAGAGAGAGAAGATTTAAAACAAGGCAAAGAACTGCAGGGAAGAGAAGATGATGAAATGCCTGGCTTTTTCAGGCTGGACACTGAGTGGGTCTGGGTCCCAGATAAGAAGGGAGTGGGGTAAAGAGGATTTAAATTTGGAAAAAATGGTCTGACTCCTTTTATGGTTAAAGATATGGTCTGAATATGGATTTGCATGAATGAAGTATAATATCTTTGGATTATAAGTGTTGTTATCAGAACTGTAAGTCAAGTTTTACTCGAGCAAAGGGAGAAGGGGGGGATTAAAATCAGATAAAGAATAGAAGTGTAGGATGGCTAAAGTTGAATTATAATTGATAAAGAAATTATGGTTAATGAATTAAGAAATATGATCTTAAATTTCTTATTTGTTAAAGAACAATTATGGTGTAAACGATGATAAAGAATCCTGAGATTTAGATGATATGATGCAACCAATTTAAGGGAAACGGGGAAGTCCTAATTAATATTAGCAATTGTATTAGAACCCTGCACAGGAGAATGTGTAGGGAGCAGGCAAGATAAAGGAAGATATGGTAAGGTTAAACGTTTAATGAATTGTATGCCTCTGTGAGAGGGGGGTGATGAATTGTAAATGGGTACCTCCGAGTGAGAGAGGGGGCACCCAAGAGTGTTTAACGAAGATGTTAAAGGCCGAAAAAATTGTAAAACCAAATAAAAATTATTTAAAACAAAAAAACAAAACCATTCCTCACAATCCTTGGATTCCAAGAGCCTTTTTGGACAGTTTTCTTAGCCAGGTTTTGTGGGATGGGAAGGGCCACAGTTCAGGGGCAAGGCAACTTCCTTGGTGGACTTCAGAGTTTGTTTCTTAGTTTGTTTTCTGAGATCCAAAAGCCTTTTTCCAGCTAGCAAATTCATTTACGCCTGAACACCACACCTAAAGAGAACTTCTTCACATCAGATCTCTGTTGTGGACTTTCCTTAAACTCTGTGTGTGGTTCTTTTGTCTTAGAGGTGAAGACTTCACTTTATCTCTTTTTCTCCCCATCTTGCAATTTAGCTTAGAGTAAACTTAGAGCTTAGAGTAAGCTTAGAGTAAGCTACTAACATGAGTTTGACCAAACTGTGGGAGGCAGTGGAAGACAGGAGTGCCTGGCGTGCTCTGGTCCATGGGGTCACAAAGAGTCGGACACGGCTAAACAACAACAACAACATATACAGTGGTACCTTGGTTCTCAAACTTAATCCGTTCCAGAAGTCTGTTCCAAAACCAAAGCGTTCCAAAACCAAAGCGCGCTTTCCCATAGAAAGTAATGCAAAATGGATTAATCCGTTCCAGACTTTTAAAAACAACCCCTAAGACATTGTATTTCACTATTAATATACTTCTTCTTAATTGTATTTCAGTTCAACAATTACTTTGATAAAATACATGTTTTGTTATGTGCAAATGGCTTTAGATACTTATCAGGTCCGTAAAGTACCATATACCATATTTTCAACACAAAAAAACAGTGGCAATTTGTTGTTGACAAAGGGCAGCTGGATATATAAAGGGCCCCTTTACCTTCAGTAGCTTAGGGCCTCATCAAACCTAAATCCGGCCCTGCCAGCAAGCCATTCTTTGCTTGGCCCACACCTGCCTCTGACCCTGCCCCCAGGGGCACGTGCCTCCCCCCCGGACCCCAGAAGGGCACACAGACTGGGGGAGGGGTTAAAGGGCTCCCCACTTAATAGCAGATAGGCTCCGTGACCCAACCATCTCTTAGGCATTCTGATCCTGGCTATTTTATATATATTCATTATGACATTATGGGCTTCTTCCACACTTCGGTTTGTCCCGCCGCTTCCCCACCCCTCCAAACCTGCTCGGATATACCCACATTTCCTCCTAGTGTTGTCTACACTGATTGGCAGCAGCTCTCCAGGATTGCAGGAAGGGGGTCTTTCCCACCTGGGACCTTCTGCATGCAAAGCAGGTGTTCTGCTCTGTGAGATAAAGCGGCCGTTCCCCACATGGGCATAGCCAGGATTTGGGGGGGGGGGCAGGCTTCATGTTAGGAGAGGCAGAACCTCAGTTAGTTACCATAAGTACAGTATTTTTATCAGGGTGGATTTGATTTAAATCACGATTTAAATCACTAGTCAGTAAGGCTCAGGGTGGATAAAAATCAATGATTTTTTAAAAATAAAAATAAAAAAATCCGATTTAAATTTAAAAAAAATTTTTTTTAAAAAAAATCGTTGATTTTTATCCACCCTGTGCCTTACTGACTAGTGATTTAAATCGTGATTTAAATCGTGATTTAAATCAGTTTGATTTAAATAAAATCCACCCTGATTTTTATTGATTTACTTGCTGGGGGGGGGGCAGCTGACCCCCTGCCTCCGCCCCCCTTGGCTACGCCCATGGTTCCCCATAGCTCCTGCCCTCGGAGACCAGGTTCAGACGACACATGCAGGAAACCCTCTTCTTGGCTCGGCAGGGTTGTGTGAGCCCCTCTCCGGTCCTAGCAAGTCCCAGTATCAACCAATGTATTGGCTGAGCCGCCACTATTCCCCAACCCCGCTTGGACGACTGCGGGGACTGAGCCCGGGACCTTCTGCAGGCCAAGCAGACGCTCTGCCCCTGAGCCACTTCGTTTCCCCACGGCCGCCCCCTACTCGTCTTCGCCAGGACCCCCGAGAGACTGAGCAGCCCGAGGGGCCAGATGATGGTGGTCTTCGCATTTTGCAGCAGCAGATCTCCCTTGAGAGATCCCCGGGGCACCAGATCGTCCGCCTCGGCTCCACTTTTCCTCCCTACGGGTCAGCTTGTGGAATCAGCTCCGCAAAGCATCGGCTCAGCAACTTCTCAGGAGGAAAAAACACGCGGGTGAGTGTTCGGCGATGCAGCAAAACACGCAGAGGTAAGTTGCAAACAGGGCGCACCACAACAGACACACGTGCGTAAAAGCAGGCAGGGCGCACTCTCCGGCCCCCGGGGATTGTTAATTAATCCGGACCCACTGCGATCACCATGTGGGTCCACAGGAAGCAAGGGTGGGGATCTCCCGACGCGGATTGGGAGTCCCACTTTGAACAGCTCCAAGTTCTGCCCGGCTTGATTCTTGCTGCAAAAGTTGGGAATTTGGAGAGGCTCCCTTGCATTCTTCTGCTCTCCAAAGGACGGGCATTTGCAGAGGTTCCCTTTCCGCTTGCACAGGAAGTGCGCCGCTTGGTCTTGCTTCCAAGCCGGCTCCTTTCTCTCTCCCGTTTTGCAACCCGGCTTCTCGTCTCAGGTACTGCGCGGGAAATCGGGTACCCAAAACAATGTCCGGTAAAGGTGGGGAAGCGGTAGCAGATCAGGGGCCCTTGATCCCAGGGCGCGCTGCCCATCCACATGCACGGATGCCGAGCCTATAGATGCCCCCCCAAACATGCATTTGGAGACCCACTTCTTAAAATTCCCCCATATATTTGCAAGGGTGAGAGTATTCCTCCTGCGACCCACCTTAGATCAGGTCCGCTTGCCCAGGCCCACCAATTGAAGACTTTACAGGATACTGGTGGGACCGGCTGTGTGATAGAACACCTGCTTGGCATGTAGAAGGTCCCAGGTTCACTGCCTGGCATCTTGCGGTAGCGCTGAGAATGTCCCCGCCTGAAATCCCTGGGAGCTGCTGCCAGTCAGTGTCGACAATACTGAACGAGATGGACCAATGATTTGGCTCACTACAGGACTATATTGGGGGGGGGAGGCGTTTGAGGGCAGCCTCAATGTCGTCCTGAGACAAGATTTCTTTGCCAAGGGTTATTTTTAGGCTGTCTAGCAAAGGGGGGTGAGGACTGACCAGCAGGCAGCTTGTATATGAAGTACGTTGCTTTAAATCTGCCCTCAAGAGTGTTTTATGTGCATTTTAAAAAAGTGATGAAAAAACTATTGTTTGGAGGAGGATTTGGGTATCTTACCTGCCCTTCCCTAAAGGTCCCAGCTGTGATTCCTGCCCTGCAGGATGCATAGCTGTCAACCCTCCCTTTTTTTGGCGGGAAACTCCCTTATTCCAATGCTGTTTCCCGCTGCTATCCCGGATTGTTGATATCCCTTAAATTTCCCGGATTTCAAAGGAAGCAGCTCCTCTCCCTCCCTGCCGGCCAGGGAGGCTCCTCAGCTGCGTTGCTCGGCTGCCAATAAGGAGTCTGAGACCGACTGGGGGCGGAGCTTGCATGCCTTGTGCATCCAGACCCTCACGCCCAACCAGACAGACAGCCTGCCTGCCGTCTACGCGCTCGCTCTTTCGCTCACCCGTTCGCGCGCAGCCTCTGGAGCGCAGGGTGGGGAGGCTACTTGGTGCCATTGCACCGCCCTCGCGACATCCCTTATTTTCAAATCCGAAAGTTTGGGAAAATCCCTTATTTTCAAATCCGAAAGTTGACAGCTATGGCAGGATGGTGGACTAGTCGTAAGATCCTAAGTTTGTTGACAAACAAGGTTTTACGTATTTTATTCCTCTATTAAATTTGTATATAAATTTGCAGTTCACAACATAAAAAATACAAAGCGAGAATGCAAACTAGGATGAAAACAAACCAATAAACCAGCTCTACAGTTTTATGATTGTGCCTATAAAAATACAAGATTAAGATCATCAGCAAGCAACAAAGTTCGCCTCTCATGCACTCTGTCAAAGGGACAAACCCTGGGATGGGGAACCTCAGGCCCAGAGGCAAATGCGGCCCTCCAGGCCTCTCTGCCTGGCCCTCAGGACTCTCCCCGTCCTCCAGAGCTACCCCCCTTACTGGTCCTGCTCTGCCCTGCCTCTCCCCACCCACCCTTGAGTGCTTTTGCCTGGCTGGAGGGTGGAGAAAGATGGAAACAGACACACCGGTAATGTTCTGCCTGCTTTGGCCTCTGGCTACACATATTTCTGGCATGTGGCCCCCAAAAGATTTCTCAGAATGGAGCGTGGCCCCTGAGATTTAAACAGGCTCCCTACCCCTATCTAGTGCTAGCTTCTGAAGGCTTTCAAAGAGGGGGAAATTAGACAAAAGAGAGAATCTTACCCATCTTGGCTGTGAGTACTGGAATCCCTGCCTTGTGCGCTTTTTCCACCTGGCCTGGGAGGGCAGGGCCCTGACTGACTCCAACTACAAAAGTTGAGGCTGCTGAACAGCGCCTTGGCCTGAGCTATTGTTTAGGGGGGGTTGTTGCAGGTGGGGTGGTTGTTGCTGATATTTTTTTGTATCTTTATTTTAGGTCTTATTATTTATGTTGAAGTTTTTCAGTTGGGTTGTGTATTTTGGCTTCTCCTGTACAGAGCAATTGTGGCCACAAGAGGCCGCTGTAACACCAAAGGTTGCATTTTGGAGGGCATTATAAACTGCATCTGCGAACCTAGGCATCTGCGAACCTGGGAGTAAGCCCCATTGAACTCAGTGAACCTGCATGTCTGCAGCCCTAAATATATTTATGCTTATTTCTTCCTTAGCGCAGTCCCCACCAAATCCTGCACAGCTCCGAAAGATGCCACCAGGGATTGAAGCAGATTTTCTGCCACTGAGCGGAGGCATACCCTCCAACATTTCTCCGGGGAAACTAGGGATGTCCTTTTCCATTATTATTATTATTATTATTATTATTATTATTATTATTATTATTATTATTATTATACCCCACCCATCTGAGTGGGTTTCCCCAGCCACTCTGGGCAGATTTCAACACATATAAAACCATAATAAAACCTTAAACATTCAAAAACTTCCCTATGCAGGGCTGCCTTCAGATGTCTTCTAAAGGTTGTATAGTTCCTTATCTCCTTGGTTCGGGGGTTGGATAACTCCATACCCTCCGACATTTCTCCGGGGAAACTAGGGGTGTCCTTTTCCAATATTATTATTATTATTATTATTATTATTATTATTATTATTATACCCCACCCATCTGAGTGGGTTTCCCCAGCCATTCTGGGCAGCTTCCAACATATAAAAAAAACATAATAAAACATTAAACATTTAAAAACTTCCCTATGCAGGGCTGCCTTCAGATGTCTTCTAAAGGTTGCATAGTTCCTTATCTCCTTGGCTCAGGTGTCATATAACTCCATACCCTCCAACATTTTTCCAATGAAAATAGGAATGTTCTAAGGCAGTGATGGCTAACCTTGACACTCCAGATGTTTTGGGACTACAACTCCCATCATCCCTGACCACTGATCCTGTTAGCTAGGGATGATGGGAGTTGTAGTTCCAAAACATCTGGAGTGTCAAGGTTAGCCATCACTGTTCTAAGGAAAAGCAGGACATTCCGGGATCAAATCAGAAACCGGGACGGCTTCTGCAAATCCGGGACTGTCCCTGGAAAATAGGGACGTTTGGAGGGTCTGCGAAGGCCCTTCCCCTGGGAGGCCACCCAGGGAATATCTGCTTGGGCTGAGGGCCAACAAAGATGGCGGCACCCTAGGCCATTCATTGGCTTCTGCTTTGCAAAGCTTCAGGTCTGGGTAGTTCCACCGGCAGAGAGATTACATGATCCCACCCGGAGAGCCTGCCTGCAGGTTTTTTTCATTGACTCCGGTGACCTCAGAGGAGATAATCCCCCCTGCTTTTGTTATCTGTGGGAAGAGGCGCTGAGTCATCGCTCTTAAGCGCCCAGGGTGGGCCGCCGCCAGAGATTCCCATCATGCCTCAGTGCTTGACGGTTGTTTAGAAGTGGAGGGAGAGGACGGGCCTTGGAAGCTTGTCAGGAGCTCCTTGGTGAATCCTAGAACTGTAGAGTTGGGAAGGGCACAAGGGTCATCTAGTCCACCCCCCCCCCAAAATGCAGGAATCTCAGCTAAAGAATCCCTGACAGGTGGCCATGCCAATCTCTGCTCTCCATGGAAGGAGAGTCCACCTGCTCTCCCCCTCAGAAAGGTCTTCCTAACTTTTAGTCACAATCTCCTTTCTTGTTATATTGGTTTGGATGAAGTGAATATTGTTTTTATTTAATAATAATAATAATAATAAATTTATTATTTAAATAATAATAAAGTTATTATTTAAATAATAATAAAGTTAGTATTTAAATAATAAAGTTATTATTTAAATAATAATATTTTTTAAAATAATAATAATTTTTTTATTTAAATAATAATAACTTTTTTATTTATACCCCTCCCATCTGGCTGGGTTTCCCCAGCCACTCTGGGCAGCTTCCAACCGAATATTAAAAACACAATACATTAACATATAGCGGGCAGATGAAGAATCAGAAGTCCTTTGCTTTCTGAATCTTACTTTCTATCATTCTCTTTTAACCTCTTTTCTACCCTCTTTTTTCTCTCTATTTCTTTCTCTCTTCCCCAACCCCCTTTGTTTTTTTATTGTATCTAGTTAAAAGTCTTGGTATGGTTTTTAAAGGGGATAATATATCATGTTTTCTTTTTCTCTATAAACCATAATTAATTGAATTTTTTTAAAAAGAATCTCCTTTCTTGTCCTTTGACAAGAACAAGCTGACTCCTCTGAGGTTTTTCCAGCCATTTTTATTACTCATACAACCAATCTACAGTGCTGTTTTGACCCTTTATGCAGGGGTGGAGATGCTTTTGGGGCTTGAGGGCCACATTTCCTTCTTAGCAACCTTCTGGGGGCCACATGCCAATGGCCAGCGGGGCTAGAGGCAAAAGCAGGTGGAACAACTGATATGAATATTATCTCTTTCTGGTAGGTTAGTTGACAACGCGCAGAGAACAAAGTCCTGGTGGCTCATAGCCATTGAGAGATTTATCTATCATGAATTGCTTTAATACTTTGCTCCACGTAATCTTATGCCAGTTAGTCTTTATGTTACGACACCTCCAGTATTCCCCAGGAGGGATTCAAACATATTTGAGAACTTTAAGATGGTGCAACATATCAACATATCAACATATCAAAATAAACATATTTTAAATAAGGAGAGTAAAGAAAGCGATGGAGGGAGGCACCAAAAATCTTGAGTTAACCATCCATTGACAAGACGGTGTCTGTCCTCCCTGTGAACAAGTCAGGGCCAGTGCTCAGTAAAGCGTGGACATTGTATAACCTGACCTCCACACAAGCTTCCTACCAGCAAATCTGGATGAATGCTCAATAAACAGGTCAGCAGGAAGAGCTCAGGGTCTCCACAGTGTCACAAGACTGTTGTTTTTCCTTTGCAATAGGTTGCTGGAGTAAATTCGCCAGCACCGCCGAGAGGATCTTAATTAAAACAAAAATCTCTTGTGTTTACTTCTTTCTCTTGCAGAGCTCCAGTTTTCTTTTGCCTCCTCTGCAAAAGGGGCGTATCTTCGCAACAATAACCCATGAGGTAAGCGAGGTGCAAAACGAGCAAATGACAGAATATTACTGGTTCAGGATCATCCCAGCAATTTGCCCGTGGACTGTCCTACCATTAGACAGAGGTGGGCAGTGACCTTGGTGGAAATTCTGCATCTGGGGTCCCGGTCATCGCTGACATGTGGCCCTCAGAAGATTGCCCGGACAGGAGTGTGGCCCTGCCGAAACGAGGATGTGAGGACCATAGCTGTCAACTTTCGGATTTGAAAATAAGGGATTTTCCCCGAACTTTCGGATTTGAAAATAAGGGATGCCGCGAGGGCGGTGCAATGTCACCAAGTAGCCTCGCCACCCTGCGCTCCAGAGGCTGCGCGCGAACGGGTGAGCGAAAGAGCGAGCGCATAGACGGCAGGCAGGCTGTCTGTCTGGTTGGGCGTGAGGGTCTGGCTGCACAAGGCGTGCAAGCTCCTCCCCCAGTCGGTCTCAGACTCCTTATTGGCAGCCGAGCAACGCAGCTGAGGAGCCTCCCTGGCCGGCAGGGAGGGAGAGGAGCTGCTTCCTTTGAAATCCGGGAAATTTAAGGGATATCAACAATCCGGGATAGCAGCGGGAAACGGCATTGGAATAAGGGAGTTTCCCGCCAAAAAAGGGAGGGTTGACAGCTATGTGAGGACAGCAGCGCTTTCCTCTGTGTGTCTTCTAGCAGCTGGTACGCAGAGAAAGGCTGCCTCTCTATGTGAATTGGATTCCCTGTTTGCTTAATACCTTTTTGTTCCCTTTCCTGCCTTGTTCGCTTTTAATACCTGCAAAGACAACAGCCGGAGATCTCTCCGGTACCTCCCCGCCCTTTTTCTGCTAGCACAGCGATCATCCTATGTTTTGTTTTCTTTTCCAAATCGGGCAGCGGATTTCCGCATACACACCAGCTTTGGTTCTAAGAACGCTTAATCCCAACCCAGTACCTTTGGCTGCGTTGAGGGATAGGCGTTGGCGGCTCTGTTCCCAGAATCCTCCGGGGCTGCACTCAGGGCAGCTCCAGCCAGACCGCACCGAGGCGAAGATTTCCGCAGAGGGTGGCGCTGGGGAACCGCGCCCAATTCTCCGGCAGCCTTTTGCGAACACGGCAGGGAGAAGGGAGTTGCCTTTTGGTGAACTACCTCAGCTTTGGTTTTTCTCTCCCTCTCGCTCACAGGGTCCATGGCGTCCGACACGCCACCCAATTTCTCCTGGGTAGCGCCAGGCCAGCTGGCGGGGCTGGCCATGCCCCGCCTGCCCGCACACTACCGGTACATGCACGAACATGGCATCCGACACCTGGTGTCACTCACGGAGCGTAGCCCGCCGTACCACGACACCTGCCCCGGCATCCAGCTCCACCGCCTGCGCATCACCGACTTCTGCCCGCCTTCGCCTGAGCAAATCCAGCGCTTCCTGCAGATTGTGGACGATGCCAACGCCAAGGGGGAGGTCAGTTTTCATGCCGCCGTATCAAGGCCATTTCTCTAGCTAGTCTAGTGTTGTGTATGCCGGTGTGTGTGTGTGTGTGTGGAGAACTGGACTTTGAGCAGTGGATAATGATAAGCAGCGGATATTCTTATCTCCATGAGTTTCTTTTCCAACCTTAAGTCTTCACATTTCGACATCAGTTTGCAATTTTTAAAAAAAAATCCCCATGAAAATTTTGGTGTGGATTTATGAGCAATTTTGTCAAACACAGTGGTACCTCGGGTTACAGGCGCTTCAGGTTACAGACTCCGCTAACCCAGAAATAGTACCTCAGGTTAAGAACTTTACTTCAGGATGAGAACAGAAATCGCGCAGCTGCAACGGGAGGCCCCATTAGCTAAAGTGGTGCCTCAGGTTAAGAACAGTTTGAGGTTAAAAACGGACCTCCAGAACGAATTAAGTTCTTAACCTGAGGTACCACCGTATGCTATTTTCAGTGTACCGTAGTATGCCATTTTTACACTTTCGTGTGTGTGTTTGTACACATTCATTGACTGGAAAACTACCTTGTAACATTCGGAGAGGTACGGATTTTGATGGGTGGCTGTTGTTGTTTTTCCATTTGCACATGGTTTCAGAAAGCATGGAATAGGTAGGTTCAAGAAGCAGCTCGGTAGCTTCGCTAGCTTCACTGCAGGTGGGTCGCTGTGGGAGGGTGGAGAGTTGGCAGAGGTTCGGCTTGGTGCAAATGCACCAGCAGAGCCAATCCAGCACCTCACCTCTCCCTCCTGGTAAGCAGCAGCAACCCACCCGATGGAAACCCCACCTGGCAAACTGCTTCTGATGTCTTCCTGTTCAAGTGCATTTCCCGGATGCTTCCCTAATTGCAAAAACACACACACACAAACCCCCCCCACCTTTTTTTACAAGCAAATTTCTTGCACTGGTGCGAGAGAGGCCTTAAAACTAATGGCACTGATCTGCAAGTTTTAGATAGATAGATAGATAGATAGATAGATAGATAGATAGATAGATAGAAAGATAGATGCGGGTGGTGCTGTGGGTTAAACCACAGAGCCTAGGGCTTGCAGATCAGAAGGTCAGCAGTTCGAATCCCCATGACGGGGTGAGCTCCTGTTGCTCGGTCCCTGCTCCTGCCAACCTAGCAGTTCGAAAGCATATCAAAGTACCGCTCCGGCGGGAAGGTAAACGGCGTTTTCGTGCACTGCTCTGGTTCGCCAGAAGCAGCTTAGTCATGCTGGCCACATGACTTGGAAGCTGTACGCCGGCTCCCTCAGCCAATAAAGCGAGATGAGCGCTGCAACCCCAGAGTCGTCCGCGACTGGACCTAACACTCAGGGGTCCCTTTACCTTTACCTATATATATATGTGTGTGTGTGTATATGATCCATACCTGAAGTTTAAAACACTATTATACCACTTTAACAATCATGGAAGCATCCTGGGAATTATAGTTTTTTAAAGGATGCTGAGAGTTGGTAGGATACTCCTATTCCCCTCACAGAGCTACAATTGGCAGAGTGATTTAACAATCAATCCCCGTTCCCAGGAAACTCTGGGAATTGTGGTTCTGTGAGGGGAACAGAGGTTTTAACAAGCTACAGTTCCCAGAGTGCATTGGGGGAAGCCATGCCTGTTTAAAGTGGTATAGTAGTGCTTTAAATATATTGTTACGAGTTTGGGCAGGTTGGGGGTAAGTAGACTGTATGCAGAGCGGCTTCTAACCCCTGTTAAAAAATAAGCCAGGCTAGCTTCCTGGTGAATGAGGTGATAGCCTAGGTCAGAGTTTCTCAAACTGGGGTCCGCAGCTGTTGTTGGACTACAACTCCCATCATCCCTAGCTAGCAGGACCAATGGTCAGGGGTGATGGGAATTGTCAGTGCTTTTTTCCCCAAGGGACGCTCAATGTTATGCAGTACCGCCACCTCTTTTTGTTGTTTAAAAAATGTGCCACTTACTGTAACAACTTCATGGTAAGTTACCAGCACCTATTTTCTAGGGGGGAAAACACTGGGAATTGTAGTCCGAAAACTGCTGGGGACTCAAGTTGGCCTAGGTGATGGGCCATTAAGGGAACAAAGGAAGTGGATCTGTGTGAAACTGTGTGGGTGGGCCCCCTCCCTCAACTAGCTGGTAATTAGCCACCCAGAGTGGCTGGGGAAACTCAGCCAGATGGGCGGGGTACAAATAATAAATTATTATTATAAATTATTATTATTATAATTAGAAAGATGAGAGGTGAGGGATGAGCCTACAGTGATGTGATCTAGAAGCAAGAGAGAGGCAGAGAAATGCTTGATTTCTGTTTGAATCCAAGGCTGTGGCTATGAAGGGATGTTAATGCAGACTCAGGTTGTATATACGTGTAAATAAACCATATATCATAAATACACCACAGTCTCCACTGTGCCTCATTCCGAAGGAAACACGAACCTTGGGTAAGTGCCTGGAACTCCTGGGATCTCGCACCGCTCGGAGGTCGGGGTAGCGTGCGACAGTAGAGTGCAGACGTGCCAGGAGCTCTTTAATTTCACAAATGTTAATTTCCTCACGGGCCAGAGGGGCCCTTTCACGCTGCGGCTTTCCCTCTCTTCACTAGGCCGTGGCAGTGCATTGCATGCTGGGATTTGGCAGAACCGGAACCATGTTGGCTTGTTACCTCGCCAAGACCCAGAAGATCACTGGCGTTGATGCCATCCACGAGATCCGCAAGCTGCGGCCAGGCTCCATCGAGACCCACGACCAGGAGAAGGCCGTTGTCCAGTTCCACCACCGTATCAAATAGCCAGAGGAAGAGATGGGGTTGGGCAATAGGAACTCCTCGGCTGCTGAGCTGACTCCGCAGGGGATTTCATCTTTACCGTAACCCCTGTTGCTGGCGGAGGATTATCTGGCTGCCAAATGGGGAGGCCTGTTTTGGTTGGTTGGTTTTCTTGTTTGAAGGAGGTGTAGGCAGTCTGTCGCCCTCCAGAGTTGCTGAACTACAACTCCCATCACCCCTGGCTGTTGGGCCAGCTTGCCAAGGCTTATGGGAGTTGTAGTTCAGTGACATCTGGAGGGCCAATGTTTCCCCGCACATGCTTTAAAGGGATGCTTTGGGTTCTCTAGTGGGGGCTTCTGGTTGGGGTACAAACTGATTTTTTTGTGGGAGAATCAGATACTCGGGGAACAGGACCCCATTGCAAGGGGGGGCAGCAAGCAATGTTTTCCCTTTCACCCTGGAAGAAACAGCCAGCCTGGGCAGGCAGGAGACATTTTACAAACTGCCTGTGCATTTAAGGAGTGTCATGGGGTGCTCTTTTCTGTCGCAAGCCAGCAGATTCTCCTGTCTTGACACTTCACTGCCCAGAAATAAAGGTGATCAAAGGTGACGACTGTACATATTCACTTTCAGTTCATTTTATTCTGTTTTATTTATTCTTACATTCGCACCCCCCACTGCTTCCTCTGAGGAGTTGTACACGGTTTCCCCCCTTCTCCATTTTATCCCCACAGCAACCCTGTGAGGTAGGCCAGGTTGAGAGACAGTGACTGGCCCAACGCCACCCGGTGAGCTTCACGGCTGAGTGGGAATTTGAACCCTGGTCTCCCAGGTCCTAGTCTAGCACTCTGACCATTTCACCACAGGGCTAAGGAAGCATTTTTCAGCTCAAGGGCCACATAACTTTCTGGGAAACCTTCTGGGGGCCACATGCCAGCAGGGGTGGAGAGGTGATTAAATGGAGGAGGGGGTTATCACTTTAGTCTATAAAACGTTTTAAAACAAATAATATAATTGATTGAATAAGAGTATTATTGTTATTATTATTATATAGCAATGAATAGAACCCAGTTAAAAGGTAAAGGGACCCCTGACCATTAGGTCCAGTCATGTCCGACTCTGGGGTTGCGGCGCTCATCTCGCTTTATTGGCCGAGAGCCGGCGTACAGCTTCCAGTTCATGTGGCCAGCATGACAAAGCCGCTTCTGGCGAACCAGAGCAGAGCACGGAAACGCCGTTTACCTTCCCGCCGGAGCGGTACCTATTTATCTACTTGCACTTTGACGTGCTTTCGAACTGCTAGGTGGGCAGGAGCAGGGACCGAGCAACGGGAGCTCACCCCGTCACAGGGATTCGAACCGCCGACCTTCTGATCAGCAAGCCCTAGGCTCTGTGGTTTAACCCACAGCGCCACCTGGGTCCCTAGAACCCAGTTAACGTTTGTAAAATTCAGGGGTACTAAAAACCAATAGTCAGGCATGCCTCCATTCAGGGCAAACCTTTGTATCTCATTTACAATAAGGAAAATCATATGACGGTTAAGCATCCTGTATCTCTAAAGCGAAATAGCACACCAAGCCAAGTTTTTCCACCCTGAAGTGCTTTGGCTAGAAGCTACCAGAAGGGGGAGCTTGTGTGTTGCCTTTTCTCTTTAGACAAAACATCATCCCTAATTGGAACCTGGTTGTTATTATTTTTAATAACTCCTGATTATCCTTCCCGTCTGCTTCACACATTCCTTACACAGGTGGGTGGAGGAAAGGAGGAGGGGCACTCGAGAGGAAGGTTGGAGGGGCGGGTCAGGCTATCGAGGCCCACAAGCCACACTGGCTATATTCTCGCTCCATTTGCTGGGAATCACAAGCGAGGAAAGTTGCCCTCAGGTCCTTCCAAAATCCGTTGGAATTGACCACGTTGGATGATGCAGGACAAAGATTGTACTTTGCACGGTGTGTACCGGTAGTTAAACTGTGGAACTCTCTCCTGCAGTAGGCAGTGATGGATGTCTTTAAAAGAGGTTTAGGCAAATTCACAGAGAAGGCAACGGCCACAATGACTTGGGGAGGCAGACCGTGGGGAGGAATAGCTCTGGGCCATTTCTCCTCTTCCTCCTGTTGCTGCTGCTTTCTTCTAGAACATTCTCTCTCAGGTTTTCTGTCCTTTTAAACCATGGGTAGGCAAACTTAGGCCCGGGGGCTGGATCCGGCCCAATTGCCTTTTTAAATCCGGCCTATGGACGGTTTGGGAATCGGCGTGTTTTTACATGAGTAGAATGTGTGCTTTTATTTAAAATGCATCTCTGGGTTATTTGTGGGGCATAGGAATTCGTTCATTCCCCCACAAAAAATATAGTACGGCCCCCCACAAGGTCTGAGGGACAGTGGACCGGCCCCCTGCTGAAAAAGTTTGCTGACCCCTGTTTTCAACCCACAGAGACAGGGGAGTGGGGGGGGGGGGGAAGGCTGGGCTGAAATTTCAGATCCCATTCCAGAAAGCTCACGCTGTGAAGCAAGAAGCTATTCTCTCACAGAAAACTTTGTAGAACTCCCTCTGAGATGGTTACGCAACCGCTCCCGTGTTTTATAAGAGGTGTTCTTGACTCAGAGCAGCAGGCTGGCTTTTAATTTGGATTGCAGGGGGTGGGGGGTGGGAGAGAACGCATGGGCACGGGAAAGTGATCCCGCAGGAATTTTTAAGACATGCCGTCTGAGCGCTTCATGTTCATTCTCAGCACGATAGCGGGACGCAAACAGTCGCGGCTGTAATAATATGCCCAATGAGGCTGTGAAGCTGGAGCCTCTGGCACTGATTGGCTGAGCTCCTCTTACGTCACAGAAGGACAGGGCAGGCCTAAGTGTGTCTGGAGGCTATTGGCCCCACAGCTCTACTCCCAGAGAGGGGTGGTGATAGGCAGAAGGGCCTGGAGCATTAATGCAGGGAGCATTCGCAAACTCAGGGCTTTTTTCTCAGTTCCGGCAGCTCTCAGATGGGCGCCATTGCCATTATAAGGGAACAAGTTCATGGTGAGTTCCGGAACCTCTTTTTCTAGAAAAAAAATAGCACCGAGCAAACTTGAGAATAACCATGGGAAGAGAAAGAAGAAATAGCAATAGGGAGGGATCTGAGAGCATAACGAGAAGGAGACAGTGCAGAGGAACATTGTTGTTGTTGTTGTTTAGTCGTGTCCGACTCTTCGTGACCCCATGGACCAGAGCACGCCAGGCACTCCTGTCTTCCACTGCCTCCCGCAGTTTGGTCAGACTCATGTTGGTAGCTTCGAGAACACTGTCCAACCATCTCGTCCTCCGTTGTCCCCTTCTCCTTGTGCCCTCCATCTTTCCCAACATCAGGGTCTTTTCCAGGGAGTCTTCTCATGAGGTGGCCAAAGTATTGGAGCCTCAGCTTCAGGATCAGCAGAGGAACATAGAAGGGCCAAAATGATAACTATGGGGGACTGAGTTTCTGAGGCTTGTGGAATTCAGTCTCCCCCTCCCCCCAATATTCCAACTTGCCTCTTTCATGAAATTTCAGTTTTTCGCTTTTAAAAGTGTCCAGTCCTTTAAAAAAAAATGCAATAGAACAAAAAGGCTGCAGGCTGTTTGTGTTAGGTTGTTCACTAACTTCATTTTATTTTTTTTACTTCATAAAATTTATACACCGCTTTATTGTTAAAAACCTCAGCGCAGTTTGATGTTTTACTGTGTTTGATGTTTTGATTGGTTGGAAGCTGCTCAGAGTGGCTGGGCAACCCAGTCAGATGGGTGGCATCATACCTGTATTATTATTATTAATAATAATAATAATAATAATAATAATAGCAATCAACTTGCCCCCATCTTCCGGTATTCCAGCCTTTGAGGACAAATGCACAGAGCTAACTGACAAGACCTAAGCCTTTACCTGTAAATGATTCCTGACCCTATTAAGCTACATATTATATCTGTTGCTCCATAGGCCCACTCAGTGAACAATTTCCAGCTACAGGCATCTCAGGGGAGGTGGGGAAACCAGGGTTGACTGGTTTCAAATATCTAGTCAATTTGCAGGGCTTTCGAGAACACAGGAAACTGCCTTGTACTAAGGCACACCAGTGGTCCATCTAGCTCAGCATTTCCTACTCTGACTGGCAGCAGTGGCTCTCCAGGGTACCAGGCAGGAGTCTTCTCCAGCCCCACCTGGAGATGCCGGGGATTCATCTGAGGACCTTCTTGACGCAAGGGAGATTCTCATGAGATGAAGGAGCAGGTTTATCTAAAGTTGACAAACTTTATCTAAAGTTGGGCGCCATTTTGAATCAACATGGCGGACTGGGCCTTCCATTAACTGCCCTGGTTTTACCCACTGCTTTCAGAACTGCAATAGTTTTGTTTTGCTGGGTACAAGGCTGCTAGTTTTTTAATTTAAAAAAATACTTCTTAAACAAGTAAAGAAGAAACTAAATGAATACAAGATAACCATGCGACTTTCGGGAGGATTTATCCAAATGATCTGGCTGACTTTACAAATGGTTTCAGCAGCAACAGAATACCAGCAAGTCTGGAATCAGGTTCCTCTAACCACAGATGGTATCCCAGCGTGGCTTGGCCAAAGTGCTGCTCCACCTGCTCTGCCCCAGGGTCTCGGGCGTTGGGCTCGCTGGCTTGTCAAAGCGATCAACCGGCTGTCATCACTGTACACCTCTCGCCTTCAGTGAGCTAACGCAAACGGACAGGTACTCTTGCCCACTAAAGAAACCTTCACAGAACTGGAAAGCTTTGTATTATCTCCCTTTCCCTTCTCTCCTGCCTCGCCTCGAGGCCCTGGGGCCAGTTTTGCAAAAGTAGGCAAGCAACTTTGAGACCTGAGTTCCGATTCCGGAAGCCGTGGGAGCGGGAGACAGCCTTGTGAATTCTGTGCCCCCAAAAAACTCTTGGGGGGTCCAGTCGGTTGCCCGCTCTACAGATAACGGCGACAGATGGAAATTTGGGAGCCAAGCTGAAGTTCAGTTCAGCTGTTAAACCCACCTGGTGCCCCACAATCCCTTGCAGGGCTGTTGTGCACTTAAGCAGCTTGGAGGACAGGCAATCTTTGCCTGAATATGAACCAGAGCAAAACTCTGGGGCCCGTTTTGAGTGCTAGGTAGGGTTGCCAACCGTGATTTCTACATTACTGGTTCCTGGATCTTACTGGGGCAATAGAAGCCATACTGGGCAAAGCCCGAATGCAATCTCACAGGACAGGGGCAGAGACAGAATGGAAACTGAAGACTTGGGAGAGAAGCAGGGCAGGTATGGGATGAAGGTAGAGCTTCATGGCTGAGTGGTGGAGCCAGAAAAGAATTTTGCAGAAGGAAGGTAGAGTTGGAGTGGAACTTGATGACTATGGGGCAGAGCCAAAATGGATGAAACAGGGTTTGTGCCAGGATTGGAGCCTGATGTGTTATGAGAGCCACATACGAGGATGAGGTAGGCCATAGGTGGAGCATAGTCATTTTTTGAAGTTTTCACACTCCCAAACTATTTATCTGACAAAACATGGTTTATTTATGTATATAGTGTTAATATACATGCAGAGATAAAGGTAAAAAAAAAATGAGGTGCCAGTGTCATGATTAAAATTAATCTTGTACTTTTAAACATTTTTTTAATAGTAAGTTGGCAACCCTAATCAGCAGAAGGACTTGCACCAACTTGTCTATTTGGCAACCTAGTAAGTTAATGTTTATTGGAGACATTTATGCTTATGATATATTCATAGTATAACGCCAAAACTGCCATGGGTGCCGGCACAAAATGGCTGCCATGGGGAGCAAAAAGCGAGAGAGAGAGAGAGATGCTAGTATTCTGCACTAGTGAGTCCTGTCACAAACAAGCCATATATTTACATGCACACACATAAGCTCCCTACTGTAATGCATTTTTGTTCTTTCTTACTAGCATATGCATTAATGCACAACTTTCCCTAGTCCTGTATATGCATTTCTGTATACATTACTTGCCTGGAGAACTGAGTCGCAAAATCTGGATAATTTCAAATTTCGAAGGACAGCTGTTTTTCGGTTCGCTTATTGTTTCGGGACGTGCCTTTAAATGCGAACTGGATCGAATTTCTTCCCCATCCCTATTTTGAGGACAGAGCCAAGGCAAAAAAAAGCTGGCAAGTTTACGAGCAGAGAGCCTGTCAGAACCCAGCAGACGGTGGCCATCTGATTTGCTATGTTTTCAGGGGCTAATTACCAGCTACCTGCCATTTTGACAGGTAGGGCCTGTAAAAATGCCAACTCTGGGAGCAACACACAGAAGGACCCAGAGAGAGAAAGATGAGACTTATTGCGAATGGGGCCGCTGTGGGGAGAGGAAGAGAAGCCAGCTCCACTCCGAACCAGGAGATTCTTCTGCCAAACTGCAAGGGATTGATTGAGGCTGTTGTGGGAGATACATGAAAGCAGCTTAGCTGCAATATTATTTACTCTTAAACTCCTCTTACCTTTAGCCGTGTCCTTAGCAAGCTCACAGCTAAGAGGGTGCTTGGCAGAGGCTGCGTGACGTAGGCTTTTCCGCCCACTGCCAAAAGTTGGAGGGGCGCTGACTGCCCATAGCCTGGCCTTGAAACAGGGTCATTCCCTTTATGGACCAAGAAGCCCCCTAGATCTCAGTCCAGTCATGAACCTGAGGGTATAAAAACACAGCGCTTACGCAGAGACCCACTGATTTGAATGGGCACCTACAGCAAAGAAATGCTGCAGCCTTCGTCTGGTTTTCTTGTTATTTAAATGTATTTATTTTTATTTATTTAACAAAATCCAGTGCGTTTTTCTGGGGGTACTCAAGGGTGCGCTGTACTGTTATCTTTCCCCCCCCCACCCCCCAAAAATGTTTAAAGTGGCACTAACTGTAACAACTTCATATTGAATACTACCACCTTTTCTCTTGGGGGGGAAAAAGCACTGACAAAATCTATATAGCGCTGGATCATAAGAGGAGCTCTAAGCGGTTTACAGAAATGCAAAAGGTTAAAATTATCAATAAAAAGCAGTTACAGGTAGGTAGCAGTGTTGGTCTGTCATAGTCAAAACAAAATAATAAATAATAAAATTCCTTCCAGTAGCACCTTAGAGACCAACTAAGTTTGTTCTTGGTATGAGCTTTCGTGTGCATGCACACTTCTTCAGATGCACACGAAAGCTCATACCAATAAAAAGCAGTTAAAGACAGGTGTTTAAAAAGAGTTAAAAGATTATTAAAATCATCAGAAGCTAAAAAGAGATGATGGTGCTGATATTTCTATGCCGCCCATCTGACTGGGTTGCATCTACATCTCTGAACAGGCTTGCCTTAACAAAAATGTACTCCGATAAGAGTACAGCAATTGTTCCTGCCTTCTGTCACTAGGCAGGGAGTTCCAAAGTGTAGATGCTGATCGATTTCTTACAAGCGCAGAAGGGGTATTATGGGGCCCCTGTAACAGTGCCGATCGAAGCTGTCAAGTGGGTACATATACAGGGCAATGTGATCCCACAGTTCAACTGGTCCCAGGCTGCAATAGGCTTTACATGCTAATAGTAACTCCTTGAGTTGCAAATCCTGGTTGATTTGCAACTCCTGGTTGATTTGCAACTCCTGGTTGCAAATCGCAAGCAGTGCAGATCAGGGAGCAGGGACGTTATATGCCTAATGAGCACAGCAGCTCATCCCCGGTAGGTCTTACCTCATAAATCAGTTGCCGAGCCCCCGCCTCCCCACAGCCATCAAAGTCCCCTCCTCTCCAGGGCTCTTCCCAAGCAATCAAAAGACTGCGCCTGTGTGAAGCCTGTCACTGCTCTGCCCATTTCAGCCCTCTTCTGGTTCTGGAAGGCAGGAGGGAGGGGTGCTTGTCATAGCAGGAGGGGAAGACACCCTCCTGGCGTATCTCTGCCTCTTGGCCTCCCTCTTCCCTTGGTGGCTCCCCAGTTGGTTCCTCCTACCTTTCCTCTGTATCCAACCAGTCCCATTACATCCCATTAGTTATGACCTGAGGCAGGGTGCCACTTGAATTCCAGTTGCTGGTGAACCACAGTGGGGTTGTCCCCGCGCCCTGCTTGTGGCCTCCCCAAGAGGCATCTGGTTGGACAGGGGACTAGGAAACAGGGCGCTGGACTAGGACTAGGTAGTCACCCAGCAGAACTCAGCAGAACCCAGCAGAACATTGGGCCGAATGGCTTCCCTGTTCCGCCATGAAGCTCATTGGGTTCCCATAAACCAGTAACATTCTCTCTCTCTCTCTCTGGACTCAGCTAGATTGGTAAAGGAAAAACATTTTAGGTGCATTGTATATGCGATACAACACTGTGACACCAGATGGCACTGTGGAGTCCTGTCTTTCCCTACCGGATTTCCCTGTACTGTATGAGTTTACAAACGTGTTTAACTGAATCGCTTATTTGACGTGCCTGGATCCAGCCTTCCTCTTTCCCTCTGCCAGCCCCTCCTCCCTTGCAGCATTGTTGTTGTCATGAGGACGAAGCCGCTAATCCTTGGAGGAAAGGCAGAGTAAAGCTATAGTACAAAAATGCGGCTAAATATACAGCAGTATTTGTGGTTAAGAGAGAGTTAGAGCATCTGTGCTGCATGTAGAATGTCACTGGTTTAATCCCCTGCATCTCCCGATAGGACTGGAAAAGGCCCTGTCTGAAAGCCTGGAGAGCCATTCCCAGTCTGTGTAGACCGGGGGTTTCCCAAACCGTAGCCTGCAGACCACCAGAGTTTGGGGGGTTTTGTAGAGCTGGTCCACGGCATTTCTGTGGGTTTGTGGCTGAAGGCAGGCGATGGCATGTGCCTCCTGTTGAATTTAAATTGTATGCTTATTGCTTATTTCATTTCCTATATTGCAGGCATGTCCAACAGGTAGATCATGATCTACCAGTAGATCACTGGACGTCTGTGGTAGATCACTGGTAGATCAGTGGCTCCCCCCCCCCAAAGAAGCTAAAAAACTTTGGCTCCCTTAAAAAAATCTCAACACCTTTGCCCTGCACCCCTAAAATGACCTGAACCACCAAAAACAGGGCTTTCCTTCCTAAAAAAAGCTCAACAACTTTGACCTGAACCCCCCAAAAGGGGGTAGATCACTGCCAGTTTTTAACTCTGTGAGTAGATCGCAGTCTCTTGGAAGTTGGCCACCCCTGCTATATTGCATTCTATTGTATTACAATTTGAATTCATAGAATGAGAGAGCTGCAGAGTTGGAAGGGATCCTGGGGGGTCATCTAGTCCAACCCCCTGCAACGCAGGAATCTTTTGCCCAACGAGGGTCTCAAACCCCTGGTCCTGAGATTAAGCGTCATGCATCTACCGACTGAGCTATCCCTATGCAATTTGAATCCTATACAATAAAATACAGTATATAACAAATAAAAGAAGCCCCGGCACAGCACATTACAATTCTTTGCTGAGGATTTTGGTGGATCACTCAATTATTATTATTTTTGCTTTCTGTTGTAAAACAGAAAGCAAAAAATAATAACAACTGAGTGATCCACCAAAATCCTCAGCGACTTTCAAGTGACCTCACGGGTGTGTTAAAAAATAAAGGTTGGGAACCTCTGGTGTTAGATGATGTTGAGATAGATGCACCCTTGTCTGATTTGGTAAAATGCAGGTTCCTGGAGCAGCTCCTACTTGTGAAGGCTTAGAGGGGCTGGGTGGAGGGAATTTGAGCCTTGTTCCAACGCATTCCTTGGCCGGGAAATATATTTTAAAACTTTGACAATATAAAGGGGGGAGGCCTGGATGGATTTGAGCCCAGACAGGTATTTCCAGCTCAGCCGCCGCAGCGAAAGATCAGATGTCTCCTGCGCCCAGACCAGGATTAGATTAAAGGGAACTTCAAACAATATCTCTTGTTTCAGCCCCTCTGAGGTAGTGATTAGAGAGAGGAAAATAATCCCTCCGTCACACACCTGCTGCCTTGCCTGGCTCTGATGTGTGCGCAGTCACAGTGGAGGAGGCTTGCTTTGTGCCCAGGGGGAAGTGGAGAATGGGAGTTTGGGTTTGAGTGGCAATTTAGAAGCCGCAGCGAGAGACTGGGCTCCCCACTGCGGAGTGTTGAGTCACATTTGATCACGCACCTGTGCATCTCAGAGCCTGTCCAAAAAGCATCGGGAAAGTAGAATGTGTCTCGGATTTACTTGGAGGGGTTCCTGCTCTCCTGAGCTCGCTGGAACTCTCCGTGATGCCCTTTTTGTTGTGCATTCATGATTATTTGTGCTCATGACGTTATCAGGGCAGTTACACTGTTTGCGCCTGCAAATGTTTCATGGGGGGCATGCTGCGCCATTTCCAGTGAGTGCATGCCTTGCAACTCCCCGCTGAAATCCTGTAATATTTCATACCACAACTGTTCAGGTTTAAGTTTTTATTATGCTGTGCCCCTCCGGACGGCAATAATGGAGAAGCACTGCAGAGCAGCTAATAACGTGGAACAATGAGTGGACAGTCCAGACGAAATCCGCCACCAATACACTATTATTGTGTCAATGACAGGTTGCGGAATACACATGAATGCAGAATGAAAAGGACATCTGGAGGGTTTGGGATTGGACTTTGCATAGCCAAACCAGCTGTTCAGGGAGTTCATTCATTTAAAAACATTTATACACTGCTCAATAAAAATATTTAAGTGGCGTACAAAGAACAAAACATTCAAACTTCTGTTGTCTATGCTCCGGTAGGTAGCTTCTAGGGTAAAAGTAAAGGTAAAGGTAAAGGGACCCCTGACCGTTAGGTCCAGTCGCAGACGACTCTGGGGTTGTGGCACTCATCTCGCTTTACTGGCCGAGGGAGCCGGCGTACAGCTTCTGGGTCGTGGCCAGCATGACTAAGCCGCTTCTGGCGAACCAGAGCAACACATGGAAATGCCGTTTACCTTCCTGCTGGAGCGGTACCTATTTATCTACTTGCATTTTGACGTGCTTTCGAACTGCTAGGTTGGCAGGAGCAAGGACTGAGCAACGGGAGCTCACCCCGTCGGGGGATTCGAACCACCAACCTTCTGATCGGCAAGTCCTAGGCTCTGTGGTTTAGACCAGTGTTTCTCAACCTCCTCGGGGCAACGGCACACCTGTCCCATGGAAAAAATCTTGCGGCACACCACCACCACATGCACCCCGACCCCCCCGACCCGGGGGGCGGGGTGTCCGCGCGCCCTGGCGGGAGGGAGGGGAAGGACCCAGGCGGGCAAAAACGGAGCGGGAGATCGGCGACCGCGGCGGGCCAGGCGCCCGCCCCCCCCTCCGCCTCCCACGCCCAGCCCCCCGGCAGCACCTCCACCCGGCCCCGAGCGAGCCCAGTGGCACCGGCACCTCCCGCCCGTCCCCGCCCGCGACCGGGGCGGCAGAGGCAGCGGGCGAAGCGCCCGGCAGCCCCGGCGAAGGCGGCGGTCGGCGAGCGGGAAGCGGAGCCGAGGCGACGCCAGCCCGGACCGACCCGGAAGCGGAAGCGGCCCAGGGCGGCACAGCAGCCGGCGTCTTCCCGCGGCACAGCAGCCGGTGTCTTGCGGCACACTACTGTGCCGCGGCACACCGGTTGAAAAACGCTGGTTTAGACCACAGCGCCACTCACGTCCCAGCTTCTAGGTTAGATTACTGCAATGTGTTATGTGTGAGACTGCCTTTGAAGGTGACTTGGTGCAGAATTCAGTGGCCAAGTTGCTGGCTGCCCATTGGTTTTCAGGCCCAATTCAAAGTGCTGGTTTTGACCTATAAAGCCTTAAATGGCTCAGGACCCCAACACCTCATGGTCTGCCTCTCCCCATATGAAATGACCTGGACCCTGTAATCATCATCTGACGCCAGGCAAAAAGTATTTCTTTTTCACCAGGTCTTTGGCTCTTAATTACCTGTGGATGGAATGTTTTAATCCTGCCTTTGAAAAATAGGATTTTATTCGTTTTTCCTTTTCAATGTATGTGTTTGTTTGTTTGTGTGTCATGTTGAGTTACCTTGGTTAAAAAGCAACCACTAAATGCAATAAATATATAATGAAACAGAATGGAGAGACAACATAAAAAAACCAGTAAAACAGCATTATCAAAATAGATTTAGAAAGACTGGTGGGGCCGCTTTGGCTCTGAGGGGGCAATCATTTGTAAAATGGGGAGGGAAGAGAGATCACCATTCTTTGCAACATGCTCATCAGCCCATTCCACTAGGAGGCACTCCGCATCAAGAGGAGCCCTTGACCCACGGGGGGTGAACTACATATCCCACAAGCCTTTGCAAACGAAACGGACATAGGTGGCTATAAATCCACACATAGCCTCGCCCGCCCCCTCTTTTAAAAGCTCTCAAGTCCTGCCTTTCCGCTTTTCTGATTAGTGAGTTTGGAAGGCGCAAGAGGCGTTTCTGGGCGCGGGATTGGCTGTTCCTGTGGCAACAAAGCGGCTTGGGGAAGGGAGGGGGCCAGGGGACCCGCCCCTCCATTGTGCTGCGAGTTTTTCTTGCCAAAAGCTTGGCTGGGGGAGTTAAAGAGAAGCGAGTTGAGATCGGAGCGCTTATATCTCAGCGCAGGCGGATTGCGCGCGCGCCTTCTTATTTTGCGCTTGAGGGGAATCCGGTGTCTTGCAAGGCGGGCGGAGGGAAGCGAGAACACTGAAAGGGGGAAATACTTAAAATTTTGATCGCAGGGGGGAAAAGAGGGTATTCCGAAAATTAAAGGGGCGCGCGCACATCCCCTCTCCAAGCGCCGATCCTGCGCGCAATGTTTGCGCCCAAGCGGTGAGAGCTGCCTGGGAGCGCCGCGGCTTGCTGGCTGGGGACTTGTTGATGGAGCCAGCTGCCGGAGCTCAGAGGCTGGCCGGGACGGAAGAGCCCTTCCTGGGAGGGGGCACAGCAAAGCGGCGCCAGTGCGCAGGTAAACAAAAAAACCCTCTGTGCGTCGGAGACAGGAGGGCGATGGGGTCCCCTGCTTTGAGCCCGGATCTAATAATGCGTGCGCTTTTTCCCTAGTTGCGAGAGGCTGCGGAATTGGTAGGAGCTGAAGCTTTTGTGGCGAATGAGCCCCCAACTGTTCAGGAGAGAGTTGCAGGGTTTGGTGGGTCGGCGATCCTCCTCTCGCTCCCCCCCTCCCAACTCCAGCGGGGCCGGGCAGGGGGTTGGGGAGGTGGATCCGGGAGAGCCAGGACGCCTGGGTTGTCTCCCCAGAGGGAGGGGAGTCTGGAACGGCAGTTTGGACCTCTGTCGCCGCGCGCATAGGGGGAGAGGTCTGCCCATCCACAGAATCGCGGTTTTCCATGTCCAGCTTTTAAGCGAGAGGGAAGAGAAGTCTAGTGGTTTGCGGTGGAGAGTCGGGAACAACCTTGGGGGCTCTGCTCGGAGGAGACGCTTGTCGCTAGGAAGTAAGAGCCTCCGCTTCCATCCCCGCCAGGCTGAGGGAGAAGAACTGGGTGGTTTTGGAGAGCCGAGAGTCTGTTCCAGAGCAGGGGGGGGGGAGGAATCCGTTTCAGCCCAAGGGCCACATTCCCTTCGAGACAATCTTCCCGGGGCCACATGCATGTGATCGGCCTCCCAAGTGGGCAGGAACAGTGAATGCACGGTTTCCTTTTGTGCAGAGGGTTTGGAGTTCAGGGGCAAATTCCACCCAGGTGGAAACAGAGCAGGAGTCCAGGATGAGATGTTGCCCTGGGAGAGTCTCATGGGCCAGACAGGTCTGGAGGGACATATTTGGCCCCTGGGTTTGATACTCGCCATCTGTGGTCTAGAAGGATTCTCAGGGTGCCTGGGTTACCCTTCGAAGAGGTGGGGGCTGAGCAGGCAGGACTCCTGGGTTTTTCACACAGGAACAAGGCAACGTGGAAGTCTGCTGTGTCTTTCAGCTGAAAACTCCTGGGGTGGGAGAACCAACTTATGAGACTGTGACCGACTGCAGGTTCCCGGCTTCAACATAAAAAGAGTTCCTTTCAACAACACCCCCCTCCCCTTTGTTTAAAATATCCAGCCTGGTGGACAGTTTGGAGCGCTTTGAAAGCTTTGGAACCTTTGGAAGTGAATCCGAAAGGTGGCGCCTGGCTGTGGGCTTTGGATTCAAATTAATACAAAATATCCCAAGGCGCTTTATTGCGTTTACACTGGATCATTGTGTGCATATATCCCAGATGCAGCACTGGCTGTTTGTTCCAGCGCTTCCCCCATAAATTTATTAGGGGTGGAAATGGAGGCCGATCTCCCTTTGCAATTGGGGGCTCAGGCTGGAGGAAGGCTGTTCGAACAGTTCAGCAAGAGAGGGGGGTTTGGCAAATGGGAGCTTGGCCCACATAATATCACGATCGATACCGATGACAACCAGTAATAACTATTTCAGCGCTTTTCCTCACACAAAAGCGCAGTATCCCCCCTCTCCCGGTTTTCCTTACGGAGCTGAGAGGAGTTCTTATTTTACTTTGAAAAGTGGAAATCTATTCATTAGAAAGCAGCAAGGCTGCTGGGGTGTTTGGAAGGACTGCTGTGGTTGGTTTGGTCGCTTGGCAGTGGTGTCCAGAGGAAGCAGAGCATGGTGGTGATATTTTGTATAGAGGGGAGGTTTGATGGGTTGGATTTTCCCACCTGGAATTGGGGTGCAATCTGTAGGAGATTTTGCTACTCTTGGTTTGCTATTCTCATAAATAACTGGATCCAGAAACGTTTCCCTAGAAGACAGAGTAACTGAGCAACTCTAATTTTGGCATAAGTGTAATAGCCGGCTCCTCTCTTTCCAGAAAATTGCTTCCTCCTCTCTCTAATTCCCCTGCTCTTAAATGTAGGTTGGCCATTTGTCAGAACAGAATACTGAACTAGATGGGCCTTTTGGCCTGATCCAACCACCATGCATAAAAGCTTTCTGAGATTGCCTTTCCATGCATCCCTGTCCGGTCCTGATTATTTGCTGGAGCAGGGGGAAATTGCACCGTGTTCCCTTTTGTGTTCATTTAAAACACTTGTACCCCAGCTTTCCTTAAAGTCAAAGTAGCTAACAAAAAAATATAAAATGCACTCCAAAAAAATCAGACGAAAGCTCTGGAGCGGGCGAGTGGCTTTCAGCACACCAGGGGTGAACTGCAGCTCTTTCTAATAGCGAACTCTCTGGTGGGCGGCAGGATAGTAACCAAAGCAGGTGTCACCAAGAAACAAGATGGAGGAACAGCAGAATAAGGGAGAAACTTAGGGTTGCCATATTTCAAACAGAAAAGTTGTTGAGCTCTTCCTTTTTTTTGCCAAAGTTGTTGGGCAAGATCGCTAAAAATATGCCATTTTTGAAAGAAAGAAAGAAAGAAAAACCTACAAAAAGGGCACCTCCAACATGGGCTGCCATACGCCCAGATTTTCCCTGACATTTGCCTGATTTCCGCCCATATATGTCCGGGAAAATCCGGACGTATGGCAGCCCTAGGAGAAACAAAAATTTTGCAGACCAACAATGACAACAAAATCAGGGTATGGCGGATTAGGGGTAGAACTCCCACCCCCAACCAGTCCAGTCTTTGTGGGAGTGGTTGTTATGGCTGCATGGTTAGGTTGATTAATTAATTGGTTTTTAAAAAATTGATCAGCTGTAATAATGCCCTCAGTTAGTTGGACAGCCAATTATTATTTTTGCATGCTGGTGTGGTTGGAGTGACGGTCAAGGATGAGAATAGCTCGTTGTCAGCTATCCGCCAAGGCAGAAATCGTACTCAACTTTGGCCAAATGGCTGCAGAAACTTCACCACGCACAGTGAAGCCTATCTTTAATATTATCCTGAATGTCTGAAGAATCATTGGCCTGTCAAGTAGTTAAGAGTCTCTAAGGGAGACCTAAGTTCTGATCCTCCAATTGGCCATGAAGCTTATGGGGTGACCCTGGGCTATTCACTTTGTCCCAGCTTGTCCTACCTTACAGGGGTATTGTGAAGATAAAGTGTGGTGCCTTGAACTCTGCTGCTTGAGGGTTTCCCACAGGCATTTGGCGACCACTGTGAGAACAAAATGTTGAACTAGATGAGCCATTGGTCTGATCCAGCAGGTTCTTCTCATGTCCATTGGAGGAAATGTTAAATATTTTTAAAAGAAATATACTTACTAAAACTGCAGACAGCAGGACCCATCTTAGAAGACGTATTGTTTCCTGTTTGAGAGCAAGACTACAGAATGCCTCTTTTAAGACCTGCTGCAACATAGGTGCGCATTGTTTTTAGAAAATGTATGCCTCCCCCAACCCAAGATGGATTTTTCTCGTATAAAAGTGTGTGCAGGTTCAGTAAATGGATAGACTCGAAAGTGAAATTGCACGCACAGTAGCCTCGCATGTCTGCTGTGGTGCAGTCCTGTACAGGCTCCTGCCTCGAGGCGCTTACAGTCTAAACTTCATCAGTGTGGTGAGAAGGAATGTGCAGCTTTGGCGTGGAGAAAAGAGGAATTCTGCAACCTGTGTAAATCATGAAAATTGGCACGCATCCCGTTAGTTCGCATAAATTCATTTCTGCTTCAGTAATCATGGGGAACGGCAGTGAGCTACAGGCACTGAAGTGCCAACCCTGGTCATTGATCGTCTGGTTAGAAAGCGAGAAACAAAACAAACTGATGCCTAGATCATTTTGTGTGTGTATATTTCACACGGCCTCTTTTAAAGACCACAAAGGCAGTGCCCTTGTATCCTGGTGCCCTGCTTTAGGCAGAGTAGAAAGAGACCTGCCACCCCTGAGAATTTACAATGTATTGCCCACATACTTTGAAGCCAATTTTTCAGCCCATGAGGACTAGAAACTTGCTTTCGTTTTAAAGAAAGTGGGGCGGGGTGCACTAAGATTTGCAGGATGTTGAACTGGCAAGCTGAATGTTAAAGGTAAATGGACCCCTGACCATTATGGACACCCCAGACCATCGTGTCCGACTCTGGGGTTGCGGCGCTCATCTCACTTTATTGGCCGAGAACCGGCGTACAGCTTCCGGGTCATGTGGCCAGCATGACAAAGCCGCTTCTGGCGAACCAGAGCAGCACACGGAAACGCCGTTTACCTTCCCGCCAGAGCGGTACCTATTTATCTACTTGCACTTCGTGCTTTCGAACTGCTAGGTTGGCAGAAGCTGGGACCGAGCAACGGGAGCTCACCCCGTCGCAGGGATTCGAACCACCGACCTTCTGATCAGCAAGCCCTAGGCTCTGTGGTTTAACCCACAGCACCACCTGGGTCCCTGAATGTTAGGTGTGGGTTAAAGGGAAGAGGAGCTGAGCTTTGCTATATAGCATCTGTTCTGCCTGCGGAACTGTAGTCCACAGTAGCAGCAAGGGACCATGCTGCCTGTGTACCAGCTGAATGCCGGGGCAGAGAGCGGATATCCCAGAGCATAATTTTAGTTTGTCTGTAATTAATAATAAGTGTTTATATTCTACTTTTCCAGTTCAATTCCTCTATGGGGTGTGTTCAGCCAGTGTTTGAAATTTGCCGGGCGCATTTTACACTTGGCTATCGGCCACTTGCAACCAAGTGAAGATGCCCAGACACCTGGCGTCTCCACTATCTGGAGGTGCATACCTGGGGATCCTTGGATCTTGACTGTTTTCACACACTAATACCCCATCCTGTAGAATTCTATCTGTTATATTTTATTTGCACAATCAGAATGGAATTTCAGAAAGCAAAGAGTCATATTGAAAAATAGGACTTTTGAGTCGTCTGGCCAAAAAACGGGCAACTAGGCATTCCATTTTGGCGAATAAAATCCTGGTTTAAGAAGCCATTTGGCGCCTAGCTTATATATCTGAGCTTCCATCACAGTGTGCAGCCATTAACACAGCTTAAGGAAACATTCAGTTCACACGAAAAGGACAGGGCATGGCGTATGGTCAGTGAGGGGTGTGGCCTGGGGGTCCCAAGGGCCAATCAGAGAGGCCTGGAGGGCCACATTTGGCTTTTGAGGTTCCTCTACCCTGATATAGGGAAAGGCACCTCTGTTTTGCCCCCACAACATGAGGGAAGCCATGGCTGTTAAAGTGGTATAGTAGGGCTTTAAACTTATTGGTGTGAATGCGGCCTAGTTTTCTGGAACTGCCCCAGCCATGGCATTCTTAAGCCCAACCACCAGCAAAAATAAACCGATCTCCAAGACACTTTGTGCAGGAAAATAAATATCTTTTTTTGGGGGGGGGGGAATTCCGCCTCCTTTGTGAGTTGGCATTTGTACACTTCCATCCAGGGCCCCATCCTCCCAATTTAACCTGAATTGGCCTGCATGCCTTCAGTTTCGAGCCAATGCTTTTTAAAATAAAAATCAAATCGCAGCCTTCCCCAGAGCCCATCCATCAGCGAGTTTTGCACAGATCGTATCAGAAAGCGCGAAGTGGGCCAAACAACTATTGAGCCCGTGTGAGTCGGAGGCGCTGGAGTCTGGCTGGAGTTACTTGCTGGCCAAGACGTGTGTGTTTTTAATTTGGCAGAGTTGCGGAGATTTGAAACTACAAGAGGAGGAGAGAGAATATTAGGGAGAGCGGGGAGCGAAAGGGATGCCCGTCCCCCCTCTCTTTCCTAGGGGGGAGAAATAGATGTGGGTGGGCTTCGGGCGGAATCTAGAAAATTCTGTTTGCTCAGAAGGTGGAAAGTGGAGGTTCCTTATGAGCAAGATTGGGGAAGGCAAATTACCTCTAGACCTCACTTTTTTCCCTAAAGGCGGGAGAGAGATGAGGCTAAGGAGATGGAGAAAGGAAAGCTAATGAGGACTGAGGAAGGGAAGGAGGTAGAATAGGAGATTTTTGCAGAGTTCAGAATGAATCTGACAGTCCATCAGCTTTCTTGCTTCTGTAAAAGGGAACAGGAAACTCTTTCTATGCCCAAGGACCATGTTTCTTTCTGGGTAACCTTCAAAAGTCCCTGTGAGCAGGGAAATTACCTGTGAATATTACCTTTGCACACAGTAGGCTAGGCATGTATCTATACACAGTGACACACCCTTCTGTATCCCCCTTTACAATCTAAGCTATTTCAAGGGCTCGGGAAACGAGAGTCATTCCTTTTTTTAAAAAAAAATAATAATTAAATTTTCTGTTTTACAATTTCAAATGCTCATTTTACATCCTTAAGATATCAATGACTTCCCTTCTTCTCTTTCCAAGGTTCATTTTACATATCTTAAATTCCTGCATATTTTGCAAAAACTATACCAATGTTTTCCAACCTTCTTTAAACATATGTTCTTCTTGTTCTCTTATTCTATATGTTAAGTCTGCAAGTTGTGCATATTCTGTCAACTTAAGTTGCCATTCTTCTTCGGTTGGAACCTCGCTCGTTTTCCATTTTGGGGCTAACAAAACACGGGCCGCAGTAGTAGCATACATAAATAACCTTTTCTGACACCTGGGAATTTCAGTCTGAATTATCCCCAACAGAAAGAACTCTCTTTGTTTTTTTTGGGGGGGGGGGACAGGAGTCATTCTTATGAAGGCCACAACGTTTAATTCAGTAGGGAAGACTGGGGCGGCGGGACACACACACACGGCAGCACTCTTCAAAATGGCTGAAGGGCCGTCACGTAGGAGAAAGACAAAGGCTTGTTCTCTGCTGCTGGTATTGGAGCCCATTAGCTGGAATTGCAGAAGTGTAGATTTCGGTTGGGCATAGCGTCTGGTCCGTAAGAGCAGATTGACGAGAACTAGTAAGAACGAGATTGAGGAGCCTGTGGCCCTCCAGATGTGGTTGGCAGAGACCCTCATTTTTTTATTTCTGTGCATCTCTTGAAGACATTTCATTATTTTCATATTTCCTCCACTCCTTATTTTAATCCCCAGAACAACCCTGTGAGGTAGGTTAGGCTGAGAGGCCATGACTGGCCCAAGGTGAGCTTCACGGTTGAGGGGATTTGATGGAAGACTCCTTTTATTTTATTTTTTATCAACCAGTCACAATATTTTTTTACCACTTTGTGGCATTTTATATGCTATTGTATGTATCGATGTGCGCTGCAGGACTGTATTGCATGAATACCTCAGCTAAATAACCTTTTATTATGTGCGCATAAACAAAGATAAACAAATCTGAATTAATTTCCCCTTTCTGGATCTTTTGCTCCCACAGGGTTTGGTCTATGCTGAGGTGCAGAGTTCGACAGAAAGCTCTGAAGTCTTGAGACTTCCCTGCCAGCTCGCTAGAGCGGCAGAAACCGGTGCTGCTCCGAAGGGCTTTGTGGGGATGAGAAACGGCATACAGGCTGCAAGGCTCCATCACCAAGTTCCCCGGGAATCGTCCGATGGTGTCTCCTGAGCTGCAAGGGGCAGCCTGACCCTCTGTTCTCCCACCTCCTTCCTCAAACGTGCAGCTGGTCAGCTTGCCGGCTCGGTGTTTCGGCAAGTGGGTGGTTTTGGCGGTGCTGCGAGGTGTCTGGTGGGGGCAGCTGTGCTATGAATTGGCGTTTATGGATTGTCCACCTTGCCCTGGTCTGCAGCAGCTTCGCTGAAGGTGGGCAAAGGTTTTTCGTTGGTCTCTCTTTTGGAGGACGATGCTGGTGGTGCACTTAGTCTTTCCAATAGGCTATGAAGGGCCGCTGACCCTGGGGAAATGTCATTTGATGGGGCCGCAGCTGGTGGTGGGCGGAGCCAGAGCCCAGAGTGGGCGGAGTTTGTGGCTCTGAAGACTCTATAGCTCAAAGGTGGAGCACCTCTGGCCCGTGACCCTCTTGGCCTCCCTGTCTGGCCCTTGGAAATCTCTCCAGGCTGCATTTATTCCCTAGGCCTGAGGTTCCCCATTCCTTAAATATATCTTTTGGGGGTTTGTTTTGTTTTGGGGTTTTTTTGTTGTTTATTTTCTTGGAGACCACAAAAAATACGTTATGAAAACCTATGTTCCCCTTACTTGCACCACAACTTACATTACAGTGATGGCCAAACTTGGCCCTCCAGCTGTTTTGGGACTACAATTCCCATCATCCCCGACCACTGGTCCTGTTAGCTAGGGATGATGGGAGTTGTAGTCCCAAAACAGTTGGAGGGCTGAGTTTGCCTATGCCTGGACTAGAAACCTGGTCTTCATTATTCGTTTTATTCTGCCATGGAGTCATAGCACACAGACATCCTTGAATCATCCATTGTTTGCTTATGACGGGAACTTTAGGAGCCGAAAGTATTGGCAACCAGGCTGCATTTGAAGGAGTCTATGGATGTAACTTTCTTGCAGACACAAGTCTACATAGCCAGCCAAGTGTGTGGCACTCCTGTTTTTCCCTGGGATTTCTGCAACTTAACTTTCTGCCCGTTGATTTCCCTCTGCTCAATTAACAAGCTGCCTTTTCGCTTCCGGGTGCCTTTCCGTGCGGCAATAATTCACAAATTAGTGTGGCCAGCTTGCTTCCCAGCCCCATGATAGGTTGGCTTTTAGCAGGTGAAACTTTACTGCATTTGCGTGCTGAGAAAAAATACACTGTATTTCTGCCTGCTCTGCTGCTGTTTAGAAAGGCACAGGAACATTATGGGGGGGGAGTGACACTCTCGATCTGGGGTGTGGATCAAGAGTGCCACTTTTCTGGCAGTAGAGCAGGTTGGGTGAATGAGGGAAAGCGCAAGGAGCGTAGCATTAGGGGCTGCAGATGGAGCCCCTCATGCAGAAAATCCAGCACTGCCTGCTAGTTGAAGGGACCAGAAAGACCACAACATCCCTGCTCAGTGGGACTGTGACCCCCCAGTACAGGTTATATAAGCCTTGACCAAAGATGTCACCAATGAAGACAGGGTTGCAGATGTAGCACAGTCCAATGAAGCCAAGTTCAAGTGTGGAGAATCAGTCCTGGTCCCACCGTAAGCCAGAGCCGAAACCAGGCAGAAGTCCAATCTTAGTCTCAGGCAAATTATAGCACAAAAAAAATTAGAATCCAGAGCTAAGAACCAGAGACTTTTCTTGTTCACAGCAACTAGATGACTCAAGGGAGGTCTTAAACCACAGAATTGTAGAATCTGAAGGAACCCCCAAGGCTCACCTAATCCAACCCCCTGAAGTGCAGGAATCTCAACTAAAAGCATCCATGACAGATGGCCACCCAACCTCTGCTTAAAAACTTCCAAGGAAGGAGAGTCCACAACCTACCAAGGGAGTTGGTTCCACTGTCGAACAGCTCTTCTTGTCAGAAAGTTCTTCCTGATCTTTAGTCAGAATCTCCTTTCTTGTCATTTGAATCCATTGAATCAAACCCTACCCTTCAGAGCAGGAGAAAGCAAGTGTGCTCCATCTTCCATGCGACAGCCCTTTAGATACTTGATGATAGCTGTTATATCTCCTCTCAGTCTCTCCCTCAACCATTCTTCATAAGGCTTGGTTTCCATATTCTTTCCTCCTAAACCAGGCATCCCCAAACTTCGGCCCTCCAGATGTTTTGGACTACAATTCCCATCATCCCTGACCACTGGTCCTGCTAGCTAGGGATCATGGGAGTTGTAGGCCAAAACATCTGGAGGGCCGCAGTTTGGGGATGCCTGTCCTAAACCATACTCTTAACCACAGCTGCTAGCTGTGATGGAGTAGTGAGGATTGCTTGCTCGCAGATAAGCCTCTTACTCACAAGTAGACCAATGGCTGTCAGTCTGTGGGTGCATAGTGTGCTGTCACGCTTTGGCCTGGACTCAAACCTATTGCTCTTGAGGACTGGGGGGGGGCTGCCCCATCTCTTCCTCCTCCTCATGACAGTTCCAGGTATCAAGCCAGAGAGCCCCTCAAGGGGATCTTTAGCATGTTGCTTGGGGGTGTCTGGTACCAGGTCAGGGCTAGGCAGGACAATATTCTCTCAAAACTACACAACGCATGAGAGGCTGTTTGGTGTTCTTCTTCGGTTCTTTTTCACGCTGTTTCAGCCTCACCTACATTGAACATGCTCACATTTAATTGAATACTAGAATCGGACTCCCGGCCCCATCCAAATAGAAGAAAGGTGCAAAGAGCTTCTCTTTAACCAAGTGTGGTGTTGGCCGATATAGGTGATTTCTCCCCTATTGGGGAGGCAGAGGGATCCTGGGTGTCATTGTGTGTTCCTGCCTCTCTTTTTTCCTTTTCGATGTGGCAGCCATTTTGTGTGTGCGAAACCCCTTATGGCAGCCATTTTGTGATAGCAGTTACTCGAAAATCCAGGTGTGCCCACGCGCCCCCAAAGGGATGCTGGCCTCTGGACTAGAACTTTTAAAACTTTTGGAAGCCTTTCCCCCCCCAAAACTGCACAGAAAGCCTTTGTTTGCCTTTTTTGTAAACCACTTTGAGGGGTTCCCCCCCCCCGCTACAATCAAGTGGTATACAAATTTCATGGAATAAATAGAAAAAATAAAATAAAACATGCTTCTGACTTTACCACCAGCAGGTACCCGTGAAGCAGAGCCCCGTGCTGTGATTGGCCGGACAGGAGAGAGCGCCATTTTGGGCTGCGACCTGCTGAAGCCAGACGAAGCGACTCCTCCCCTCTATGTTATTGAGTGGGTGCGTTTTGGCTTCCTCCTCCCCATCTTTATCAAATTCGGCCTCTATTCCCCACGTGTGGATCCGGAGTACGTAGGTGAGTCGGCTTCGCTGCCTACCCTTCCTTTTATTATTGTTGATTATTAACTTTATACGCCACTTACATGACAAAATGGCTTCTAAGGGGTTTGCAAGTGGAAAAAAAATCAATTATACAATCCATACATCAATTGAAATATGAATTTATTTATTTGTTTATCGCATTTTCTGCCAAGGTGCCCAAGATTAAAATACAAGTTTGAAATACTAAAAGAAATCATATGGAATGTAACATTGTGTATTCTTTAATATATGATAAAATAATTTCCACAAAGCATTGAAAACACCTGCAGTGAAAATATGCAATAGAAAAGCCAGATTAAAAGCGTAACAATTAAAACAGTGAAAAACGATTGCATCTGGAGCTTCAAGTTCAGAGAAGCGCTTGCCTAAACAGGTGGGTCTCTAAGGGTTGGCAGCATGCCAGTACTACTGATGGGGCCTCTGGTCTTTCAGTAGGGTGGGCATTCCACAGCACTGGTACCACCAGTTTAAAAGCCAGCTTCCATATTATCACAATCTGATAATAACTGGGCCATGGCAGAACTAGGTTCTGTTTCCTCTTTCTCCTCTCTAAAAAAGGGATAAAGTAGGGATGCAGACCTTCTGGTTCTCCAGATGTTGCTGAACTACAGCTCCCATAATCCCTGATCTTTGGCCACGCTGGCTGTGGCTGATGGGAGTTGGAGTCCAACAACATTTGGAGGGCCACAGGCTCCCTACTCACAATGTACTGGACTTTAAAAAAAAAATTATTTATTAATTTATGACTGTTTTCACGTACGTCAAGGTGATAGGGAGGAAAGCAGAAGCCAAAAGGGAACAGAAGGAAGCAGGACTAGTTGGGGGGATGGGGACCAGGACCTCAAATCTAGACGCTTGTTGGTTTTTTGGCCTTTGATGAGTTTTGTGCACATCAAACCAAATCGTGACACACACTCTCAGTCAGAGCTGCAAACTTGAACAGATAAGAAATGTGATCTGGTTAAAACAAAACAACCCATATATTTTTGTTAACTAATAAAAGATTTTTTTGTTAACTAATAAAAGATTTTGTCATATGCTTAATAAAAAGGTAAAGGACCCCTGGATGGTTAAGTCCAGTCAAAGGCGACTATGGGGTTTATCTTACTTTTAGGCTGAGGGAGCCGGCGTTTGTCCGCAATGCTCACACTCCCATTGGTCCAGGTGGGAGTTACCTGTTAGAAAATGAGGACATAAGAAGAGACTGGCCAGTGGCTCATCTAATCCAGCATCCTGATCTCACAATGGCCAGCTTAGAGGCCTTTAGGGAAACCAAAAGCAGAGCCACTCTCCCAGTGGTATCTTGGTTGTCGAACTTAATCCGTTACAGAAGTCCGTTCGACTCCTGGAACGGTTCGAAAACCAAGGCGCGGCTCCTGATTGGCTTCAGGAGCTTCCTGCACTCAGTTGGAAGCCGTGTCGGACGTTCAGCTTCCAAAAAACGTTCGCAAACTGAAACACTCCCGGGTTTGTGGCGTTCGGGAGCCAAAACGTCCGAGTAGCAAGGTGTTCGACAACCAAGGTACGACTGTAGTTTTCAGCGGCTGGAATTCAGAGCTATGTTGCCTCTGACCGTGGAGGGAGGACAAGCCATTGTAGCCAGTAGTCATTTCCCCCACATGCCGTTATTTAATCCGTCACAGCCTCCACTGGAAGCAAAAACCTGTAGTTTTGCTATAAAGAAGTTCTGTCTTTTGTCCTGGAATTTTGCAACATTCAGCTTCCTCAGATGTCCCTGAGTTCCAGTGTTAGGAAAGAAAGGGTGAAAAATTTCCTCTATCAGTTTCTTCCACACTGTGCACAATTCTGTGGTGTGGAGCTAGTATGCATCTAACGCAAGGTACTCAGGAGGGACGCTTGGCTGGCCACGCAGAGTGACAGGTGGGGTTCCCTTGTCATGAGTTACCCACCCTACACTGTCTGATTGGATCAGAGACAGCGTTCAGATCCAACCAGCCCCCATCACCCTGGGCTGCAGAGAGGTCTGCGCTGCTGAGCCTGCAGTGGGGCGGGCGGACAGGGATGCTGGCTCCCAAGGGAAAGGGGCTTTGCATGCATCAATGGGTGCCTGCTGAAGCAAGGCAGGGAATGCCCCAAGCACAGTCTGCCCACCACCCACCCCTTTATTGACGGGCTGGTGGTGGTGGTGGTGAGTTGGGGGATGAGGAGATGAAGGGCTGGGCAAGCTTTTGCTTCGCAACCCCTGGGCTCAGGAGCAGGCACCGCTCCATTCCCTGTGTGCGAGAGAGACAGAGAAACTAGGAAGAGCTATTCGTATTGAAAATGCTTGAAATTTCTGTGATTTGTCTCAGTGCATTTGCTTGGGTCTTTTTGGGTAAGGCATTGGCCTGGACAAATGGTTTGAGGGGGGCATTAGGTGTTTGTTCTGGAGTATATACTGGCTGAGGGACAAACTAGGCATGATGAGGCAGATCAGTGCATTTAAAGATACAGAATTGCCCCTGTGTGTACGTGTCTGTGTGTGTGTGTGTGTGTGTGTGTGTGTGTGTGTGTGAGAGAGAGAGAGAGAGAGGGGGGGGGAAGGAAGGAAGGAAGGAAGGAAGTTAGTTAGTTGCTGGACTACAAGTCCCATCATCTCCTGACCACTGGCTAGGGCTTATGGGAGTTGGGAGGCCTTGCCCCCCCAAAAAACAAAAAAACTCAACAACTTTGGGAATTATTTTTTTTAAAGTCAACAATTTGTTTGAAATATGGCAACCCTAGAGTGAGGGGCCTAGCAGGCCATGGAGTCTTGCAGAACAGATATAACGTAACTACAGGTAGCCTAATGTGTTTATAATCATTTAATTGTATTACAACTTACTGAGCTGTACTACTTAACTGTACAATAACGTTGGACATATTTTCATTGCATCTGCAACTAAGAGGACTAGAGGCTTACTTTTTAATAGAAAACAGGAATATTCAGGGAAGGAGCCTGGACTATCCTGAAGGTGGCCAGATGGGAAGGAATTGTATTTCATCTATCACAGCTTTCCCCAACCCGGTGCCCTTTTGAACTACAACTCCCATAAACCCTGACTGGTTGTAATCCAAAACTTCTGGACGGCACCAGGTTCGGAAAGGTTACCTGTCACTTTCTCTCACATGAAAGAGCAGCCCTAGAATTAAGCCTGGTGATTAGTTCACCGTTTAAAGCACTCTTTTAAGAGTCATGGCCACTCTCAAAGAATGCTGGGAACTGTAGTTTGTTGCAGAACTATAAATCCCAGCACCCTTAACAAACATTAAGCATTTGGGCTGTTCCTCAGGAGAGACTGGGAATAGTGATGCAGCTGGGCCAGTGAGGGACCCTCTTCAGTTCCTGAGGTCCTCAGTCCAGGGCCTGACCTGACCTGACTGACCACTGCCACCACGCCTAGCACAACAGCTCAGTGGCAGAACACCTGCTTTACATTCAGAAGGTCCCAGGTTCAATCCTCGGCCTCTCCACTTAAAAAAAGGAGATGGGAAGTCTTTCCTCTGTCAGAGAGCCATTAACACAGGTGTAGGGAACCTCTGGGCCTCCAGATCTTCTCGCAGAATCATAGAATTGTAGAATTGGAAGAGACATCTACCGGTAGTCCAACCCTCTGCAATGCAGGAATCTTTTGCCCAATGTGGGACTTGAACCCACGACCCTGAGATCAAGACTCATGCTCTGTCTTGCAGCTCCCATCAGCCCCGGCAAGCATGGGGTGATGGGATTTGAAGTTCAGTAACATCTGGATCGCCACAGGTTCCGTGCACTAGCCGAACAGACGCAACTGTTTATTTTATTTAAGGTACTTGTACCCTGCCATTTGTGGCAAAGCCCTCCCAAGGCAACTTACAAAAGACTAGCCTGACCTCCTATCAAAGCAGCTTCCGAACTCCCCCTAACCCCACAGACAGCAATTATATGAGCAACCGGTGCCGTGCGATGCTCCCGTGAGGGGCTGCAGAGCAAGAGGATGCGAGCAAGGAGACGGAAGGAGCGGCTCTGTTGATGGGCTGGGAAAGAGAAGGGGCTGGGGCTTGGGCCTGCACAAAGGCCCTTTTCTTGGTGGGGGCACAGAGGTCAGATGGATGCTGCTCAGGCCCCTTTGTTTCTTTCTAATCTCCTAATCCTGCCTCGAAGCCTTGGCTGCTTGGCAGCTCCTGCTGGGTGGGGAAGCGGGATGGAGTGAGAGATGGGGTTGGGGGTCTCTGGGAATGGAAAACAAGCCCTGAGGGGGAGGGGTGTGTGTGTGTGTGTGTGTGTGTGTGTGTTTGTTTGTACACATGCATGCATCCTGTATACCCATAAGCATCTCTGCCCAACCACACCAGTGTTGTTTTGGGGAGATTTCCTACCTAGACAGGTCTTATGTTAAGGCGCACAGAGCACTCACGTTGGATGCAAAGAGGTTTTTGGAAGGAGACCTTTGTTTTGTGTGCTGTGAGGTGGCAAGTGGCACCACAAAGCAACATACAGTGGGACCTCGACTTACGAAGATAATGCGTTCCGACGCGATCTTCGGTAGTCGAAAACACTCGTAAGTCGAGTCCCCATAGGGATGCATTGAGCGAAAAATATTCGTAAATCGAAGAAATCCTATTCAAAGCGGCCGCGACTTCCTTTCGGAAGTCGAAAAATTCGGTTGCGGCGGCCATTTTTTTTCTTCCGGAAGTCATTCGGTAGTCGAAAAACACGTAAGTCAGGTCACTCGTAAGTCGAGGTCCCACTGTAGAAAAGTACACAGGCAGCTGCTTTAGGTAGAATCAGTCGTTCTGTCTCCCAATCTAGCTTAGCATTTTTGGTCTGGCAACAGCTCTCGCCTCTGTCTTGAGATGTCAGGGATTGAACCTGGTACTTCCTGTATGATGTGTCTCTCCTTTTAAAAATAACAACTCCAGTCCTTATGGATCTGAAACGAGGGCTGATTTGAGTTAAACACACTATTGGTCCATCTCGCTCAGTTTTGTCTACACTGACTTGGCCGCAGCCCTCCAGGGTCTCTTTCAACCTTGAACCTGGAATCTTTTATGCACAAAGCATGAGCTCTACCCTGTTTCCCCTTTTTTAATACGTAGTCATAAAGTAAGCCATGGCAGGGGTTTTTTACCTTTGTGAGAAGTAAGACGTACCCCAAAAGTAAGCCGTGGTGCCGCCACAGGGGGAGGCTGTACCATACCATACTGACGTAATAAAAATAAGACATCCCCCAGAAAATAAGCCACCCTGTGTTTTTTTGAGGAAAAAAATTATAAGACGGTGTCTTAAAAAGGGGGAAAGACGGTACCACTGATTGGTGGCCCTTCCCTGATGTGTGTCATCTGCACAATGTGAGCTGTGCGCTGTGATTTGCGCACAGAAGGTGCCAGGTGCAGTCTCTGGAGAGAATGTCTTTCCCACCACCATACTATATGATCCGTTTAAGTGAAGGTTCCAGGGATTGAACCTGTGATCTTCTGCATGGAAAGCAATGTGCTCTAAGACTGCACTATGGCCCTTTGGATCTCCGCTGCTATGTTCATACTGAAGCAGCTATTGTGCACCACCTGCTTCATTCCAAAGGCTCTGAAAGAGCAAGGTGCTAGTCCTCAAGATACTTTTTATAAATGAATTAAAAACCTACTGTATCTTGCAGGCTTTATTAGTCTCTCTCTCTCTCTCTCTCTCTCTCTCTCTGTGTGTGTGTGTGTGTGTGTGTGTGTGTAATAGCAACTATGGATTTACTGAACTGTGTTTGTATATTATCTGAACAATGCTATTTCTTGGGACTCTAAGTGTCACCCTGCTTCACTCCAAAACTGGAAAAAAATACCTAATGCTTTAAGTTTCTAGTCCTCAATTTACTTTTAAAAACTCTCTCTCTCTCTCTCTTTTGGTATGCTGTGGGCTAGCAACTCCCCCCCCCCCCAAGCATAGTTTTCCAGCATTGTTTTAGTTGATAGGTTCCAAAGGGTCATTAGAGCACAGGGCCTGGATAATTGTGTGTGTGCAAAAGTGTGTTCTGCCTTTTGCATGCTGTAATGTTCAGCCTCCGTGCTGGTGGGTCATTCCAAGGTTGTTCTCTGGGAGGGGATTTTCAGCCTAGCTATTAATTGGCGGCACTGGGGATTTGGAGATGGGGCTGCAGCAGCAGCAGCAGCCGTGGCGTAGGAGGGGGATGTTCTCCTATTGGGTATTTAAAGTGGGCCACTGGCAGATTCCCCTGGGAAGCCCGTCAGCCTTAATAAAAGTGGCTGCGTGGGCCACAGGATCTTCGGCTCTTTAATTAGAAGAAGGGAGCGATGTCTCGTGCTGGCTGGGAGGGTGTTACAATTATTACATATCAATAAGGTTTCTTACCTCACCTTCACCGTAAGGTCTCAAAGTGGGTGACAACAATAATATACAAGAAAAACAAGTAAGATGGAGCAGAATGGTGTAAATTCAGCAGAAGAGGTGGGTCCCTAGAAACAAAATCCCTTTAACTGTCAAAGGCCAGGGTGAAGAGGTGCGTCTTCAGCATAGATGCTGGATGCTCTTCTGTTAGGAGGGAGTTCCGCAAAACAGGGGCTGCCACAGAGGAAGCCCATATTATCATAGAATCATACAGTTGGAAGGAACCCTGAGGATCCTGTTGCCCAGGAATATGCAGCTCTCCCTTATGGGAATCAAACCTTGGTGTTATGAGCACCACACTAACCAGCTGAGCTATCCAGCTGTTATCCTCTCCAGGCCCTCCATCCCCTGCACTTCTGAAGGTGGCAGATCTTCCAGCCTGGACATTGAGGTCCAGCTCCAAAGGCCTTCTGGGGGTTCCCTCACTGCAAGATGTGAAGCTACAGGGAACTAGGCAGAGGGTTGCCTTCTCGGCAGTGGCGCCCGCCCTGTGGAACGCCCTCCCATCAGATGTCGAGGAGATAAACGATTACATGACTTTCTGTAGACACCTGAAAGCAGCCCTGTTTAGAGAAGTTTTTAACGGTTGATGTTTTATTGTGCTTTTAACACTTTGTTGGGAGCTGCCCAGAGTGGCTGGGGCAACCCAGTCAGATGGGCGGCATATAAATAACAATATTATTATTATTACAGGTAGGTAGCCGTGTTGGTCTGCCATAGTCAAAACAAAATAAAAAATAAAAAAATTCCTTCCAGTAGCACCTTAGAGACCAACTAAGTTTGTTCTTGGTATGAGATTTCGTGTGCATGCAACCAATAGTTGGTCTCTAAAGTGCTACTGGAAGGAATTTTGTTATTATTAATTTTGTTATTATTGTTATTATTATTATTATTATTATTATTTTATTTTACACACGTGGTGGCTGATGCCTATTGAGGCAGGCATGGCTGGAGACCCACAGTAGTTGGAGCCAGAGCCAATGGCAAGCAGAGTTTCCCCCCTTACTGAGTCCTGTAGTGGCAACCCTGAGACTAAGGAGGAAGAAGATGGCAGGCAGGGCCAAGCCCTAGACTTGGATGCAAACAGTGGCGGAGGAAGAGGAGTGCGGGGGGAGCGCACCCCCACCTGCTCTCTCCCCCCCCCCCAGCATGAAGCTCTGCCACTGGATGCAAAGGCAGGCAGGTGGAGACTGCCTAGGAGCAGAATGAGGTCAGTGGGGCAGATTCCCATATAGGAACTAATGAACCCATCTCCACTAATTAACATGTGATTTAGCGCTTTTGAACACCTTGGATTGCATATGTAAAGACTCCTGGTGGGGAGTGAAGTGAGGAGAATTCTTTTGTGTTCCTGTCATCCTTGTCCCCCAAAATACCTTCATTAAAAACACTTCAGGCAAAAGTAAGCCAGCTGCAAAACTGATAATATATAGTCCAAGGCTGGGCTGACCCCTGGGGCTCGAGGGTGAAAAGGCCTTGCCTCCCCCTGGTTTACAAGCCAGTGGCCAAGTTTAAAACATTTGCCTAACAGATACCTCCAGATCACAACAATTGCTGTAGTTAGCTTTTCTATACAGTGCAGGTTTCTGGTGCTTATGCGATCTCAGCAGATAGTTAAGTCCTTTGCTTTTAAAGAAGAAGAACGTGGAGAAGGATTGGAAATGAGGAAACTTCATAAGAAGCAGACATCATCCTATATAATAATTCCCTAATGTCCCCACGTCCGTGGTGTGTGTCAGTGGAACTGCGCTACTGAGCATGTGCCCCACGGACACAGGGATTGGAGCGCAGAGACTCTATGCAGATGAGACAGTCGGAGGCTGCCAATCGGAAGTGCGGGAGGGGAGGGGCTGCCTCACCCTGCACTCAAAGAAAGTTGCTGGCGGCCATTTTGTGTGTGTGAGTGATGGGAGTTACACAAGGATTCCTCTCACGCCCGCCCTAGGCCGACGGCCCTGCCCGGGAGGTGGCCTCCCTCCCTAAGGGGCTCAAAGCAGCCCCCGTCCCGTCCTTGCCATGTCCCTGTGCAGGAACTCGGTGTGGTTCGTGAAGGGGCTGGGAGCCAAAAGGGCAAAGAGAGGCGGGGGCTGCCATGGCCGTTTCCACACGGAGTTTGCTTACGGAGGGAAACCGGACCCCCCCCTCCCCAGTACGTGGGATTTGAGCCCATTCCCCCTCCTCCGCCGCACGCTTTAGGGACTTTTATGTAACGGGAGGGGCCAGTTTCCCTCACAGCTTCTCTCGGACGCGCCGCAGGATGAGGCCCGGCTGCCTTACCTGAAGGCTGCTGTCCTAATCCCACTTGCCTGAGGGAAATAAGTCCTGTTTTTAAAAATGTTTCACCACATATGTTCTAGCGCCCGTTAATTTAACGGGCTGAACGTCCACTAGTCAACATCATAAAATTATTACTTATACTCCACCCATCTGACTGGAGACTGATAGGGGATAAGGCTGCCAGTGGCTACTAGCCACAAGGGCTGTGCTCTACTCCAGTGTTGGAGACAGTATGTCCCTGAATGCTGGGAATCGGGGGGAAAGGAGTTTGTGTTTAGGTTCCATTTATGGGCTTCCCAGAGACATATTATTGGCCACCGTAAGAACAGGATGCCGGACTAGATGGGCCACTGGCCTGAGGCAGCAGGGCTGCTCTCACACCCTTAACATCTTTCCACCATTTCAAGATGGCCTTGTGGGCCTGGCACACCTATAGCATCTGTCAGCATCTCCATTCCTTCCTTTCTGCAGTGCCAGGGGGTTCGTAAACCCCTGCTCTATTGGTCAAAAGACACTCAAAACTGTTAACGTGTAGACACGCCTGGACCCAACTTGAGAAATGCTGCTTTAATTCTCCAGAGCAGGGAGGCCAACCAAGCCCTGGCACCTCGCGTGGGATCGGGGTGGACAATCTGTCACCCTCCAGATGTTGCCCTGCAACTCCCAGCATTGGCCAATGCCGGCTGTGGCTGATGGGAGTAGGGAAGCTAACAGCATCTCAGAGGGAGTGTGGGGGGTGATCCTTCAATCTCTTCCAAAAGCCGCCAGGGCCTGTGGTGTGTGAAGCTCAGGGGGCAGGATGGTGTTCTGGACGGTTCCCATGGCAGCGGGCTGTCCGTCTTCAGCACTCCCTCGTGGTTTGGGGTGGGTGGGCTTGGAGCTGAAGGAGAGGCCCACGGCTGGGGTTGGCAAGAGTGAAAGAGGCGGGTGGGTCGGCTGAGTGGAACAGCAGCCCCTTTATCTCTCTCTCTCTCTCTTTCTCTCTCTTTCTCTCTCTCTCTCTCTCTCTCTCTCTCGTTTTCTCTTTTTCCTTTTGAACTGTCAAGGTCAGCAAAAAGGATTTCAAACTGTGTTGCCATGGTTCCCAGGTGGCCCTTTGCAAAAGCCTGAGGAGTCTGTTGGCAAGAGAGGCCCTGGGAGGCCTTGAGCCAGCATTGAACATGTGTGGCTGTGCCGCATTTGTTTATAAGTGTGGTGTGGTGTGGTGGTGTGTGTGTGTGTGTGTGTGTGTGTGTGTGTGTGATAGTGCCCTCATAAAATATCAATGTGGTGTACAGCAATGTTGAAAGAAAGCAATCACTAAAACGGTGGTGAAGTGAGATGAAGAATGGTGTGGATAATTTTTCCTCTGCCCTCTCACATAACACTAGAACTTGCAGTGGCCACAGTAAAGTTGATTGGTAACAAATGCAGAACGGGGTGGGGGGGGAGAGAGTTCCATAAGTTTAACTTACGGAACTCTCTGCCCCAAGATGGGGTGATGGCTGCTGGCTTAGATGGCTTTATAAGTGGATTAGGCAAAATGGCAGCAGGAGTTGGAGATGGTGGTGGGCTCTCCTTCATTGGAGGTTTTAAAAAAGAAGTTGGATGGCCATCTTTCAGGGTTTCTTGAGCTGTGATTCCTGCATTGCAGGGGGTTGGACTAGAGGACCCTTGGGTCCCTTTCAACTCTACAAACCTCCCAGTCTCCTAGGGCAGACATGTCCAACCAGTCGACCATGATCGACAGGTAGATCCCAGTAGATCGTGGGTGGTTGTGGTCGATCACGGGATGAAATAAAGTGGGCAAGGAATGTCGCCGCCCCCTGTCCCCCGGCGCTAGGTCCCTCCGCTGCCGCAGCAGCAGCAAGGGAAGCTTGGCCAGGCAGCAATTGCAAGTAAGCGTGACGCGTGCGAGCGGCAGCGTAGGGCAGGCTGGTGGTCAATGTTTGGCACCTCCCCAAAAAAACTTAAGAACCCTGCTCCCCCAAAAAAGCTCAACAACTGTGGGCAACCCTCTGCAAGAAAAGCTCGACAACTCTGGTCAATCTCTCCCCCCCCCCCCGATTCCACCCACCCCACGGATGCTCCTCCTCCCTCCAATGATAATGGGTAGATCACTGCCAGTTTTTTTACGCTGGGAGTAGATCGCAGTCTCTTGGGAGTTGGACGTGCCTGTCCTAGAGGATACCCTGGGCTGGATTCAAGTAAATAGCTGTGCTAGTGGGAGTAGTCGCAATGAGTCGAGCTAACACAATGAGGGCTTCCCACCCTCTTGTGCCATCCCCCAAATCGGCTCTGGGGGTGGTGGAAGTACCCCCAGAACGGGGTGGGGGAGGGGAGAGAAGATCATTCTGCCTGGCAAGCAGAAATCTTGGTTTCCTTAGCTCAGCGTTGAGTTCCACCCTCCAATTTCCATTCCAGTAATATGTTTGCTACTGCTTGGGCACTTGACTTGGGATTGGCCCTACCCCAGATTGTAAAACTCGTTTAATAAGTTCATTTGAAGGGCAGGAAATTAGTTTTGGTTGGGATGGGCTGCAATTCTGAACACAGCAAACTGTTCACAAGCTCACATCCTGGTTTGGAACAGCCACCCCCACCCCAGTGGCAGACGCTCGCTGTGGTAGAATGGTCTGCCGTCACTCTGAACCACAGGTGTGAGGAAACTCACTCCCCTGGTGAAAAGACGTCCCTGCAGGTAGAAAACGAGCCTAGCAAGGAGCAGGCAGGGCTAGAATCTTGGGAATATTTGCGAACATCAATTGCCTACCTGTAGTGAGAAGCAGTACAGCCCACTATGCTGCCTTTGACTCCAAGCTGTTGCAATCCAGGGTTTAATTCACCCTGACTGGAATGCAAGAGCATAAGAAAAGGAGCCCTGCTGGATCAGGCCAAGGACCCATCTTGTCTTGCCTATGGGAAGCCCACAAGCAAGACCTGAGTGCAGCCTCCAACAGTGGAGGGAGAACATTGCCACTATGGCTAAAGGCCTTGTTCTCCATGAATTTGTCTAAAGCTTTCCGAGTTGGTGATTCAATGCATCTTGTGGGAGCGAGTTTCTCTAAGCACCATGTGAGGAAGTACCTCCTGTTGTCTGTCCTGAATCTTCCAGCTTCATACAGGCCTTTTCCACAGTCCTAGGAGCACCATTTTAACATAGACACATGCACACACATGCAAATAGCGCAGTCAAGGTTACTACTGTTCTGCCTTTTTTCACCCTGTGTTTATTTTCAGAGAGCAAATGGAGAGCTTTTGAAAACCAGGCTTTCTCTCTGTGTACTTTCTTCCTGTTGGAGGTTGTAATTACGGGTGGGGTTGGGTCCATGGTCTTCTTTTTATGGGTCCATGGGTCCATGGTCTTCTTTTTATGGGTGGTAATATTGACAGTCGTGGCTTTATGGCAGTGAGGCTGGCCAGCCTATTTGTTTATGCCATGTGAAGCAACCTAGAGATCTCCTGACTCCATCCCCCACCCTCTTCCCTACAAGCTCCAGGTTTTGGGAGAGTCTTGGGTAAGGGGCCCCCAGTGGGCGCACCTGGCTGCTGACATTGGAGATAGCAAGGCATTGGCCATGCAAAGATCTGAGCTTCTCTCTGCCTTTTCTCAGACTGCTTTATTGAGAACTTCAGTCTGCCCCTGCCGCTCAGTAGGGACAATGGAAAAATTTGATTCAGTTCTCATCGAAAGGCAAACTTAACCTAATTCGCAGTTCCCAAAACAATTGCGAACCAAAACCTAGCCATCCTTTTGAAATCTGCCCTTCTCTGAATTTTGCAGTGCAACTCTCCAGCCAAGTAACGTGTGGGAAAATGCATACGCTAGGGTGAACTGTCCGTGAAAATGCGTATGCGAGCGAAAATGGCATGCAAAGATGCATTATACTGTATAAGAGTAAGCAGCTTTGCAAAAAATGTGCACATTAATATACACAAAGTTGTATATATGAGGAGGCAGCCACACTATAAATGCTGCTGGATTTTCACGAAGACTTTTAAAAAATCACAAACTGGTGTGTAAATATGAGAACTGAATTTAGGATGAAAAATAAAAGCTAGAGAGGGACCACAAATGACAGGTTTGCCCATCCAAATATTAAATTTGTCCATGGCAACTCTGTATTTGTACACAACTTGTTCATGTGATGTGAGATTCTATATATCTTCTATCCATTTGTTAAAGGGAGCCCCATTTTTATTCTTCCAGTTCATCAATACCAGTCTTTTTGCCATAGTAAGGGCATGGATATTCCATTCATATTGCCCCTTTGTTAGGTTCCATGTATTGGGTATATAATGCAGAAGGATATTTTCCTTTGCAAATTTAAGATTTCCTCCCATACAGTTGTGTTGATCCCTGTGCTAAACATTTGCCCATATAGGCCATTGTAAGAACATGTGTTTTAAAGATGCATTGTCCCTACTACGTCTCCAGCAGCTAGATGTCTTAGATAGCCCTTTCATAAACATGTATAATGCTTGTTAAAAGAAAAGGAAAGATGCAGAGATATGAAGCTACCTTTACACTGAGCCAGGGTGGATTTGATTTAAATCAAATTGATTTAAATCACAATTTAAATCACGATTTAAATCACTAGTCAGTAAGGCTTGATTTAAATCACTAGTCAGTAAGACTTGATTTAAATATTTTTTTTTACAGAAAGACTCATTCTTGCTGGTATAATCTTAATATTTACAACCATATGAAGATTACATTTTGGGAATAATAAATTTTCAGAGTAGTTTTTACAGGTATATCAAAAATTACTGATTTGGTTATACTACTAGAAATACATAGATAATTATGAAATTATTGTGAGGTTTAATAAGTTAACTTTATATTTGGACAACTTTTCTGCTGTACTTTATTGGAAGGAGAAAAATAATCATTTCCTTAATAACCATTTAAACAATTTATTTAACTAAAACAATAACATGATAGCATATGTATCCATGTTTGTTAACTGATGTGGTTAAACATTTTTTTAAAAAAAACTTAGACTGAGTTTTAGCACACTTGAGAAACTTAAAACAAATCCTTATTTCCTGATGAATAGCCTTTGGACTACAATGTAACTTAAATAGAAGACTATATTTAGAAAGATTTTTCCTCCAAAAGCATTTTATTTTAAAAATCCAATTTAAATCAAAAAAATCCGATTTAAATAAAAAAAAATCTGATTTAAATAAAAAAAATCCGATTTTTTTTTTAAAAAAAAATCATTGATTTTTATCCACCCTGCACTGAGCCAAATCAGTCATCCATATAGGGTAGCAGCTCTCCAAATTCTTAAGGAGAGAAGGATCTTCCCCAATCCTGCCGGCTTACTAACTGGAGTTGTCAGTCTGGGTCCTTCTGCATGCAGAGTGTGTGTTCCACCCCTGAACTTTATTCCCTTCCCTCAAAGGGGATGGGAGTGCTCAATGCTATACCAAACCCACCACATGCAAATCATCATTCCCAAGACCAGTTCAACATACTTTCTGGCTGGTACTGAAATAAACTTGGGGGTTGGCGTCTTCATTGTCAGAACTGACTTCTTAATTGGGCAGTACTTAATCTCCATAAAAGCAAGAAAACCTAGGCAACTGTCTTAATACCAAGGTCAGAATATTTGTCCGTCTAGCTCATTACTGTCTGCTTTGACTGACAGCAGTTCTCCAGGGTCTCGGGCAGCAAGATGTCTTCCCCATCACAGCAGTGGGGGGTCTCTGACCTGTGAACGCCAGTTGTGGAGCAGGAAAAGATGATATTGAGCCAAAAAGTGGTTTGCAGGCAACACTGATCAGCTTCTTATCACATTCATGTGTTTTAGAGATGATTCAGGGTGTTGAATGAGGCCTTGGGACATGGGTGCTCCTCCAGACAACCTGGTTTGCTTGCACAAAGTTTATGCTGTGCTTAGGCTATATACTGCCTTTATTGAGCATTTACCCATATGTCTTCCTGTTAGTCATAAGTCATCCTACAATTTTCATTGCATTTCCCCCTCACTTTCCAAACTGCAGAAAGTCAGCACTGGTTGTCAATTTGCTGCTGGGCGAAGTTCAGGGTTATTGTGTTAATTTTCAAAGCCTTAAAAGAACTTGGCCCCAAAATGCCAAGGTCTTTGGATGGGCCATTGCCGAGGTCTTTGGGTGGGCTACTTTTTGTGGTCCCACACACCCCTGAATTTCAGATGTCATTTACCAGGGGCTGAGCCTTCAGTGTGGCAGACCCCCACCCCCACCCCCTGTGGAACACCTTGGCAATAATGGTTCAGCAGGAATCATCCTTGCTTGCTTTTTGACATCTTAGGCAGAACCTGAGATCCTTTGCCAACCAGCGTTGTTCTCTTAATTGTTTTTACTGTGCTTTTCTGTTCTGTACTGTATTGTGATATTTGATATGACAGCGTGGTTTGTATCTACATAAATGCAAGTAAATAAAAAAGTCAGTTTCTTTGTTGAAAGTGGATTTGTTGCACCAAGGCAACAGAAGGCTTCGATCCACTTTAATTGCACAAAGCTACATTTCTCAGTGTGCACTCAGATCCTTTCCACAAAATGCTGGCAGTCTAGAGGCACCTGAACTCTGGACTTGGCTGTGATGGGGTCAGAGCTGTCCTGATCTGAGCTCAGCGATGCTGCTGTGGTATGAATGTGGAGCTGATGGGAGAAGCTTGCTTTGCAGTCTGAGGCCTGAGCTGAACCTCTTGTGGGGTGGTTACTGTGACAAATATCTGCCTGTCTCTTTCCCCTTTTCTTCCTCCTTCTCTTTCTTCTTCCTTTTTTCCGGGTCACCGGCTTTTAAGAGAGGCTTCTCAGCCCAACTGTCTGGCCACCCTTTTGATCCCCTCCTTGTTTAACAGCCACTTGTGGGAATCTGACTAGTTTGTTTGAGCCAAGGAACTTGCTGGAATGTGCTGTACATTCTTCTGCTGAGGCAGTTTAGCTGATTCTTTTCTTCGTTTGATTGGTATTATTTGTTTGTTTGTTCTCCTGTCCCAAGTTCGAAATGAAGGAGCGGGTGCATTGCTTGGAGAGGGGTGGGTGTGTCCCCCTTGAGCCAATGTTGACCCTAGAGACTCCTGTGTTCAAAGCACTTTTTGTTGGGATCAACTGATTCCTCCCCTGTCTTTTCCGGACAGGGAAAGCTTGTCTCACTGCAAAAATCAGCTGATCTGCGGGGCACCTAGGCATTCAGTTGTAGCGACTGAAACCCAGGTTTAAGATGGCATTTGGCTCCTAGCTTTTCTATCTCAGTTTCTAAAACTGTTTAAAAGGTGCTCCTTCAACACCTCCCTACAAGGCGACGGTCAGCAGCATCCCTGTCAACATGGATAGTTGGAGCATGCAAAATCTGGTACAGGTAACTTTCATCTTACACTTATTTAGCATACGTGTTCACAGCTTTACACATGTTGCCAGAAAATAATATAAAAATAAATAAATGAAATTGTGCACACAGTGCGGGGGGGGGGGAGAGGAAATGGCATGAAAATGGTGCGTGTGGAGGAAAATCGGGCAGGATTGCTGGGGGAAACAGCTAGCAATCCCAGCAGTCTTTGTGAACAGAAGTGGCGGTTGGAGAGAGTGGTCAGAGGAGGCCACAGAGGCTTGTGGAAAGGTTTGGGGAGACAATGGAGGATTTTGGAGTGCAGAGGAGGTTTAGATTTCATAACAGCCCCAAAACACAAGGCATCATCATCATCAGCTGCTGAGAAACTGAAGAGGAGGAGTTTGGTTCCCACGCTGGAAGAGGTTAGCAGTTCTAGACTGCTTGAGGGATGGCATGTCTGCGTGTGCTGTGGTGCACAAATTCGTCCAGAACGAGTCCAGCATCCGTGCTATCAGGTTGCACGAGGAGATAACGCCGTGCTATGGCAGCAAGCGTACCACTGACTGCAAAGATGACCAGTCAGGTGTGGGGTAAGGCTTTGGTGAAGATGGAGAAGGCACTAAACTTGTGGCTGGAAGACACGGACCAGAAACGTGTTCCTATGGATGGCAGCAGCTTGCACCAAAAGGCTCTGAGCCCCTATGACCACTTCAGACCTTCCACCACAGATGGGGACCAAGGAATTTAAAGCTAGCCCAGGTTGGCTTAACAGCTTTAAGATCCGCTTCCACCTGAAGAATGTCTGATGGACAGGGGAGGCTGCATCTGCAGACAAAGAGGCTGTAAAAGTGCACGACTAAAGCGGCTGTTGGACGACGAAGTATAGCTTCCAGAGCAAGTCTTCAGTGCAGGCAAGGCTTTTCTGGAGAAAATGTCCAAGCAGACTTACATTGCCAGAGCTGAAAAGCCAAGCCCTTGGCTTCAACGGTGCAAAGGTTTAAGTGACTGTGCTGCTCTGTAGCATTGCGGCTGGACACTTAATAAAGCCTGGCTTGCTGTACAGGTCCCAATACGCCCGTGCCCTAAAAGGCAAGAAAAGGAATCTGCTGGGTGACTTCTTCATAATATCTGGAATGGTTCCACAACTGCTTCATTCCAGAGGTGAGGCATGACCTCGAGGAGAAACAGCTGCAGTTAAAGTGCTGCTGGTTGTGGATGGTGTTCCTGAGTACCCCAAGGGACTCTGCTTTGCACACGGCAAGGTAGAGGTTGTCTTCCTCCCCCTGCAAAATGACCTCCCTCATCCAGCCTCTGGGTCAAGGTGTGATTTTAAAAAAAATATTATTATTTATTCAATTTATACACCGCCCTATACCCAGAGGCTGCTTCCACATGGCTCACCTTCTCCTGGGCGATCAGTGTGATGGATGCTGATCCGGATCTTGACCTCGCAGCATGCAGGAAGTCCTTCAACATTGCCCATTGCATCACCTGCTTCAAACAGGCAGTGGTTGCAATCAAGCTTCAGACAGCGAATGCATGCTGGCGGAACTTGTGGAAGGAACGTGTGCATGATTCCAAGGGGTTTCCAAGCATTGCAAGTTGGAGAACGCTGTGTGGTTGGCCAGGCAAATGGGTGATTATGGCTTTGTTGACCTTATCCAGGATTCGAAGTGGGAGAGCTGGAGGAACTGGTCAGATCAAGTTCAGAATATGAGGATGGGCCCTTCTGATTGTTCTCTCGACTCTTCCAAGTCATAAAGCATGCAAATGATCAGATTGCACGGTTTGACCCTTCCATGGAACATATTCTCAATGTCGTCCGTGCAATTACAGACGCTCTGAGACTGTACAAGGAAATGTTTGATGAGCCCACGGGACAACAGCAGCTGCTGCTGCCAATCACCATGACTCTCACAAAGAAAGCAGCAGCAGCAGATGTGCCCAGGCAGCCCACCTTTGGATCTGAACCACAACCAAGCCCTTCTTCCGGCCACCAATCAATACATCCTGCCCCGGTCCTCATTATCATGTGAATCATCATCCAGTGAGGGAGAGGAGGAGGAAGATTTAAAAGCTGCAATCTACCCTCGCCGTTAGGTGCAGTGATTTTTAAAAATATGGTTTCTATATGGTTTTCTGGGGTCGTTCTGGCTTTTCGCCAGTTGGCTTCTGCGCACAATGGCCAACCTCCATGTAAGATGCAAGTTACCTGTACTGCGTATGGAAATGGGCATAGCCCTATGAGTCAGGAAAATAGGAAGCTGCCTTATACCAAGTCCGACCCTTGTTCCATCTGGCTCAGTGCTCTCTGCACTGACAGGCAGCAGCTTTCCAGGGATACTGCCAGGGATTGAACCCTGGGACCTTCCGTACAGAAAGCAGGAGCTATGCCACTGGGTGGGTATCTGATTTGGATTTGAATTGATTTTATGTATGTGCTGTTGTTGTTTTAAACTGTTTTGGCATGCATATAATTGTTTTGTTTTTATATATGCAATTGTTTTATACATGTTTTTTTACTATATCGTTATTGTAAATTGTTTCAGGATGCCTCATGGGAAATGATTCATAAATGAATATGATGATAATGTTATTAATAAATAAATAAATATAAATAAATAAATAAATAAGCCCTCACGGAAGCCGCTGCTGGAATAGGAGAGCTTTTAGCTGGGCACTCTTCCAGCTCTACAATTCTATGATTCTAACTCGCTACAGTGAAAAATATGGGCCCATAGACTCTGCTATTCAGTGGAAGTGGAAGCGTTTCCTGCCCCCCTGCCCCCAAAGTTTGGGTGCAGCCTGCCAATGCCAAATATTTCCCCAGCCACTCAGTTAGGCACAGTGATTGGCTGATTTGAGAAATGCTCCCATGGCCCCATCCTTGCTGAAGAGCATCTGTTACCTTGCAGGTACAGTCTTTCCCAAAACTTCTTCCCCCCCTTTCCCCAACCACTCATTTCTCTGCCCCCCACCCCTAAGCACCACCCTTCTTCCCAGCGCCTGCCACACCTCCTGTGCAACCTGGCAGTGGCTAAGCATAGTGGGGTGGAGGGCAGGCCATTCTACCTTTGTATGCCTTTTGAAAGGGCCGTTGCTAAGCAATGGGAGGTTGCCGGTTGCTAAGGCCACTTGATGGGTTTTCGTTAACTGCCAAAGACCCTCTGGTGATTGAAGGGAGGGGAGCTGGGCAAGGCAGGCAGCCTGGCTGGCTGGCTGGCTGGCTTCAGAGAGAGGGGCGGAGGGGACTGGGATGGCTCCCTCCTAATTAAACTCCATCAACTGGGTTTAATCTATTGTTCCAAAGCCATCTTTGCTCAGAGGGGAGAAGGTCATTCCCTTGGGTGGAGTAGGATCTGGGTCTGGGAATCCAAGCAGTGAGAACCTAAGGGAAGTCCTGCTGGATCAGGCCAAGGGCCCATCTAGTCCAACATCCCATTCACTCAGGGGAGAGCCAAAAACCTATGGGACGCCTGGAAGCAAGACACTTCCTCAGGTATCCTTCTACCTGGATCCTCCCCATTCCCAGGCATTGGGAAGTTTGGAGCAGCTGCCTTTAACTAATGCCTTAACCTGTGCAAAGCCAACCATGTGGAAACTGGTATTGCTTCCAGGAAGGAATTAAAAAATAAGGATTTCCATTTTGGATCAGAGCTGAGATCCATCAGCAGCTAGTCAGCCAGTCTCTGTCCCCACCACCACCACCCATTTTGGTGTTTCCTACACTTTTGAACACTTGGGTGCCCTGTTTTTTTTCTGAATTGGAATTGAGGCACACTTCACTCTAGGAGAGAGTCAGGCCCAGCATCTGCTCACAGTCCCCTTGGACAGATCCTGGTACCCCAGAAGTGCCCACCTAGCTCTGATGCCTGCCTCCAGTCTCCTGTAGAAGAGTTAGAGCCCCTCCAGATTGTGTATTCATAACAATTTGTGCTCATTGTGGTATATGCAATCCCACTTTCACTGTTTGTGCCTGCAAAACCTCTGAGGCAGACATACTGCTTTGTTTCCAATTTGCATGCCCTGTAACTTCCTGCTAAAATCTTGCAATGCAAATGTTCTGGGTTTGTTGGGGAAGCGCCACAGAACAACTTAGAAGGCAGAATGATGTCCAGTACAAATCCACCAGTAATGCATTGCTGTTATGTCAATGACATGTTGTGGAACTCACCTATGGAAAAATCTACCAGCCTGGAAGGGCCCTTAGGCTCTGCATTGCCATAACGGCTGCCATTTTGTTTTTACCTGTATGTCGTGGAGGTCTGGAGCACTGTGGGAAGAGAAGGTGGCAGCTGCCAATTAGGACTTCTGTTTCTTCACGCATTTACATACACAATGTCCTGGATTGGAATGGTGTCCAAAATCAGGGGGGCTGTGATTGGCCTGGTAAACTTTAATATGAGGACATGGGATGATGTCCTTGGAATGATTTCTTTCAGCGTTTGGGTGTTCATCCGTTGCAGACCCTTTACATCCAGGTTATCAAGTCTGTGGCAGGGGGTCAGGCTGGCCAACTCTTGGGGGCTCCTAGGGGCATAGTGCATGATGCCTGCACTGTCATTGTGTGTGTTGGGTCTGCGCCAAATGCCTGCAGGGTTGCTGAGCCGATTACAGGTCTGATAATAGCCCTGGGGCAGGATTAGGCCGGTTGTGGTCACTGCTTCCTTAAGTTTCTTATCCTCCCCGCTCCATCGTCAAAACAAGCTATGCCCACTTCTTAGCCAGGAAACCCCTCTCGCCCTGTCCCTTGTGGCTGTACCACTTACTGGTGGAATAGGGAGGTCAAATTGCAATTCCTACAAAGTTCCCAAGTGCCCAGTCATGTTCCACCATCTAATTTAGACTGTCTCCTAAGGCAACTTTCCCCTGCAAAGTTTGGCATCCAGAACCACTGCTGATATACAAGGGTGGCCTGGTGAGCTGCTACTGCCAAACTCATTTGGGGGAACAGCAGGGATGATTTTGTCCTCATTACTCATATCTGCAAGTTTCTGATTAGTTTAGCTTCGAAAGCATCTCTGTCTCTTTTTCAGGCCAAGCGGCTTACAATGATCCAAAGCACAACAACAGTCTGCAGCTGCTTTTCTTTTTCCTAATCCTGAAAATAAGTCAACGTATATTAAATATTACTGTTGGGGGGTGGGGTGGGGGGGGTAAGAAGCCAAAGATTTAAAACATGTTTTTAAAATTGTTGACGGTTCCCTCAAAGACTTTGCCTTCCACTCTTTTCTAAAGGCCTACGTTTTATCCCTCCTTGAGGCCTGCTTTTTTCTTTCTTTCTGGCCTTTGACTCCAGAGCCTTTAATCCTGTTCTTGACAGTAACCACCTAAACTATGTGTTCCCCCCCCTCAGCTCCAGCGATCATTTTTCAGGGTGTCTCACCTGAGTGTCTCTACTCTGAGTAGAATAAGGGCCCCCAAAGGCATTAGAGGATGGCTTACCACAATTTGAAGCTAGTGAAGTAATACACTTTACCTTTTAATAGCTGCAATGTAAAACTAACCTCCCCCCCCCAATAATTTGGGCATCTCCCTAAGTTTTCTTCCCACTTTGTATCTTGAATAGTACAGTCCTTGGGGCAGGGACCCGTCTCTTTTGTTAATGCCATTCTATAAGGTGCCATGGATGTGATGAAATTATGATTATGGTAATCGCATTATTATCTCAGCTAATTTATTGTAGCTGCTGATTAAGTGCATCGAAAGGCAGAATTTGTTTTTCCTGTTTAGGAATAGCAAGCACTAGGACAATATTTACCTTCATATCTGCTTTTGTTTTATTATATTAAAAATAAAACACTGGGGTTTGTTTGTTTGTTGCCTATTTTCTCTTGGTGGGTGTTGTTGTTGTTGTTGTAAAAGGAACAAGTTCCTAGTCGCTGAGGTACAGGGAGATGCTGAGATCTCAGAAGCGAGATGTGTTACTGATAGGGTTGCCGCCTTTGGTCAGGCAAAATAAAGAACAGGTCGGGAGGGGGGAATTGTGGGGGGGCTGAAAATTACTTTACTCACCACCACCTTTGCAAGGAAGGAGGTTTGGGGGCAAATGCCCTCACATTTTAGCTGCTATGCTGCACTCTGTGATTTCTTTTCCTTCCAATCGGGGTTTGTATGTGTGCAGAATTAAAAATTAGCATCATTGGTTCAGAACAAGCATCAAACTGAAAGCCCAGTGCCTCTTGACTCTCTGCTGATCAGCTTCCCCCTCGCTGTTCCACAGACCAGCTCTGCAGTGGAAGGCGTTGACTGTATCCATTGTTAGTCCTACACAGTGCAGACCCATTGAAAACAATGGACATGCCTAATTTAAGTCCATTAATTTATGTGGTTCTAATCTGAGTATAATTTAGTTGGTCGCAACACGTTGCAAAAACAGACTCTCTGGGTTAGTAGCTTTGATACTTTTTGCTTTGCATTGCATTGGCTTCTCTGCCCTCTCCCGATTTCAGTACGTTAATTGATTTTTTTTCTTAATTGAAGGCCTGTTTCCTAGTGGCAAAATTAGCTCTTTAAAACTTACTCTGTCTCATCGTAAATCAGTATTGTTGGAATCATCCGGTTCCAGCTGGTCTTAGCTGCAATGGGCACTGAACTGGCCGCATAGATATTCCCACCATTCCTCCAAGGAGCTCAAGGCAGAGTGCATGCTTCTCCCTCCCCTGTATTATCTGCACACCAACCCTGTGGAGTAGGTTAGGCTGAGAGCTGTTATCTAGCCCAAAGTCACACTGAGAGCTTCATGGCCGAGTGGAGATTTCAACCCTGGTCTCCCAGGTCCTAGTCCAACTCTCTAACCACTCCACCACACTGCCTCATAGGTGATCTGCTCCAGCACCCCTGACGTGTGCCCCTCCAATTTCTTCTTGCTTGGTCCCAGCTCCTGCCAACCTAGCAGTTCGAAAGCACGTCAAAGTGCAAGTAGATAAATAGGTATCACTCCGGCGGGAAGGTATACGGCATTTCCGTGCGCTGCTCTGGTTCACCAGAAGCAGCTTAGTCATGCTGGCCACATGACCTGGAAGCTGTACGCCAGCTCCCTCGGCCAATAATGCAAGATGAGCGCCGCAACCCCAGAGTCAGTCACGACTGGACCTAATGGTCAGGGGTCCCTTTACCTTTGCCTTTAAGTGCTACTCAGAGCTGACTCTTTGAAATTACCGGTAATGAGCCTATGTCCTTTCTTTTGCAATGGATCTACTTGGACTAACGTTGGCTGCAACGCGTTGATATTAATAAGTCTAAATTAGTTATGTCCTTTAATTTCAATGGATCTGTTCTGAGGAGGACTGATGTTGCATACAGCCTACCATTGCCTCTTTGAGGCACGAAGGAGGGAAGCAGTTTGGAGGAGACGAGCAACGGCATGAAAAAAGAGAGACCCACTTGGTTTCTCCTTAAGGAACAAAGCCCTTTTGAAGTGTTGGGGTGGGGGGAGAGTCCGTGGGGCACATATCCAACCCCCTCCCCTCGGCGTGGCACTCTCGCTGGCCTCCCTTTTCCAGCTCCCCATCCCTCCTGCCCATTGGGGGGACGGGACACACTGTGTAACACTTAATGTCTGTTGAATTGACCCCTGACCCGGCGTCGCTGGCCTGGCCTGGACTCCGGCTTTTGTTTTCCGTGGCGGTTCCCACAAAAGCAAACGGTTCCTTCCCAGCGTCATGGTCCCAGCTGGGCAGGGAGAGGGGGGGAGGGGGCATCAGCAAGGGTGGTCTTCTCGGGGCTCCCTGAGAGAGTGGGCTCTCAAGCCCGTGCTGGCCCAAGACATTTTGCTGCCCGAGGCAAAGGACGTGAAGGGCCACATGCGGAAGCTGACTGGACCGGTTGCTGGATTGGCCTAGTCGTAGTCCAGCATCCTGTCTTCGGAGTGGGCCTATAGGAAGCCCCACAGGCAGGACCTGGGTGCAAGAGCCCTCTCCCCACTTGCGATACCTACCAACTGGCATTCAGGGGCCTACAGACTCCCAACAGTGGAGGGAGAACATAGCCATTGTCAGCCCAGCAGCTTTTTCCTTCATGAATTTGTCTAATCCTATAAGAACACAGGGACCCAGGTGGTGCTGTGGGTTAAACCACAGAGCCTAGGGCTTGCTGATCGGAAGGTCGGCGGTTCGAATCCCCGCGACGGGGTGAGCTCCCGTTGCTCGGTCCCTGCTCCTGCCAACCTAGCAGTTCGAAAGCACGTCAAAGTGCAAGTAGATAAATAGGTACCGCTCCGGCGGGAAGGTAAACGGCGTTTCCGTGTGCTGCTCTGGTTCGCCAGAAGCAGCTTTGTCATGCTGGCCACATGACCCGGAAGCTGTATGCCGGCTCCCTTGGACAATAATGCGAGATGAGCGCCGCAACCCCAGAGTTGGACACGACTGGACCTAATGGTCAGGGGTCCCTTTACCTTTACCTTATAAGAACACAAGAAGAGCCCAATATGGCCCATCTAGTCCTGTATACAATTCCCACAGGAGCCTCTGGGAAGCCTGCAACCAGGCAGCAATTCTCTGCATTTGTGATTCTCATCAACTGGTATTCCCACTGCACTCCCTCCCTGGAAGCTGCAACTAGAGTAAGGGGGGGGGGGAATTTCCTTGGGAAAACAGCATGGATGAAGGAGGTTAGCATCACCTCCCTCCCACTGACTACTCCCCGTGACTGCTTTTGATTTGTGTCTTCTAGTGGATGTCAAAAGCACATTTAAAGTAACTTAGAAGCAGGGAATGGATTCAGACCGTTGGTACATCTAGCTCAGTGTCGCCTGCTCTGACTGGCAGCAGCTCTGCGGGATTTCAGGCAGCTTTCCCAACCTTACCTGGGGGACATCAGGGAACCTAGGCATGCAGGCAAATGCTCTGGTTCTTCTCCTAAAATAAAGTAGGGTTCCAGTCCTCATGGTTGTAAATAAAGGACTGCTTTAAGTAGGAACATAAGGCAGTATGTACTGAAATAATACAAGGCAGCAGAGTCGGGTCATTGGTCTATCTAGCTCAGTATTGTCGACACTGACTGGTAGCAGCCTCTACAGGTTTTCAGACAGTGAGTCTCTCTGTCTTGCCTAGAGATTCCAAGAATCAAACCTGGGACCTTCTACATGCAAATCATATGCTCTTATCTCTGAGCTGCAGCTCTTAGGAAGTTGCCTTATACAGTCCATTGGTCCATCTAGCTCAATATTGTCTACACTGATTGGCAGTGGCTCTCGATGGTTTCATACAAGGAGTCTTTCCCGGCCCTGGGATTGAACCTGGGACCTTCTAAATGCAAAACAAATGCTCTTTTAAACCCAAAGTTGTTGTGGGTTAAAAAAACCCAAACCCTTCCATATTTTTACGTGCTTCTGAATTGCTCTGGTTGCAGCCAGTGAGTATGCTGCCACATCCACTTTATTTGTATTTGGTGAGCCCTTATTCTGGAGTTTCGTAAAGCACTCTGTTCCTTTACCAGTTCTTGGGACTTCCAAATGCAAGTCGGACCTGTAACAAAACCTTGCAGCATGAAGTGCTCTTGTTCAGAGTTCAAGGCAGAGAGCCATGCCCTTTTCCAGGACACTCCATTCCCCCTCCATAGTCATTCAGCATTCTGCACCTGCTGAGCATGCCCAATCCTCAGTGGCTTGTACTTTGGGGTTGAGGGGGTTCCCCCACTTAGTTTCCCCCCCCTAAATATTTTTTTATACTCCTGCGACCTCCCCTTTTGGGGATGCTTGTTGGTGCTTCCCTCTTGTTTTTGCACAATGCCATTTTTGTCTCCCTACAAAATTCTGATAATGAGTTCTGAACTATTTATTTATTTCAGGCTTCCTCAATCTCGGCCCTCCAGATGTTTTTGGCCTACAACTTCCATGATCCCTAACTAGCAGGACCAGTGGTCAGGGATAATGGTAATTGTAGTCTCAAAACATCTGGAGGGCCAAGTTTGAGGAAGCCTGATTTATTTTATTCAATTTACTGCACCTCCCCCCTTTATCAATAGGATCCCTGGGCAGGACATAAGACAAGTGTATTGGTTCCAGTTCGGTTCCATTTCAGGGGAAGAAAATTTGGTGGGCTGGGTTGAGGTGTTGGAATCATACAATCAAAAGGTTGGAAAGTACAGTGGTCCCTCGACTTACGAAGATAATCCGTTCCGACGGGACCTTCGTAGATCGAAAACATCGTAAGTCGAGTCCCCATAGGAATGCATTGGGGAGAAAAAAAATCATAGGTCGAAAAAAACCGCATCTAAACTTCGGAACTCGAGGAAACCCTATCTAAAACGGCCGCGACTTCCTTTCGGAAGTCGAAAAAATTCGGAAGCGCGCGGCCGCTTTGATCCCTCGTAACTCGAAAACAACGTAAGTCGGGTCATTCGTAAGTCGAGGGACCACTGTACCTCCAAGGGTCATCCATTCTGACCCCCTGCAATGCAGGAATCACAGCTTCCTGTGATGGTGGTGTTGCTTCCCTAACCCCTGCATGTGCTTCTGTGGTTTCTTGTCTGCAATGCAGGTCGTGTGCGGATCCAAGAGGGCGCCTCTCTCTGGATTGAGCAGCTGCGTGCCGAGGACCAGGGCTGGTACGAGTGCCGGGTGCTCTTCCTCGACCGACCCAACAGTGACGACGAGTTCCAAAACGGCACCTGGATCCACCTCACTGTCAATTGTATGCTCTGGGTGTTTATTTTTTAATTTTACTTCAGGGTTGGTCAATGCGGTTCCTTCTACATGTTTGGGACTGCAACTCCCATCAGCCCCAACCTGCCTGGCCAATGGCCATAGAATCAAGGAATCAAAGAATTGCAGAGTTGGAAGGGTCATCTAATCCAACCCCCTCCCAGCAATGGTGGGTGTTGGATTCAACAAGATCTGAAGGGCTCCACATTAGATTGATTGATTCATTTCAATTTCTATCTTGTCTCTTTCCATAGAGCAAAAAGTGTTTTTTTTTAAAGGATTCAGGAAGCTGGGATAAAAGAGGCTTATACAATTATTAATGGTGCATGAGGGAGGAAAAGAATGATATTCTCCCCTCCCTTGCTTATAACAACAATTCAGGTGGCATAGGAATGGACAGCTTTGTCAGTTTCGGTTTCTCTCTGTTTATCATTTTTCCAACCTTAAGCTCAGGTCTCCATATTTCCACATCAGTGTGCAATTTATTTTTTTATTTTTGAAAAAGTCTTCATGAAAATTAATCAGTGTCTAGCGTGGATTTCTATCTAATATGCAAACTTTTGCAAAGCAATTTCCCATACTATAAAGCATTTTTGTATGTTGTTGTCACTAATATACACATTTTATGCACACTTTGCCTCAGAATGTGCATTTTTCCACACATTTCTTGGCTGGAGAAATGGCTGCATTGCAAGCTCAGGAAACTGCCCGTTTCAGTTTGCATATTGTTTGGAAATGCAGTTAAGTGAGGAATGGGGAACCCAGTAGCACAGCAAATATGGCTGGACTGTCATCTGCCCCAGCCAGTGTGGATGATGGAAATTGGGTACCGCTTGGTGTATTTTTTAAAGCAGTATGCGCAATATAAGGAGGGTTGCACACCATGCATTTAAAGCACTCTAATGCCGGTTTAACAGTCTTGGCTTCCTCCAAAGAATCCTGGGAACTGTAGTTTGTTAAGGGTGCTTAGAGCTGTTAGGAGACCCTTCCCGTCAGTCTTAACAGACTACAGTTCCCAGGATGCATGGTGTGGATGTGACCTAAATGTCCTCGTTTGGGCCCATCCCCTATCCTTCACATCCTGGTTGTCTCGGCATCAGACCCCCTTTTGTCTCCCATCTGCTTAGCTCTCCTTCCAGACCCTCATCCCAGTCTGTAATCCTGCCCTCTCCCAGCTTCTGTCTCCCCAGCTACTCATCCCTGCTCTGCTGCCTAATCAATTGCTATTATCCTTGAACAGATGACCAGCCCCTACTTGCAGCTGAGACATTAAAAGGGGAGGAGATGGGCTATGTAAAGGGGATAAGACCTGGGGTATGAAGGAAGGATAGGCATGGGGGAGGAATTCGTTTCATCTGGCATTTAAAGGCAAACCTAGATGATTTGCACTTCTAGAACCAATATGCAAACAGCAATGCATTTCGGAATTTGCAGTTTTCCAAGGTGGTTTGCCAGCCAAGTAACGTGTACAAAAGTGCATTAAAAAGTGCATAAATATGCATATAATCATGAAAATAAAATTCAAAAATATATTACATTTGGGGAAATTGCTTGCAAGAATGTGTATGTTAGGCAAAATTCCACACAAAAGTGCATATATTGGGAGAATTTTGCACGAAAATGCTGATTAATTTTCATGAAGATTTATAAAACATCCCTCTTCTCCCAGTTACATCACCCCTTGCCTGAAGAGCCAACAGCCCCTCACCCCTTTTCGAACACCCTCCCTTGTGGAGTGTTCCCTCAGCCTCCTCTCTCCTCTCCTCTCCTCGGGTGTCCTCTGGGCAGCCGCAGCTGCCACCCCTGGCCTCTAAGCTGCACCCCCCCGCCCCAAAGAGAGGTGCCTCCTCCCACTGCCCCACAGGGGCCTGAGAAGCACCCCATGGCCAGCCCCAAAGGTTCCATTCGCCTGGGGAACTTATAGCCAGGACTGTTGTAACAAACAGCTGTGCAAGCCTTTGGGAGGCAGAGATGCGAGAGGGCATCAGAGGGAGGGAGGGAGGGAAAGAAAGAGGGACAGAGGCCAGTGTTGCCCGCGGCACCCCTGACCATCATTCAGGCCACAGCACACTGGTTGAAAACCACTGCCATAGGCATTTGGTCAGCCACAGTGAGAACAGGATGCTGGACTAGATAGGCCTTCAGCCTGATCTAGCCAGGGCTCATCTGGTCATAGCTGTCAACTTTCAGATTTGAAAATAAGGGATTTTTCCAAACTTTCGGATTTGAAAATAAGGGATGCCGCAAGGGCGGTGCAATGGCACCAAGTAGCCTTGCCACCCTGCGCTCCAGAGGCTGCGTGCGAACGGGTGAGCGAAAGAGTGAGCGCATAGATGGCAGGCAGGCTGTCTGTCTGGTTGGGCGTGAGGGTCTGGCTGCACAAGGCATGAAAGCTCCGCCCCCAGTCAGTCTCAGACTCCTTATTGGCAGCTGAGCAACGCAGCTGAGGAGCCTCCCTGGCTGGCAGGGAGGGAGTGGAAATCCTTTGAAATCCGGGAAATTTAAGAGATATCAACAATCCGGGATAGCAGCGGGAAACGGCATTGGAATAAGGGAGTTTCCCGCAAAAAAAGGGAGGGTTGACAGCTATGCATCTGGTGTTCTTATAATAACATTTCTGATGATTTGGGTGCTCTTCTCATAAGGTCTGTCTTGCAGTTCCCCCCACCTTCCAGGAGACCCCGCCAGCTTTCATAGAAGTGCAAGACCAAAAGTCTCTCACGCTGACCTGCTCTGCAGCGGGAAACCCCCAGCCAGTAGTCACTTGGAAGAGGGACAACCAAGCCATAGAAAGTGGAGACAAGGTTCAGGTAAGGCGTGTGCATGTAGCCCAGGAACCAAGGGTCCAGACTACAATTCCCACAACCCCCAGTGGTTAGCGATGATGTGAGTTGTCGGCCAGCAACAACTGGAGACCCGAAGTTGAAGAACACTAGTCAAGAAAAGGAGTGGGGAGCCTGTGGTCCCCCCAAAAGTTGTTGGCCTGCAAGAGTCCCAGCTGGCATGACCCCCAATGGTCAGGGAGAATGAGATTGACAGTCCCAACAACATCTAGAGAACCATAAGTCTCCAACCCCTAGTCTAGAAATGTGTGTAGACACAATCATCTTACAAGCTGGGAACCTGGCCTTTGAACTGGGAGTTATGTGATTTTTTTTTATTTTAAAGGGGGCATGAGTATGTTTCTAGACCTCATGGTAATCAAGCATATTCTGGAAGCGCCCCATTCTTGACTCCTGTTTTAAATTACTTTCAATTCTCTCTTTCCTCCCCTGTTTGCCTGGAACATACCTGTACTTTTAGATGCCCTGCATAGTGCCTTCTCCCTTCCTTCAGGTCTTAAGGTGTTGTTGGACTACCACTCCCAATATCCTAAGCCATTTTAGCCAATACTCTGCTTTAAAACCCTCCTTAAAATGTGCAGATTACAAATCTCTTTCAAATGAGAATACACTGTTTTCATTTTTGTTTTATGGTTGTTTAATAGTGTATTCATTCTCAGTTAGTCACCCTGCAAATGCCATTGACATTGAAGGGCAGGATATAACATGTCAGCAATAAATGAATGTGTTCACATTTATTGGATTTGGTGAGATTTCGCCCCGCTCCATATGCACAAATTTTAAAAGGTGTTTAAATTAATGCATTTTCAGAATACCTCCAGTGTTTTCTGACCTTACAGAGAGAGCTGAAAATAGTGACATATTCCCTCCCCAACATGAGCAGTTTCTGTGGTTCACAACTTAGTTTTTTTAACAAATCCAGGTATTTAAGAGAACATTATTGACGGGAGCCAGAGTCAGGAGTAGGTCAACAATTTAAAAAAACCCACCGGTGTCATTGATGTTAACACTTTATTCCAGAAACCCAAACAGCACAGGCCTGGTGAACACAGCAACTCTTCCCAGCAGTGCTTGCCCCAATGAGGGAGCTTTGGGGACTGAAGGTCCCCACCTTCCCACTGCTCTCTAAGGACCCGTCCTCTTCATTTCTCTGTGCATTCTAGGAGACCAGGGGGAAGGGGAGCTGGTTTCAGGAGGGGGAGATTCCCTGGCTTCTTTAGCAGCCTGCCTCCACTCTGCTTCTTGACCTCCCCTCTGCTTCTGCCTCTGAATTAGGACTGCCCTCTGTCGCAGCCTCTTCCTGCTCACTAAACCCTGTTGCCTCTTCAGCTTCAGACACCTTCTCCTCCCAGCCTGCTCCCTCTAACCACTCAGCATTGTCCCACCACCCCCTGGCTCTGAGCCTTCTTACCCTGGAGGTTCCCTTGGGGATTCCCCAGCTGGTACCTCCCGTCATTCCTCTGCATCCAGCCAGTCCATGACAATTACAGTGCCTCCTTGGTTTACAACCATAATCCGTTCCAGAGGTCCATTTGTAAACCAAAACAGGTTGTAACCCATGGCGCGCTTTCGCCAATGGGGCCTCCAAAAAAAATTGTTCGTAATAAAAAAAAGGGGGGGGGGGTTGTAATCCAAAAAAAGTTTGCAAACCGGGACACGCACTTCCGGGTTTGACGTGTTTGTAATCCAAAACATATGCAAACATATGCCTCCTCTGTGAGTCTCATGTGTCTCCTGAAACCCAGCATCTCCCTTACATCGGGGTGCCTGGTGAAGATTTCAGAGCCTGCCTCTAGAGCAGGTGTGAAGAACCTTTGAACTGCAACTCCCATCATCCCTGGGTCTTGGCCATCAGCCTGCTGGGACTGATGGGAACTGTAGGTCAGCAACACCCGGAGAGTGCAAGCTTCCCTACGCTTGTGCTAGAGGCTCTTTTTCATCATGGGACACCTTTGCTATTATACCTACTTTGCTTACTTAGTTTATGGTCCACCACTGGTGTAATTAACGCCCAAGTTTATTCTCCTGCCTTTGTTTGTTCCTTCTCATGGAGGAAGTGCAGACCAGGTAAACCTGTTTGCCAACCCCCTTTCATCTGTCCCCCTCCTGAAAATGGTTGAGCTACCTCACCCCAGGTTTCACCGCCTGGGAATGGGAAGCTGTTTCGTGCTATTCGTTTAGGGGCAACTAGTGAGCCTTTGCAACTGGTTGAGGACTTCCCTGTCTAAGTTTACACTCCAGTGCTGTTTATTCTGAAGAGGAATTTCATGCCTTCCCCACTCAGAGAAATAAAAAACCAATAATTAGTTTCAGAAACTCTAAGAGATAGATTTCCTAGTGGGAGCATAGGCACTGAATTGTCAAGCTCATTTTAGGACCGTTCTCTAACAAATACCTAAGGTCTGGCTGACCCCTGCTGGCCACTCAAAGGAAACAAGCATTTGACTTGCTCTCTTCAAGAAAGCCTTGCAGTGTGGTATGCTACTGTTTGCAGTGCTAGCGAGCCCTGACCTTTTCCAGTATATCCCAGGGATTTTTGGGGGGGTGGGGGTAGGAAAGCCCACTTAGACTGACCCATGCCCTTAGCCAAATAGGGATTAGACCCTCATGCAAAAAAGAAGTTGTTTTGCACCCCTGTATAAAACCCATATTTCAGGTGAGAATGCTGAGGCCAAGAGGACTGTGTTTTTTCCTAGAGTCACACTGTGAACTCAGGTGATATTTGAGCAAGCTCACATACTTAGTGGCTGCTGTTCTCAAGTTAATAAGAGGGATGGGGAGAAATTTGATTTTGTTCTCATTTAAAGACATACCTGCTTAATTCACACTTTCTGAAGCACAGCCATCCTTTGAATTTTGCCCTTTTCAACTTCTGCAATCCAGTTCTCCAGCCACAAGTATTGTGTAAAAAACCCCCCCAATGCATATACTTGAGTAAAGTATGTGTGGAAATTCATATATCCATGAAGATAACATACAAAACTGCATTATATTGAGGAAAATATAAATGTTAGGGGAAATAGGCTTTGCAACAACGTGTATATTAGGTAAAATTGCATATATGAATGCGTATGCTGAAGACACCCCTTTTTATCTTGGCGTTGGAGACCTACGGTATATATTTACAGGATGTACCCTATATGAGTGCAGTTTGCTTTATACTGTTTTCAGTATTGAAGTTTAAATTGCTGTAACCTGCTGTGGGTAGGAAGTCAAATTAATAATGATGGTGACATATTAGAGAAATTCATGCTGAAATGGTGGTGAATTTTTATGAGGACTTTTAAAAAAATCATGAACTTCACTGGAAATGTAGAGAACAGAAGACTGGAAAACCGAGAGAAGACATTTGTCCATCCCTAGTTGAGGGAATTGACAGAAACTTTCCCCAGCTCATTGAGGAATTGATCTTCTTGACCACCTCATTGGCCGTACAATTTCTTGGTGAGGAGATGCTGGAGGGGTTTTTTCTTTGCTTGCTGCAAGCCTTTCCTAAACGATGTGTTTCCCACCAGGTGAAGAATGGGACCCTTGTCTTTGCCAGTGTGGAGCGAGCCAGCGCTGGGGCCTACACTTGCCACGCCACCAGCGAAGAGGGCGCCATCACCCACACAACCCGCCTGTTGGTGCAAGGTAAACAGAAGGGGCAGCATCTTCCCCAAACTGGGTAGAGCAGCAATTTTACACAGGATGCTGCTGTACAGGCTTATCTGTCCATAGAGCCCATGGGGGGTGAGGGAGGGGAACCTCAGTCCTGGGAGCCAAATGCGGCCCTCCGGAGACTCTTCCCAAGCTCCTCCCATTCCCAGGCCACACCCCCTCGCTGGCCCTCCTCCAGTGATCTTTATCTGGCTGGAGTGTATGCATGCTACGTGCTTGCCAGGATGGAGACGGGTGTATGTCTGGCCCCTGGAAGGTTACTCATAAGGGAATGTGGCCCTTAGGTTGAAAAATGGTTCCCCACCCCTGACCTAGCCCAAAATTGTCCTGCTCTTGCTGGCAGCAACTCCCTAGCGTGCCATGCAGAAAAAGAATCTTTCCCATCACCTTCAACTGTATCCTTTAAATTGGAGGTGCCCAGAGATGAAACCTGGAACCTTCTCTGCATGTGCACAGTGCTGCTTTCTGCCACTGAGCTGGGCTCTCCCTGCCTGGAGCACAGGAAGTTTGTGCCTTGCCAAAATTTGCCGAGCTAGCCCAGGACTGCCTTCTCCAGCCTAGCAGTCCCTGTCTCCCCACCCCTCCCCATTCCAAAGACTCTGGCAGAAGCCTTTCCCACAGCCCTGCTACCTGATCCTTCATTTAACGGGAGATGCCAGGGATTGAACCAGAAACATTGTGTTTGCTAAGCATGTGCTTTACCACCGAGCTACGATCACTCCCCCAGTTTACCATCCAGACTCTCTGGCGGATACAAGTGCACAGCTGTGGGAGTCAAGCATGTCTCTGGTTTCCAAAGGGAATCTTGGCATGACTTCTGAATCAATAGTTCCACATTTTATCACTGGCAGGGTTGCGGGGAGAGGAGTGCCTTTCTGTCCTTAGATTTGGGGAACTTCAGACTCGGGGGAGAGGGGCTCAATGTAGCTCCCTTGGCCTCTCTTACTGGCCCTTGGCACTTTCCCCAGCCACATTCCCTCACCAGCCTTGGATGTTTTTGAATGTCTGGGGTGCATAGCTGTCAACCCTCCCTTTTTTTGCGGGAAACTCCCTTATTCCAGTGCCGTTCCCCGCTGCTATCCCGGATTGTTGGTATCCCTTAAATTTCCCGGATTTCAAAGGAAGCAGCTCCTCTCCCTCCCTGCTGGCCAGGGAGGCTCCTCAGCTGCGTTGCTCGGCTGCCAATAAGGAGTCTGAGACCGACTGGGGGCGGAGCTTGCATGCCTTGTGCAGCCAGACCCTCACGCCCAACCAGACAGACAGCCTGCCTGCCGTCTATGCGCTCACTCTTTCGCTCACCCCGTTCGCAGCACAAGCCTCTGGAGCGCAGGGTGGCGAGGCTACTTGGTGCCATTGCACCGCCCTCCGCGGCATCCCTTATTTTCAAATCCGAAAGTTTGAAAAAAAAACCTTATTTTCAAATCCGAAAGTTGACAGCTATGCTGGGGTGTGTCCTTGAACCTCTGGCTTCTCTGGATGGAGGAAAGAGAGGGGGGGGTGTTTGTTTGTTTGTGTGTGTGTGTGTGGTATAGAAAGTAGCCTACTGTACAATGGCAAAATGTAAATTTGATTACCTCTCCATGCTTACCTCTGGTGGTACCCACAACTGGCATGTGTGTCCCCGTCCCCCCCAGCAAGATTTTGCAGAAGGGAATGGAAAAGCTTCCTTGCCCCTGCCTTAGCCACTCATCCCAGGCACTTTCTTCTTCCCAGGGCCTCCAGTAATTGTGGTGCCCCCACAGAACGTCACTGTCAACCTCACCCAAGATGCCTTCTTGGCCTGCCAAGCCGAGGCCTACCCTGCCAACCTCACATATAGCTGGTTCCAGGGGAACACAAATGTTTTTCACCTCAGGTAGGAAACTCCAGGTGTGAGTGTTTTGCATGAGCGGGGGGCAGAATTGCTCCGTGGGCTCTTCCGCAAATGATGGTCTATTCCTTCCTTCATTTATGTAATGTTTCCCTCCCAAAGGGTGCTCCAGGCAGCAAAGTGAAAGGGAGCACAACATAGGGCTTAAATTAAAGCTTGTCCTCTTTGGGAGCAAGTAGAGGTGAATGCCATCTCGGGAGACAGAGTGGTCTTGGTTTGCATGTTTGTTATATGACGGATAGAATGTTGGGTTTGTTTGGAAATCCCTAATTATTTGTTTGACAGTTGGCAGTACGCCTGGTTATTTCACAAGGATGTTTCATCAGTTACTTCAGAGAACTGGTACCAAAAAAAAGCATTATTTATGGCAATTTGTGATAAATTCACTCATCATTTATGCACCTAAAAAGAACAAGCAGAACCCAGAAGACTAGGCAGCAGCATGGTGGAAAGTTACGTTACATGTGAATCGACATTTTCAGGCTCATTTATATTCTCTCAATGTGATTTTGTTTGGAGAAATATGTAATAATTGCTGCAGTTACATTTGTTTGCACACTTGATTAGACTTGGTCTTCTTCTTTGAACTCAGATAGTATGTATTTGGCTCCATTCTCTCTCATTCATATATACAGATAGAGATATATCCTTATCTATATATAAGGTACATAGAACTCCCAGTTGCCCATGTTGGCCAGGCAAGTGCTTAAATACAATGCTGTTGCACTTTTTTCGTTCCTGCTCTCTTCACGTTCTCTTCCCTTCCCCTCCTTCAGCCATCTCCAGTCCCGGATTCGCGTCTTGGTGGACGGGAGCCTCTTGGTGCAGAAAACTGTCCCAGAGGATTCGGGGCAATATACCTGTGTTGCTAGCAATGGGCTAAGGAGACCACCTTCTGCCTCAGCGTTCCTCACAGTTCTGTGTAAGCATGGCACCTTCCCCTCTTTCTAGACCTCCAACTGGTAGACACAGTCTAAGGGTGGAGGAAAAAGCAGACAGTATGAAGACAGGCACCTTAGGTGTTCAAGCTGCTGGGTGGGGCTCAGGCAGGGATGGGGCAGAAATGCAATCCTGATGCCATTTAAAGGCAAACCTACTGACCTTGCACTTTCTGAAACAATATGTGGATTGAAATGCAGCCATCCTCCAAAATCTGCACTCCCTCAAATTTTGCAGCGCGGTTCTCCAGCCAAGTAATGCGTACAGAAATGCATGTTAAAGGTAAAGGGACCCCTGACCATTAGGTCCAGTCGTGTCCGACTCGGGTTGCGCCGCTCATCTCGCTTTATTGGCCGAGAGCCGGCGTACAGCTTCCGGATCATGTGACCAGCATGACAAAGCCGCTTCTGGCGAACCAGAGCAGTGCACGGAAACGCCCTTTACCTTCCCGCCAGAGCGGTTCCTATTTATCTACTTGCACTTTGACGTGCTTTCGAACTGCTAGGTGGACAGGAGCTGGGACCGAGCATCGGGAGCTCACCCCGTCGCAGGGATTCGAACCGCCAACCTTCTGATCGGCAAGCCCTAGGCTCTGTGGTTTAACCCACAGCACCACCTGGGTCCCATAAATGGGTGCATAAATGCATACATTAGTGAAATCAACATACAAGCATGCATTATATTTGGGGAAATTGCTTTGGTGAAAGTGTGTGTGAAAGGCAAAAGTGCATATGTTGGGGGGGAATGTGCACTAAAATTCTGACAATTTAAAAAATAATAATCATGCTCTGATATGGAAATGTGGAGAACCGATCATAAGATCGGAAAAATGAGAAACCGAGAGAAACCAGAATTGTCAGCTCCATAGAAAGAATTGTCTCGCAGCATTATCCACATCCTGTTATTTTGCAGGGCTGCTGGTGCAAGGTGTGGGTTGCTGTCCTAGTGGGACATCCCAGCTGTTGATTGGAGAGGCAACCCAGCCTTGGCTGTGCCCCAACTCTCCTCTAGCTTTCCCCCACTAGCCATCCCACTGTCTGAAGCCGTGTCCTCCCTGCCTTCTGCAGATCCAGCACAAGTCATCGACATGCCCCCTGAGACTCTCCTGCCAATAGGGATGCAAGGCACCATCAGGTGCCCCAACAAGGCCAATCCTCCGCTGCTCTTCATCAACTGGACCAAAGACGGGCAGCCGCTGGAGTTAGGCAAGGTACTTGGCAGAAGCGTCCGCCACACCTTCTTGGGCTCATAGGCCTTTTGGGATAACTCTCTTCTGAACAGAACTCTCTCCCTCTCCTAGCTCCCAGGTTGGTCCACGACTCCCGACGGTGCCCTTGTCATTGCCACAAGCAACGACAATGCCGTGGGCGTTTACACGTGCACCCCATACAACAGCTACGGCAGTGCTGGCTCCTCAGCGCCTACGCGCGTTCTCCTGAAGGTGAGTGGCGGAGACAGCCGTGTGTGTGTTAGAGCATAAGAAGAGACTGGCTGCTGGGTCATCTAGTCAAGCATCCTGTGTTCACTGTGGCCGACCCTTGCCTGTTTCGGATGCCAAATATGTGTTGTGTTTTACGGCCTAGGACCCTCCCACGTTCAGCATGCGCCCCAAGGAGGAGTATTTTCAGGAGGTGGGGCGGGAGCTGCTCATCCCCTGCGCTGCCAGAGGTGACCCCCTGCCCGTCATCTCTTGGACAAAGGTGAGGCGGCGCTTTGCATAAACAAGAGGTAGATCCTAGAAGGCTGTCCAGCGGTGGTGGCTGCTGCCCATTGGGACCGGCCAGGTGGGAGGCCAACAGGAGGCGGAGCCAGAGACAGTGAGAGGCGGAGATAACTTTATTCTAGTTTTGTCCCCATCCTCCTCCTCTCTGCTGAGGTGACACTGAGATTGAAGGGAGCCGACAGGCAGGCTGAGAGGCTTCCCTGTTAAGTCTGGCTGGTTTACTCAGAGCTCCACCTTTTAGCTAGGCTCGAATTCCTTCTCAGTTTATACCTACTAGTATATAGAATCATAGGGACGTGGGTGGTGCTGTGGGTTAAACCACAGAGCCTAGGGCAGTGATGGCTATCCTTGACACTCCAGATGTTTTGGGACTACAACTCCCATCATCCCTGACCACTGATCCTGTTAGCTAGGGATGATGGGAGTTGTAGTTCCAAAACATCTGGAGTGTCAAGGTTAGCCATCACTGGCCTAGGGCTTGCCGATCAGAAGGTCGGTGGTTCGAATCCCTGCAACGGGGTGAGCTCCCGTTGCTCGGTCCCAGCTCCTGCCCACCTAGCAGTTCGAAAGCACGTCAAAGTGCAAGTAGATAAATAGGTACCCGCTCTGGCGGGAAGGTAAACGGCGTTTCCGTACGCTGCTGTGGTTCGCCAGAAGCGGCTTAGTCATGCTGGTCACATGACCTGGAAGCTGTACGCCGGCTCCCTCTGCCAATAAAGCGAGATGAGCGCCGCAACCCCAGAGTCGTCCGCAGCTGGACCTAATGGTCAGGGGTCCCTTTACCTTTTATATAGAATCATAGAGTTGGAAGGGCACCCAAAGGATCTTCTAGTCCAACCCCTTGCAATATATTTGAGAACGTGAAGGAAATTTAAAAGTAACTGGCAACATTTCAATTTAAACGTGACTTCAGCCATAGTATAGTTAGCAGGGCCCCGATTTCCCCTGAGGTCTTGAACAGCTTGCTAACATCTCTCTGGTGTGTCCCCCCCCCCTACAGATGGGCAGTAAGGGCTTAGCCAATGCCCTGGTAGACAAGAACAACAGCTTGGTCCTGCGCCCACTGACCAAGGAGCAGCATGGCTTATGGGAATGCGCCGCCAACAACGGTGTGGCCCGCATCAGCACTGCAACCACTGTCTACGTATTGGGTGTGTACTTCATTCAGAGCGCAACAGAATTAAACAAACTGTACAGAAATGCATTGAAGAACTATTTTGAGTGAAAAGGGATGTGTGCTGCATCTTTCATGGGAGGGCAATGTGTATGCATACACATATTGGCCTGGTTTCCCTGTTAGTACTAAGCCATGGTTTGTATGGCTTAACCATGGTTTCTTTGACCAGCAGCTTAACCATGGTTTGTTCCAACAAACAATGGTCATGAGCCATAGTTTGTTTTTGCCTTACGAACCTTGGCTTCTTCTAACTATGGCTTGTCATTGCACGCAAACCTGACATGGTTTATTAGGCATGGTTTGCTCGGCAAGCATCTGGAGCAGGATGGGAAAACTGCCATAACTCTGTGGTAGATCACAAGCCGGTCCTCGGTTAAATTTGTGGTGTCTCAGGTAGATTGGGTAGCAGGCGATGAGTAAAGATGTCTGCTCAAGACCTTCGAGAGCTTCTGCCACTCGGAGCAGCCAGTACTCGGCGTCTCCACCCCCATCATTCAGCCCGGACACTGAGGTCCAGTGCCGAGGGCCTTCTGGCGGTTCCCTCACTGTGAGAAGCCAAGTTACAGGGAACCAGGCAGAGGGCCTTCTCGGTAGTGGCACCCGCCCTGTGGAACGCCCTCCCTTCAGATGTCAAAGAGAACAACAACTACCAGACCTTTAGAAGACATCTGAAGGCAGCCCTGTTTAGGGAGGCTTTTAATGTTTAATAGATTACTGTGTTTTAATGTTCTGTTGAAAGCCGCCCAGAGTGGCTGGGGAAACCCAGCCAGATGGGTGGGGTATAAATAATAAATTATTATTCTTATTATTAAGATGTAGTGTAATCGGCAACTTCCTATACTGGAGGGACTATAACTCAGTGGTATAGCATGTAGAAGAGTCCATATTCAATCCTGGACATCTCCAGTTAAAAAGGGATTGGGTCAGAAGTGATGGAAAAGACCCTTCCCCACCTGCTAGAGCAGACACTACCGGGCTTGATGGACAGAATACCATAAGGAAGCTTTGTCTGCACCTGGTTTAATCCTCAAAAACAAATGTTGGAGGGGCTGGTGGGGGCGCTAGTTGATAAAACTGCTGCTGCTGCTGTGGATTTTACCACCCACAAAACCCCTTTGAGCCTCATCCCATTCATGTCAAGCTAATTCAGTTCTGCTTTTCGTCCTCTCTCCTGAACTCTAGGCACCAGCCCCCACACAGTGGCCAACGTCTCGGTGCTGCCTCTCCAACAGGCTGTCAACATCACCTGGGAGCCAGGCTTTGACGGGGGCTACTTCCAGAGGTTCAGCATCTGGTATACGCCGCTGTGAGTCCTTGGTTAGGATTTTGGAGAGGGGGCTGTGGGCGCTAGGCCCCAAATGGCTGCTGTGCCCAAAAGTGCTGGGGGGGGGAGAGGATGGGGGCAAGGATGCCCCCTCTCCATCAGCTGCTTTCTCAGTGGGGGGAAAGGCACCTATATCAATCACAGCTACACTTACTCACAAATATATGCTCTTTCCACCTCCCCTCTGTTCAGAGCGGAAAGGAGGGCATCCTGTCCTGGCACCCAAAGAAATGTGGGCAAGTTTAGTTTGTTTGTGTTCAGTGTAGGAGAGGCTAAGCCAGTGCAGGAGCAGGAGCAGCAAACTGCCCCTCATAAACTGTAATTTTTCATGGAATATTTACTGAAGCCTTCCATGAGTACTATAGGAGGTCATGCCAGGCACACTGACAGTATTGGGCAGTGATCCCTGTTTGAATGTCTTTTGTGCACCAAAGACTTTAAAAAAAAAAAAATCAAGCCTTTTAAATTACATTTATGATGTGGAATTAATATAGTTGTTATAGCTCCACGGAACATTTATTTACTCTCTTCCAACAGATCAATTTTGTCAATGCTGTGATTGCTTGATCTCTCGCTTAAAAAAAAAAGTGCTAATTTTAATGGTTGTCTCAATTGCTGCTTTCCCATTTTCTTTTATTGCAACGGGTTTCTAGGTTGCTTTTGCTTTTATACGTTGCCCAGACTACTCTTGTAATCTACTGGGTGCCTGATAAACTGAGTGAATGGATTAATAAAATATAAATGTTACTGGAATCCTTCTTCCAGGAGCTCACAAGTTCCTTCTGCCTTCTGCTCGAAACCACAGGGGCTTTTCTGTCTCTAGTTTGGATTCTTCTCAGTGACTGCAGCCTCTCCTCCATGTCTGTGTCCCACACAGGTTGAAACGCTTCAATCGTCCTCACCACGACTGGGTCTCACTGCCTGTGCCTGTTGGGGCCTCCCACGTCCTGGTGGAGAACCTGCAGCCAGATACTGGCTACCAGTTCAGCGTTTTGGCCCAGAACAAGCTGGGTAGCGGTCCCTTCAGTGAGATCGTCACCACCGTGCCACTAGGTGAGAGCATAGGACTCCTTTCCTTCTGACCAGCGATATGTGTCACTCCCAAACTATTCCCTTAAAGGGACAATGCACAGTTTCAACACCCGTTATCTCTCTCCTCCTCCTCCTCAGGTTTCCCAACAAACACCATGCCGCCCAACCCCTCATCTACGACCTCACAGATCTTTCTATCCCCACCTCAATCCCTGATGGCCAACGAGACCACGCGGGGGGTCCTCCTCCTGTGGGAGCCCCCATTCCAGTTCTCTGTGGCTCTAACAGGCTACACCCTGGAGCTGCGACAAGACCAGGGGGGCTGGGAGGTTCTCGACGGATCCATTGCCAGCTCTGAGACGCAGCTCCTGGTGCCTGGGCTAATCAAGGTGGGTTCAGAAGGGTGTCAGAGATACAGTTTTGAAAGGTTAGTGTGTTAACCAGACTCTGCCCTAGCAGGACTTGCCTGTGTCATTAGCAACCCCAGTAGGCTGGGGTTGGGGGCATCATGCAGGGGACCATGGCTGAGCGAGGCAAATCAAAAGCTTGGCTTTCACAGTTCCTGAGAACCAGCTTTTACTTAAAAAAAAAAAGGAATGGCCAAGGTTCTAGTCCTCATGGCTGCCTGAAAGTATGTCAAAATATCAAAAGCTGGGATCGGGTTGGGCGGGATTTCCATTGACTTCAGGGCACTGCATAGCTCCCTGCCTTTCCTTGGGACTGTCAAAATGTGGAACTAGTTAAGCAAAATGATACCCCTTCTGATGCTGTTAAGTAGGAGAAGGGTTTACAGTACGACCACAGTGACTATAAGAGGGTTTTCACAGTGTGCCCCTGTTTTCTCTCCCACCCCCGCCACATTGTAGGACGCCTTCTATGAGTTCCGCCTGGTGGCCTTTGCTGGCAGCTACATCAGTGACCCCAGCAACACGGTCAACGTCTCCACAATAGGTAAGGGCCAGAGAGGGGGCAGCAAAACCTGCAGCAGCCTCAGGATTAGCTCACTTTGCGGGAGGCGACTGGAGCTGTTCAAAGCTCCTTTAAAATGTCACTCTTATTATTAGAAGGGATGAGTGAATCTCTCGGTTTCTCATTTTCCCAGTATTTCCATGTCAATTTGCAATTAAAAAAGAAAAGTCCTTATGATCTGATGCAACAGGGCTCCTACAGCAATTCTTCCTCCATGTCGAGGTTTCTTCCTACCCTTGCCGTTGTGATAGTGTGACATTCCCCCTCTTCCCACCAGGCATGGAGGTGTATCCCTCCCGCACCCAGCTCCCTGAGCTTCTGCCCCAGCCAGTGTTGGCCGGAGTGATTGGCGGGGTCTGCTTTCTCAGCACAGCTGTCATCTTCAGCACAATGGCGGCTTGCATCATGAACCAGAGGCGAGCTGCCCGTCTCCGCAAACGCAGGCAAGGTAAGGAGCTGCCGCACAGAAAGTTTGAGCAGACATGTTCTCTTGTCGCCCCAGAGGGCAAGACCAGACCTAATAACAGGGATAAGGAACCTCCACCCCGTGAGCCAAACTTGGTCTGCCGCACCATTTGGGGCAAGTTACATCCGCCCATTTTGCACCTGATGTCAAAGGAACAATTGGGAGCTTAAAGTGAGCTTTTGATCACTTCTGTGCTGGTCCCATTGAAACCACTTCTCCTTCCCAGCGCTGCTCCTTGAACCTTTGAAAACCTGTATTCTGAAGTTTTAAAGGGCAATGCGGGGCTGTTTGCAAAGGGGCTTTTAAACAGCTCCACACTGCGCTTTGAAGTCCTGATAACCGGGGCTTCAAAGCACATCTGATGTCATAGCAATGCTAAGTGATTGGCAGGTGGGCTGCATCTCTACAGGGGTGGGGAGGTAAGGATTGGGCCCACTGGCCAGAAAAGATTCCCTGCCCCCTGAGCTAATGGGTAGAAATGGCAGGGCGCAGATTTTAATTGAACATTACAATAAAACTCGATGGTGGGCCAGGCTGCCTCAGGTGGTGACAACAGGCTCACCCCTGCTGGCAGTATTTAAGCAGAGGCCGGGCAGCCATTTGTCAGGGATGCTGTCATTGCATCCTGCTCTGCAGATTCTGCACTGAGCTGGACAAGGTTGGTCTACACAACCTCCACTGTCCCAACTCCATGAGCATTCAACTAAGTTCTACTCAAAGTAGACCACTGAAATGAACAGGCCTATGTTAGTCATGGCCATTAGCTTCAGTGGGTCTACTTTGAGTAGGACTAGCATTGAATACCACCCGATGATTTTGTGAGGCAAACAGTCAAGACCCTGTGTATTACAAAGTGGTTGCAGAAAACGGTGTCTGGTGCAGAATCCAGCCTTCTGAGGATCTCACCATTGCATTTATAGGAGACACTTTTAATATGCAGAATAAGAAAGCGTGCACAGATTCGCACAATCCATTCAGGCAACAGCATCTGGCTTAATTTTTTAAAGAGCTGCTATGTTTTGGCACATCTGAGTTTGCTTCTAGCAGTTATCATTGTGGATACCCTGGTTTGCTATCTATGCTTCAAAAATTTTGAAAAAATATTTATTTAAAGTGTGCCATAAATAATATCTCTTCATTTATTTATTTTAAAGCCTGGAAAGCAACTCACAGGATAGAGGTCGCCACCCTTTTTTAAAACTTTGTGGGCACATTTGGATTTTTGAGTGCATGCCCTTCCGTTCACTTCTCTCCCCCTTCCCCAGATTGGCACCCCCTTGAGAGACAGAAAAAGAGAAAGCACGTTCATGCAGGCTGTGCTTTTCCAAATAAAACCACATAGAGCTGAAATAGCAAGTGGGGCAGAGCGCCACTCTTCCAACTTCCTGCTGCAGCTCTCTGCAATTTTTCCCAGATCAGCTCCCAAAACAGAAAGAGACAAAGCATACTTTTCATGGTCATCACTTCATGACCAAGGTGGTCAGTGAGCAGGAGGGGTTCAGAAGCTCTGTAGGCGGCTGGGAAAGGCCTCAAGAGCACCACTGCACCCATGGGTGCCATGTTGGCAGCCCTTGTTACAAGACGTAGCAGCAAAAGCAGACTAAGCAAGATCCCAAACAGAATCAATTCAAGCTCCCCTTCCTGTCTCACCTGAGAGCAGTTGCTAAGGTCCTCCTTCAGCTTCTTTTTTCATTACCTTGGAATTGGGGTGGGGGCTGGAATTCACCTGATCTAGCTTTTAAACATTTATTTATCAAAATGTTTTTTCTTCTCTCCCAACTTTTTATGTTTGCACATGGGACCCCCAAAGCAGTTAGCAATCATATGCAATCGTTAGCAATATGGGGGTTTTTTAAATATAAAAATACACACAACCAATAAGAAACAAGAATACAATAGTTTTTTTTAAGCTGCAGATGGAAACAACAGCAGCCATAGTCCACCAAAAGCTTACTGTAGAGCTAAGAGTCATATCCCAGGTCAAAAGCGCATGAAGGGAACTTGAAGCTAACACCTGAAGGCAGAGACATGGCCAGAAGGACCTCCAGGGGCAAAGAATTCCAAAGCCAGGGTGCCACCACCAAAAAGTCTTGTGTGCCCAATTGCTGCAGCTTAGAGGGTGATGAGATATTGTGCAGGGCCCCCACTGAGGACCTGTGCATAGGTAGCTTTCCATGGGAGGTGATAGCCTGCATCCAAAAACCTTTTGAGGCACAGCTGAGCAATCTCTATCCCTTCCAACTGTACTCCAACTCCCATCAGCCCCAGCCAGCACTGCCAATTGTCAGGGATCATGGGAGTTGTAGTCTACAACATATAGAGGGCCATAGGTTCCCACCATCAGACTGCAAAGGCCAAACACAGCATTTCTATTTGGGCTTGGACACAAACTGGTTGCCGGTGAGAAAGGCACAAGATCGGAGTGAAGTGACCGAAGGAAGCAGGCCCAGGTCTAAGCTGCACCAGTTGCATTCTGCACCTTCCCAAATCAGCTGGAAGCATCCTGGAACTCCCCAAGTGGGACGTGGCTGCAAAAGCACTCCCCAGTTGTTCGCCCCCCGTGTCTGATATTTGTCATCTTCGTACCTCCGAACATGGAGGGTCCCTGTACATGTCACGTCCGAAAGCCATCGAAAGACCGCTTCATGAATGAATCTAAAATTCTTTCTTCAAAGTTTTCTGCCTCACGGCAATGAGTTACAGAGGTCAATTCCGCTTTGCATACAGACACACTTTTTCGTTGGATAATATCCAGAACCTGCCGCCAGCCAGTTTTCACTGTGCTGCTCTTAGGAGTTCTGAGACAAGGTGGCGCGATTTTCTCAGCCTATTGCATGAGTCCACTTACTTATTTCCCTCCACATGGGTCTATCCCAGAGGTGAGGAACCTTCTTCAGCCCGATGGCTCCAATCCGTTCTGGACAACCTTTCAGGCACCACATGCCGGGGGGTGGCAGGGACAGCACCAGATGCAAAAAATGGACAAAACCACAAATGTCAATTTTGGGCAGAAGGCTAGTTTCTATGTGTGCTCGCTTGCTCCTCTCTCCTCTAGCCAGACAAGCAAGAGGCAATATCAGGGGTAAAGGACACGCTCCAGCCAGACAAAAACTCAAGAAAGCAAGGCAAATGCAGGGGTGGAGAGGCTGCAGGAGAATTTGGAAGATGGTCCACATTTGTGTTCTAACCTTTTAGCTAGGACAGAATACCCTGTCCAGGGTGGGGGCAAAATTTGCCATCAAGGTAACTTAAATTCTAAAAGAGGAGGTAGATTCTCCGCTCTATTCTCTATTAAGCAAATTGCCTCCATTGGCTTTCTTTCCTAGGTAATTCAGTCTGCTGTTTTTCCAAGGGGGGCAGTGGGGAGAGGAGTAACACATGCAACATCTCAACCCACTCCTGGCCACATTAAATCCCTTCTTAGCACCCGAGGGGGGCGGGGCGTGTCACACATACACACACCCTTTCAGTCTTTGCATCCTTAAAGACTATAAACTTGATGTCTTAAGTAATAGCTGGGATCCTCAAGAGGGTTGAATTCTATGCCCGATGCGGATGTCTGTGACCACAGAAGATGTGCTGTTCTCCCCCCCTCACAATTTGTGCCGCTGCATGACTAGAGTCGCTTGCAAGCTGCAAGGGACTGCATTTAAAAGAAGAAGAAAAAAGAAAATCCTGCTTGTTTTCTGAGCTGGACAGGGAGGTGGTCCTTGGAACCAAAGCTGGAAGGGAGTGGGGGTCAGGGCAAGTTTGAGGCTGACACGGGCATGTGTGTGCGTGCATCTGTCTGTTGGCCGTGACGTGGCAGTCGTCCCGTCCCCTTTCATCGTCACTTCTTTTTTTGTTTTTTGAGTTGCTCTCCGTGTGATTTCCCCTTTATGTTCTCGTGACCTTCCAGATCCACCAACCGTCTTCTCCCCCAACAAGAAGCTTCTGCCTTCACAGTAAGTCACGCCATCGCATGACATCACTTCCTGTCCCCACTCATGTCAACCCTGCAGCTCCTTCCCCTGTTGCTTCTGCTCAGTCCCCCCTGTGTTTTGCAGGCCACAGCCAGGGGGAGAGGGATGAGGTGGGGGTGGGAAAGGGAAATGCTACAGCAGGGCTCCGCAGGACGGCAAAAACAGAGTCCCACAACAGGCACGGCTTATAACTCGGTGGTGGAGCATCCGCCTTGCAGGTACAAAGTCCCAGGTTCAATCACTGGCATCTCCAGGCTGGGAGAAACTCCCCATCTGAAAACCCGGAGAGCCACTGCCAGTCCATGTAGACAAGAGTGACTCTGATGGCCAATATTCTGACTCAATATAAAGCAGCTTCCAACATTAGGCAAGCAGGACATGAATGCCATAGCCCTCTCCCACGGTTGTTTCCAGTGATTGGTATTCAGGTTGAAACAGAACTGATAGCAAACCAATCAAAATAATAAAAGCAAATTATTAAGAGTCCACTTGCATCAGTTTAAATTTTTGTCCGTATTCCATAGCCACCAGATGAGCTGCAATATGTCTGATCATTACTATTATCTAGTCCCGGCACTGTAATCTGAACTGTGAAAGCGCATGGTGCAGCTGCCTTTGGTGGGAATCTTCTTAACCACAATCCTAGTTATATACACACTGCGTGTATGTTCTGGGAATCCAACACTCACAAATGCAAAAGCACAGAAGTTCTGTGACCTTCAAAGCTGAATCCTGTGGCCTGTAGGAACTGGATAAGTACGCATTTTGCAAAATTCTGTCATTTAAAAAAATCTGCATGATTTGGACATATTTGCTGGTCATAGCGATGTTGCTGTGCAAAGCACAAAATGGCAATCTGGGTTCCAAAATTTTGCCAGGCATTTCCCCCTTCCACACGCACTTAGCAATGCTAAGGACTTGAAACCCCTCTTAAAAATGATAATAATTGAGAACACCGATTCTCAGTAAGCTGAATGTTGCACCTGGTACCGCATGAGCATAGGCCTAAATGCCTTTTTGGCTTATAGAATCATCTGCAGCAATAGCGTTCTGTCCATGTCTGATGCCAAATGTAGAGTCCCTCACTCACCCCATGAGTTATCACCAGAGGTTTCTCAAGCTCCCTTTCCAATTCTGTCCAATTGCCATATTTGGGATCAAGAAAGACATTTTTATCCTAGTGAAATTGAGTAAAGGCCCTTAGAAGTTTGTATGTTCACATGCATTTGGGGAGCTGGTGTGAACAATCACTTATTGAAAGACACTTTCTGCTTTTTTTTTTTTTTAAAGTCAAATCTGCCTGCCTGGAGAAATCCAGCTTGTCAGGGAGAAGGTATACAGCCTCATCTTCCTTTAGCATGCTAGTTTTCTCAGTGCAGCTACAAAAAGTGGTACAGCGGACCACTTGGTGATCCTGAGTTTGTGGTTTGGCTCGCACCTTTTTGGCTGCACGTCCTGTTGCTTGCCGCAGCGTGCATTCTGCCTTGCGCAGCTCAATCTCTGCGAGGCTGGCCATCCTCCCTCTTGGGCAGGGTGACGTCTGTTCTTGGCAGCTTTTAGGGAACCCTGGGGCTGGGGTTGGAGGGAAACTGGGCCAAATCTCTTGCCAGCTGACCAATACAAACATATTTTTGGGCTTCTCCCCGCTCCAGAAATTCTACAGGCACTGCTAGCCCAGACAGCGTTGTGAAGATGAAATTCCAGGCCTCCCCATATCAGAGCCTTCGCCGCTCCCTGCTGTGGGGGGAGAAAGCCAGCACCAGCTTAGGCCTCAACATCACCAGTGGCAATGCAAGGAACAGCTCCAGATATACCCTCTACGAGAGCCACGTCGGGGAGCCGCTACCCCTGGAGCGCATCTGCCGCGGGCCCGACGGCCGCTTTGTGGTGCAGAGCGAAGCACCACCTCGGGAACGCTTGGCGGCCATGCTGGAACGCTATTCCCTGTCCCTGGCTTCTTCGGAGAGCAGCCTGGGCCAGCTGGAGCCTTACCTGCAGGTCTACTCCCCCCCTAGGCTTGAAGAGCCTGTCTGGCAGAAAAGCGTCCCCCTGAGGTCCAAGAGCGCCAGCCGGTCCCGCCGCGAAGCCAAGGCCTCCGGCTACCGCCAGGGACGCTACTTTGACTACAGCAGCAGCAGCCCGACGGAGGAGGCCGAGCCTTTGTGCATTGTCAACATCAGCCCAGTGGCGACCATGCCGTATGGGGCTACCAAGCAGCGCGCCCAGACCACCACCCAGACCCCCGAGGGGCACGTGGACGGGCCCGCCACTGCCGCCGCCTCGTCTTCCCCGCCAACCCCTTCCTCGCCAACCTGCCGTAAGCCCCCGAGCAGCCAAGCCCACGCAAATACCTCAGCCCAAAGTGGGATTCTGCAGTACTTGAGTCTCCCCTTTTTCAAGGAGATGAATGTGGATGGTGACTGGCCTCCAGAGGAAGAGGAGGAGGAGGAGGAGGAGGAGGAAGAAAAAGAAGAGGAGGAGGAGGAAGAGGAGCAACCTTCCAAACCAGCCCTCCATGAGGCTCTGGGCAGCCCTGAACTCACTGGGTTGGGGGATGAGGACAGAACCGTGTGTCCAGCCTACATGGACACACAAGCCAATCTAGACCCTGCTCAGGTACAGGCCTTGGCCAAATCTCTCCTCAGGCTCCCTCACGCCAACACGGGCCCGGCTAAGGCCGCCTTTCCCGGGACCTCGGTTTGCCCGAGTTACCTCAGTTCCTTTTCGGAAACGCCCTCGCCCAAGGAACCAGGGCCTTGGGTGGAGGTGCTGTCGCCCCCCATGGACAGCAGGCAGGCAGAGCTTGCCTACACAGCCATCCCCTCAGAGCCTCACTGGCTCCACGCAGCGGAGGAGCTCCCAGAGTCTCTGCCCCCCGAGAGACACAAGTCGCCCACCGCCGTTGCCCCGGCCGGGCTGCCCGCCGAGAAGCTGCCAAGGGGCAGCCTGACCAGCCAGAGCAGCGGCCGAGGCAGTGTGTCCTTCCTGAGACCTCCCTCGCTGGCGCCGTCGCTGGCGGGCAGCTACCTCAGTTCCCCCTTTGTAGAAATGACCGGCTGGCAAAGCAGCTCCGCGGGAGAAGAATACAGGCTCAAAAAGGACCCTTCGGTGGTTGCCATCAGTAAAAGGTGAGACAAAAGGGCAGGCAAGGGAGCAGAGGTGAACTAGGCCTGCAATTTCCCTGGGGTGCTCTGGTGGGTTGGAAGAGTGCTTGGGGGCCTCAAGTAAGCACCTCGCAAAGGGTGAGCCAGGGTGAAACACGTCTAGCAAATTAAAAAGTTTCTAGCCGTTACGACTGTGCATCGAGACCTGGAAGCACAGAGACAATGCCAGGTGAAATTGCAAAAGCTGGAGTGAGGAATAAATGGGATTTCAAGAGGTTATAACCAGTAAAACTAATGCAATAAACCTTGCATGAGAATGCAGCCGTGGTAGGAATTTCCCCTTCCTTTCCACAGTTAAAGCCCTCTTGGGGTCTTAATTCTGCAACCCTAAGTAAGTGGGCACAGAGACTGCAGAAGAAATTGAAACAGAAGCCCAATGTAGAACAAAATTCTGCCCCCAGTGAAAAAGCTGCTGTGGGGAAAGGACGCTGCTAACTGGAAGGGCATCTGGCTTGCATGCAGAATGCTCCAGGTTCAACCCCCTGGTTTCTGCAGGTAGAGCTGGGGACAAGCGCCTGTCTCCAGACCCAGAGAGCTGCTGCCAGTCAGTGTAGACAATACTGAGCTAGATGGACTGCTGGTCTGACTTGGTATAGGGCAGCTTCCTATCTTCTCCAGCTTCAGCAGCAGGCAGAACAGGAATTGAAACAAGGCACACAGCTGCCATACTCTCTGTGTCCACAGGATGGAGCCTCCCTTCTAAACATTTTGCTCTTTTTAAAGCTTGCAAAGTCTTCGCCAGGTTATGCATTCTTTTAAATGTAACTTTTTGAAATTGAGCCCAACCGTTTGAAACCTAGAGATTGGTCAAGGTGCAAGATGTCTCCACGCAGGGACGCAATGTACCATCCAAAGGTCTTTTGCAATACAGGAGGGGGGAGCGAGGCAGAAGGCCCCCAGTTCAATCCCTGCTATATCAGATTACAAAGGTTCGAGGAGCAGCAGGTAAGGGGAGAAACTGCCAGTCAGAGTAAACAATACTGGGTTACAGGAGCAAAGAATCTGAGCTGTACCAAGACACCTTCCTATGTTCTAAGGGAGAACATAGCTCAGTGGTGGAGCACGTGCTTGGCATACAGAAGGCAACAGGTATAAAAAAAAATCAGATCAGAGTCTTTCCCATCACCTGTGCCTGAGAGCCTGCAGAGCCAGTCCAGGGCCATCTGGAGAATTAGACTCACCTGGTATTACAGGGATGGGGAACCTGTTTCAGTCCTAGAGTCACATTCCCTTCTAAGCACCTTTCCTAGGGCCACATACCTGGGTTGGGTGAAGCCAGAGGGGAAGGGGAACGGAGCAACAGGTGTAGAATTTACATTTGTAGGTCTTTTCGATTACCTTTCTGCACATGCTTGCACTCGTCTTTGCCCTGCATCCAAACCAACAAGAGGCATTATCGGCGTTCAAGGACAATGCTTTGAGGCAAAAGCACCCAAGGAGGGTGCAAAGCAGAGCCGGTGAAGGAAGCGGCATGGGGAGAGTTCTGAGGGCCGGATAGAGAGGCCTGGAGGGCCACATTTTGCCCCAAGGCCTGGGGTTCCCCAACCCTGTGCCTGCTCTCCTGTCATAATGGGGGCTGCTCTGTGCATTGTCTGAGTCCACCCGTATTCTATGGATCTTTGCAATATACAAGCCTACCCCCATATCTATGCCATTCTGTTCGTGAAGTGGGGTGGGAGGAGATGCTGCTTTAAACAGACGCTGTTAAGCTGTGGAAGCAGAAAAAGATCCAAACAAACTAGAACAGCAAGTCGTGAAATAAGAGCAACAGCATTAATCATTAAAATAAATACGTTAAAATGGATATATTGAATGTCATACGTGAAATATGAATCATTTAAGGGTAAATCTGGAAACCATGGAAGTGGCAGATGGGAAGTCAATGAATAAAGTAATTTATGGTCTATGTTAAAATCTATAAAGCTGTTTTTCTTGGGGAGGGGAATCAATAAATAAAATTTAAAAGAAAAAAAGACCCAAACAGGCAGTGGAGGGGGATCGATTTGGAAGCATTGCTTATGGATACTTTTACCTTGTCCTAGCCTAGGGCTTGCCGATCAGAGGGTCGGCGGTTTGAACCCCCGCGACGGGGTGAGCTCCCGTTGCTTGGTCCCTGCTTCTGCCAACCTAGCGGTTCAAAAGCACGTCAGAGTGCAAGTAGATCAATAGGTACCGCTGCAGCGGGAAGGTAAACAGTGTTTCTGTGCACTGCTCTGGTTCGCCAGAAGCGGCTTTGTTATGCTGGCCACATGACCCAGAAGCTGTACGCCGGCTCCCTCGGCTGGTAAAGCGAGATGAACGCTGCAACCCGAGTTGGTCACGACTGGACCTAATGGTCAGGGGTCCCTTTACCTTTACCTTTATGTTTACGTAAATGTTTGTGTATGTTAAATGAACAGTGTTACGTTGCAGTAATGTTAAATCCTATATAATAATTCCCTAATGTCCCCACGTCCGCGGGTGTGTCAGTGGAAATTTTCCACTGCGCATGTCCCAGACGGACGCTGGGATTGGAGCGTAGAGACCACGCCTCTACCTCCCCACCCTCGCAGCTCCAAGTGCTTTCCAACGCTGCCTGCCGCCATTACTGCTTACAAGGCCAAGCGCGGGGGCAGGGGCGCGAAGCGTCCCTGCCCCCGCCGCCGGCCACCTCCGCCGCCTTGGCCGCCGCTCTCGCCCACCCCCGGAAAAAGAAGAAGGGGGAGGGAGCCCCTCTCCACCCCCCAGCGGCCTGAATCGACCCGCCTCGCGGAGCGCCGGTGCTCCGGAGGCCGAAGAGGGTCGCCGCACACCCACCGCCGCTGCTGCAGCCGCCCCCGGGGAGTAAGGAGAGGGGGGGAGCCCCTTCCCACCCCCAACGGGTGTGTGCGGCCACGCGGCGGATGCGCGCTGGGCTGGGGGCTTCGTGCCCCTGCCCCCGCCGCCGCCCATCTCCGCCGCCTTGGCCACCGCTCCCGCCCGGGGAGTAAGGAGAGGAGGGAACCTAGGCGCCCGTTTTCTGGCTCTAACATGGCGGGGATTAAGCAAAGCGGCCAGCGATCCGCGAGCGGAGTGAGGAGGGCTGGGAGGGGGGAAGAGAAAGAGAAACGGGGAGAGCCAGAGGACGGGGGGAAGGGAGGCCTCCCCGCCCGACAGAAGCGGCCGCTCCTCTGCGGGAAGCCAGGCTTTCCCGCCCTCCCGCCGCCGCCTTCCTAGAGCCCGTAATCGTTGCGGGCTTAATTTACTAGTGTCTTATAATGTATTGTGACTGTACTACTGCTGTTTTTGCATGCACTGCTTTGAGCACAGATTTACTTGCAGAAAATGCAATATATAAGTAAATTTATAGAATGGTGCAGGCACTGCCCCACCGACCTCTCTGCGCCCTCCGCCATCTGCCTGCCTTTTTTACTTTTAGCAGTCTGTCCAGTGGCTGTCACTGCCATCCTCAGTGTTGCCTTTGTAGAATTCAACAGACAAGGAGGGTGGGATGAAACTAGACTTGAGCTGGTTCTGCCTGCCATCGGCTCTGTCTCCGCTTCCTGTTGGACTCCCTGCTTTCCACCCCACCAGTCCAAATGGGCAGCACTGCAAACAGCCTGGTGGAGAGGATCCCACCCTCTCCCCCTCTTAGCCTTTTTGGCCTCCATGTTTCCTCTCCCCACCCCACCCCCATATCTAACTCCCCTTTTATCGCTTCCAGGAGGAACACATCTGTGGACGAGAACTACGAATGGGACTCTGAGTTCGCCCTGGAGTCTGACCTGCTGGATGCGCTGCAGCTTTATCGGAGTGGGAACCCCAAAAGGCCGGTCTCCACCATCGCAGCACAGGAGTTGGAGAAGCAGAGTAAGCATTTGGGGGAGGGAGGCCACAGATGAGCAGAAGCAGAAATATATATAGATATATAGATATAGATATATGCAACGTTAAGTAGATGTATGCATTATTTCAATCGAAAACGGCAGAACAATTTCATCATCGTCATCATTCTTTTATTCGACCGTCAGTCAGAAGAATACATTTGTACAGAATTAAAAGCATCTGAGAGAACTTTGAAAAAAAGGAAACATAATCCACAACAGAATGGAACTAAACAAATAGCCCCATATCGATACAATCAATTAAAATCTTGCGACGCTTAGAAGCTGAAAAAAGAAATTTAGCCACCAGGGAGGCAGTATTTCTAGTAATATTATTCAGCAAATATAAAACCTGTCTTTCTCTGGGTAGAAAGCTAGATTGACGTAAAAGTGGAGTTATAAGATTTTGCCTAAGTTCTGCACAGAGAGACCAAGACAGAAGGATATGTTCGGTAGACTCAACCACGCCCATAATACAATGGCAGGTTCTCTGGGCGTATGGAACTCCCTTGTACGCAGAACAATTTAGCTCGTATTGGTTCAGAATTTTAACGTGGGGCAGGTTGTTATGGGCTGGAATCTGAATGTCAGCCTCACTCTGCTGCCACAGACACCAAGCCATAGGAAATGTGTCCTTGTTTCATGGTGGCTCATCGGAGCCCACAGGGAGGCTTATGCTAAGTATGCAGAGGCGTACAACATGCATTACCAGGCCTCCTCAGCACCCCAGCCTTCATTAAAGCACAGCCAGGTTACTAGCCCTCATAGTGTCCAGGAGGAGAGATTATGTCGAGAGCGAGTGATTTGTGGACAGCTGCCCCATGTGGCAAACCACTGAACTGCAGGTGGCAGCTCCTTTGTGATGTCCCTCTGGCTCTGGACTGACCATTGGATCCTCTTGGACAGGAAAGGAGTATTATCCACACACCATACATTTAAAGCACACATCTTCCCCAATAGAATCCGGGGGGGGGGGGGGTTCCAGCATGGTGGGAATTGCACCTCAGTGAGGGGTAAACTACAGTTCCCAGAATTCTTCGTAGGAAGCCAGGTGCTTTACATATTGTCAGGAAAGGCTGGCACCATCTTTGCAGGGTTTCAGGGGGTGGGCATTCCCAGCCCTACCTGGAGATGCTTCTGCATGCAAAGCAGGTGTTCTGCCACTGAGCCCTGGCCCTTCTCCATTAACAGAGTAGGAACATAGGAAGCTGTCTTCTGCTGAGTCAAACCCATTGGTCCATCTAGCTCAGCATTGGCAACACTTACTGGCAGCGCCTGTCCAAAATTTCAGCCCGGGGTGGGGGCTCTTACCTGGAGATGTCATGGATTGAACCCAGGGCCTTCCGCTCGCACAGCACATCCTCTACGACTGAGCATCTGTGTTGGCGACTTGGGGTGCGCTTATGTTGGTTAAGGTTCATTCCTCTGCCATATATCCATCCTACCTGGAGAAAGCTTGTTCTTGCCTTGCACCCTCTGACCACTCTCCCACCCCCTCCTTTCCGCAGGCTCAAAGACCTCCAGCGAAAGCAGCAGCTCGCCCTCAAACTCCCAGTCGGTGGGTGCCTTAGATGGGTCCAGCTCCCCGGAGCCCTTGCCCAGCCCTGAGGAGCGCTGTGCCGCCCTGCGCGAAGAATTCCTGGCTTACCGCCGGCGCCGGGAGGCTACTCAGCAACGCCGACAGAAGCTGGGCTCTGGCCGGAAGCCGGGGGACGAGCGGTTCGAGCAGGCCACCTTGTTGTGAGGGGCCCCCAACAGCCTAAACCCCAGACACACGCCATGAGGGGGACGGTGTCTCCATCTTGACCAGTGCCCTCTTGAGCTAACCAAGGGAACTGCATCCTGCGCGGAACAGCTACTGGCTCCAAAGACATGAAGGGGAGGCCTTGAGGCTGACGTAGAGAGGGGAGGAACTCTGGAGCTTCTTAACCCTGCTGGGAGACGATATGTTAAAACTACTGGTGTTTTGATTTCTGATGCTGGGGTGGGGTGGGGTGGAATCGGGGTGTGTGTGCTGTTTTGTAAAACGGGACTTTGGAAAGAAAAAACCGAAATTGAACTGAGTCTGGTGTCGTGTCAGTTGTAGAAACTGGAGCTGCGCAAAATGCTAGGGCACAAGATAAGCTTGATGAACCTCATGGAGACAGTTTGAGCCGAAGCAGAAAAAAATGGTGACTCAAGAGGTTATGAGCACCTTCAGAAAAGGCCAAAGCGCTGGGGGGCTTTTTAGGGCCCTGAGCAGAACAGCAAGACTTTCCCTACGTTAACGTGGAGAAGAGGGTAGAGCTGCCTTTGCCAACCCGGTGCCCTCTGGACATTTGGGCTACAGCTCCCCTCAGTCCCAGAAAGGTAGAATAGAGGTTTATGAAATTTTGAGGCATGTGGGGAGGAGCGTTACCTGTTATCAATTCGACTGGCAGCAGGTTCAGGGCAGACACCTCCCCACACAGACCCACGCAATTAGCATTTATCGCATGGGATAGTTAAGCTGTGGAACTCACTGCCACATTGTATTGTCACTGGTTTGGTTGGCTTTGAAAAAGCATTCTACAAGTTGAAAGGGGCCCTGCCAATGCAAGCAAAATCAGTGCCTTGAGCTACGGGTCATCAGCCTCATTGCTGCTTCTGTTTCCGGTGCTCAGAGGTGAGTGTCGAACCATTATGTAGCCAAGACTGCACCATCCAAACACAGGAGAGTAAGCTTAAAGGAGCCCCAAGGTTGGCAGAAGTACAAGAAAAATTGGGGGGGGGGAATCCCCAAGGAGGTTGGGCTGGAAGTCGCCAAAAATAGCCTGCTCAATTGCCATGGAATGCTGTTATGGGAAGGAACGGAAAGCCAGGATGTAGAGGAGGAATGGAATGGAGTACCTTGAAAAAAAGGGACGCGGGTGTCACAGTGGTCTAAACCACAGAGCCTAGGGCTTGCCGATCAGAAGGTCGGCGGTTCGAATCCCCGCAAAGGGGTGAGCTCCCGTTGTTCGGTCCCAGCTCCTGCCCACCTAGCAGTTTGAAAGCACGTCAAAGTGCAAGTAGATAAATAGGTACCGCTCCGGCGGGAAGGTATACGGCGTTTCCGTGCGCTGCTCTGGTTCGCCAGAAGCGGCTTAGTCATGCTGGCCACATGACCCGGAAACTGTCTGCGGACAAACGCTGGCTCCCTCGGCCTATAGAGCGAGATGAGCGCCACAACCCCAGTCGTCAGGGGTACCTTTACCTTGAAAAAAAAGGCATGGCTGGCTGGACCACTAAACTGCAGCACTCCATGTTGCAACAATTTGTTGCGAGACCCAGAAGTCCTCTCCCCCCCCCCCATTACACTGCATGTGAGGGTGCCCAATTTAAGATGGAGAGAAAAAAATGTTTCCTCAACATTCAATATATGTATCTTCGGAAATAAATCCATTTCACCAGTGCGCTTGCAAGAGCCTGTAAAACAAATACCCACAGAAAGGGCTTCCCACCATGTTGTTGTTATCTCCCCATTGCCCCATATCTGCTTTAACCTTGGATAGGATGGGAGCCCTCAGCTGCTCCCTATGCAAAGAAGCAGCAGGATGACCCGTCCTCCAAGGGGAGGCTGCCTGGTCTCTGCATAACTCACAGCTCCTTTCATTCAGAGAGGGACACCTGGAATAGCAAAGTGCATGGAAGTGCAACAGGTAGGTTAGGTCCTTCTGAACCTTGGATGTTCTAAAAAGGAAACTTCATTGATGTCAGCAGCACTGCATTCGGGCAACAGTCCAATACTTTGCTCATCACAGTCAATTTGGGCGGGGTGTAGGGAGGAACCAGGGCTTTAAAATAACCTCAAAGGGATCCCAGTGATATTCAGTCGTCCAAAAACCACAAAAAAAGAAACCTGGAGCTGGTCCTGCGCATTACCGTCTAGAAGCGCCTCTGTAGCCTAACCTTACCATAATAGCCTTTGAGCAAACAGATCCGGATGCATGCTCACTGATCAGGTCTTCAGGAAGCGACTTTGAATGTTGACGCCTGTCTCCAAAGCAGAGAACTGTGATGCGCTGCCTAGGGTCGAGTTACATCCGGTTTCGCGAAGCTACTTGGAGTATTGAACAAGCAAGGAAGAAAAGCAAGAAACAGAAACAAAAAAACCGCTAGGAGGTCTTTCAGAAGAATTAACTAGTTGGGCAGTCCAGATCGCTTCGGAGATTGCTCATGGGCTGGATGCAACACACGCACCAAGAAGGGCCGTCCTTCCTGGTGGGCCCTGCCCCAATCAGATTCCGCATCCCGGTTCCCTGCGATTACAGTTGTTGAGCTTCTGTTCAGAGTGGCTTCCCCACGGACCATCCAGGGTTAAAAAGGAGGTTGATGACCCTGCGCTGAAAAAATCCTCACGAGCTTCCTTTTTCCCCAAATTTGGCCTTTCTCTTGCAAGTCACATGGCCCCAAGGGGCTGGATTCAAGGGAAGAGTCCCTGCAGGAACGCAGTTGGAGGGAAGGGCAACAACAGGCACAGTAATGCAAGCAGGAAGGAGCAGAGAGAAGATTGTGTGCACAGGGCGTTCTGCTTATGATGAACCAAGGGAGCAAGCCGGTGAATTATTCCAAGGCAGCTAGGGATGGGCAAATCTCTCCATTTTTGTTTCCTTTCCATTTCTTCTTACATTGTTAAGTCCAGCACCTCCTCGTTTCTACATCAGTTTGCAAACTCTTCTAAGTCCCCATGAAAATTTGTCAGCATTGTGAGAATTTCTAAAATGCACATTTTGCGTGCAGTATACACATTTTATCAAGCAACCCTTGTGCATTCACTTGTGTTTTGTGCACATTTCAACCAGTACATGCATTTTTGCACCCATTACTTGGTTGGAAAACAGCACTGCAAAATTCAGAGAAGTGTGAATTTCGAAGGACGGCCCTGTTTCAGTTTGCATGTTGTTTCAGGAAGTGGATAGTAGGTAGATTTGCCTTTAAACTCAAACAGAATCAAATCTCTCTCCTATCCCAACTTCTAGACAGCCTGCTTTTTTGGGCATTCATCCTGATTTGCTTGTGGGGAGGTCAGACAACAGCTGCATTAAGTCATCGCCACCCCTCCCTTTGTCACTTTCCTTATTGCAAAAAGTCTGATTTCAAGAGGGAACATGGTTTGTTGTGCAAGAGCACAAAAGGATTTTTAATTGTGCAAACCTGAATTTGCTGGTATGGTTGAACTTCATGTGAAAATGGTGACAGCCTGGAAAGCACTAGTGTTGCTGCCCAGTAAGAGAAACCTCAAGTTGATAAATCATATTGCAATTGATTGCTCAGATCTGCATTAGTTAGCATCACCTTAGGCAATGTGGCACCCTGCGGATGTTGTTAGACTCCAACTCCCATCAGCCAATCAAATTGTTTTGTTTCCAGTCAGTTCACTGAATACTGCAGCCCTGTTGAACACCATTTGTTTGTTTGTTTGTTTGTTTATTGCATTTATATCCCAACTTTTTCTCCAAGGAGCTGTAAATAGTGTACATGGTATCTTCGTTTAATCCCTGCAACAATCCTGTGAGGTTGGTTAAGCTGAGAGAGAAGTTCACCCAGTGAGCTTCACAGCCCAATGGGGATTTGAACACACCACACTGGCTGTGTTCCTTAACTGTTCTGCTAACTGTTCTTTCATACTGTAATAACCAGCAGCTTGCCTGGGCCAGATGCGAACAACAAGGCAACTTTGTCCAGGCTCTGAGAGGTGCCCCAAATTATTTCTATCAAGGTAGGATTTAAAAAACACCAAGGACCTAGGAAGGAGCATAGCTCAGTGGCAGAGCATCTGCTTTAGATGCAGACGGTCCTAGGTCAATCCCTGGCATCTCCAGGTAGGACCAGGAAGGCACTGCTGCCAGTCAGTGTGCATGATGGACCAATGTTCTGACTCTAGTATACGGCTCCTTTGTTCACCTTCTGTTGGGGTTTAGGCTGTAGCTCAGGGATAGGGAACTTGCGGCCCTCCCGATGTTGGATTTGAACTCCCATCATCCCTCCTCACTCGCCTTGCTGGCTGAGGATGATGGGCATTGGAGTCCAGCAACATCTGGAGGGCATCAGGTTCCGTAGCTATCTGGGAGCTGTAGAAGGACCGTGGTGGCAAGCCGGCAAACCTGGGAGTCCTCAGTTCAACTCTCACCTTTGCCACAGACTCACTAAACAGCCACAGGCAAGTCGCTTTCTTCCAGCTTCCCATTGCCATCTGTTGTATGAGAGCTTGCGGGTGCATTTAACCTTTCTAATGCCCCCCCACACACACACTATCATGCAAACACCACCCTCCAGTTAAAAAACAACAGATTTTTCCCTTGACTACAAAAACAGCTTTTGTTTTTCAAAATGGGAATGCACAACCCAAGATTCAGAAATTCCTTTACTGAGAAATGCTGCGTTCCAGAGCTGGCTGACCACCTATAGATAGATATTTTGAACCTGCCTTATGCTCAGTCGCATTGCTGGTCCATAAAGCCCAGACTGGTAACAGCTCTCAGGAGGCCTCAGGCAGGGAAAGCGTTTTTCCACCATCTGCTAAGCTACCTGATCCTTCTAACCAGGCTGGGACATTTTGCATCTGCTTTGCCACAGAGCCACGACATGACCTTTCTTGGAGGGCAAGGGAGGGGCCGTAGCCCAGTATAAGAACCCAGTGTTTTCAATTGTTTTAAATAGGTTTTTCATAGGTAAAGGTAAAGGGACCCCTGACGATTAGGTCCAGTCACGGACGACTCGGGTTGCAGTGCTCATCTCGCTTTATTGGTCAAGGGAGCCAGCATACAGCTTCCGGGCCATGACTAAGTCGCTTCTGGCGAACCAGAGCAGCGCACGGAAACGCTGTTTACCTTCCCGCTGGAGCGGTACCTATTTATCTACTTGCACTTCGAGGTGCTTTCGAACTGCTAGGTGGGCAGGAGCAGGGACTGAACAACGGGATTCAAACCGCCGACCTTCTGATCCGCAAGCCCTAGGCTCCGTGGTTTAACCCACAGCGCCACCCGCGTCCCTCAGGTTTTTCATAGAATCCTCATGGAGCTGATTCTGGTTAAGTTCCAATAGCCTGAACTTGCGCAGCCTGAAAAAGGTCCCACTTCATGGCATTTGCTCAGGAATAAGCGTGCATAGGATCGCAGCAGTCCAGAGACAGGGCTGGTTGCCTCTGCAAATTTCCCTTGGATCGGAATCAGCTCCATTGAACGCACCCGAGAACTTGTCTAGGATCGAGCCCTGCCGCTGCAAAACCCCACCCGCATTCACCGCAGCCTACTCGCGAGCAAGCACGCGTGTGCGGGGTGCAGATCTCAGGAAGTCCACGGGGTATGTTGTAATGAGTGTGTGATTCTGTGCGTAGTGCACGTTTACTCGGGAATAAGCCCCGTTTGGACTTCTGGTTGTTATTTATTCCACTCTGGACTTAAGACAGGCTTGCAACGGGGAGGGCAGCACGTTGCAAGCAGCACACCACTTACTCGCGAATAAACCGGCAGCCTCCCCGGGACCGTCCCGCTGCGAGCGAATTACTTGCAAGCAAGTCCTCCCAAACTGAAATCAAGTAGCGCTTCACTCCCCAGTGGGCGCCAGTGGATCCCCCACGGGGGCTTGCTCCCGAGTAAACCCTTTGCCCGGCGCCCAATGGCCGCCCTGCGCCTTTAAGACCTCTCCCCGTCTTCCCCCCTCCGCTTTTCCTCCGCCGGGGGTGGCACCGCCTCCCCGCCCCTCATTAGCGCTGACATCAGCCTTAAAAGTCCCAGCTTTGGGCGTGGAGGCGCAACGCAAGACGCGGCTTGATCGACCCGGTGTCTCTCTCGCAACAGCGCCTGCCTGCGACGCCCCGGTGGGAAGGTAAGGAGAGGTGCCGGGGCTCAGCCTTAAACGGCGCTTGCTCCGTCGGGGAGCTGTTGGCCACGCGCAGCTGGCTGGCAAGAAAAGCCGCCGCGCTCTGCACATGTGCCGGTGAACTCTCTTTTTTTCTCAGCGTGGTCTATTCCGTGCCTGAGTTTCCAAGAGAGGCCTCGGTTCTCATTTCAGAGGGCAGAGCCGGAGGAGGGGCAGGGGGGGTATTGTGGTTCATAAACCGCGACACCCAAATAGTTCCCACCCCTGTTTAAGGCGTGGGGCGGGTCAGGGGTGTGGGTGCTTTGGGAGAACCGAAAAAAGGGGGGAGGACTTGGAGCCCCCTTTTCGTGTGGGGAGAAAGAGGGTTGATGTCGAGCTATTTTCCCTAATTATGTGTGGGCTTTTCAAATCGATCGCCACCCTTTCTGCTACAGGGGAGGTCTGGTCTGAAAGTGAAGAGTCTGGGTGGGTTTTCCGAAGTTTTAGGGTAAACGGCGCTCCGGTCTAAGGGGCTCCTGTGTAAACGATGTATTTCCCCCCCTCTCCCGCCCAGTCGCCCTGTTCTGTTTGGGGAACGGCCAAAGCTCAGTCGCTGAATATTTGCTTTGATTTCATAAGGTTCTGTTTCCCCAACAGGAGTGACTCCTGTCCTGTCTCTAGTCCTAGAGAGCTGCTGCCAGTCAGTGTAGACAACACTGAGCTAGGTTGACAGCATCTAAGGCATCTTTCAAGGCCCTTTCTCGATTTTTTTTGCCTTGCCCCGTATCTAAACGCCGGCCTGTGCGAACATGTGCGTTGCGGGATGATGTCACCTCCACCACGCTCCTTTGCATCATCAACCGGATTATAGGTATTCACTGCCATAACTGGAGGCGGGGTGGGGGGAGAGAAATCCCCCCTCCCTGTTAAGTAGCTGGACATAAAACCACCTCCGCCACACCTGCCCAATTTCTTGTACTTCCTTGGTCAGCTTCTTCCAGTGCAAACTGGAACTGAATTGGAGAGGAACCAGAAACTAGGAGGCTGTGATCCTAAGTGTACTTGCTTAAAAGTGATGTCATAGAACTGTAGAGTTGGAAGGAACCCCGTGGGTCATCTAGTCCAACCCCCCTGCAGTGCAGGGATATTTTGCCCAATGCAGTACTCGAACCCACAACTCTGAGATTGAGAGCCTCGTGCTCTACCGATTGAGCTATTGCAGCTGTACATACTGTATCTTTCACTTACTCCTACACACACGTGTGTGTGTGTGTGTACACTTGACAAAATTTAAGCCAAAGGAAATATGTTTAGGACAAGAGCATTCCTCCAGACTAAGCTACACTTAAATCCTAGGCACTTAAACTGGAGCCTTAACTCTTCTTGCCTGGGAGCAAGCCCATTTGGACTCAGTGGGGCTTAACTTGTGAGTAGGCATGGCTAGGATCGGTGCCCGAACTTGGGAGCCAGCCCCACTGAAAGCAACAGGGCTTACTACTGACTGCGTGTACAATTTTATTTTGGATTTTTTAAACTTGTTGGATAAAGTTTCTCCTGAGCATACTTCCACCCCTCTTTTGAGCTTCTTCGCAACTCCCCCCCCCCCCACCCGATTTGCTACATCTCCCTTCCAATTTTGGGTACGCTCTGGACTGGAGTCTCTATCTACTGGGTTTTTCAGTGGGGCCTGCCTCACCCCGCGCCAAAATCTGTTATCAATGGGACAGAGCAGGCGGAGGGGGAATGTGGTTTCCTAACTCTGTGCAACTGCTTTTGAGTAATGAGGTCTGAATGAGTAATTGTCTCTATTTATGCAGAAAAAAAGGAGGGGGGGGAGAGAGGAATTTGAACCGCATCACTGAGCAGACCCTCTCCTGGAAATGAGACAATTTGGCAATGTCTCCTTGCAGACTGTCTTTTGCTTCTTTCAACTGAGGCACGTCCTCGACTGATCTCTGACGGAGGTCGGAATGTAGGGATGACGAAACTGGTGGGGCTGGGGGCAGAGAAGTCTTTTTCTGAGCCCGCTTCCAGTCTACGCGAGAAAAGACTGAGTTGTCCTCATGATGACTTGTTAGGGAAGGATTTCAGCCGCCCCAGGGCTGTGGTCACAAAACGGAAGAAGTCTAGCTACCTTTCTAGTGGAAGATAACAAAGTGGGCAGAAAGGCATGTGTGGGCTCCATTGTTACCTTGTGGAACTCCTCGCCGCAGGAGGGAGCGGCGGCGGCAGTAGCTGCTCAGTTAGGGCATTGGTATAGCACTGGGGCTGAGGATGAGCTTGAGATCAGGGGAGATTGCCTTTTCAAAACTCTCTCTTTGCCTCATGCTCACTAGGTGGCTTTAGGTGTGCCTCATGTCCGCATATTGAGATGATATTTGCCTAGGCCAGGGGTAGGCAACCTAAGGCCCGTGGGCCGGATGCGGCCCAATCGCCTTCTCAATCCAGCCTGCGGACATTCCGGGAATCAGCGTGTTTTTACATGAGTAGAATGTGTGCTTTTATTTAAAATGCATCTCTGGGTTATTTGTGGGGCATAGGAATTCGTTCATCCCCCCCAAAAAAAATACAGTAGTCTGGCCCACCACATGGTCTGAGGTACAGTGGACTGGCCCACAGCTCAAAAAGGTTGCTGACCCCTGGCCTAGCCACAAGGCACTTGTAAGGGTTTCAGTTTTATACAGGAGAGTGAAGTATCTTTCATATGATTTAAGCCCAGCCTTGTCCATGAATGTTGTTTTCATGGGTTTTGACCCACGATAGAGCCTCCATAGCAAGGCCCAGTGTATCCTGGATTGCTAGGCACTGGCATAGGCCCTAACTCATGAGTTTTTCATATCACAGGGAGGCTGTGGCCCTCTGGAGGTTGTTTGATTCCAACTCTCATCAGTTCTAGCTAGCAGGGCCAATGGTCGGGGCCAAGAGGAACCACGGAGTCCAGCAACAGTTACATGTTGGCTACTGTCATGGATGCTTTAGTTGAGATTCCTGCATTGCAGGGGGTTGGACTAGATGACCCTAGGGGTCCCTCCCAACTCTATGATTCTATGGCCCTCCCAAATACAGGGTAAGCAGGATGAGGGTGTAGCCCAAAGGTGGCTCTCCTGTTTTGCATGCGGATGACCCCAGTTTTGAATTCTGACATGTCTTTTTCACAGATCAGCAGCAGATAATAAGGGAGAAGTCCTTTAGCCCTGTGGCCTTGGAGAGTGACTGCTGCGTAGCCAAGCAGTGAGTTAGATGGAACCTTGATCTGATTAACAAAATTTCAAAAAGTTCTCAGGGCTTGCCTCTGCCTTAAAAACTTGCAAGGCCCTTGGCACACTTTCAGATGTTGAAAGGCAAAAGTAATGTACCTATGGGAAGTAATGTACCCTCGTACCTACGGGACTGCCTCTCCTGGTATGCCCCGCAGAGGACCTTAAGGTCCACAAATAACAACATTTTGGAGGTCCCGAGCCACAAGGTTGTTAGACTGGTTTCAACCAGGGCCAGGGCCTTTTCAGTACTGGCCCCAACTTGGTGGAACACTCTGTCACAAGAGACCAGGGCCCTGCGGGATTTGACATCTTTCCGCAGGGCCTACAAGACAGAGCTGTTCCGCCTGGCCTTCGGGTTGGACTCAGTCTGATGTTTCCTTCCCTTATGGTTTTGATTATGGGCGATAAATGAAGTGGCATTTTACATTTTAAATTGTATTTTAACCTGTATTATAATTAACGTTTTTTTTTTCTTATTTTATACTTTATTGTAATTTTATTGATGTTAGCCGCCCTGAGCCCAGTTTCGGCTGGGAAGGGCGGGGTATAAATAAAATTTATTATTATTATTATTATTATTATTATGTGTGGATGCAGCAGACCTGTGTAGAACTCCCCCGGTATATTTTCATTTGGGAACAGCTACAGCTCTGTGTCTCACCTGGGAAGCAAACCTGGTTTTGTGTCTGTAATGTGGATGCTGCTAACAACCTGATAAGACAGGTCAGAATTGTTTTGGGTGCTGGAAGAGAGTTATAAAACTCCTTTCCAGATGCATATTGAATGTTCTAGGTGCCCTGACTTTTGTAGTCTTTGATATGCTGACATGGAGGCTGAAGTGGGCTCCTTGTTTTGTGCAGCCTGAATAAGGAACTGGAGTTGGCACCCCCCTGCACCCCAAAATAAGCTCTGGGCTAACTTATACCATCAACCTCCATGACCTGGAAGCTGCCTGCTTTCAGCTACACCCCCATTCTCTCCCAAAGCTATGCAAGCATTGGCACACATACAGAGCTGGTAATTGATGCTGCATTGTTTGAAATGGGTGTGGAACACCCTGATAATAAGGGATAGGACCCGTTTTAATTTTAAGCAAAAGGAAACCGCCCTCTTTCTTGCCTGCCTTCTCTCCTCCAGTACACACACAGCTTCCTTTGTTAGACTTGGGTCAATTCTGCAATGGGAGCCTTGGGCACAGGAAGTCATAAACCAGGCGTGGGGAGCCTGGGGCCGAGTGGTGGCCCTCGAAGCCTCTCTATCCAGCCCTTGGCATTCACCCCAGGCCATGCCCCTCACAAGGCCCTGAATATTTTTGCTGGCTGGAATGCGCCTGATAATGCCTCTTGCTTCAAGGCCAGATTGCGGCTTTCCTTCAGGTGTTTTGGGACGAACAGGTTCTGGAGCCTGAGCTTCATCTAAAATCACTTGTATGCATGCAGATCAAGGCTGGCTTTGGGTCGGAAGAGGCCTTTGCCAAAGTGTCTCGGGTGGCCAGAGGGCTCTTTCCTAGCTGGGCTTCCCTGTCGAGGGTCTAGGTGACCATGAGGCTGGGTACGTGTGTGATTTATTAACTCGCCTTTTAACATGGGTGCGTATGTCTGTGTCTTGCACATTGGCCTATGTTGCTGTGGTTAGCGGTTGCCTGGTTGAGGTGTGTGTTTTGGGTGTGTGTGTGTGTTGAACACAGCCTAAATAAGCACAGCCCTTGACAGGCTGCGTTGCTGCTGTTGCTGATGGCATAAATCAAGCAGTAAATCTCTGCCTGGGCTGTACCACCTGCAGCTGCGCTGCAGCCTCCACAGATGGTGGCAGCACTTCTTACGTGGTGGAGAGGCTGTGAGGCCCAACTTTATCTCTGGTGTTAGGTTTCTTCATAACAGGCAACTCCTCATTTACATGGGGGCTGATTTCCGAGGAACGGCATGTTTTAAATGAAATCGCATATACTGTATTTTAATGTTCTTTTGGAAGCCGCCCAGAGTGGCTGGGGAGACCCAGCCAGATAGGCGGGGTATAAATAATAAATTATTATTATTATTACTAGTAGAAGTTAGCCCGTTGACTAACGGGCTCTAGAGGAAGAGGAGGCAGCAGGCGACCCCCGCTTCTTCTTCCTCCCTCCCTCCCTCCCTCTGTTCTTCCTCCCTTCCTCCCGGGCTGCAGGCTCGCGGCAGCAGCTCCTCTTCCTGGGGCAAAATCGCCCCTCTCGCAGCCCAGCCTCAGGCTCCCCGCAGGCGGCACGCTTTTGCCGGGCGCCACTTTCTCCGGGGTTCTCCCCCAGTTCGCCTCGCCGGACTCCGCCGCCCGAGGCTCTGGGAAGCGCGTGGCGCGCGCAGAGCCGGCGAAGCCGCTGGCGGCGGCGGGAGCCGAGGCGCGGAGGCGGGCGGCGGCGGGAGTGGCGCTTCACACCGCTTCCCCCCCCCTCCGGCCCCGCCGCCGCCCCCCTGACCAGCAGAAACCTCAGGGCGGCCGGAGGAGGTGGAGGAGGCTCCGGTCAAGGCGGCGGTGCTGCCCCAAATGACACCGCCCGTGCGCCGCCACTGACTTCCGGACACGCCCCCCTCTCCAATCCCTGCTCCAATCCCTGCTTTCCTGTGTGACATGCGCAGAACCCACTTCCGTGACACACGGAAAGGCAGGGACAATAGAAGATTATTATATAGGATTATTATTATTATTATTGGGAACACCATTGGAAAAGCCTGCAAACACCCTCTAAACCTCTGGAAACCCTCAAAAAAACCATTTAAAAAAACCAAAGATCCACCAAACCCCACCACAGCAGCTCCCTCCAAGCCCCCTTGCTCAAACTCCCAACTCTCCACAGGCCTCAAAGGTCGGTGCAAAGGCTTCTGGGATTGCGAGGTGCAACTTTTGCCATTTCATGCTCTTTTAAGGCTGTTTTTGCCCCCCTTTGTGCCATTTCTTGGTTCGCAGTGATACGTGTGTGCACTTGTCTGTACAGGGACTAATTCTCCCTAACACCATCACCGCCCCGGCCTGCTGAATGATGGGGCATTGAAGCATTTCATACTGCCGCCATACTGCCTGGTATACCAGAGCCGGCAAATGTGGGCAGCCTTAAAGGGGGGTGGGGGTGGCACATGCATGTGGTGGGTGGGCAACAGGTGTGAGGTTTACTTTGCCTGCATTCCGGGTGCACAAAAATTGGAGGTTTGAGGTTTCCTTGCCTCTGCCTTGGAATGTACAACCTGAGCCTCTGCTTATCACTTTTGGAGAGTGAGGAAGGGAATTAGCCAACTTGATTGCTACTTCCTGGGTGCAGCTGAGTCCACCTCCAGAAATGGAGACTGGAGGGGTGGCTGAGAGCAGGCCTCGTGAGGCCTTGTTGTGAAATGGCAGAGGCCTGAACTCTGGGATCCCATGCTTATTAGGCACCTCTCCTTATTACCCTCAGTGCAAATGGGGAAGCTCCCTTTCCCATGTCACTAGCAGGTCAGCATTTTTTGAAATTTCTACTTAAATTAAAATATGACTAGAGCTTGATTAAAATAATCCAAGTTGTCTGCGGCAGAGGAAGCCAGGAGCCGCAAGCTCTGCGTGTGTTATCTGTCCTCTTTCCAGGATCAGCGGTTTGGCTTGGTTTGTTTTTTAAAAAGGTGTGGCTCAAACACAAATCCTGGCTTTCTTTTCTTAAATAAACGTTTAACTGACTTTGCTGCGTTGGAGGGTGTGTAGGTCCTAGAGAACCTCAATTCCCCCCACCCCCCCACCCCAGGGTGGATTTGATTTAAATCAAACTGATTTAAATCACGATTTAAATCACTAGTCAGTAAGGCTCAGGGTGGATAAAAATCAATGATTTTTTTTTTTAAAAATCAAAAAAATCTGAATTATAAAAAATTAAATCAGATTTTATTTTTTTTATTTTTTTAAATCGTTGATTTTTTTTATCCACCCTGAGCCTTACTGACTAGTGATTTAAATCGTGATTTAAATCATGATTTAAATCAGTTTGATTTAAATCAAATCCACCCTGCCCCATCCGCACTCCATTCTTGTTGCCAAGGTGGGGTTTTAATCTGGTGCCTTTTAGATTCTAACAGCAACCAAACAGGAGGAAATGACCTCTGCAGAGCCCTTACTCAAGGTGTTGGCAAGTGGAACGAATTCCCTGCCTCCTAGGCACATGTGTGTGTGCAGTGTATGGGCAAAGTAAACTTTTCTAAATCCAGGCAGTGCTCCTGAGCATGTGTAAAGAATTGGGTTGCTTCCAGGTGACCTGTTTGCTGAGCATTCCTTCTGATTTGCTTGCGCAAATTTTGCGGGGAGGTTAGTAAATATCAGCTATATATTGAGCGTTCATTATGGTTTGTTCTCAGCGAGGTTTGACATGGTGTCAATTCACTCGTTCGTGTCACATTTTCCAGTGCGTTTCCCTGTCTCCTCCTTTATTGCGAAAAGCCTGCGTTGTTGTTTTTAAAAGTTGGGCTAAGCAGTTTTGTTTGTGCCAAATCAATTACTTGCACAACCTGAATTTGCCGGTGTGCGATTTGAACGCCGCCTGAAAATAGAGACAGTCTGGAAGCACCCTTGATCTCTAGCGTGAAGAACATGCTTGCACATCTGCCCAGCACATGCTCCGGACGATTTTGTGCATCCTGAACTTGTGGGGCTTGCAGCGACTCAAGACAGACCTGCAGGTGGCTGCGCTACTATGGGGTTTGGATTTTGAGGTATTGCTAAGAGGCGTCTGTCACAAAATAGTTGGCGATGGTGGGGGAGCGTGACATAGCGCAGATTAAAAGAGAGAGCCGCTTCTGACAGCCTTGTGCTTTTACAATGGGGTGCCAGCTGTGTCCTGCTGGTGGAGACCTCACAGTATTGATTTTACAGACATGCACACGCAACAGCAAGCATCCTCGTTGCCAGGAAAAACATATACAAGATACTTGTACCACTCTCTCATTTCAGAAACAGCTTGGAAAGTACCTGAACATTTTACCCCATGACTTCCTTTCTAGGAGGGTTAAGTAGCATTTGTTAAAAAAAAGAGAGAGAAAATGAAAGCTTGAAATCTACAGCACCAGTGAAGGCCTTCCCTGTGTGGCGGATCCCCCATCAAGGGGATCGCAAGGCTTGGTTTGCATGATGATCCCAGGTGGATCAAGCTAAGGAGCATTCTTGGTAGCTGATCTCATCAATAGCTACCGGTAATCTATGTCCCCTCTGGATAGATGTTCCTGTGATACAACTGCCATAAACCAGGGGTAGGCAACCTAAGGCCATAGCTGTCAACCCTCCCTTTTTTTGCGGGGAAACTCCCTTATTCCAATGCCGTTTCCCGCTGCTATCCCGGATTGTTGATATCCCTTAAATTTCCCGGATTTCAAAGGAAGCAGCTCCTCAGCAGCTGGCCAGGGAGGCTCCTCAGCTGCGTTGCTCGGCTGCCAATAAGGAGTCTGAGACCAACTGGGGGCGGAGCTTGCATGCCTTGTGCAGCCAGACCCTCACGCCCAACCAGACAGACAGCCGGCCTGCCGTCTATGCACTCGCTCTTCTGCTCACCCGTTCGCGCGCAGCCTCTGGAGCGCAGGGTGGGGAGGCTACTTGGTGCCATTGCACCGCCCTCGCGGCATCCCTTATTTTCAAATCAGAAAGTTGACAGCTATGCCTAAGGCCCATGGGCCGGATGCGGCCCAATCACCTTCTCAATCCGGCCCACAGACGATCTGGGAATCGGTGTGTTTTTACATGAGTAGAATGTGCCCTTTTATTTAAAATGCATCTCTGGGCTATTTGTGGGGCATAGGAATTCGTTCATTATTATTTTTTTCAAAATATAGTGCGGCCCACCACATGGTCTGAGGGACGGTGGACCGGCCCACGGCTGAAAAAGGTTGCTGACCCCTGGCCACAAACCCTTTTAGCGATTAGCTTACCTATCTGAGTTTCTGACACTGCAACCCTGACTGCTGCCCATGATGGCTAGAATTGGAGTTCAACATCAGGGGGTGGTGGAGGCAGGTTAAGATGTCCCTGATTAGACCCGTCGGCAGCTAAATTGAGCCTCTGTATTCAGGAGCAGTCTACCCTTGAATTCCAGGGAGCAGCTGCAGGGGAAGGCCCCTGGTTTGTTGCTGCCCTGCTTGTGAACTTCCCAGAGGCACCTGGCTGGTTGCCTGAGGCCTGGCGGGAGTCGTGGCCAAGGGGGGGGGCACGGAGATGCTGGAGAAACAGGCCTGTGTGAGACTGGCTGAGCCTGTCTGTAGCCTCTCCCACCCAAATTAGGCCTTATGGGACAGAGAGTGCAAGGAAAAGGTTGTATTGCTACAACAGTGCCTTGTATAAATATGAGGAAAGTGTTTGTTTTTTTTCACACAAACCCCCGGGACCCCATGAGCTGCAGCTCCTGACTTTGGCCATCTTCCACTGCCCTCCCTACTTTTGCAGGGAGGAAAAAATGTGCCTTTTTTGGCAAAGGCTACTGTGGCTTCAGAAAAAGCTGTACTGGAAGAGGAGGCAAGCGATGGGGTGAGCCGGGGTGTTGGCTGCGGTGCTTAATCACGCTTTTGAGAACTGCCACTTCCCTCGCCTCTTGCACATAAAAGGGAAAAGTAGCTGTTACTTGGAATGCGGGCGAAAAGAGATCTTCTTACTCCTCCGGCAGCTGGGGCTAGGCCAGGTTCATGAAGGGGGGAAAGAAAGAGGAGGAAACGCAGGCTAATAAAATGTCCAAATACCCCTGACTCTCCAGGCCATGGGTAAGCAAACTAAGGCCCGGGGGCCGGATCCGGCCCAATTGCCTTCTAAATCCGGCCCGCGGACGGTCCGGGAATCAGCGTGTTTTTACATGAGTAGAATGTATCCTTTTATTTAAAATGCATCTCTGGGTTATTTGTGGGGCATAGGAATTTGTTCATTTCCCCCCCCCCCAAATATATTCCGGCCCCCCACAAGGTCTGAGGGACAGTGGACCGGCCCCCTGCTGAAAAAGTTTGCTAACTCCTGCTCCAGCCTATCTCCTCTCTTCAGCCTTTGGAAAGCTTGCGCTGTTAAGCAGCAGCGGATAAATGAAGCACGATCCTGCACCTTTTTAAAAAATAAATGCATAATTTTATTCTATTTATCATTCTTAAATGTGCTGGAAGCTGCCCAGAGTGGCTGGGGGTGTAAATATAATAATTAATGCATTTACACCCCACCTTTTTCTACAAGGAACTCAAGGTGGCATCCATCATTCTTCCCCTTCCTCAAGGAAATTGGTCCAAGGTCACCCAGTGAGCTTCATGGCAGCTTGGGAATTCGAACCCTGGTCTCCCAGGTCCTAGTCTGGCGCTCTAACCACTACACCACCCTGGGTCTGTGGTTCTCCAATCTGCCTTAGCCTGATGATTCCCCGTGGGTTTGTAGTAAAAGTAGAGGGCATTTTCTCCAGCCTGCATGCCTTAGAATGTCTAAAAGGTAAAGGGACCCCTGACCATTAGGTCCAGTCGTGTCCGACTCTGGGGTTGCGGCGCTCATCTCGCTTTATTGGCTGAGAGAGTCGGCGTCCAGCTTCCAGGTCATGTGGCCAGCATGACTAAGCCGCTTCTGGCGAACCAGAGCAGCGCACGGAAACGCCGTTTACCTTCCCGCCAGAGCGGTACCTATTTATCTACTTGCACTTTGACGTGCTTTCGAACTGCTAGGTGGGCAGGAGCTGGGACCGAGCAACGGGAGCTCACCCCGTCGCAGGGATTCGAACCGCTGACATCTGATCAGCAAGCCCTAGGCTCAGTGGTTTAACCCACACCGCCACCTGGGTCCCTTTTTTAGAATGTCTAGGTGCCATTTATTTTGTTCCAGTGAGATTTGCTGCTATTTTAATTCTTTTCATTTCTATACTGCTTTATATGTTAAAGGGAAAAAATCACAAAAGTGGAGATGGAGACGTCGGTCAGCAACCTGGTATCCAGAGATCTCTACATGGTTGCAGATTAGACCTGTACCAGTAGCCAAATGAACCTGGCTAATTTCTGACACTGCTTCCGAGGGCCGCATGACAGTCGTGAGCAGGGCCAGAGGCAAAATGGGATGCTGAATTCAGATTTTACCTTTCCTCAGTAGGCCTGTTCTGAGCGTTTCGTACACGTTTGTCTCTTTCCTCTGCTCAAGCCACCAAGAGGCGTTGTCAGAGTTCAGGGCCAACTAGGCCCAAACCTTTGAGGAATGTACGAAGGTGGCGCAGGGAGGGGTCTGCCGTGGAGAAACGACATGTGGACTGGGAAGAGCCTCAGGGGCCAGATGGAGAGGCATGGAGGTCCACATATGGCCCCCGGGCCCTAAGCATAGCTGTCAACTTTCGGATTTGAAAATAAGGGATCAGCAGCCTCACCTGTCCCGGGGACAGTCTACAGTTCTCGGGGACAGTCCACGCCGCGGTAATCCCCCCAGGCTACAAATTAATTTACACCAGGCTCCACACCATCATCTTTCCCCACCTCAGGGTCTCTTTTCCAGGGAGTCTTCTCTTCTCATGCAATGCTTCATTCAGGATCTGTCCTTCCGGTGAGCAGCCAGGGCCGATGTCCTTCAGAATGGATCGGTTTGATCTTCTTGCAGTCCACGGGACTCCAGCACCACAATTCAAAAGCGTCAATTCTTCATGGGGGGATTGATCAGGTTCACTCTTTTGGCTCTCTGGCATCCATTAATGATTTATTATACAAACGTGTTGCAGACTTTGCATCCTTTAACACTCTTTTGGAAGGAGTGTATTTGTGGGCTGGGCCAGAGTGGTTGATTTTACATGCAAGCAAAGCACAAACAGTGCTGTTGTCTAATGGCATCCTATTCTCTGTAACTATTGGTGAGCAACGCAGCCGAGCAACGCAGCTGAGGAGCCTCCCTGGCCGGCAGGGAGGGACAGGAGCTGCTTTCTTTGAAATTCGGGAAATTTACGGAATATCTAACAATCTGGGATAGCAGCGGGAAACGGCGTTGGAATAAGGGGGTTTCCCACCAAAAAAGGGAGGGTTGACAGCTATGGGCCTGAGGCTCCCCACCTCTGCCTTTGCCTCTCGGGTGGCATAACCAGGGGCAACCATGGCCTCTACATCCTTTTAAGGACCTGTGAAATGGGTTTTGTGTCAGCGAATCTTGCAGGATGTTCGAGAGCCTTCGAGTGCATAATGAGGCATGGGCGAGGCTGGAATAAGATGCTCTCTTCTTACCTCGGTGAGAAAACCCCAAACTGGCAGAGTCTGGGACGTGAGACAGTGTGCCGGCAGACATTCGTGTATGGAAAAGGAATGCTAGTTTGCAGATTAAAATTAAGGCCGTCATTCTCAGGAGCCTGTCTGCTGCGTCAGTGTGATAAATTGTGCTGGCTTTAGGAACATGGGAATCTGCCTGGCACTGAGTCTGGCCAAGGACTGACATTGCCCACACGGACTGGCAGCGTCTCTTCAGGGTCTCCTGCAGGAAGTCTTTCCCAACCCGCTGCCAAGGATTGAACCCAAGGCCTTCTGCAAGCAAAGGCAGATGTTCCAACGCTGAACCCTTCCTCCTGGGTAACCCAGAGGATGGGTAAAATAACTTTCCCCACTCTCTACTCTAAGCACACGCCAAAGCCAAGCTTCTTCTGGTTTTATAAGATATTTTAATTCAGAGAAAGTCTCTCCCATCAGATGTTTAACTGTCCTGGCTGGGAAGTATCCATATTGGAAAGGAAAAGTTATGATAGACTTCCATCAAATCCTCTTTTTCTTTCAGAAGCCTGCTATTCAGTGACTTCAGTGTTAAAGTGCTTGCTGGGACGTTTGTTTTGAAAGCATGGCAGAATCAGTCGGCATCACCTGCCTTAATTACAGAGTTCCTTTGCGGTGTCTCTGCTCTGTCAATTAAACTGGCCCCAGTTTTTCACCCATTTCACAGCTGAGAAAACGGAGGCTGGCAAATGCCTTGTCAAAGGGTGCACACCTTTTGGGTACAGGCACACTCAGAAGTCAACAGTTGTGTAATAAATGGATCTGTAAGCTGGACCTGACCAGAGCACAACAGCAAATCTCCCCCACCGTGCTGTTCACAGGGCTGTGTTTACCTTAAAAATAAGCTGCTTTTCAGTGTAACTTGAAGCCCTTAGGGTGGCTATATATTAACCAAAGGTTTGTTTTTTTTAACCCCTTGCCAGTACATTGGTTAAAAACCTGGACTGGTGCCACCACAAAGAATCCTGCCACAGTTGTGAGTCTCAGTCGGGAGCCTTAAATGACTCTTGCACTTATTTCCCTGTTGCCACAATCTCCCTTACCTGGCACCAGGGTGGATTTGATTTAAATCACGATTTAAATCACTAGTCAGTAAGACTTGATTTAAATATTTTTTTTAAAGAAAGACTCATTCTTGCTGGTATAATCTTAATATTTACAACCATATGAAGGCTTCATTTTTGGAATAATAAATTTTCAGAGTAGTTTTTACAGTTATATCAAAAATTACTGATTTGGTTATACTACTAGAAATACATAGACAGATAATTATGAAATTATGGTGAGGTTTAATAAGTTAACTGTTTATATTTGGACAACTTTTCTGCTGTACTTTATTGGAAGGAGAAAAATAATCATTTCCTTAATAACCATTTATTTATTTAACTAAAACAATAACATGGTTATTGTTTTAAACATTTGGTAGTTAAACTTTTTTTTAAAAAAAACTTAGACTGAGTTTTAGCACACTTGATAAACTTAAAACAAATCCTTATTTCCTGATGAATAGCCTTTGGACTACAATGTAACTTAAATAGAAGACTATATTTAGAAAGATTTTCCTCCAAAAGCATTTTATTTTAAAAATCCAATTTAAATAAAAAAAATCTGATTTTTTTTTAAAAAAAACTTAAAAAATCGTTGATTTTTATCCACCCTGCCTGGCACAGGCTCCCACAAAACCCAGCTCCTTTCCCTTCAGAGCTGGCGCTGCCAGATAATAATAAGCAACAATCTGTGAGATGTGGAGGCCCCTGGCATCATCCAGATTGAGCATGTCCAGTCTTGCTTGGTGTCTGTCGGGCTGACGGGTAAAGGACGGCTTAGTGTGGTCAGCAAATTCCAAGCAAGGCTGAAGGCCCGTAGCTTGGGTGTTGCTAGCCTGTGCTTGGTGCTCGGAAGGTTCCAGGTTCAAGTCCCGGCATCTTGGAGTGGGCTGGGAAAGACCCCGTCCTTCTAATTAAAATGGATGAATGGAATAAACAGCTGGAGGGGCTGTTGGCTTCAAAACCTGAAATGGAGAGGTGGTTTGCCCAGGGTGTTTTCAGTGAGCTTTTTCACCTGGAAGAGGCGCTGCCTGGCTGCTGCATCCATCCCTGCGCCTCTCACCATATCAGGGCAGGGAAAACTAGGGTTGCAATATTATACTGCGGTTGCAGGGGGGCAGCTTGTGGCTGCTGCAGGACACCCCATCTGGAGCCAGAGACAGGACAAACCTTTCCTTCCTCATTACAGGTAGATAGCCGTGTTGGTCTGTCATAGTCAAAACAAAATAAACAAATTCCTTCCAGTAGCACCTTAGAGACCAACTAAGTTTGTTCTTGGTATGAGCTTTCGTGTGCATGCACACGAAAGCTCATACCAAGAACAAACTTAGTTGGTCTCTAAGGTGCTACTGGAAGGAATTTGTTTATTTTGCTTTCCTTCCTCAGCTACTTCTGGGGCCTATATATATATATATATATATTATCTTGGACTGTGCTGCTGAAATGGAGCAGGCTTGAACCAAACTGTAGCTTTACTGGCTTGGAACATCTATTTGAAAAGGAAGGAAGGCCTTGCAGCAACCTATTTACGAGCCATAATGACAGGCAGAGATCGGAGGCTGGGAGAGTTTTATAGGCAGCCGCAATTGAGACGGAATGGTGGATCTACATAAGAGGTGTAACTGCCCAATAAAACGTCAGCAGCTGCAGCCTTTGTGCTTCATCCAGATGCCCCAAAGGATTTGAGGAGGAGGTTCTCTCTCGTAATAGACTCTTCCTTGGCTGACCTACCCTGGATTAGACTTTTTAACATCTAAATCCATGCATTTGAACATGAACCTGGCAGGGGCTTTTGATAGCTTGCTTTTATTCTACCTGCTTTATTCTACTTATATTCCACGTTTCCTCCAAGGGAGTTCAAGTTGGTGTGCACACCGTTCTCCCCTCACAACAACCCTGCGAGGTAGCTTAGGCTGAGAGACAGCGAGGGGCACAAGGTCACCCAGCGAGTTTGAGGGTTGTGTGGGGATTTGAAACCTAGACCTGCCTGGTCCTTGTCTGGCACTCTTAAGCCAGGCATCCCCAAACTCGGCCCTCCAGATGTTTTGGGACTACAACTCCCATCATCCTTGACCACTGGTCCTGTTAGCTAGGGGTGATGGGAGTTGTAGTCCCAAAACATCTGGGGGGGGGCGAGTTTGGGGATGCCTGTTCTAAGCACTAGACTGGCTCTTTAACTATTACCAGCATACAGTTAACCCCCCTGTATTTCAGAAAATGAGAGGTGTGTTCCAAATGAGCCAGTGCAGGACAGTGTGGCCTGGCAGGAGGGGGGGGGTTAAAGAGGGGGTAGTCTGGAGAAAGTCCCAAGGGTCAGAGAGAGAGAGATATACCTGGGGGGGTGCATCTGGCCTCTAGAATCAAGACCACCCGCCCTCTGCTATAGAGCAAAACTGTTCCCTTTGTTGGTATCCATCTGTCTCAAGAGACAATGGAGTGTGCCTCTAGGGGTGAAGTCAAACCGCTGGAGAATCATGGCGCCTGCTGTGGCTGCAGAGACTGGTAACTTGTAACGGCTGCCTCCGGCGTTGTTTTTGCTGCCTTGGCAGCACCAAAATGACCCCTCCGGGCGCAAGTCTGGGGCAGTGTGTATGGAGGTCGTGGGCTGGTATCTACAGAGGTTGGCTGGTGGGGCGGAAAGCAGGGGGGAGACCAAGAATAGGAGAAGCCAGAGGCAGCTCCTGATTGGCTGTAAGAAAGAAGGCAGACGGGTTGGTGGGTCAGCACACTGTTTGCCCTTGTGGACCAGCCTCCATGGGGCAGCTGCCTTCATGGCTTGCAGGATGCCTGCAGAAGCAAACAATAGCTTTATAGCAGGTTTGTGGATGAGTCCCTAAAAGTACTGGTGCATGCAAATCCTTGTCTAGCTTCCATAGCCTGGCCGGTCACTCAAGTGGTCCAGATATCGACAGCATTTCTGTAGCACCATCAACCCATTAATAACAAGGAACAGGAATAAACTAAAACCAGTGCTTTTTTTCTTTTTTTAAAAAAAGTTTAGGGGTACTCTCATTTTGGCTCAAGAAAATCACCACTTTATAGTTCAAATTGGGAAAAATAAATACAGTAAATGGACAAAAGGCTGCCATCGGGGGTATGTGTACCCCTCTGTCCCCTCAGGAAAAAAGCACTAACTAAAACCTTTAAAGTACTGTATAGTGGTGTTAAACCAGCAATAGAAAGTGGTAGCAGTTTTTTATTTTTTAAGCCTGGGCAACTAAAACATTTTCACCTGGTGCAAAAGCGCTGGAGCACAGGCAGTGAAATGTGGCCTTCCAAGGGCCAGACAGAGTGGCCTGGGGGGGTTGCATTGGACCCCTGGCCTGAGATTCCCCACATAGGCTTTTTTTAAAAATCTACACCAGTTGTGTGGGGAACCTCTGGCCCTACACATGTTGCTGAACTACAATTCCCATTGGCCATGCTCTCTAGGGCTGATGGGAGTTATAGTACAGCAGCATTTGGGATCCACAGGTTCTGCACTCCTAAGCTATGGGCACTATAATGGCTAAAGCAACACAGCCTGCTTGGCATACAGACCTGTCCCCAGGTGACCCCCCCCTCCTTTTCCTCCTTCCCCTTAATGGCTGGGGAGGGGAAAGGGTTTCCTGTTTCTTTCCTAAATGTTCTCGCTAGCACACTCGATCTCTGCTGTAGGTTAACAGCAGGAAAAGCCTTGAGAGCCCCCTCTCCCTCCCCACAAAGCCTTGCCGGTTCTAGGAACTGTCCCTATCTGAAACCTCCTTTGCTTCCTGATTGCTGACTTGGCCCTGTGCCTGCCTCTTCTAGGGTGGCTTCCGCTCTTAAATCCGGTGGGGCCTCTCTGCGCTCTCTAGATGATCGAGTCTGATCTATGAGCATTCTGGTGCTCTTTTTCCTCCACTGCATGACCCCGCATTGCCCTCTGCTTGGCAAATGGTTGCTGCAAAAGGGCAGGCAAACCTGGCACTAGGTACAGGTGTGTAAATGGACACTTTTTCCCCTGATCGCTTGGGGTGAAGGGAAATTGCCTGCAGGCGAAGATCAGATGGGGAGCGCTCTCTCTCTCTCTCTCTCTCTCTCTCTCTCTCTCTCTCTCTCTCTCTCCAGCTTTGTTTCCCTTGCCTTCTAGGCTAGGGCTGGGAACTTTTTCAGTGGAAAGCCTCCATGGGCTGCCTTAATAGAGGCACCAAACAGACACACATCACATGCCCTGAACACACATGTGCACCAAGGACTGAGATGAGCTTTAGACAGTGTATGCCAGGGGTAATGTAAATTGAGCTGGGCAGCAGCGTACATGGAATCTGTCTGTGAAGAGGGCTTTGGGCCAATGTGCATTTCTTAACCGCCTCTTGCACACTCCAACCATTATGCATCTACTCTTTTCGGCAATGCAAAATTCCAGGCGTAGGGTGGGGGGGTACAGGGGTGCAGTGGAGGGCAAAGGGTTAAGCCCCCTTCTAATGGGCTCGCAGGGTCCAATTGCCTATTGAAACCCCTTTAAGTAGGCAGTGAGCAGCATTTAACCTAGTGAATTTTGGCTAGTTGCAACCATGCACACAGATGCTGTTTGTGGTAGGATCTGCATTAGTTGGATAGAAAAATGGTTTCTAGTACAGTGGTACCTCTGGTTAAGTACTTAATTCGTTCCGGAGGTCCGTTCTTAACCTGAAACTGTTCTTAACCTGAAGCACCACTTTAGCTAATGGGGCCTCCCGCTGCCTCTGCGCCGCCAGAGCACAATTTCTGTTCTTATCCTGAAGCAAAGTTCTTAACCTGAAGCATTATTTCTGGGTTAGCGGAGTTCTTAACCTGAAGAGTATGTAACCTGAGATACCACTGTACTAGTCTGGAGAAGTACAGGGCAGCCATGCTTGTTCTCTCATAGTTAAAGCTAACCTCTAATTTTGAGGTCCAGGATAGAAATGGGAGGAGGTTGTTTAAAAAGGGGGGGATGCAACCTGAGAGTATCAGTCTAAACCACGACAGGTCAGCTGAAGTTAAAAGATACGGGGACAGCCTGGGGGTCCTTAACTCTAACACCATGCAAAACCCTCTTCTGCAAGCTGAGTTGCACCCCTCTATCCTCTCCATTCCAGGAACTGCATGGTGAAGGGTGGGCAACAAATCGAATAATGATCCAGACTCGGTCCACAACACCTGCGATTTGCTGCTTTCTCCCTCCCTCTTGGCTTCAACTTATAAAGCCTTAAATGACCAAAGACCATCTCTCTATATATGTGCCTCTTCCAAAGGAGGTTCAAAGGGTGGCAACATGAGAAAAAAGGGGCTTTTCTGTGGTGGCTCCCCATTTGTGGAATGCTCTCCCCTGGGAAGCTCACCGGGCACCTTCATTACATATCCTTTAGGCACCAGGCAGAAATGTTTCTATATAACCTTTGGCTGCTGAACATTCTATGGCAGGGGTCAGCAAACTCTTTAGCAGGGGGCCGGTCCACTGTCCCTCAGACCTTGTGGGGGGCCGGACTATATTTTGGAGGGGGGGGGAAATGAACGAATTCCTATGCCCCACAAATAACCCAGAGATGCATTTTAAATAAAAGCACATATTCTACTCATGTAAAAACACCAGGCAGGCCCCACAAATAACCCAGAGGTGCATTTTAAATAAAAGGACACATTCTGATTCCCGGACCATCCGCGGGCCGGATTTTGAATGCAATTGGGCCACACCCGGCCCCCGGGCCTTAGTTTGCCTACCCATGTTCTTTGGCCTTTTAAATGTTGGAGGGGGTTTATTGGTTTGTCCTTGTTTTTGTTTTATTACGTGTTTTTTGTTCTCATTTTAGAGTTTTTATGTTGTGAGCCGCCCTGTGATCTTCGGGTGAAGGGCAGTTTCTTGTGACGACACACTTTGCAGGCCCAGTCACCTAATGTGGTGTTGGGCAAAATGAATTTGAACACCTGAATTCAGATTTGATCTGAACAAAGCAGTGTGTACTTATTTAATTGGTCTGAACAGACTTCAAGGGGCTGTTGATGAGGTTGATGAGTGTGCCTGCCTGTAGCACTAGTGAAAGGGCTCAGAGAATAAATGGAGAGGTTTATTCTCCATCCCTGAATCTTTTAAGTGCAGTCCACCAACACACACATCTAATATGGGATGACAAGAATACCGGCCTACCTTGCAAGGGCGTTGTACCTGTCCCACTTTGATCCTTCACATCATACCTAACTCTCGGTGCATCTATCCATCGTGCAAAACCCTGATGGATTATGGGTAAATTCTAGCAGTCTAGCAGTGTCTTAATTCCAGGAATGGGGAAGCCTCTGCCCGGGGGCCAAAGGTGGCCCGTGTAGCTGGCCCTCAGGACTCCTCCCAAACTTCACATCTCACCAACCCTGCTTTGCACCTCTTCTGAGTGTTTTTGCCTGGCTGGAATATGTCTTTGCAATGCCTCTTCCTTATCGGAAGAAAGGATAGAGAGGGCTGTGTGGATGTATGCAGAATCTGGCCTGTCGTGCAAAGGCAAATTATATATTTTTCTCTGCCCTTTGCTTTTGCCTCTGAGAAAATGAGAGAATCCAGTGATTTAAGATGTTGCACATACCGTAACTTTCGTTGTGATACTACTCAAGCTCTCCCCGTTTTCCTTTTTTTTGCAAAAAACAAAAACAAAAACCCTCCTGTTTATATAACTGTTTTTAAAAATAAAAATCAGTTCACGTCTCAGACTTCCCCAACAAGCATTCAGAAGTGGGGGAGTGAGGCAGGGAGGGAGTTGTTTTATTTCCTAGAAGACTTTGGGGGGCCATTAGAAGGTGCCAGGGAGAGAGATTCACATCAGTATGGAAAGCCTGGCTTGAATCTTGAGTGTGTGAAGAGGAGGAATCTGTGACCTTTCGGTTTAATCCTGTTTCATAACAACAACCCCTTTTTTAAAAATCTGAATTGATGGGTCCCTGAACGCTGCCTCCTGGTGGAGTTTGGGGGCTCGAGGCGAATTTGCTTAAAACTTCCTTAATATTATTGTTCTTCTGGAAGCAAGTCTGGCTGAGTGTGTTGAGGCTTACTCCTACGTAAGTGCGCACAGAATCGCAGCCTGCTCTGTGGTTTTCGGGCAAGTTGCTCGTCGTGGAACCGCAGCGTTGGAAGGGGGACCCCCAAAGGTCCTCTAGTCCAACCCCTGCAGTGCAGGAGTCGCAACTAACAGACAGCCACCTGACTTCTATTTAAAACTCTCCACTGTCTCTAACTCCCACCACTTCAGGCCTTCTGTGAAATTGGTTTGGGGGAACCAAATTTTGTTGCAGTAGCCCATAGCCATTTGCAGAGTAGACTAGGACTATAGACTCAGGCTCCTGTCCACTCTCCATTTACTGCATTCCTAGTGCTGAGGTTTTAATCCCGCCTTCACACAACTGTTAACTGAAATGCGTATGTACCCTGTGTAAAATCTTCCCTCCAGTTCGAGTCCTTAAGCCGTTTCTAGTTCAACTCTAGCTCAGGTGTGTCGGACACCTCTGCATATATGGGTTAAAGGCGCCCCAGCCAGCGCTTCCTGGTGTGGACACGAGCAGAAGCGAATCTGACACTACTGAAGCTGTGCTGATCTGAACAGCTTGGGCTGGGGAGGGGAAGCCCTGTGAAACACACTTAAGAAAACAGCAGCTTCACAGCACTCTTAAGGCAGTGGTGTGAACACGCCCATGGATCCCACCCCACAGAAATCAAGAGGATTCTGCACACACGGAACACATGCTTCTCGATTCTCCAATCCGGCAAGCAAGAGGCCCAATCACAGTTCCAAACACAAAACACTCAAAGGGTGCATTGCATGGGGGTTGGACTAGATGACCCTTGGTGCCCCCTTCCAACCCAAAAATTCTATGAGAGGCCTGGCTTTGGGAGCAGGTCTATCTGCGTCAGATAGAGAAGCCCTGGGGGTCATGTCCCGTCCTTGGGCCTGAGGCAGACAGTGCCAAGCAAGATGGGCTTACGACTGCCTCCAATACAAAAACATTTATGCATTGTAGAGGGTTGGGCTAGATGACCCTTGGGGGTCCCGTCCAACTCCACAATTCTGCGTATCTCAGAACCACAGTAGCAAAGTGGTTTGCGTTGGGGGTTGGAGCTTGGTCCCTCCCTCACAGGGCTGTTGCGAGGATGAAATGCAACGGGGTGATAGCGTGGGATGAGCCATATACAGCGGCACCTCAGTTTTCGAATGTCTCAGAAGTCGAACGTTTCGGTTTTCAAATGCCCAAACCCAAAAGTAAATGCTTTTGTTTTCGGACGCTCCTCAGAAGTCAAACGGCTTCCGCTGAGTGTTTCTCAATTAAATTTGCAGACCGCCCTTTGCACCTCAGTTTTCGAACGTTTCGGAAGTCAAATGGTCTTCTGGAACGGATTACGTTCAAAAACCGAGGTAGCTCTGTATATATGCACTTATTTTGAGGAAGGACGCTTTTTTGGAAATAAAAAAAATCAGCACTGAGAGTGACCTTGCCACTCCTTTTTTTTAAAAAAATGAGGGTTTGGGGGGGAGGCACACTACACATGCTCAGAGGCCTGAGGTTCCCCGTGCTTAAAAACTTGGCAGCCCCAAAGATGTACTGTCAGCCCAGTATGGTTTGAGAAGGCCCCAGGCGCTCCTCCTTGACCAGCTTGGGACAGGCTCCAAATTTCAGGCCTCCTGCGGAGCAGCTAGGGTGGGGGGGACCTTCTCTTCCTTTCTCTCCCCCCCCCCCCCCAGTTTCCCAGACTGTGGCGGGTGGGGAGGCAGGGAGGGTCTGGAGAGAGCAAGAGACAATGGCTGGCAGTGTTGTCTGGAGAGGGTCGGACAATGCGCTACGGTGGGTGGTTCTGTAAGCTTTTGAGAATTGCTGGGGGATTTGAGGCAGGGAGGCCTGTGAGAATCTGCTGGAGTGTAAAACTTGCTCCTTGGCAGAACAGCAGTTCCCATTTTCAGGGCGCTGTTCCTGGAAGGAGGCTTCTGTTCTGACTGCCACCTCCCCAGTCGATCTTCGGTTTTCCTGCAAAATGAAGCTTCTGGCCCAGAGTTCTTTTCAAAGTTTTCTTGCTCTTTCCTGAATCGAAAGCTGCAGGCTCAGTTGCCGTATACTCAAAAAGGCCTGCACGTGCTCCAGGGTGGATTTGATTTAAATCAAATTGATTTAAATCACGATTTAGATCACTAGTCAGTAAGGCTTGATTTAAATCACTAGTCAGTAAGACTTGATTTAAATATTTTTTTTTACAGAAAGACTCATTCTTGCTGGTATAATCTTAATATTTACAACCATATGAAGGTTTCATTTTTGGAATAATAAATTTTCAGAGTAGTTTTTACAGTTATATCAAAAATTACTGATTTGGTTATACTACTAGAAATACATAGACAGATAATTATGAAATTATGGTGAGGTTTAATAAGTTAACTGTTTATATTTGGACAACTTTTCTGCTGTACTTTATTGGAAGGAGAAAAATAATCATTTCCTTAATAACCATTTAAACAATTTATTTAACTAAAACAATAACATGATAGCATATGTATCCATGTTTGTTAACTGATGTGGTTAAACATTTAAAAAAAAAACTTAGACTGAGTTTTAGCACACTTGATAAACTTAAAACAAATCCTTATTTCCTGATGAATAGCCTTTGGACTACAATGTAACTTAAATAGAAGACTATATTTGGAAAGATTTTTCCTCCAAAAGCATTTTATTTAAAAAATCCAATTTAAATAAAAAAAATCCGATTTTTTTTATATATATTTTTTAAAATCATTGATTTTTATCCACCCTGACGTGCTCTCTCTTTTTTAAAAAAAATATTGTCGGGATAGCTGGCTGCAGAATGAACAAGAGTCCGCCGCCTCTCGAGGAAGTCCATTCCACAGCCAAGCAACTCTTACTGTCAGAAGGTTCTTGCTGATATTTAATTGGAATCTCCTTTCTTGTAATCTGAATCGTTGGTTCGGATCCTCCCCTCTGGAGCAGCAGAAAACAGGCTTGCTCCCATCTTCCGTGTCGCAGCACTTCAGATCACTTGAATATGGGGAGGAAGATGCTGTAGCTCAGGGGCAGAGCCTCTGCTTCGCATGCAGAAGGTTCTGGGTTCAATCCCCACTGCTAGTCACTGCCGACCATAATACGCTAGATCGGGTGTCAGCAACCTTTTTCAGCCGTGGGCCCGTCCACCGTCCCTCAGACCATGTGGTGGGCCGGACTATATATTGGAAAAAAATATGAACGAATTCCTATGCCCCACAAATCACCCAGAGATGCATTTTAAATAAAAGGGCACATTCTACTCATGTAAAAACACGCTGATTCCTGGACCATCTGCGGGCAGGGTTTAGAAGGTGATTGGGCCGCATCTGGCCCACGGGCCTTAGGTTGCCTACCCCTGCGCTAGATGGCTTGACTCTCTCTCAGACGGTTTTCCTTGTTCCTAGCTTGGATGGTGCGTGTAAAAAAAAAGAAGGCATGGGAATTTGTGACACAATAGGATGTAGGAGGCAGGGGGGAGTTGCAGGTTGGGGTTTTGCTGTGTGTGTTTTCTTTTAACATGTTCTCTCTGATCACTTGAAAGCAACTTCTGATCACCCCAGGCGAGTTGTCTGTTTACAAGCCTGATCTAACCACTCAGGCCTTGCCCTTGCTTTGCATCTTGGCACAGATCCTGCCCTGCAGGCAAAGGCAAACTGGGGTGTGCCTGGCCTCCGAGCAAGCAGAGATTCCCCACCTACTTGTAAAACAGCATCCCTTGAAAGGGAACGCTCTCTCCGAAGCCCCAGGAGAAGGGATGTAATCGTCTCCGCCTCCACACAACTGCCATTCTCCCCCTCCTCTTGCAAAACAATATAGCCTTTGGGCTGGGTGCTGTGATGGTTTGCAAAGGGCCTGTGTGTGCTCTCCAGGGATTTATTGAGGTATGCAGTAGCTGGCATTGCTAATCCGCAATGGTGGGCCATAGCTCCGTGGAAGAGTATCTGCCATGCATACCAAAAGGTCTGAAATCCTGGAGAGCTGCTGCCAATCAGTGTGGACAATACTGAACTAGATGGACCAATGATCTGACTTGGCATCAGTGTTCAAAATTCGCCAGGCGCATTTTGCACCAGGCTATCGACCAAGTGAAGATGCCTGGGTGCCAGGGTAGTGCCTGGCGTCTCCACCATCTGGAGGTGCATGCCTGAGGATCCTTTGATCTGGACTGTGTTCACACACTAACAGCGCATCCTGTAGAATTCTACCAGTTATACTTTATCTGCACAATCAGAATGAATTTCGGGAACCCAAATGATTTTTCTGTGCAGCCTGAGCAGGAGCAGTCGGAATAGGCCAATATATATAAAAAAGAGGTCGGAATAGGCCAATATATATACCCTATATACTCGAGTATAATCCTAGTTTTTCAGCACATTTTTTGTGCTGAAAAAGCCGCCCTCGGCTTATACTCGAGTGAGGCAGGCTGTGGCTCCTATGAAGCTTTCCCAGGTTTTTTGTGGTAAAATTGGGTGCCTCGGCTTATATTCGGGTCAGCTTATACTCGAGTATATACGGTATATGGGCTGTCCCTGGATCAAGGGACTTTAAGTTCTAAGATTTCTTAACCTAGGCTCATGGCTGTCATCTGAACTAGCCAGATGTTTAACTGAGAAATCCATCATTTGAAAAAGCAGACTTTAGAGCCGCCTGGCTGAAAAAGGGCAACTAGGCCTTCCGCTTCGGCAACTGCAACCTTTGTTCAAGGAGCCTAACACTGCTTGGTTTAAAGCAGTCTCCCGTGTTCCTATTTAAAGCAGGCCTTTTTTTAAAGCCATGAGGACTGGAATCTTTATTTTTAAGGGAAGAGCCGTAGCTCAGTCGCAGAGCGCCTGCTTTGCGTGCATAAGGTTCCATCTTTGGCGTCCACAGGTAGGGCTAAGGATGTCCTCTGTCTGAAATCCTAGGGGGCTGCTACAAATCTCAGTGGGCATTTCTGAGCCCATTAGGCCCAGGGGTATAAGGCAGGTTCCTTTGCCCTTCCTATGGAAATGCTTCTCCGTTCTGCAGTTACTTGGGTCGTCCACCGCCTCCTTTCTTCCTGCCGGTGCCAGTTTGCTTTGCTGAGTTTCCTGTTTGGAGCATGATGGCTCTGCGCTCTGCACAGTTCGAGGCAGCAATGTTTCTGAATGCCGCTTGCTGGAAACCGCAAGAGGGGAGAGCGGGCTCTTGTGCTCGGAGGTCCTGCTTATGGGTTTTCCACCCTGGGCATCTGGTGGGCCCCTGCGAGAACAGGATGCTGGACTCGATGGGCCACATGTCTAATCCAGCAGGCTCCCCTTTGTCATTATGTTTTGCAGGTGGTTTTCATGGTCTGGGATACTTAAAACGTTTTCTGGCTTTTCTAGCAAACCAACCGCTTGTGGTTGTCAGGGCTGTTGCAGTCTTCTGTCCAGGGGCGTCTTGCCCATAGAGGCAAGTGGTGCGGGGCACCAGGGCGCCACATTCCGGAGGGCGCCAGGGAAGAGGTAGAGGCTGGACGCGGCGCCTCCCGGCACCAGCTCGCTGCCCTCGCCTGCCTCCGCCGCGCTGCGCTGAAGCAGCGCCGCGCCCGGAGCCTCTGCCTCTTCCCTGCCGGAGGAGCCGCCCTCCAGCTGCCGCCCGCCTCCTCCAGCCCCACAAAGCTGCTGTCAGTGCCGTAAAAATGTCGGCAACTCTGGGAAACGGGGGGGACACACCAGAGGGATCTTTGCACCATGGCGCCGGATATAATTAAGACGGCCCTGCTTCTGTCCCACGCCTGCAATCCATTGTCTAGGGATGCTTAAGGTTTTTGTAAAGCTGCAGTCTTGTTGTGTGTGGTTTTTAAAAAACCAACCTACCTGGATTTGCCTTACCAGAATGATAAGCGTCAACCGGGGTTGGTAGAAGCTGGCTTCCATCAGTGGAACGGGAGCTGCACTAGGATGCGTTTGGGAAAGGGCCACAACTCTCTTGTCTCCACCTAACCATCTCTGGGCCAAGGAAGCGTACGCCTGCTCTGCTTGTTCTGCAGCAGCCCATCCTACTCGCTCCTCAGCTGGTGCAGAGCGTTCCTGGGAAGGGCGATTTCTCAAAACCACCTATAATGGGTAATTAGCACAGGCCGTACACCACAGAGTGTGTCCAGGGTTCATTGCAGGCAGGCATTTACATGCAAGTGTTCTGGAAGTGAAAAGCAGGCACACCCACACCCCCACACCCCCCCCACACCCACACCCCAATCTATCGCGTGGGGCTGCAGGTCAGATACAGAGGGCTAAGATCACTGTCTTCTACAACTGAAAGCAGGTCCTCGCTGAGACGTTAGAGCAGGGGTAGGCAACCGAAGGCCTGTGGGCCGGATGCAGCCCAATAGCCTTCTCAATCCAGTCCACGGACGGTCTGGGAATCAGCATCTTTTTACACGAGTGGAATGTGTCCTTTTATTTAAAACTAGTATATTAAGCCTGTTGTAAAAAACAGGCGCTAGACGGAGGCGGATATCCCCATTAACCCTTTCCCCTCCCCTCCCTCCCCATTAACCCTTTCCCCTGCCCAGCCTCCTCTCCTCCCCATTAACCCTTTCCCCTCCCCACCCTCCTCTCCTTCCCATTAACCCTTTTCCCTCCCCAGCCTTCTCTCCCTCCCATTAACCCCTTTACCTCCCCACCCTCCTGGCCCCCCTCGAGGCTGCGACTCTGAGCCCTGCGGTGGCGGCGGGAGGAGGTAGAGCCCCCCGCCCTCCTCCCCCCGTTTATTGCCGGGCCTCCTCTTCTCTCCCTCCCCCTGCCCTCCTCCCCCTGTTTATTGCCGGGCCTCCTCTTCTCTCCCTCCCCCCACACCTCTCTCTCTCTCTCACACACACACACACACACACACGCACTTTCCCCCACACCTCCCCCCACAAATAGCTCACCTCTCTCTCTCCCTCCCCCCTTCACACCGCGCCGGCCGCCGCCGTTCCTCCCGCTGCCGCCGCACCCGCGAGTCGGCGGCCGCCCCATGCAGACACACGGGGAAGCCGCTCGGCGCCCTGGGGCCGGCCCTGCGCCACGATGAGCGGGGCCGCCGGCGGGGAGACTTCGTAGGCGGTAGCAGGAGCTGGCCCTTTGCGGGCGCGAGCCTTTGGCCGTTGAGGCAGCCATGGGGCAGCCGGCGGTCTCGCTGTTGCTGCTGGGCTGCAGCGCGGTGCTGGTGTGTCTGCGGAGCCTGCCGGGAAAGGTAGTTCTGGGTGCGTCGGGGCTTTGGGAGCCGCGTGGTGTGCAGCAGGAAGGGTGAGCGAGGAGAGAGCAGCCCTGCTGCCCCCGACGGCGCTTTGCGGGAGGGGGACCCAGGTCCTGCCCGTCGGGCCGGCCGCTCCCAGCCACTCTTTCCCCTCTCCCACCCCGTCGGGGCTGCAGGTGCGGCGGCGCGGAGGATGGCCGCGGCCTCCTCCGCTTCCAGCGCCGCCTGTAGCCGGCGCTCCTCCGCGGGCCTCCTCCGGTTCCTACAACTCCCATGGTGGCGTCCGGCACCACTACCCTCCTCTCTCTCCCTCTCCCTCTGCCTCTCCCTGCTTCGCGCTCCGAACAGTTGATCCCGAGGCGCAAAGGGAGGGAAGGAAGGAAAGGAAGGAAGGAAGGCAGGGAAAGAGAGAGGAGGAGAGCAGGCTGGGGGCAGCGGCGCGTTGCGCCGCTGCCCCCGCTCTTTGCTTTGTCCGAGCGGGAGGGCAGCTGCAGCTCCGTGCGAGGCGGCGGCAGTGACCGAAATGATGGCGCGCATGCGCCGCCGCTGCCTCTCGAACACGCCCCCCTCTCCCGTCGTCCAATCCCTGTGTCCGTCTCGTACATGCGCAGTGGAAATTTCCTCTGACGGACGGAAAGTGGTACGGACGGACACAGGCTCTTTATTATATAGGATGCATCTCTGGGTTATTTGTGGGGCATAGGAGTTGGTTCATTCCCCCCCCCTCAAAATATAGTGCAGCCCACCACATGGTCTGAGGGACGGTGGACCGACCCACGGCTGAAAAAGGTTGCTGACCCCTGCATTAGAGGGTTAGTGCCAGTTTCATAAGAAAAAGATTCTCCCCTGACTTTTTATCTGTTGGGTGGGTTTATATTATTTCAGTAAAGCCTCTATTTTTCTGGTTATGATAGGATTATTTTGCCTTGACGTTTAATAAAATATAGGGGGTTTTTTTCTTTTTAAAGAAACAATTTTTACTTCAAGTTTTCACTTTTGTCTTTATAACTTTTGTCTAAAAACCTCTTAAAGTCTAGGAAAAAATATGACACAAATATGAGTACTACAAGTAAACTCACTGAAATTAATCAACGTGACCATCCTAGGTTCATTAATTTCAGTGGGTCTACTCTTACGTAGAACTTAGCTGTCTGCCAAAACACACTTCGAACAAACTAAGCTATTTGTAAGAACCTTTGGCATATGCATTTCTCTGTAACGTTAAAATTTCAACAAAAAAAGGAGGTGGCAACATGGTACTCATGATATTTTTGGGAGTTCAAATTCGGCATGTGCTCCTGAGGTTTCCTGGAGAGCCAGGCTTCAGATCTGTGATTCTTCCAACGCTACAGATCTGTGATTCTATGATTCTCTTTCTTTAGGTCTGTGTGTCTTAGCTCTCTCTAGCCTTCCGAGGTACACAAAACCCCCACACAGCCGCCATGGCAAACAGAGGCCCCGCTTACGGACTCAGCAGGGAGGTTCAGAACAAGATCGACAAGCAGTACGACGACGAACTGGAGCAGATTTTAATCCAGTGGATCGTTGCCCAGTGTGGGCCGGAAGTCGGGCAGCCCGAGCCGGGCAAGAAGAACTTCCAAGAGTGGCTGAAAGATGGAACGGTAAGGAGTTTGGTGTGGCTTCGTTCAGCCTAGAAGGTTTGGGGTCCCTCTGTCGTTACAAAAATGCAATCGATAAGTATTGCAGTGCCTTAAGGAGAGGGTGCAGGTATTCAGTGGTGTGAGCTCCCATGGGCTAGAGCAGGCAAGCTCCAGGTTTGCCTGATCTATTCCGTTTCGTACAAAACCACCCAAGGTCTACTAACTGGAGCCTAGTGCTGCTGCTCAGAGCAGCGTCCGAAATTCACCAGGGACATTTTGCATCTAACTATTGGCCACTTGCGGCCAAGCGGCACCAGGATGGCGTCTGACGGCTCCACCATCTGGAGGTGCCTGCCTGGCGATCCTTGGATCTTGACTGTTTTCACAGCACTCGCAACAGATCCTTTAGAATTCTGCCTGTTATATTTTATCTGCACGCAATCGGAACGAATTTCAGGAACCAAAAGGTCGTATTGAAAAATACAACTTCTGAGCTTCCTGGCCCCAAAATGACAGCTGAACATTTCGTTTTGGCAGCAGTAACCCGGGTGGCGCTGTGGTCTAAACCACAGAGCCCTAGGGCTTGCTGATCAGAAGATCGGCGGTTCGAATCCCCGCAGCGACGGGGTGATCTCCCGTTGCTCGGTCCCTGCTCCTGCCAACCTAGCAGTTCAAAAGCATGTCAAAGTGCAAGTAGATAAATAGGAACCGCTCTGGCGGGAAGGTAAACGGTGTTTCCGTGCGCTGCTCTGGTTTGCCAGAAGCAGCTTAGTCATGCTGGCCACATGACCCAGAAGCTGTACGCCGGCTCCCTCGGCCAATAAAGCGAGATGAGCACCGCAACCCCAGAGGCGTCCGTGACTGGACCTAATGGTCAGGGGTCCCTTTACCCCTTTACCTAACCCTGGTTTAAGAAACCATTTGGTGCCTAGCTTATTTATCCGAGTTTCTAACACTGACTTAGAGGAGTTAGAGCAAGAAGCCGTAGAATCATTGGTCCCTGGTTCAAGTCACAGCATCTCCCAGTAGGGCTGGGAGGGAGCCCCTGCCTGAAACCCTGGAGAGCCGCTTGCTTGTCAGTGTAGCCAACACTTTTATTTTTATTGATTGATTTATTAAAATTTGTATCCCATCCTTTATCTGTAGATCTCAGGGCACCTCACAACATAAAATTACAATATAAAAACCACAAAATACATAATAAAAATAAGAGCAACAACAAACCAATAATCCCCCCTCCCACAGACAAATATAAAAGTGGCCTTCTGCTGCACCTCATGGCACTTGAGGCCTCTCTCTAGCCCTGAGGACTAGTTTCTTGGTTTTGTTTAGATTTAACTGAACTCTCACAGCCTCTCCTGGCCTTTTTTGCCACAGGATTTGAATTTCTTTGGCAGAGAGAGGTTTTTATTTCAGGGAATGCCCTTTTATATATGCCTCCTTGGAGCCTGAGCCCCTACCTACCCTGAGGATATTTGAAATCTCAGATTTTTTTAAGGGAGATGCTGACTGAGGGGGCAAACGGGGAGAGGGTTGGATGTGAGGTGGCTTGTGGGTTAACATCTGGTACGCAGGCTGAGAGCCTACCTGACCGCAGACTGTCTCGCCAGAGTGGTGCATGCTCTAGTTATCTCCCGCTTGGACTACTGCAATGTGCTCTATATGGGGCTACCTTTGAAGGTGACCTGGAAACTACAACTAATCCAGAATGCGGCAGCTAGACTGGTGACTGGGAATGGCCCTATAGCACCGGTCCTGAAAGACCTACATTGGCTCCCAGTACATTTCCGAGCACAATTCAAAATGTTGGTGCTGATCTTTAAAACCCTAAATGGCCTCAGCCCAGTATACCTGAAGGAGTGTCTCCACCCCCATCATTCTGCCCGGACACTTGAGGTCCAGGCAGAGGGCCTTCTCGGTAGTGGCGCCCGCCCTGTGGAACACCCTCCCATCAGAGGTCAAAGGGATCAACAACTACATAACATTTAGGAAATACCTGAAGGCAGCCCTGTTTAGGGAAGCTTTTAATGTTTGATGTTTTATCGTGTTTTTAATATTCTGTTGGGAACCGCCCAGAGTGGCTGGGGAAACTCAGCCAGATGGGCAGAGTATAAATAAATTATTATTATTATTATTATTATTATTATTATTATTACTACTACTACTACTACTACTACTACTACAACAGACTCCATTTTCCTCCTGGCCCTGACTAGGTGTTATGCCACCTCATCAACAGCCTTTGCCCCAAGGGACAGAAGCTGGTGGCGAAGATCCAGAGTTCCAGCATGGCTTTCAAGCAGATGGAGCAGATTTCCCAGTTCCTGCGTGCAGCCGAGCAGTATGGCATCCAGGCCACAGACATCTTCCAGACGGTGGACCTCTGGGAAGGTACAAAGTATTTGCGGCGGAGGGCAGGGAGAAGGAAGGAGGGCGGAGGGAGCATCTAGAGGGGAAACCACATGTGATCTAAGGCAGGTGTGGGGAGCCACCAGCCCAGATGTCCGCAAACTAAGGCCCGCGGGCCAAATACGGCCCGTGGGACTTAATTATCCGACGCCCGCTCTTAACGGCGGCTGCTCACTTCTGGGTTGGCGGAGCGCCGGAAATAGCTTGTGCGCATGCGCAAGCGTCATTTCCGGTGCACAGCGCATGCGTACAAGCTACTTCTGGCGCTCTGCTGACCCGGAAGTGCGCCGGAAATAGAGTGTGCGCACGCGTATGGGCACGCGCTCCTCCGGCCCACCGCGTGATCGGCGCTGGAGGAACCAGCCCGCGGCTCGGACCGACCCCTGCACCAGCCCATAGGCCACCTCACCTGGCTCCCAGCCTCCCCGAGCCTTGACTTGCCCAACTCCTCCCCGGCTGCAGTTAGGGTTGAAGGCTGTCCCTCAAAGCCTGCCTGCTATGGGGCTCTGCAGTGTTAATGCTCCCTCCCCTGGCTGCAGTCTCCAGAAAAGTCTCCCCATTCCCTCTTGGCAATTAGGGATGGGAAGGAAAAGAAACCTAGATTGCTTTTTTCCAGCAAGTAAAGGGCAGGCATGAAGTCGACTCGCCACTTTGACTTGGGGGGCTGGCATACAGCACACACACCCCTTCCAAGGATTCTGCTTGGAAATGACATTTCTGATTTGAGCGGGTATCTGGGTCACCGAATTCTCCATTTCTAAAGGGTCGAAGGCAGGAAAACAGGAGCAAGGCCAAGCAAGTGTCTCTTTTGGCACAACTTTTAAAAACAATGCAGATCTCTGCCAAATCGGTCCACTTTATAAAATAAGCTCCTAGCCAATTGGAGAAGTTAAGATCAGAGCTTCCATTTTTGATCTAACCTGCAGGGTGGGATGAGGGTGGATTCTTAATGGCCTGTATAGTTGTTTGGTAGAGTGCTTTTACTTAGTTTCTTGGTTTCAAGGTGGTGTAGATTCCCCCCCCTCCATTTTATCCTCACAACAACCCTGTGAGGTAGGTTGTGAGACTTAAGAGATCGCCCAGTGAACTTCTTTGCTAAGTGGGGATTTGAACCCAGGTCTCTCTGCCTAGTCCAAAACTCTAACCACTACATTACACTGCCTCTGTTGCTTTGCCCAGGATTAATTCCCAGCCATCTCCAATCGAAAGGCTCTTGGGTAGAAAGTAGTGAGGAAAAACTCCCCCGGCCCTAGAGAGCTGCTGCCAGTCTGTGCTGAGCAGACTGCGCTGGACTCGGTGGTTTCACCCTTCTTGCAAAGCAGCTTTTCGTGTAACTGTTGCTGCTTCCTGGTGATGGTGAGCCGAGACAGGAAAAAATTGTGGGGAAACGATGCAAGATCGCCTTGCCTAACTAGTAAAAGGGACCTTTTGCAATCCTTGGCTTCAGCACTTTGGGGTCTCTGCCAGACTGTAAAAGAGCACAGTGCTCCTACTTGATCTTGAGAATGGTGTTGGTGCATATATTTGATCGACTTATAGATTCTTCCAACCCACAGCTAAACACATGGCCAGTGTGCAGAGAACCTTGATGAACCTGGGAGGCTTGGCGGTCTCTAAAGGAGACGGCCTCTTCGTCGGAGACCCCAACTGGTTCCCTAAGTAAGTGCTGTGGCAAGTGTGTGTGTGTGTGTGTGTGTGTGTGTGGACTAACTCCATATTGGGCTCAAATTTGTAAGGCATGGAATAAGGGAAGAAAATCACTGTTCACTGTAGGGTTGTTCTGTAACCGTTTGAATCCCAGAAGAAAGTTGCATTATAATGCTTCCAAAAAGCACTCTGTAACATTACAGTGGTACCTTGGTTGTTGAAGTTAATCTGTTCCAGGAGTGCGTTCGACTCCCGAAACGGTTCGAAAACCAAGGCGTGGCTTCCGATTGGCTGCAGGAGCTTCCTGCACTCAATCAGAAGCCGCGTCGGACGTTCGGCTTCCGAAAAACGTTCACAAACCAGAACACTCGCTTCCAGGTTTGTGGCGTTTGGGAGCCAATTTGTTCGGGAGCCAAGCTGTTCGACAAACAAGGTGCCACTGTATTCAGTCATCACTGGGACAACCTTGTTGGGTAAGCCAGTATTATCCCCATTTGGCTACTGTGAAAAGAGGGAGGTTGAGTGAAGATGGCGGGAGATGAGAGGCTGCTGCTGCGCATTAAAAACATTTTAAAACTTCCCAATACACGGCTGCATAATGTCATTTATGCTAGCGGCTCAGGGTCTGCTGCTGCACAGGTGATGAACTTGTGGTCCTCTAGACCACAGCATATCTGGCCCTATGCCTTCCAGATTTAACTCCAAGTTCTCAGCCTCTGTGGTGAATGATTGGGTATGATGGGATTTGTAGTCCCCAACATTGCAGAGAGCACCACATTGGCCATCCCTGCTCTGGATATTGTTGGACTCGCCGTCAGCCAACATCGCCAGTGGTAGGGGACGATGGGAGGTACAGACCAGAAACATCGGGGGGGGCGGTCTGACAGGTCAGATTTCCCCCCTCCCCAGGCACGCGCTGCAATGCTGGATCACAACCGAACTTGAAGGCGGGGGATTACGGGGGGGTGTTTTAACTATTATCACTTTTCATATGCTATTGAATAACCATAAAACAGCTGGTAGCCAAGAATGAAATTGCTCCATAATGAAAGTATCAGGCAAAACCACTATTTTACAAGAAAATAAGGTTCTATGATACAGCCTTTTGCCTGCCTTGAGGACCTAGCGAGGAGAGGAATGTAGACATTACTGTAATATCGCCTTTTCAGTTTCTGTGAGCTTGGCTTACAGAAAAATTACAAATAACCAATTCACGGTAAAAGCAGAGTAAAAACAAAAGTAGGAACGGACTTCCTAAATGGCCATAAAACTTTGTTAAGTTTCTTCAGCGGAAAGCTCTGGAGAAAGCAGTCGCATATTTTTGAAATCTGGTGCTCAAAAAATGGTTGCTGCAAGAAAAGCCCACTGGGGTTCAGTCCTCAGGAGCGCTGAGAGATACTCCTGTATCCAACCCCAGAGAGACTAATGGTCTGATTCAGCGTAAAGCAGGTTCATATGTGAGCCCGGTGGTCTTTTAGCTATCTAGATCCTCTAAGCCAGTGTTTCCCAACCTTTGGCCTCCAGCTGTTTCAGACTACAATTCCCATCATCCCTGACCACTGGTCTTGCTAGCTAGGGATGATGGGAGTTGTAGTCCAAAAAACAGCTGGAGACCAAAGGTTGGGAAACACTGCTCTAAGCCACGGTTTCCCAAACTTAGGTCTCCAGCTGTTTTTGGACTACAGTTCCCATCATCCATGAACACCGGTCCTGCTAACTAGGAATGATGGGAGTTGTAGTCCCAAAGCGGCTGGAGACCCAAGTTGGGGAAACCCTGTTCTAAGCTGAACAAAGATAAGCAATACGAACGGACCGAGTTATAATTTTTTAGAATATCCTTTAAAAATAAAAAACCTCCTAGGGCTATGTCCTCTGCAATGATGTGTGTGCTTGTTTCTACCCCTCACTTCCTGGCTTCCCCCTTCCACCTTGACAGGAAGTCCCAGGAGAACCGCCGTGCCTTCACGGAGAACAAGCTCAAGGAAGGGCAGAGCGTCATCGGGCTGCAGATGGGCACCAACCGGGGAGCCTCGCAAGCGGGCATGACAGGCTATGGCATGCCACGCCAGATCCTTTGAGCCGGGCTGCCCTACCAAGCGATGGCTCCTTACTTCCCAATGCCTAATATCCCCAAGAATCTCTCTCTCTCTCTGTCTCTCTCCAAATTGTGCTACCACGAGAAGCCTTAAAGACAGGCCAGGAGGAGAGGGGCCTTCTGATGCCCACTTTCCCCCAGTGCCAGCCCTGGTCAGTAACCTCCCCTCTTTTTTTACTGCCCCCCCCTTTTTTACCCATGTTCTTCCTCCGTTCCGCCTCTTAAGCACACACGACTGGAGTAAGTACACTTTCTTTCCTTCTCCCTGCCTACTCTTGATCTCATTTCTCAAGGGTGCTTTAACCCACCCCCTGGGGGGGGGGTTGTCTTCCATACAACACCTCCCCTCACACACACACCCTAAATATAATGCTAGGGCCAGCCAACCACTCATCTGAAGAATACAGGGACCAAAAAAACAACAACGTGTGTGTCTCCTTTTTCTCCCCACCACCCTTCATAATGCCAGTGTGGTTTTTCTAGTGGCCAAACGCCCCTCCTACTGCAACATTTTATTATTTTTAAACTCACTATTCACATTCCAGAATCTGGCCCCTTAAACCCTACTTTCCTTTTACACTTATCTGGACCAAAAAAAAAAAAAAGTAAATAAATGCCCGTTTCTTTTTTTGGACACTGTTTTTGGCAGTCTTAACTCAGCAACTTGCCAGCAAAGCAGTCCTGGATAATATCTAGAATCTCAGCACTCTGCACTGCAATTGTATTTTTAATTTTATTTTTGTGCGAGGGGAGCAGGGCAGCTAACCTCTTCCTGTGGTGCCTACCTGGCAAATAACACTCACACCCACAGGGTAGGAGGATCTCTTTGGGTGGCACAACCTCCAGAGATCACAAGGTGACCCTTCCTGGTGCTGGGTTCAGATTCTCTACAACTACATTCCTGGGTAGCTGTTTCATTTGGGGTGCTTTTAAGGGGGCAAAGGGGGGATTTTTTTTAAACTTTTCAGCTGTCCCTGCTTTGTGGAGCGGCTTCCCAATCCAGGGCCAGCTACCATTCTCTCCCCACCCCGGAAATCCTCTGATTTTTGTCTTGCAGTGGAAAACCTCATTCTCTGCTGCTAATTCCTACCCATTTGGGTGCTCCTGCTTACCTGCCAGGCTTTGTTCCTTTTTTTTACTTTGGGGGGTGGGGGCCTGGTCGGAGCTGTCTTGCCATTCCAAAATTGCCTCTTCTCCAGGGCAAAAAGGCACAGGGCTGAGTCTGAACTGTGTGGCATTCTTAACTGTGGAATGTACTCTGCCTCAAGATCACTGATAAGGAATAAACATTGCTCAGTCCTTTGTTTATAACCCCTGTGTATTTTCTTATCTGGGTTGGGAAGGGTGGAAAGGGCTGGGCGTTTTGTTTCTTGAGGGGGTAGAGCTTTTTAAGGGACCCAGGTGGCGCTGTGGGTTAAACCACAGAGCCTAGGGCTTGCTGATCAGAAGGTTGGCAGTTCGAATCCCTGTGACGGGGTGAGCTCCCGTTGCTCGGTCCCTGCTCCTGCCCACCTAGCAGTTCGAAAGCATGTCAAAGTGCAAGTAGATAAATAGGTACCACTCTGGCGGGAAGGTAAACAGCGTTTCCGTGCGCTGCTCTGGTTCGCCAGAAGCGGCTTTGTCATGCTGGCCACATGACCTGGAAGCTGTATGCCGGCTCTCGGCCAATAAAGTGAGATGAGCGCCACAACCCCAGAGTCGGACATGACTGGACCAAATGGCCAGGGGTCCCTTTACCTCGAGCTTTTTAGCAAGCACAACTGGATCAGCTGTCAGGAATCCTCTCTGCCTGCCCTGCAACCCGGCAGCTGTTTGCCGGGGCTTCGAAGTGGCGCACAGGCTTCTCTGCAAGCCCCGATGATCCCATGATCTGCTAGGTCTTGCAAAAGAGCCGCACATGGACCTTTGCAGCTGTCCATTTCCAGGTTCTGCTGATGGGGCGCTTGGCAGTGTCCGAAAACCCCTTGGTAGCCCAGCCGGGTCTCCATCTGCCCCACACCTAAGGTCTTACACACAGATGAGCAGGCGGCTCCTTGACCAAAGCAGTCTCATGGGTCAAAATGGGGGGTGCCTGGCAGGACTGGTTAGGCTTGAGGGCCACAGGCTCCCCACAGCTGCTTTAGTCCATCTCTAGGGCCTTTTGTCCTGTTCCCATAGCTGTCAACTTTCGGATTTGAAAATAAGGGATTTTTCCGGACTTTCGGATTTGAAAATAAGGGATTTTCCAAAGCTTTCGGATTTGAAAATAAGGGATGCCGCAAGGGCGGTGCAATGGCACAAAGTAGCCTCACCACCCTGCGCTCCAGAGGCTGCGTGCGAACGGGTGAGCGAAAGAGCGAGTGCGTAGATGGCAGGCAGGCTGTCTGTCTGGTTGGGCGTGAGAGTCTGGCTGCACAAGGCATGCAAGCTCCGCCCCCAGTCGGTCTCAGACTCCTTATTGGCAGCCGAGCAACGCAGCTGAGGAGCCTCCCTGGCCGGCAGGGAGGGAGAGGAGCTGCTTCCTTTGAAATCCGGGAAATTTAAGGGATATCAACAATCCGGGATAGCAGCGGGAAACGGCATTGGAATAAGGGAGTTTCCCGCCAAAAAAAGGGAGGGTTGACAGCTATGCCTGTTCCCCACCTGGTTATAAAACGGGAGCAGAACATGAAAAGCGCTGCAGGGGAGATCTTCAGGTTCAAAGATGTGTTTTGGGAGGGGGTGTGGTACCCGGTTGGACAATGCCATGGGTTTTTAAACTAGGCTGTGTAGAAAAGAAGCATTCATAGAAGCCTGGACCTCGCCACTCCTGCCCACCCCCAGCAGACCTTGAGAAATTCTGCCCCAGTGGACCCAAGCAGCAGCCAGGGCAGGCTTCCAGCTTCTGGGCTGTTCCAAGAAACTGTGTCCTCCTCAACCAGGAACCAGAGGTTAATTTCTGTTAGCATAACTCCGGCCGCTGTTTCCTTGGCAACAGAGATCTTTTGTTGTCCACTGGGCTCTCTCCTCTCTGCCAAAAGTCCATGGAGAAATTGCTGCTTGTTTCATGCCAAACATTTTGCCCACAGGGCAAACCTTTTCCACCCAAGTGTGTCTTCATCGTGGAAACTTGCCTGCCCCACAAAGAGGGTTCTGGGTGTATGCACATCTCTGGTTCACGTGAAAACAGGATGAATTTTAACAGGGAGAAATGTAAAGTACTACACTTGGGCAAAAAAAATGAAAGGCACAAATACAGGATGGGTGACACCTGGCTTGAGAGCAGTACAAGTGAAAAGGATCTAGGAGTCTTGGTAGACCACAAACTCGACATGAGTCAACAGTGTGATGCAGCAGCTAAAAAAGCCAATGCAATTCTGGGCTGCATCAATAGGAGTATAGCATCTAGATCAAGGGAAGTAATAGTACCACTGTATTCCGCTCTGGTCAGACCTCACCTGGAATACTGTGTCCAGTTCTGGGCACCACAGTTCAAGAAGGATACTGACAAGCTGGAACGTGTCCAGAGGAGGGCAACCAAAATGGTCAAAGGCCTGGAAACGATGCCTTATGAGGAACGGCTTAGGGAGCTGGGTATGTTTAGCCTGGAGAAGAGAAGGTTAAGGGGTGATATGATAGCCATGTTCAAATATATAAAAGGATGTCATATAGAGGAGGGAGAAAGGTTGTTTTCTGCTGCTCCAGAGAAGCGGACACGGAGCAATGGATTCAAATTACAAGAAAGAAGATTCCACCTAAACATTGGGAAGAATTTCTTGACAGTAAGAGCTGTTTGACAGTGGAATTTGCTGCCAAGGAGTGTGGTGGAGTCTCCTTCTTTGGAGGTCTTTAAGCAGAGGCTTGACAGCCACCTGTCAGGAATGCTTTGATGGTGTTCCTGCTTGGCAGGGGGTTGGACTGGATGGCCCTTGTGGTCTCTTCCAACTCTATGATTCTATGAAGCCCAAACTGGGACCGTTTTGCCAATCGTCCAGGGAGTGTACACCCCAAGCGCGCACAGAGATTTCCTACAGTTACGTGGGAATCCTGTTTCTTCCCAAGGAAGCTTATCTGCCGTTTATTAGCCTTATCGTTGAGAAAGCGACGCCTAGGGTGCCTCTCTTAGAAGCGGGACCTGCCGCAACGTTGAGAGGTGTAGCCTTCCTGTTTACTGTCTGAGTCAGCCGTGCTTTTCGCCATAACAGCCCACGCCGACTCCTTCCTAATTTTCCATTCTCCCCACCCAAAAGCCCAGCCAGCATTTGGTTGCCTCCACGGAGCATACTCAACCCTCGTTGAATGCAGGTAACATTACGTGCAGGTAAAATTCAATGGCTTTTGTCCCAGACACAGGAGCCAACTCCTAAACTGAGGTCTATTTGCCACCCGCCCAATAAAAAACGGGCATTGCTATTCAAATGGTGTGCGTGGAGGGTGGGGCTTACCTGTCCCCCCCTCCCCCATATTTTAATCAAGTTGGCACCCCAAGGATCAGGTTGAAAAATGCCATTTTTGTGGGAGTTCACACAATATAAGTCTACTTTTGAGTATACAGGCACATCCAACAGGTAGATCATGATCTACCGGTAGATCACTGGATGTCTCTGGTAGATCACTGGTAGACCACTGGCTCCCCCCAAAGAAGCTCAACAACTTTGGCTCCCCTAAAAAAAGCTCATGATTTTAGCCCTGCTTTCCTCCTCCCTAAAAAAAAGCTCAACAACTTTGACCTGAACCCCAAAAAAGGGGGTAGATCACTGCCAGTTTTTAACTCTGTGAGTAGATCGCAGTCTCTTGGGAGTTGGCCACCCCTGCAGTATAACAACTTGGTTGGATGCAACCGAGAGCGGTTTTAGTCAGTCTCTCTTCCCATGGAGCTCTGGGAATTGTAGCTTGGCGCTGGGAATAGGGGGTCTCCTAACATCACCCGGCTCCTTTACAAACCACAGTTCCCAGGCTTCTTTGCGGAGAAGCCATGACCAAGTGGCACGATACTGCTTTAAATGCAAAGTGCAGATCGGGCCAAAGATTTGTCTGCCTTCTCTACATGGAATGGGGGGGATGGGACACCTTGTCCTTTGCCAAATTGTTTAGGGCCAGCCCTGAAGGGGAGAAAATGAGAACTGTTTTGAGGGGGGTGGAAGCAGCTCCTAGCAATTCCAAGTGGAGCATTACGCTTACGCCCGCCTGACACTTGTGCTACTTCCACGTTGTCGTGTGTGTGTGTCCCCAAAGGGTGTGTCGGTATTTGCTCTTAGTCTGTGTATATGTGTGTGTATGTGTCAGCTGGGCTGGGCCTCTGTACTTGCAGCGAGACCCAAGCTCCCTATGTTTAAATGTGGGGCGTACACCCATATTTCTGCCGTCTTCCATGCATTCCAAGGAGACTATTGCATCCTGGGCCCTAGTCAAAGTTTCAATGGCACAGTCAGGTAATTTTTAGACTTGGGGACTGGAGGTGGAGGAGAAATTCGAATGCGCCTGCATTTAAAGAGCCACTGCGGTGTGGTGGTTAGTGTGTCAGACGAGGACCCAGGAGAAATGGGTTCAAATCCCCACTGGGCCATGAAACTCATGGGGTGACCTAGGGCCAGTGCCCTCTCAGCCTAACCTACCTCTCAGGGTTGTTTGAGGAGGGGAAGAACAATGTATGCCACCTTAAGCTCCTCAGATAAAAAGGTGGGATATAAATGCCATTAAGAAGAAATAATAATAATAGCAAACTTTATTATCATTATTGAGTTTGCTATTGATAATAATAATAATTAATAATTCATGCATTCCAAAACAATAAGTGAACCAAAACACAGCTATGCTTCAAAATTCACACTTCTCTGAATTTTGCAATGCAAGTACTGTGTACAAAAATGTATCTGCTGTGTTAAATTGTGCATATAAATGCACAGATCAATGAAAACAACGGGCAAAATGCATTCAGTTAGGCAAAATTGCATACATTAAGCCTGAAACTTACATGGGAGTTACATTCCAGGGATTGATGCTAAAGCCAAAATTGCATATAAGTCAAAACATATACATATATATGCCAAGCATGTGGAGCTGAATGTGCACAAGTTAAATGCACATGTAAGTTGCGGGTTTGCTGTATGTGCATATTAGGATAAATTATTATAATTCAGTTTATTACCCTCTCTTCACCAGCAGGTCCCAGGGCAGGTTATAGCAATTCAAGTATTAAAACCAGATAAAATAAAATTACAGTCACAGGAATAGGTTGGGTCCTGGAAATTAACACTGAGGGCCATATTTCCTTCTGGGCCACATGCCAGTGATAGGCAGGGCCAGAGGCAAAAGTGGCAAAAAAAAAAAGGGAATGCAAATTTTACAAGCGAACTTGAAAGCCTTGCTATTGCCTCATCCGCTTGCTGGAGCAAAGGCGAGATCTGTCATTTACTCTGCTGCCCCGGCGGCACATGACGTCATTGCTCCTGCCCTGGGGCGGGGGGAGTGCTGTACCCACACTCCTCTTCCACTGCCCCAGGGTGTTGGGTAGGTGAAGAAAAACCTTTCACATAATCTGATACTTCTAGCTCATGGATAGAGAACATCTGAGCCTCTAGATCAGGGTTTCCCAAACTTGGGTCTCCAGCTGTTTTAGGACTACAACTCCCATCATCCCTAGCTAGGCAGGACCATTGGTCAGGGATGATGGGAATTGTAGTCCAAAAAACCCCCCAGCTGGTTTGGGAAACCCTGCTCTAGATGTTGCTGGATTTCTTCTGCCTCCTATCAGCCCCAGCCAGCATGGCAAATGGTCAGTGGGGATGATAGGAGTTGTAGTCCAACAACTGTAACTGAAGGGTCACAAATCCCTTGTTCCTAACCTAGGAGTACAGGAGTTGCATTATGCCAGGTGTATCTATTTTGACTGACTTGAGCTCTCCAGGGTCTCGTGCATTAAGAGGGTCTTTCTCCCAACCTGCTTACTGATCCTTTTAACTGGAGATGCCAGGGATTGAACCTGGAACCTTCTGCTCTACCACTGAGCTGTAGTCTCTGCCCAGCTTCTCATCCCTGCAGCACCTGGCGCCGAAGGCAGTTGTTAAGAGGTTGTGGGTGCGTTGACTCTCCTGAATTCCTGGGTCTGGTGAGTGTTGGAGTTAAATCAGTGCTTGGAGTATTGGACTGGGCCTGCCAGACGCTGGATCTAGCAAAGTGCTAAAATACAGGCCAGACCAGTTCTTCTGTGATCGGGAAATCATCTGGGAGAAGACAATTAAAAGAGGAGAAAAGCCATTAAGAAGGTATAGGCTGTGCCAAACAGCAGGCAGGTGGCGCCCCTCCTTCCACTGAGAGATCGTTAGCAGAGAAAAAGCAGTGTTGAGTTTAGGATTGCAATGGGGATGATATGACCTAGGACAGGCATGTCCAACAGGTAAATCGTGATCTACTGGCAGATCACTGGACGTCTGCGGTAGATCACTGGTAGATCATTGGCTCCCCCCAAAGAAGCTGAACAACTGTGGCTCCCCTAAAAAAAAGCCCAACATTTTACCTCCTCCCTGAAAAAACTCAATAACTTTGACCTGAACCCCAAAAAGGGGGGTAGATCACTGCCAGTTTTTAACTGTGAGTAGATTGCAGTCTCTTGGGAGTTGGCTACCCCTGACCTAGGAAAAAAAGAGGTTTCAGTTTGTTAAATGCGGCACGCTGGCGAGGGGCATCAGAGCACAATGTGGGCTGACAGTTGGAATCAGAGGCTGCAGGAATGGGATAAACGGAACCCTCTTGGAGCGTGATACTGGAAGCCCCTCCATCGTAGACTCAGGTTGTACGTAAGTCTAAAGAAACCATATGTCATAAAGACACCACAGTCTCCGCTGTGCCTCAATGTCCAAAGGTAAATACGAACCCTGGGTAAGTGCCTGGAACTTCCTGGAATCTCACAATCTGCTTTTGGGGTGTAAGCTGCCTTACAGTGAGTCCAACTGCCGTTCTTCCGTCTTGCTCTGTACTGCCTGTACACCAGGTTTGCTCAAACCTGTTGACCCCAATTCAAATTCTTAAGAATGCAAATGAAATATGAATATGTCATCAACATTTGATCCATTATTAGGAAGCATAAAATATAAAAAAGGAAGGCGTACAAGTGAAAATAATGATATCATGCAGAGGTTCTGCAGTGGCAAGGGAGGTGCACTCTGTACATGCCCATGCTCTTTATTTTTGAGGATCATAGTTCCAAATTAAAATTTTCACACTATACCCCATAAATCTATTTTCCACCCCTAGGCCCTTTTTGACCCCCAGGATTTTATTCAGCCCCCCCCCCCAGCCCCACTGACACCAGGGGGTTGATATAAACCACTTCCTCCATGCAGCTGAGGACCATCTAATTCAGTACTGTCTACACAGGCTGGCAGCGGCTCTCCAGGATTTTGGGCTGAGGCTTTTTTCCAGCCCTATCTAGGGATGTTGCCAGGGATTGAGCCTGGAACCTGCCAGGGATTGAGCCTGGAGCCAAAGGAAGGGTGAAAGTACCACTGAGCATGTGGGGTGAGCTTTTTCCTCATCCCACCCCTCACTCCTGGCATTTGGGGTGGGGGGGCGGTGTTGTCATCCTGCCAGAGGATGTTGCTTTAGCCTCTATGTTTCCCCCTCTCTCTGTCAAGCACATCAAAGGAAACGCTCGTTAGCTTAATGGAGAATCCAGCAGCACAGTGGCTCCAGGCCAAGATGGCTGTCACACACCACCAGAAATGGAGATTGGCAGGGGAGCCAGTGCAGAGTCTCTAAATGAGTCACTTCCCGCCATTTGTATAGTGGAAAATCACAAGGCGGCAGGGAGGGGGGATATGATGGGGGGGATGAGAAAGAGGGGCTGCTTTGCTGAGAAAATGCTGCATTGCTGGAAAAGTGTGAGAAATTGGACATGCGGGCTAGATTTCACTTGCTTGTGGCATTCTCAGGGTAACTGGAAGGAAGGAGGAATATGAGGTGGACTTTTAGAAATTGCCCATGCAGAACCTCAGAGCATTTTCCTCCCAGTTTCTCACTAGGCTAGAACCCAGTCTGGATTTGTTAGAAGTCTTGATTTAACCCAAGTTTTGTTCTGTTTTAGGGACCCAGGTGGCGCTGTGGGTTAAACCACTGAGCCTAGGGCTTGCCGATCAGAGGGTCGGCGGTTCGAATCCCCGCGATGGGGTGAGCTCCTGTTGCTCTGTCCCTGCTCCTGCTCACCTAGCTATTCAAAAGCACATCAAAGTGCAAGTAGATAAATAGGTACCCCTCCGGCGGGAAGGTAAACGGCGTTTCCATGCGCTGCTCTGGTTCGCCAGAAGCGGCTTAGTCATGCTGGCCGCATGACCCGGAAGCTGTATGCCGGCTCCCTCGGCCAATAAAGCGAGATGAGCGCCGCAACCCCAGAGTCGTCTGCAACTGGACCTAACGGTCAGGGGTCCCTTTACCTTTATCTTGTTCTGTTTTTAGAAGAGAGGTTTTGAAAAGCTTTGCACCAGGGGTGGGGAAACCCAAGGGCCACATTCCTTTCTGGGTGATCTTCTGGGAGCCACATGATAGGCGGGGCCAGAGGCTAAAATGGGCAGAGCAATGGGTGCAATTTTTTTTGCTTGTGCACACACAAATTTCTACACACACTCAGGCACCCCTCTCTACCATCCATCCTAGCAAGCACAAGACATTAATCAGCATTCAAGTCCACATTCAGGACAGGCAAAAAAAATTAAGGTGCAAAACAGGGCTGAAGGGGCGGTCTGGGGAGAGTTTTGAGGGCCAGAAAGAAAGGACTGGAGGTCTATATTCAGCCCCCAGGCCTGAGGTTCCCTACCTCTGGTTTGTATCTTTTAACTGTACTGCAATCTCATACTTCCTCAAGTGGCAGGAGGTTCCAGTGGCAAGATACGGAGCAGTTTCCTTTGAAAAGAGAGCCTGTCCACTGGTTCCTTGTGATTTGCTTTCTTCTTACAAAACCTGCCTCTTTGTTTTAGGCCTGCTGACCAGTTAAAAGGGCGTGCTTGTTCACACAGCTGATCACCTGCGTTTGGAGTGTTTGAGTGGCAGATCCTTCTTATCCCGGTTGACCTGGCAACTTTCCCTTTTCTGTTCCAGTGCCAAAATAACGCCCTTCAGCCCAGAAAGAAAACAAGAAGCTGCGTTTTCAGCCACCCTCGAAGCAGGCTATTGAGCTGGACTTGGCTTGCTGTCCCAAGCAGCTGTAAAATATCTGGCAAAACTGTGTCAAGTTGACATGAAAGTTGTTTTTCCACTTTTTATTTGGGATCTCCATTGCGGATATGAAAGAGCACCCACCCAAGTGTTCAGTTGCTAAAGCAGCCTAAAATCTGGTGCCCTCCGGATGTTCCGGACTAAAACTCCCATCAGCCCCAACCAGCATGATGGAAGTTGTAGTCTGAAACGGTTAGTGAAGGCTGTGCCAACGAAAAAGAGCTGGCACTTGATAACTCCCTCTGATGCAATAGTGTGTCCCTCTTAAGGCTAGCACTGCAAAAGAAGGCCGCAACAACTTGATGACAAAAAGCACTCTGCACATGTTCTATGATGCTCTTTTGTCTCGGTACATGCTCCCACAGACTGAGCCTTGGAACTCTGGACACAGATTCTAGGGTTCAAATTAATCCACCACCCCAAAAAAACCCAACCCTGGCATGACTTTTATTCTCCCTCACCCCCCCCCCCCAAGGGGAAATGGTTTCCTTGGTGGGGAGGAATTTGCCGCGGATGCCTCCTTCAGCTCCTGGGGAACGGCAGCTGTGAGCCACTCCTGTGAGAACCCATGAGGAATGTGGCAGGCAGCTGTGCCAGACAAGGCTGCTATGGTTTCATAATCTCTCAACTATCCTTTGCGCTCAATTGTGTTGTTGCCGTAGCTAGAGAGTTGCCCCCCCCCACTTCTGATTTCTTTTCTAACCGTTCCTTGCAGCTTCACAATGGAGAGGCCTGACCCGGGGAGGGCGGGAAGCTGGGACGCTGGCGGGGGCATAACTGATTTGTCTGGCAGGGCTCCCAAAAAACAGTGTTCAGTAGTAGCAGGCCAGGGGCTACCTCTGTCTAGCTTTTGTGGCGGATTCGGCTGGCCGCCTCTCCCTCTCCTGGCTAGCTGGGCGCTGTGCCACACACATAGCAATGGTCAGGACTGTGGCAGGAGCAAGCTGGGCCGTACGTTTAAAAAAAATAAAAGTTGATGTAAAAAATAAACTTTCTGTGACCTCATTGAACTCTCAGTTAAAGTAGCTTAAGAAACAAATAGTCCTGCTTCCTTTTTCAGCTTTCAGTTTTCTAAGTAGTTCGGTGTTGCTCTTCTTGTCGTTCCGATTCCATTTCAGCTGCCAGGGTTTGCCAACCTGCCACCCATGGGCGCCAGGGTGCTCTCCAGGAACTCCTATGGCACCCGCGAAACGTCCCTGTAAATATCCCCTCAAAAATTGACAATGCGGAAGCGACTGTTTGCTCCTCCTGCTCAGTCCCTGTTCACGTTGGCTCAGCTTCACCATGAAACGAAACCCTTTAAACATGCCCACGTTTCACTGGGTGTCAGGATTGGACCCCCACCCTCCCTCCAGGTCTGAACAGAGGAGACACACAAAGACCTTCTCTCTGTGACCATATTGGGCTATGCCATGCCTCTGTGCTTGTCATTTTGTTATGCCAAAGACGTTATGGCTGCCATTTTGTGACTGGCTCCCTCATCACTTTTTCAAATTTCCAAATGTGTCCAAAGGCCCACAAAGGTTGGCTGCCCCTCAGGTATAGAATGGGTGCTGCTCCAAACATGAATTTCCTATACAGGAAGTCACAGATCTGCAAGACTACTTCCATCTCACCCCCTACTTGATATAATTGAGTGTGAACTACATAGCGCTGTCCGAAAAGCATACAAATTTTGTTAAGAAGGCTCCCAGTTGCACAGACATATTTCCTATTATCTTGTGTCCATTTATTCAATTGATAAATTCGCATGGGCAAGAAAGAAAACCTCAAACCATAACTCAAAAGTTATGGTTAAAGGTAGATAGCCGTGTTGGTCTGTCATAGTCAAAACAAAATAAAATAAAAAAAATTCCTTCCAGTAGCACCTTAGAGACCAACTAAGTTTGTTCTTGGTATGAGCTTTCGTGTGCATGCACACTTCTTCAGATACACTGAAGAAGTGTGCATGCACACGAAAGCTCATACCAAGAACAAACTTAGTTGGTCTCTAAGGTGCTACTGGAAGGAATTTTTTTTTTTATTTTGTTTTCAAAAGTTATGGTTGGACTCAAGGGGCCACTGAGCACCGAGACAGAATTGTTTCAACCTTCTTTTATTGCAAAATTATTATCTATACAGAAGGCATCATGTAGACCTCTATGTTGTTCTGTTTGGTTTCCATTTACATGTTACTTGTCTTTATTAATTTTTTACCAGCAATATATATAAAAAATCTTCCACGTGTTTTAGAAAGCTGTTTGTTTGGACCTTTCTGAAGATGTTGCTACCAAATTTCGCAGGGTGGTTCTTGAGATCAAACCAGCAGGTTTTTTGTCTATGCTTGGATACAATGAGGCGCCATGATGAATCAAGAATCAAGAACTTGTCAAAACTGCACTGATTTTGACCACTGCTTTCAAAACAGCAATGTTTTTTTCATTTCTTAGACTTCCTTATTAACTGTGGGTACAAGGCCGCTTTGATGATGATGATGATGCTAAAAATAGATGCTAAGAGCACTCTCCAAAGTTTGGCCACACTGCTTTGGTGCCTCCTGCATCCAGCTACCCACACTGCCTTCAGAAACTACTGAACATGTCAGGAAAGGGTCCAGAGCCTGTTGCAATGAGGATGGAGGATATTACCACTGCTCCTCACCCCCCCAGCAGCTGCTCACCAAGCCCACATCCAGCAGTTTCATGCATTCCAACTTCCTGGCAGTGGATACGCTGAGGAAAACTTAGTAAGGCCACCTCAGTGATTCGACACCCCGGGTCTACATGGTGAGCAGGGGGGTTGGAATATTTTGACAGGTAGAGGAAGAATAATATCCTTCATACACACACCCTTTCCCCTCCCCAAAAGCTTTAGGTATGTACTCTTCATTGAAAAATACTATACTGCAAAGATATTTGTGTCAGGTTGTGGTGTCCATGTGCCACCTTGTGGCCACTGCATATGGGAGCAGGAGAATAATAATTGGTATAAAGTTTATGAGTTCGAAAGCCCATCACATGCATTGACTAGTTATCCTGTAAGGTAAAGGTAAAGGTAAAGGGACCCCTGACTGTTAGGTCCAGTCGTGGACGACTCTGGGATTGTGGCGCTCATCTCGCTTTAGTGACCGAGGGAGCCGGCGTACAGCTTCCAGGTCATGTGGCCAGCATGACTAAGCCACTTCTGGCAAACCAGAGCAGCGCACGGAAATGCCGTTTACCTTCCCGCCGGAGTGGTACCTATTTATCTACTTGCACTTTGACGTGCTTTCGAACTGCTAGGTTGGCAGGAGCAGGGACCGAGCAGCGGGAGCTCACCCCGTCGTGGGAATTCGAACCGCCGACCTTCTGATCAGCAAGCCCTAGGCTCTGTGGTTTAACCCACAGGGCCACCTGCGTCCCATCCTGTAAGGTAGGGAAACTTTTTTGGGGCTGACGGCTACATTGTCCTGGCGGAAAGCTGTCAGGGGCCACATTCCGTATGTGAATGAGGCCACACACACACACACTGAAAACACAGAGACTTAGCTTAGGCTGCATACACACCATGCATTTAAAGCACTACCACCCCAGCAAGAATAATGGGAAACATAATTTACCCCTCAAACAGACTGTATTATTAATGGATTACTATTTTAAGTTTCTGTTATTTTATTTATTGAATTTATAAACCGCCCTATACCCGGTATTATTAGCACAATAACTAAGCATTCAGCATTGTCAGTGTATTTTTATTATTTCATATTTATTTCCCGTATAGGTATAGACAGTGCTTTTTTTCTGGGGGGACACAGGGGTACGCATACCCCTAAACATTTTGTGAATCTAAGTTTGGCCTCATTGGGTGTATGTGTGTCTTTTTTTGGTGTGTGTGTGTTTTGTGCTGGGTTTTTTTGCCCTGTTTTTTACGGGATGGCATGCAATTTCGTTGCACTTGTATTGCGTTGTGCTTGTACTTGTGCAGTGACAATAAATAAATTATCTTATCTTGAGGGGCAGTATTTCAATGTGAGTAGGAAAATGAGAGTACCCCTAAACATTGTTTTTAGAAAAAAAGCACTGAGTATAGTTATAGATATATGGATATCATGCCATCCCCAAGGCTCTCCACAATACACAAGGCCCACAACATATGCTTTGCTCCGATGGCATGGGCATCTCTAACTGGCCTCTAGGCGCCGCTGGACTCCCATCACATCTGGCAAATGGCCTTGCTTGCTTGGGTATGATGGGAATTGGAGTCCCGCAATTCCCTTCCTACTCTACAGCATATTTCTGCTGACTCTTTTTTAGGAAAAGCCTAAAGTACACCACCGGCAGGCAGCGTCCGCAAACGCCACCTCCGCAATGCCATAGTGCCAGGGCCCGCTTTGCAGGCAGAAGGTCCCGGGTTCAAATCCCCCATGGGGCAACTCCGGGCAGGACAGGGAATGCGACCTTGTAAGAGCAGCTGCCAGTCAGTGCGGACAACGCTGAGCTAAATGATGGGTCTAATTCAGGGGCAAGTCATTTCCCTGTGTTCCTCGTTAAGTAACTACATTGTATTAAGTAAAACGACCACTAGAAAAAGTCGGCCCCCCGCCCCCCCGCTCAGCCGGGGCTGACTTCTGAGCGGGCGCTCGTGACGTCACTTCCCCGCCCCGGGGAACCCCACGCTCCCCCCCCCTTGACGACGTTCCCGTTGCCAAGGTGAGACGTGGCGGGCGGGGGAAGGAGAAGGAGGAGGGTTCGGCTGTTTCCATGGCGACGGGTAAACAGGAGGCGGAGCTTCCCGGCGCCGGCGGCGGAGGGCGAGATGGTGAGCCCGGGGGTGAATCTGACCCAAAAAGGGTGCCGGGGCACACGGAAGCCCTTAAGCCCCCTAAGGTTATGTCAGCCTGGCCAATTCATCGGGAGGCGGAGGGAGGAGACGCCTGTTGCTCCAAGGAGGCATCGTGGCAGGGGTTTTAAAATACTTTTATTAAGGCTATTGTAGTTTATTTACACAGCAAATGATGCAGCAGCAGTGTCTTGGCTGTTTAAGCAAGTTTAACAACCCAGTTGAAATTGTTTTTACGTTTTAGCAAACTAATATAGTTTGCTGGATGTCTAGATGTCTGCGGTGGGTATATCCTTTTGCAGTACTGTTTTTCCAAGCCATTTGCTGTTATTTTCCATGCTGTTTTTAACTGGTTTGATTGTGTTGTGTACATCACCTTGCGACATAGGTGGAAGGCAATACATTAATAATAATAATTATAAACAAGTGATAAATAAATAAATTCAAAAATATAAGTGACTAGAACAGAATGGCTATGGGGAGGCAACAAATTATTAATTTAATTTGTTATTTATACCCCGCCCATCCGGCTGGGTTTCCCCAGCCACTCTGGGCGGCTTCCAACAGAATATTAAAATACAATAGTCTATTAAACATTAAAAGCTTCCCTTATTATTATTTGTATACTGCCCTTCATCCAAAGATCAGAGAGCAGTTCACAACATAAAAAATACAAAATGAGAAGACAAAATTAAGTACACAATAAAAACAAAAATCCCCCCTTACACAAAACATTTAAAAGGGCATTGGATGTCCATCAGCCAGAGGCCTGGTTGAAGAGGAATGCTTTTGCCTGGTGCCTAAAAGTATGTAATGAAGGTGCCAGGCGAGCCTCCCTGGGAAGAGCATTCCACAAACAGGGAGCCACCATAGAAAAGGCCCGTTCTTGTGTTGCCGCCCTCTGGATCTCTTATGGAAGGAGGGCCTCAGAATATGTCTGTGAAAAGGGGGCTCAGAGTATGTCTGTGGGCGCGGGTCAATTCATATGGGGAGAGGCGATCCTTGAGGCATTGCGGTCCTGAGCCGTTTAAGGCTTTATAGGTCAAAACCAGCACTTTGAATTGGGACCAGAAACCAACCGGTAGCCAGTGCAGTCGAACCAGGATTGGTGTAATATGCTCAAGCCGTCTTGCCCCGGTGAGCAACCTGGCTGCCGAATTCTGCACCAGCTGAAGTTTCCGAACCATCTTCAGAGGCAGCCCTACGTTTTTGGACGGCTAAGTTCAGTTTAGGATCTCGCAGCTTGTTTCTTAAGAATGATCTTTCTGAATGGGAAAGGCCTGCAAACCCTTGCATCTTTCCTTTCAGCTCCCCATCACGTATAACTCCAAAATTCTGCCTCTCTTTCCTTCCTGCAGCCGGGCAGCATATGCTCCTTGGGTGCTACCTCCATCGGCTCCTCGGGCCGGTCCCGCTCGCGCTCCCACACCCGCTACAGAACCAAGGCTGCCAGCTCAGAAGTGGACGAGAGCCTCTTTGGGCTTGCCAAGGTGAGGACGGAGGGGAGCAATGGCTGCTTTGGGGGAAGAGCATCTGCTTGGCATGCAGAAGGTACCACACCTTCAATCCCTGACACCTCCGTTTAAGGCTGGGAATGTCCGCACCCCGAAACACTGGAAAGCTGCTGCCACTATACTGAACTAATGGTTTGACTCAGTAGAAGGCAGATTCCGGCGTTCCTCTTTAAATCAGACGTGTATTTAGAACCAGAAGGACTGAAATAACACTTTATTTTTAGAGGGAAAACAATAAAGCACCTGCTTAGCCTGCAGATGTTCCAGGTTTAATCCCCAGACTCTCTGGAGCTGTTTCCAGTCCTGTCAGGGATCTGCCCACCCCTGCCAGTCCAGCTCTGAGTGCTTACAGGGAGCTGCAGCCTGTGTTAACGACAGATTCATCTTCGAGTGAATCTGGCAGCCCCTTTTCGGGGGGAGGAGCAGTTAGTGGCTGGGAGCCAGGGAGTGCCAGGTGTCCAGGGAGTTGCTGGGAGACCTGGCACCACCCAGCAGACTCGCTCGGAGGGGGAGGCGTCAGTTCCGGCGTATATCTCACGTAGGAGGAGAAGGCGGCAATTTAGGATGCCGAGGCTTTGGTGTTGGCGCCAAAACAGAAGGGAGGCACTTCCGGATTCTGCTAGTGACTGAGCAGACATGATAAACTGAACTCTGCACTGTAAATAGCTTTGCACTGAAATAAAGAGACTTAAAGACAAGACGGCTTGGCGTTACTATTGAACAACCGATAAGAGAACCTGACAAGTCCCTATAGCCAATGTGTTGCTCTTCAGACGTTGCTGGACAACAGCTTCCATCATCCCTCACTATTGACCATGTTGGTTGGGGCTGATGGGAATTGTAGGGCAACCAAGTATGGAAGGCATCGTGTTGCTTACTGCTGACGTAGACAATTCTGAGCTAGATGGACTAATGGTCTGACTTTGTTAAATGGCAGCTTTGTTCTCTGCAAAATCTCTTTTTTCATCCTGAGTGACGTTCTTCTCGCTCTGAAATCTCCCCTAACAGCTTAAGCAAAACAACCTTGTAGAAAACAGTAGCAATCAGCCACAGAAAAGGGAGCAATGCCAACGCAAAACTGGGACAGTAGTATTCAAAGCATCACCATGGGTCGTACCCAGTGTTGGCGCTACTCAGAGTAGCATTGAAATTAATGGACAAGACTAGCATAGTACCATAAATTTCAGTAGGTCTACTTTGAGCGGAATGAACAGTGAGTTGTATTCAGCTGAATCCTACTCAAAGTAGACCCACTGAAATTAATGAACCTAAGTTAGATAGGTCCCTTAACTCCAGTGAGTCTACTCTGAGGAGGACAAGCATGGAATACCACTCAATATACCTGTATCCAATATTTACTGGAGGGTTCTGAGAAATATGATCTTGTAGCTATTGGGGTTTTCTGTATTTTCATGCTGTGTGGAATCTGCCTTGTGGTTGCCCTGAAGGTGACTTATAAATATTTTAAATAAAATAAAGGCTTAATGGTTGGTTTGCTCACGATGGGAGGAACTCAGCTGCTGCTTGCGTAGCTAAAAGGCTCATCAATATCTCGGCTTTTAAGCTGGATTGCGATTGTCCAAGCGCAGCCAGAAGAAGAAAGCCAAAGCGGGAGGGAGAGGGAGGCTGGTAGCATTCCTGCCAAGCATTTGTGAACATTTCTGATGCCCACCCTCTTTCCTGCAGAATGCTAACCTGTCCCGCACTGGCAGCCCCATCGTGGTCCTTCGAGATGTGGATTCGGAGAGGAAGTCCCTGGGCTGGGGCCACAAGCCGGAGACGATCCGTCTCATCACTCGGGACCTCATCCGGGACCTCATGTAAGCTCTCTAGAACTATGGCTAGGCACTCCCCTCCACAGTTGAAGGCACTGCCCCTCTGAATGGAGGTTGCCAAGAATTCACTACATATCACATGGGGTGCCGTCTCTACTGTCTTTCCAGTACCTGCTGAAGACCTTCCTCTTCCAACAAGCCTTTGATGTTGAGTTCTTTCCCAGCCTGCATCTGTATTGGAATAATTTTAACAATGTTTTCTGAAAGACGTTTTTTCACCTGTTCTTTGCTGCCTGGGATCCTTTGGGAGGAAGGGTGGGATATACGTTGAATAAATAAATACATCAGTAGGGTGGAAGGCAGGGAGCTCAGCAGTGGGCGGAGCCAGAGTTAATAATAGGCAGAGCTGCTCCCTGATTGGTTGTAAGTCAGACAAATAGGGACCGGCTGAGAGCAGACAGGATGGTGGGGCAGTGCCCTCTTGGTGCTAACGGACCAGCCTTCAGTGGCACAAAGCAGGGCCCTTGAGGGATGTGTCACAGAGGGTGGCTCTTCTCTGTCATCCAGGACCTGAGGTTCTTTGTTAGGAAATGCCTGGGTAGGCTTTCAGGTATACCTGAAGGAGTGTCTCCCCCCCCCCCCCATTGTTCAACCTGGACATTGAGGTCCACCTTTGAGGGCCTTCTGGTTGTTCCCTCACTTCGAGAATGAAGTTACAGGGAACCAGGCAAAGGGCCTTCTCGGTAGTGGCACCTGCCCTGTGGAACGCCCTCCTACCAGATGTCAAGGAAATAAACAACTCTCTGACTTTTAGAAGACACCTGAAAGCACTCCTGTATCAGGAAGTTTTTAACGTCTGATGTTCTGTTGTGTCTTTTGTATATTCTGTTGGAATCTGCTCAGAATGGCTGGGGCAGCCCAGTCAGATGGGCGGGATACAAATATTATTTATTTGTTTGTTTGTTTGTTTGTTTGAGACCAAAGTGTGCTTGGGGTGAGGCTAAGAGCTCCTCTTCCCCCTTTTCCTTTTTTAAAATGAAAGATGAAATTATTCACCCGGTACCAGATTTGGCAGTTCTGTGGAATCCCAGCCTAGTCCAGCTTGCGATCACCCTTCCAAACAGAGAGATGAAATCACCATCTTCTTCCTTTCTCTCTCTCACATGCCCAGTGTGCCCAAACTCGACCCGTCTGGAGAGTCCCTGATCATAAGCCCCGATGACTATCAGCGCATCAAAGAATCGTCCCGTGTCTTCACCAAGGAGGAGCGCGAAGCTCAGAAAGAGGCCCTCAAGGCACAGCGAGAAGCCACCATAGTACGTAAGGCTGTCCTTGTCACGGCAGGGAACTCTGTTGTTGTTTTTTCATTGCATTTATCTCCTGCCTTTCTTCTAGGGCGCTCAGGGCAGTACACGTTAAGCTCCCCGTTTTATTCTCACAACACTGCTTGGAGGTTTTGTCGCAATCAAGCATGTGTGAGGGGTGGGCTAGCTCTGGAGAACATATGTTCAAGCAGATAGCCCGCCCCCCTTGTTCGCCGCCGCTGGAGGGGGAGGGCAATGACAACCTCTGGGCATATGGCCAATGCCTCCCCCTAAGACCCCTTTAACGGGAACCCTGGTATCGCCGCCGCAATGGGGGCGGGGGTCACCGCCCCACGCCCCCTCCCATTTTATGTAGATGACTAAAGGAAGCTCTGGATCCAACGGCCGCTTCCCAGGTAGTGACTGACTCCTGCAAGGTGTCTTCCCTCCCTCTACCTGGCCAATCCCCCTGGCGACGCCTCCCCAGCCGGGATTGGGCGGCTGCTGGCATAGGTGGAGTCCAGGTGTCCAGCCTGGGAAGGCGGTGCCAGACCCAACTGCCAGGAGCTGCCTGTGATCACAGAGGGCTGCTCGCAGCCACGCAAAATGCGCACCCCTCTTATTGTGGGGAACGGTCATTATCTCCTGCCTTTCTTCTAGGGCGCTCAGGGCAGTACACATTAAGCTCCCCGTTTTATTCTCACAACACTGCTTGGAGGTTTTGTCGCAATCAAGCGGTATATAAATTTTGTTAAATAAAGAAATTAAAAATCCCGTGAAGCAGGTAATGCTGTGTGTGTTAGAGAGTGACTGACCCAAGTGCACTCAGTAAAGCTTCCCGGCTGAGTTAAGATTTGAACCCGGATCTCCTCAGCACTCTGAACCATTTTCCCACGCTGCTTCTGCCCCCAGGGCAAACACATCTGCCTCGCCCACCTGTCAAAATTGGGTGGGAGGAGATATAGCCCTGGCTCACCCCTGTGTTAACCTAAGTAAATAAATAAATAAAGAACCATTTAGAAGAGTTTGAAGAGTTTGGATTTGATATCCTGCTTTATCCCTCCCTGAAGGAGTCTCAAAGCGGCTAACAGTTTCCTTTCCCTTCCTCCCCAACAACAAACACTCTGTGAGGTGAGTGGGGCTGAGAGACTTCAGAGAAGTGTGACTAGGCCAAGGTCACCCAGAAGCTGCATGTGGAGGAGCAGGGAATCGAACCCGGTTCACCAGATTACGAGTCCACCGCTCTTAACCACTACACTACACTGGCTCTCTCTGCCACCCTGGGTGGCAAGATGCACCCAGTCTGCTTCTCCCTCTCATCTTCCCTTTCCCCAGGTTGCCGTGAACGAGAGGAAGAAATCCATGAAGCTAAAGGAGATCTTGCGGAAGAAGAATGAAAAGCTGAACGACCTGGAAGAGGAGGCCAGGGAGCGGGCCCAGTACCTGCTGCAGCGGGCAACCAACATGCGCATGGAGCAGGAAGACGAGATCAAATCTCTTGCCGAGGTGAGGGAGCGAGACATGGCAGTTCCTCTTAGGGCAGCCTCAAATTTCTTTTCTTTTCTTTTAAAATTTTTATTTATACTTCTCAGGTTTATACATTTCATTAATTTACAATCAGTTTAACATTTCAAAGCTTGACTCCCTTCCCCCTCTTTCTGCGGTTCCTTAAATTTATTTTTTTAATATCTTCTGCATATCCAAATTCATTCAATTTGCTCATTTAATTATCTACTTTTAAAATATACTCTTACCAAACTGCAGGTTGTTACAATAATCCTGCCAATGTTTCTATCTGTTTGCAATTTATCTGTAAATATTCAATAAACCATTTCCATTCTTTTACAAAAAAGTTTGTTATCTCGATTTCTTATACTTCCGGTAAGTTTCGCCATTTCTGCATATTCCGTAAGTTTTTGTATCCATTCTTCCTTTGCTGGGACTTCTGCTTCTTTCCATTTTGGGGGCGAGTAGCATTCTTGCTAGGGACCCAGGTGGCGCTGTGGGTTAAACCACAGAGCCTAGAGCTTGCTGATCAGAAGGTTGGTGGTTCGAATCCCTGCGACGGGGTGAGCTCCCGATGCTCGGTCCCAGCTCCTGCCCACCTAGCAGTTCGAAAGCACGTCAAAGTGCAAGTAGATAAATAGGAACCACTCTGGCGGGAAGGTAAACGGCGTTTCCGTGCGCTGCTCTGGTTCGCCAGAAGCGTTTTAGTCATGCTGGCCACATGACCTGGAAGCTGTACGCCGGCTCTCGGCCAATAAAGCGAGATGAGTGTCGCAACCCCAGAGTCAGACACGACTGGACCTAATGGTCAGGGGTCCCTTTACCTTTACCTTTAGCATTCTTGCTGCTGTAGTAGCATACATGAATAAATTTCTGTACAATTTAGGTCGTTCTGTCCCTTTAATTCCCAAAAGAAAAGCAGCCTCACATTTCACATCTCTCCCTGTTGTCACAGGGGGACAGGAATTCCATGTAGGCAAGTGAAACAGAGGCATATGGGGCCTCCCTGCCCCTCCGTCATGGAGGAAAGGGCTGCTAATGTCTACCAGCCATGATGACTATGTTCTACTTCCCACAGGAAGTAGTGATTGCCTGCCATTGGGATGCAGTGATGGCCACCGACTTGCATGGCTTCAACTTGGATGGAGGACTGGGCAAATTCATGGAAGCCATCGCTAGCTACTAGCCAGAACAGCTATATTCTGCCTCTGCTTTCTTTCTTTCTTTTATTTTTTTAAATCCTTTATTGAGTATTTTAAAAGAATACACATCCATACAAGAAGAAAAACATAAAAACTAAAAATTTGCATCAAACATATAAGACTACCTTTATACAAAAAATAAGAAAAGAAGAAAATCACCTTCTCGTACCTCCTCTGGTTATACCATATAAACATAAAACTACTTTGATCTTCTATTCCTATTATCCGTACTTTAAACATATACTTATACCTATTTCTTCCTTCATTCTTGTATTATTTCTACACTTCTTTCCTTTCTTCCCCCTCCTTCCCCCCCTTTGACTTCCCCTCGCCGTCCTCTCAGGTTGTTAATCCATCCTTTGTTGCTACTTTGTCTTTTTTCTATTTCCAAAATCTAACTTCCTTTATCCCATACCATTTATTTATTAATTTCCAATACAGAGTGCTTAGAAATGGATCCAAGTCTTTACCGTGGGGCATTGTTTCTTTAAATAGTCTCCGAATTTTTTCCAACTTCTGTTTGCTGCTGCCCCTAATTGCATCTGTTAATTTAGCCAAATCCATGTAGTTGAATAATTTTTCCTGCCATTCTCTAATTGGCCTCTGCTTTCTGCAACTGCATACTGGTTGCTGATAATTGCGGGTGGAGAGAATCCTGTTGCACTCAGGTTCTCTTCCAAGAGCAGATTTATTTAACTGCTGGCTTTTGCAACTTCCAAGGCGGAACTGCTGGGATCTGGGCAAAAAGAGAGGTGCTGGAGCTCAGCTCCGGAGGAAGCCCTGCATGCTCATTTCGGCCCACGGCAGCAGCTCCCTTCCGCTCTTTGCAGATCATCCTGGAGGCCAAATGCCACGCCATCCGCGACGCCCAGATCCTGGAGAAGAGGCAGATCGAGAAGGAGATGAACGAGGAGGAGATGCGGCTGGCCAAGATGATGGAGGCGGAGAGGCAGAGGGTCGGCATGATGCAGGATGAGCTGGAACGGAAGAGGAAGGAGGAGAAGTACAGGTGAGAGCCCAGACTTCTGTGCGGCTTCTGGCCAAGGGGTTTCATTGTAGCTCAGTGGTAGAGCATCACTGCAGCGTTGCCTTCCCTGCACCGCAGGTACAATATGCATGTGTGCAGCAGCATGAGTTAAAAGGAGCATGCCCCTGGAGAATCGGAGCCTCCCTCTCGAGCCGTATAAGAGACCACTGAGCTGCGAGTCAGGAAGTCCCTGGTTTGGGTCTCACCTCTGCTGTGAAGTTGCTACGTGGCCTTAGACAAAGCCGTTTGCAATATTTGCAAAGTTCCCATTTGCAATAAGGGCGGGGTGTGTGATAATGACACTGCCTTACCTTAGGGGGTTGTTGAACAAAAACAACCAGGCAGTTTACACAAAGTGCTTTTTGGTAAAAGTACAGCCGTACCGCGGAAGTCAAAAGGAATCTGTTCTGGAAGTCCGTTTGACTTCTGAAACGTTCGGAAACCAAGGCGCTGCTTCCGATTGGCTGCAGGATTTCCTGCAGCCGATCGGAAGCCGCAGAACTCATGTTCCAAAGAACGTTTGCAAACTGGAATACTCACGCTTGGGATACTACGGCATTTGGGAGCCAAAACGTTCGACTTGCAAGGCGTTCAGGATCCAAGGTACAGTCGTACCTCGTGATACGAACACTGCGTGTTGCGTTCATCACGAGTTACGAACGTGCCAAACCCGGAAGTACCGGGTTCGGTGGTTCGCGCATGCGCAGACACGCAAAATGACATCATGTGCATGCGCAGAAGTGCCGAATCGCATCACGCCCATGTGCAGACGTGGCGCTTCATGTTGCATACCTTTCAGGTTACGAACGGGACTCCGGAACGGATTCTGTTCGTAACCGGAGGTACCACTGTATTTAATTTCTAATTATGAAAATACAAGCAACAACACATAACCCATTGTTTGCCACAAAGTTGTGCAGAATAAGATGTTACAGATGCCCCTTAGTTCAATAAATCTCTCCACCGTCATCTGTAAGCCCTTGGTGGTTTTCTCCTATTGCCATCTTGCAGCATTTAGTCACTGATGGATTGCCAAGTATTGTAGGAAGGGAAAGGTTTTGACCTACCCTGAGCTGTTAGAATCTGATAAGTCAGTTTTTCTGCCAGCACTACTGACCAGGCTCTCACATAGCACAATTCAACATCCAGACTCTCCACAGAATGCCAACATTCAGCCTTCTCCAACTTCGCCACAAGTAGAAAGGTTAAGAGTTCCTTATGTTATATCCGTTGAGGAGAGCCGTCCCATATCCCCAGCAGCACTAACATAGGGGACATAGCAAGGGTTGTTGTATAAAAGAGACCTGCTACAACGACAAGAATCCACCAACAGCATACGAATCAATATGGCTAACCTGATCCAAAACATCCACCCGCCCCACTCACACATGAAAACAAAATTAAAAAATTCCTTCTAGTAGCACCTTAGAGACCAACTAAGTTTGTTCTTGGTATGAGCTTTCGTGTGCATGCACACTTCTTCAGATATCTGGTCTCTAAGGTGCTACTGGAAGGAATTTTTTTATTTTGTTTTGACTATGACAGACCAACACGGTTATCTACCTGTAACATGAAAACAAAGTTCACCACAGCCAATCACAAATGAACAATCACACCCCAACCTCTCTCAACACCAAAGGAACACAAGCAAATAGCAAAGAGAACCTGCCCAAGCAACGCTGCCACAAAACCCCACACATACATTAAGTAAAATAGAAACATCGCCACCCAACCCCACCCCCACTCACCATTCCCCCCTCCACCTCTTTCCCCATTTTTATTCCAAATGTAACACTAATGTCTCAACAAATGAAACTCATCTGTAGAAAATGTAACTTGAAAGAAGAGACATTGCACATACTTTTGTAAACCAAGAAATCTTTAATAAAAGTACATAATAAATAGAATAAATAAATAAATGAGACCTGCTTCTCTAAAGACACTGGTCTGAAAGTTGTCTACAGTGTCACCATATATGGAGGAAGGTTCCTTTAAGCCTGCAACCCCTCCAACAATTAGAATCCGAGTCAATTGAGATGTGGGACAATCTCACTGGCATGAAATGCCACCTAAGAAGAAATTTAGTGAGGTCGCTCTTATCCTGGCAGAGACAGATTTCAAAGGTTTCTTTGTCCACAAACAGTTCCATTGCAGGTTGATAATTTCAGATCCAAGGTTAGAGGGTCCGACCACTCAAAATATTGCCACCCTCAGCTTCTATCCATGACCTACACAATAAGGAAACAAAATTTGAAGGAACAAAATAAGGAAACAATTGAAAGAACATTAACAAAGGTTCCTTCAATTGCGGCCAATTTCTTGCATGCCTGGGAAATCGTATCTGGCTTCAACAAGAAATACTTCAACAGATTAACGTGATACCACAACTACCTAAGATTGGGAACCTTGGCCGCAATTGGTTCCCTGCACAGAGGAATACCATTCATTAGGCCTCTCTGTGGTGTCAGAACCCATTTAGAAGGAGATGTTCAACCAAAAGACAGAATAATAATAATAATGTATGCCATGGCAGCCGCAAGGTTGTTAATAGGAAAAAATTGGAAGTCACAAAACATCCCAACAATAGAAGAGTGGCAATTGAAACTGTTAAGTTACTATAATCTAGAAACAAGGCATGGAGAATTTAGAGGATTAAAACAAGAAAAAAGCGAAAATTGGGAAAAATTGAGGGCTTATATTAGTCAGAAAGTGGAAAAGACCAACTTAATCGCAGCGACCTAAAGACTCAAGGGGAATAATGAACTGAGGATAAGAACTTAAGAAAGAGGTATGTGTAATTATGAATTGCAAAAGAGGTAATTCAAAACGAAGCTGAGAAGTAGAGGGGGGGAAGGGTGGGGGAAGGGGGGATTAGGGGGAAGAGAGGGATGAGGTACAAAGGAAGATATAATAGGGGTGTAAGTGGAGGAACTGGGAAACTAGAATGAGTAATTTTGGAAAATTTGTAACATGGAAAGGAATATTGTTTTGGTTTTCTTCTGGATTTTGATCTTGGATTACTGGATTTATGGTCCTATTGTATTTCTTTTGTATTTCTTTTAAAGTTTCAATAAAGTTTTATATTAAAAAAAAAAAGAACCCATTTGCTCCAAAGGAAAATTCCTCCTTCACCTGATTCTCAGGGGCAAGCGTCACATCCTCGAGCAGATACAGAAGAACGAAGAGATGCGTTCCATGAAGTCTGAGCAGCGAGACCAAGAGGCGCAGGAGATGCTGGAGTACCTGGAGAGAATGCAGTTTGAAGACGAGAGGGTAATGGGGCAGGGCCGTAGCTGAGAGGCAAAGCACCTGCACCGAATGCAGAAGGCCCGCAGTTCAATCCCCAGCAGCACCTCCAGTTTAATAAAAAGGATCAATCAGCACAGAAGAGTGAGATTATTTCTGTCTGAGATCCTGGAAAGCTGCTGCGAGTCTGAGCAGACAACGTTGAGCTAGTTGGACAAAGAGTTTGGGACGGGGCAGCAGTCCTTCTGGTAAGAATTGGGGAGGAGGCCATAGGTCAGTGGTAGAGCACCTGCTTTGCATGCAGAAGGTCCCAGCTCTCCAGGTAGGGATGGCAATGCCCTCTGGCCCAAACCCTGGAGAACAGAAGGGCCAGCTTCTCCAAAGGATTGAGGGAGCCCAACATGCACAATGTTTCCCAGTATGTTTCCGAGCACAATTCAAAGTGTTGGTGCTGACCTTTAAAGCCCTAAATGGCCTCGGTCCAGTATACCTGAAGGAGCGTCTCCACCCCATCATTCTGCCCAGACACTGAGGTCCAGCGCCTAGGGCCTTCTGGCGGTTCCCTCCCTGTGAGAAGTGAGGTTACAGGGAACCAGACAGAAGGCCTTCTTGGAAGTGGCGCCCGCCCTGTGGAACGCCCTCCCACCAGATGTCCAGGAAATAAAAGCAACTATCTGACTTTTAGAAGACATCTGAAGGCAGCCCTGTTCAGGGAAGTTTTTAATGGTTGATGTTTTATCATGTTTTTAATACAGTGGTACCTCGGGTTAAGAACTTAATTCGTTCCGGAGGTCCGTTATTAACCTGAAACTGTTCTTAACCTGAGGTACCACTTTAGCTAATGGGGCCTCCTGCTGCCGCTGCACGATTTCTGTTCTCATCCTGAAGCAAAGTTCTTAACCTGAGGTACTATTTCTGGGTTAGAGGAGTCTGTAACCTGAAGCGTCTGTAACCTGAAGCGTCTGTAACCCGAGGTACCACTGTATTCTGTTGGGAGCCACCCAGAGTGGCTGGGGAAACCCAGCCAGATGGGTGGGGTATAAATAATAATAATAATAATAATAATAATAATAATTATTATTATTATTATTATTATTATTATTATTATTATTATTATCATCATCCTGACATTGTGTGCTGGGCCCTCTGAATATTGAGGGCCCATAGTGCCTCAGCCCCCAGGAGCAGGTGCCTTTGCTGAAGAGCCACAGTATATAGACCAGCCTTTCTCTACCTTGGGTCCCCAGATGTTCTTGAACTACAACTCCCACCATCCCTGGCCATCTTTGCTAGGAATGATGGGAGTTGTAGTCCAACGGCACCTCGGAACTTAAGGCTGAGAAAGGCAGACCTCGGAAGCATGGGGGAACCACCAAAAGTGCCTCAGCCAGAAGATCTCTGTGACTGAGGAGAGCAGAAGGAACCGGCGGTATTTCAGGCCCGCGTTTTGTCCAACGCTAGTCTTGCTCCAAGTAAGACCCCATCAGGAATCACAGGCGTGGGCTGACGTAGCTGGAGCCAACCCACGGTTAACGAGGATGCTTAGCGACTCTTCCGGGTCTCCTCCAGGAAATGGAACGCAGGAGGAGGGAACAGCTGCGGATGCAGGCCGAGATCAGGCGCATCAACGATGAGAACGAGAAGCGCAAACAGGAATTGCTGGAGCAGGAGAAGATGGCCGAGCGGCGGGTGCTAGAGTACCAGAGGAAGAAGATGGTATGTGGTGGTGACAGGGCATGTGGGCAAGGGAGAGGGCACCGCTGGGGAAGAAAAAGCGCCTGGGCAAATTTTGGGTACAGTGGAAAACCTTCCCAGAGCCAACTCCCTCCTGCCTCGGCCTCCTCTTGGCTAGGGATGGGCAGGGCAGGCTGGGTCAGTTTCGCGTGTGTTCATAAGTTCATAGGTCTGTTTCATTTTGCACCGACCTGTGACTTTGTTTAAATATATTTTTTAAAAACTTGAAATTTACATTCTCTTTTTATTGTACCCCCCCAGGAACGGGAGGCCGAGTTTGAAGCTGAGCAGGAGAAAATCCGTCGGGAAAAGGAGATGGAGACGGCCAGGCTAAGGGCGCTGCAGGAAAAAGCCCAGGATCACCAAGCAGAGCAGGTGTGCATTCTTAAAGCACGAAACAGGGCCAGGAGTGCAGGTCATAGACTCGTAGAGTTAGAAGGGACCCCCAAGGGTCATCCAGCCCAACCCCCTGCAATGCAGGAATCTCAGCTAAAGCATCCGTGACAGGTGGCCATCCAACCTCTGCTTAAAAACCTCCAAGGAAGGAGAGTCCACAACCTTCCGAGGGAGTCTTTCCCACTGTCAAACAGCTCTTACTGTCAGAAAGGTTTTCCGTATGTTTAGCCGGAATCGCCTTTGTTGTAACTTGAAGCCATTGGTTCGAGTCCTGCCTTCCAGAGTTGGAGAAAACGAGCTTGCTCCCTCTTCCATGTGACAGCGCTTTAGAGATTTGAAGAGGGCTATCGTATCTCCTCTCAGTCTCCTCCTTTCCAGGGTAAACTTCCCTAGCTACCAGACTTTTAGAAGACATCTGAAGGCAGCCCTGTTTAGGGGGGCTTTTAATGTTTAATAGATTACTGCATTTTAATGTTCTGTTGGAAGCCGCCCAGAGTGGCTGGGGAAACCCAGCCAGATGTGCGGGGTATAAATAATACATTATTATTATTATTATTATTATTATTATTATTATTATTATTACCGGTATTATTATTCTTATTCTTATTCTTATTCTTATTATTACTATTATTAGCTGCTTCGACCAGTGAATGGGTAAAGTGGACAGCCCACAGTTAGACGATGCTGCTCATTTATTCACCTGTTCATTCTGAAATATCGATACCAGTGGCAGCATAGTGGTTAGAACAGAGGTGGCTGTTTGACAGTGGACTGCCTCAGAAGGTGGCAAACTCTCCATCGTTGGAGCTTTTCAAACAAAGGTTGGGTGACCAGTTGTCAGGGATTCTTTAGCTGTGATTCCTGCATTGCAGGGGGTTGGAATGGATGACCCTTGATTCTAACGATAACAATAATACATAGTAATATATTACCTTAACAAAATATGGTACCCAGAACTGGGCCCAGTACCAGGGAAGCACAGTGCTCCTTGGCCTGTCTCTCCCAGGCATTGCCACACGCAGCACCCCACGGCCCAGCCAACGCCCCCTGCTTCCCTTCCATCCCCTCCAGGACGCTCTGAGGGCCAAGCGCAACCAGGAGGCCACTGAGCGGGAGTGGCGCCGGAAGGAGAAGGATGCTGCGCATAAGAAGGCCCAGACGGAAGCCATGCTGAAGCAGAGCCGCTTGGAGCAGGTGGCCCACAAGGAGCACACCTTGGCTGTCCAGGTGCAGCGGGACCGGGCCGAGTTCGAGAGAATCGTCAGGTAGGGAAGCGGGCTGCTTGGCAGTACGTGGAAGGGCCGTGGCGCAGGGGCAGAGGCCCTGCTGTGATAGGATGCATACAAAATGGACGCCTTTTGGAATAACAATTTTCCAGACCCATAAATACGATTCAAAGCTTTACTAACCAGAACTTCTTCAAAACAGGTGCAAGACAATCAATGATACATCCAGAAAGTTGTATAAAGCATATACATATTCAAGCATGGGTTTCTTCTTCTTCAATATAGAACATAATTGCAATCGGAACAAAAACCAAAGCTCTATTTCACTCATAGCCTGCATCCAGCTTAAGGCTATTTGCTCCTGGAGAGGCATCATTATCACGTCCTTTGTTCTCTGTGGCTTCCAGAGAAAAATAACAGGCAACAAACACCCTTCAAGATGGAGATTTTCAACTAAATACGTTACTCACATGATCTAAGGTTAAACACTCACATGAAAGAGCAGAGAACACCAGCAGCTAATTATCAACCTGTTAGAGCTCAGAGAGCTTCAGTGGAATTCAGAGAGCTTCTATGGAATTTTTCAATATTAAACTCTTAGCAATATACATACAGGTATTTCTCTTTTTCAGTGTGCAATTAAACAATTATACTTCACAGAATCACAGAATCACAGAATCATAGAGTTGGAAGAGACCACAAGGGCCATCCAGTCCAACCCCCTGCCAAGCAGGAAACACCATCAAAGCATTCCTGACAGGTGGCTGTCAAGCCTCTGCTTAAAGACCTCCAAAGAAGGAGACTCCACCACACTCCTTGGCAGCAAATTCCACTGTCGAACAGCTCTTACTGTCAGGAAGTTCTTCCTAATGTTTAGGTGGAATCTTCTTTCTTGTAGTTTGAATCCATTGCTCCGTGTCCGCTTCTCTGGAGCAGCAGAAAACAACCTTTCTCCCTCCTCTATATGACATCCTTTTATATATTTGAACATGGCTATCATATCACCCCTTAACCTTCTCTTCTCCAGGCTAAACATACCCAGCTCCCTAAGCCGTTCCTCATAAGGCATCGTTTCCAGGCCTTTGACCATTTTGGTTGCCCTCCTCTGGACACGTTCCATCTTGTCAATATCCTTCTTGAACTGTGGTGCCCAGAACTGGACACAGTATTCCAGGTGGGGTCTGACCAGAGCGGAATACAGTGGTACTATTACTTCCCTTGATCTAGATGCTATACTCCTATTGATGCAGCCCAGAATTGCATTGGCTTTTTTAGCTGCTGCATCACACTGTTGACTCATGTCAAGTTTGTGGTCTACCAAGATTCCTAGATCCTTTTACTTTACAGGGTCTGTTTCGCCGTAAGGCAGCTTTGTATATTCCTATTTGCAAGATTATCTTGTATAGTTATTGCGGACTCCCACATGGCAGTGCTTGCATCACAAGCTTCCCCATCCCTGCTCTGGCCTTCGGCAGATGGTTGCACTGCAACACAGCCGGGATCAGAATAGCAGCTCCCTCTTCCCACAAGGTGCCTGAATCCTGCTGCCAGAATTCCCAGTTTTAAGACAGAGCTGGGGAACAGGATCCAACCAGCAGGCAGGATCCTGACTTCCCTGCCCTCCTGTGGGTCATTTTGACAGGTGGATGGAGCCAGTCACCTGACATTACAATGATGTCAGGTGATCCAGAACACAATAAAATTTACCACTGGAGAATGGCTGGGGCAACGCAGCCAGATGGATGGGGTACAAATAATAAAACTATCGCTATTATGTATGGCTCACACTGAACCTACAAAGAAACATCCTTTGCACTGTCACCTTCAATTCAGGCTTAAGATGGCAGGTATTGGACCATAGCAATATCTGATAAAATCACACACACCCAACACACATTCCTGAAATTTGCCCTCCTCTGGAAATCAATGGAATGTTTTTCCTTTCTTTCTTTTGATGGGGGTGTTTGCCACATACTAACCCCTGAAATAGGGACGCGGGTGGCGCTGTGGTCTAAACCACAGAGCCTAGGGCTTGCCGATCAGAAGGTTGGCGGTTCGAATCCCCGCGACGGGGTGAGCTCCCGTTGCTCGGTCCCTGCTCCTGCCAACCTAGCAGTTCGAAAGCACGTCAAAGTGCAAGTAGATAAATAGGTACCGCTCCGGCGGGAAGGTAAACGGCGTTTCCGGGCGCTGCTCTGGTTTGCCAGAAGCGGCTTAGTCATGCTGGCCACATGACCCGGAAGCTGTACGCTGGCTCCCTCGGCCAATAATGCAAGATGAGCACCGCAACCCCAGAGTCGGACACGACTGGACCTAACGGTCAGGGGTCCCTTTACCTTTAACCCCTGAAATTGGCCGGGTTAAATGCTTCCAGACTTAGTCAAGCACACTCACTAACTCATGTTGCCTCCCCTGCCCCAGAATCCAACAGGAACAGATTGAGAAGGAGCGGAAAGAGCACGAGAGGCGCGTGGCTCTTCAGCAGATCCACGCGGACGAGATCCGGCGCCAGGTGCGCGAGCACCAGCAGAAGCAGGTCCAGGAGCGCATCGCCATCTTTGAGGAGGGCAAGCAGCTCAAAGAGGAAGCCCGCCGGCGCAGCGAGCGCCTCAACGAGATCAAGCGCAAGAAGCTCGACGAGCTCCGGTGAGGCTGCGCGAAGACCCCTGTCTCCCCCGTGACCCATTGCCCACGTTTGCCAGGGATCCCAATCTCTGAATCCATTGCACTTTGCAAAGTCTGGTTTCCTCAGCTCACACTCCCTCACCCCCGCTGTGATTGCATCATGCACGATGTGCGATTCCAACCCTACGTGGTTGAAGGCAGGCTGGTTGAAATAGCTCAAGTTAAATCCTTGCAAATTGGAGAGCTTAAAAGCTCTTTTTGCGCCTGGTTCGCTTGGGGTTACCCAAATGGCTTTTGAACTATGCGCCTTGCTTGGGTGCTCAGCGCCTGGGCTCTGGGAGTACAGTGGTACCTCAGTTCTCGAACGAAATCCATTCCGGAAGCCCATTAGGCTTCCAAAACATTAAAAAACCGAGGCATGGCTTCCCATTGGTTGCAAGAGCTTCGGTGTTCGAGAAGCAAAACGTGCGACAACGGAGGCGTTTGGAAACTGAGGTTCCACTGTACAGTCGTATCTCGTGTTACGAATGCTTCATGTTGCGTTCATCACGGGATATGAATGCGCCGAACCCGGAAGTACCAGAACGGGTTACTTCCGGTTTCGGCGGTTCGCGCATGCGCAGATGCACGCAGTGACATCATGTGCAGAAGCGCCAAATCGCATTGTGCACATGCGCAGATGCGGCGGCGCGGGTTGCGTACCTTTCAGGTTACGAACGGGGCTCCAGAACGGATCCCGTTTGTAACCAGAGGTACCACTGTACAGGGAATTCTCCCTCCCTCCCTCCCCCCTCACCTGCCAAGCACATGAGCGGACCCAAGGGTTTGGGTATCCATGATTTTCATGTATACATGGAACACTTGGAACTCAAACTCCACGTAAGATTCAAATATATTGCACAGGCAGCGACCAACTTACACTCATCTGGTTGGAGTTTGTGCACAGCACCAAATTAGAAAGTTACCCTAAAACGTCACTAAAAGGGAACGGGGGTGGGGCGCTTTATGCAGGCCCCACCAATGTGCGCAAAATGAGGATTGCCTGTACATAAATGGCCACAATATACAGAGACATTTATTTTTCCTTGCCCAGCCTCGCTTACCTATGAACGATCAAGCCGTTTGTTGTCACGTTCTTGACAGCTGCCACACACCCTTTCCCCACCCCCAACCCCACCCAGTTTCTAACAACACCAAGAGATTTATCTGTGATCCGTTCTGGGTATAGCAGTCGATGAAGGATTTCAGTAACCTGCAATCTGCATTCGCTGACCTGGTGCTGATGTTTTGGACTACAACTCCCATCAGCTGCGGCCAACCTAGCCTACAGGTCAGGGGCGCTGGGGAAGCGGCAGTACAGCAAAATCTGGAAGGCGGCACATTGGACTACAGTTCCCATCGTCTCCAGCCAGCACAGCTGCAAGATTCTGGGGCTGATGGGAGATGCAGTCCAAAACATCAGCACCAGGTCCGCGAAGGCGGGCCCAGAGGAGGGTGACAGAGAGGGTTGTGGAGCCTGGGCACCAAGTCCTGCGGGGAAAGACTGAAGTATGTTTAGCCTGGAGGAGAGACAGTTAAGAGGCAATATAACAGAGGCAGCGGCCGCCATCTTGGATGGCTTTGTGAGAGGTTTGGCAAATTCTAAGGTTATTATATTATATTATGGGACCCAGGTGGCGCTGTGGGTTAAACCACAGAGCCTAGGGCTTGCTGATCAGAAGGTTGGCGGTTCGAATCCCTGCGACGGGGTGAGCTCCTGTTGCTCGGTCCCAGCTCCTGCCCACCTAGCAGTTCGAAAGCATGTCAAAGTGCAAGTAGATAAATAGGTACCGCTCTGGCGGGAAGGTAAACGGCGTTTCCGTGCGTTGCTCTGGTTCGCCAGAAGCGGCTTTGTCATGCTGGCCACATGACCTGGAAGCTGTACGCCGGCTCTCGGCCTATAGAGCGAGATGAGCGCCACAACCCCAGAGTCGGACACGACTGGACCTAATGGTCAGGGGTTCCTTTACCTTTACTTTTAAGGCTATTATTGGCTACTAGTCCTGATGGCTATGTTCTGCCTCCGTGGTTTGTTTATTTGTTTGTTTGTTTGTTTGTTTGTTTGTTTAATGACCTGCCTTTCTCTGATGTTAGCCTTCCCTGCTGGAGGAAGTGGACTTATGGATTGGATCGGATGGCCTGTCAAGGACTCTGTAGTGATTTCCCCCATCAGCAGCATGACCTTTATTCATAGAATCCATAGAATTGTAGGGGGCCAGGGAGAAAGGCTGTAGTCTCACATCCCCCTCACATGCTAGTTTTCTACAGGCAGGGATTTAGTATTATTACTATTATTATTTATTTATTTGACATGGGGGGCATTCAGTCATGTAATTCCTCCACTCCCTGTGTTAACTGGCACAACCCATCTTCAGCACCTCCATGAGAACTGGGGCCTTGCGCATCCATGCCTTTGACGCGAGGATGGACTGCATGCCCTCTGGTGACCAGCGCTTCCTTCTTCTCTTTCTTCTTTGCAGAGCCGCTGGCCTCCCCGAGAAGTACTGTGCCCAGGTGGAGCGCAAAGCCTATGTCCAGTCAGCCCCCGTGCACTGAGTGGGGGAAGAGCCTCCGTCACCCACAACACCTTGTAGACTGTCTACGTGTAGCCTAGATTTTCTATTTTCTTACTTTCCAAGAGTATTTTATGAATAGACCTATTTCTGGATACATCTGTGTGGATTTGTGTTTTGCTTTGTTTTGTTTCCTTAATTTGGGCCCTTAATTTGGAAGGGTTGAATCTGTCATTTTCCATTTCTAATCTCCCCACCCCAACCATTGTAAGTGTAAGTTAGTCGTGTTTATTAACTGCAATGGTTCTACTCTGAGTAGGACTAACATTGGATACAGCCCAGGAAGTCCTCATGAAAATTCAGTGGCATTTTGGTGCACTTTTCTCTTTTTGCATGCAATTTTGCCAAATAAACACATTTTATTTTGGCGACGCGATTTCCCCATATATATATAATGCAATTCTGCATATTATTTTTGCTAATACATGCACACTTTACCCTGGTATGTACACTTATCTGACATTATTCGGCTGGAGACCTGTGAGAAGTGCGAATTCTGAAAGTATTTCAGTTTCTGTATTGTAAATTTGGTTGGCTTTTCTTTAATGCAAACTGCATCTAATTTCTTCCTCGTTGCCATTCTTTATCCAGCGCTTGAATAAGAAACCCATAAAAGTTTTATCACCCCTGCCCCCAAATTCTAGCCGCCTCCTCTGCAGCCTGCATAGAAACACTGGCTAAGGGCATTTTAGGAGGTTGTTTAAAAATAGGTTCTACTAAGCAGGAAGCCTTTGTGGGGTGACTTCCCTTCCTCTGTGCCAGGCACAGAAGCCAAGTGTGTTGGCTGAAGCAGAGAGTGGACGGAGAGATCTACCCTCCTCACTCACCTGTATGAAGTCCCCTCTTGCCTATGGCTTCCAGGCAACCATTGGAAGGGGTTGGGAGGGGAATTTTCTAGCCTGAGAACCACATTCCCTCTTAGGGAACTTTCTCTGGCAGGTGGGGCTGGAAGAAAAAATGGGCGGAGCATCATCCATCATCTGTGACTAGCAGACAGTTGCATTTTTCCACAAAAGTAAACCTACAGGCACCCCCCACTTACAAGTGTTCTGCTCGCATGTGGCTTTGTATACGTGTTGTGCTGGGTAATTAATTCGATTCATACCTGGAAATGGCAGGAGAAAGCTTGAGAGTTCTTGTGGCTCGCGAGGAGACCCTCCCCTGAGCCAAAAAATGACGCCAGGCCAGAGGAAGCCCTGAAGAGACCAGAGGGCTTTGTTTAAGCTGCTCTGCCTCCCCGCCTAACAGCTGATTTGCGGGGTAGCGCATCCTCCAGCCTCCTGCCAGCCCCAGAGCGTCAATTCTAGTTGTGGATATTTTTGGATACAGTATTTTTGGTATGGATCAAAGAGAGAGCGGCAGAGAGGGCATTTAGAGGGTGCTCCCCACTTTTCACAATTTCACTTAGGTGTGCGGGGCATAAGTGAGGAATCGCTTGTAATGCATCTCTCTATCCCGTTGAGAGGAAGAGCAAAAGGCAGCTTTTATAACCTTTAACCTACTTCTCACTGCCGTCATAACAATGGGTATTTTACTAGCTGGGGATAAATGCCAGGAAAAATATTTGCAAATATTTGACAAATAAGGCAGCTGCTTTTAAGGACACTTGAGATGATAGATGGGGTTGTGTTGCTACTGACTTTTTCCTTCTTCTTGTTGTTGCTATAATTGTTTTTATATGTGGTAACATGCCCTGAGCCCTTCTAGTGAAGGGCGGATCAGAAACAAGATAAATAATAATTAGACAATAACGATGATGTCGGCTAGTGCCGAAAAGCCTTGGCTACAAACCAGGAAGTCCCCACTTAACATTCCAGATCAGCCACGAACTCGCTGGTCAGCCCAAAAGCCAAACCAGATATTATGCTGCTGATGTCTCCCAAGGCTTCCCCCCACCCCACATACGAAAATATGAAAAGCAGCCACAAAGGCCATGAGCTTCAGGGGAGGGACAGCAGAACCAAGGGGAAATATCAGGCCCCTGAATTGTCCTCTACCTTGTCAGTGGGAAACAGCGCAGGAAGTTACCTTATACAGAATCAGACAATTGGTCCATCTACCTCAGTATTGTTTACACTGACTGGCAGCTACTTGCCAGGGTTTCCAGGCCTACCTGGAGAGGCCACAGGGGGTTGAACCTGGGACTTTCTGTGTGCAAGGCCGGTTCTCTACCACTGAGCTATGTGCTAATATTGGGGGAGCCCTCCCACTTGCCCCGGGGTCACTGTACAGTGGTACCTCTGGTTACGAACTTAATTCGTTCCGTAGGTCCGTTCTTAACCTGAGGTACCACTTTAGCTAAGGTTACCAGATTTTTTTCAATGAATCTGGGGACACTTTTCAACTTCTTCTTTTTCGCCCCTCAAATTTTTTTATTGGTTTTCCACACTTTTTAGCAAAATATAACAGTCACAAATACAAACAATACAAACAACAGAACAGAACATAAAAATACATATCAACTGTACCTAAATTTCCATTCCTCTATATTTTCACCTAAAATTTGACTTCCTCTGAACCTCCCTATCTAAAGTTCCATGCTTTACTTCTTTAGCAGTTGTCCAAACTCTTACTTTTATTTACCTCACTCCTATTTTAATCCCTGATTTTCCACTTCAAATTCATATTATCTTTATTATTAAACTTATTCATCACAATCCCTAATTTCTAATTACTAATTAATTACACTTATCCTGCTCACTAAACATCTATTTCTAATCTGAGCCTCTTTTAGCCTTCCAAAACATTCCTAATTTTTTTTTAAAATAAAACTTTATTAATTAAAATCAAATAATACATACATTCAAACAAACAATCAAACAAACAAACAAACAGTGAAATAAGAAAAAACAGTGAAAAACAAAAAAGAAGAAGTAGGAAAAAAGCTTCCAGCCTTGGATATCACAGTGTATTTTTTTTACCATATACAAGGTATATACAAAACATTCCTAAATTTAGACACTTTTCAACTTCAATGGATTTTGTATGGGGACTGATGTGTAAATCCGGGGACTGTCCCCAGGAAACAGGGACGTCTGGTAACCTTAGAATGGGGCCGCCGCACAATTTCTGTTCTCATCCTGAGGTAAAGAACTTAACCCGAGGTACTACTTCCGGGTTAGCGGAGTCTGTAACCCGAAGTGTTACACTGCCTCTTTCGCCAGTGCTTGGCAGCAGTGGGTGGAGAGAGAGCCTTTATGACAATGGGTGGTTTTGTTTTATTTTATTTACCTCTGTATAAGCTGCACTCTCACCGGAAATATAACAAGGAATGTAGCAGGGGGAAATATGCAATATTGAAAACTTCAGTAATGCACCAGTAAAAACCGGCAGGCAAAGCGAAATTCTTATTCCAAAGGACTGCCTGAAGAATAGTTTTTAAAAGATGTCTGAAAGAAACCAGACACAGCGGCTGCCAGGTTCTGGTACCAAGGAGTTCCACAGGGCTGGGTCTGCCAGATCTCAGGGGATGGAGGAAACAACATCAGATGATCTGGATGGTAAGGAATTAGGCAACCTGTTAAGTCCCGTGGTCCCAAGTTTGGGCTTTGTGAATTAGCACCCAAACTTTGTTGTTGTATCTGGTGCTAGTCCTACTCAGAGGAGACCCGTTGAAGTTTACAAACATGATTAGAGAGAAACTGGATAGAGAGAAATGCTTTCCCCTGTTTAGTAATATTAGTCCTTAGCGTTGCCCGCTGGAATTGATGGACAGTCAGTTCAGGATAGAAAAGAGAGAGGGCTTCACATGATGCACAGTTAATGTATGGAACTCACTGCCACAGGATTGTGGTGGGAGCAGCTAGGTTATATGCCTTTGAACCAATGGATTCACATTACATGAAAGGAGATTCTGACTACAAAGTAGGAGGAGTTTTCTGGTGGTAAGAGGTGTTCGGCCGTGGAATGGACTACCTCAGAAGGTGGTGGACTCTCCTTCATTGGAAGTTTTTTAATGCAGCTTGGATAGCTGTGATTCCTGCATTGCAGGGGGTTGGACTAGATGGCCCTTGGTGTCCCTTCCAGCCCTATGATTCTATGAAATCCGTAGGTTACATAGATGCATGGAAGTAGGGTTGCCATATTTCAAAAAGTAAAAACCAGGACACCCTGAAAGTTGTTGAGCCTTTTTTTTTAAGAACCCAAAATTGTTGAGAAATTGTTGAAAAATAGTGGAGAAATTTGTTGCCTTTAGGTTGCATATAGTGGGTAGTCCTTCTCAGAGTAGACCCATTGAAATGAACAGGTTCATTACTTTCATTGGGTTTACTCCAAGTAGAACGTAGTTGGCTACAGCCGTTGGAATGTGATCCAAGCATAAGTCAGCCTCCGGTGCAGCTCTCCCTCTCACCCAGCTGGAAGTGATTCATATGGACTCACCTGGCACAGGTATCAATCACTCTGCTGCATGGGAATCTCTTTAAAGCTTGCCGAAAGGACTACTATTATAAGTCACCAAAATCAGCATGATGCCACAGAGGGCAAGGCTTGTTTTTCTATTAAAAGAGCTCGGAGTAGCTAGACAGAGAGGAAGAGGAAGACAGGGCACACGTGCAGCAACTTGTGGTTTCTAGTTAAGACATCAGGTGAATGTTTTGAAGCGTCAAAGAGAAGGACAAACACTGTATGCAACCCTCTGTTTGGGGGAGCTTGGCAACTCTTAAATCTCAGGAGATACAGACACTGAAACTAGATGGGTGTACACGAGAGGGGTCAGGTTGTGACAAGACAAGGGATCTGGTGTGCGGTGGTGCTTTCGTGATAACAGAATGCTTGGCATTAACAGACATAGCAGGGGTGGGGAACTTCTAGCCCACGGGCCAAGTTTGGACAGTAGGGCTATTTTCCTCAAACCATGCCCACCCACCCATCAGCTGACATCATCGGGGATGTCAGTCGATGGCTGGCATAGCAGGGTTTAACCCTGCATTGGCTGCTTGCCCTCTTCCCAGCAGGGTACATGATTGTGCAGCCGAGGCAGCAGGGTGTAATCCCCACTCTTTGGCTGCTGAGTGGGGGTTAAAGCCCTTTGCAAAAGCACTCTTGGAAGCAGCTCTACATGTCTCTTTTAAGGGGGTAAGGTTGTGGGCAGCTCACTTAAAGAAGTTCTGGGCTGCTTCAAATATCGCTTTTGCAAAGGGCTTTAAGGCAGCCCCCATGCTCCTGTCTGAGCCTCCAGAGCCTCAAATGGGAGTGCAGAGGCTGTTTTGAAGCCCTTTGCAAAAGTGCTCTTTGATGCAATTGTCCCCTTTCTCTTTAAACACCACAGAGAGCAGGCAGTAGGCAGTGGGGGAGATGTGAGATGAGCATCATCCTCCCCTTTCCACCTTTGGCTTTGGCGACAGAAAGGAGAAGCATAGGGAGGCTTGCAAAGCATAGGGCTGGCATGACATTTGGGAAGCCCATGCAAAGGATTTTGACATGGGCGTGACAACCCACCTATCAACCTGTGATGCCATAATAATGCTGTGTGATTGACAAGCGCCTGCCCATTTATCAAAGTTGTCCCACGGGGTGGGGCCTGATATAGATCCGGCCCCTGGAGCCATAAAAGTTCCCCACATGTTGCATGAATGATGGCTTTGGGGTCTGAAAGTGAATAAAAGAAGGAGTCTGAGCTTCTCTCTCCATTCATTGCTGACTGGGAACAGGCACTATGACATGACACTCAGCTGAAATCGTATTCTTTGTTTATACTGTTATCCTTGAATTGCAACAGGATTACTTTTCAGCTTTCATAATGTATTGTTACAAAAGTCATGCGCCAACCCCACTCTCTGCCGAGCGGTGGCAAGAACCCATGGAGTTCCAGGCACTCACCCAGGGTCTGTGTTCCTTGGGAGAATTGAGATACGGTGGAGACTGTTGTAGCTTTAAGAAATTTGGTTTGTTCACCTATTTGCACCTTCAGTCTGCATGGAGGGAGTCCAGATCTTAAAGCATGGTCATTTCCAGAGAGGCTTGTCCCCCAGCAGTGCAACCCTGGAGTCCAAGGCATCTCTCTCAGCCAGCCTTCAGCCAGCCTGCCCAAGATGGATCCCAGTCTTTCTTATCTCACCTTCTTCTTCCCAGCGCACCTTGCTAAAATCTCTCCTTTCCTGTCACCTCACTTTCAGTTACTCTAGCAACCTTCCAAGCCCCCAGTCTCTGTTCACACCTCAGGGCAAGGGGTAGGGGGAGGATAGGGTTGCCATATTTTGAAGAGCAAAAAAAGAGGACGCTATGCCAACTCTCATTTTAAATACCTCTGTTACATGTAGGCTATAGAAGCTGTGATATATTGCTGAAGGGGGCAGGAGAAGAGAAGAGGAAGGCAAGTCTTCAGCCATCAGTTATGTCTATGTCTCATCCAGAAAGCATAGCCAGAGACATTTTGGCAAATATAAAAAATCCACCCGGAGAGAAATTTTATCCCTGAAAAAAAGGACACGTCCTGGAAAACAGACACATGGCAACCCCAGGGGAGGACAGTTCTCTTGTATTGCCAAAGGATCTCTATAGCCTTATATTGTTTCTCAATGGTCCTAGCTTGGCCAGGTCATTTGGCACAAGCTAGCCCAGGAATTCCACTGCAGCTTGTATTCTCCCTCCATATCCCAAATAAAATCCTTTGTTGTTCAGTCGTGTCCGACTCTTCGTGACCCCATGGACCAGAGCATGCCAGGCACGCCTATCCTTCACTGCCTCTCGCAGTTTGGCCAAACTCATGTTAGTAGCTTCAAGAACACTGTCCAACCATCTCATCCTCTGTCGTACCCTTCTCCTTGTGCCCTCCATCTTTCCCAAGATCTTTTCCAGGGAGTCTTCTCTTCTCATGAGGTGGCCAAAGTACTGGAGCCTCAACTTCAGGATCTGTCCTTCTAGTGAGCACTCAGGGCTGATTTCTTTAAGAATGGATAGGTTTGATCTTCTTGCAGTCCATGGGACTCTCAAGAGTCTCCTCCAGCACCATAATTCAAAAGCATCAATTCTTCGGCGATCAGCCTTCTTTATGATCCAGCTCTCACTTCCGTACATTACTACTGGGAAAACCATAGCTTTAACTATACGGACCTTTGTTGGCAAGGTGATGTCTTTGCTTTTTAATAAAATCCTGCTATTTATTAATTTCTAGGGTTTAGGCAGTGTCATCGTCCCCCCATTCATATCCCCACAAACCTTGTTGGCACTATTCATGCTGGAATGTTCAATTCCATCTCCCTACCTATCTAGACTATATGCTTGGTGGGTCGAGGGAACCACCATTGTAGGGTCAATCTGACCCAATCAGCCACACTGAGTAAAAATGACAGGAGGCCCTGAATTATTTTCTTCCTAAAGAGAGTAACATATGGCCAGCAACTTGCTCCTATGAGCACCTTGGCTGCTGTGTTCTGGACCAGCTGAAACTCCCGGACCACCTACAAGGGCAGCCCCACACAACACATGTTTGTTGTAGGCTAGAGGTCCCAGCTTCAATCTTAGGGATGGGAAAGATGCCTTTGTGAAAACCCTGCTGCTGCCAGTCAGTGTAGACAATACTGAGCTGGGTGGTCCCTTTCGCTCCAAGGTGGAGGCTCAGCACTTGCTTTGGAGAGGCCCATTTTGGCTGGGAAAACAGATGAGAATGGGTTAGGCCTCCTCCTCCTCCACATAGTGGCTTAACAGCAACTCGCAGGCTGTCAACAGATTCCTCTCGTTAAAAACAAGATGGCGAAACTCTCTGCTGTGACGATTGCAAAATGTCAAGATCAGCCCTGAGGACACCACTATTTAGCCACTTGCCATATTGGAATAATGCAGCGTGACATCTCTACAATTTATCAATTTGTCAAAAGGATTAGCTGGGATTAGTTGGGATTACATCCAAAAGACTTTGAGTTTTTAAGGCAAGGATGGAGAACCTCAGGCCCAGGGGCAAATGTGGCCCTCCAGACTGCTATAAGTGGCCCCTGTGGCTCTCTGGATGCCCCCCCTCTGACTCTTCTTTGCACCCTCTTTGAGGCTCCATTTCTCCTGGCTGGAGTGCCTCCTGGAGCTCTGATAACAATGCTTCTTTCTTGTCTGGGTGGGAAAATGGAGAAAGGTAACATTCGCATCCGTTGCTCTACTCGCTTTTGCCTCTAGACCACCCTGTGGCCCCTGGAAGGTTGACTAGAAGGGAATGTGGCCCTCAGGAGGAAAAAGCTTCCCCATCTCTGAACTGAGGAATCATACCCTCCAACATTTCTCCGATGAAAATAGGGACGTCCCCTTCCATCATGATAATTTTCCTATGTATACCTCACACATCTTATTGGGTTGCCCCAGCCACTCTGAGCGGCTTCCAACATACAGTATATAGAAACATAATACAGTCGGTTTTCAAATTTAATCCATTTCGGGAGTCTGTTCAACTGCCGGTACAGTTCGAAAACCAAGGCACGGCTTCCGATTGGCTGCAGGAGTGTCCTGCAGCCAATCAGAAGCCGCGGAAGCTGCGCTGGAAGTTCAGCTCCCAAAAATCATTCAAAACCCAGAACAATCACTTCCAGTTTTCGATCGTTCGGGAGCCGAAATGTTCAAGTTCAAAGGTGTTCGGCTTCCGAGGTTCCACTGTAAAACATTAAACATTTTTTTAAACAATACATCTTTTAAATAATCACTTCCCTATACATGATTGCCTTCAGATGGCTCGGGGGTCGGATAACTCCATACCCTCCAACATTTCTCCCATGAAAATAGGGACATCCTAAAGAAAAGCGGGACATTCCGGGATCTAATCAGAAACAGGGACGGCTTCTGTAAATCAGGGATGTCCCTGGAAAATAGGGGCACTTGGAGGGTGTGAGGGATGTGTAGCACAGAAGATTCTGGAAGCTCAGAATGTCCCTATTGAAAGCCTGGTGTTTGTCTGAGCAGCTAAGGAAAGGGGAACTGCCCAGTGACCAAAGTCGTGTGGAAAGGAGGAAGGAAAAGGGAAGCGTTGAGACTCACGGGCGATTAAGAGAGCCGTCACGGGGAGGAAGGGGCCACGCCTTGAGCGTGAGGCACAGACTTTCATGACTGAGGAGAAGGGTGTGAGCGATGAGGAGAGTAGGAGGAAAAGGAAGAAGCTGGAAGTGCTTGGATGAGGCACAATTGATCAAATGGTATAACTTGAAAAATCGGTTGAGTAGAGAATGCGGAGCCACTTTGAGGAGAGGCCTGGGCTGCTGTTTCTGTTTGCTCAGCATCCGTCCTGATTTGCTTGCACAAAGCTTAGAGACAGAGGCAGGGATGGGAGGACCTGCCCATTTCAATCCTCCCCATTTCTTGTTTTAATTTGTTTTGTTTTGCTTTTCTTTAAGTACAAAAAGTAAACAAAGAATTAAAACTGTCAACCGTGAAGCATCACAGCCTAGTAGGAGAAAAGTACAAAGACACGGGGCAGAGGGATAATAATATGTTAACTCATACAAAGATTCGCTTTACAGCTAATAAAAAAGACGTGTAAAAAGAAAAACAGTCTCTACCTGCGAGTTCCATCGTTATTGAGAATAAAGGTTCTGTAGAGTCTTAGATGAGCTGGGCGTTTGCACAGACCGTGTGCCAATATTTGTATTAAAAATAAAAATCGGGCCATATAACCACCAAATATTGTCATTTGTACCCTTGAGGTACTTTTAGTTTATGAGAGATGTTTTCAAGAAGGACAATTTGCCAAACCCTGGAGTATCAGCAATCTACATGACAGATGCTGTACCAGGATTTGGCAACATTGCCCCAGGCTGCTGATAAGAGGTGAGAGATACGCTCTTTGCTTTTCAAATCCTGTTCTGCTTCCATTTACAGGAAGAATTGCGTCAGACAATTCGGGAAGGTGTGTAATTCAGACGGTGGCTCTGTTTTGGTTCTCACATTGTTTTGGAATGTGCAGATTTAGTCAATCCATTTTTCAATGCAAACTGAATCGAATTCCTCCCTCAATGCTATGCGGAGGCAAATCTGGTCTATTTTTTATATATACCGTATATAATGAGCACTCATCCTGCATTCATGCTGATTTGCTCTCAAGCTATACGTCTTCCAGTAAATCATTTGTTCAACTCCACAGTTTTCCAGTGCATTTCCCCATCACCTTTCTGAGACTTATAATAATAATTTATAATAATAATTTATTATTTATACCCTGCCCATCTGGCTGAGTTTCCCCAGCCACTCTTGTTGAGCTATGGTGCTTTTATCCACTCTAATTGCCCAAAGCTATATTTTGCCAGGGGCGGAAGAAGGGGGGTGCAGTGAGTGCGGCCGCCTGGGGTGTCACCACTGGGGGGCGGGTGACAAAATGCCGGGCGGTACTCACCGCGGGGCCTGCAGAGCACTCGAGCCACGCATCTCTCCTGGGAGAGACGCGGTAGCTTGGGTGAGCGCAGGCTCCGTGTTCCCCAAACGGTCCACCTGCTGCCCCCCCCCCAGCTGTAGGGCGGCTAAGTGGGAGGAGTAGGGCAGACAGTCTGCAGGCTCCCTGAATCGTGATATTGCCAGTGACATTTTGGTTGTCTCATAGTGCAGACCCAGGTCATGGAGCCTGAGTTTCCACAGCCGCCACCTGGTATGAACCACTATGGGCAGGATTGGCAGATACGTTCTACACTCAAGATAATGTTTTATTCTCTTGTTAATTATGCTGTTTTAAATGTCCATTTTATATTTGACTTCCTGGCGTGCTCTGGTCCATGGGGTTGCGAAGAATCGGACACAACTAAACGACTAAACATATCTGAAGAAGTGTGCATGCACACGAAAGCTCATACCAATAACAAACTTAGCTGGTCTCTAAGGTGCTACTTGGGGATGTGGGTGGCGCTGTGGGTTAAACCACAGAGCCTAGGGCTTGCCGATCAGAAGGTCGGCGGTTCGAATCCCCTCGACGGGGTGAGCTCCCGTTGCTTGGTCCCTGCTCCTGCCAACCTAGCAGTTTGAAAGCACGTCAAAGTGCAAATAGATAAATAGGTACCGCTGTAGCGGGAAGGTAAACGGCGTTTCTGTGTGCTGCTCTGGTTCGCCAGAAGCGGCTTTGTCATGCTGGCCACATGACCTAGAAGCTGTACGCCGGCTCCCTCGGCCAATAATGCGAGATGAGCATGCAACCCCAGTGTCGGTCACGACTGGACCTAATGGTCAGGGGTTCCTTTACCTTTACCTTTTAAGGTGCTACTGGAAGGATTTTTTTTATTTTTTATTTTGTTCTTTTGAAACGTTTAAGATACTTTTTTTGGTTAACTTTGCTGTGTTAAATATGCATTCTGAAGTTGACCTCCTTTGTAAGGCTTTAGTTTGAAATTATCGAAGATAACATTTTAGTTTCCTGTTAACCATGTTGCATTGAATGTATACTTCATATCTGACCTTCTTCAGTGATGTTTCATTCTGGATTGTTTTATCTGATGTTTTAATGTAGGTTGTAAACTGCTTTGAGGTGTTTTCTCTAAAATATAAAGCAGTATAGAAAGGAAAATCGTCATCATCAGTGCTTTTTTTATTTATTTTTTAAAAAACGGTGCTGATATTCACCATGAATTGTTACATTAAGTGCCGCACTTTTAACATTTGGGGGCGAAGATGCTGGTACCATGTACCCTTGAGTACCCTAAGGAAAAAATCACTTGTATAACAACAACAACAACAACAACAACAATACTGTGACAGATTCTGGCTGTTGCTCATTTCAGAAATGATATTGTAGATTTGGAATTGGGTGGCCAGAATGCTCAAGCGACTGCTTGACTCCTTGGCAAGGGACAATTACAACATGTGGGGTTTTTAATTTAAGGGGGAAAGCATGACTGCAGGAGAGGTTTGTGAAATGGTGTGGACACCCGGACATTGCTCACCCGACTCTCAGAACTCCAAGTCATCCCAATTAATTGATATGGCATTAGGTTCAGGAATGATGAAAGGAAGTGCCTTCCTGACGCAATGCATCACTAATACGTTGGGAATTATCTCACCCAAGGTGGATGACAGTCAATTGGCTTAGATCAGGGATGGGGAACCTTTTTTTCCTATTGAGGGCCGCATTCCCTGTGGGGCAACCTTTTGGGGGCCACATGTCAGCGGCGGGCAAGGCTGAAAGCAGAAGTAGGCAGAGCAGCAAATGTACATATTCTTCTTCGTCTTCTCCAGCAGGCCAGTTTCCGCACACACCCATTTCCGTCCTCCAGCCTGTGAAGCAAGAGGCATTGCCATAGAGTCATAGAGTTGCTGAGCTGGAAGAGACCCCCAAAGGCCATCTAGTTCAACCCTCCACAATGGAGGAATCGCAGCTACGAGTTCAAGGGCAAATGCCAGCCAGGCAGAAATCCTCAGGGTATGGTGCAGGGCCAGTGAGGGGTGTAGCCTGGGGAGGGAGTGCATTGCTGGGGCAGGGGGGAGTCCCACATGCCAATGAGGTCTGGATGGGCTCATTTGACCCTTGGGTTCGAGTCTCTCCACCCCTGTTCTCAGGGGAAACTGGGAGCCAGGATGCCCAAATTCAAGCTTTTGATTGCTCAGTAAAGGCTCCATGTCCAGGGTCAGTCAACTTCCGCATTCTGGCCAACTTCTGCTGTTGTGCTTGCAGGAGGCATGCATGCACCTGGCGGGCTGCTGTTTGCAATACATCAATGAAACTTGGCCGGATCCAGCAAGGCTTTAATTAAGTTCTTATGACCTCAGTGTACCAAGCGGAGTTACCCATTCCTGCCACCCATTTGTGGATGCCACTCCCAGGGAAACACAAAACCCACAAGATGAGGCATGTTGATTTTGTTGGAGAGGTTTTTTTTGGTTTTTTTGTTTGTTTTTAAACCCTGCTGAGTTGTTTTGACTTTTAATTAATGCACTCTTAGGTCCCTGGGCTAATGTTAAATCTCTCTCTCTCTCTCTCTCTCTCTCTCTCTCTCTCTCTCCTCTCCTTTCCTTTCCTTCCCAAAATTAACAACACAGAACCCTCTTTCCACAAATACAGTAGTGTCTCCCTGTTGCTTCACCGCCAAAATGCTGGATTCTTTCCTGGGAAGTGAGATCAGTTAGCCACTTGACTAGCTTTCTGACCGGCTTGCTTCCAGTCCCTAATTAGAGCTAGAGTTAATTAAAAGTAACCAAATTGCATTACAACCAGCGCCACAATTGGCCGGGGCCAGCCCCACCCAGAGACACTGGAATGTTGACTTCCAGGAATGCCCGACTGCAAAGCAGAGCAGTTCCATTACACCAGATTATCAACTGCAGGCAGCTTTAATGTATTGCGTTCAACAGCTCCGGAATTGGGCAATTCCAATTCCTCCATCCAAAATTAAGAGATGTGCTTGCCAGAGGGTGAGGGAAGTACATAGCAGAGGAAGCTGTGCTGATGCCAGCAGTGGTTCAAGCAGCAGCTCAGAATTTCTCATTTTGGGCCTTGAGCTGGAGAACCAAGGTGGTTAATAGATTAGTAAAGGGTAAAGGGACCCCTGACCATTAGGTCCAGTCGTGACCGACTCTGGGGTTGCGGCGCTCATCTCGCTTTACTGGCTGAGGGAGCCGGCGTACAGCTTCCGGGTCATGTGGCCAGCAATACAAAGCCGCTTCTGGCGAACCAGAGCAGTGCATGGAAATGCCGTTTACCTTCCCGCTGGAGCGGTACCTATTTATCTACTTGCACTTTGACGTGCTTTTGAACTGCTAGGTTGGCAGGAGCAGGGGCCGAGCAACGGGAGCTCACCCCGTCATGGGGATTCGAACCTCCGACCTCCTGAACGGCAAGCCCTAGGTCAGTGATGGCTAACCTTGACACTCCAGATGTTTTGGGACTACAACTCCCATCATCCCTGACCACTGGTCCTGTTAGCTAGGGATGATGGGAGTTGTAGTTCCAAAACATCTGGAGTGTCAAGGTTAGCCATCACTGCCCTAGGCTCTGTGGTTTAACCCACAGCGCCACCCGCGTCCCTTGGTTAATAGATGTTAGAATCATACAATTGTAGAGTTGGAAGGTTCCATCCCCCTGCAATTTAGAAATCAAAGATAACATAAGCGTCAACTTTATAGGGATGAGGACAACTAAGTGTGTCCCCTCCAAGTATGCAGGGATGGGGCTGAGTCCCCCAATCTTCAGTGTCCGAGCCTCGCTGGGCCTGCCTGCGGTAGTGGAGGGCCTCACCGGGCCTTGCAGACAGAGAGGGGTGTGTATTGCACATGTGATGTCATGCACATGGGACGAGCCCCCCCCCCCCCAATGTCAGGTAAAACTTGGTACCTCTAACAGCCAAATGTCTATATAATTAGTGGCAATCACATATAAAAATGCATTATTGTGGGGAAAATTCATTCCAAAATGTGCATCTTTGGCAAAATTGAACACACAAAAATGTGTCTATCAGGAGAAATGCATATCAAAATTCTGAAGAATTTCCATGAGGACTTTTTGTTTTAAAATAATTATTATTATGTACAACAAAAATGTCTCAGATTGACTGCAGTTGACCTATATATGAAAGACTCTACAATTTGAAAACGGAGACACTGAATGTACTTTTGTTACTTATGGGAAATCTTAATTTAAAACATTATTTTTAAAACTATTGTTATTATTATTCATTAGTCATTTTATCCATAAAAAGGCCTTGAAACAACTTACGAATGCAATAGCAATACAGTAGTACCTTGGTTCCTGAACGGCTTAGTTGATGAACAAATCGGCTCCCGAACACTGCAAACCCGGAAGTAAGTGTTCCGGTTTGCAAACGTTTTTCGGAAGCCAAACATCCGTTTCAGCTGTTGGCATTGTTTCTGGGACCAATCAACCAATCAGAAGCCGTGCCTTGGTTTTTGAACGTTTCGGAAGTCGAGCAGAACGGATTGAGTTCGAGAACCAAGATACCACTGTACTAAAATAAACACAATCAATGAACAGAGAAACACATCTGCACAAATAAAAGACAGGCCTAGCAGGTCCTGCCTCACCTCAGGAGGCCACAAATATTTAAGAACCCTTTAGATTAAGGGCCAAAAACTCAGATAAAAAGGAAAGTTTTTGCCCGGCACCTAAAACTAGACAGAGACAAAACCACAAACTGGTGAGGAAAATATAGCAAACTGAATTTGAGACCGAGAAACTGAGAAAATTAAGAGAAAACAAAATGGACAGATAAACATTCCCCTTCGTGAGCTCAAGGGCACAAGCTGGATTCCACTCATAATAAACGGTGGTTAAATCCAGAAAGGAATTTCCTCCCAAAGCAAATTATTTGCTTGTTTATTGTTTGATTCCGTTTATGAATAACTTCCCATAAAATAGAATCAATCAACAATTAGTAAGAAAAACAGCAAGAGAAACAATTAAAAACAATTCCATAGACAGAAACAATGAAAAGCAATTAAATATGTAAAAACAAATCCAGCCATGGGTTCATACTGACTGTTAGCACCCAGAGGGGGTTTCCTTGCAAGGCCAATACTAACTTCAAAGAAGGATTTTAAAAAAGAATTATCGCTCCACCTCACCAACTGATGCAATTTGCGTTTAGAAACCGTGTTTATGGCAGTGACACATCTAGTTTGGCCCTGAGTAAAAGGGAGTTGAATAAATCCATGTTCATCAACAGCTATTAGCCACAATAGTTACAGAGAACTTCCATGGACAGAGGCAGTATACCTTTACATACCAAACGTTATTGCCTTCTAGCTCTGCTTGTGGGTTTCCCATCAGGGCCACCTGGTTGGTACCTGATGAAAACAGGATGTTGGGCTTAGATTGGGCCTCTGGCCTGATCCAGCATGGCTCACATGCTCTTACATTTCCACCCACGCTCTAGAGACACTTTACTATCAACTTTGAGAAGCGTTGTCACAGCGCCTCACAGCAGAATTTGGCATGAATTTATTTTAATGCTGAAATTTCTAGTCCTTTTAAAGGAAAAAAATTCCTCCCTCTCTCATAGCCAGGGGTCATCCAACGAAGCTGAATGTTGGAAGATTCAGGGCAGACAAAATGAAGTATTTTTTTTCATGCAGTTAAACTACGGAATTCTCTCCCATGTGATGGAGTAATGGTTGCTGTTGTGTATTGATTCAAAGTGTTATCATATCTGTATTACTATTGTCTGTAATCACATTAGGGTAAAGTAACTGCCTTCCTGTCCCAGAAGGAACTGTTACTATTGGTGCATTCAAGTTGCTGCATTGGGATCCTCAGTCTTATTGGTTCCCACCAAAAAGCAGCTGTGTGATTGCTTGAGATTGTTCCCTCCAAAATGTATCTTTTCCTAGCCAGTCCTCTGTCCCTATAAATGTAGCTTCCCTACCCTCAGTTCCCTCAGTCTTGTTTTGCCTGAATAAAGAATTGCTACATGAAGAAGCTGTCTCCTGCCTGATATGTCAGAGAGCTGAAATCACTTGCTGAAATCATTAACCCCACGCTACAACAACTGGCGACGAAGGTGGGATCCGGAATGCTGAGGAGCTGTTAAACACAGCCTGCCTCAGAGTCCGGATTGCAGCACAGAACAAGACTCACTGGTCAGCTGAGAAGACAACCCTGTCTCTTGGAGAATGGAGAGTCCAAGGGTATGGGAGCCCTTCCAGCCATCAGAGCCCCACACCTTGAGATTGTTCCCTCCAAAATGTATCTTTCCTAGCCAGTCCTCTGTCCCAATAAATGTAGCTTCCCTACCCTCAGTTCCCTCAGTCTTGTTTTGCCTGAATAAAGAATTGCTACATGAAGAAGCTAATATGTCAGAGAGCTGAAATCACTTGCTGAAATCATTAACCCCATGCTACAACAGTTGCCAACTTGGACAACTTTAAATGGGGGTTAGACAAATTCAAGGAGGGTGAAATAAATCTATCGATGGCTACTAGTCAAGATCATGTTGTTGGCGATCATGAGGGAGAATCTGCCACTGAGAGGATAGGTTACTGGACTAGACAAGCCTCTGATCTGAACCAGTGGGACTCTTATTGTGCTCAGAGACTATAAGACTGACCGGTGCTTGGCGGGGGGGGGGGGGATGTGGTTCATCTTATATTGATAAAGGTGCTGTGGTTGACAGCACAAAATGGCTGCCATGGGTCTGACCTGTGAGTATGCTCACAAAACAGGCCCTGGGCATCAAATTTCAGAGGGGTAACTATGTGAGCCTGTTGCCACAAGAACAATATCGTGCCACCTTAGAGATCAACAGGTGTATTGTGGCATCATCAGCCTTCATAGACTAGAGTAGAGCTTTCCAAACTGTGTGTTGCGGCACACTAGTGCAGGGGTCAGCAACCTTTATCAGCCGTGGCCTGGTTCAGACCATGTGGTGGGCCGGACTATATTTTGAAAAAAAATATGAATGAATTCCTATGCCCCACAAATAACCCAGAGATGCATTTTAAATAAAAGCACACATTCTACTTATGTAAAAACACCAGGCAGGCCCCACAAATAACCCAGAGATGGATTTTAAATAAAAATACACATTCTACTCATGTAAAAACATGCTGATTCCCGGACCATCCGTGAGCCGGATTTAGAAGGCGATTGGGCCGCATCCGGCCCACGGGACTTAGGTTGCCTACCCCTGCGCTAGTGTGTCGGCTGCAGTGTGCAGTTGTATCGTGAAAACGCTCTCCACACACCTCCCAGGGCTAGAAAGGGGTTAGTTTAAGCTCCAGTTTGCTAGGAAAACTGAATTACTGTGTCATGAATTGATGCACGTCTAAAAAGTGTGTCACTAACATGAAAAGTACGGAAAGCTCTGGACTCTCTCATAACCCAGAAAAAAAGTGGGACATCCCGTTTGCTTGCTTGAGAGCAGGGCAGCCATTTTGGGTGTTATGATCTCATGTGATTTCACGCTGAGATCTTGCTTTGTAAGAAGCACTCCCCCCCCCCGAAAAAACCACATTTTGGGGGACTGTGATTTCACACAACACTCCAAAACACGCATTTTAAGGTGCTGTGCAAGCACAACCCCAAAGAAAGCGCACATTTTGGGCTCTGTGATCTCACGTGGGTTGGAGGGTATGCCTCTGATTAAGTGGATTCTGCGTAATGTCTCAGGTCCCAGATACCAGAAAGACCACCTCCTCCCCTACAAAACCATCTCGGATGCTGAGTTCAGCACCTGGATAGTCCCTTTATTCTCAGAGGCTCAAAGGGGTGGCAGCTCAGGAGAGGGCCTTCTCTGTGATGGCCCCATAGCTGTGAAAGCCCCTCCCCAAAAAGGTGTGTCTGGCCCCTTCATTATGCAGTTTCTGGAAAATGTGGAAGACACATACCTTTACCCTGGTTTTTGACACTTGAGCTGCATATTTTTAGGACCCACCTTATTTTTATACTTGCAAGTTGTTTTAAACTGTTTTTAATAATGCGTTTTAGTGTTGCAAACAAACAAACAAAGTGCCAAATAAAGAAATATATGCCTAATGATACCACCAGCATACTCAGCTGGTGGGGAGGCACCAGGTCTCGGAGTTATCACACAACAATATATACACGTTAATTAATTAACTAACTAATTAACTAACTAACTAACTAACTACCGTATATACTCAAGTATAAGCCGACCTGAATATAAGCCGAGGCACCCAATTTTACCACAAAAAACCTGGGAAAGCTTCATAGGAGCCACTGCCTGCCTCACTCGAGTATAAGCCGAGGGCGGCTTTTTCAGCACAAAAATGTGCTGAAAAACAAGGCTTATACTCGAGTATATAGGGTAACTAACTAACAGTATAAAGCCCTGGGAGGGGAGTTGTGCAAAATCTCCCGTGGTCCACATGCAGTCTGCTCTGGCCTATCATTCTGAGCTGTTGTGAGGAGCACTGAGACCAAAGACCTTATGATGACATACGCCGGGGCATGCCGAAGCGCAATATACATGTGAATAGTGATTAGTACGAGTCCTTTCCCCACAAAAACTTTTGAAACCAAGGGAGGCACCCGAGCCTCGTAAACTTTATAGAAACATTCGCCACACGCTCGCCAGATCTGGTTTTGCCGTTTGGTGAAAATGAGGGATGTCCCGCAAAATGCCTAGTGCCTTAGCAAGGCACCCTGCCCTGCGATGAATCCAAACGTTTGTTTCCTTTGCTTGCTCTCATAAATTACATCTGGGTTTAGTTTGGAGGACGAGTCACCGCCAATTACCTCGGGGCTGTCAAACTCTAATTGAAAGGTGCAGGGTGTTGTCTCTGCCTGGGTTGCCTTCCTTCCCTTCCTGATGCAGGATGATAGAAAGCGGAGAGGCAGGGCCCGGATGCATGGTCGGAGAGGCGTGGAGCAAGGTACCGTTTGGGAGGGAGGCTGACCTGGGCTGCGCTGGCATGTGGGTGCTGGAGACCTTCCAGGTATCTCGGGAATCTGACTCCCATCAGCCCCAACCAGCAGAGCCAGTGTGGTGTAGTGGTTAAGAGCGGCAGACTCGTAATCTGGTGAACCGGGTTCGCTTCCCCGCTCCTCCGCATGCAGCTGCTGGGTGACCTTGGGCTAGTCACACTTCTTTGAAGTCTCTCAGCCCCACTCACCACACAGAGTGTTTGTTGTGGGGGGAGGAAGGGAAAGGAAGGGAAATGTTAGCCGCTTTGAGACTCCTTCAGGTAGTGATAAAGCGGGATATCAAATCCAAACTCTTCTTCTTCTTCTTCTTCTTCTTCTTCTTCTTCTTCTTCTTCTTCTTCTTCTTCTTCTTCTTCTTCAATAGTGAGGGAAGATGGGAGCCAGCAACATCTGCAGCTGTGGTTCTCAAAGTGGTTGGTACCACCCCTTGTCCCTATTAACCAAAATCTATCAACCAAGGGACGCGGGTGGCGCTGTGGTCTAAACCACTGAGCCTTTGGGCTTGCTGATCAGAAGGTTGGCGGTTCGAATCCCCGCAATGGGGTGAGCTCCCGTTGCTCAGTCCCAGCTCCTGCCAACCTAGCAGTTCGAAAGCACGCCAAAAGTGCAAGTAGATTAATAGGTACTGCTCCGGCGGGGAGGTAAATGGTGTTTCTGTGCGCTGCTCTAGTGTTGGTGTTAACATTGCGCCAGAAGCGGCTTAGTCGTGCTGGCCACATGACCCGGGGAAACTGTCTGCAGAGCGGACAAACGCCGGCTCCCTCGGCATGTAAAGCGAGATGAGCACCACAACTGGACTTAACTGTCAGGGGTCCCTTTACCTTTACCTTTACCACCCCTTGTAGGGGAGCTGAGAGTACCTAGAGGGGCAGTAAGAAGCAAGGAGGCGACAGTGGGGTGCTGGAGTTGGGCCCCTCCGAGCAAGTTTATTCCTTGTTTACGATGGACCAGGCTAGAGCCTAGAACAGTGTTTCCCAAACTTGGGTCTCCAGCTGTTTTTGGACTGCAGCTCCCATCATCCCTGACCACAGGTCCTGCTAGCTACGGTAGGAATGATGGGAGTTGTAGTCCAGAAATAGCCGGAGACCCAAGTTTAGGAAACCCTGGCCCAGAGAGAAACACCTTCCTCGCCTCTTATTTAAGGCTTTATTGCTCTTAACGCTTTCAAAGCTATTTCCTTTGGTCACGTTTGTATGTATTTACGACTCTGAGTTGTCACTAATCACAATTATTGGGAATAGCTATTGGTTTTCTTAGTAGTTACCGCACATCTGCAGTAGGTGAAGGGCTGCGCATGTTTGGGAAGCCACTTATGTATAAAGATTACATGCTTTCAATTTCCTTCACCCTTACATCTTCATTTGTGGGAGTGCTGAATTTTATTGTGTTGTTATCTTCCTTAGCTGGTCGTGCAAACCACTATTCTGCACAATGCCTTTTATAGGGCAGAGTAGTGGGCATTGTGGGTGGAATCAAGGGGGCAGAGGTTCGAAAACATTTGGAAACCACTGACCTAGAGAGTGACAGGCTCCCCAGCCTTGTGCAAGCAGATGGATACTAAGAGTCTGGGACAACCTGTATAGCAGCTTCAGATTGCAGAATGCTCTTTCATTCCACCACCAAATAATTCACTCTGGACACCGTAACTCCAGCAATACACTTTATTGCACAGCCTTGGTCCCATCCTGTTCTATACATTTAAAGCAGTATCATGCCACATTCAACAGCCATGGCTCCCCACAAAGAATCCTGGGAGCTGCAGTTTGTTGAGGATGCTGGGACTTGTTGAGAGAGCCCTATTCCCCTCATAGAACTGCAACTGGTTGTTAAACCACTCTGAGAAATTGTAGTGAGGAGTGAGGAGAATGGGGGGGACGGACGTCTTCCAATGACTCTCATCACCATGAATGAATTGTAATTCCCAGAAGCCTTTGGGGAAAGCCATGACAGTTTAAAGTGGTATAATACTGTTTTAAATGTATAGTTCAAATGGAACCTCCCTCAACAAAGGAACACTTTGGGTACCCCATTTATTGGGGAGTAGGGATTAAGGAGAAATTTGATCCAGTTCACATTTGAAGGCAAGCTTGCCTAATTTGCAGTCTCCGAAGCAAATGTGCCAGGCAAAATATCCTTCAAAATCTGTGGTTCTCCAACTTTTGCAGTGCAGTTCTCCAGGCAGGTAATGTGTGCAAAAAGGCACATATTTGGGTAATGGTTGCATGTAACAGCATACATTCATTAAATTAACATACAAACTTTCTGTACATCCCCTGGAACACACATTCAGTGGAGCTGTGTGCACGCTTAGCAGAGTTCTGCAAGTAGCTGGACGATGAAGGAATGTGGCATCACGAATTTCTTTATTTACAGCAAATTAAAACAACAAAACATGGCTGGGGTGACCAGCATCTCTCACACACGTCTTCTCTGTCGGAGAGCAGAGGACAAAGAGCAAAAACCAAAAGCACACAGAACGGAAGTTCTCTAGTCTGAGTTCCGTTCCCACACTTACAGTGTTATGGAATGTAAACAGAGGATCACATGATCCTGCGATGAGAGAATGAAATGCTAACACAAACATGCATTGTATTAGGGAAAATTGCTTTGGAAAAGTATGTATATTGGGCAAAATTGCACAGAAAAATGGGCACAGCAGGAGAAATTCACACTAAAACGCTGATGAATTTCATGAATGTACCACCTCAGTGAGTTCCTACATCTAGCTCTAAATTAAGAGTTTCGGGTGGTGATAATTTGGTTTTTCTAATAACAGGCAGTGGTGGGTGGTTTAGATTTAAGTTAGTAATCTGTGGCCAAGGCAGCCTGATCCTATCTCTCTGCCGCCTCAGAGGTTTGTCCCAACTGGGTTGTAGCATTTCTTGCTTAATTATTCTGTGGCCTGATCTTAATCAATGATACAAGGTGCTAAGGGTGTGACTGTTTTCTTCTTGCATCTATATCGGTTTCAGTGTGTTGCTGTCACAACGAACCAAAAACGTTAAAAAGGTGGCCAGCCATATCATAGAATCATCGTTGGAAGGGACCCTGAGGGTCATCTAGTCCAACCCCCTGAGATGCAGGAATCCTACCCACAACTGTCCCTGGGTGGGCTCAAACCATCAACCTTCTAGTTAACAGCCAGATGCACTGACCCACTGATAGGGCCTTCTTACTGCTCCAGTACTAAAAATGTGCTGATAAACCCATCAGTTAAAAAATTAGGGTTGATTAATGTTTATGTGATTAATCACTTAGCCTAATTCACGCAAGCCAGGCCCCACCTGCCTTACACCAGATGCCATATATGACATTGTGTGTGGGGTAGGCAAAGACTTGCTTGGACCGTGGAGGGAGATTGCAAAGTCCTCTGCCCAGTAAGCACCAACCATCAACTGGATCCCTGAGGCTTGCATAGAGCTGTGCATGGCAGCCCCAATGACTAGCACAATGCAGTGAAATGAAATAACAAGTCTTATTCCCGCACTGCTGGGGGCTGGACTAGATGAGCCTTGGTGGTCCCTTCCAACTCTACAATTCTATGATACCCACCTGTCAAGCTGGACCTGTGGGGGGTGGGGTTTAATCGTTGTTTTAATGCGCGGGTCAAAATACAATCCTCTTCTCCGAATGTTGCCGTTTATGCAGCTCAAAAACATACTAAAATGTGTGTTTTAGATTAAAAACGTGCTCATCTCCTAGGTAAAAATGTATGAAGAAAAAATTGAAAAATAAAAATTAATAATCAAATGAATTGCAGAATGAAGGGGAAATGTTCTACAAGCGTGTTTGGATCACAGGGCAGCAAGCTTATTGTATATTAATTGCACAATACATCAAAATAAAGGAAAAGCTCCCTTCCTCAGGTGCTCCACGCCACATCCTGGATCCAAAGCCTAGCAGCAAATAGCTCTGCGGTTTTCTTTGCAACGTATTATTTTGGGATAATTTCAAAAATAAATAAATAAAAGACCTGAGAAAACTGAACGGACTTGCCCTAAAGTTTAGGCGTGTGGATCCCAGCAAGGGACCTGACTTGCACACATCCGTGTGTGTGTGTGTTTGGCAACCTCTCAGATGAAAGTGTGACCTAATTGTTAAGTGTGCATTGCAATTACTTCAAAGGAAACTGGGATGGGTCACTGGCTTCTTTTACAGAGTTTGGAGGCCCTCAGTCACCTGCTGCAAGTCAACCCAAAGGAATCCTGACAGCGCAGACTAAGTGAGCCCAGGAGAACATTTGACACCCGTCTCCAAATCATCAGTTGACAGACTCTGCCTGCCTTGGAGCCTGCAACAAGCCTCTTCTGCACCCGCTCTTCACAGAAGTCCAGCTTCATTTTTTTTGCAATGCCAGGGAACAAGGATTTTCAATCCCTCGTCTTCTGCGTGGTGCTAGGTAAGGCTACATTACTCTTCTTTCTTTCTTTCTTTCTTTCTTTCTTTCTTTCTTTCTTTCTTTCTTTCTTTCTTTCTTTTTGCATGCATGCATTTAATTTCTGTGTTGTAAAAGTGACAAAGAAAAGGCGAGCACAAACTAAAGGGCAATAGCCCACGAGAGAACCCAATATTTTATATTGTTTTACGATGAAGAAAAAGAGTGTTGCCTTTGATGAGAGGCAGTGTGGTGTAGTGGCTGGGGTGTCAGTAGCTAGAGGGAGTTCCGGGTCCAAATCCCCATTCTGGTGGCCCAGCCTAACCTACCTCACAGGGTTGTTGTGTGGATAAATGTACACCACCGGGAGAATCTTTAAGCAGAGAGGGGAGGAAATATTTAAAAAAACAAGCACATTTAGCATACACGCGTGCCATCATTATTTTTTTTACAATGCCATCATTTTTAATTGAGAGGAATGTATTCAATTTATTCTGTTTATCATAATAATAAAAATGCAGGCAAGCAGATTGAAATAAATTTAAATATATAAATAAATAAAAGCAGCGATACTAATCATTAAAAGCCTTGGAGAAGGAAAAGCGCCAAAGGACATCCGCAATGTGGTCATCCAGGGTAGCCTGGCAACCACGTCCTGGGACAGTGGTGCCACCACTGAAAAGTACCGGTAAGGTGGTTCATAAAAAGCTTTTTTTAAAAAAAAAAAATGCCTGCTCCAAAGGTCTTATCTTACTACACTAGGGATTATATAGCTATATCTGAAATTTCATGCATATCAGTTAATATCTTGACCCTCCTCCACGAAAATAGCTGTTTACTTGGCCGTTTCCTATGTCGTGAAGGCCGAAATTTCAATTCAGTGGAGCAGGGTATAGTGTAGTAAGATAAAACCTTTGGAGCAGGCATTTTTTTAAAAAAAGTTTTTTATGAACCACCCTACTGAAAAGGCCCTGCCTGTCACCATTCAGCTAACTAACAATAGGGGAAAAGGTTGCTCTTGAAATAGTGTGGAGCTTTGCACAGCTCTGTGGAGAGATAAAAGCCCCCTGCCCGCAAGATACATTTTAATATCAATTCAGTTTATAAAAATAAATCGCAGTCCCTTCTACAATTTTATGATTCTATGACTTTGGGGGACGTTAAAAAAAGAGAGAGAGGAAGCAATGAGCTCATGAAACGCCCCAGCCTCGTTTTATGTGGCTCCTGAGGCTGCCCCGTTCTTCCATCCTGCCAGAGTTTCTTCCTTCTTGTTCCTTTCCTCCTTATTTACCTGTTTTTTGCAAGCATTTCCCCCTCTGGCCGTGTGAAACTGTTAGAACGGGCAGTGTTTTATTTGATGATAAGTTGTACCTTAAGTTTTACTCAGAGTAGACCTGTTGAAAGTAATGAACCTGTTAGTTGTGCTCATTAACTTCAGTGGGTTTACTCTGAGTAGGACTAGCATTGGCGACAACCTAATAGTAATGTAGCATTAGTAGTAGTAGTAGTAATTGTTGTTATGTTCCTCCAGGTTGTATGGTTTGTGGGTGGGAAATAATCCCAACCAGCTGTCGGAAAACAAACTGGTAGACTTCTATGATGTTTGTGTGTGCTATGGTCAGAAGGGACTTATTTTGTTCTCCAGAACAGCAGCTGTATTGTAATAAACTATTATTATTACTGGTATTATTATTAACTTTATATTCTACCCTTCCCCCCAAAGGAGCCCTGGTGGGTGGGTGGTATCCATGGTATCCCTGTTTGAAAGCAAACCCCATGATACTTCCTGCTGAGCAGATCTGCGTAAGATTGGGAACTCCCCTTCTGAGATTGCCTTCCTTCAGTTTTCATCATGGCATTCCAGATTAGTTGAACAAGAACATCTGTCCCTGGCTCTGCCCATTATTGGCTTTGCTTTCCCCATCCTCAGTTTCCCTGCAAAATGCCCTGCACCCCAATTTGCCTCCTCTTCTAATCTAAGCAAATGGAATTGTATATCCTCTAATGTTTCTTGCAGCTGGGTAATAATAATAATAATAATAATCCTATATAATAAAGTTGCTGTGTCCCTGCGTCCAGTCCGTGTGTCACGGAATTGCGCTACTGCGCATGTCCGTGTCCTACACGGACGCAGGGATTGGAGCGGGCGGAGAGGGGGGCGTGTCCGCGAGGCAGCGGCGGCGCACGCGTGTTATCAGTTGCGCCAGCGCCGCTGCCTCGCACAGACGCAGAGGGCCGCCCCATCCTCGCCGCCGCTACCGCCGCCGCTACAGCCGCCCCCGGGGAAAACGAAGAAGGGGGAGGGAGCCCCTCTCCACCCCCCCAGCGGCCGCTGTTCTGCCTCCTCCTGCCTCCTCCTCCTCTAGCGCCCGTTATTGAACGGGCTAACTTCAACTAGTAATAATAATAATAATAATAAATTTTTATTTATACCCCGCCCTTCCCGGTCCAAAAACCGGCTCAGGGCGGCTAACAACAAATACAAAATAATGATTAAAAACTTAAAAAGCAGTTACAAACAGCATAAAAAAACAAACATCAGTGGGATCACCAGGGCTAACTGGCCAAGTTAGTCTTGCAAGGCCAGTAGGGAGACCAGGGAAGAATTTTAATGTGGGGACCCAGAAGGGTTTCTTCAGAAAAATGGGAAGGGGGAAAAGGAATAGGGGATCAGGCTAGATTGAAGGCCAGGCGGAATAAGTCTGTCCTACAGGCCCTGCGGAAGGAGGTCAGGTCCCGCCCTGAGCAGTAAGTGGTTTAAGTCATGGAAAAAATGTGAGTTTCTTGAGGAAGGAAAGCAAGAGAAAGGTGTTCGGGGAAGATTCCCAAGTATGCTGCCTGCTTGAGATTGACCCCAATTTCGCACCCCTTAATTTGGGCAAACAAGTGGAGGATGTCCACGACTTGCTGTTAATTATAATAGTGTTGCACGCCACCCAAATCCCAAAGCGGTGCGAGATTCCAGGGCTTCCAGGAGCTTACTGAGGGCTCATGTTTCCTTTTGGAATGATGCACAGCGGTGTCTTTATGATATATGGTTTATTTACACATATATACAACCTGAACCTACGATGGAGGGGTTCACAGCATTAACACCCCAAAAGGGACTTGTTTCTCCCATAGCCCCAACCTTGGATTCTCCCATAACCCCAACCTTGGATTCTAACAAGGGGGTCCCCGCCCATTCGCTGTCTTGCACCGAACCCCTTAATCCCTCTTAATGGCTCTTCACCAGGAGGCTAGCCTATCTAGTCCAAGACTTAAAAGCCTTGATTAAGTTCTAACACTTTCTGGATCCAGGGATTAGAGGGGTCTGGCACCCAGTTTAACTCCCCAAACTCATAACACTACCCCCTCCCCAAGAACATCTGTTCCCAGATGTACAAACAAACAGCAAAGTACAGCTTCCCTGCGGAAAAAATAACAGGCAAGTTAGCAAAGGCGTTAGAACACACGCCATCAAAAACCAATAATAAAACACAATTACACTTTTAATCCAACACCAGGAGAGTAACAGTTTACCGGTATTTCTTTCATGCAAGTTCCAGTCCATCAGGATCTCTTAAGGCCTCCCTCTTTCTCCTTGGTGCACACTCCCAGTCAGTTCTGCATCCCAAAGCAGCTTACCCAGTCTCCCACATTTGGCAGCCCCAAAATAATGGGTTTCCAACATGTTTACCGGTAAGCCAGGATGCAAGCCTTAGTACTAGAGCTTCATTACCTTTGCTCATCCTTTTCCTCGTGCTACTACAATTCCTAAAAACCATTAAAGAGTTTCCAGCATGCAAAAATAACAGCATTTTAATAATAATAATAATAATAATAATAATAATAATAAATGCTAAAATTTGCAGGAAGGATCCCTGCAGCGAATAAGTAAGCAGTCCCAATAAGCAACTCCACCCCCACGCCAGTTGCCTACATGGATCTTTTTCTTGGGATTTCACAAAGGTCTCAGTCCCAGTCGCAGATCAACAGCTACTTCGAGGCTCAAATCACAGCATCAGTCTTTTAGGAGCCCTTCAGTTTCACATTGGCTCACCTCAGGTTGTGAATCAGGTGCTCCAGACTCACACTCGAGTCCCAAAACAGTCTCTGTAGCTGCAAGCAGGGCTTCAAGACCCGACTCTAGGAGCACATCTGCTTCCTCATGGGCACACTGGGGGTCTCCTTCTCTTTCTTCCTCTTGCTGCCCCTTGGCCCATCCACTTCGTCCCCTGCCCCAAACTGCAAATCAAAGTCCTGGCACAAGTCCTTATATTCAGGATCAGGTGGCTCAGTCCACCCAAATTGGCGGCCAGGAATCCCACCACCTCTGCTTACTTCCAACATCTCTCAAATGCTTCATGGGCCCAAACAAAGGAAAATAACCCTCACAGTGCCTCTTGCCCCCAAAACTCATAGGACCCTGGATGACCCTGGCTGCCCGGACTACTTAAGGACCGCACCCACCCCGCAATGCCATATCAGGGCACCCAAGGGCCAAAATCATTGAGGGGTTTTTCTCGCCCAATTCAGCAGGAGCCAGCTGCATGCACATAGGCCTCGAGCTTTTCCTTCACCAAGGAAAATACTGTCATTTCCTCAGGTGCTGGCTGCTCCTCCTGCACGTTCACACACACCTCCAATTCCTCCTGCGCCCCATTCCCCACAGCAGGCTCCCAAGGAATGGAGAAATCGATCAGCAGCAGCTCCTCAGCTCTAGCCTACTCACCTTTCTCTGAGGCACCATCTTCCCCCTTGCCTTCAGCTACTGACTGCATCTGTTTGCTGCCCAAGCCCTTCAGCTGCCCACCCACACTCTGGAAACTCCACTTCTGACACCACGGTGTTGCACACCACCCCAATCTCTGAGTGGTGTGAGATTCCAGGGCTTCCAGGCGCTTAACCAGGGTTCATGTTTTCCAAGGAGGAGACTGTGGTGTCTTTGGGATATATGGTTTATTTATGCATATGTGCAACCTGAGCCTACGGTGGAGGGGTTCATAGCATTAATACCCCAAAAGGGTCTTGTTTCTCCCATAGCTACAGCTTTGGATTCAAACAGAAATCAAACATTGGTCTCAATTGTTGCTTTGACTCTCTCTCCAGCTTGCTGCTTTACTCTAGGTCACATCACTGCTACCTTTGCTGCAAACTCTGGCTTTTTCCGTTGAGGGAGGGGGCCCCATTTGCCGTCTCACACTGAACCCCTGAATTCCCCTTAATGGCTCATCACCCAGGCAATCACCTTAGCAGGAGGCTAGCTTGGCTATTCCAAGCATTAGAAATCTGTATTAAATTCTAGCACTTGCTAGATTAGGTGGGTCTGGCACCCATCTTAAAACCCGAACTCTTAACCATGGGTAGGCAAACTAAGGCCTGGGGGCCAGATCCGGGCCAATCGCCTTCTAAATCCGGCCCGCGGACAGTCCAGGAATCAGCGTGTTTTTACATGAGTAGAATGTGTGCTTTTATTTAAAATGCATTTTTGGGTTATTTGTGGGGCGTATAGGAATTCGTTAATTCCCCCCCCCCCAAAAAAAATATAGTCCGGCCCCCCACAAGGTCTGAGGGACAGTGGACCGGCCCCCTGCTGAAAAAGTTTGCTGACCCCTGTAACAATAGTTAGAAGCAAAGGCTCCTGGTGCAGAATGGAGTCTGAGTCATAAGGGGCAGAGAAAGTACAGCGCCATTTCCCCCTCATCCTTGCGAAGATCTCACTTATTTCTATCAGCAAAAGAGTTTCAAAATGGCTGCAATATTACCCACTGGCGGGATGTGCTGTAGCCACTGATGCCACCAGCTCAGTGACCTTTGCTGTTGCTTCCTCATACTTCAATAGGAACGGAGGAAGCTACATCCTACTGAGTCAGTCCACGCTAGGCCACCTACTCCAGTATTCTCCACACTGATGGGCAGGGGCCTGTCCAGGATTTCTCTCCCCGGCCCAACCTGCCACAGAGTCACCTTCTGCATTCAAAGCAGATGCTCTGCCACAGAGCTATGTCAGTGCAAGCACAGGGAGATGGGTGGGGATGGTGGACCGGCCGGAGGGTGACTGAGCAAAACAGTGGCTGAGCAGGTGGTCTGGTTGAGGGATACCAGTCTGCTGCTCTTCGTGAACTGCCGCCTGAGGCAAGAGTTTCAACCCATCCAACGGGAGGGCCGGCCTAGCCCACAAGGCTAGCCCTCTGCATGGATTTCGCTCCCACCAGCTGTGTGTGAGGGCCACGAACATGGAAAGGTTAAAAAGAGGATTGGACAAATTCATGGGAGATCAGACTATCAAACCCCACAATGGCTGCATTCTGCCTTCACTGTCGGAGGCGATATACCCTCTGAATACTAGTAGTTGGGAGCTGCATGTGGGGAGAGGGCTGCTGCAGTTATTATGCCCCACTTGTGGGCTTCTCAGAGGCATCTCATTGGCCACTGTGGCCAACACAATGCTAGATTAGATCGGCCTTTTGGCCTGATCTAGCAGGGCTGGTCTTGTGTACTTGAACCTCCCTCCCACCAATGGTTTATCATTACTATGATCATTTTAGCTGTTGACAATGCTTTTGGGGAAACGCACAAGCCCACGCCCTTTTCTTTACTCAATTCCTCAGTCTACGGGAACCGTGATTTCCTGGAGACAAGGGCGAGAAAATCAGGGTTGTTCCAAGTAAACAAGGACTGTTGGAGGGTATCCCATAATTTTAATTAGAGTTGGGGAACAGGTTTCTGAGTGTTCCTAAACTATTATCATACCCGTTTATTATCTTAATCCTAGACAACCATCTCAGTTTTCACAGCAGGTATGACTAAGCACAACAAGCACCAGAGACTCGCTGTGTTTTCAACGAAAGGGTAGGGAATAATCCTAATATTAGGTTAGGGCCATACTGGACTGACAAGGACTGTTCCACAGTCGTTGAAATTGCCTGTTTTGTTTCAGCTATGTTTTGAGCGGTGATTATGATTATGATTATTGTTTTGTATGTGGGGAAGAGAATCAGAGCAGCCACTGCTTTGTCTCCCTTCAGAATGCCCTTTTCTGAGGTGCTTGTTGAATTTTGGATAATTCAAAATGGCTGCCACTTACTGGGTGCTACAGTGGGGAGCAGATGATCAATATATATAGATGGGCACCCACACTCTTTTTTTTCCTGAGGAGGAATATTGTTGCTGCAGCAGTTTCCTGAGAAGGAATATTGTGACTGCCTCTCTAAAGAACGGGCAGCAACTGAAGGAAGCTTGCTAATACTGGTAAATTAAATCCCAGTGTGCCATTCTATGCAACCTCGTTTTTAAACCTGAGTGAGGAGAAATTTTATGAATCCCAGTTTGGATAGCGTTCTCAGTATGGCGCAGCAGTCGAAAAGGACCCAAGAAGGACAAAGGGGCTCTGCGCTTCGAGGCCTATATTTGCACTGCCCCAATAAGCCACAGTTTGGCTTACTGATGTCATGCGAACTAGGGCGAGGTGGCTTAGGGAAATCGAGAAACACAATAAAAGCAGCCATACATTAAAAGGAAGAAACAGCAGTAAAAGCCAGCAGTAAAACAGTTTAAAAGCAGCTGCATTGAGAAGCATAATAAAACATCATAATAATCAGTGTGGAAAAGCAAAGTAAAAAATAATTATGGTGGGCAAGTAATAAAAATCCAGTCCCTAAAGCAGGGGGTGGGGAACTTGTTGTTGGACTAAAGCGCTCATCATCCATGACCCCAGTAAATGAGTTTTAGACCAGCTGAGGTTTCTGAGGGCTGCCCTTGACGTTTCAAGGGTAGCCCCACAAATTGCTGTTTGTACTTTGTGGTATTTTAATTGTATGGTGCTTTGGTGAGGTCCCCCCCCCCCCGGCCCCACTTTAAAGGTGGCACAAGCATATTTTTAAATTTTATTTATAATTTAATTTAATATATTATTAATTGCAGCCCACTGTAAGCCGCCTTGGGGATCATTCAGTCGAAAATATATATAGAATATAGATCAAATATAAATAAATATAGCAGAAGGCAGGTCCATCAGATACCCTGCTGCTAAATCGTGCATGGTTTTGAATATCCTAAGGAGTACCGTACTTTGAATTGGATTGAGGAAACAAACGGAGTCAGTGGTGCAGTTCAGAACATAAGAAACTTTGCTGCTGTTGTGGTGGGGGTGGTTCCTAAATTTATTACCCACCGTTCACCAGCAGATTCCCAAGGCAAGTTAAAACTCTATAAAATCATATGTTGAGAACTTGTTGGCATCCATCTTGTCTCTGGAGACAGTGGAAGGATGTGCCTTCAGGGGTAATGTCAAAGCGTTGGAGAGTTACACTTTTATGGACTGATACGGGAGGGACATGTTTTATTGCAGGTGGGGCAGATGAAAGTTAAAACCAATTACAGTCACAGGACATTATTATTAGAAAAGCACTGCTGGATCAGGCCAAAGACCCACCCAAGTCCAGCATCCTGTTCTCATGGTGGCCAGCCAGGTGCTTCTGGGGAAAAACTCCAAGCATGACATGAGCAATACAGCTCTCTTCCCTCTTATGGTTTCCAGCAACTGGTTCTCAGATGTATATAGGCATCATCCCTCCCACTTAGACGGGGGTTAAGTTCCAGGCCCCTGCATGCATAAGCGAAAATCGCATAAGTGGGGCACACCCTCTAAAAACCCTCTAAATGCCCGTTTTCTCCTGCTCTCCAGCTCTTTTTCCCGCTTGCTCTCCACACAACTCTCTCTTCAACTAGAGTTGAAGCTCTGGGGTTGGCTGGAGGCTGGAGCATGCGTAGAAAACGCGGCTGTGGCTGCGGCTGCGCTACCGTGCACATCAGCTGCTAGGTGAGGAAGCTGAGCAGTGTAAACAAAGCCCCGCTTCACCTCCGGTCTCTTTGGGGCTTCCTTCGCCCTCAACGGCATCCTCTTTGGGCTACAGGGAGGGTCTCCTGGCGAGCCATGGGTGCTCTCCAGCTCTCTCCCACCATTTCCTGGTTTGAACCTCTTTATTTATATCCCGACGCCGTGCATATACACTGGCTTGCGTAAGCGCATAAGTGTGGGAACGGCTGTACTGCCTCTGAAGGAGGGTAGCAGCCTTATTCTCTGTGATCCCTCTAATCCTCTTGTAAAGCTATTCAAGTTAGTGGCCAGCGCCAGCGCCTCTTTCTGCAGTGTTTCCCTGGCATGCACTGTGGTAAAAAGCTGCAACCATATGTGCAGCTGCCTTGATCCAGCAGGGCTCTTGTGTTCTTAATAGCCATCTTCAAATGTCTGTCGCATAGATAATGCAGCATTCTGCTGCTTCAGAGAGGTCGCAAACCGGTGGGTTCAAATTGCAAGGAAGTGGATTTTGACAAATGTTGGGATGAACGTCCCGACAATATGTTCAGCAGTGGAACAGAGTCTTGCTCAGAGATTGCTGGGTCTTCGTTACAGGTTCTTAGGCACAGACTAGACGGCCTGTCAGGAATTCTGTGGTGGTGGATTTCCGCCATGTTCTTATGAAAGGCACTGCACTTTGCAAAACCTTTTATGGTAGAAAAAGCCTGGTTTCAGTCTGGGAGAATATTATGTGGGATACAGCAAGGTCTCACCAGACACAGGAGGGCAGTTAAAAGCCTAATGAATAGAGACACCTTCCAAGAAATGGGGACCCCCTTCTTTAACTAGGTTAATGACCAAAAATCAAAATATTCTTACACCAGCTGCTCAATATTATCAGTGGAGAGCTTATGTTAAGTAATATGTTTGAATGTTGAATGTGTAAGTGTTATATCTAGAGACAATGGATAAAACAAACACTATTAGCTGTACTGCTGGATAAGTGTTTAATGGTTATTGTATTCTCTTAAAAACCAATAAAAATTGTTTTGTTTTGTTTTTTAAACCTGGTCTAATGTGCTATGTGGCTCTTTGTTTTTAGTTTCCTGTTTTGCTGTGAGGATCAAGGAAAAGGGGCAGGATGTCATCTACCTTCCCAAAGGGGAGTCGGTCAAGCTGGGGTGCCCATTTGCATCAGACCCAGAAGACGACACTCCGGACAATGGCTGGGACATTGAATGGAAGCAAGTGAAGCCAGGCCCACATCCCCAGGATTACCCGGTGAGTTTGTGGTTTTCAAACCCTGTGTCCCCGTCTCCCTGGCAGAGATGGGCATCTAGTGACTGCTGAGACTGCTGGTAGGGTGGTCGTGGACAGGGAGGACAGCCCTCTTATTTGAAGGCATCTGCTACTTCAGGGGTCACCAACTTTTGGGGGGCTTATCGGCACACTTAGAATCCCTACCCAGAGTGGCTGGGTCAACTCAGTCAGATGGGCAGAGTATAATTATTATTATTATAATTATTATTTTGAGGAAGTGTTGTGGGCATTTGCATGACTTACTTTAGTCTGCCATTTTTTAATAAAAGATTCTGGTTTATAATAGTTTTAGCAGCTAGGTCAGCTGCTAAAACTATTATACTCAGCACACTCCTCTGGCTTCAGAGATTTCTGTGGGCATTGCTGATGTCAAAACATAACTTTTCCGTCATAAGGACTAGCATCATAAAATGCACAAAGCTCCACTCTCCTCTGTCCAATGTGTTTTCCATCAACCTCTCCTTGTCTGATTCCTCACAAGCTCCTGAGTTACCACGATAATCGTGTCAACTACCCTGGACCTCCTGATCTCCAGCAGAGGGTGGGTTTCATCTCTCCAGATCCCAGTCTGTATGATGCCTCCATGCAACTACGGGACGTGCAGATCACTGACTCAGCCACATACGAATGCAAGGTGAAGAAGACCACAGAAGCCAGCCACAAAGTGACCATCACTGTACAAGGTGGACCTCATCTCTTGTTCCATTCTTGGGGTGATGGTGGTGTTGCCTCACAGGAGGGGTTAAGACTGTAGCCTTAAGTTTCAGAGGGCACATCCTCATCTTTTAATGCAGGGGTGGGGAAAGGCCTGAGGGTGACATTCCTTCCAGGGCAGCCTTCCAAGGGCCACTACCAGTGGCGTGGGGGGCCAGAGGCAATAGTGGGCGGAGCAATGCATGCAATTTTTACCTAGCTTCCAAACACACGCCTCTCTCTCCTCAGTCCAGGCAGGCATTGGGTTGTATCCAATGCTAGTCCTGCTCAGAGCAGACCCACTGAAATCAATGGACCCAAGTTGAATGCCTGGATAGCTCAGTTGGTTGCAGGATGGTGCTGATAACGCCAAGGTTTCAGGTTCGATCCCCGTATGTGACAGCTTCATGTTGGGTCCCTTCCAACTCTACAGTTCTACGGTTCTATTATTCCAAGTGGGTTTCTGTGGAGTGTGTTTTGTCTACTATGTGGTGGTGCACACCCTTAAAAGTTTATGACGCTCAGTGATCTAGAAAGGTTGATGGCTTCCTGCCATAATAGGAAACTGATGTCTTCTCTCTGCCAATTTAGAAAGACCCCTACTCCCCCAATGCTCGATAATCGGTGACATAGCCTATGGGGCGGATGTCACGCTGCGCTGCTTCACTTCCACGGGCTCGCCACCCCTCAGCTACCAGTGGTCCATGACACACGGGCATCAATTCAGGGACTGGATGCCCCCCGGAGGATCAATGGGTGAGTGACGACAACAGTGGGGCCAGGGGGAGGAAAACTATAGAGGCATCCTCGGACCTGGCTTTGGGAGAGGATCAGGCTCTCTGGACTTTCTCAGAAGCATTCCAATTAATCAGCCCTTCACACTCTCGTTTCTGCTAAGCAGGCTCTGTCCCCGGAGACCTCCACATCAGGGATTTGTGCGAAGACCACGTGGGTACCTACCAGTGCAGTGTGCGGAATAATGTAGGTGTGGCCTATTGCTCCGTGGACATCTCCTTTGGTGGAGGTAAGCGAGGGCGGGGTTTGTCACTAAGGCAACTTATCCAGACAAAACTGGCACAGCTATGTGGGAGAGTGAATGGGGGGTATTTTTGTTCAGCACTACTTTTCCTTTTGGGGGGGGGTGTCCATTTAAAAACAGGGCTGCACGTGCCCTACCCCACATCCCACCAGCTTCATAGCTGCCTAGACATGTTGTTTTATTACATTTTTATTACAATTTATTAAATTTTATTACATGTTTTGATTTTAAAGTTTGGCTTTTGGGGTGTTTGTTTTAATGAACATTTATGTAAACCATTTCAAAGGGTGTTTGTTTGTTTGTTTGTTTGTTTTGCAGTATATAAATCCTGCTAAATAAATAATAAACATGAAAGGGGTCCCAGAGGCGGCAGATATTTTATTTACTTTTGTAGAAAATTGATTCCTGGGATTGTTAGGTGATGATAAGATAGCCTCCCAGAGGGGCTGTCCAAAATCTCACAAGATCTCTTTTGAGATCTCAGAGGGCCCCACAATATCTTGTTGGAGCCCCACAGAGTTCTTTGCACAACCTTCCCAGAGCCCGGTAACCTCTTTATGCAGCAACAAAGCCTGGGAAGGTCATGCGAGATCTCGTAGGCTCTTCGCAAGATCTCAGACAGTGCTTTCTGACTGTTTCCTCTCCCCTTTGCTCTCCATTCATTCATTCGTTTCCCCACCACCACACAAAACTGTAATCTCGCAAGTAAATCAGGCTTAAATAGCGCATCTACTGTAATACAGTGGTACCTTGGTTCTCGAACTTAATCCATTCCAGAAGTCCGTTCGACTCCCAAAACTGTTCGAAAACCAAGGCACGGCTTCCGGTTGGCTGCAGGAGCTTCCTGCACTCAAGTGGAAGACGCGTCGGACGTTCGGCTTCCGAAAAACTTTCGCAGACTGGGACGCTTGCTTCTGGGTTTGTGGCGTTTGGGAGCCGATCTGTTCGGCAACTGAGCCGTTCGAGAACCAAGGTACCACTGTACTAGGGAGCGAGAGAAGGAGTCACTGAAGAGCCCTTTCGTTGCAGGTTACCGCAGCGGTTTGATCATCGCGGGATCCGTCATCATCGCCCTCCTGGCCCTGGCCCTGATCATTGGGGGGATCATCTGGTGCTGTTCATGTTGCTGCGGGAAAAGCTGGTGTGGTGGTTGCCCAGGTTGCTACTGCGGGAAGGATTATTGCTGGGACTGCTGCTGTTCCGGCTGCGCTCAGCAGCCGAAGCAGGAATACCAGGAGACCAAAGCCAGCGAGATCTGGTGAGTATTGTAGCCCATGGCAGGGGCAAGACTAGGCTTTATTTCACCCGGGTCAAAGACCCCATTTGGAAACCCCCATGCACATTTGCGTACACACACACACAGAGGCGTAGCAAGCCCAGGTGGTACCCGGGGCGGAATTTTTTTTGTCACCCCCCACCACTTTAATTTAAACAAAATTAAATAAAATTAAAAAGTGTCACCCCCCCTCTGATGGTGCCACTTTGCGAGGTGTGGGGGTTTTGTGTGTGTGTGTCTATTATCTCTTTTTTTTCAATAAAGTTAAAATAAATAAAAAATAATAATAATGTAAAAAAATAAAAATAAATAAAAATAAAAAGTGTCACCCCCCCCCTCTGATGGTGCCACTTTGCGAGGTGTGGGAGTTTTGTGTGTGTGTCTATTATCTCTTTTTTTCCAATAAAGTTAAAATAAAAATAATAATAATAATAATAATAATTAAAAAAAATTAAAAAGTGTCACCCCCCTCTGATGGTGCCACTTTGTGAGGTGTGGGGGGTTGTGTGTGTGTCTATTATCTCTTTTTTTCAATAAAGTTAAAATAATAAAAATAATAAAAAATGATAAAAATTAATAAAAAATTAAAAAATTAAAAAGTGTCACCCCCCCCTCTGATGGTGCCACTTTGTGAGGTGTGGGGGGTTGTGTGTGTGTCTATTATCTCTTTTTTTCAATGAAGTTAAAATAAAAATAAAAAATAAAAATAAATAAATAAATTTTTTTAAAAAAAAGTGTCACCCCCCTCTGGGGTGTAACCCGGGGCGGCCCACCCCCCCACCCCCACCCCGTTGCTACGCCCCTGCACACACAGGCTGAGAGCCTCAAGGGCGCCCCCGGAGCCTTCTCCCGGGGGCAAAAAACCTGGCTAGCTCCCCCCACCCGCCCCCATAGTTACAGCTCTGCAAACTCCAGAGAATTGCAGACATCACAGGATGGCTGTGATTTGGTTCATGAATTGTTTTGGGAATAATAATAAAAATAATAATAATTTATTATTTATACCCCGCCCATCTGGCTGGGTTTCCCCAGCCACTCTGGGCGGCTCCCCAGTGCAAAGTGGGCCAGTTCACTCTTTAAAAGCAAATAGAATCAAATTTCGTCTCCATTCTCATATCTCAAAAGGAAGGATTGGAATAAGTGGGGGCGTCGGAGAAGAATTGCACACTATAATTTCTAAAAGCAAGCCAGGGGAGTGGAAATAAAAGGGGAGGGACTTCCAAGTTAATCAGAGCAAAAGAATGAATAGGAAACACCAAAAAAAATCCAAGCAGGGAATCCAGGAGTAAACAAATGAATTTTATGAGTAATTGTTAATGGACTGCTCTGAGCATGGGAAGAACAGGCTATGAGATCCTAAATCAACTGTAATGGTTTTGTGCTCCTCCCTTCTCCAAGCAGTTAGAGGAAACAATTAAGAGTCTCAATTTCCTTGTGCAGAGAGAGAAATGGGCACTTGTCATTGCTTCATAATGCAGGGATATTACAGATTATTCACAAATATACAGGTCCAGTAGGCAGGTCCCTTCCCAGGACAGGCAGTGCTGGTATTCAAAGCAACACCAGCCCACAGGACTCATATTCAGGGTAGCAAAACAATAGCCTAGTTAACTTATGGAACTCCCTGCTACAAGATGTGGTGACAGCCTCCCGTTTGGGTGGCTTAAAAGGAAGGGAAAGGGCTACAGCCCTTCCCCAGGAAAGTATCACCATCCTCTGGGGAATAATGAGGTTTGCAGAGGTGTGTGTTGCGGGGGGGGGGAGCAGAGCCTCAGTGGCAGAGCATCTGCTCTGCATGCAGAAGGTGCCTGCTCAACCCCCAGCATCTATAGGTAGGGCTGGGAATGTCCCCTGCCTGAAACTCTGGACAGCTGCTGCCAATCAGTGTAGGCAATATTGTGCTAGATGGGCCAATGGTCTCGTTCAGTATATATTTATTAATACGATATTTATTGCTGATTTCACAACATTGTATATACTGCTTGATTGTAAGAAGCACATTACAAAAAGAGCAAAATATTCAGATTACTGCAAAGAAACAGGCATTTAAATATATTTTATTAAATTTCCACAAATTTCACATAAAACTTTCAATACATAATAATTTTTTCTTTTGTTTTATCGGGTTGCCATCCCATTTTCCGTGGTGTTTTTTATTCCACCCCTTTGCTGCACTCTGTTGTCACTCTTGTATACCAGAACCTTAATTACAATAACCTCCAATTCTTTCTGTTGTTCATGGTTCAAATTCTGCTCGCGAACTCATCATGTTGCAATATTTCTTTAAGTAATCCGAAAAAGGCTTTCATTTTTCCATAAAACAGCCGCCATTAAGTTCTCTTATTTTTAGCTGTTAAATTTGCTGATTCAGCATAGTCCATCGCTTTACTGTGAGACAAGCGTTTAAAACATTCAGAAGGAAGAATTGAGATACACAATAAGCTAAATAAAACCAGATTCTTTAAAGCAGCCTCCTTTGTGCCCACACTCATGAAATGAAACATTGCTGGAGGAGGAGTTTGGATTTGATATCCCGCTTTATCACTACCCTAAGGAGTCTCAAAGCGGCTAACATTCTCCTTTCCCTTCCTCCCCCACAACAAACACTCTGTGAGGTGAGTGGGGCTGAGAGACTTCAGAGAAGTGTGACTAGCCCAAGGTCACCCAGCAGCTGCATGTGGAGGAGCGGAGAAGCGAACCCGGTTCACCAGATTACGAGTCCACCGCTCTTAACCGCTATACCATGCTTGCAGGAGTCACATGTTTCACCTAACCCTAAGCTGATTTGTGGTTTTTGTTTTTTTTCCCTACCTCCCCCCCCCCCCCCCACGAATCCTGTTTCTTGCAGTGTGGATGCCGACGCTCCTCCAAGCAGACCATGCAGCCAGGCGTTCAGTCGCGCAAGCAGCCTCCATTCCCTGCTTGGCGGCTACCAGACGCGGACTGGCCAGTACACGCAGTGCCGCAAGTACGCATCCCCCATCGTTCAGGTGAAGATGACGTCTCCCCCCGACAGCGACGTGAGCGTCGTCCTGGCCCCTGAAATCCCGTCTCCCCCCAGCTCGGAGCAAGGAGATGTTTCTGAGCACTACTACCCCGCTAAAGGGAAGGATGCTTATCCCGCAGCAATCGACTCCGTTCCTGGATACGTCAAGGGGGAGAACTACAAAGGATCCAGTCCGAGGCATCAGATCTACTCCGAGCCGCAAAAGTTCTCCACGCCCGCCTCCGATCCCGGTTGCATCCGCTGGCAGGATGGAAGCACCAGGCCCTACAAGGGCACCGTAGTCATGATGCGATCAGCAAGCAAAGAAGGGCTTTTGATATGAGGCAGATGCCGGGCAGAGGGGAGGGTGGTGGGACAGGGAATGCTGACACAATACTGGTGCTGGGGATAGATATTGCCGACTTCTCATTCGGAGCTGGAGATCAAACTCATCAGCCGGCCTCCCATCTTCATGTATGTCTACAAGTACCAGCCGCTGTTGGGATCTGTCTGTGTGCCGCCATCCCTTGTGGTGAATCACAGAACTGCAGGTCGTGGGGTTCCCCATCAAGAACCCTCTGGTACTACTCTGACTCTGCTCACCCAGGCTAGCTATTGGATCCTTCAGGGCAGGAAGGAGTGCAAAGATGCTTCCTGTCCCAGCTGAGCCTTGAACAATGAGGACCTCCTGAGCATCCTTGGCTATTCTTTGGTCTTGACTTCTGGCTTCCTCCTCCGTTCCCTGATTTGACCTTTGACCCTGACCTCTGGCTTGCTCCTTGACCCTCATCTCCTGATTTGACCTTTGGCCCTGACCTCTGGCTTGCTCCTTGACCTTGTCTCCTGATTTGACCTTTGGCCCTGACCTCTGGCTTGTTCCTTGACCACGCCTCCTGATTTGACCTTTGGCCCTGACCTCTGGCTTGCTCCTTGACCCCATCTCCTCATTTCCCCTTCTTTGGTCTTGATTCCTATGTCTTCTGGTTCCTGGCTCACCTTAGACACTTGCCTACACCCCAGCCCTGACAGTGTATGGACTTCCACTCTGGCTGAATAGGAATGCGAAGGAGTAGCGGCTCCCCATGAGATAAACCTTCTCTCACTGCTACAGTGAGAGGGAGGCCAATGCACTTTTTTTTTAAGCCTTCAAAGTTTGCCTCTGCCTCAGCCCCATTAATGGCACCATTGGAATTATCCTAATATATTGGCCTCCTTTCCATAGGAAGGTATGCATCCTGAAGTTCAACCCAAAAAGGGTTTTGCCTCCAGCATTATCACCTTCTCCTTCCTTAGACCCAACCCCCAAACCAAATTTGGGAGCAGGGAAGGCCATGGCAGAGGGTTCCCCAGAGCTCCACCAGAGCGTTTTCTCTTGGAGGGTCTTTTCCCTGTTGGAAACGATTCAAATAGCCCCCTTTTCTTGCTGGGGGTGATGGGAATGTGAATGGCAGAGGTGGGGAATCTCTGACCCAGGAGGCCATTTCCTCCCCCCAAACTACACCCACCTACCCACTCCCGACATCATGATGGCGTGAGACTACCATCACTTTGAAATTTGTCTGCAAGCATTTTGTATTGAAGTCCCCTGCGAAGGGATTTCAAAGTGATATCTCTGATAAGCGCTGAAAGGTCTCACTTCCTGAAGTCCAATTCCAAGTTGTTTTTATCCAATGCAAATGGACTCCAAAAGTGAGCCTTTTTCAAGTTCTCAGCCGACATCATCATTATTTCAGGTGATTGGCAGGTGGCCAGCCCTTCCTAACTGTCAAAGTTGGCCCGCAAGGGTAGGGGAAGGGAGGATCTGGCCTGCAGATCACATCTGGTACTCTTTCCCTGTTCTGGTGTCTCTGCTACTGCTACTAGTCTCCTTCTCCTTACCCCAAGCTGAGTCTCTGGACCTCTGGGGCAAGGGCAGGTTGGAGCCAACCCTGCTTGCCTGAGTTCCAGTAGCGAGTCTTCAAATGAGGGAGCTCGCTTTTGCAAGCACCCCCAATTCAAGCGCTCAAAACATTATTAGTTGTAAGTATTATGACAAGACGATGTATGAGGAATGCTTTCATCCCGCAAAAGCGCCATACAAATGCTGAGTATTATTAGAGTTAGGCTTGTTATTTTAGCAGCTTTTTTTTTTGTTTTTATGAATGAATGCTTCTCAGAAAACAAGAGCACAATATGAAACGATAACAGTATTAGTTAAACTACAGAATGGCATTTGTAACATTCCTGTTTTCCTAAGCAGTGGAATACAAACTCTTCTAATAGCCTGATCCTTTTGCATATTTACTCAAAAGCAAGTCTCACTCAATTCAATGGAGCTTGCTTTGGGGTAAATGTTCATAGAACAGTATCCCAGCTGTGCATATGCCATTCTAAATCAGGGGCAACGAATCGTTTTTCAGGCTAAGGGCCGCGTTTCCTCCCAGACAACCTTCCAAGGGCCGTGTGACTGTGGTGGGTGGAGCCAGAGGCAACTGTGGGGGTTTTGGAGAAGGGAGGGACAAATGTAAAACAGTAGGCTACTTTTTACACACACACTAAGCTCACTCACTTCTCCATCCATGCAAGTAAGAGGTGTTATCAGAGTTCAAAGTCACATTCTGCCCTGGCAAAATCACTCAGGGAATGGTGTGACCTGGGGAGAGTTTTGAGGGCTAGGCAGAGAGGCCTTGAGGACCACATCTGACCTCTGGGTCTGTGGTTCCCCATTCCTTTTCTAAAGGAGGGAGGTGGTTTCGCATACAGAGATAAAGAGGGTCAATTGCAGCGGCAGGTGAAAAATAAAATAAGTAGCTCCCCAGCTAAATGTTGCTCTTAAATTAACTGCTGCAGCTGTCTTTTTTGGTCTTTGGAATTCCATTCACCAGGAACGGGTGACCTTCATCCATAGGTCCACCTGCAGTCCTCAGTCTAATTTTATGTGACCATCAGTCTAATTTCAGAAGTCCTATGCAAGGAAAAGATTGAGACTTCTGGTAAGGAACAATGTACCCCTCCCCTGACAGCCTGGGGAGAGAGAGAGAGAGAAGGGGATGTCAGAGGGAGAGAGAAAATGGAGAGGAGAGAGAGGAATTGAACCTGCCCACTGTTGGCTTTGGCTGCACCCACAGGAAAAAACGGCCCCATCAAATTACTCGCGAGGGAATGCAGTTCTTGACAAAAAAGTGTTGTGTTGTCCTCTCTTGCCATACAAGGATTCCGAAGAGATCACACCCTCTCCTTCACAAGACAGAGCACATGAGCAAATGTTTCTGTTTGTAAATTGTCATGTTTGGAAACCATTTTGCCATTTTAAAATGTTTTTGAGAATGAATCTTTTTTATTTTAAAAAGCCCTTTTCAGTTCAAGATGCAGGATTTTTGTAACTGTATACTTGAGTATCATCATTATCCTTCTGTGTGTATGTGTGTGTGTGTGTTTTTAAAAATGTGTATATGGTTAGTTCCCTTCAATTAAATGTAATAAGGATTGTTAATTGCTTCTGAGATATTTCCCTGAAGGAGGGCTGTATAGCCTAAAAAATGCACTAGGCTCTTGAATATTTTTGTGGTTCAATAAATCATCTGCCTTTAATTATCGCTTCAATAGTAGCCATGTTGTTGTGTTGCGACAAAACCAAGGCTTCACTCATACAGGATTTTACTGTGGATTTGCTGTTACCTAAGCATGCTAGTATTTAAGAGCACCTGCATGGTGTCACTTCATCAAAATCACAGAACGGTACGAGTTGGAAAGGACCCCCAAAAGTAATCTAGTCCAACCCCTTGCAATGAAGAAAAACTCCAACCTGTACATTCCCTCTCCATTTAACCCACATTTCCCCATTCTTTGGATAATCAGATATGAAAAATAAATCCAGTTTCAATGTGTATATTGGGGGGGGGGAGATAATACAAAGGGTTCTATTCAATTTAAGCGCTACTCAGAGGAGTCCCAGTGACATTAAATGAACATGACTAGCATATGATAGGTCTTCTCTGAGTAGAGCTTAGGTAGATACAACTCAAAGTACATATTGTTCGTTGCAACCCAGTCTCTGAGTAGTGAGAGCTGTCAGGGATGTCTGCCCCTAGAGTTTGGTTTCCTTGGGATAAAGATCAATGGCTGTGGTGCCTTTAGGATTTACACAAATATACTACCTAAGCAAAGGATGGAGGGTCTCACAGAATTAATACTCCAACAGATATTGCCTCCCTATTAGGTTCCCAGGGAGATCCTTAAGCCAGAGCTTTGGGTCCAGACCAGAACAAGACCAGCCTTTGTGTGTCCAGTTTCCAGCACAGCCCCTGCCCTTTGCCTATTGTTCTCTGTCCTTACAAAGTCATGCTGCTTCCAACTAGGTGGGGAGGGGGAGGATTAATCTCATTTGTCTCTTTGGCAACAGAGCAACCTTTTTGGACATGTAAATAGTGATACTTAGCTAGGCAGCTAAGGCCATTCTCTTACAAACAAACAGGCCTGGCCGGTTCAGCAGTCTCTTCTACTAGATTCTAATAAACCTCCTTGGTAGAGAATCAGAGGCCTGGAAAGGACCCACAGATATAATCGAGACCAAGACATACACTGCATACCTTATAACACTGTTAGGGAAAAGTGTGTACAATGTAAACACAATGTTTGCATGCACTTTGCCGGGGTGGGGGTGGGAAGCCACAGACAAGAAGAGGATGGAATGGGCTTCCGACTGACAAAACTGATTGTGAAACTGAAAACACACATTCACCTGTGACCTGTGCTGCAACAGGCAAATAGTAATACTGCCCTCTCAACAAACGGATTGGTGGTGCTTTATTCTTCACACACCTAGCGCTATGCTTCAAAACCTAAGGTAGCAATTGCCAGGTCATTTCTAAAAGAAAAAGAAAAACAATGTCAGATGAAGCATGCGTTGAGTCCGATCTTTTAAATGACTGCCTTGGTGTTTGAAGCATAGTATTAAAACAACACTAACAGTTTGTTCTAAGCAAGTAAAGTCACATCCTGCTAACCTGTTTATGGGGCACAAATCCTGATTTGTTTGCACAGCATTTGCAAGGAGGCCCTGCGATCTCAGCTCTTTATTGAACATTCATTCATTCCGGTTTCGTTGGCCCGGAGAGCATCCTACACAGTCCAGTGTATCTCCTAATCATTTTGCAGATTGCAAGAAAGTCCAGTTTGTGGGGGCATGGATTTAGAACGCAAGGCCTCCAAATCAAGTTTCATTGCGCCACCTGAATTTGTCAATATGTATGCGACTGAACCGCACCCCACAGCGGCGGCAGTCTGGAAGCGCCCCAAGAGCCTGGTGATACTTGATAGATTATCAGATCTGAAGACGCAAAGGATATGCATTAACTTGCTGGAGCTCAGTGGATCTGAATCAGGTCACAACTAGGGATGGGACTATTTGGGTTTCTCTCAGTTTCTCATTTTTCTCTAGGGTTTCAGGCAGGGAGTCTTTCCCAGCCCTACCGAGAGATGCTGGAAACTGAACCTGGGACTTCTTGTATGCCAGGAAGGAGCTCTACCACTGAGCTACACTCCTTCCCTAATATTATAGCCCTGCATTGTCATTCCTGCAGTCAGAATAAATGACCTCCAGGTGCATTCCTGCTCTAAAATTCTATGTTTCTATTGCATCCCTGAGCAACAGGGGAGCATCTCACCTTAATCTTAGACCAGTCCTCAAGCAAAAGTTTAAGGGGCTCCTGTGACTGTTATTCAGTTTTAAACACATACACACACATGCCCATATGGAGTGCATGTAGAAGATAAATGCGCCCCACACCAAGCTCATAATACTCTCCCAGCCAGAAAACTATACAGAGCAAAAAACGAGGCCACATTTAGCCCTTAGCTGAACTCAGCAACCCCTCTTGTCACATTACAGGAAATTCTTCCTGAGCCTCCCCTCCGGGGAACTGGTTTTACAAGTGTCAATAAATATCCAAGCAGACTTGCAGACTTGTACGTGAATGGGGACAGGTCTGTGTCAAAGGATTCTGGAGTCAAGGTATTCATCATTTCAAAAGGAAGTCTCAGACAGGAAAGGCAATTATCAGGTACTGCCAGGCGTCTTGATGGACGGACTTGTAAATGCGTTGGAGAAACATGACAGTCTGATTATGATCTAATGCGCATGCCACAAGCACAACCCATTTTGTGATGTATCTGAGACATTTTTGGGGTGGTCCTTCTGTCAAGGGGCAGGTGGATAATTTCTGAGGTTTTAAAAGATGTCACACACCTTTCTTCTGGGCACCTCCTTGCAAGGGAGCAAGGAGACTCTGTTGCAACAGACCAATAGACTCCATTTGTATCTCTGACTGACAGTGGACCTCAAGGGACCCAAAGTCCCTTGATGGGGACTTGGGCTGTAAAAACCAACCGTGTGTGTGTGTGTGTGTGTGTGTGTGTGTGTGTGTAGAACTGTGACCACAGCTGTGGCCTCCCCAGATACACATGTGGTAAGTGGGTCAGGATGCCTGTGCATTTAGGCTTACACAAACATCCACCCACATGTGCAAACAAATGAGGATCTTGCAGAAAAGGAAGAGTAGCCACTGTTTGGTTTGCAAAAGAGTAAGCTGGTAATAATATATGGGCCAATCCCAGAGGGTGGCAACACTCCGGTTTGGAAGGAGCAATATATGAATCAGGCAGATAATAAACAAAGGTTGCTTGCCAAGATTTGGCAGGGTTTCACCGTTGACAGAGATTCTGATGTTAAACTAAGAGGCATAAACTGACTCACCGCCAGCCCTAAGAATAGACATGATATATATTTTTAATGTTTGATGTTTTATTGTGTTTTTAATATTCTGTTGGGAGCCGCCCAGAGTGGCTGGGGCAACCCAGTCAGATGGCGACATATACCAATTCTTCTTCTTCTTCTTCTTCTTCTTCTTCTTCTTCTTCTTCTTCTTCTTCTTCTTCTTCTTCTTCTTCTTCTTCTTCTTCTGTGTGTGTCTGTGTGTGTGTCTGTGTGGCAACTGACTTTGCCAATTGCTTCCTCAAGGCTGCCAAAAAAGAAAGAGGTTATTATTTGGTGAATATATTGGTGGTAAAACCATTCAACATTAAACCGGATCCACACACTATCATGATGCCTTGCTCTTCCTTGATAGAAGGAAGACGCCTTGATATGAGGCAGACCATTGGTTCCGCATAGATGCTGTTTCAGGCCACGCCAATCTCTGAGTGGTGAGAGACTGCAAGGCTTCCTTCCAAGGGCTCGGTTTCCTTGGAATGAAGATCATGATGCAGCAGCTAAAAAAAGCCAATGCAATTCTGGGCTGCATCTAGAGGAGTATAGCATCTAGATCAAGGGAAGTAATAGTACCACTGTATTCTGCTCTGGTCAGACCTCACCTGGAATACTGTGTCCAGTTCTGGGCACCACAGTTCAAGAAGGATACAGACAAGCTGGAACGTGTCCAGAGGAGGGCAACCAAAATGGTCAAAGGCCTGGAAACGATGCCTTATGAGGAACGGCTTAGGGAGCTGGGTATGTTTAGCCTGGAGAAGAGAAGGTTAAGGGGTGATATGATAGCCATGTTCAAATATATAAAAGGGTGTCATATAGAGGAAGGAGAAAAGTTGTTTTCTGCTGCCCCTGAGAAGAGGACACGGAGCAATGGATTCAAACTACAAGAAAGAAGATTCTTTCTAAACATTAGAAAGAACTTCCTGACAGTAAGAGCTGTTTGACAGTGGAATTTGCTGCCAAGGAGTGTGGTGGAGTCTCCTTCTTTGGAGGTCTTTAAGCAGAGGCTTGACAGCCACCTGTCAGGAATGCTTTGATGGTGTTTCCTGCTTGGCAGGGGGTAGGACTGGATGGCCCTTGTGGTCTCTTCCAACTCTATGATTCTATTATTCTATGATTCTATGATCAACAGAGACTGTGGTGTCTTTAGGAGATACGGTTTTATTTACACATAAATATAACCAGAGCGTAGGATAGATGGAGGGGCTCACAGCATTAACACCCACAAAAGATATTGATTCTTCAGCAGCCTCTTGACCCCCCCCCCCTCGGCTTCAGCCTCAGAGTCTGAACAGCTCCCTGTCACAGGCTCTTCCTGCTCACTAAACCCTGTTGCCCCTTCAGCATCCCTCTTCCCATTCTCCTTCCTCCGGCCTCTCCTCTGTGTCCCACCACGAATCCCTGGCTCTGAGCCTTCCTCCTCTGGGGTTTCCCTGGCTGGTGCCCCCCACCATCCCACTTCATCCAGCCGGTCCCTGACACATGGAAACATTAAGCAATTCTGTTGATGCATTAATACATTGGTTCGCTGCTCGCTGCTTTTCACCGTTCTCACCTGTCGATTGGAAAAGAAGCTCCTTGCTCATTTCTTTTAATCATTTATTTGTTAAATTAAGGGAAGCCCTCGTTTCTTCCAAACGTGGGCTGCAGCAAATAATTACATTCAGTCACATTTAAATACATAAAAGCATACAGTGTACAATCAGTCCAAATAATCTGGAGCAGAAACAATGTCAAAGGTTGCAACCAGCTCTGTCGCAAATGTATGGTAGAACAAAAAGGTCTTTCGTGATTTTTTCAAAAATTCAGAGAGGGTTTTAATTTGATGAACTTCTGGGAGCATCGAACCACTTGGAGGGCTTGTCTGGCCCAGTTCTTTGAGGACAGCAATGGGGAACGGGGGAACGGGGCTGGCAGAAGTAGAGCAGAAGTTATAACTTCCTTCTCAAAAGGTATGTTGTTAGGGCAGGAGGGAGGAACCCTTCTGAGCCTGAGGTCTGCTTTCCTTTTGTAGACAACCTTTCCAGGGTCATACGCCAGTGGTGGCTGAGGCCAGAGAGAAACGTGGACCGAGCAACTAGGGTCAATTTTACCTTGGTACAGTAGGCTAGGGACGTGGGTGGCGCTGTGGGTTAAACCACAGAGCCTAGGGCTTGCTGATCAGAAGGTTGGCGGTTCAAATCCCCGCAACAGGGTGAGCTCCCGTTGCTTGGTCCCTGCTCCTGCCAACCTAGCAGTTCGAAAGCACGTCGAAGTTCAAGTAGATCAATAGGTACCACTGCAGCGGGAAGGTAAACGGCGTTTCCGTGCACTGCTCTGGTCCGCCAGAAGCGGCCTAGTCATGCTGGCCACATGACCCGGAAGCTGTACGCCGGCTCCCTCGACCAATAAAGCGAGATGAGCACCGCAACCCCAGAGTCGGTCACGACTGGACCTAATGGTCAGGGGTCCCTTTACAGTAGGCTAGTTTCTACACACAACCACAAACAACCCATCCTCCATCTTGGAAAGAGTTCAAGGAGACATTCCAGCTAGGCAAAGACACTCAGGGTGCTAAGCAGAGTCAGAATGGGGAGGATTCAGAGGGCCAGGGAAGACTCAAGGCCCCCAGGCCTAAAGCTCCCCATCCCAGCATGAAAAGACCTGACCACTTAGAGGTTTTATTACAATCTAGAGGTACAGGGATTTTGTGAAATAAATAAAATCATTATGTCATTTGTCTCTGGCGGCTGTGCTTGAAATCCATTCACGGCGCACCAATGCATCCAGCACACAATTCAGGAATGTTCTGTTGGACCATCGGGTGCGGCAGTCTATACTAAAAGGCCATCTCTGCTCTTGGCTGGCACCATCACAGGAATGCCTCCATATTGCCCAGGATGGCCTCTCCTGCCCTTCTCAGGCGCGGTAGAGCAGCTTCCTCCATTATTTGGGCCATCAGCTGATGGCGAAGACGTCGTCAGGGGCGAGGAAGGCACAGAAGGAGCGTAGTGAACCCTGGCCTTTGTCGTGACGGTGGTCGAGCAGCCGCCACGGGGGGCCTCGCTTTTCACGTCGCTGCAATCCACGGGCTGCACCTCTTGGGCCGGGGAGGTCATCTCGGTGCCTTCCTGCTCCTTGGGAGGGCCGTACTTGCGGCGCTGCATGAAGCTGATATTGTGGGGCATGAAATCCAGGACGGATCGTATGCTGCTGTTCCGGCTTCCACCTCTGGCCCGTGGGGGCGCTGTGTCAACCCTGCGAGGGGAAAGAGTTCTCCGTTTCACTATTTAATTTCTTTATATAGTTATCATTTCTAACAACAACAACAATAATAATTGCAGTTCAGGCCAGCTTACAAAGGAAACAAATGATTTTTAAAAAATAAATAAATAAGATGAAACATAATACAGTCGTACCTTGGTTTTCGAACAGCTTAGTTCTCGAACGTTTTGGCTTCCGAACGCTGCAAGCCCGGAAGTTGACTGTTCCGGTTTGCGAACTATTTTTGGAAGCCGAACGTCCGACGGGGCTTCCGCAGATTCCGATTGGCTGCAGGAGCTTCCTGCAGCCCAATCAGAAGCCGCACTTTGGTTTCCGAAAATTTTGGAAGTCGAACGGACTTCCGGAATGGATGCTGTTCGACTTCCAAGGTACGACTGTGCAATAAACTGTGATGCGAGTATTAAAGCATTAGAGTCAGCATGGATGGACTACAGGAAAGTTCAGTATAGCACTTTCTAATTTCCCCGGCTAATTTTGGTTGCCTGTTCTAATGGGAAGGGCCACCTGCAGCTTCTGAGGACCCTTTTCGGTTGGAAAATCTGCCTTCCAACCCTCCCCATTTCCCAGAGTGGAGGCGGGGGGGGGGTGGAATCTAAAAAATGATGAGTGAAATACTGTTTAAAGCACCTTCCCCACCCTCATGTGTTTCTCTGGCCCATCATGTTAACAACAGTGCAGGCCGGGCAATCGACTAGTCCTGCACACAGTGCACAGTTACCTATTTTTAACTGTTGGGGCTGCATGTGGAAGTCAACTGTGCACAAGTGAGCACAATATTAGGCTTCTGTCTAGAGTTGCAGTTCCCAATTGGTGGTCCGTGGACCCCAGGGGGTCTGCATAACCCACCCAGGGGGGTCCGTGGCACCATTCACATAACAAAAACTACCATGGAGATATCAAAAATTTCCAAAGGTGGCTTGGCTTTTGAAAAACTGGGAGTCAGCAGCACTTAGCTAATCAGGAATCACGAGTCTGGAGCAACTGTCCTGCACGCTTAGATGTCACTAGAGCCCCAAAGTTCTGAGAATGAACCCCCAAACTCAAGTCCCAGGGCCAAAGGCTGAGATCTGTGTCTACATGCACACCCCACACTCTCTAGGCAAACCAGAAGAATGATCAGAATTTAAGGACACCTTCCAACCAGGCAAAAGCACTCAAAGAGGATGCCAAGCAGGGCTGTCGAAAGTGTTAGGAAATTCCATTCCACCTTAAGTTGCAGACATGGAACTGTTGTGTGTCGCATGTCTGTTTATACACCAGCACAGATTGCTGGGAACTTCCGTTGTGTATAGCTTTTGCTTTTGAGACTCTCTCTGAGGAGACGAAGGAGAGACGACATGTTTTTCTTTGTCCTGATTTATGCTCAATAAATCTGCTTGTAAATAATGCTTTTGCAAGCCTCCTCACGCCGCTTCTGTTGCGCAGCGCGCTCTGCTAATATAGTGTGCCCAGGCTTTTGAAGTCTGGGTTGCTGATTTATGTCGCACCAGAGATCGGGGATCATCCAGCAGGTCAGCTGGAAGGGCATGATCCAGCTGGGGGCTAGCCAGCTGGCCTCCCCACTCCCTCTGGATGCCGACAGAAAGAGGATGTGGCTGGGTAAGGGAGCTTGGCCTTGGGAGAGTCTCGAGGGCCAGAAAGAGATGTCTGGAGGGCCACATTTGCCCCCTGGACTTAAGGTTTCCTCCGTGGAATGAGGACCCCCTTTCAATGTTCTGCAGCAGGAAGCGGCTTAATGACGGGAGGCTTACGACGCAGACCTCCCACCCCCACAAACCCCTTCCTCTCATATATTCCTCCTGCTTCTAGTCACCTGATCTGGCTGGCCTCTTCCTTGTAACGCCTCTTCCTGCAGCAGCAGATCAGCCCCACGATGAGACACAGGAGGAGGGTCAGAAAGAGGAGAGAGCCAAGGACTACTCCCACGACGATGCTCACTCGGCTGGACTCTGCAAGGGAGGAGAAGACCATGGAGAACATTGAGCTGAGATGGAATGGCTAGGAGGTGCTAAGCTTGCTGGCTTTTGATTGACTGGCAGCTGCTAGGTGTCATCTACCCTGATTACATTTCCCAAATTTGTCTCCGATTTCAAAAATTTTAAATAAAGGCAGGGGGATATGGAGATTGAGTCCAGAACCCAAGATGGAGGATAGTTCCTTACGCTAAGATTTAATTCCCCTGGAGTTCTCGGCAAGACCCTGAAACTTCTGAAGATGATTATTTTTGAAGACCATGACCTGGAAACCGCAGAGGAGGAGAATTACTGGTCCTGCTTGCGGGCTTTCCATGCATATAACTTGTGGGCTAACTGTGCATAAAACTTGCTTTTCAGACTCTGCCAGACAAGCATGAGATTCGGTATTTGGACAAAATGAAAAATGCTACTCTCTTACCCTTTGAGAAGGAGATCTCCACAACACACCTGGCCGTTCCGACTTTGTTGGCCACACTGCACTGGTAAACACCAGCGTGGTCATTGGATAGGTTCGGAATGATCAGTTCACCGGGATTTGGGCCTTGAGAGAGAGAAAATCCAGGAAAAAACAGTTACTATAAGCTCACATAGATCTGGGTTACGCTCCTCCACGATCACCTCAAGATGAGCCAGGCAAGATTTGCACAAGACCAAATACCTCGGTTTTCGAACAGCTTAGTTCCCGAACTTTTTGGCTCCCGAACGCTGCAAACCCAGAAGTGACTGTTCCGGTTTGTGGACTATTTTTGGAAGCCGAACGTCTGACGCTGCTTACACGGCTTCTGATTGGCTGCAGGACCTTCCTGCAGCCAATCAGAAGCCATGATTTGGTTTTCGAACGTTTTGGAAGTCAAACGGACTTCCAGAACAGATTCCATTTGACTTCCAAGGTACGGCTGTATGACCTTACCTTTTGCTGATTACGGCACACGTGTTTGTGGAGTGGAGTCCACTGTGTCAGACGCATGAAATGTAATCTGAAGTGTGTGTACACATGCATCTGTCTAACTAAATTGGGGGAGGGGGGGAGAGGTGTAGGGGACATATGGAAATAGGATTGGCCAAAAAGTTAAGCCTGTGACCAACTCACCCCTGTAATGAAATATGTAGCTGCTGCATTTGTTCAGGCCCAAATGCATGGCAAGTTCAGCAGTTTCATGCTGTCAAAGTTGTAGTTTGCACTCTTTATCCCTAATTTTCTTTCATTGCTTCCCTTAACCCAAGGATTTTGTAAATTCATTTTTCACCATTCAATTTCTCCTCAGCTTCATTTCCCCTACAAGCATCTTTCCTCTACTCCAGAGGTGGGGGACCATTTTCACCTGGAAGGCTGCATTCCTTCCAGAGGTGAGTGGGAGGAGCCAGAAGCAAAAGTGGGAGGAGCAATGAATGCAAATTTCACCTAGGCTAGTTTCCGCACACACTCATGCGCCCGTCTCTTTCTTCCATCCACACAAGCAAAAGACAAGAAGCCCAAGGGCCAGGTAGACTGGCCTGGAGGGCCACAGTCAATACCTGGAGCTTGAGGTTCCTCATTCACAGTGTTGACCTGCCACTCCAGAGCAGCCAGCAAAATGCTGGGCATCCCAGCATCTCTCTCCATTAGTTCCTGGTTCTTACCTTTAATGGTGGTAGCGGAGAGCCAGTTGGCAAAGGGACGATCTGTGACTTTGGCCCACTGGTACATGAGTGGGGAAGTGCCAGAGTCTGAGGAGCAGCTCAAGGTGACTTTCTGGCCCATGGCTACCTTGCCTACAACTGAGCATTGTGGGTTGGATGGTCTCGCTGATGGAAGGGAGAGAAAACATCCTCAGTTAGTAAGTCTGAAGAAAAGGAGGTGGGGGAAAGGAATAAAGAGTGTTGGATGGCTCCCGGAGACTCTGGCACTGCCAGTATGTTAGCTATAGGAGCCAAGGCCCACCAACATGTGGGATGTAACACAAGCAGTCAAGTATAACACTTCCTGTTTGCCCAGAGTGGCCAGCCAGGAGGACTTCCTATCACACCTGGTCTGGAGCATCCTCCCCCTGCATGTGACCAGGTAGATGGGCATGACCCTGTGAGACCCTGTAAAAGGGCCAGTCACGCAGCCATCTTTCCCTTTTGACTCTTTGACGTCTTGATCTCTTGATGTATTTTGCTGTCTGCTGGCTCTCAGCCAGCAGCACATGAGCTCAATCCCCACATGGGATGAACTCAAACTCTCTTCTGCAACTCCAAGCTAAAGCCTGCCTTCAGGAAACCTGCTGTGAACTGAATGTAAGTAAACTTCTTATCATTACTTTTAAAGAAGACTGTTGTGTCTTTATTCTTTTTAAGAGGAGTTACCACGATCAAAACCAATCTGGGCAAGCCAGATTGGATTGCTTAAGTCAAGAGATTCAAACGACTCTACCAAGTAGCTTCCTGCTATAGACTGGGGGATGTACTCTGCTACTGACTCACTAGCATGAGTGAGGAAGGATAACATTTAATCAATATATCCTCTCCTACTATCCACAACAATTCCACAAAACGTACAAAGAGGCGGAGCATCTATTCCAGCATCCTGCAGCCCCAGTCCCGGACCTCCTGCTTTGCCATGGGGTCACAGTTCCTTTTTCTGCATCAGCAGGACTCACCTAGTACCATGACGGTCACCTTGCGGGTGGCCACTGTGGTTTTCTTCACCTTGCATTCGTAAGTTGCCGAGTCGGAAATCTGAACATCCTGCAGGTTGATGGAGGCATCGTACTGACTGGGGTCTTGGATTGCAAAGGTCACCCGCTGCTGCAGGCCAGAGCAGCAGTCGTGGCCGGAGCCCCCGATCACCATGTTCTGCTGCAGGCCAGAGTTGCCAAAATGCCGTGAGTCGTGGGCTGCGGAGCCCCCTCTCGTCTGCTGGTAATGGTAGCCAGGGTGGATTACCTGGTGATTGTTGTAGCTCAGGATCTGGTGGGCAGGAACCAGAGAACAACACCGCTGAATCAATAGAGGAAGATTTCCAAATTGCTTATGTGGTGACAGATCTGGCATCAGAACATTCGCAAGCAAAACAAGGCCCTCCTCCTCCTTCACAAAACTATATTTGCTTTCCCCTTGGCATTCAACAGATTATTTTGCCTGAGGAGGTGGGAAAGCAATGGCGCCTCTCATGTAAGACTGTAACAGTTTTGCCAATTGCATAGAGGTAAACTCAGTGGGGTTACAGAAGGGCGAACCTATCAATTTCATTTTCTCTCCATTTCTCATTTTGATCTATTGTTTACTTCATAAAATTTATACACCTCTTGATTGCAAAAACAGTTTACAAAGGGGGGGGTAAAATGATGAGTAATTCCAATCTTAAATTCAGTTCTCCACATTTCTGCATTGATTTGCATTTTTTTTTAAAAAAAAAGTCTTCATGGAAATTCGTTAGCTCTTTCACGAAGATTTCTCAATATTTACACAGGTTTGGTTTTTTTTCCAATTTCTATTCATATAATGCATTTTTTGGCATGTTATTCCCATCACTGTATACATTTTCAGGCACGCTTCACCTGAGTATACGTGCATGTTTGTACACGTGTGTCTGGGCTGGAGAACAGAACTGCAAAATTCAGAGAAGTGTGAATTTCAAAGGAAGGCTGCGCTTCGGTTCACGTATGGCTCCAGAAAAGTGTAACCTTTAAATGTGAACTGAATCAAATTTCTCTCCCTTCCCTGGTGCTGTGGTTAGGTAATTTTAGAGTCTAGACACTGGGGTCTTCTGGGGACTGCCCCTCTAATGAAGTAATAAACATTGCCATCTATTCAAATGATGTCATGAGGTAACTTATTTAGATAGCTTTTTGTTTCGCTTCTCTTTCTTCAAAACATGGCAAGCTGCCAGCCCCGCTGCTCATTCTGCTGTGCTGAGTGGCGCCCAGGACATCTGCCCCAAATTCCTATCCTGATGGCACCCCTACTATTTTAAATACGCTAGCACAGGAAGCTCAGGTCTGGGAGCCTAACCTGACCTTCAAGGCCTCTGTTTGGCCCTCATAATTCTCCCCAGGACACACACACCCCCATTCCCTGGTACTGCGCCCCACCCTCTTCGAGTGTTTTTGACTGGCTTGAGTGTGTCCTTCACCTCCGATCAAACTAGTCTATTGTGCAAAAGAAATATGTGCATTTGTTGCCTCATCCACCTTGGACTCTGGCCCCAAGGCCCACAGAAGTTTACCCAGGGTGCAAAGCGGCCCCTCGGGCTGAAAAATGTCCCCCAGTCCCTGTTCTAGTGGTCTCTTAAGTTTCCTGTTGTGACAGGTTCCTGTCCTGAATAGGCTGCAGTTGGGTTCATCCTGGTTCAGTTCGCTTCCGGTACCACATAAGAGGCCAGATGTTTTGAAACCAACAGCTGAGCTCGACCCACGTACTCACCACGTTGTCCAGGTTTGTGGGGTCAGAGTTCATCTGTGTCCATTCGATGTCCAGGTCGCTTGGGCCGTGGTCTTGCGGTTCCAACTCGTAGGGGCAGCCGAGCTTGATCGACTCTCCTTCTGCCAGGTACATCACTTCCCGGCCCTTGGCATTGATCTTCACGGCAGGTAAAAGAGCTGGTGGGCAAAAGGAAAGAGGTATGTACAGCTGCCCGAGTGTCCGGAACTGGCTGCAAGTGGTAGTTAAGCTCATTCCACAAAGGAAGCCTTTATATATATGGCACCCAAGTGTGGAGAACGATTCAATGGAGAAATTCTGACATCGGGGCCAACAGATGGCCTATTGGTGGGCCACACATTCCATGGAAAAGTCATAAATATGCACACACGTAGAATCATGGAATTGTAGAATTGGAAGGGACCCCTGAGGGTCATCTAGTCCAACCCCCTGCAATGCACAAATGTTTACTAATAGTCATGATTACTGCTACTAAATATGTTTTTGTTTGGTTTCTATCTTGCCCTTTCTCCTGAAGGAGCCCAAAGTGGCAAATACATAAATAATAAAACTTTTTTTTTTTTTTTTTAAAAAGAAGAATTCTAAAAGCAGTTAAAAGAATTCTTTCTACCAGTGATCTCAGGGTTGCCAGGAACAGTGTCTTTCAGCCATCAAATGCCTAAGCGAACAGGAATGCTCTTTAAGTCTACCGAAAAGTGAGAGAGACAGACACGCCTGACCGGGAAGGACATTCCATAAATAGGGGGCTGCCACTGGAAAGGCCCTGTCATGGGTGAATGGAACTGGGCACCACCAACAACAACAACATACCATAAAAACCACCAACCACTGATAGAGGATTTAAGGATTGTATATAATCCAGACAAATTCAAAGCATATACAGTGAGATTTTGAAGGAAGGTGACAGCTGAAGCTCTGCATTTTATATTAGAATCATAGAACTGTAGAGTTGGAAAGGGGCCACAAGAGTCATCTAGTCCAACTGCCTGCAATGCAGGAATCTTTTACGCAACGTGGGGCTTGAGATCAAGAGTCTCATGCTCTATATTTTTTGTTTGCTTGTTTTAAAAGAATTCTTTGCACAACGAAAACCAGTAGATATAAGGGAGAAGAATCCCGGTCTAACTTTCTCCCTGACATGCTACAATCCTAAATTCTGGGATTCCCATCCCCATGAACAAGTTTCAAAACTCTTGACACTCCACCTGCCTCCCACAGTCTCACTTCAGTTTTACTGCATTTTCACTTCTGTCCATGTCCCCCCTGGAAGATAACTGAAACGGGGGGGGGGGGCTGTATGGAAGGAACAGGTTTTCACAAAATGATCCTCTCCCTATTTTTTTTTTAGCTCAGTCCAAATCCTATTACACTCATTGCTTCTTATATTTGTGGGATGTATAACACTGGTGCAGTCAATCACAACATTCCTAGAGTGTACACAAAGGGGACTTGGTCCTCCAGGTAGAGTTTCCTGTGCCAAGACTGAAATCACTTCCTTTGTGTGACCAGAAGTGGGAGTGGCCTTACCTGTAGCTATTCAAAGATACAGGTGAGCTGCTACTCTCCCTCTCTTCCCACCAGGACTCCGAGGATGCAACATCTCAGGAGATGCTCTCTTGGCTTCCAGCCAAGAGAGGCCCACATGGAGCCTTTCTCCCTTAAGGAGAATCTCCACATGTAAATACATTTAATCTAAGCTAGCCTGCCTTTCTGAGACTGTAGAAGCTTGAAATGACTGTGAGTAAAACCTTTATACTTTTATAAGCTTATGTGTCGTGTATTTTCTTTTAAGAGGGAACCAGGGGAAATATGTGCCAGGATCTGCCTTATTCTAGAAGTTCATAGGAACTTAAACGCCACGCTTTGCTGCGCTTTATTGGGGATGAGAAACTCTGCTAGTTTGGAGCTTGTTAGCACAAGCTGGGATAGGAAATATTAATCAATATTCCCTCATCCACATTCCCTCTCATCTCCCACAAAGGGTTATGGGCCCAGAACTGCGTATTTTGTGTATTTTTAAAGGATTGCTTTGGATTGTGATTTTTGGCAGAGTAGAATTTTTCTGTTTGTACTTCCTGGTAAGCACATGGTCTTTTGTTCTCCATTGTGCTGTGAAAGGGGGATTAGCGACCCCTCCCCTCCCTCAGAGCTCACAGACCTCAGAGGCAGTGAAGATTAGTTTGCATTTTGAGATTTTTAAGTTTTGATTTTTGAATTTTAACCATTTTTGGGAATTTTTGAAATTTTGGAAATTTTTAAATTTTTGAGGATTAAGATGGCAAGCTCAGGATTTGATAGTGAAGCAAGATCAAGCTTTATGCTGCTGAATGATCGTAATTTTGTGCAATGGAAGCAGCGCCTTTTAGTGCATCTTGGTGCAAAGCGAGTTCTTAAAGCTGTGATAGATCCCAAACCTGATTTGGCTGATTTAAGCTCAGAAAATTTAACTGAGATAGCAGATTGGGAGAAGCAAAACAATGAAGCTAAACACATAATTTTGTGCAGTTTGAAAGATGAACATTTATCTCTGATTGACTATGAAAGTGATGCATCTCAGATTCTAAAGGATATTGAGAGGGTTTATGCACAATCATCAGAGAACTCTTATAGACATTTATTGGATAAACTGCTGAAGTTAAAGATGAATTCTAGAGAACAATTTACAGGGCATTTTAAGGACTTTAATGAAATTGTTCAAAGGATTGCCCTAACTCCCAGAGCTTTTGATGATGCAACCAAAGTGACTTTTATGCTGGCATCATTGGGACAAGAGTTTACTTCATTTAAGAGTATAATGGATCACACAAGAGATTTGACTTTTAATGAACTAGCAAATCACTTAAGAGAGGAATGCAGAGATTACCTTGATTCTCCGCAAAGGAATCCAAGGAAAATGGACACAAGTTATGTTTCTAAACAATTTCCCAAGTCTAAGGAAGTGTCCAAAGATATAATATGCCATAACTGCAATTTAAAAGGGCACATTGCAAGGAGTTGCCAGAAGCCCAAGAATAAGTCCCGCCCCTTTCAACCAAAAGGTGAAAAGAAGGGGGATCACGAGCGTACATTTCTACTGCAAGAAAAGAGTTTAAATGTGCAAAGAAATGAAAGGAAAAGTGACCAATTTATTTTAGATTCGGGAGCTACAAGCCATTTTGCACATAAAAGAGAATATTTCAGAGAAATTAATGATAGTGAATGGACTGAAATCCAGATTGCTGATGGAAATGTTCTAAAATCACAAGGTGCAGGTTCAATGCGTTTGAAATTCAAGGTGAACAATGAATCTCTTGAAACAACTGTGCCTAATGTTCAATATGTCCCAGAATTGAATTGTAACTTGCTTAGTGTGTCTGCTTTAGACAAGAAAGGTTTCAAGGTTACATTTGCCAATGGAGAATGCAATGTAACGAAAAATGATGAGGTTTATGCTCAAGGGAAACTAATCAATGGTGTTTATGAGATTAACGTTTCAGAAAACCAATCAGCACAAGTCGCCCAATCCAAGCAGAAGCATGAAGCAGATCTGGAGCTCTGGCATCGAAGACTGGGTCACCGGGATATCAGAGTCATCCAGGAACTGCAGAATGGAGATCTTGTGAGAGGTCTACAGGTAAACAAAAGTAACACACCCACACCAAAGTGTATAACTTGTGTAAGTGAAAAAGGAGTCAAACCTTCTTTCCCACGTTGTGCAGAAAAGAGAAGCACAAAAGTTCTGGACATTGTGTACACTGATTTAGCTGGACCTATGAATATACCTTCCTTAGGAGGAAATAAGTATATTTTGATATTTTTGGATGATTATTCAAGGTTTTGTGTGGGATACCTTCTCAAAGAGAAGAGTGAAACAGTGGAATTGTTCAAGCAATACGTAAGCATGGTCAAGAACAAATTCCATCGAGCACCCACCACCCTAATGTCCGATAATGGTGGGGAGTTTTGCTCACGTGAAATGGAAGCCTTCATGGCTCAGGAAGGCATAGCACATGTGACCACAGTAAGCTACACCCCTCAACAAAACTCTATTGCTGAGAGGAAATTTAGGTCCATCCTAGAGATGACAAGGTGTATGCTAAAAGGATCCAACTTGTCGAAGAAACTTTGGGGTGAGGCAGCAAATACTGCGATTTATATACAGAATAGGCTGCCAACAAAAGGCACAGAGCGCACGCCATTTGAACTTTGGCATGGAAGAGTCCCAAATTTGTCACACATACGTGTATTTGGAAGTTTGTGCTATTACCACGTGCCCAAGGAGCACAGACACAAACTTGACTCCAGAGCAAAGCCTGGTATCCTAGTTGGATACGCTTCTGGAGGAAAAGGCTACAGAGTTGTGGACTTACAAACAGGGAAAACAAGTTCACATCACGTGATTCATTTTGAGGAGTATGAAAAGGCTGACACAAGGAACACAGCAATTGACTGTTCCAATGAGCCACCAACAGAGGAGTTTGTAAGTTTTCCTTTTGAAGCCATACCAGAAACTAATCCACCTCCTAGTATTGTACCTCCTAGTGTTGTAGCACCCCCTACAGATGACACCCCAGAAGACGCGGAGGACCAGATGTCAGAAGGCTCCAGAGACGAAGAGGACCCGTATGCAGGGATGCCGCCATTGGAAGGAGATGAGGAAGCTGATGCGGTTCAACAAGAGCCAGAGGTCAGACGTTCCTCCAGGTCCAACAGAGGCGTTCCACCACTACGACTGTCCTACTTTGCAGGGTCGGCGCCACCACAGGAACCTTCCACGTGGGAACAGGTTCAACGGTTGCCAGCTGCTGAGGCCAGTCTCTGGAAGCAAGCCGCGCAGGAAGAGATGGATGCACTGCATCGCAACAAGACCTGGACCCTGACAGAGCTACCTCCTGGTAAGAAGGCAATTGGGTCCAAGTGGGTGTTCAAGCTTAAGAAGGGGTCAGAAGGGGAGGTGCAACGCTACAAAGCTAGGCTTGTAGCACAAGGATTTTCACAACAGTATGGCGAAGACTATGATCAAGTATTTGCGCCTACAGTGCGATACAGCAGTGTTAGATTACTTCTAAGTATTGCAGCATCTAAAGGCCTATCAGTCCGTCATGTCGACATAGCAACAGCTTTTCTTCATGGGACGATTTCTGAACAGATTTATATGAAGCAGCCCAAAGGCTTTATCAAGCAAAATGAGGCACATCTTGTATGTAAACTTCAGAAAGGAATTTACGGTTTGAAACAAGCTGCAAGAGCATGGAACCAGAAATTACATGAAATGCTGGTTCAGCTTGGGTACAAGCAGTCAACAGCTGACAAGTGCCTGTACACTAAGAACAGAAATGGACAATTCTCTTACATTCTGGCTTTTGTCGATGATTTATTAATATCAACGTCCAATGACAGAGACTATAAAGACATAGTCAGACATCTCAACAAAGAGGTGGAAGTAAAGGAATTGGGACTTGTCCAGTATTACTTGGGAATTCAAATTGAGAGAGAAGAAGACGGCTCATTTCTTCTCAGCCAGAAGCAGAAGATAATAGAACTGATAGAAAGCATGCAGATGCAAGGTGCACACCCTGTCGCGACACCCATGGCCACAGATTTTCTAAAGAATCAGCAAGATTCGAAGCTGCTGCCAGACAACAGCGAATACAGGTCAGCGATTGGTAAACTTTTGTATTTGGTTACTACCAGCAGACCTGACATAGCAAGTGCAGTGGGGATCCTAAGCAGAAAAGTGAGTTCTCCCACTGAACATGACTTGGGTGGGGTCAAGAGGGTGGTGCGTTACCTCAAGGGTACAATGAATTGTAAATTAAGATTGCCAGCTGTAAGGGACCCTAAGTTGGTTGGGTACAGTGATGCAGATTGGGCTGGGGATAAGGCGGATTACAAATCCACAAGTGGTTATGTTTTTATGTTTGGAAATGCACCTATCATTTGGGGCAGTTATAAACAGAAATGTGTAGCCTTATCGTCCACAGAGAGTGAATATATTTCAGCTTCGGAAGCATGCAGAGAGATCATCTGGCTGGATCAACTCCTGACAGACTTTGGTTTGCCGAGAAAAGGACCTGTCAGCTTGATGGAGGACAATCAAGGCTGCCTGCAGCTAGCGCAAACCGAAAAGTTCCTTGCACGTTCAAAACACATTGGGGTCAGGTATCACTTCATTCGCCAGATGATCCAAGATGGACTAGTAGAAATGTCCTACTGTAATACTCAGGAGATGACTGCGGACATTCTCACGAAACCCTTGCCACGAGAGAGTTTCCAGAACCTGCGTGTCAAGCTGGGACTCTGGGTGGTTGAATAAAGTTGTTTTATGTTTGTTAAATGTTGTTCAGACTGAGAAGGGGTTTGTGGGATGTATAACACTGGTGCAGTCAATCACAACATTCCTAGAGTGTACACAAAGGGGACTTGGTCCTCCAGGTAGAGTTTCCTGTGCCAAGACTGAAATCACTTCCTTTGTGTGACCAGAAGTGGGAGTGGCCTTACCTGTAGCTATTCAAAGATACAGGTGAGCTGCTACTCTCCCTCTCTTCCCACCAGGACTCCGAGGATGCAACATCTCAGGAGATGCTCTCTTGGCTTCCAGCCAAGAGAGGCCCACATGGAGCCTTTCTCCCTTAAGGAGAATCTCCACATGTAAATACATTTAATCTAAGCTAGCCTGCCTTTCTGAGACTGTAGAAGCTTGAAATGACTGTGAGTAAAACCTTTATACTTTTATAAGCTTATGTGTCGTGTATTTTCTTTTAAGAGGGAACCAGGGGAAATATGTGCCAGGATCTGCCTTATTCTAGAAGTTCATAGGAACTTAAACGCCACGCTTTGCTGCGCTTTATTGGGGATGAGAAACTCTGCTAGTTTGGAGCTTGTTAGCACAAGCTGGGATAGGAAATATTAATCAATATTCCCTCATCCACATTCCCTCTCATCTCCCACAATATTCACTATGCGCGCCTGTCACTCTCTCTCTCACTCTCTCTCTCTCTCTCTCACACACACACATGTTTGCAACAATAAGGACTAGAAACTTGGTGTGTGTGTTTTAAAGCTATGCTTTGTGGCAGAACCGGGACAGTTTTTTACACCATTACTCCAGCCTCAGAAAATAAAATTTATGAGGGCTTCCAGACTGTCACTTTCTTGCAGGAGAGATTCAATCCCATAGCAGCAAATTCAGGCTGTTCAATGAAAGTTGCTTTGGTGCCCTTGGGCAACAAAAGAAACAGCTTCCCCCACACAAAAAAACCAGACTTTTTATAATATGGAAAGCAAGGGAGAGATGCACTGGAAAGTGCTGAATAACACTTGCTTGGAGGCAAGTCTAACCTCTCTGCAAAAAAATTAGAAGGAATGCTCAATAAATGTTCAACGTCGTCGGACCTCACAAATAAACGGTTTGCCTGGACGCTACCTGTGTGTGCTTGAATGCCAGCACCCATGCTATCAAACCACATGCAGCACTCTTTTTAGAATCATAGAATCATAGAGTTGGAAGAGACCACAAGGGCCATCCAGTCCAAGCCCCTGCCAAGCAGGAAACACCATCAAAGCATTCCTGACAGGTGGCTGTCAAGCCTCTGCTTAAAGACCTCCAAAGAAGGAGACTCCACCACACTCCTTGGCAGCAAATTCCACTGTTGAACAGCTCTTACTGTCAGGAAGTTCTTTCTAATGTTTAGGTGGAATCTTCTTTCTTGTAGTTTGAATCCATTGCTCCGTGTCCGCTTCTCTGGAGCAGCAGAAAACAACTTTTCTCCCTCCTCTATATGACATCCTTTTATATATTTGAACATGGCTATCATATCACCCCTTAACCTTCTCTTCTCCAGGCTAAACATACCCAGCTCCCTAAGCCGTTCCTCATAAGGCATCGTTTCCAGGCCTTTGACCATTTTGGTTGCCCTCCTCTGGACACGTTCCAGCTTGCCAGTATTTTTGAAGAAGAAGAAGAAGAAGAAGAAGAAGAAGAAGAAGAAGCATCCATCATTACCCTCTGGTGCTACCCAAAGGCTCTTACCTGGCATTAGACACAAAAGGAAGATCCGCAGGCCCCATGTCCCAGCCATGATTCTGCAGTGTATTCCGGAGCAGCGAATATTTCTCAAGGACTGGGTAGGTCTCAGGCAAGTGAGCTTTGAGTAGAAATCCTGGGGAGCTGAGGGTTTTTGATCTCCATGGCCTGGCCCCTCCCCTCCATGTGCAAATGCCTTTGGGGTGAATTGAAGGCACACTGTGCAACTCCCAACAGATGAGTGCTGCCTCTCCCCACCCGGTTTCCCTTCCAGAGATGCTCTTACTCAGTCGTTAAATGACAACTGTGCATCCTTTCGCCTGAAGTGCCAGCAGAGCCTTATTCATACCAGTGAAATCATGTCTCAGGGGCTATTTGTCTTGGCATTTGGAAGGACAGCAATGGATGGTGATGTCCAGATAAGGGATTTTGGGGGAAGACCTCCAGAGGATCCATTTATTGAGCAGGCATTCAGATTTGCTTGCATAAAGTTTACATAATGGCAATACAATGGCTGGACTTTATGGCACATTTGTTCCAATTTATTATATTTTGTTTCGTTTGTACCCTGCTGCCCTTCCTCCCAAAAGAGCCCAAGGAGAAAAAACATCAGAATGTTAAAACAACAGTGTTTTAAATGAAATAAAAAAGTATTTAAAACAGCAATTCCAAAACATTTGGAACATCTAGAAACATATAAAAGCAATCACACGCCTTCACAGTTACTAATTTCAAAGTTGCCAGGGCCGGTAAAAGGTAAAGGACCCCTGGATTGTTACGTCCAGTCAAAGGCGACTATGGGGTTGCGCCGCTCATCTCGCTTTCAGGCCGAGGGAGCCGGCGTTTGTCCACAGACAGCTTTCCGGGTCATGTGGCCAGCATGACTTAACCACTTCTGGCGCAACGGAACACCGTGACGGAAACCAGAGCGCACGGAAATGCGGTTTACCTTCCCGCCGCAGCGGTACCTATTTATCTACTTGTACTGGTGTGCTTTCAAACTGCTAGGTTGGGAGGAGCTGGGGCAGAAAAACAGGAGTTCATCCCGTCACCATCAAATGCCTGGGTAAACAAGGAATGCATTTATGTTTCTGCTGAAAGTCAATAATGAGGGAGACAGGCGCAGCCCATCAGGGACCGTTTTCCACAAATGGGGAGCCACCACCAAGAAGGTCTCCCCCTGGGTCAATGCCAACTGGACCACAGCCAGAATCAGCAGCACCAAAGGGGTCTTCTTTGCTGATTGTAGGGCCCAAGAGGGTTGATTAGGGGCGACTCACTAATTTGTCTGCAGAGTGGCTATACAACCATAACTATTCATCCTGATTTGCTACTGGGGTGTTTATACGACTTCTCACTCCTCATTCGTTCACCCCAAGCTTTCCAATCAAGCAAGTCGTGTTTCATCTAGTTCGACTCTGATGTTTACATTGGGGATGGGGAAGCCCAGACCTGGGGGCGAATGTGGCCCTCCAGTCCTCGCCATCAGGCCCTGGAAACTCCCCCCAGGCCTGCTCTGGTACTCTCCTGGGGTGTTTGTGCCTGGCTGGAATGTGCCCTTGAATGCCTCTTGCTTGCCTACATGGAGCACAGAGCAGAGAGTGTGTAGAGGCATCTGGTTGGCCATCGTGAGAGGAGGATATTTGACTAGGCGGGTCACTGGCTCTGAATACCAGTTGCTGTAAACTGCAAACGGTGGGATACGCTGTGGCAGTCCGTTACTATTTGCAGGCTTCCCAAAGGCATCTGGTTGTCTGAAGACAAATTCAGACAAGGCTGCCCACTGCTGCAAGCCACAATGACAATGTCTTCTCTCCTATCGGCAGCAATAAGCCTCTGAATATATAATAATAATAATAATAATAATAATAATAATAATAATAATAATAATAATTTATTTATACCCCATCTGGCTGGGTTTCCCCAGCCACTCTGGGCAGCTCACAGCAGAATATTAAAAACACAGTAAACCATCAAACATTAAAGGCTTCCCTAAGCAGGGCTGCCTTCAGATGTCTTCTAAAAGTCAGGTAGTTGTTTATTTCCTTGACATCTGGTGGGAAGGTGTTTCACAGGGCAGGCGCCACTACCAATAAGGCCCTATGCCTGGTTCCCTGTAACCTCGCTTCTTGCAGTGAGGGAACCACCAGTGAGCTGGACCTCAGTGTCCAGGATGAGCAATGAAGGTGGAGATGCTACTTCAGGTATACTTGCTGGGAGTCACAAGTGGGGAGAGCTGCTTTTGCACTCAGGTCCTGTTTGTGGGCTTTCAGAACCCACTGTGCTTGTCCACTGTTTGAACAGGATGGCCTCCCCTAGTTGGGCTCTCCTAATGTCCTTACCTTTTGCCTGCCAGAGAGGATGTGACTCTCTAGTGTCAAGAAAAAGGCAGGAAGTGAATACAAGAGTCAGCGGTATACCTGGCTGTTACTCATCCGTATAAGGCAACTCCCTCGGAGTGTGATTTGGGTTGGGATGTGAGGGAAAAGGGTGGAAGGTTCCACGTGCCGCTCCAAATCTAGCCATTTCCTTCTTGCTTTGGATGCGGATGATAGTTCCTGGGTACAATGCTACAGACATAAAACAGGTTCATTTTGTCATTGACGTTCCTTTGTCACCGTTTTGTCACTGAAAATGAAAGCTCCTGGGGAACTCTGAGAACTGTAGCTTTTCAAAACAGGATGGTTAAATTTGTCAGTAAACAACGGCAGCTAAAAACAAAGCAAGCTTTGATCAAAGAATGCTAACTCTGTAGCAGCACTGAGATATCTTTTTTTCCCATTACGAACTTACTGAATTTTAAAAAATACAATTACCAAAGTGTTCTCTTCCAAGACAAATACATATACTGTACAGATGTTGAGTCTTGCATGCAGTCAACCACACGGCATCAAAACAAACTTGGAAAATCTTTTACATTCCGAATTCAGCTCACATCCACAGGGTGCATATCAATCTAAAGTGTTAAGATAGTTTCTGCATGGTGGCTGCTGCAACTGAGATGAAAGGGAATTATTGTACTATTGTTAATAAATGATACAAATCGAGACCATATGGAGTCAAACTCACTTTTCTTTGTTATCCCTTTGGTTTTGTTGATTGTGAGGGGTGAGAGACTCAGTGTTGGACACCCAGGGATGTAGGGTTGCCACCCATCCTGTATTAATACATTATCGTCCCGTATTTCAATATAAAATGCTCGTCCTATATTGATACTGTTTTGTCCCGTATTTCAGGTCCTCTCTCTCTTCCTCTCTCCCAAGTTAGGGCCATCTTTTTAGGCTGCAATAGATTGCAATGGATTGCTTTGAAGTCACTTCAGCACCAGATGAAAAACAAAACAAAATTGTCCCCCAAACCACCCGCTCTGCCCTGCCCTGTATTTTGCCAGAACAAAGGTGGCAACCCTACAAGGGGGGCTTTTTCCATCTGCCTTACCCCTTCCTGCCTTGGGAGCATCCAGAAGTGAGCTGCTTGCCAGAGCAGCGGCCCCTTAATTGGATATTTTGACTTGGGTCTATTAGCAAGCCGTGTGTTTAGTTAAATGTTTATATACGTTAAATGGATTGCTAATTGTTGGCTATTAATTTTTGTGTGTGTTATTCTGCAGCAATATTACATGGCTTATTATGGATTGTATTATTGTGTTTAGCACTTGTTTTTTTGGTGAACTTCTCTTTGAGCATATTTAGCTGCGAGAAACGCAGTTTGTAAATAAAATGACAATGAAAACATGTTGTTCTTTTGTTCATCTAACCGGCTCTGTCTAGCTGAAGATCATCCTGCAATTTATTATACGATCCCCTGAGGCCATCATGGGGAACTGCAGGTCCAGGGCCTGGATGCTGCTGTCCTTGCCTCCCTATCTGGCCTTCTGTCCTCTTCCCCAGGAGACACCTCTCTCGCTTGTCCTGCTTTGCACCTTCCTTGAGGGTTTTCGGCTGCTTGCAATGTGGTCTTGAACTCATGCCCCTTGCCTGTTTGCAAGGAGTTTGTGTTGGGCGTGAGTGTGTAAAAACAAGCCTCGTGTTGTTATGGAAAAATCCAGGTGTGAGGCTGCTCAGTCACCCAGCTCGTCGGGCAGAGCCCCCGGTTCCTGCAGAATAAAGGAAGGAGTCCAGCCACCAACCGGAGCAAAATAGCATAGGCCAAAGTTTATTGCGCAACAGGTTCAAGACAAGATTGAACCCTGAAGATGGGGTGCCTCTTGCCTGAGAGCTCATGCTTATGCAAAAGTAATTTAGTAACAAAATGCAACGTATTGTTATTATGTGATATCCTATGTCCAGCTATGTGTACTGCTACACTTGCGAATGACCTTAAGAGGCATGACATGCAAGTACCTTTCAGGTTTACACAAACCCACACACTGGGGGAGGGTGAATACCAAATCATGGAAATTTAGGGTGCAGAGAAAAGGATTTGCGGTTCTAAAGAACCTCATGCAAATCTTATCTCCGAATGGGGGACTGTTACGGAACGGAAGGGGGGGCACCTGAGCGAAGTCTCCTCCTGAGTAAACTCATAGGGAACGGAGCGATGCCCTCGAGGGAGTCCTTTTGGAGAGTGGCTCCCTTCGCCCGGACACATTGTTGCATAAGCATGATCTCTCAGGCAAGAGGCCACTTACGAAAGGCACCCCAAGGGGTAATCACTAGTCAAATGTACAAAGTGTACAAACAGTGTACAAAGGCAAATTTCTACATTGTTCAGTCCACTTTTGCCTCTGCACTGGCATGTGACACCCCCCCTCCCTGCCCCGAAAGCTGTCCAGAAGGGAAGGTTGCCCTTGAGCTGAAGGAAATTCCCCACTGCTGCCCTTGAAGTGTTTGCCGCCTCTCCTGGATTTATGGCTGGGGTGACATCGGCAGTTAAGCCATATTCACAGGAAGGATGACTGTAAAGTATCCGTTTCCAGAGGTGTGACTTACTATGATGTACAACAGCGCACGAGGCAGTGTCTTCTACATCAGTGTTTCCCAACCAGTGTGCCTCCAGATGTTTTGGGACTACAACTCCCATCATCCCTCGCTAGCAATACCAGTGGTCAGGGATGATGGGAATTGTAGTCCCAAAACATCTGGAGGCACACTGGTTGGGAAACACTGTTCTACATCATAGGGTGAAAGACAGAATTTGAGAGTCTGGAAGTGTCCTGCAGTGGAAAGGTTTAAATCAGGAAATTGCGTGAGTGTGGAAGGCTTGGCACTCAAATAGTAGATGCTTTCTGGCTTTTCTTTAGACATGACTGAGTCACAAAGCAGGCCTTGAAAAGCCTGCTACTTATTGCTGTTGTTAACAAGCTCTGTTATTAAAAATGTTACCCAGTGTCATATTTTTTTGGCAGCAATGAAGATCAGCTTAAATGAAAACGATTTCTTTCTGCTAATGAATATTGCTGTGGCTGTAGAAACCAATACAGGAACTGGAGCAAAGGAATAATTAGGCATGTTTTCAAGACAGAACATGAAGACATCCAGGTACTAGCTTTCTCCAAAAGCTTACTAAGGGCAGCGTATCAAGTAGAGTAGGGCTATTGTATCTTTTCATTTTCTTGAATGGGTGGATCCTCACCAAATGTAAGGTTATAAACGGTAAACCAAAATTGGAAAGTAACTTGAGAGAAGAAAAACTGTAGATAATCAGGTAAAATCTTTCACTTTTCATTTAGATCATGGCAAAATATACTCATATTCCTTAGAAGCATGAATTTCAGTGAGCAATCACCCAGGGTTAAACAAGTGATTGAGGAACAAGGAAAACAAAATTTTAGCAAACTGAAGTTTAAGCAAGCAGCCACTAGGGGGAGGTCTTATTCGACGGTGGTGCCCTGATTGAGAAATGTCCATCCCAGGGAGGCCACCTTGCAATATTTCCTGCTAGGTCTTTTCCTTCTAGATAATTTTTTTAGTGCATTTCAGATCAGTGCCCTTGTTCTCCTTCACTAGCTTTTATACAATTCTGTTTTCTGCTGGGGTTCTGATTTTTTCCCCTAAAGCCAGCACTCTGATCCTATGCTTTATTGAATTGTATGTGTGTTTTATTGATTTTTTGCAAGCTTCCCAGAGCTCAATGGGCAGTTCTGAAATTTAAGTAGTACTGAATATGACTAGAACAAGGAATCTCCTAAACCAGCCTTCCCCAATGTGCTGCTCTCCAAATGTTGGGCCTTTTGGGTTGCTGAATGTGAGGCTGGGGAAGGCAGCCCTAAAACCTTTCACCCTCTTTTCCTACTGTCGCTTTTCAATGGCCCCATTTTCCCCACATTTCCAACTCCCCCAGCCCTCTTTAATATTCCTCCTCCTCCTAAATCCAAATACAGTGGTACCTCCAGTTGCGAATGAGATCTGTTCCGGAGGTCCGGCCGCATCCCGAGGAATTCGCAACTAGAGGTGCCAGTTCTGCGCATGCACGCGGCACGTAGAGCGCTTCTGCGCATGCGGCGAAACCCGGAAAAATGCTTGCGGGTTTGCAGTGTTCGCATCCTGAAAGATACGCAACCAGAGGTGTGCGTATCTAGAGGTACCACTGTACAGATTACTACAGTCTAAGAGCACATGACAAAATAGAACCAAAACACCATAAAACAAACTATTTTCAAAGCCCAATGTGTGTGTGTGTGTGTTATGTACTGAGTTGAATAGGATCCAAAATGCAGCAGTCTGAATGGTCCTAGAACAATAGGATTCAGAATGCAGCAGTCTGATTGGTCCGCAGGAGCCACCCAATCCAGCTCCAGGGGGAAGTGAATCCGCAACCTGATTGGCCTACAGGAATATCCTGGAATTGTGTAAATAATGTATATAAAGCAGACGTTCTGGGGGAACATCCATTCCTCGCTACTATGAGCTGAATATAGAGCATGAAATCCACACTCGACTCCGAGTATATTTCAGTGTGGTTGGGCCCTCACTATATATAAGGGTCTGGTGACTTCTGTCTCAGTGTATCTGAAGAAGTATGCATGCACACGAAAGCTCATACCAAGAAAAAACTTAGTTGGTCTCTAAGGTGCTACTGGAAGGAATTTTTTAATTCTGTTTCGACTACAGCAGACCAACACAGCTACCTACCTGTAACTGAAGAAAGAGACAACTCATGTGCTTTTGTAAATGAGGAAATGCTTTAAATTTTTTAAAACAAACAAACAAACAAACCACCCTTTATTCAATAAGAATCCATCAACTTTGCTCCATTGTCAGACGGCTTATCCCCTCAGGGTTAGCTGAAATTCCCATACTCGTAATCAGGGCCGGATTTAGGTTTGATGAGGCCCTAAGCCAATGCTCCCCAACCTTTTTATCGCCGCGGACCGGTCAACGTTTGATAATTTTACCGCGGCCCGCTGAGGGGGGGGACATTGACTGTTTATATTTTAGATTGTTTTGATGTCATAATTTTAATTTAATTGTATTTAAACATGCCTTCAAAATAAAATACAGTTACACCCAAAAATGAATATAAAGTGATTTAACATTTCAACACCACAGTAAATAAAATTGAAATAATTTAATGTTCCTTGGGCGGCCCGGTACCATTTGATCCACGGACCGGTACCGGGCTGCGGACCGGGGGTTGAGGACCACTGCCCTAAGCTACTGAAGGTGATGGGGCCCTTTATATGTCCAGCTGTCCTTTGTCAACAATAAATTATCGCTGAATATATGCTATACACACACACACACACACACACACACACACACACACAGTATATATATGCAGTAGTGTGATGGAGCAACGCAGAACAAGAAGAATGAGCAAGAGTAATAATTTGGAAAATTAATAAAAATAATTGGGGGAAATGAGTCTTAAATGTATATCTTGAAGCCTTCTCTGCAACCTTCCAGCTTTCTCAGATGTTCTTCCATCGTTGGACTGATATCAGTTAAGTTTAAGCTAGAAAAAACACAACAAATGTTATCACTCAGGTAGGCTGCCAATAATTGCGGTTTTGAGGAAAGAAAAATGTAAGTAGAACATGGCAAAGGGGAACGTTAGGTTTGCACATTTAAAGCAGACTGAAGAACTCTGTTGCTCTAGAAAAACATACATGCTCTTTTTAATGACTGCAGGTTGGAAAGTGATGGGGAAATGCACTCAAAGTGTCGCATGAATGAATAAAGGGAAGATATGTCAATGCATGATGAAACCTCATGGTCCTAAAAAGGTAAAGGGACCCCTGACCATTAGGTCCAGTCGTGGACGACTCTGGGGTTGCGGCGCTCATCTCGCTTTATTGGCTGAGGGAGCTGGCGTACAGCTTCCAGGTCATGTGGCCAGCATGACTAAGCCACTTCTGGAGAACCAGAGCAGCGCACGGAAACGCCGTTTACCGGTACCTTCCTGCCGGAGCGGTACCTATTGATCTACTTGCACTTTGACATGCTTTCGAACTGCTAGGTTGGCAGGAGCAGGGACCAAGCAACGGGAGCTCACCCCGTCGCGGGGATTCGAACCGCCGACCTTCTGATCGGCAAGCCCTAGGCTCCGTGGTTTAACCCGCAGCACCACCTGCATCCCTCATGGTCCTATAACCACCGCCAAATAAATCATTACGTACCTGTATGCTCAATAAAGACAGGAGAAAGGGCACTTCCTGATAACCTGATTTTTGAGGATTCATCACAATTCATTTTACAGGGAGGTTACATGATGGTGCCTCGAAGCAAGTGCTATTTCACACATCACAGTGATTTTTCCTATCACTTTCCCTACCGCAAAATGCCCAATCTTTTTGGGAAGGCAGGCGGTTGTTTGTCTGTCCCCCGCCCTTCAGCCTAAGGTCCCAGGGTGGGCCACAACAATTTAAAACAAATCATAGCCACAAGGATATGATGAGTTATGTATCTCAAGTGTTAGAGGCCAGGTTAAACAGCTGCATCTTCAGAAAACAACAAACAATGCATAAATGAAGGGGGCCACCGCAGAAAAAGCCCTCCCTCGGGCCGACCACCCCTCCAAACTTCCAAAGTTTAGAAGTTTAAATTCCCTTACGAGTGAATACACTTAAGAAGAGTGAGGCCTGATGGTACCTGATTTCTGTAAGAGCAAGACAGGTCAAAATGAGAGTGTGCACATCTTCAGCACACTCATCCGTGAAAGGGTTGCCACTCACGTCCAGATACCTGAGGCTAGTGTTGTTGGCTAGACAGGAGCGAAGTGCTTCCAAGGACGCATCGGACAAGGCGTTTTCCTGGATTCTGCAGCAGAGAAAGCAAAGATGTCAAATGGTGCTCCAGCCTCTTCAGAGCCTCGCACTCATGTATAAAAATAAATAAATAAATAAATAAATAAATAATAATAATAATAATAATAATAATTTATTATTTATACCCCGCCCATCTGGCTGGGCTTCCCCAGCCACTCTGGGCGGCTTCCAACATTATATTAAAATACAATAATATATTAAACATTAAAGGCTTCCCTAAACAGGGCTGCCTTCAGATGTCTGCTAAAAGTCTGGTAGTTGTTGTTCTCTTTGACATCTGAAGGGAGGGCGTTCCACAGGGCGGGTGCCACTACCGAGAAGGCCCTCTGCCTGGTTCCCTGTAACTTGGCTTCTCGCAGTGAGGGAACCACCAGAAGGCCCTCAGCACTGGACCTCAATTTCCAGGCTGAACGGTGGGGATGGAGACTCTCCTTCAGGTATACTGGGCCAAGGCTGTTTAGGGCTTTAAAGGTCAGCCCCAACACTTTGAATTGTGCTCGGAAACGTACTGGGAGCCAATGTAGGTCTTTCAAGACCAGTGTTATGTGGTCTCGGTGGCCGCTCCCAGTCACCAGTCTAGCTGCCACATTTTGGATTCTGTATAACATGACCCCTATTTTTTGGGACTCAAAATAAAGAAAATGGGGGGAGATTGCCCAGAGTTGTTGAGCTTTTTGCCCAGAGCTGTTGTTTGGGGGAGGGGGGTGCCAAAAATCGCTCACCCGCCTGACCAAAGCTGAAAATCTCGCGCGGCGCCGAAGCCACCAATCGTATGCAGGCTCGCCGCCAGCAACCACCAATCGCCCACCCAATAACTGCCGCAGCAGCTGCCAATTGGCCGCAGCCACCAATCCCCCGCCCAATCGCCGCTGACAATCTCCTGCTTGCCACAGCAACCAATTGCCAGTCCCCCATATGCACTATCTGTGTATAAGATGACCCCCAATTTTAAACTTGAAAAAATGGGGGTGGGGAATACATGGTCTGATTCCACCTTGGTAATTCAGTGGGGCTTTTTATTGTTTGGCTTAGGGGTTAGGAACATCACCTTTAGTACCTGACAGAAAGGCGGCTCATATATTTTCTTAATAAACATTTTAGAAAGGTTGAACCAAAGCCTCTGGAAATGTACAGGTGACCTGCAAATATTTTAAAATACTCTGCATACCTTGAGGTGGTTGCTTTGACACTTACACTAGTTTCTGTATCCTGCTCTGTGGACTGCTGAACAGCTCCAGTAAGTCAGAGAGGCCCTGATCCCGCAGCTTGTTCTTGGACAGGTCAAGATTTAAAAGGGTCTGATTCTCCAAGAGGGCCAAACTCAGGTCTTTACAGCACTGTCCAGTAAGCGCATTATTTGCCAAGCTGGGAAGAGCAAAGGGAGGAAATGAAGAAGAGAAGGTGGAAAATATGTACACACATGGAGTTAGTATCTCTGAACAGCTCAATTTTCCTCCTCCTCCTCCTTCTCTAAAGGCTGGACTCCTAAACCCATTTGTTGTTGTTTGTTGTTGTTTAGTCGTTTCTGACTCTTCGTGACCCCATGGACCAGAGCACGCCAGGCACTCCTGTCTTCCACTGCCTCCCGCAGTTTGGTCAGACTCATGTTGGTAGCTTCAAGAACACTGTCCAACCATCTTGTCCTCTGTCGTCCCCTTCTCCTTGTGCCCTCCATCTTTCCCAACATCAGGGTCTTTTCTAGGGAGTCTTCTCTTCTCATGAGGTGGCCAAAGTACTGGAGCCTCAACTTCAGGATCTGTCCTTCTAGTGAGCACTCCGGGCTGATTTCCTTAAGAATGGATAGGTTTGATCTTCTTGCAGTCCATGGGACTCTCAAGAGTCTCCTCCAGCACCCATTTACTAAACCCATTTACTAAACCCATTTACTAGGGGCCAAATACCTCTGGATTCTGCAAGGCTGGATCCTGAGATCCCCACCCCACCCTGGTGGGCAGTTCTGACAGGTAGGCAGAAGTGACCTATTCCCCCCCCCCATACAGCTGCATCCTTACCTGCCCCTTATTTTATCAGGTGTGGGGCAGGAATTTGTAGCTTGTGGGAAACAGTTCAGTGCCTGCCCAACGCTGCTGTTGCTTCTTTCTCTCCTTCATGCCTCCAGAAGTACCTGATCACCTATACATTTCTGTTTCATGAAAATGTATTATTGAACAAGTAGTGAAGCGTTGAGTGGCGAGTGTCAAGTCTTGATAACAAGTAAATCAATGTGAAATACTGCTGGGCTTTGACAAAGATCGCTGTAATGACGACTGCCAATCTGAACTTTTCCTATGGTTTATTCCTGCAGATCGTGACATCGATCCAGTTGGCATAACTTGCCATAAAGACCTTTCTATAAAATCAAGTCTTGCTGGCTAGTGATTTAAATCGTGATTTAAATCAAATCCACCCTGTGAGAAACTAAGAGAAACCGAAGCTTACACATTCACCCACCTCTGTTATCTAACAAAACCGCCCACAACTCGCAAGAGAACAGATTGTGAAACAAATCAGAATTCAAAGGGCACGAGAGCAAAATGTTTCCAATTAAATTTTTTAACATTTCGCAGGGGTCAGCAAACTTACCGCGCCTCGGGTTGGTGTCTCCAGCGCCGAGCGCACGCCCATACGCGTGCGCACACGCTATTTCCAGCGCACTTCCGGGTCGGAGGAGCACCGGAAGTAGGTTGTGCGCATGTGCACGGGCCTCTTCCAACCTGGATGTGCGCCGGAAATAACGCTTGCGCATGCGCACAAGCTATTTCCGGTGCTCCTCCGACCCAGAAGTGGGCAACCGCGCAGCACCGGTAAGAGCGAGCGGTGGCAGCAGTGGGGGTTGGGGCGGGCCGGATAAATGAGTCCCTTGGGCCGTATCCTGCTCGCGGACCGTAGTTTGGAGACCTCTGTGCTAGAGGATGCCTTTCCAAAATACCTTCTGGCTCTTCCAGTGCAGACCTAGTGAGGATTTGGTAAGGAATAGCCCATTAGCTACAACAAACATACCTCAGGCTTTCCAGTCGGCACTCTTTATGTTTCAAGATAGAAACAAGCTCCTTTGTGGAGGGATTGCTCAGATCATTATTGCGAAGCCTGTGAAAGGAGAAAGAATTTATAGGAATGAGAAAAGCATTTACTGTAGTAGTCCCTGTAGACCTTGCCCCCCCCCCTCCTTTTGTCACATCCTTTATATTGTGGGACTTAAGGAAGGGACTGTCCCATAGTTGTCAACTTTCGGATTTGAAAATAAGGGATTTTCCCCAACTTTCGGATTTGAAAATAAGGGATGCCGCGAGGGCGGTGCAATGGCACCAAGTAGCCTCGCCACCCTGCGCTCCAGAGGCTGCGCGTGAACGGGTGAGCGAAAGAGCGAGCGCATAGACGGCAGGCAGGCTGTCTGTCTGGTTGGGCGTGAGGGTCTGGCTGCACAAGGCATGCAAGCTCCGCCCCCAGTCAGTCTCAGACTCCTTATTGGCAGCCGAGCAACGCAGCAGAGGAGCCTCCCTGGCCGGCAGGGAGGGAGAGGAGCTGCTTCCTTTGAAATCCGGGAAATTTAAGGGATATCAACAATCCCGGGATAGCAGCGGGAAACGGCATTGGAATAAGGGAGTTTCCCGCAAGAAAAGGGAGGGTTGACAGCTATGGACTGAACTCTCCCTGATAATTTGGAAGCTGCTTTGGGAGGCTTTTTCATCAAAATTGGGACCTGCTGTAGTTGGATGGTTCCCCCCCCCCCACTCCTTCCCCTGCCCCTAAGCTAACAGACATCATCTGCCTTGATGGGGAAAAGCACAACAAAAAAAACCTGTGTGTAGCAATCTTAAAGCAGAAAACCAAAAATTTGCGACACAACGGCCAATATTGGTATGAAAATGATAAATGTTTCTTTATTCTCTATGAAAAAATAAACAGACAGTGTTCCGGTAAAGCACTGTTTCGTGGAAAACTTCTTCAGCTCACAATACTTGCCATATAATAAACTTTACACGGAGCAGTGGTCATAGGCTATGTAACCATTTATCATTTTCATACCAATATTGGCCGTTGTGTCGCAAATTTTTGATGGGGAAAAGGACAGAGAGGGCACATATGTAGGCAAGGGCCACATCTACACAATACATTTACATAACTATTAGTCCACTTTAAGAGTCATAGCTTCCCCTAACCACCTTCAACCTTCGCAACTGGCAGACTGTATGAAGCTTCTGAACTGGCAAAGCCTAATATGAACACTTGGAGCCTGCCTGTCTCTGCAACTGCTGCCTCGTCGAAAAGGCAAAAACTTTTGCCAATTTTGATCCTGATATTATTGTAAGCTTACCAGATTTTTTTCAATGAGTCCGGGGACACTTTTCAACTTCCTACTAAATAGATGGATTTTGTCAGGGGACATCTGGTAACCTTATGATATTGGCTTCAGTCTCCTGCTCCTGTGCCAGCCCTCGGCTCTAGTCACTGACCGCAGGGACCTTTGGATAGGAAGACTCTTTGTCAGGTCTCAGGTACATTCAGATGCCCAAGGCCTAGCCTGGCTCTGTGGAAGATACCTGAATCCTAAACAACACTTGTCGTGAAGTATGCAACATACCCATTTAAAGTAGTTGGAACCAGGGGCCCCAATCCTTCTGCAGGTGCTGTTTCAGTTTGTGGGTGGGTGGGTGGGGGTCAGGTTGGGCAGATTTAAAGGTAAAGGGACCCCTGACCATTAGGTCCAGTCGTGTCCGACTCTGGGGTTGCAGCGCTCAACTCACTTTATTGGCCGATGGAGCCAGCGTACAGCTTCCGGGTCATGTGGCTAGCATGACTAAGCCGCTTCTGGCAAACCAGAGCAGCACACAGAAACACCGTTTACCTTTGTGCCCGAGCGGTACCTATTTATCTACTTGTACTTTGACGTGCCTTCGAACTGCTAGGTGGGCAGGAGCTGGGACCGAGCAATGGGAGCTCACCCCGTCGCAGGGATTTGAACTGCCGACCTTCTGATCGGCAAGCCCTAGGCTCTGTGGTTTGAATACTAAATAACACTTGTTGTGAAGTATGCAACATACCCATTTAAAGTAGTTGGAACCATGGCCCCCAATCCTTCTGCAGGTGCTGTTTCAGTTTTTTTGGGGGGGGGGTCAGGTTGGGCAGATTTAGCAAGGTTCAAAGACTAAATTCAACATGAAAGCTGCTCCATCAATCGTTTGGAATGTTTAATCAAACCTTGGAAGTACAGTCGTACCTCGAACAGAATCCATTCCGGAAGTCCGTTCGACTTCCAAAACGCAGCTTCTGATTGGCTGCAGGAAGCTCCTGCAGTCAATCGGAAGCCACAGAAGCCCCGTCGGACGTTCAGCTTCCAAAAGAACGTTCGAAAACTGAAACACTCACTTCTGGTTTTTGATTGTTTGGGAGCTGAAACGTTCGACTCCCAAGGCGTTCGGGATCCGAGGCACGACTGTACTTGTAGTTTGACATCAGCCATGAATTGCATTTCAGCTGCTTACCTCAGTTCTCGGACTCTGTGCAGCTCAAGGCCAAGCCTCTGCAGCCCCTCGTTCTGAATGAAGCACGTATCAAGATTTAGGAGGTCAATCTTAGCGCAGCAACTCAGCACATAAGCAAGGACTACACAGTCCACAGGCATCAGGTACTGTTCCGAAAAGTCCATGGACGCATCACTCCCCAATGCCTGACGCACGAGTAGCTTGTTGTGTGCCTCGAAAAGCAAATTGAAGAAATTCAAGGTCCTCTTTTTCCCACCAAGATGCCTTTCCATACGGAGGAAATCACTGCAGTCTGTCTTCATGATCCAATCAAGGACTTGCCTAGCGGTCTTTGGTGAGAACTTCCCCAGAATAGACTCCAACGGTGCCCTGGTTGCAAAGTTAGACAAACCAGAGAGGAAGCGAAGAAAAATTTCATACTGCCCACTTTGGTCTTCTTGGACTGCTGCCATTATTTCTCCAAAATTGTCCTCCTTGAAGTCTAAGTAATGGACAAGGGCAGCAAAAAACTCCTGGACAGTGAGGTGGACAAAAGAATAGGTGACGACAGGGGGTGAAGTGGCACTTTGTATGTTTTCCACCAGGAAGGTTTTGATGAGGGGAGATGAATCCACATTAAATGCTTCCAACTGCGCCTGATCAAACAGAAGAATGTGATGCTGGAGGCCATAGTCAGCCAGCCAGCCAAGTTGTATCATCATCTCCCGTGCCTTTTCACGCTCAGAGAGATCCTGGGTGTGATTGACCATCACATGCCTGATGTAGCTTACGAAGAGCTGAGTTACTGTTTTGGGAAGGGGAGGTGGCTGTCCGGCCTCGGAGGTGAAGCAAGGCTGCAAGGCTGTGCAAGTAATCCAGCAGTAAGAAGGGTTGTAGCAGAGGGTGTACAGAACCTGGCTCTCCCTCACATGGGCCAAAGCCTCCTTGGCCACCGCAGCTTCTCCAAAGAAGTTGTGGAAGTACTTTTCTCTTTCCTGGGAGAGGAAGCCCACAATACTGGCCACCCTGTGGAGGATCCCTCTTTCCAAACGGGCAAGATTGCTTGGGCGGCTGGTCAGGAGGACGGAACACCCCTTGAGAAGCTTCTCTTTCAGCAAGCTGGCCACAATCACCCCAACTGGTTTCACATCTCCTGGTTGGGCACAAAACTCTGCGTTCCTGCCCAAGTCAGGTTTACTGTTGCTCTCATCCAAACCATCAAATATGAACAGCAATTTTTGGGGCTCTTGTAGAATTGCGTCAAGTTTAGAGCGTAATTTGGGGTACTCCTGTTGGATCAGGCTTTCTAGGCTGGTCTTTCCCCCCACCGCGTTGAGGTCTCGGAATTTGAAGAAGAAAACAAAAGTGAATTTCCGGTAGTGTTTTGCAGTGGCCCAGTCAAAGACAAACTTCTGTGCCAGGGTGCTCTTGCCCACCCGGCCACGCCGCTCACCATCACAAAGCGGGGCGTGCGGCCTGATCGATAGCACCAACGGAAAAGCCGGTCCAAGGTGATCCGCTCCAGCTCCACCTGCATCTTGTGCGGAGGCGATATTCGTACAGCTCTCCAGCAGCAGCCAGTGCCTCGTGTTCTTGAAACGTTTGTCTCCTGAAGTAGACATCAGCGACTATTTTTATATCCACATAGCGGTTGAGGATGGGGAAACTTTGCCCCTCGGGCCGTGTTCTTTGGCCGGTTTCTTCAGCAACTTGGTCTGTTCACACAGAATACGTCTGTGTTCATCCTGACAAGCTGGACAGAAGAAAAAAGATTGCAGGCTTCACCGAATTAGGCCCAGCCTAGCAGAACAGGAGGTCAAATAACAGGCAAACACTTCCTGGATTGTAGCATCTCCGGCTATTGGTAGACAATCCTTACAAGAAACACTGTTATGCCTGGGATTCAGACTCAGATGCTGAACCTGGGGGATCCCAGCCTGCACAGGATTCCCCGCCTCCAGAACCAGCAGAGCCGGGGCTAGGGCCTGTGTCTGAAGAGTCCTCACCTGTGCTGGATCCTCAGGTGCAGGCATCTGCTGAGTCTGCTCTGGCTCCTGCTGGGATGGAGAACCCATTGCCTGCAGGTGCGCCACTCCCAGCCCTGTCAGGGGAAGCTGAGGTTGCCTCTGGCTCCGGTAACCCTCCAGCCTCTCCTGAGCTGCAGGGGCTCAGGGCAGAGAGGCGAAGGGAACTGAGTTCCCACAGGAGGAGTGCTCGCCTCCAAGCCAGGAGAGGCGAGTCCCCAGAGGATTGGGGCCGCCCTATGCCTCGGGGGCAGATAAAAAGCCGGCCAGCCCCAGGTTGCAGGAGCAACGTTGTTGGTGACCAGTTCCTGCTTGAAACCTGTCCTGCTTTTCTGCCTGAGCTCCTGACCCGCCCTGGTTCCCTGCTTGCCTACCTGTTCCCGACTTTGCCCGACTCCCTGCCCTGCACCCAGCTTCAGTTATTATGGACTGCCTTTATGTTGCACCTCTGACCACGGACCGGACTTAGACCTCGCCTTTCGGGTAACCCACGGACCAGCACAAACACTGAGAGCCAGTGAGCTGGTTTGAAAATCGCCATAAGCCTTCGTACTGCTTGCTCTTTCACCACATCCAAGAAACTGTGGTTAATCTTAACTATGGTTTGAAACAGGGCAACTTGAAAAGCATGGGTTATTATGGAACTGGACTATTTGCCACAAACACTAGTTACGATTAAACACAGCTCAGGGTACAGACAAAATGTTAATCAAAAACATAAGCAAAACTGAGGTCCTTGGAAGGAGGGGAAGGGAGAAAGAGGCATGTAAGTGCATGGCTTTCGGTAGGTCATTCCGGAACGCATTCTGTCCGAAAACCAATGTACAGCTGTATAAAGTAGGACCACAATGCAGAAAGGAATAATTGTTCTACCCTCAGATCTCAATGGTGCTTTGCGGTGCTGACTCCAAGGTAAGCAAGGCCCACCACTCTGCACAGAACATCCAAGATCAGAAGCAGCTTAAGAAAACACTAAGTTGGCACGTCCCACTTCTTTGAGGTTGCAGGGGAAGCTGCTCACTGAGTGCCCCATGCCTGAGGGCCGCCACAATCCCGGAACCCAAATCTGATTCCCTGGCATTGGCTCAATGGAAAACAGGAAGTGTTGGAGAACTATTTTTATTTGCTATCCGGTACCTTTCATTTCCGGGCAAGGTTGTGTCCAGTTTCATTTAGGAGAATCTCCTTGAGTAGCGCTTGATCTTCAAAAAAAGAGAAAAAGCAAAACAGTTGGAAATGGAATTTGGCATAGTCTAAGCAGGGTCAGCAAACTTTTTCAGCAGGGGGCCGATCCACTGTCCCTCAGACCTGGTGGGGGGCCGGACTATATTTTTTGGGAGAAAGAACGAATTCCTATGCCCCACAAATAACCCAGAGATGCATTTTAAATAAAAACATGTAAAAAACATGCTGATTCCTGGACCGTCCGTGGGCCGGATTGAGAAGGCGATTGGGCCACATTTGGTCCACGGGCCTTAGGTTGCCTACCCCTGGTGTAAATCTTTTCATATTGTAAGCCGCCTTGAGCACTGTTTTAACTGTGGAAAGGTGCATACAAATATTAAGAATAAAAACCGATTTGCGTTTTACAAATGCAAAACAGGCATTACATGGTGCCTGTTAGCACTGCCAATTCCTCCGACTAAAGCAGTTGAGTGTGCGTACGTGGGGAAAGGCGAGCTCAGGCAAACCGGCCCCGATTTGTTTTAAGGGCTTTATATACTAATAGTAACACCTTAATAAAACCTTAATTTAAAACACAACAAAAAAGAAAATTCTCACCACTCAGGGAGCATGGGACAACATATTACCTTTGCGGGTGATTTCCCCCACCATCACCTCAAGGTTGGATGAGACCAGTCGCGCCTCAGAGCAAACAGACTCTTCCAAAGCCCTATTGCCAAAGCCTTGTTACTGGCAAGGTCAGCAACTAGCTTCTCTGCTGCTGCGGTTGAATCCTGGCACTTCTCTATTTTTTCATAGATCTAAACGAAACACAGAAGACAGAGTTTAGCTAGCTAGCTAGCTAGCTAGCTGCTGAGGGGGTGGGGTGGGGAATACAGCAATCTTCTCACTCAGATCAACGGCCCAGCTAAGCCGGTGTCCTGTTCCCCATAGGCCCGCAGTGATGGCTAACCTTGACACTCCAGATGTTTTGGAACTACAACTCCCATCATCCCTGACCACTGGTCTTGTTAGCTAGGGATGATGGGAGTTGTAGTTCCAAAACATCTGGAGTGTCAAGGTTAGCCATCACTGCAGGGGTAAGCCAGATGCTTCAGGGAGCTTGCTGGCAGTGTATGAAGCTGGCAGCCCTCCTCCTCTGCTGTTTGTCCCTACCAACCGATATTCAGGTATACTGTCACTGAAATGGAGGTTCTATTAAGCTTGCATGGCCGATAGCTGCCGACAGTTCTCCATCTCCATGAATTTGTCTGAACTTTAAAATAAAAACAGAATGCACTAGCTGTTTGCAGAATGTGTCTTTCTCAATACGACGGTCTTCTATGGCCGACTGCCATTTAGAGGCTTCTGGGTAAGTGTGGCTATTTTGCCCCACAGCTCCCTCCTTAGGCCAGAGCAGAATGGGGGTTGCATTGGCCAAAATCCCCCAAACACTCCTTGCATTTGGGATTCTGTTCTTGAGGATCCAG